>CM057343.1:160801750-162156939 GCA_030015575.1 Agapanthus africanus
GTAGTAGGCCAGCAAGTTCAAAGCATGGACTCTAAAGACGATAGTAGTTACTAGCGGTTATCAAGCATCAAGTTTGAATTTCTACATAACTTCAAATCATTGAACCAACATGAGGCAAAGAACTTATTGAGCTTTAAAGAAATTAATTCGTTCATATGATGGTCTGAATGGATGCTGAGATTGTATTTACTGCCATAATGGTTAGGGCTTCATCATTGGCAAAGGTATAATGATAGCTTATATTTTGATCCATTTTCTTTTTGATGCATCATGCGTTAGCTGTTTAACATGTTATCAGGTTGCATATACGTCTAATTGACGCAATACTAGATGATTCCTAATTATTATTTGCCTATTTCATGATTCCTACTTATTATTTGCCCATTTCACTTCATGGATTCTGATTTGTGTTGCTTCATCGATATAGTGTAGTAATTTGTAACTTCTGGATGGCAACTAAGAATTAGTTTTCCTTGTAATGTTTATGTGTATCTTTTCTCCCTAATCTCTTAATTATTCTGCAGTCATTTCATAGCCTCTTTAAGTGTCTCGTGGAAAGTTGAAAAAACTTGGAACATGGATGCATTTTCGATATCATAGTTAGGACAGCTTCCAGCTTGCCATTCTCAACTTTTGACTCTTGTTTGCTTCAGGAGATACATTTACAGATGTTGTGGGAAGTCCCTACTATGTTGCACCAGAAGTGTTGAGGAAAAATTATGGTCCTAAAGCAGACGTTTGGAGTGCTGGGGTAATCATATATATTTTGTTGAGTGGGGTACCTCCATTTTGGGATGGTGAGAGAGATGCATGCTACAATGATCTTTCTTTTGATTCTCTTCTTTCCTGTTTTATTGACTATTAAAGTTCAAGATCCAATTTTTTTTCTGACGCAATTTATTTTGGGGATACAGAAACAGAGCAGGGAATATTTGAACAAGTGCTAAGAGGTGATCTTGACTTTGCTTCGGATCCATGGCCTAGTATTTCACAGAGTGCGAAAGATTTGGTTAGGAAAATGCTTGTAAGGGATGCCAAAAAGCGGCTAAGTGCACATGAAGTCTTATGTGAGTTCTTGTTCTTTTCAATGGATTATATTTCTTCATGCTTAACACTGTTTATTCATCACTGCAACTACAGTTTTTCTCACGGATGTCACTGCTGTAATGTTTATGATCTTAGATTTATGGTCATCGGAGATTATATGGTATGCATGGTATGAAGAATATATGTATTTTCATATGAGAATAGTTAAATTCTGGAGATCTGGTGCTTCATTGAACTCCACTGGTATTCAGTTTCTTGGTATTTACTTTATTTGACTATATGAAGCTGAAAACCCTTCATTTCCCTCTTTTTGCGTGTTTTTTTGTGGGTGGGTGTTTTTCTTTGTGGGGGGGGGGGAGTATAAAGTATAAACCAAAATGTAAATCCTTGTACTTGTATTATACAGTTATCTAAATTGATGTCATGGGGATCTTTTACGTGCAGAAAAGTAGAGATCTGACTTATTAGGAGATTATTTGGTGACTTGTAGTACACGCAATATTAGCAAGTTTATATTTTTACATGCTCACACTATAACATAACTGAGATTAGCTATTCACAAATACGAATGCATCGAAGGCAATTGGAAAAGTATAAATGCAATTCATTGGAAGCATATAGCAAACTATTCAGAGTAATTTTTTCATTACATTTAATTTAACAACCTTACGTCTACAAGGATCAAAATAAAATAAATTATAACATCAATTCAAGACATAAACATAAAATTTCATACCTTTTATTTTTATTCTCCTCCTTCAGAAAGAACTTGGTTTTTGTTTATGTCACTCTAGATATATTTGTAGACATGCATGACTGTTAATTAGACAAACCAATAAAAGAATAAATAAGACAAATGTCCGAAAAGAAACAACTTTTGTGGAAGACAAGGCTGAATAATAAATAAAAATAGTACTTTTCTTTTCTGTTGAATGCCAAGTTTTTGCTTAAGTGCTGAAAATAATAAATAGAATTGTTGCTAAGTGCCACAAAATAATGAGCAGAATTGTGGCCAAGTGAAAAAATAATAAAAACCAATTATGTTTCAGTAGTATACTTTAATTTTGACACTAAAATTAGTGCATTTACGTTTAACTAAAGCAGAGAAATCTGTGGGGGGAAGTAATTTTTTTCAACCACGATAAAGTCCCCCCCCCTCTTTGGGGGGGGGGGCTGCTGGCCTCTGGTTTTCCGTCTTTGTTTGCAGTCATGAAAAATATGGATTCTATGTTCTATTAGTGTTTCCTTTTCAGGGGATAGTTTGCTCTGCAATATCATATTTTGCTTTTCTTCAGGCCACCCTTGGGTTCTGGTTGATGGCGTGGCTCCTGATAAGCCTCTAGATTCAGCTGTTTTGAGTCGCTTAAAGCAATTTTCAGCAATGAATAAACTCAAGAAAATGGCTCTAAGGGTGAGTAAACATTATTCAAAACTCCATGTAGTTGCTATTTGAATTGTTGCTCAACGCTGTCGGAAACAAATTGCTTATTACTTATCCTCAATATTCTAATTGTAAAGTTAAAATTTGTGGATTTATAAACATTATTGACTGTTGGAAGATAGGGTGCAGTTATGAACTTCAAATTTAATTAGCTTTCAAAGTATTTCATTTTGTTATGGACTCGTATCTCCTTCATTAGTTCATTCTTTCGTTTTATATTTTCTGTGTATAAGGTGAAGGGTTATTGATGTAGAAAAGAATATAATTGTTGAGAATGTGGTTAACATAGTCCCACACCGGGAAAATTGTGGGATGCATATGAGTATAATATATAAGACGGGATAAACCTCCATAAGGCTCGGGTCTTTTGGATGCAGTCCCACTATATTAAAAGCCTGTGTGCATCCATGTGTGAGCCTATGTGTTGTGGGCCCAAACCGAGTTTCACATGATATTAGAGCTCGGGTGTTTGTCTGTCGTTGCACATGAGGTTTGAGCCCTCGCACGTGAAGTCCTCTTTGTCCACGTGCGTTGCACGTGAGGGGGAGTGTTGAGAATGTGGTCAACATAGTTTCACATCGGGAAAATTGTGGGATGCATATGGGTATAAGGTATAAGATGGGATAAATCTCGATGAGGCTCGAATCTTTTGGATGGAGTCCCACTATATTAAAAGCCCGTTTGCATCCATGTGTGGGCCTATGCATTGTGGGCCCACACCAAGTTTCACAATAATCACTTCTTTGTATACCTTCCTGGTTAATTATTTCTAGGGTTTATATGGAAAACCTTAATTTGTCAAAATCATTTATATACATGGGTCCTTGCTCTTGTTTGCGGCTTTGCGCCTGCGATTTGATATGATATTTAGCAAAGTTTACTGTTTACCTGAGCATGATAAATTCACACTGCTCAACCATAGCTATGATATTCTTGTGTCAGGCTTCTTCGTTTTTAGACATTGATTCCGTATTCAGATTGTTTAACGTTTATATCAGGGCCTGTTTCTGGTCATGATCTGATAATTTTAGTTTCTTACTCGCTTTAGGCCATGGATAGAGTCAAGAGTGAAGTAGAACACATTCACACAATCTAGGAATTGCCAAAAAAGGTCTTCGCTCATGGAGGTAGTGACACTACAAGGTTACTGTAATGATGCGATATCTATGCGAAATAACACAACAGCTATATATAGATGTGCTTGTGTTTATCGAGGAAAGCACAGATGAAGTTGCGTACTGATGCTGTGTTGTTAATATCATATGGATGCCGTTCAAAAGAGTGTTTGAGCATCATGTTCACATCCCTTTTATCTATTATAATAACTTTCTCTGTGCAACTTTTTTTCATTTTAAGATACAAAGAACTGGGCATTTCCTATAGTTTGGGGAGATAGGGTCGGATTTTGATTAGCTGGTCTAGTATGCCCTCCTCAACAAAAAAGAAAAACCCATCAGAATCAGCAAATATTCTTTTAGCCTGTGGTTTCATGGCTTCTGTCTGTTTCCATCCAAAAGTGGTCAATACCAATGAAAATTTGACTAAAACTTCAAGTGAGAGAGATGGTTTCACTTTAGAAGGACAATGCGGATCTGATTAAGGGTGGCGGATAATTACCTATGTACCCTTTTATTTGAGGCCTTCGAATAGGACAAATTCATGAATCGGAGTGGATTTGATGTGATATGTGAATCCTCCATCTATTACAGATTCTTTGTATTTTTTGTTTGTTTGGGGTGGGGTGGGGTGGATTGGTGGTTTTTGAAAGGGGGGCCCGGGTAGTTGACTTTTGGTTTTGACTTTTGATTTTGATTCCAATAGGCAAACGCTTATTTCCGACTTAAAACGGAGCGGGGTGTGTTTTTAATTGATAAGGGTTGGTTTTGGTATTGGATCCAAACTTATAATACTTAAGCAAGGTTATGTACTAAAGCAAAACATTTTTTTAATTAAATAATAAAAGAGAGTTGACTAATAAAAATTTACATATTCCAGTAGATAATGTCCTAGTTTTTGAAAATTGCATATTAGTGTATTCCAGGAAATCATACACTTAAGGCAGGGCCTCTCTGGCATGCTGCAAACTAGCTGTCCACATTCTTTGACCTTTTAACAAATGCCATTTTGCATCTATATTTTCATTAACAATTTTGTTTTAATCAGAGGTGAAAGATTAACATATAACTAATATTCGCCCGGTACTTCAGTTAAACTAATTTTTCCCTATCTAGATGGCTTTCATTCTCAATTGATTTTATTATATAATGATATACTATGAAGCATGGGAACACATGATACAATACGCCACAGTCACGACAACACGACATATTTCAAACAAGTATGACAATCGGGGACATGACGATACAGTGACTTCTAATATTAATATGCATGCATGTTTGTCATACTGTTCTTAATTGTCTTCAACCATGAAAAAGCTTTGTCAAATTTAAGAGAGAGAGAACAGAGAGAGAGAAATGAAAAAAAGTGGCCCCATGAGGCTTTTTCGTTAGGTGGCGTTAAATATCTATATCCTTCACGATTTTTTTCGACGATTGGTACTGATCTTTATCATGTAAGATGTGGATACACCAAATTTCATGTGATTCCACAACCTTTTCACTGTTGAATTAAAAAGTTTTACTGTCGGTAAACCGTTAATTTTCACCCACTGAATCAACGGTGAAAAAGTGTTGGAATCAAATGAAATTTGGTGTATCCACATCTTAGATGATGAGGATGGAGGTGATGGGTGCCGATTGTCGGAAAAAATCGTGGAGGGCTGCTTTTTTCTACGCCATAGGAGGAAATTCCTTCGCCTATGGCACCTTTCCTCCATTATCCTCACACACACATACCATGTTAGGGATCAGTCCTAGGGTCGCGACGTTCGCGGACCTGGCGGAATTAGAAAACTCAAAATTTTCAAATTTAGAACCAATTCCCACCAAGAATCATTAAATACATGCAATGGTAAGCTAACTACAAAAAAACTAGAGAGCAAGTCAAGTGGCTACAATCTTTGTAACGTGTCCGATCGCCTATCAGAAGACCTTCACTAGACTTTTGAGCGTCCTGAAGTGTCTACAAACCGACCGCCTCGCCGTAGATTCGTGGTGAAAGGAGGTTGTCCGAAGCTCCATCTCCATTTTCAATTGGAGATACTCCCTCAAGTGACTTGCTAAGTGTAGAGAGAGGTGTTGTGGTAAATGGGTACTTTCTACTCTAATGGCAAGTTTTGCAAATGAGATGGAATTGGAAAAAGAGTATATATATATATGAGGATAATGGAGGAAAGATGCCATAGGGGAGGGAATTTCCTCCTATGGTGTCAGAAAAAGACACCCTCCATGATTTTTTCCGACGATTGACACCCACCACCTCCATCCTCATCATCTAAGATGTGGATACACCAAATTTCATTTGATTCCAACATTTTTTCACCGTTGATTTAGTGGGTGAAAATTAACGGTTTACTGACAGTAGAACTTTTTACATTGCTATTTCAACGGTGAAAAAGTGGTAGATTCATATGAAATTCGGTGTATCCACATCTTAGATGATAAAGATGGAGATGATGGGTGCCGATCGTAGAAAAAGCGGTGGAGGGTGTAGTTTTTTGACGCCGCATGACGAAAAAGCCTCCTAGGGCCTCTTTTCTTCATTAATCTCTCTCTCTCTCTCTCTCTCTCTCTCTCTCTATATATATATATATATATATATATATATATATATCCCCCAAAACAACATATTCCTGACTCTACCCCTGAAGGCAGAGGAAATTTGTGAAATGCCGCTGTAGAAGTTTAGTGAAAATGAGTAGTGTTGCTATGAAAGTTTTGTTTGGCAACATGTAATTTATGAACTTTTTGGTAGTTTAGTGAAACACAGGTATAAGTTTTGGCAGTTTAGTGAAATTAAGCCCCATTTTAGTTGGAGATCATGGATATGAGTAGCAGAAAGACCTTTTCCCCTTTATTAGTTTCTCAGACCTTGTAATTGGGTAACATCGAGCACCAGGCTGCCCTTTTGTGTATATTTATGCCCATATTCTCATTTAAGTGGATTTCAACATATTGTAGATAATATGCTCTAAAAGTTTAAGCTGTATATTATTTCTGGAAAATGTCTAGAATTAACAAATTATCTTCCTTTAACAAAATTAAGCTGCAGGAAGATAGAAAATCAATAGATTTGTACCCAGTTGCATTTATATGTGAATTAATCTCCAGAAGGGTATTGGATTAGATCCATCATCTATGCCTTTTCCCATGAGAATGGGTTGGCTATGAAGAAAGGCTTCATGCAAGATTTTACTTAGCTTTATACCACTTATTGTCGACCTAATATCAACCCTCTCTTAATTAGTATCTGGCACCATGGATTAGAAACGGTCTGACAAATCCTAAATAGCCGTTTGACCTTCAAATTTTACCAAGGGAAGTGTTAAAGAAGGGGAAAAGGTGCTACTATGATAGTTTTGCTATCACCTTTAAGGCAAGAATATAGCCAATAGAAAGACACAACACACTGCCTTTGGATTAACATACATGGGAAGGAAAATGAGTAAGATTGGGGATCTCGGCTATCTATTGTACTTCTTTTTTGTCAAATTCTTACCATGTCTTTTGGAGATTTATTCACTAGAATCACTACATCCATTAAGAGCTCATGCTTCCTGTTGAAGGATAAATTACAATTTACCATGTCCATGCAGAGAAAATCAGGAAAAGTAAATCCAACCTTTCATATGCAAGGCTGACAATGACAGTTCCTAGCACAGATGAGTATAGCAAGCTTAGCTAAGACAAGCTGGTCTGATGGGATCATGTTAGTAATACCTACCCATGTAAGTAAATCTAGCATTCCAGATGATTTACTCAAGTCACGACGTAAATAAAAATTTTACGCACACATTCATAGTTGCATCCACAAAAATGAAACCTACCGTCCTAAATCATACTTAAAAGCATGTTTTAATGGTTGATCAACATGTTTTGTGTAATACAGGTTTAAATGTTATAGAAGGGGCATCTTTGTTTCTTTTTTCTGCGCTCTTTTACTTTATAAAATGCCTCAGAGAATAGTGCGATTCCCTATAGAATAATCATCATCATTTCCTCTTCTTCTAGACTATCTTATGGTCTAAGTGAATATTTGCTTTCCAAATGCATGAGTTCATACTTCATAATCAACAAGGTAGATTCTCCTATGCCCTAGCTGCCAAATGGCCTACTAGACTGGGATGTATGGCAACCCCCCTTCTTGTTACAATTCCCTTAGCTCACAACTTTGGCACCCGAAGTCAAGAGTGTATTTATACTGAACAACATCAGTTCTGCCTATTGTATTTTTCTGTTTAATGCAGCATATTTTATGCAGTTTACAAGCCATTTCCTCCATTTTTATGCTTTAGATTGATGATTTGAAGGATAAACATTTTTTGGATTATATTTTTGTACGTTCGGTCATTTCAAGGTCTAATTAGAACCATGTAGTATCTTAACAAACTGGTGTTTAAGGAAATATGCCATTTTTTTCTAGGTAATTGCTGAGAGCTTGTCCGAAGATGAAATTGCAGGCCTAAAAGAAATGTTCAAGATGATAGACACAGATAATAGTGGCCAAATAACATTTGAGGAACTGGAGGCTGGTTTGGAAAGGGTTGGTGCTAATCTTAAGGAGTCGGAAATTACAGCTCTGATGGAAGCGGTAAGCGTAACATGAAAGTATTTGTGCATCTTTTTCGGACATGATCTATAAAGTTTGTTTCCTACTGTTCTGTTATTTAGCAGTCAGATAAAATGAGGTGAAAACAACCAGTTATAACTTAGCAAAGGTCCTGAATGCAAATAATTAGTCTGTATGATGATAAAATATCTGAACAAAATTACTTGCATCAGAGAAAAAGAAGTGGCATATCTCCACAACCAACAACAAATGTCAGAAAAAGAAGAGGCATATCTACCGAGATAGTGAAATGAGTTCACAAATTTAACTGCTAACTCGAAAAGTTGTATTGACCATTTACTCATAAATTTTTGACCTTGTACTAGTTTGTAATGAGAGGTATTAGGGTTTAGAAGACACAGAAAATATTAGTGGAAATGAATTGGTTGATTAGAGATCACTCTCCAACCCTCTTTATACATATTCATCCCTCTTCAATTACATTAAACATATTCTAACTCTTTCCCTCAAGCTGCAACATACACACCGTACATACCAAGCTTGTCACAATAAAGTTCACACTCGACCTTCTTAAAGACTTGGTGAAAAAAGATGCTTATTGATTAAAAGATTTTACAGTATGTGTTGATTTGATTGTCCCGTCTTCTACCTTCTCACGAAAAAGTGGCAGTCAACCTCAACGTGTTTGTTCTTCTCATGAAAGACTGGATTTGAAGCGTTATAAATGGCAGTTTTATTATCACTGTATACTAGCATAGAAGAGGTCCAAAGCTAAGTAAGAAACCGATCAACCGGGGGAGGAGCTAGGAATTTGTTGTTGGGGGGCCACTACAAGATCTATATCGAATATGAAAAGCATGTATATAAAAGTATTTAAGTATTATTGCTTGTTAATGATATAAGTGCTAAATATTTCATATCATTGGAATTATTGATATAAAAGAAAAAATAGCAAATTTGTACAGCATGTATCAAAAAGGAAAATATAGTGTATGCAACTAATTCGCTCATTTTCCATGTTAGGTCCCAAGTCCCAACTATATTTTTTCATTTAAACAACAAGCTTATCTATTTGCTCTTGGATATTACACTATTGAGTTATTGATGTATCTATATATTAATATATAATAAGGAAAAGAATTTAAAATATATCAAAATGTTATAGCAGATTTTGAATGGATTTAGTAGCTAATATAAATAAAATTTTATCACTACAAAACTCTTTTCAAAAACAAAAAGTAACGTAATTTACTAATATAAAAAAATCAAGAAGCTATAATCACTATAAAGAAAAAAGGAAATACTTAAAAATAATTAAAATTTATAAGAAGCTATAAACACTATAAAGCTAACAAAGGGCTTTATAGAAATATGTAATGTGCAGGGTCTTTAATGAAATTTTATTGTTTAAAGTAAAAAGGTGTGGAAAATGGAAAAAATAAAGCAACTGAAGGTTCGAAACCAAAGTTCAACGTCCCCACAATCCCAAGTGCCTACCACCCAGACAATGCAATTTACTTATCAATTACTGCTCCTTTGAATATATGTTTGAACAAAAGCATTTCTTTACATATATACATAGTTGATTTCCGAAATTTCTGCCGCGGCCCGGGCCCCAGCCCGTCCCCTTGGCTTCGCCCTTGTGATCAACTCACAAGTGGTATTTTCCATAGCTATATATTCCGACTCTGTACTTTATCGAAATACAACACTTTGCTTATTGCTTTTTTAGGATTCTAAGTTCCCACCAATGAATATACTATATCTTGTAGTTGATCTCCAATTAGAAGGAGATTCTGTCCGGTCAGCATCAGTATATCCTATTACTAAAGCTTGTCCACAATCTAAATATAATAAAATTTTGCCTGGAGCACTCTTTAAGTATCGAAGAATTCGAACCGCTGCATCCTAATGAACAGTCCTAGCGTTCACAAAAACTGGAACTGGCCAACCGCACTAACTGTGGGTCGAGTAATTATGATAATTTCGCTTGCCAACTAGTCGTCGATATCTACCGGGGTCTTCCAACTAATCACTAAAGCAGTTTGGTATTATGATCTATAGAAAGCCTTAGCTTCATATAGCATTCACTTACTTTCATCTAGAAGTTAGAAATATAAATGCTTTTTTAGACCGAGCAACTGCATTTGGAGGTAGAGCTTTAGCTTTGCAATACCAATGCTATTATCACCATGGTCACAATATCATCAATATACACTACCAATAGAATGCATAAAACATGGTAGGATTGCGTTGCAATGCCAATGCTAATCACCAGGATCACAATATCATCGATATACACTACCAATAGAATGTGTTTTACATGGTGGGATCGATGGAAGATAAAGTGATCATGAATGCAATGACTAAGGCTAAAGAAGTAATCATCTCAATGAATCTTGTAAACCATTCGTGATGAAATTACTTCAAGCTATACAATGATTTCTTATGAAGACAAGCTAGGCCAAATTACACGTGAGCAACAAAACAAGATGGTTGCTCCATATAAAGTATAAACCTTCTTGGTCTATACAACATGCAACAAGAAATAGCTCACTCACCAAGAGACAACATAACACCGCAATGTAATATTAAACACCATATTGAGTTTTTAATGAGAAAAATCCACCAAAGCAATCTCTTACAACCACATCAGTACCCAGATATAAATATAAAGCAACCAACAAGATCCAAAAATCAAAGTTCCCATCTAAAACATCACAGCTCAAGATCCAAAAACCAAATTTTCCATCCAAAACATCACAGCTCCAGTAGCCAGCACACAAATTAACAAAATAAATTCTAATGGCCTTCTACTACAGGTATACAAAAAATTAACAAACACAAAAAAATGCTCATGAAATATCAAACAGTTCACTAAAATTTGTTGGAGATAGTGCCTTCAGAGTCAATTATTGGATCACAGGCACGTGATTGCAATGATTGAGGGAGTACCTATCCCAGTAGGACAGTCTTACTCAAGATAATAGTATGCTATCTGATTTATCTTTATCATCGTGTACTGCTTTAGGTGACCTGACATGTCGCTATTACACGTTGATGGAGCCCCTAGGATTCTTGCTTGACTGCCAGCAGTATGAGGACGATCATATACGTGGGAGCTGGTAGTCTATAAGCACATCCTTAAAAGGTCCCTAGTCGTGGGAGTTTCGAGACAGGGTATCGATACTCCAGAGTAGACTAGTGTATACAGTCGAGATCCCGACGAGGAGCGGTGGCCGGTCTCACAAGCCACTGGTGTCAGTTGGTTCATCTAAGATGTATACAGGTGCTCATTGGGTTATGAGTACACCGGACAGGACTCGCCGGTAACATGCTAGTTGGTCTTATACCTGACGTCAGATAGCAGTTCCCTGGTGACATGTGTACATGTTAGTTCATCGACCTGAGGATCGTCATTTGTCTCGTGTGAGTTCCTATTGTATTTTGATTACTACCCTACCACGCTCAAAGGAGACGTGCAAACAGGTTTTAGTTGGGTACAGTCCCGAGCCACATGGAGGCAGTGAGCGGATCTTCAGGGGTTCGTCTCTCCCGGTATTGGGGGTAAGGTCGCGCTGTGTCTAGGAGAGCCATTACACAAAGCTCTCGGCCGAGGCAGGAGATTTACTGGTAGGTATTCCAGTAGTATCTCAGGGTGTTCTGGGCTACACTCCGACACGACTTGTACCGCTTTTGGGGGTCTGACTTTTACCAACCCCCTAGGCCCGCCATGCGATGCTCATAGACGAACGGACCGGACTGTACGAATATTGTCACTGACAGGCTCAGTAGGGTGTCAGGATGAGTTCACTCACAGACGTCCCTTTTGGTCAATAGCTGGTGGCCCGTCACGTATGGCTAATACTTCTGACGTACTAGTGGTTAAATCCACAGCCATAGTATTGACGAGTCTTTAGAGTCCCCCACAGACAGTTGCTCAAGTTTTCGGGCGAAACGCTGTAGAGGCCGTATGGAGATATGACAGGGTTCGATCAGATACGTGCGGTATTGCACGGATCATGATCGGACGGAAAATACTAGCGGGCTTTGGTTTAAGCCGGATCCTAGTATTGCACAGTATAGATTTTGTCTCATTGCATTTGTATTTCAGTCGGAATACAAATGCGGGTGTGTATACACAGTATCGGGGTTTTCCTGTAATTTATTACGGGACCAGTTTTCTGGAGTTGCCAGTTTATTTTCCCGTTTCGGCTAATTTTCTTTGTATCTTTCATTGGCCGAAGTTTGGTGGAAGAGGGCTTATTTGCATTTGTGCAAATAAGTATTGTGGAGGGTGGTCTTTGCATTTTCTTGTGTCATGATGGTTGCACCATCATTTGACTTGCTCACCTCATGATGGCTTGACTTCTTGTGATGAGATGGGAGTTAGTGGTGGAGTGTTGGTTTTTGTTGGTGATGATTTTGTTCTCATAATGAATCATCATTCTTTCTTGCATGACAGTTATCCTCCTCTCTTTGGTTATCCCCCCCGCTTTGAGATATGATCCTCTCTCTCTCTCATTCTCTTACTCCCTTCACTAGAGGAGGCCGGCCACATGAGGTGGGGCTGTCCCATATTTTTGGAGAGGGAAATTTTGTTCTTTTGGCTTCACAAAATCCATTTAACTCCATCTCCAAAACTCCATTCCTCCACCTTCTCAAAAGGCAACTTCTAGTGACCCCAAATGAGATATAGCACTACACTATTCTACTGCAAATCTTGGGCACGTCGACTCGCCAACTTCGTGTCCGAGTTGCCTCGGACCAGAGGTGGGAGCCCGTAAAAGGAGCCGGCGATGTGGTGCCCTTCCGGCGACGTGATGGAGATCGGAGATTCCGCGGGAGATCGGGACGACGACGAGAAGACCGGAGGACTCGGATCACTCGGTATATATCTCTTCCCGCTCTTGTAGTTAGCTAGATTTAGTTTAATGGCCCGATCCGGGATTTTAGTGCGCGGTGGTGCCGGTTTTAAAGTTTAAAGAAAAGCATCACTTCCGCATTCCGGCGTCGGATTGACGGCCGGGACGCCGCCGTGCACTTACATTGGTATCAGAGCCTCGCCATTAACCTAGTCTACCTTTGTCTAATGTGTTTACATTTCCGATCGAACAAAAATTCCAAAACCGCGTTTTTCTCATGCATCAGTTCTCTGTTAAAATTTTTTGGGCTCCAAAAATTTTTCAGTATGTTGCAGAATGATGTGCAGGCAATTCTAAGAATTCTGGAGAAATTCGATGCATTGATTCCTTAAGGGGAGCGCGGAACCGCGGCCAAACCCCACTTGGGGTCGCGGTTCCGCGGCAGTAAGGAGTGATCAATGCATCAAATCTCTTCAGTGGGCTTCTGGGCTGAAAATTGGGGTTTTGGAATATTATCTTTGGGCCCAGATTTCTTTGAGTGCTACAGTAGTGCTTGGGGCCCACTTGGTAAAATTTGATCGATCGAAAATTTTAAACACATTAGTTCACAGTATTTACATTATATCTGCGACCGTGAATGTCACTTGATCGGTAAATCCTGTCTAACTGCTATAGCCAGGTTAGACGGATTTGCGAACGTGACATTCACGTTGATGTTCTGTGATTGTGCTGTGATGTTGCGGATCGGTCGTGGGGATAGCTTGGTTGCAGTGGTAGTACAGTTTTGTTGTATTATGTACATTTGATATTGCGGGGCGAGCGTCCGACATGTGGACTGCCGTCACTGCCTGTTTGTATTATTCTTTTGGGGCACGACCAGGTTGCGGTCGATGTACCCGTTGTATGTATATTTTACTTTCTATACTAGGATTACCCCAAGGAGGGGTGCAAGGATAGCCGGGTTCTAGAGGGCAACGAGCCCGCATCTCATGGCATTGAGACGGAGGGGGTTTCACTCTAGAATTGGCGGGCTATTCGCCGCACTCGTAGAGGGTACAGGTTGACCCAGGAGGGGTGCCCAAGTTACCGGATTCCGTGAAGTGCTGGGTGGTCCATTCACGTTGCTGAAGGGGGCTGCCTCGCTTCAGGTTTTGGCGGGTAGCTTGCCGCGCCCGTAGGGGTCTAGGATTTCATTGCACAGGCTATCCACACGACCAGGGGAACATCGGGTTTCAGTAGCGGCTCTGTGAAACCCGGGGATCCCAGATATCTGTATTGTTCTGTGATGCTGTACATTTCTGTGATGTTGCATTTTATCACGCCTTGAGCGAAAATTATATATTATATATATATTAGTAGATGTTGTATATGTTTTGCATCCGCGCTAGTCCAGTCCCCGCTCTGTCGTTAGTTAGCTAACCCAACGGGTAATGACGGGACCCAGTGGCGAATGCGGATGGCATATACGTACGTCATTATTTTCGTTCTTTATTGGTGTGATCAATTGATGGGACTGCGTTGATTCGGATCAATGCAAGCTAAACAAACCTAATCTGATGTTGGAACATTTTTCAAAAAACTGTTATTGCAAGGACGTTCACTTTTGTTTTGCACAGTGGTATTCAGTTGGAATATCCTGCTTCTCAGTCGACGAGGCAGTGCCGAGATCCCTTCACCGGGAGTGACCCCTTGGACAGAAGTTTGCGTCAGGGCAATAACTTCACTATAGCCGATTACTTTTGCTTTGCATCGTGGTATTCAGTTGGAATATCCTGCACCTCATTCTACGGGGAAAGAGCCGAGATCCTTTCACCGGGAGTGATCTCTTTAGCAAAGGTTTTCGTCACTATATTTTTTAAAGCTATCAGTTCTTTCAACGATATCAAGTTCATTACGTTAAAGGTTTTCGCCAGAAACCATTCGTAGCCCTCCGTCGTTTCATATGGGTGGTCAATAGTATTCAAGCTGTGTATGTTGACCAAAGTCAAGGCACAGTGATTGATAGCTATTGGGTATTCATATGCAGTATAGATAGATGCGTTGGTTTGGGGCAGTCGTACTACTATTTTGGCCAAAGTCAAGGGTATGTACGGGTGGGCTCAAATTAACCTGGAGAATGACGGGTAGAACTTGACATGTGACTTATGATATGTTGGCCAAAGTCAAGGTCATAAAAGCATGGGGTAAAAATCATATCGGGAGTTTCTAAAGAAACTGAAACTTGCCAGATATGCGCATACCTTCTGGAGTGTGATGACGTGAGCGGATTCCGTCATGTTATCATGCGATGATAGTTGGATCCCGATTCCCACTGATGAGTTGGTTTACTCCTTGGGTGATCCCGACTAATTCTTCTTTCAGGTTTGGAGGAGAATTTGACGGTACGGTGGGAGGTTTCCAGATTAGATAAATTGGTAACCATTCTGATCTAGGATAGAGTGCACGCTGAGTGTTTCTTTTCTCTCTCTCTTTGGCAGCGACCATTGACCCGACCCTAGACTATGACTCAGTGACCAAATTAACCGAACCTTCTTAACACTGGCTTTTGGATTGTCAGAGTTGCAGACCTCATTGCCACTCCTACTTTTACCCTTTTCTCCAGGACACCCCGTATTACTACGAACGTCCACTTCCATTGGACAAAACCATCGTATGGTTATATACAAACTCGAAGGAATTTATTCGAGGATGGTTTTCGGTTCTGGAGAAAACGAATAGGATTATTCAGTTGTCTTTTCCTTTTACCTTCTCTCAAGTTGTGAGTACTCCTTGGTTTAGGAGATAGTACACCTATTACGCAAATTGGATAGTCTTCTTCCAAACCATAGGCTGGTGCCGAACGGTAGGCAATGAAGAAAACCAATTAGCATAACGATGGTGTGCAGAAGGTATTATGTAAAGACAAAGAAAGGGATCAGAAGGAGGGCAAAGTAAATTGCGACTGCCATTCACGACCAAACCAAGTATTTCATTACCACTCCCACTTCACCTTTGTATTTCTCCAGGACACTCCGTGTCACTATGAAGATCCACAGTTTATTGGATATTCCATCGTATGGTTATATACGAACTCGAAAGGAACTTGTTTCAGTTCGGGGATGGATTCTGGTTCAGCAGAAATAGGAATAAGGTTTATTCGGTTGTCTTTTATATTCACCTTCTCTCGCATTGCGAGTGCTCCTAGGATTAGGACAGTACACCCATTAGGCTTATTGGATAGTCTTCTTCCAAACCATAGGCTGGTGCCGAACGGTAGGGAAGGAAGAAAACCATTTGGCCTAAAGGGGTGTACAGAAGGTAATGACTAAAGACATATGAAGGGATTTGGAGAGGTGGCAGAGATTTATATGGTTACAGTTGTGAATCTGGAAGAGGCATTATTAGGAATACCAGGATACCCCTACGAAACATTTCAATGTTTCAGCTTCACTGTGTACTGTTAAAGGAAAACTGATTTCCCGATTAGATACTTACTCCAGGGTATGTATTTACAAGGTATGATTCTCACATCTGTATGGTTTTACAGATGATGAGTGGGAGTAAGTTATTGGGAATTGGGTGATCATCCTCATTATATCGGGATTCGTTGTAATCGGTGATATTTGAGGAAGTCATCTGGGTTGTTTGCCGGACGGCGAATATTTGGTTTTGAATATCCGTTATAATGCACCAATTTCAAATTGATATATCTGTACGTCTTTTTTTAGAGTGAGATATACCTTTTTGAAATTATGTCTATGACATTTACCTATATCAGTTGATGGTTAGGTAAGGAGCATTAAACAGCGGTGTAATTCTTCTTAACCATAAGTACAGTTTTCAACCTACGACACGCAGGGATTGAGTTATTAGATTCAAGGGACTTATACAGAGTATTGTATGTTGTCCAGCGTCCATGAGGACAAAGGGGTTGGTTCTCGTACTATAATCGGTTTATTTATGACTTCTCTAGTTTTTAGACAGGTGTTTCGTGGAAACACAGGGTCCGAATTTTGAGAAGTTATAGGTATATGAGTAAAGTAGAGAACCAGCTATTGCAAGTATCGGGATTCTTCAAGGTGATCGAAGATGTAGATACTTGTGGATGGTATTCAGTTGATAGTAATGATTAAGAGAACTTGCTTCTCTTTCAGGTTACTCATAATTGGAAGCATTCCTAAATTGAGTAACGCTGATCGGCCTCATTCCATTTAGTTGACATGCACTGGAGACAGCTGCATGATTTGAATCTGGTTCAAATAAATCAGTGCCTCTGGTCCTATATTGGATATAGAACAGTTCGTATCTTAACGATATTAAGGTACGGGGAGTTGTCCGGCTCATGCTTAAAACCAGAGTCTGGATAACTCAAGGCACGTTTCTGTAATGGCTGTTTGTGGGTTGACCCAGGCTATGACGAGGGTTGACTTTCTACCATCTGGAAGATCAATAGTGATATTGTTCTAGACTCGCCACAGTTTTAATAAAAATGGATTTTTTAAGAAAACAGTAGTGGGAGTATGGTAGAACTGGAAGTGATTCCAGAACCACAAACGATTACTGAAGATTTTGATAGGAACCTAAAGATTAAATCTGGTTTGACATTCCATTGGCCACTCCGCAGATAAGGTGGGTAACTTCAGGCAACCCGAGAGGTACTCCGGTAGCCTCAAGGACGGTGACAGGGAAGTTCTTGTTTACCCAGACTTGCCATTGCTGTTGTTCCAGACCGTGAGACCCGGCAGGAGGATGAGTATAGCGTCGTTCTAAACTAGCTTTAGAAGTGTACGTCTATATAACTCTGCCAGAGGGTTGTCGTGGTCAATGGGAGCAGCGGAAGCATGGTGGACAAGTGGCTTATGTCTATCTATAGACTAAAGCAGATATAGCGGAGATAGATCATCTATTTCTGACATGACAGTCATAAGTTTGACTTCATCAGAATAGGGGATGGATCTGTTAAGAAGGTAGTAGGGTGTGATGTCCTGGTATTTGGATGACATACACAGAGTAGGAAGTGATATTCCTATACTACGATCGGTTATACTTTGGTCGTCACACAGTGATTTCTCCACATGGGACTTGGACATTATATCAGACATACTGGTTACTAGATCTATGGTTTTAGATCTAGATTTGGGTGGTTTCCCAATTAAGGGTACTTAGACAACATTCTAAGAGTATTTAAAATGGACGACTCCTGGCACGGTGGTGTACCTGCAGGTAATGGAGTCACCCTCTCTAAAGGTGTCTTATAGACTAAAGTAGAGAGGGATGCGCATGATTGGCAGATCACTTGTTTAGGCAATTGAGTCAATCATGAGATGTCAAGTACCACACCAGATGTTGTTCTTGCAGTAGATGCAATAAGTTAATATTAATCCTATCCTGGAGAAACGATCGGAAGCAGTTTTAGAACATAAGTGGATGTTCTAGGGATATGATAACGACAGCCTCGTTCAGGAGACAGTTATCATTCCAGGCTTCCAAGGTGACATGGACGACAGGGTGATCGTCAGAGTTATAGTTTTCCCTCTGACGAGGGGCAGTATTTTGGGAAGGTGATCCAAGCAGATACTGAGGGAGGCATGGCGCAGGATACTGATTAAGTTCAGTTGACGATACAGTCTAAGAAGTTTGGATTTGGAGTTCATTTATGAACTAGGTCCCATCAGACATCCAGACACATTCTAAGACAGGTATTGCTCATTTCGGGAGATGGGTTTCTCCGCGAACTTGAGATTAAGAGAGACATAGAAAGAAACATCAAAGCGGATCCACTCACTGAGGCTATTCCTCGAATGCAATAGTTTCGCAAACGGGATTTGTGAGACTGACAAGTAGAGGAGTTGGGTGTTCGGTATTACACGGGCTGTGAGTATGCGACATCGCAATAATTAGCCTTGAGTGCAAGTTGGAGATAGCGCCCTCAGAGTCAATTATTGGATCACAGGCACGTGATTGCAATGATTGAGGGAGGACCTATTCCGGTAGGACAGTCTTACTCAAGATGATAGTATGCTAGCTGGTTTATCTTTATCATCGTGTACTGCTTTAGGTGACCTGACATGTCGCTATTACACGTTGATGGAGCCCCTAGGATTCTTGCTTGACTGCCAGTAGTATGAAGGCGATCATATACGTGGGAGCTGGTAGTCTATAAGCACATCCTTAAAAGTTCCCTAGACATGGGAGTTTCGAGACAGGGCATCGATACTCCAGAGTAGACTAGTGTATACAGTCGAGACCCCGACGAGGGGCGGTGGCCGGTCTCACAAGCCACTGGTGTCAGTTGGTTCACCTAAGATGTATACATGTGCTCATTGGGTTATGAGTACACCGGACAGGACATGCCGGGAACATGCTACTTGGTCTTATACCTGACGTCAGATAGCAGTTCCCTGGTGACATGTGTACAGGTTAGTTCATCGACCTGAGGATCGTCATTTGTCTCGTGTGAGTTCCCACTGTACTTTGATTACTACCCTACCACGCTCATAGGAGACGTGCAAACAGGTTTTAGTTGGGTACAGTCCCGAGCCACATGGAGGCAGTGAGCGGATCTTCAGGGGTTCGTCTCTCCCGGTATGGGGGGTGAGGTCGCGCTATGTTTAGGAGAGCCATTACACAAAGCTCTCGGCCGAGGCAGGAGATTTATTGGTATGTATTCCAGTAGTATCTCAGGGTGTTCTGGGCTATACTCCGACACGACTTGTACCACTTTTGGGGTCTGACTTTTACCAACCCCCTAGGCCCGCCAAGCGATGCTCATAGACGAACGGACCGGACTGTACGGATATTGTCACTGACAGGCTCAGTAGGGTGTCAGGATGAGTTCACTCACAGACGTCCCTTTTGGTCAATAGCTGGTGGCCCGTCACGTATGGTTAATACCTCTGACGTGCTAGTGGTTAAATCCACAACCATAGTATTGACGAGTCTTTAGAGTCCCCCACGGACAGTTGCTCAAGTTTTCGGGCGAAACGCTGTAGAGGCCGTATGGAGATATGGCAGGGTTCGGTCAGATACGTGCGGTATTGCACGGATCATGATCGGACAGAAAATACTAGCGGGTTTTGGTTTAAACCGGATCCTAGTATTGCACAGTGTAGATTTTGTCTCATTGCATTTGTATTTCGGTCGGAATACAAATGCGGGTGTGTATACACAGCATCGGGGTTTACCTGTAATTTATTACGGGATCAGTTTTCTGGAGTTGCCAGTTTATTTTCCTGTTTCGGCTAATTTTCTTTGTATCTTTCATTGGCCGAAGTTTGGTGGAGGAGGGCTTATTTGCATTTGTGCAAATAAGTATTGTGGAGGGTGGTCTTTGCATTTTCTTGTGTCATGATGGTTGCACCATCATTTGACTTGCTCACTTCATGATGGCTTGACATCTTGTGATGAGATGGGAGTTAGTGGTGGAGTGTTGGTTTTTGTTGGTGATGATTTTGTTCTCATAATGAATCATCATTCTTTCTTGCATGACACTTATCCTCCTCTCTTTGGTTATCCCCCCCTTTGAGATATGATCCTCTCTCTCTCTCATTCTCTTACTCCCTTCACTAGAGGAGGCCGGCCATATCAGGTGGGGCTGTCCCATATTTTTGGAGAGGGAAATTTTGTTCTTTTGGCTTCACAAAATCCATTTAACTCCATCTCCAAAACTCCATTCCTCCACCTTCTCAAAAGGCAACTTCTAGTGACCCCAAATGAGACATAGCACTACACTATTCTACTGCAAATCTTGGGCACGTCGACTCGCCAACTTCGTGCCCGAGTTGCCTCGGACCAGAGGTGGGAGCTCGTAAAAAAAGCCGGCGATGTGGTGCCCTTCCGGCGACGTGATGGAGACCGGAGATTCCGCGGGAGATCGGGACGACGACGAGAAGACCGGAGGACTCGGACCACTCGGTATATCTCTCTTCCCGCTCTTGTAGTTAGCTAGATTTAGTTTAATGGCCGATCCGGGATTTTAGTGCGCGGTGGTGCCGGTTTTAAAGTTTAAAGAAAAGTATCGCTTCCGCATTCCGGCGTCGGATTGACGGCCGGGGCGCCGCCGTGCACTTACAAAATTAACGGAACAAAAAGGCCCCAAGCTACAAACACAAGAAATACCTAAAAATTGGCCTCCATGCTCCAACAACTAATGATCTCATTGACATGTATGTGCTCCACAAAAATGCAACTTCACAAAGAAAGTACCATAATCAAATACGAGATAGCCTAACTTCAAATCAAAATGTCAACAAAAAGAAAAACTTCAAGCCAACCAAATGTGATAAATTATCACATGATTTCATAAGCAAATTCTCCTCTAATCATACTCATCATCATCAGTGATTTAAAAAGTGGCCGCTTAAACGCTTTAGCGGCGGAGCGGACTTTGCTGCTCTGCTTTATCCTGCTTAAACGGGTGATATTACATAGCATATTTTTTAATAATGTACACCTCATACGTGTTATAATGGGTATATAAGTACTGTTATCAATTAATACAAAATCATATCATTTTCCCCTTCTTTTACACGTTTCATACCGGCATTTTAGAGTCAACGGAGCCTAGGATTTTCGAGCTACTTGATTTCGACAAACTTCAAAATTTGAGTTTAAAAAGCTCAAAAATTAAGGTTTGAAATATGGTCGACTTCATAAAATCAAAATTTGAATTGGACTTCAAGCAATCCTTGGGTTTTCCTATTTCGATTTCAAATAATTTTCGAATTTCGACCTTCCATTTCTAATTCGTTTCGACTTGATTTGGCTTCAAGCTGCAATCTTCTAGATGCTTTTTGTGTGTTTTGTCGTTTTTTATTGATTTTGTTGGTTCTTTTAGTTATGTTTAATGTTTATTTTTAAAACTAGCACCAATATGGTTTTCTTCATAATCAATTTGCATTTTTGACTGTTTACACCTTTCATAATGCTTATTTGGGCAATTGCAAGCACAAAAGGAACATAAACATAATTAGAACTTTATTAAAATCAATATTTATTGACAAGAAATAAGAAAATTGATAAAAATACCACTATTCTGATGTCTGAGCGGCTGCTTAAGCGTCCGGACTCCTAGGCCGTTCCGCTTTTAAAACATTGATCGTCTTCATAAAGCCGTTTATCATCAAGCTTGTCTTCGGAAAGAACCTTATCAACATTTTCATTCGGGTTCGAGTTCGTTCCACTATCAACCTCATTCTCGTGATCAAGTGAACTCTTTTCCACCAAAGCGTTAGAAGATGTCTGTTTTGCTCGCTTCGCCATGTTATCTTCTCAAGGTCTTGGACTCCTAAGCATCAAGAATTCTTGCTTGCTAGCCTTGGCTATAAGGACCATGTGAGCCCGCAACCGGGCACCCTGTCTTTCCTTTATCCCATCTACTTTCCAACGCATTTTCGTTAAATCACCTTTAGCTAGAAGAACCTTTCGATTTTTGCCGCTTCTTGTCCGCTCTCCTTTTTGCATCATTTTTTTTATTGAATTGGAAAAAGACTAAATCACTTGGTCTTTTCGGATCTAAATTTTTTATTTACTTGGTCTTTTCGGATCTAAATTTTTTATTCACTTGGTCTTTTCGGATTTGACTTACTTCTGTTCTTGATATGTATCTATACATTTAAAATAAGATACGTATTTAGAAATGATAATAATAATCAATAATAAAAAAACATTGAAAATTGAATCAAATGATATTTTGGTATTGTCTTCCCATTTCAAAAAATATTCCAATTTCTCAGATCTCGAAAAACTTGTAGTCAAACTCAAAATTTTTATGGTTAATTTGTGCAAAAATGGCGTATGAATACCATAAGCTTCCTACCAACAAGCTAAATTGAATTACACAAAAGGGAAAAAAAATATAGAAATTACTTAAACAATAAGCATAAACACATTAACATAATTAAATTTAAAATAACTAACATAACTAATTATCTGGATCAAAGTTTTCCGAACCATCAAACGTTTCTTGATATCGATCCACCATTTCTTTTCTCGTAAGCCCTTCCTTTTATATTGCCAAGTTCTAGATTAACAACTCCAATTTGGTCTCAAATGTTATGTTTGGGATAAAACAAGTCAATGCAAGCAATAACCACTGAGAAAATGGATTATCTTAGATTTATTATCCCAATAGTAATAGTAAGAATTGAAAAAAATAAGCCACCAAATGAAGAGTATCAAGGCTTCCCATTTCCTTCTATAATATCCAAGATAGACCAACAAATACGTTAATTGTTTTTGCAAGAGGATATAATATCTTTCGCATCTTCAAGCATTTCATACACAAATCCTAACGACGATCTGCTATCTCCATTCATGACCCACGGTAATTTAAAAAGAGAAGAAAAAACCCTGCGAAGTTATGCATTCGTCCAAAATACATCCGAATACACCGTGACATTGCATGCGTTTTCTTTTAGAGTTTAACCCATATATTATTTTTCCACATCTCCAATGAAACCTTATAGCCAAAATATCTAATTATGTAACTACCATATAACTCTTTACTTAATTCTTAGGCAATTATTTATTAATTCAACCAACTCTTATTTTTTTAACACTTTCCGTCAAGATGGAGCGCATATATCATGTGCTCTAAATTTGTTATGAAAAATTTCACTTTTGAACTCAACTTGCAACAAGCCAACTGAACTTGCATATTTGGCAAGTTTGCATATATAATTGCAACAAGCCAACTGAACTTGCAACAAGCCAACTGAACTCTATCTTGACGGTAAGTGTTAAGAAATAAGATTTGAATTAATAAATAGTTGGTGAAGGGTTAAGTAAAGGGTTATATGATAGTAAGATAATTAGATAATTTGTAAGAATGTAGTAGATTTTATGTAACCTGTTAGAAACAGACCCATCCTTTGAGTTTTATCCAATAACAAGTTTTCCTTCTGTTAAATAATGCAGATTGTTCGGTTACTTTGCTTCTAACACCATGTTTAACAATAGAAAACTTCTTCAACAATTTTTCAGTTATTTTCTTAAAATCTGGATAATATTAATGAAGAGAGCATACTGTGCTTGATAAAAAATACGAGACATTCTTTTGCCCAAAATAGAGATCCCCAGGCAATCCCACACCTATTTAACAGTCTTCAAATTGATCATAACCACCATAACGAGCTCTTTATAGAACACAACATCATATGACAAAATTAGATATCATCCCTTATCCATTCAAGGGCTGTAGGATTTGAAGGTGGTTCATTCAAATGTTCAATTTTATCTCTTTCATTAATATACATCCGAACCATCTTCTTCTAGCTATGAAAGTTTTCTTCATTCAACTTAAACTCAACCATTTTCATAAAAGCAACTTCCGTCAAGACAAGTTTGTTATCCATCTTCATAAGTCATCAGTATAATCACCATAAACTATTAACACTCTTTGATCGATCTTTCCAAAGATTCGATCCACAACCGTACAAAGTAAAGAAAAGCGATCTCACTAATCGAATATGGAAGACCGTGATAAATCTTTTAAGATCTAATCACAAATCTAACAACTCCAACCTTCTCAAAACATAAAAATGAACTCAAACTTGGTGTCCAACAACCTAATCGTGGCAATAGTACAAGCCATAATGTAGATATCAATAAAAATAGCATTTTGATTCGTATTTGTCATTGGTGGGATTTTATTTAATAGAGAGAAAGGGAAAGAGATCTAGATCTATGGTTGAGAGTAGAGATCCAAGGATATAGGGTTAATTGCTATATGATACCCCAATGTTACACCTATATTGCACTTATATACCTTATTGATATTTTTAATGCACTTATATACCATAAAATATAAAACTTTAATACTTTGCTCCTTCCAGTTAACTAGCCGTTGGAATATTCTTAAAAAGATTTCTACGTACATAACACGTGTTTAATTTGGACTTTTTACCCCTCAATAGTATACGCCTATCAAAATAATTTTTTTATTCATGAAGTTTTAATCCAAATTGAAATTATGATTTCTTTCTCCTCCACTTTATCGATCAAATTAAGTGTTTACCTCCACCACACTTGATCAAGTTAAGGGTTCTTCCTCCTTCATTCTCGTAATCGATTTGCTCTAGAAATTCGGGTTTCCTCTTCCTTCGCTCTAAATTTTCCTTGTAGTTTTCCTTTTTTCCACAAAGTTCATGTGGTTCTTGAAATCCCTTGAAATCCCAGCAAATTAAAGCCCCATTTTTCAAATCTTTCTCCAAAGAAACCTTCAACCTACCATTTACGAACAAGAATTTGGACATATTTGGCTTCTAGGATTTGGATGGGAAATTAGAGAAGAGAGAAGACGAAAGAGACTTTCGATAATCTTTTTCACGAATTTTCTTACATATTATATACAAAGGCATTCCATTCATTTCACCTTTTCCATTAACAGTGTGTGGGTGTAAAGACTTTGTACTTTAGGGTATACAAGTATACTGAAAATATCAATAAGTTATTTAAGTGTAAAGTAGATGAAACATTGGGGTATTGTTTAGCATTAACTCAAGAAGATAAGGTTGGATAGCATCTAGATCTAATAGAAGATGAAGGTTGAGATCTATAGTTTAGATCTAAGGTCGATGGTTTGAAGGAAGGTGTTATACAGGAGATGAGGCAGCTTGCAGCGGCGGTGATGGGATGCAATGAGGTGGTGACGACGATGAGAGGAGATGAGGAGGCTTTGTGCGATGATGACAAGAGGCGACTACTACTTTGGGCCGATGGTGATGGATTGACGGCTTTGATCGATGATAGGAGAAGGTGGCTTTAGGCTGATGAGTTATGAGGCTGTGGTGAAATGAGAGGAGGCGGCTTGCTGGTAATGTGGCGGCGACAGCTTGGTAGGATTAGTGAGAGGGTGGCAACTCTGATACCATATTGAGAGGTATTCGGGTTTAGAAGAGAAAAAATATTAAGGGAAATGAATTGGATGCAATCACTTTACATATTCACCCCTCTATAATTACATTTATCATATTCTAACTGTTTTGACACTATTGGTTTATATGATCTGATTGGCTTTATCGTGCTCATACTTCAGTGATGTTTGAGGTATATATCTTTAAATGTTGAACATGAATTAATCTATAACAGTAAAATTAAGTGATCTTTTAGCTCAGACTGTTGGGTAAATTGCTTAATAATCTCTTAATGTTTCACCAATTCTCCACTTTCATACCTTATAGTTTTTTCTCAACACTTTAATACCATAATGTATTAACGGTTAGCACTTTGCTACCTATATTGCATCGGTTTATTAGCTGCGAACCATATCTACAATTGTTTTATCTGTATGATGCTAGGACTAAACCGGTGCAAAATAGGCATGACGGAGCAAAGTGGCAAAATACAACAGGTTATTAATGTGTTGCAAAAAACTATAAGGTAATAATACAGTGCAGAAGTGGTGAAACATTGAAGGATTATTAAGCAATTACCTTAGTCTGTACGGCATTTACTCTCCTCATATGAAGTTGTGGATTCAAAGCTCACACTTGCTATGGAAATGGAAATTTCAAGCCAAAAATTGTTTCATTCTTATCATTCAGATGACATGGATACACAACCTAAGTCAATATTGTTCATGGAGGCTATTTCTGATTTATTTTTGTGGTATGAGGACCAAGTAGATTATAATTCTGCCCCTTTCTGTAGTTCTTTTCATGATTTCAAATGTTGATCAATCCCGATTCGAGATGGCTGATTCCAACCCCCAAAATGGCCATCCGATTTTCAAAACCAATACTGTCCAATGCCGAGTAATTTTAGGTTACCATTTGGTTATTTGTGTTTTAGTAATAAGGTTATCGATGATTAGTGTGTTTATTGATGGGCCAATTAATGGTTGAATGTGTTTATTATAGGTTATTTGGTTGTTATGGTTAATTTGTCACCATTAATACTACCTGACACATCATTAATTTCTATAGAATTTGCCAAATTGTTATAGTTATATTAGCTTCTTATTAGAAAAAAGAAATCCTAGTTCTTAAAAATTCTATTTCTCAAATGCTGTTAAATCCGATATTCCCGATCTGGGATGGCTGATTCTGATCCCAAAAATGATTGTTCGTTACTGGTCTTGGTTCTGAGATTTTAAACCATGATTCTTTCTAGCTTCTCCTCCTAACATCTCGGCTTCCATCTCCATTTGTGGTGCTGCCATACCCTATGGCCTTACTTTTAAAAAAAGGGTGTTGTCTGAAATCATAAACTGTTGATATTGCCAAGATATGAGGTTATGTTTCTCTTGCAGTCTTTTTATGCTTATCTCAAACTTGTAACAAGATATTATTTGTTTTCTGAAGTTAATACTCAATTAATTTACATTGTACTGTTGAGCGAATTTAATAATATCGTTTTTTTTGCAGAAATTAAATAATATCATTTGTACTCAAATTATTTACACTGTATTGTTGAGACTATTATATAATGTCCAATTTCCATCTTAAAACATGACCAGGTTTTCAGATGGTCACCTTTCTTGTTATTAATTTTCTCACGTGTTTTTCAGATGTCATATGCAGATGTCATATGTAGCTTGATTTTGTGAAATTAACCATACCCCACTCGAAGTGCAGTTTTTCATCATCATAATCATCAATCCTTTCACAAGGCGTACTTACCCTTCACAGTTAATTAGTCCTATCCAGGGAAGCCATGTAGTAAGATAGCTAGCGTTCTCCATCGCAATATACTATGTTTCATGTTTATTTATTTATGTATAGTATTAACTTGCAGTGTGTGATGCGATTAGAGATATCTGGCAAGATTTTCTTGTCTTATCAAATGCTTTAATTTCCAACAACTATCAGATTCTTGTACCTACCTGCCTGAACTCCCTTTATACGAATTATTTCCTTCTGCCAATCAGTCGTTTACAAGTATTTGTTCCTGGAAATTTGCAATAACTATTGGTTTTTGTAAGAAAAAATGGATGCTTTTCTTCGTTTCTTCTCTCCTTATATAATTTATGATCGAAAATTTCATATAATTTATGATCGAAAATTTCAGGCAGATATTGATAATAGTGGTACCATTGATTATGGAGAGTTCTTAGCTGCAACCTTGCATTTGAACAAAGTAGAAAGGGAAGACACTTTGTTTG
Organism: Agapanthus africanus; assembly: GCA_030015575.1. Taxonomy (NCBI): domain Eukaryota; kingdom Viridiplantae; phylum Streptophyta; class Magnoliopsida; order Asparagales; family Amaryllidaceae; genus Agapanthus; species Agapanthus africanus. The sequence continues at coordinate 160,829,874 of CM057343.1, forward strand.
CCGCCTTCTCATATTTTGACAAAGATGGTAGTGGCTACATCACTCAAGATGAGCTCCAACAGGTCAGTGAAGAGTTTGGCATAGAAAATGTCCGACTTGAAGAAATGATTCATGAAGCAGATCAAGACAATGTAAGTTATTTACTCATCGAATTCTGAAGTGCCCATAAACTCTTTTCTTCCTTTTTGAGAGAAGAGTTGCAAATAATTTTTTGACCCTGTTTACAGGATGGACGAATAGATTACAACGAGTTTGTGGCAATGATGCAGAAAGGAAATGTTGGTTTGGGCAAGATGGGCCCACAAAAAAATCACAGTTTTGGCCTTAGGGAGGCTCTGAAGCTTGGTTGAGGTGATTCGATACACATGTTTTTTTCGTTTCAGATTGTTGTATACAGATTGTAAATTGACAGCCAACTGTGGAACACAAAATCAACTGCATTGAGTGTCTAATATATTTTCTCAATACTGGAATTAAGTTCAAAATCAGTTGCATATCCCTAACATGTATGTGGCTTCTGCTTCCTATAGTAACACTAACATTCTGTTTTGGGATTTTTATTTTGGTTAAAGTTATTTAACCTGAATTGGAATTGGAACTCACTTGGCTATTGCTAGAGGGGGACATGTTTTTGGAGTAAGCCAGAAGCAAAAACTTGTAGCGATATGATCTGGTGGCTGGATCTTCGATCAAATGAATTTGGTGGCCATGAGATTGGGGAATGACAGGATTGACGTGAGGCAATTGTCTTTGTACTGTACCTATTCACTTTAAATATGACTTGCAAAATACATTCTCTTCTTGAAATACTTGTTCTACTCAGTCAGTTCAGTGCCTTCCTCAACAACAACAACAACAACTGAGCTTTTTATCCCAAGCATATGGGGTAGGCTACATGAACCAACATGAGAATCACGCCGGGTCCAGCACATGAATCCTCCGCCTCCACTCACTCCTATCGAACAATATACTTTCATCGAGGCCTTTGGCAACCATATCGTTTCGTATCACCTCCATCCATGTTTTCTTCGGTCTCCCTTTTGCCCTTTTGTCATTTCCCATATCGAGAGTATTTATTCGTCGAATCGATACTTCCATAGGTCTGCGTCGCACATGACCAAACCATCTTAGCCGGTTTTCCCGCATCTTCTCCTCCACAGGTGCTACACCAATTTTTGCACGAATATCCTCATTTCGCACCTTATCTTTTCTAGTGTTGCCGTACATCCAACGTAGCATGTACACCTCCGCTACGTGCATCTTCTGTGTATGATGCTTTTTAGGAGCCCAGCATTCTGTACCATATAATAAGGCAGGCCGAATAACGCTCCGATAAAACTTCCCTGTCAATTTTAACGGAAAGTTACGATAACACAAAATTCCTTTTGCACTTCTCCATTTCAACCAACCAGCTTGGATCCTTTGATTAACATCACTATTGATCTTCCCATTCTTTTGGATGGTGGAACCTGGATATCTAAACTGGTCGCTCGGTGATATCTCTTGCCCTTCTAATGTTATACCGATAGTTTACTAAATTTGCAATGCATATATGCTGTCTTGGACCTGCTCAATCTGAACCCCCGAGATTTCAATGCTTGCCTCCATAATTCCAATTTGGCATTAACCCCTGCTTTTGTCTCATTTACTAGAACAATATCATCAGCGAATAGCATACACCAAGGTACCTTATCTTGGATAGTTCTAGTAAGCTCATCCATCACGATGGTAAACAGGAATGGACTTAATGCAGATCCTTGATGTAAATCAATTGTAATCGGAAAATCACTCGTTAGGCCGTCGCAAGTTCTGACATTTGCCACTACTCCATCGTACATATCCTTGATTATGTCAATATACTTGACGGGGACTCCCTTCTTCATCATTGTCCCCCCATAATACCTCTCTAGGTACCCTGTCGTACGCTTTTTCTAAATCAATAAATATCATATGTAAATCTCTTCTCCTTTCTCGAAAACGCTCGACAAGTTGACGAAGCAAATGAATAGCCTCTGTTGTCGATCGTTCAGGCATGAACCCAAACTGGTTCTCTGTTATCTTAATATCCTTCCTTAGCCTGTGTTCAATCACTCTCTCCCAAAGTTTCATGGTGTGACACATAAGTTTTATTCCACGGTAGTTTGAGCAACTTTGAATGTCACCCTTGTTCATGATATTTTAATTCATCCCGTGCACTTCAGTGAAGCTCTTCCAACTAATTGATCATTGACAGGGTTTCAAACATGGTTTACTTTTTCATTCCCTCTTCATTAGATTTCTACACGAAAAAATTCTTATACCCTCTGAAGTTGAGCTGGAAAGTTGAAACCAGTTGAACTAGCAAATGATTGGTTGGCAGAGCGAGTTAACTGAGTCATAAGATTGATTGTAATTTTCTACAAAATTCGAGGTTAATTATATTTCTTCTGTTTCTACATGGGGGCTAATTGCCAAAGGTCATTATATTTATGAACTTTTCTTTCATTGTATACTTTTTTTTTTGGACGAAATTCTTTCATTGTTTACTTATTGATATTCTGTACCTGATACTTCCAAGATTTCATTGATAAATTTGAAGTCCCCTGATGTTGCACAGAAGCTTTTTGGCATCTTCAGCCTTCCAAATTATACTAGATGAGGTAAACGGAAGGATATCATTATCATTTTAGTGGAAGAGATTTAGTCTGCATATCTGGAAATAATTGATGTGTTTTGGGAGATTTGTTTTGTGGCATCATTTTTCTGTACTGAAATGCTTAATGAATGTAGACTTGAAACTAGTGGTTATTTGCTGAGGGAAGTTGGGCTATGATTCATTGCTTTGTATAATTTTTTTTTTGTTATTATTTTTCTTCTTTCTCTAAATGGGTGAAGAGGCTAGGATCATTATGTTTCTCACCTCCTTTTAATCCAACTTATGTAGCCAATTTTTCCAAGATATCATTGAGAAATTTCATGCCGCAAATGTTGTGAAGAGTTTTTCGCCCTCTTTTGGCATTTTTAATTCGTTCTCCTAATTACATTGATTGTGGTAAACTAAAAGCTATGCCCTACCATTTAATTGGAAGTGTTACAGTGACATATTTCTCTATATCGCATTCTGAGAAAGTGTCCATATGTTCTCAGAATTTGCTTGTGACACCGTGTCACCTATATTTGTCTGTACTGTAACAGTCAACGAGGGCCGTCCTGAAACTGGTGGTTATTCGGAGGAGAAACTGGCAAGATTCATTGTAAGTTTCTACAATATTTAATTTATTTCCTTCTGTCTCTGCTTGTGGGCTAATTTGTTAGATGCTTGGAGTCGTCGTATTTATGGCTTATCTTCTTGCACTCTCTCTCTCTCTCTCAAGATCTCAAGATCTCAATGAGAAATTTCAAGCCCCTGGTTGTTGCATACTTGCATAGAGCCTTTGGCATCATCCAAAATTATAATATTGAGGTAACTAAAAGGCTAAAGCATTCCCTATCATTTTACTGGGGTTGACTTAGCTCACAGATATCTCTGCATTCTGGTAAAACAATCCTTATAATCTGTTCAGAGATTTTGCTTATCACAGTGGTACCTCTATTAACTGATTACTTGCTGAGGTCTTCATATAACAACTGTCATGGGCCCTGGCTAAAATCTTAAGCTTTTCATTTCCATCGTTATTGACATGATGTTTCAGAGTATTAAATTTAATTCTACACGAATGAGGGGGCGATTATATATTTTATTTATGAGTGTACACGGGCTTTTGATTTAAGTGGGTTCCAAAAATAAGACTCAAGCCTTGTTGAGATTTGTCTCAACTCATATCTTATACCCATGTACCTCTCATAGTTTTTTTTCCAATGTGGGATTATTTTAATCCACACATCTCTTGACTTGACACAGAGCTTCCTGATTTCTTTCCGCTTATAACCAGCATCACAGAAATGGCATCAAATGGACATATTGCATATACAAGCCAGAGAAAAAGAAGCAAAAAATAGAAAGAAAGAAAAACACAAAGTTGATATATTAACAAACAAAAATTTCCGTGTTAAAGAGAATGATCTTTTACTAGTTGCAGTCTCTTCTCTCCTTTTTGGGGTGCAAAACATGGAGTTCTAGGGAAGGAAGTAGCAATTGCCCTTTGGATCTTTGTCAAATATATCCGCTGAACTGTAATTTTAATAGCCTTCAAAAGTAACTACTTGATGCTTATTGATGAAGAGTGAATACCCGCAGTATTCTGGCCGAGGAAGTCACTGTAACAGTGGTACCTCTCCATTGCTCTAAGATAATCTGGTCATTCTCTTCTCCTCTTACATTATACATTTGTACTACACCTAATTTATGTTGTTTCTTCACAGGTTATGCACAACATCTCCTTGATGGAAGCATGCTTCATTTGACATACCGAGGTATTATACAAGAATTGTTTATTTTTTAAAGGACAGATGGTACTTTACTACGTTCTCTTTTCACTCTCATTTTGCAAACAAGAAACTAATGCTCCTCTGTATCCTGGGCCCTTCCTAGTATTTGTCATTACAAGTTGTACATGCTGCAGTAATTTAGTTCCATTAATTGCGAAGGACCATGAGGCGATCACCGTTTATGTGATGAGAAGTGTCATTGTTATGAATGTATTGGAGTATTCTTTGTCTACCAGGAATGTTCAAGTTATTAGAAATATGTGTGATGGTTACTAGCTAGAATGAAAGATAAAAACGACCCAGGAGAGGTAATATATATTCTCAAACTAACATATGTTTCCAGACAAACAAGAGTCGCCTTCAGCCTCTCTCTCTCTCTCTCTCTCTCTGCCTCTCTGCATTAAAACAATACAATCTACGAATAATAAGTACCATAGAACTTATCATGCCCATTAAATATTTATTAACAGCTGAATGCAACAATATATGACACGCAAACTTAGCGAAGACATATGAGTTATGATCACAAATGTTCATTTGATATCTAGAATAAATGATTAATCTTGATGGTGAAATTGATGTCATATAAATTATAAGGAGGATGATTAAAGTGAATATATTTCTGGAGTGTAATCAATTATGCGATGATAGAATACTCATGAAATCGAAGGATATTTTTTATAAGATGATTTTATGAGTCATGCTTTTAGTCATCCTAAGTAGTACGGATTCAGATATGCACACATGACACAATAGCATAGATTCACGGATTAACAATTTTTGAAAAGTTAAGAATATGATTCGTTAGGATAAGCTATCTTTTGGGTATGTAAATTAGCAAAAGATTATCATATTACTTGGCAAATATAAACAGACTAAACTAAAAATAGAAAGAATTTGTGAGTTGTTGATGCATAAATAGATAGTTGATGGTTTGATCATTACATGTTTGGCACATCTTAAACATAATAGGTGTTTTAGGATGCGCCATAAAGAGATCCACAATAATCATCAACGAATCCAAATGAATCCTCTATGGATACAAATCTTATACGGATACATCTTCTCGATACCATGCAACAAGGTGCGTAATTGAAATGTGTTGAGATGGATAAATGCGAGTGCATGAAAAATGGGAAATATAATATACGACATGGCTCTACATCCTATTGTAGCTCCCATTAAGGATAAAAGTTTAAATCAAGGGTTAAATGATTGAAATGGTTTAGGCATAAGGAGTCTCGGTAACTACTTTAGGTAGAGGATGAGTGATATGATCGTACTAATGGAGCAATAAGGGTATGAATAAGCTCTTCACGTACATGTATGGAGACGGTTAAAAACTAAAAAGGATATTTTCCTTATTAAATAGAAGATGGTAGCTAAATAGAAGAAAAAACGACTTGTATTCATGTGCAACTCCAAAATTTGATATAAAAGCATACTTGTCGTCACTATTGTTGTTCGAGAGTATTTTTCTGAATGCATTTTCGCATGATTTATTGATATGATTAAAGATATGTATAATAAAGCAATTACTAGAAGGGCTATTGGAGTAATTGACATTTCTTATCATTATAGGTTTACATAAAAAATCAGCATTAAGTCCTTATCTCTTTACATTATTATAGATGGACTTACTAGACATATTCAGGATGGCATGCTAGGATGTATGCTAATTGTTGCTGGTATTGTTTTAGTAGATAAATATAAAAGATAATTTATAAAGTAGAATTTTGGAAAGAGGCCTTTTAATCTAAAGGATTTATAATTAGCAGAACTATAGAGCAAAATATATAGAATGTAATTTCAGTGAAATAGTGCGAAGAAATGGGTGTACGGTGAAAATTGATAGGCTAGAAATATGTAGAAACAATCATTTCGTTACTTAGGGTCTATAATTAATCATGATGAGGGGAACAAGGAGGATGTTGCTCGTAGGATGGTTGAAGTGGAAAAGTGCTTCAGTGATCCGGATAGATATCACATGTACTCCTAGTTGATTAGGAGCTGTATTAAAGGCTTTAGTTTAGTAAACAATGGCATGTAGTCCTTGATTAATTTGGAGTTGTGTCGAAACAACTACGCCTATAAGAAATGGGATTGGATTGTTTTAAATTAAATAATATAGGAATTAGTTAATATTTAATCTTTTTATTTTTGTGACCTAGTGATATGTGGATTGGAGGTATACTGAGCCTACATAAGAGGGTTAATAGTCTCATTGCAACTCAAGGTTTTAAAGATTTTGATATGTAATTTCTTGGACTTCAAACTAGTCGGGATGATAATTGATAAAAAGCGTTTTGGAGAAGTTTGTCTCTCTGCCAAGTATTTATTGTCTCTTTTATTTTCGCTTCCACGTATTTCAAAACCTTTACGATCTACTTTGTATCTATTGGATTAGTGTTCTCAACCCGTCTCCATAGATGTGGGAGCATCCATGATTGGTGAGTGATCGTAGGATACCTTTGACATTGAAAGAAATTTTTTTAAAGGATGGTAAGGCCACCACTTCTTTATGGATCAAAATAGTGGCGGTTAAGAAGCATCTCCAAAAAATGCTTGTGGTTGAAATAAGAATGTTAAAATGGATGGGTAACATTACAGTGAATGATAGAATAAGTAATGGGCATATTCGTAACAATTTAGAGGCCGTTTCCATAGAGGATAAGAATGAGAGAATCGATTAAGATAGTTTGGTCATGTGCAACGGAGACAAATTAATGCCCCGATTAGGAGAAGTAACAAGATTACAATCGATGGCATAACAAGAGGTAGGGGTAGACCTAAATCGAACATGGATATAGATTTTTTTTGGAACATGGATATAGATAATTAAGAATGTTATGTTAACTGATGATTTAACCGAGAAGATGGTCCTTAACAGAGCAAAATGAAAAAAAAAAATGATACATATAGTCGAGCGCAAAAAGTTTGGACAAAGGCTTGTTATTGTGGTCGCATTTTGACAAGAATTTAACTGTTTAGTGTCATTAGATTAATGGTTATTAAGTTTAGTTTGAAATACAATTTTGACGATCTGGAGGTGCAAATCGGACTGTCAATTGCCAAGATTTTTTTATTTTTTTGTGCGCGTGTGTGTCTGTACACACGTATTGACAAAGGTCAGATTATATTAATATGAGGAAATAATATGCAAATGTTTTGATTAGTCCTCTTAACCATATTCTCACAGAGACAAGGCTTTAGTTCTCAATTTTGGTTTTGCCAATAACTCTTTGATTTTGAGTATTGTTTTTCACCCCAATCAGTAATTATGCTCATGCTATTTTGCAAATTATGTGTACTTTATAATTTGATAAATTATATGTTGTTCTGTAGTTGAAATTAAATATGGTCATTATGTTTGAGGATTTATATTTTTCTTTAAAAGGTGATGTGCTAGATCTTAATTTGAGTTGTTGGAAAAGTGTTGTTATCTCATATATGAAATATGATGAGTACAGCCAATCTCTGCGTTTTAGGAAAGATCAAACAGTAACATTTTGGGCTTGCGGAAATGTCGTGCGGGTCATACTATTTTCACAATCTACATAATAAAATGGGTGTGTTTGAATTTTCTCAGGTTTGAATGTGGAAATCTCTGTGGAAAAGCTTTGGACCAACTCTTTGTGGAACCTGCTTGTCTCATAGATGATTTGGATGTGGAAAAAATGCATAGTTGAAAGCTGACATCACAGTTGCATTCAGGAGGGAATAAATGAATACTCCATAGCTATCTAGTCTCTAGATGATGGATGTAGTCTTCTTTGCTCTGTCTATTAAATAGTTGTATCTTTTTTTCTCTCCCTTTTTTTGTTTGTAATCACCCCCTATTGCGTTGCTTCCTCCTGCTGCTGCTCTCATCAATCTTCACTTCCTCTTCACCTCTGGGGGTCTCTGTTGTCTCTGTTTTCTTTCAGATGTAATCAGTGTTGTTTGTATCACTCTTTTGATGTAGCCAATTTTCGGCTTAATTCTAAAAAAACTACAAAATATTTTGGTTCAATTACGAGAAATTACCAAAAACACTCGTTATTACAAAAAGCTACAATGCTTTGAAAGCTGTGATAGTTTTTGCAAATTTTGCTGACGCAGCATATTAGTTATGGTATTTCTTATAGTTTTTGAAAGTTTTGTGGTGGTTTCTTGCGGTTTTTGAAATTTTTGTGGTGGTTTCTTATAGTTTTTAAAGTATTTGGTAGTTTATCGTATCCGAGTCAAGTACTTGGTAGTTTTTTCGGAATTAAGCTCCAATTTTATGAGACGGGTTCTTAATGACTTTGGTCGATTCTTTTATACACACACCTGTGTGTGTGTTTGTGTGTGTAGAGTTGAACTAAAATGTCTACAGTTGACTTTTTTTGGAGGAAATTCTCAATTGTGGTGGCTAATATTTTATTCTCATTTATGCATATACATGTACATACATTCTACCGCGGTAAGACTAATTTAGGCATGACCGACTTAGTTATGCTATGTGTATATTCATTTCATTTTTCCTTTATTCATGAATGAAGTAAGGTTTGTCATTTACAAAGAGAGGGAATGATATATAATATTGTAACGAGGCAATTGATTAACAAGAGTGAGAAAATTGTAACTGCACGGCGGCGTCCCGGCCGTCAATCCGAGACCAAAATGCGGAAACGATACTTTTCTTTAACTTTTAAACCTGGCGCTACCGCGTACTAAAAACCCGGATCGGGACATTAACCTAATGCTAGCTATCAAGAGAAGGGGTAGAGAGATATACCGAGCGATCTGTATTCTTCGGTCTTCTTGTCGTCATCCCGATCTCCCCGCGGAATCTCCGGTCTTCATATTCTCGTCGGAAGGGCACCACATCGCCGGGTTCTTTTACGGGTTCCCACCTCTGGACCGAGGCAACTTGTGCACGAAGTTTGCGAGCCGACGTGCCCAAGGATGCTGTAGGATAAGTATAGAATGTTTTGTCTCTTGGGGTTTGAAGTTGCCATATAAAGTGGAGGTCAAGGAGAAACTTTGAAATGGAGCCATGGGATTTTATGATCAAATGAGATACTAAAAAACACCCTTCCAAAAATTGGACAGCCCCCCCCCCCCTTAAGAATGGCCGGCCATTGTAATTGAGGGGAGAGAGTGAGTGGGAAAAAATAATACAAGAGAGAGAAAGGGTGATGATGAGAAAAAATGATCACAACCAAGTCTCCACCCCATCACCTAATCATATCCCAAAAGTCAAGCAATCATGAACCAAGAAGTCAATGTATGGTGGAACCATCATGAAGCAACAAGTTACAAAGACCACCCTCCACAATACCAATTTGCATGCTTGCAAATAACCCCCTCTCCACCAATTTCCAGCCAATGAAAGATACAAAGAAAAATGGCCAAAACGGAAAGCAAACTGGTAACTTCAGAAAACTGATCCTGTAATAAATTACAGGAAAACCCCGCGACTGTATATACATATCCGCATTTGTATTGCGACCGAATACAAATGCAATGAGACAAAATCTACACTGTACAATACTAGGATCCGGCTTAAACCAAAGCCCGCTAGTATTATCCGTCCGATCATGATCCATGCAATACCGCACGTATATGATTGAACCCTGTCATATCTCCATACGGCCTCTACAGCGTTTCGCCCGAAACTTGAGAAACGGTCTGTGGGGGACTTTAAAGACTCGTCAATACTTTGGTTGTGGATTTAACTACTAGCACATCAGAGGTATTAGCCATACGTAACGGGCTACCAGGTATTGACCAAAAGGGACGTCGATGAGCGAACTCATCCTGACACCCTACTGAGCCTGTCAGTGACAATATCCGTACAGTCCGGTCCGTTCGTCTATGAGCATCGCATGGCGGGCCTAGGGGGTTGGTAAAAGTCAGACCCCCAAAAGCGGTACAAGTCGTGTCGGAGTGTAGCCCAGAACACCCTGAGATACTACTGGAATACCTACCAGTAAATCTCCTGCCTTGGCCAAGGACTTCGTGTAATGGCTCTCCTAGACACAGCGCGACCTCACCCCCAATACCGGGAGAGACGAACCCCTGCAGATCCGCTCACTGCCTCCATGTGGCTCGGGACTGTACCCAACTTAAACCTGTTTGCATGTCTCCTTTGAGCGTGGTAGGGTAGTAATCAAAGTACAGTGGGAACTCACACGAGACAAATGACGATCTCAGGTCGATGAACTAATCTGTACACATGTCACCAGGGAACTGCTATCTGACGTCAGGTATAAGACCAACTAGCATGTTCCCGGCGAGTTCTGTCCGGTGTACTCATAACCCAATGAGCACCTGTATACATCTTAGGTGAACCAACTGACACCAATGGCTTGTGAGACCGGCCACCGCCCCTCGTCGGGGTCTCGACTGTATACACTAGTCTACTCTGGAGCATCGATGCCCTGTCTCGAAACTCCCATGACTAGGGGCCTTTTAAGGATGTGCTTATAGACTACCAGCTCCCACCTATATGATCGCCATCATACTGCTGGCTGTCAAGTAAGAATCCTAAGGGCTCTATCAACGCGCAATAGTGACATGTAAGGTCACCTGAAGCAGTACACGATGATAAAGGTAAACCAGATAGTATACTATCATCTTGAGTAAGACCGTCCTACCGGCATAGGTCCTCCATCAATCATTGCAATCACGTGCCTGTGATCCAATAATTGACTCTGAGGGCACTATCTCCAGCAATCTCCCACTTGCACTCAAGGTTAATTATTGCGATGTCGCATACTCACAGCCCGTGTGATACCGAACACCCAACTCCTCTACTAATCAGTCTCACAAAACCAGTTTGCGAAACTAATGTGTTCGAGGAATAGCCTCAGTGAGTGGATCCGCCTTGATGTTTCTTTCTATGTCTCTGTTTATCTCAAGTTCGCGGAGAAAGCCATCTCCCGAAATGAGCAATACCTGTCTTAGAATATGTCTGGATATCTGATGGGACCTAGCTCATAAATGAACTCCAAATCCAAACTTCTTAGACTGTATCGTCAACTGAACTCAATCAGTATCCTGCGTCATGCCTCCCTCAGTATCCCCTTGGACCACCTGTCCAAAATACTGCCCCTCGTCAGAAGGAAAACTATAACTCTGACAACCTCTCTGTCATCCATGTCACCTTGGAAGCCTGGAATGATAACTGTCTCCTAAAAGAGGCTGTTGTTATCATATCCCTAGAACATCCACTTATATTCTAAAACTGCTTCCGTTAGTTTCTCCAGGATTGGATCAATATCAACATATTGCATCTACTGCAAAAAACAACATCTGGTGTGGTGCTTGACATCTCATGATTGACTCAATTGCCTAAGCAAGTGATCTGCCAATCATGCGCATCCCTCTCCACTTTAGTCTGTAAGACACCTTCAGAGAGAGTGACTCCATCACCTGCAGGTACACTACCGTGCCTGGAGTCGTCCATTTTAAAACATCTTCAGAATGTTGTCTAAGTACCCTGATTGGGAAACTACCCAAATCTAGATCTAAAACCATAGATCCAGTAACCAGAATGTCTTGATATTATATCCAAGTCCCATGTGGAGAAACCACTGTGACAACCAAAGTATAACCGATCGTAGTATAGGAACATCACTTCCTACTCTGTGTATGTCATCCAAATACCAGGACATCACACCCTACTACCTTCTTAACAGATCCATCCCCTATTCTGATGAAGTCAAACCTATGACTGTCATATCAGAAATAGATGATCTATCTCCGCTACATCTGCTTTAGTCTATAAATAGACATAAGCCACTTGTCCACCAATACTTCCGCTGCTCCCACTGACTACGACAACCCTCTGGCAGAGTCATATACACGTACACTTCTAAAGCTAGTTTAGAACGACGCTATACTCATCCTCCTGCCGGGTCTCGCAGCCTGGAACAACAGCAATGGCAAGTCTGGATAAACAAGAACCTCCTTGTCACCGTCCTTGAGGCTACCGGAGTACCTCTCGGGTGCCTGAGGTTACCCACCGTATCTGCGGAGTGGCCAATGGAATGTCAAACCAGAATGAATCTTTAGGTTCTTATCAAATTTTCAGTAATCGTTTGCGGTTCTGGAATCACTTCCAGTTCTACCATACTCCCACTACTGTTTTCTGAAAAAATCCATTTTTGTTAAAACTGCGGCGAGTCAAGAATAATATCACTATTGATCTTTCAGATGGTAGAAAGTCAACCCTCGTCATAGCCTGGGTCAACCCACAAACAGCCATTACAGAAACGTGCCTCGAGTTATCCAGAGTCTGGTTTTAAGCATAAGCCGGACAACTCCCTGTACCTTAATATCGTTAAGATATGAACTGTTCTATATCCAATATAGAACCAGAAGCACTGATTTAATTGAACCAGATTCAAATCATGCAGCTGTCTTCAGTGCATGTCAACCAAATGGAAGGATGCCGATCAGCATTACTCAACTTAGGAGTGCTTCCAATTATGAGCAACCTGAAAGAGAAGCAAGTTCTCTTAATCATTACTATCAACTGAATACCATTCACAAGTATCTACATTTTCGATCACCTTGAAGAATCCTGATACTTACAATACCCGGTCCTCCACTTTATTCATATACCTATAACTTCTCAAAACTCAGACCTTGTATTTCTACGAAACACTTGTCTAAAAACTAGAGAAGTCATAAATAAACCGAATATAGTGCGAGGACCAACCCCTCTGTCCTAATGGACACTGGACAACATACAATACTATGTATAAGTCCCCTGAGTCTAATAACTCAATCCCTGTGTGTCGTAGGTTGAAAACTGTACTTATGGTTAAGAAGAATTACACCGCTGTTTAATACTCCTTACCTAACCATCCACTGATATAGGTAAACGTCATAGACATAATTTCAAAAAGGTATATCTCACTCTATAAAAATAGACGTACAGATATATCAATTTGAAATTGGTGCATAACAACGGATACTCAAAACCAAATATTTGCCGTCTGGCAAATAGCCCGGGCGATTTTCTCAAATATCACCAATTACAACAAATTCCGATATAATGAGGATGATCACCTAATTCCCAATAACTTACTCCCACTCATCATCTGTAAAACCATACAGATGTGAGAATCATACCTGGTAAATACATACCCTGGAGCAAGTGTCTAATTGGGAAATCAGTTTTCTTTTAACACTACACTGTGAGACTGAAACATTGAAATGTTTCGTAGGGGTATCCGGGTATTCCTAGTAATGCCTCTTCCATTATCCAGATTCACAATTATAACCGTATATTTCTTTGCCATCTCTCCAAAACCCTTCATATGTCTTTAGTCATTACCTTCTGCACACCCCTTTAGGCCAAATGGTTTTCTTCCTTCCCTACCGTTCGGCACCAGCCTATGGTTTGGAAGAAGACTATCCAATAAGCATAATGGGTGTACTGTCCTAATCCTAGGAGCACTCGCAATGCGAGAGAAGGTGAAGATAAAAGACAACCGAATAAACCTTATTCCTATTTCTCCTGAACCAGAATCTATCCCCGAACTGGAACAAGTTCCTTTCGAGTTCGTATATAACCATACGATGGAGTATCCAAATAACTGTGGATCTTCGTAGTGATATGGAGTGTCCTGGAGAAATACGAAGGTGAAGTAGGAATGGTAATGAAATACTTGGTTTGGTCGTGAATAGCAGTCGCAATTTACTTTGCCCTCCTTCTAATCCCTTTATTTGTCTTAACGTAATACCTTCTGTACACCACATTTAGGCTAATCGGCTTTCTTCATTCTCTACCGTTCGGCACCAGCCTAAGGTTTGGAAGAAGACTATCCAATAGGCGTAACGGGTGTACTATCCCCTAATCCAAGGAGCACTCGCAACCTGAGAGAAGGTAAAAGGAAAAGACAACTGAATAGTCCTATTCGTTTTCTCCAGAACCGGAAATCATCCTCGAATAAATTCCTTCGAGTTCGTATATAACCATACGATGGTTTTATCTAATGGAAGTGGACGTTCGTAGTAATACGGGGTGTCCTGGAGAAAAGGGTAAAAGTAGGAGTGGCAATGAGGTTTGCAATTCTGACAATCCAAAAGCCAGTGTTAAGAAGGTTCGGTTAATTTTGGTCACTGAGTCATAGTCAAAGGTCGGGTCATGGTCGCTGCCAAAGAGAGAGAGAAAAGAAACACTCAGCGTGCACTCTAATCTAGATCAGAATGGTTACCAATTTATCTAATCAGGAAACCTCCCACTGTACCGTCAAATTCTCCTCCAAAACTGAAAGAAAAATTAGTCGGGATCACCCGAGGAGTAAACCAACTCATCAGTGGGAATCGGGATCCAACTATCATCGCATGATAATGTGATGGAATCCACTCACGTTATCACACTCCAGAAGGTATGCGCATATCTGGCAAGTTTCAGTTTCTTTAGAAACTCCCGATGTGATTTTTACCCCATGCTCTTATGACCTTGACGAAGGTCAACAAATCATAAGTCATACATCAAGTTCTACCCGTCATTGTCCAGGTTAATTTGAACCCACCCGTACAAGCCCTTGACGAAGGTCAACAAGGCTATACGACTGTCCCAAATCAACGCATCTATCTATGCAGCAGAAAGGCAACAAGCAGCTACCATTCACTATGCCTTGATGAAGGTCAACAAACATAGCATGAATACTACGTGCTACCCATCTGAAATGACGGAGGGTTACGAATGGTTTTTGGCGAAAATCCTTTAACGTAATGAACTTGATATCGTTGAAGGAACCGGATAGCTTTTTATAAAAATATAGTGACGAAAACCTTTGCTAAAGAGGTCACTCCCGGTGAAGGGATCTCGGCTCTTTCCCTGTAGAATGAGGTGCAGGATATTCCAACTGAATACCACGATGCAAAGCAAAAGTAATCGACTATAGTGAAGTTATTGCCCTGACGCAAACTTCTGTCCAAGGGGTCACTCCCGGTGAAGAGATCTCGGTCCTTGCCTCGTCGACTGAGGTGCTGGATATTCATAACCGAATACCACTGTGCAAAACAAAAGAGAACGTCCTTGCAATAACAGCTTTTTGAAAATTGTTCCAACAATATCAGAATAGGTTTGTTTATCTTGCATTGATCCGAATCAACGCAGTCCCATCAATTGATTACACCACAATGAACGAAAATAATGATGTACGTATATGCCATCCGCATTCGCCACTGGGTCCCGTCATTACCTGTTAGGTTACTTAACTAACGACAGAGCGGGAAATGGACTAGCGCGGATGCAAAACATATACAACATCTACTAGTATATATATCAATATATAATATTCGCTCAAGGCGTGATAAAATGCAACATCACAGAAATGTAATAAGTATCACAGAACAATACAGATATCTGGGATCCCCGGATTTCATAGAACCGCTACTGAAACCCGACGTTCCCCTGGTCGTGTGGATAGCATGTGCAATGAAATCCTAGACCCCTACGGGCGCGGCAAGTTACCCTCCAAAACCTGAAGCGAGGCAACCCCCTTCAGCAACGTGAATGGACCACCCAGCACTTCATGAAATCCGACAACTTGGGCACCCCTCCTTGGGTCAACCTGTACCCCCTATGAGTGCGGCGAATAGCCTGCCAATTCTAGAGTGAAGCCCCCTCTGTCTCAACGCCATGAGATGCGGGCCCGTTGCCCTCTAGAACCCGGCTATCCGTGCACCCCACCGCGGGGTAATCCTAGTACAAAAAGTAAAATATACATACAACGGGTATATCGATCTCAGCCCGATCGTGCCCCAAAAGAATAATATACAAATAGGCAGTGACGACAGTCCACATTTCGGACGCTCGCCCCGCAATATCAAATGTACATAAAATACCAAAACTGTACTACAATTGCATCCAGGCTATCCACCACGACAAATCCGCAACATCATAGCACAACACAGAACATCAACGTGAATGTCACGCTCGCAAATCCGTCTAAAAGGGCTATACTAGTTAGACAGGATTTACCGATCAAATGACATTCACGGTTGCAGATACAATGTAAATACTGTGAACTAACATGTTTAAATTTTAGATCGACTAAATTTCCCGAAGTGGGCCCCAAGCACTACTGTAGCACTCAAAATAAATCTGGAGCCAAAAAGAATATACCAGAAACCCTATTCCATGTCAGAAAACCACTGTAGAAATTTGGTGCAGTTTGGCCACAAAACGACGGCGGATCCGCAGCCAAAACGTGGTTTTGGCCGCTGATCCGCCGCGCTACAGTAATATCAGCCGACCAAATTTTCACAGAATTCTTATAAAACCCTGCACGTATTTTTGCAATGCACTAAATAATTTTTTGATCACTGCAAAAATTCGACAGAAACTGATGCATGGAAACGCGGTTTTTGGAAAATCCGTTCGATCAAACTTGTAAACACGTTAGAGCAAGCTAGACTAGGTTAATGGCGTGGCTCTGATACCAGTGTAAGTGCACGGAGGCGCCCCGGCCGTCAATCCGAGGCCAAAATGCGGAAACGATACTTTTCTTTAACTTTTAAACCTGGCGCTACTGCGTACTAAAAACCTGGATCGGGCCATTAACCTAATGCTAGCTATCAAGAGAAGGGGTAGAGAGATATACCGAGCGATCCGTGTCCTTCGGTCTTCTCGTCGTCATCCCGATCTCCTCGCGGAATCTCCGGTCTTCATATCCTCGTCGAAAGGGCACCACATCGCCGGGTTCTTTTATGGGCTCCCACCTCTGGACCGAGGCAACTTGTGCACGAAGTTGGCGAGCCGACGTGCCCAAGGATGCTGTAGGATAAGTATAGAATGTTTTGTCTCTTGGGGTTTGAAGTTGCCATATGAAGTGCAGGTCAAGGAGAAACTTTGAAATGGAGCCATGGGATTTTATGAGCAAATGAGATACTAAAAAACCCCCTTCCAAAAATTGGACAGCCCCCCCTTTAGAATGGCCGGCCATTGTAATTGAGGGGAGAGAGTGAGTGGGAAAAAATAATACAAGAGAGAGAAAGGGTGATGATGAGAAAAAATGATCACAACCAAGTCTCCACTCCATCACCTAATCATATCCCAAAAGTCAAGCAATCATGAACCAAGAAGTCAATGTATGGTGGAACCATCATGAAGCAACAAGTTACAAAGACCACCCTCCACAATGCCAATTTGCATGCTTGCAAATAACCCCCTCTCCACCAATTTCCAGCTAATGAAAGATACAAAGAAAAATGCCCGAAACGGAAAGCAAACTGGCAACTTCAGAAAACTGATCCTGTAATAAATTACAGGAAAACCCCGCGACTGTATATACATACCCGCATTTGTATT
This sequence comes from Agapanthus africanus, assembly GCA_030015575.1. Lineage (NCBI taxonomy): Eukaryota > Viridiplantae > Streptophyta > Magnoliopsida > Asparagales > Amaryllidaceae > Agapanthus > Agapanthus africanus. The sequence goes on from CM057343.1 coordinate 160,847,584, forward strand.
GCGACCGAATACAAATGCAATGAGACAAAATCTATACTGTACAATACTAGGATCCGGCTTAAAACAAAGCCCGCCAGTATTATCCGTCCGATCATAATCCGTGCAATACTGCACGTATATGATTGAACCCTGCTATATCTCCATACGGCCTCTACAGCGTTTCGCCCGAAACTTGAGAAACGGTCCGTGGGGGACTCTAAAGACTCGTCAATACTTTGGTTGTGGATTTAACCACTATCATGTCAGAGGTATTAGCCATACGTAACGGGCTACCAGGTATTGACCAAAAGGAACGTCGATGAGCGAACTCATCCTGACACCCTACTGAGCCTGTCAGCGACAATATCCGTACAGTCCGGTCCGTTCGTCTATGAGCATCGCATGGCGGGCTTAGGGGGTTGGTAAAAGTCAGAACCCCAAAAGCGGTACAAGTCGTGTCGGAGTGTAGCCCAGAACACCCTGAGATACTACTGGAATACCTACCAGTAAATCTCCTGCCTCGGCCGAGAGCTTTGTGTAACGGCTCTCCTAGACACAGCGCGACCTTACCCCCAATACCGGGAGAGACGAACCCCTGCAGATCCGCTCACTGCCTTCATGTGGCTCAGGACTGTACCCAACTAAAACCTGTTTGCACGTCTCCTTTGAGTGTGGTAGGGTAGTAATCAAAGTACAGTGGGAACTCACACGAGACAAATGACAATCTCAGGTCGATGAACTAATCTTTACACATGTCACCAGGGAACTGCTATCTGACGTCAGGTATAAGACCAACTAGTATGTTCCCGGCGAGTCCTGTCCGGTGTACTCATAACCCAATGAGCACCTGTATACATCTTAGGTGAACCAACTGACACCAATGGCTTGTGAGATCGGCCACCGCCCCTCGTCGGGGTCTCAACTGTATACACTAGTCTACTCTGGAGTATCGATGCCCTGTCTCAAAACTCCCACGATTAGGGACCTTTTAAGGATGTGCTATAGACTACCAGCTCCCACGTATATGATCGCCATCATACTGCTGGCTGTCAAGCAAGAATCCTAAGGGCTCTATCAACGCGCAATAGTGACCTGTAAGGTCACCTGAAGCAGTACACGATGATAAAGGTAAACCAAATTGCATACTATCATCTTGAGTAAGACTGTCCTACCGGCATAGGTCCTCCATCAATTATTGCAATCACGTGCCTGTGATCCAATAATTGATTCTGAGGGCACTATCTCCAACAAAAATCTCATAGGATTTTTGCAGGATTAGAATTCTCTTACCTGAAAATGACAGAAACCTTTCTTATCATATCCATGAATAAAGCGCAAATGCAATAATTATCCAAAGAGCATAACTAAGCTGATTATGCCCTGAGAATAAATAAGCTTTACCTATATATGCTAGTATTTTGCACCTGCGATGCACGTTATATATATGAGATTGTGTAGTTAGTTATTGGAAGAGATGTATAGGGTTCTTTGTGGTTATAAATTGAGATTCGATATTTTTAGGTTTTTTTTATACCTCACCCCTAAAACTTACATATTTCTAAGTTTCATCTCTAAAAATTCATATATCTAAATTTCCCACCTCAAACTTCTTCTTCTTTGTTAACCACAAAAACCCACATTATCTATATTAAGTGAGAATTTAACTTGGATTACTTTAATTTAACCAAGGACATGAGTTAGAGGTCCAGAATCCTTTTTCTTCTCCTTCCATTTTCAACTTTTTCATGGGTTTCATCATTTAAATAGATTTTAGATCGTTTTTCATTGTACTTTTCAAAATTGGTACAATAAGAAGCTCAAAATTTTTTGCATCAACCCAAAAGCAATGAGTGAAAAGAAAAACCTTTAATTTTTTGTCTAAAAAGAACCCTAATTTCGAAATAAAAAACAAACCCTAGCCTTAGTCCTAATTTGAATGAGGAAGTAGACTGTTGAGAACATTTTAAATAAATCTAATTAGGGGAGATTATGATAAGATATTGAGTAAATCTAATTAGTGGAGATTCTGATAAGATGTTATGTAAATCTAATTAGGGGAGATTTTTGAAAAAGTTAAAGTCTTTAGGACGGATCTAGAAATATGAATTTTTAGGATTTGAATTTAGAAATATGTAAGTTTTGAGGATGAGATATAAAAAACTCCTTTTTTATTTATTGAATTTCTCTTCCAAACTATAGAGTCAAATTTCCAAATCGATTCCAAAATTAGAGACCCCGCCTTTCACACAGTAATAGAGATATTGGTTCTTGTTAGGTATGAATAATTACTATATGCAAAGTAAGGTTTAGGTAATTTATAAGCATATTCTTGTTATGTATGGAATATTGAAATCTCATCTTAACCATAAACAAACATATATGGAATATTATTAATAAAAAACAAGAAAAACGCATTTTTTTTCTTTTTTTTTTATTTCTATAGCATTGAATCATCTAGATAATTTTGGATTGGCTGCTATTTTCATCCATGTTATTATGATGCTCTGGGAGTATCCTGACCGCACATCGTACGTGCAAAGTATATGAAAAACACCAACACTAAAGTCTCTTATTTTACACTATTTGACAGCCGATCGTGACCATTGATTTTAAGAGCAAAAAATTTTGGGCCGTTGATCTTAATAGGAGGGAATAGTAGGGAAAATAATAGCAGGGACTCTGGATCCGATGATTTTGCAATTAGTATCGACTCAAAAGATCATTGTTTATGCTCGAAATGATTTCATATTAGAGAACATAAACAATTTTATTTGGCTTGAGAAAAGTCCTCAAAGCTGAAAAGGTTTCAACTAAGGAATACAAAGTCTGAGATTTAACCTTTGTAGCAGTATGTTGGCGACATTTTGAACGTTTTGAACTTTCACACAATTAGGGTATCCAAAAAATATTTCAATTTCTAGCGAGCCAATGACTTATTGAAATTTTGCTTCTTTGTTGACCTAAGAGCGAAGAGGTAATAGAGCAAAATATATTTTGAGAAAAAGAATATAGTTTCATAAAAAAGGAAAGAGTAAAAGGAAAATAATATTACTTTTATTCTATTTTTTGGGTAAATTGCTTAATAATAAGTCAATGTTTCACCATGTTTGCATTTTAATATCTTATAGTTTTCTTCTCAATACTTCAATACCCTAATGTATTTCGTTATTAACATTTTGCTACCTTTTGTTTTTACCGCCATATCTATTTGTGCAGGTTTATTTCTAGAATCATATAGACAAAAAATATGAAAACGGTTTGCAATGAATAAACCGACACAAAATAGACACGTCAATAAAAGTAGAAGATAACAAAGTGTTAACGGCGATTAGGTATTAAAATGTAAAGGAGAGAACTATAAGTATTGAAATGCAAAATTGATGAAGTAAAGGGATTTACTTTTTTGGGTCCTTTCTATATGCAACCTCCAAACCTTTCATATTTCTAAATAAGACAAGTTATCTAAATTAGCCCCATAGTTACTATTTCATCCAACTCCATAAGAAAAGACCATTTTACCATCATCTTCTTCTTCCATACTCCATTAACACCATTCTTAGCTTACGGGTTAGTGCGAAAAAAAAACCCAGAAACGATTCTTGTCTTTCTTTTCAAATTCTAACATCATTCCTTTTTAATCCATTAGAAATGCACCTACTTATAATCATGATTCTCATGGTCCTTCTCTTGAACATCCGGAATCATCTTCATAAAAATAGACGATTATTTTATTTATTAGACAAACAAATATACTAAGTAGGATATGTTGAAAGTTGATTAGGGTGTTGATGATAGATTAGGTATTTAGCAACTTAATTAATCTAATTAACCACTATTTAACTGATAATGGGTCCTTTTTAGAGCATTTAGATGATTTGGGGGTCTTGTTTAGAAATATGAAGATTTGGAGGTCTTATTTAGAAATCCAAAAGATTTAAGAGATGTATTTAGAAATAACCTTTTTTCCCATAAAAAAATTTTTCTTTGATATTTTCACTGCCTAATTTCGAATAACATCTCACTCAAAACTCCAATCGCTGGTCTTCTAAAACCCTAACCCAAACGAGAGCCTCCAAATAAAAAACACTAATGTCCTCCGTCGATTGGTCATCGCTGCCGCAGGGCATCCTTGATGTCATCTCAAATTAGGCAACATTGTCAACTTTACACGTTTTTAGTTCGAAAATCATCACCACTCAAGTTGTTTTACATGGCCTAAAATCTATGTACACCAAACGCCTTATTATGAACATGATATTATAACTTTCATTAGATTGTGGAAAAATTAAGAATTTTCTATAATGGAATATTTCTCACCTATAGACTGACTAATAAACATGTTAATCACATGATGTTCGGTGTATATAGATCTTAGGCCATCTTGATCAAATGCACGGTGTGAGTTTATCCTAGCACCACCACAAGGTTAAAACTGGCTTCAAGCATGCAATTTCAAAAATTCGGGATGCTAAGCTACACTATCCAAAAATCTAACTAGATTATTAGGGTTTAACATGATATAAAAGAAGAACTACAATAAGAGATGGAGACTACAACCTTTGTAGACCAAGTCCTTATCTTCTTAAGCCCCGGGTAGTAGTCCCTACAACTCCTCTAGGCTCTATTTGAAGAAGTGCACGAACTTGCTTCGCGATTTTCGTGTCGAAAATGATCCAACCGAAGTTCCTCTAATCCAAGCTATCTCTTTACTAAACTCTCTTTAGTGAAGAAAACAACCTAAACTTAAGTGCTAATCAAGTGTAGGATGATGAAGTAGGGGTTCTAATCTCACTTAGGATTTACTCAAGCTCTAAGGTTCACAACTCATGTGATGGTTTAGAGCTTGAAGCATGAAGGAAGAAGAAGAAGGAAAAATGGAGAGAGCTAAAATATGGCTAAGGCAAAAACCAAGTGAAAAATGGCTCTCATATGGCTCCTCACTCATTGAACCATGAATAAAATCCCAATAGAAAATACAATCATGCTTCAATAGTGTAGCCAAACGAATAAACAAATGGAAAAAGCCATGTCTTGTACCATATCACAAATCTCCCCATTTTTCCACCTCATTTCTATTTTCCCAAAATAGAAATTCCTACCATGCTTCATTATATATATATCAAATATATACATACATACATATATCAAACACACACACACACACACACACATTTATATAAAGAAAATAATTAGTGAGCTTACTATTAGTTAATATATAATTATATCAAATATAAATATATATCAAATTATTAAATCAACACTTGATTTAATAATCCGGTTATATCACATATAACCGACTAATATCATTTATCTGTATATCACATTATCAAATCAACACTTGATTCAATAATCCGGTTATATAATATATAACCTAACCGATATCAAATGTCGCCAGATTAGAATACGGTATCACATACTCGTATTTAATCAGGCTCCCACACATATCAGCATACGTGCCCTACTTCGTTTCACTTGAACTAAGAAAGCTCTGTGTACGACTCTAAAGACTCGTCAATACGTCAGTAGTAGGTAATGATCACATCGGTTACCTACAAGCCGTCAGCGGTACTAGCTGGATGTAATGGGTTACCCAGGTATTGAGCGATTAGAAGATCAACAAGCAAGCTTGTCCAAACTCCCATGAAGCCTATAAATAACACTTACCGTACAGTCCAGTCTCTTCGTCTGATATGTCGCATATCAAGTCTAGGGGTGGAATCGTCAGACCACAGTAACTTGATAAGTCATGCCGATGTATGGCTCATAACGGTTCGAGAAACTACTGATAACACTTACCAGTAAATCTCATCAGCCCTGGTTAGGGACTTACTGTTATAGCCAATCGAGCATAGCGCAACATTAACTCCCAATACCGGAAGAGACGAAACCCATCATATCGCTCACTGCCTCCATGTGACTCGGGACTGTACCCAAAATCCACTTGTTTGCATGACTCCTTTGAGCCGTGGCAGGGAGGAAATCAAAGCACATTAGGAACCACACAAGACTCTATGGCGATCTCGGGTCTACAGACTAACCTGTACTAGTGTCACCAGAGAACTGCTATCTGACAACATATATGGTACCATCTAGGAGTTCTCGGCGAGTCCTGTTCGGTGTACCCATTCTTTAATGAGCACATGTGCACAATCTTTGATGTCAAACACCAATGGTTATGAGATCAACCATCGCCCCATACAGGGTAGACACACTAGTCTACTCTGGAATATCGATGCCTTGTCTCGATATCATCTCGACTAGGAAAAAATAAAGGATGTGCTTGTGGACTACACAAGTCCCAGCAGTATAATCCGCATCATAGTCCTGGTAGTCAAGCAAACATCCTAAGGGCTTTCTCAACATGTATCAGAGAGACAATATAATAATACAAGTGTACATGTTAAGATAAAGAGCAACCAGATAGCATACTATCATGTCGAGCAAGAAAGTCCTTTATATATATATGTCCAAGCATCCACTATATCATACAATAATGGCCTCTAGGGCATACATATTCCTAACAATCTTCCACTTGCACTAAGGCCAGTTGTTGTATCTCATACCCAACATCCCAAAAAGTCTCTCAAACTGCGTCTGGGGGAGGGCCTTCGTGAGTGGATCCGCTATGTTTTCCTTCGTGTCAACTCTCCTGACCTTGATTTCCCATCGATCTACTATCTCCCGGATCAGGTGATACCGCATAAGAATATATCTGGATCGCTGATGGGACCGGGGTTCCTTAGCCAAAACCATAGCTCCATTATTATCACAATACACGGGTATTGGATGCTCAATGGATGGAACCACACCAAGTTCAGCTATGAACTTCTTCATCCAGACAGCCTCTTTGGCAGCATCATTGGCAGTAATGTATTCAGCCTTCATCGTTGAGTTTGCTATGGTATCTTGCTTGGAACTTTTCTAACATACCGCCCCTCCATTGAGGGTGAAGACAAAACCCGAGACCGACTTACTGTCGTACTTATCACTCTGGAAGCTCGAATCGGTAAAGGACTCCACCTGGAGTTCACCGTTACCATACACCAAGAATGTTAGTTATATGTATACCCTAGAGGCCATTACTATACATGAGATGTATATTCTAGTGGATGCTTGGACATATATAGGGAGGACTTTCTTGCTCGACATGATAGTATGCTATCTAGTTACTCTTTACCTTAACGTGTACACCGATTGTCTCTCTGTTACATGTTGGTAAATCCCTTAGGATGTGTACTTGACTACCTGGACTATGATGCAGATCATACTAGTAGGGACAGAGTAGTCCATAAGTACATCCTTTAATGTCCCTAGTCATGGGTGTATCGAGACGGGGTATCGATATACCAGAGTAGACTAGCGTATAGCTTCTCGACCCATATAGATGGGCGATGGATGATCCCATATCCATTGGTGTTAGACATCAGAGATGATATACAGGTGCTCAGTGGAGACTGGGTACACTGGACGGAATCGCCGAGAACTCCCAGATGGTATTATACCTCACGTCAGATGGCAGTTCTCTGGTGACACTGGTACAGGTTAGTCTGTAGACCCGAGATCGTCATAGAGTCTTGTGTGATTCCCACTGTGCTTTGATTTCCACCTTACCACGTCTAAGAGGGCGTGCAAAATGGTGGTTTTTGGGTACAGTCCCGAGTCACATGGAGGCAATGAGCGATACGAGGGGTTTCGTCTCTCCCGGTATTGGGGGTTGATGTTGCGCTATACTCGATTGGCCATAACAGGGAAGTCCCTGGTCAGGGCCGGTTTAGAGATTTACTGGTAAGTGTTACCAGTAGTTTCTCGACCCATTATGAGCCTCATATCGGCATGACTTATCGGTTATTGGGGTCTGACGTTTACCACCCCTAGACTTGATATGCGACATATCAGACGAGGAGACCGGACTGTATGGTAGTGTCACTGTCAGGCTTTTTGCAGGAGTTAGAGCGGGCTTACTTGCTGATCTTCTGATCGCTCAATACCCGGGTAGCCGTTACGTCCAGCTAGTACCGTTGACGGCTTGTGGGTGCTTGATATGATCATCACCTACTGCCGATGTATTGACGAGTCTTTAGAGTCCTACATAGAGGTTTTACTGGCTCAGGCAAAACGAAATAGGAGCGCATATGTGATATGTGCGGGACCGAGAATAATACGAGTATGTGATACCGTATTCAATTCTCGCGATGTTTGTATCGATCGGTTATATGCGATATAACCAGGTTATCGAATCAAGGGTTGATTCGATAAGTCGATATATTGGATGTTAGTCGGTTATATGTGATATAACCGGATTATTAAGTCAAGTGTTGATTTAATAATTTAGTGTATAATTGTATATGTGATATACTAATTTACATTAACTAATATTGGTTCACTTAAGCATTTGTTTTTCTCACTTATGCACAACTTAATATATATGTGATATATATTTATTTGTGTTCATTATGTATCATGGTTGTTGATACAACTATACATGGGTGTATGAGACATACACCATTATAATTATATTGGTGGGGTTTTAATATACAAAGTAAATACAAAATTAGTGGATAATTGTTCATGTGCATGAAGCTTCATGAAGCTTGTGAGTGCATTGACCAAAGTCTACTAGTTTTGTTTTACTTAGGATATTTATAAACCTAACCACTATAATTAGCCATAGTTATGTCTCTACATGAGTTAGTATATGATACCCACTCACCCATGGTTAGCTCTCTCTCTCTTGATTAGTTTTTCATTCTCATTTTTGAGCTCATCTTCTTCCTCCTTCAAATACTTGCTAGGGTTTGATAAAGAGAGAGAAATATAGTGAGAAAAGAAATTCTAAAGAGTACCCATTTCCTATTTCATCATCCTCTACTAGACTAGCTCTTTAGTTTAGGGTGTTTGCTTCACTAATTCTCTAGGTTAGTGAAGTAGTAGCTTGAATTGGTATTCCCTCGACGTAGATCATCTTCGGCCTCGAAGACTTCAAGCAATACCGTTGCTATCTTCTCATGGAGCCGTCCGAGAGTCCGGGAGCACGATGATCGCAGCGAAGGGACTACTACAAGGAGCATATGAAGTGAATGACCGATCAACAAAGGTTGTATTTCGTATTCACTTAGTCGTAAATGATATTTACTGGCATGTGAAACCCTAATAATCTAGCAAAGATCTTGTTTAGGGTTGTTCGTGTCACGACCCGAAAGAGCACGTGACTGGCCCTTGAACCATATGAAGTCTATAGGACTCCATCTGATCCAAGTAAGCCAAAAGCCCAGAAATCTAAAACCATTTTAAGGATAAATAAGGAAAACTGGTTTAAAGAAGTGAAGGAAAACATGTTTGAAGTCAAGGTTTTTAAATAACTAAGCCGAATATGCATTTTAAAATGTAAAGTCTTTTCTAAAAATTTCGGCAGAGTTTCTTTTGTAAATACTGGCCCCGAACGGGGTACAACAAGAACAATATATATGCAATGATAATGGGCATCCCCAAGCGGGAGCTAGCTCTACGTCAATCGACGGTCACAACCACGCAAGCAATAAAATATACAACGTCGAATGACGAGGATCAAAACTCAAAAGAAACCCAATAAACATGAAAACCGTAATACTGCTAAGCGCGACTCTAAGGTCGAAATAATACATCACTAGTGTCTAAGTCTGAAACAATATACAAGTTTTGGTTGATGGAATTCTAGATACAAAGGAATAATACAAGTACAATGGTGGTTCTTGATGCAAAAGAACCCACCTACCAAAAGCAATTCACCCGCAAGGAAGCAGTGTGCCAGAAATGCCGCTATGGAATCTGTACGGCAAAACCTGCAAGAACTGTGGCACAACGGGGGTGAGTTGCCAACTCGTGAATAGAGAATATCTACAAGCAGAAAACGAATGCATGACATACTCCTAGGTCAATACGATCAGATATATAAACCTCAAAGAATAAGCCTGAAGCATGAAAAAGGTGGCAATGTAACATCTAATCATGTAGGTAGTGCCAACTACTTGTGCCAGTGCCTCAGGTAATAACATGTCATAATTATAAGGTATGTCTGCATGAAGTAGATATGATGAAGTATCAAAATGAAAGTCAATACACATATATTAGCGTCCCATTCTACTAATATTGGTGTAAGAGTATATATAACAGCGACCTCATACCCTGTTATATATACAAATGAAGTATGATCAATGTAATAAAAGTCTGTATATATGTGGATCTCGTCCACCTGTCACCCCAATGACAATGAGCATCATGCATGTAAATGTGAGGATATAATCAAATCATGGAAACATCATGAAACCTGTGCCTAGCATCGGCACGTAAATCCTCGTCTATATGGGGCTCCGTCTGCGGTATCGGCCCTCGGCCCCGGCAGCACGGGTCAACCCATGTTCATCTCTCAACTCCGGTCGGTATCCCCCGGATATCCGCCGAGCTCAAATACAATCACCGGTAGGTACTCGCCCACTTCCAGGCTCAATCGGCATAATCCTTCGATCATCTTGCCGAGGGGAACCATACCGGGCCCCACCATGTACCTTCATACGGCACACACTCCTCGTATGGGGTATGTAATCAGAACCGATAAATCTCATGGTGGCTGCGCAAATATCATATCAAGGAAACCGGGTATTTCAAATAAGTACATACTCTCCTTTGAAACTATCCAGGTTCCCAAATCCAGAAATATCATGAAAACGAATATCTCAATGCGTATAATCAGAAAGCATGATGTATATGACCTAGAATAATAGCATGCACATACAAGGTCATATCCTGATGCAATAATACTACTGTGTAGTGACATGACAATTATCGATGATGAAGTGTGTGAGCCGGCAAGCAAGTGTACGTGGAACACATGCATCATCGATAATGGTGCTGGTGTCCTAACAGCATGATTGCAATATAGAAATAAACACATGCAATACGATGCAGAATCGAATAATCAATGCAACAGTGAAGAATCTACACCAATATGTACATATCCTGCAGTGGTGCCATTTGAAATAAGACGAATCGGGGTTTTGGTAAAATAAGGGTTACGGTGTTTTTAAGAATAGATACGTCTTTTGAAAATACCCGTAGAATCCCTTTACTTGTCCTTTAGATATTCCCGATTCGTTAGTTTTGAAATAGATATGACTCGGGTCTAGTCTAACATCTAATAAGCCAAGTCCATCAGGAGGTGTATGGAAACCACCTAAATTTGAGTCGATATATATATATAATAGTCGGTGATCCCGCCTCAATAGTATCGCGTACGATACAGTACATCATCTGACATTCTCGAGTCATGAGTGCGGATCTATCATCAATATAAAGCTCATACGGTAAATCGTCGTACGGCATCCCAATAGCTGGGTACGGGTCAATATCACAATCAGCTCATTAATTATTTGGTATCCTCATCATCATATCACATAATCTGGGGTACTGATCTAAATCTAGTACAACTGATACCATCAATAGAACTGCGTGTGTAAACACACGTCCAAAGGACCGCTAGAGATCACATGTCATATCCCAAATACGAATCATATCAAATCACCGATCTCGCGGCTCAAAGCCCAATATCATCGACTCATCTCCAATGTCGTCCAAAATCATCAAACACAGTGCAAGTATAACGAATATGCAAGGGTGTGCGTGTAGGTGTAAATCTATTCTAGGGTTCGCGATTATGAACTACACTAGTTGCTTCTAACCCTAAACTATCCATAATACACCTATCATAATATCCACGACACACTATAACTATTATAAATATATCAACTACGGACTGCGGGGGTGCTATACGCCATCCACCCGACTTCCCCCGTAGATATAATCTACTCACCCTGCGTCTTCATTTGTGGACGTCGCCACGCGCTTGCTTGTCGTCCTGAAGTCTTCATGGGGTACCTACACATCAAAGTATCGTATATGCGCATTAAAACCAAATCAAAGCTAAAACGACACACGAAAACCAAAACGATACGCTATGGGGCCTATAGGTTAGAACCTATGGGTACGCCTCTAAAACCAACAATCAATTCTCAATATCGTCGTATAAAAGCCAAATAGTCGAGGTAAACACAATACGTGAATTCAGAATTAAAATACGGAATACGGAAATACGAATCCAAAACAGCAACTAAGGAAATAGGCTCCAGATTTCACCCTAGGTCATATTAGACAAATCTATATATACCAGGGGTCTAATCTATACATGTAGGAGCACCAAAACGAGGAAAAATGGGGCAGGTATGGCCGCAAATTGCGGCCAATTAGAATAAATCTGCGGCCGGCTTAATGAGTTAGGGGCTGGGTTCTTGTGTGGTGGTTCTAGGGTGCCTGCACATCTCACTGTCCAATCAATTTAATTTTCAGAGTCTCGGGGTAAAAGCAGATTCAATGTAACCATCACAGATTTTCACAAATTCTCCGATATCGTATCCATAAATCCATATTCTGGGTTTAAGCTTCAGGTTTGGGTCTCAATTCATGCACTAGGGTGTTTATAAAACCTCTACTGAGCTCAATTTCACATTACAACACAAAATTTCCCATAACCCTAACTAGGTTTTCCTTAACTCAACAATATCAAACAATATCGATTCTATCACAACATGGGGGTGAAAGAAATGCTAAAACTAAGCTAAGGGTTCAGTAAATACCTCATTTGGCAACTCAAGAATTTTCTTGAGTTGCCCCTAGTGGCCAAAATCCTTACTTTCTTGGTCCAATGTGTAGATCTTGAGCTTGTGCACACTTTTAATGAAATGGGGGTTGGGTTTTGGTGTTGTTTTTGAGGTGTTTAGAGGGCTTGAAGGTGGAGGATGAAGAGGCAGCAACAGCTGCAGCAAGGGGCTGAAGAGGGAGAGGGATGAGTGAAGGGATGGAGGAAATGGCTAAGTCTTGGTCGAAAGAGGACCATACCTCTCTCTCTCACCAACCCTCATATAATAATCCTTTTCCATTTTCTTTTTCTTTTCTTTTTCCTTCTCACTAGAATAGTAACCCCAAAAGAAACATGGTGGAAAAATGCACAAGTGTAGAAAAAAAGATATGTGCATGTTTTGCACAAAATTGCTAAAAAACCGATTAGCGATTTTTAATCGCGATTAGCACTAAATTAGCATACAACTAATCATAAAAACTTAAAAATGGCATAATTCCATAAAATAACCTATTTTAGAATTTTCCATAATTTTTCCAAATTTTTTCTGTATTTAATTATACCAAAATATTAAAATATTCAATAAAATAATATTAAATTATAAAAATTCCCAAAAATAATATTTTATTTTTTTGAAATGTTACAATCTTCCCCTCTTAAATAAATTCGGTCCCCGAATTTAAATTTAAACCCCCAAGTACTAAAACATTTCAGTAAAAATCCAAATTGTCGAGGATCCGAAAACATCAATACATAGCGAATATCATAAAAATGTACTGCTCTATAAGAAATCAATCCCCAAAAATGTATATAAGAATATCCGGTGCGTCTGGTGCGCACGGAAATCAAAATCCATATATGTGCCATACATGGGCACAAAACAACATCTAGGTGCAACGGGTGTGCACGAAACATCTGTCATAGGCAACGTGTGTGCCTGACAGCAAAATCAGGTGCATATGACATGCACGAAGAATCCCGATTTAGTGCATCTGGCGTGCACTAAAATCGTATCAAAATACTAAAGGTGCATGAAAACTATGCTGGAAGCGTAAATCAAATCACTGGAATACAATAGGCATGAAATCACAATCAACACCTCAACGTAATAACTATGCACAAAATATAAATACCCAGTGGGTGCAATCATGGTGCATAAAAACAAATATCATGAAACTCAGCCATCAAGACTAAACCATGAAAACAGAACGCCCAAACTACCGAAATCCAAAGTGATGGATTCGTGATAATCGAATCACAAAATCACAAATCATAAATACCGTCGTCGGTAGTCCCTCCTTCAAAGTCGAGAAGGAGTCGGTGCATCCAATGCTAGCAGCTCAATATATCTACTTGCCTCTTGCTCACGGTCTGGCGTCCTCTGACTCTGGGTCTTTATCTTCTCTGCGGATTACCTATCTCGAAATCAATCGGCTCATCGGACCTGTCAGGTGTGCTAACGGGGACGATTCCGTACTGGCACTTCTCTGGTCATCTCTCGGTCAATCCTCTCGACCACTCATAAAGCAGCATGTCATTGGCGTCGGCCTCTGTCTCTTTGAATGCACATCACATCTGATCCTGGGTACAAATATCATTGCAGCAGTGTCCTGGAAGGAATCCCGCTCAAGGCTCTTCTGATCTTGCCTATGTCGGTCTGTACGGAGGTTGGTACTCTTGCATAATCTCTTCTCTTTCGATGGACATCTGTATCCTCAGCACATCATCTTCTCGGAAGCTGGTCGCGTCCCAACGCCTCTGTAGACATATCCGACCTCTGGTCTCGACGGAAAGTAATGACAGCTCGTCAGCGTCTCGCACGAACCTCTTGTCCGCTTGTCTGTATTACCGTCCACTTCGACGTCACGTCTCTATCGGCGCACTGCAATGTTCTCGGCTACGGTCCATCCGAAGTCTCTCACTTATCTCTTTTCTGACGAATTGCCCGGAAGTCATCGTCCTTTACTGAAGCAATTTCTTGTTCCGGAATGGCTGCATACTCATCGCGCCTTTTTCTGGAAGATATATCCATAACGATGCCTCTGCGTGCGTATCGCATCTCTGATGTCAGCGGAGGGAAACGTCATCTCGTTGAAATCTCTAGCGAACTCTTTACTTCACTCTGCTTCAATGTCGACTGATTCGGACTCGTCTCATCGTGGCTGCATGGACTGTGCTCCAATGGCTATACTCGTATCTGGAGTCTCCCAAGCAATGCATCCCATCACATGATATCCGAATGATGTCAAATCATTCGATCGACTCGTCAGAACCTCATAATCCCCCAAGAGATCAACATCTTGAGTACAGTTTAATAGTATCGAGTATATGCCACAGCGTCGGTGGTCCAGCCGTAGAAGGGCAAACCCAAGCCTCACTAATGGCGCCGCGGAACTACCGCAAACCCTAAGGTTCGAAGGCTTTCACACGGTCATTAAGTCGAGTTAGGGTTTCATTCTTCTAGAGGGTCCATAGAATCGCCTGCATGTCTTTCCGTATACTTTAAACTTGGAAAATGGGCTCCTGACATTCGATCGTCTCTGTTGACTCTCAACGTCTCTGCGTGAAGTCGTCTCTAGCTGGAAGCAATCTATCTGATGACCTCGCATCGGGGTAAGCGAACGAACACCTGTCTTAGTCATTCATCCTCGGGTGACTAGTGACTCACCATCATATCTCTAAGTATATACTCATGCTGCAGTAGCTCCAATCGTCTGGGCGATATCTCGTCATTTGCAGCAACAACTGGCTCATCCGTCTGTACGCTGAACAGCGCCTCAATCCTCCAGGAAAGGCGATACATTGGCGGTCCTCTCTAAATCGGTCTGCTCTAGATCTGAGTAAGACTCTCCACACTGGAAATCTTCAACTCATCTGGGCCTGCTTCGGCGCATAAATCGAACGAATCACCTTCTCCTCTCAAATCGGGTAGGCTAGCCATCATCTGTCTCATATCTGCGTGGGAGCTCCGGCGATCTCAGCTCGTAAGCTCCGGAAGCGACATTCTATCAATCTCAGCAACAGCTGGTTCATCTGTTTGCACGGTAGGCGACATCATAATCTCTGAGGTATGCTGTACATCAACAGTCCTCTCTCAACTGGCAGCTCTAACAATGGCCCGATCATCCGGCGCAAAACCAGGCACTTGCCTCCACTAGAGGTCACAGTCACCAATACTAACTCGAGACGTTCCTATGTCACCAGAAAACACAATGGTCGGCCCTCGTACCAGACGAGCTCGCCCTGACCGTAACCCTAGCAGCAGCCCAAACTGCGCTCAAACATGGCGAAAGAAACCTCAATCGAGTATCGAAGAGAGCAGATCAATAGCAAGAAAGAAAATAACAGATCCAGAGTGGATACATGATCATAAGAAGGAACAACATCAATGAAGGTATGATCATGAAACTAATAGAATCGAGAATCTCAAAGGGATGTATAATCATGGATATGAAGAGAATCACTGATCTCGAAAATATGTACATCCTAAGGTTCCTTAAGCGGAGTGGCGTGTCGTAAGTATGCCGCGGAACATACTCACGGTACACCACTCTACTTTAGCCACCTATTCCATCAACCAAGGGTCATCCTACGCGACGAAAGTTTGGGTCTAATACCCCCTCGACTAAGTCTAAGTTCCGTAAGGTCAAGCCTAAGTTCCGTATATATATAGACGCCCTAGGCTCCACATAGTCAAACTTAGACTCGAACCAAGGTTAACCTAGCGCTCCGATACCAACTTTGTCACGACCCGAAAGAGCACGTGACTGGCCCTTGAACCATATGAAGTCTATAGGACTCCATCTGATCCAAGTAAGCCGAAAGCCCAGAAATCTAAAACCATTTTAAGGATAAATAAGGAAAACTGGTTTAAAGAAGTGAAGGAAAACATGTTTGAAGTCAAGGTTTTTAAATAACTAAGCTGAATATGAATTTTAAAATGTAAAGTCTTTTCTAAAAATTTCGGCAGAGTTTCTTTTGTAAATACTGGCCCCGAACGGGGTACAACAAGAACAATATATATGCAATGATAAAGGGCATCCCCAAGCGGGAGCTAGCTCTTCGTCAATCGACGGTCATAACCACGCAAGCAATAAAATATACAACGTCGAATGGCGAGGATCAAAACTCAAAAGAAACCCAATAAGCATGAAAACCGTAATACTGCTAAGCGCGACTCTAAGGTCGAAATAATACATCACTAGTGTCTAAGTCTGAAACAATATACAAGTTTTGGTTGATGGAATTCTAGATACAAAGGAATAATACAAGTACAATGGTGGTTCTTAATGCAAAAGAACCCACCTACCAAAAGCAATTCACCCGCAAGGAAGCAGTGTGCCAGAAATGCCGCTATGGAACCTGTACGGCAAAACCTGCAAGAACTGTGGCACAACGGGGGTGAGTTGCCAACTCGTGAATAGAGAATATCTACAAGCAGAAAACGAATGCATGACATACTCCTAGGTCAATACGATCAGATATATAAACCTCAAACAATAAGCCTGAAGCATGAAAAAGGTGGCAATGTAACATCTAATCATGTAGGTAGTGCCAAATACTCGTGCTAGTGCCTCAGGTAATAACATGTCATAATTATAAGGTATGTCTGCATGAAGTAAATATGATGAAGTATCAAAATGAAAGTCAATACACATATATTAGCGTCCCATTCCACTAATATTGGTGTAAGGGTATATATAACAGCGCCCTCATACCCTGTTATATATACAAATGAAGTATAATCAATGTAATAAAAATCTGTATATATGTGGATCTCGTCCACCTATCACCCCAATGACAATGAGCATCATGCATGTAAATGTGAGGATATAATCAAATCATGGAAACATCATGAAACCTGTGCCTAGCATCGGCACGTAAATCCTCGTCTATATGGGGCTCCGTCTGCGGTATCGGCCCTCGGCCCTGGCAGCACGGGTCAACCCATGTCCATCTCTCAACTCCGGTCGGTATCCCCCGGATATCCGCCGAGCTCAAATACAATCACCGGTAAGTACTCGCCCACTTCCAGGCTCAATCGGCATAATCCTTCGATCATCTTGCCGAGGGGAACCATACCGGGCCCCACCATGTACCCTCATACGGCACACACTCCTCGTATGGGGTATGTAATCAGAACCGATAAATCTCATGGTGGCTGCGCAAATATTATATCAAGGAAACCGGGTATTTCAAATAAGTACATACTCTCCTTTGAAACTATCCACGGTTTCCAAATCCAGAAATATCATGAAAACGAATATCTCAATGCGTATAATCAGAAAGCATGATGTATATAACCTAGAATAATAGCATGCACATACAAGGTCATATCCTGATGCAATAATACTACTGCGTAGTGACATGGCAATTATCGATGATGAAGTGTGTGAGCCGGCAAGCAAGTGTACGTGGAACACATGCATCATCGATAATGGTGCTGGTGTCCTAACAGCATGATTGCAATATAGAAATAAACACATGCAATGCAATGCGGAATCGAATAATCAATACAACAGTGAAGAATCTACACCAATATGTACATATCCTGCAGTGGTGCCATTTGAAATAAGACGAATCGGGGTTTTGGTAAAATAAGGGTTACGGTGTTTTTAAGAATAGATACGTCTTTTGAAAATATCCGTAGAATCCCTTTACTTGTCGTTTAGATATTCCCGATTCGTTAGTTTTGAAATAGGTATGACTCGGGTCTAGTCTAACATCTACTAAGCCAAGTCCATCAGGAGGTGTATGGAAACCACCTAAATTTGAGTCGATATATATATATAATAGTCGGTGATCCCGCCTCAATAGTATCGCGTCCGATGCAGTACATCATCTGACATCCTCGAGTCATGAGTGCGGATTTATCATCAATATAAAGCTCATACGGTAAATCGTCGTACGGCATCCCAATAGCTGGGTACGGGTCAATATCACAATCATCTCATCAATTATTTGGTATCCTCATCATCATATCACATAATCTGGGGTACTGATCTAAGTCTAGTACAACTGATACCATCAATAGAACTGCGTGTGTAAACACACGTCCAAAGGACCGCTAGAGATCACATGTCATATCCCAAATACGAATCATATCAAATCACTGATCTCGCGGCTCAAAGCCCAATATCATCGACTCATCTCCAATGTCGTCCAAAATCATCAAACACAGTGCAAGTATAACGAATATGCAAGGGTGTGCATGTCGGTGTAAATCTATTCTAGGGTTCGCGATTATGAACTACACTAGTTTCTTCTAACCCTAAACTATCCATAATACACCTATCACAATATCCACGACACACTATAACTATTATAAATATATCAACTACGGACTGCGGGGGTGCTATACGCCATCCATCCGACTTCCCCCGTAGATATAATCTACTCACCTTGCGTCTTCATTTGTGGACGTCGCCACGCGCTTGCTTGTCGTCCCGAAGTCTTCATGGGGTACCTACACATCAAAGTATCGTATATGCGCATTAAAACCAAATCAAAGCTAAAACGACACACGAAAACCAAAACGATACGCTATGGGGCCTATAGGTTAGAACCTATGGGTACGCCTCCAAAACCAACAATCAATCCTCGATATCGTCGTATAAAAGCCAAATAGTCGAGGTAAACACAATACGTGAATTCAGAATTAAAATACGGAATACGGAAACACGAATCCAAAACAGCAACTAAGGAAATAGGCTCCAGATTTCACCTTAGGTCATATTAGACAAATCTATATATACCAGGGGTCTAATCTATACATGTAGGAGCAGCAGAACCAAAACGAGGAAAAATGCGGCAGGTATGGCCACAAATTGCGGCCAATTGGAATAAATCTGCGTCCGGCTTAATGAGTTAGGGGCTGGGTTCTTGTGTGGTGGTTCTAGGGTGCCTGCACATCTCACTGTCCAATCAATTTAATTTTCAGAGTCTCGGGGTAAAAGCAGATTCAATGTAACCATCACAGATTTTCACAAATTCTCCGATATCGTATCCATAAATCCGTATTCTAGGTTTAAGCTTCAGGTTTGGGTCTCAATTCATGCACTAGGGTGTTTATAAAACCTCTACTGAGCTCAATTTCACATTACAACACAAAATTTCCCATAACCCTAACTAGGTTTTCGTTAACTCCACAATATCAAACAATATCGATTCTATCACAACATGGGGGTGAAAGAAATGCTAAAACTAAGTTAAGGATTCAGTAAATACCTCATTTGGCTACTTAAGAATTTTCTTGAGTTGCCCCTAGTGGCCAAAATCCTTGCTTTCTTGGTCCAATGTGTAGATCCTGAGCTTGTGCACACTTTTAATGAATTGGGTGTTGGGTTTTGGTGTTGTTTTTGAGGTGTTTAGAGGGCTTGAAGGTGGAGGATGAAGAGGCAGCAGTAGCTGCAGCAAGGGGCTGAAGAGGGAGAGGGATGAGTGAAGGGATGGAGGAAATGGCTAAGTCTTGGTCAAAAGAGGACCATACCTCTCTCTCTCACCAACCCTCATATAATAATCCTTTTCCATTTTCTTTTTCTTTTCTTTTTCCTTCTCACTAGAATAGTAACCCCAAAAGAAACATGGTGGAAAAATGCACAAGTGTAGAAAAAAAGATATGTGCATGTTTTGCACAAAATTGCTAAAAAACCGATTAGCGATTTTTAATCGCGATTAGTACTAAATTAGCATACAACTAATCATAAAAACTTAAAAATGGCATAATTCCATAAAATAACCTATTTTAGAATTTTCCAGAATTTTTCCAAATTTTTTCTGTATTTAATTATACCAAAATATTAAAATATTCAATAAAGTAATATTAAATTATAAAAATTCCCAAAAATAATATTTTATTTTTTTGAAATGTTACAGTTCGGCACGGCTAAAATTTTAATCGGGGATGGTTGATGCCTTGTAGAACCTTGTTAGAGTGCCTAGTAACCCTACAAAGAATATCTCTTTAGTCCTTCTTAAGTACTTAAGAAGGTTCTTCACAGCTGTCCAGTGCTTTTCCTCAGGATCTGATTGATACCTACTCACTACACCTAGTGAGTAAGTTATATGTGGTTTGGTACATAACATTGCATACATGATAGATCCGACCGCCGAAGTATAAGGTATCTCTTGCATGCGAGCTCTCTCCAAATCAGTCTTGGGAGAAATGTCTTTGGAGAGAGTGATTCCTGAGCAAGCGGGTAAATTACCACGCTTAGAATCTTCCATACTAAACCTCATTAGTATGATGTCAATATACCTGAATTGGGACAATCCCAACATCCGTTTAGATCATCTCTATAGATCTTTATCCCCAGGATGTAGGAGGCATCACCTAGATCTTTCATGGAAAACTTGTGTGATAAGAAGAGCTTGACCGAGTGTAGCATAGGAACATCATTTTCTATCAAGAGTATGTCATCCACATACAATACGAGGAAGACAACCTTACTCTCTACAAAATTCTTGTATATACAAGGTTCATTTACATTTTTGATGAAGTCAAACTCTTTGATAGCTTCATCGAAACAAATGTTCCAGCTCCGCGATGCCTGCTTTAATCCATAGATTGATTTAAGCAGCTTGC
This sequence comes from Agapanthus africanus, assembly GCA_030015575.1. Classification (NCBI taxonomy): domain Eukaryota; kingdom Viridiplantae; phylum Streptophyta; class Magnoliopsida; order Asparagales; family Amaryllidaceae; genus Agapanthus; species Agapanthus africanus. The sequence goes on from CM057343.1 coordinate 160,868,811, forward strand.
ACACGCTTCCGCTGCTCCCACTGTCTACAAAGCCCTCTGGCCGTGTCATGTACACGCTCTCTTCTAAATCACCATTTAGAAAAGTGGTCTTGACGTCCATCTGCCAGATTTCGTAGTCATGGTATACAGTAATGGCAAGTAAGATCCTAATGGACTTAAGCATAGCCACTGGAGAAAAGGTTTCACCATAGTCGACACCTGGTCGTTGACGAAAACCTTTTGCAACAAGTCTCGCTTTGAAAGTCTCAACTTTTCCATATACACCAATTTTCTTCTTGAAGATCCACTTGCTCCCAATGGGTTTTACCCCTTCAGGAGCAACTTCCAAAGTCCATACTTTGTTGGTGTACATGGATTCCATCTCAGATCGCATAGCATCCAGCCATTTCACAGAGTCTCCACTGGTGATGGCCTGCTCGAAACTAGTTGGGACATCATATTCTATGATGCAATCCTCTCTCCCACCATCTATGAGAAAAACGTAGTATCTCTCAGGTGGATGAGAAATCCTACTAGATCTGCGGAGTGACTGAGGTTCGTCGGGGACTATTGAATCATCCGGTTCTACCAAATTGTCAGTTATAATTTGTGTAGCTGGAACTTCTTCCAGCTCTACCTCATTACCACTAATTTCTTTTGCAAGAAATTCCATTTATAAAAAGGTGGCATGTTGAGCAACAAACACTTTTTGGTCCTCAGTGTGGTAGAAGATATGTCCTCGCGAATATTTGGGATATCCTACAAACTTGCACAGAACTGACATTGCCTCGAGCTTGTCCGGATTTTTCTTTTTGACATAAGCCGGACAACCCCGTATCTTAATGTAATTAAGATATGGTCTCTTCCCCTCCCATATCTCATATGGAGTTGATTAGTCGCAAATATTGTATTTTTAACACGGTAATTTCCCTATCATTTGCACTCATTTAGAAGTGTACGGTATTTATATTTCACATATTAGCAAAACTGTCGCAAAATATCAGATTGCATGTATAAGACTATAAAACCGACACTATAAAGGAAATTGACTGCATTTCATGGCATCGCATCATCCCTATATTGCGCAACACTTGTTTTGGGATCTGTGCAGGAAAATCCAGAAGAAAGGCCAAAATTTATACGGTACCAATTACGCCAACTCAATGATTTCAGTTCTGGTATCAATCCAAAGGGACAAATAAAATTCAACATATCAGATAAAGCCCCAAATGGCATCCTAAGACCACACCAGAAAGCCCAAGGCCCAAGCCCCACAAAGTGCCGCGGATCCGCGGCAGGAGCCTGCTTGCGCCGCGGATCCGCGGTGGGTCCAAGGATTTAGCTTCCCAAATTTGGTGCAAAATTCTTATCTCAGGGTCCAGACTTCAGAAAGACATGTCAACTTCCAGAAGACTCCAGAGACTTCTGCCAGATCAGCAAGCTTTGGAATCAACAATAAACTAGCCTATCATTCTAGAAACTTCTCCCTAAACCCTAGCTTAAACCCTAAGCTAAAGCCTAACAAATTCCTTCTAGAAGCCTCAACAAACTTTTGGAGGGAATTGTAATTTCAAACCTAGACCTAGGGTTTGGGAGATCTATAAATAAGACCCTAGGCTCACTTGTAAAGAAGATCTCTTATTTTGGAAAAATCCTTGACTAGTTCATTTTAGTAGCCAATCTAAATCCACTCACTCTCTTTCTTCATCTTCTTCTTCCACAAGTCTAGTGAGAGGACTTGTGTGAAACCCTAACCCTAATTCCAATCAAAAGCCAAGATCTCGAGTACCCATCAAGCAAGAAACCTTGCAACCTTTTATGAGCCGAGCCGATCTTCAACAGAGCAAGTGGTTCAAGCCGATCCGCGACTCACGAAGCCGAGCGACGCCAATTCAACAATTTAGTTCTTCCTCTTGTAGTTCTTGAGCGACTGTAATCAAATTGTTGATATAAATAAAAGGTGATATTCTTTTATCTTGTTTTCTTTATATTCTTGCATCATGATATCTTTTCAATTCTTGAATGCTTTCTGTGTGATGATGTTTGAGTAATACTCCGCTCGTCGAGGAGTCGAGACGATCAATAGAATGATGATGTAACATATCTTAAATCGATTCTTGAGTCCTACGAGTTTTGTAAACCCTAGCAAGTTCAAGAATCGACGACCCAATTCGTTGCGATGCTTTCTTGATTGATGTCGCTCGAGATTGGGGAGTTACGATTGTTTCTTGAAATTGCTAGAGGCTAGAATGTGAATGATATCTACGAAAGAACAAGGGTTAAACGATGAAACCCTAGTTTCATCAAGAAAGCCCTAACTCTCGTCGATCATCATCGATCTAGTATCAATCCTTAGAAGGACAAGAACACGAAATCTTGAGATTACATCACGTCTATAGATCCGATCGATTCCTACGAGCCTCATTTAGATTCTTGACATTTGGTTGGAAATATCATCGAAACCCGATTCTTGATTAAACTAGTGACACCTGAATCAATCGATAAATTCTTGAATCATGTTTTCTTTTCCTTTCGATTAACTTTTCAATTCAAACAAATTAAATACAGAAACGAATCGCACAATCCCTGTGGACGATCCGCACTCGCTTACGATCTACAACCGACATCGTAATTGATTGCGGTCAAATATAATTCTTTGATTGTGAATTTTATTCAATATTACCGACACATTGAAACTTATTCGCTTTATTCGATTTACACAAACAAGAAATTCTTTACAATCAAATGGCACTGTTATCAGGGATCATTTGAGTTGTTTTACTTACACAGTCTGTGAATTTTACGAACAATCAAATGGCGCCGTTGCTGGGGATCGCGTGCTAATTCGTTTCATTTTATAGTTTGAATTGAAAGATTTATTCCATTGTTATTTTTTAGATCAAAATTCGTGCAAACCCTAAACGATTTGTTGTGGTTCATTGCAAGGAAATCTGGAGTTGTTTGGCAATTGAAGAAAATTTTTGGAAAATACCAGAGAGTTGAGGGAGTCTACAGAAGCTCCTTGGAAAATTTTGGTGGAGTGATCACATCAAGAGACCGCGGAAGCGCGGCAGTAGCCAGCATTTGCGGCGGAACCGCGGCATCCTTGAGGGATCTCTGTGAAATTTTTCTCTCAGGTGACTTCTTACCTTCTCCTCTCTCCTCTTTTTAGCTCCAACTAACGTTTTCTGCAGGATTCTTTGCAAATAATCGCAGCACCGCAAAAAGCAAAAATTAAATTTGTGCGTGATTTTGTTTCTTGGTTGTTTGCATTCTAATACGGATATTAAGGGGCACGGCCAAATCCAAATTAGGTGGGGATTTCATTACCCATTCCTAGGCCCCGAAAACCACAAAACTTGAATCCGCATTGACCCACATTAACTAAAAAATATCTAGAGATGACTCTAAGGACCGTCGCACTCAATTAGGACAAGAGAAGGCCGTGGGTAATTCATTGCTTATCCGCGTTTTCTTGTGGTGTCTAAGGCGAGTGTGTCTAGGGCTAGTGGTTTTTAATTAGGCCCACTACTTACGTAGTGGAGTACCTTCCCACTTACCTGGCACTTATCCGGCCACAGGGGGACAAAGAGGCAGTGGAGGATTCTATCCTGCGACTTGTCTTTTGGCAGTTAGGAGCGGTCTAGAGCCGGACCTAGGTGACCACTAGATTCTAGGGTTTGTGTGCTGCATTTGTTGTGTCGCATCATTTTTTCAAAAATCCGTCCCTTTTTCAAAGCAAGCACCGCATTCATTTATTACCCCTAATTATAAATCACGCTGCTACTTGTACTAACCCTTTTTAGTGCAAGATCGGCTGGACACGGGATTCTAGTGCCCGTTTAGTTCGCGTACCCTTTATCGACTTCGAAGTCGATATTTCTCCATTTACCTTTCCTTTACCCACTACCACACCCACACTGATGGATCCGAATCCATCAAACTTCTTTAACCCTAATCTGCCGCCGTCCGTTGGTGCGCAGAATCCACCCCGCATCTCTCTCCAGGAGAGGTGCTACCCTATTCGAGGTCCTCTTTCGACCTGCTTATCCACACCACCAGCCAATGGGGATAACTTTGAGATTAAGCCCCAGTACATCAACCTTTTACCCAAATTCCACGGACTCGAGACTGAGGACGCTTACGTTTTCATTACCAAATTTGAAAATGTATGCGCAATGATGGGTACGTCACAACTTTCAGTGGATGCGATGCGTCTACGACTTCTTCCATTTACCTTGTGCGATATAGCTAAGAAGTGGCTATATAACACTACCGCACACTCTATTACGAATTGGGAAGAATTCGTCGCTACATTCCTTAAGAAATTTTACCCAATACAAAAGACAGCTCGAATCCGTAGCGAACTGAATCAATTTGCCCAGCTCCCTACTGAACCATTTTCAAAATGCTTTGAACGTTTCAAGGATCTATTGGTTCAGTGTCCTCATCACGGTATCCCGAGATGGGAATTGTGCCGAATCATTTATGAGGGCATTAACCCAAAAACTAAACAGAGCCTTGAAAACATGTGTCAAGGTACTTTTATGACCAAAGATGATGGGGAAGCTTGGAAGTATTTAGAAGAGTTCGCTGAAAAATCACTACAGTGGGAGAGTGGAACCCAACCATTGAATAGGGGTGGCGTACACCAAATAGATGTGTCCATAGGTGTTCGAGCTGAAATGGCAGCAATGCAAAAGAAGCTCGACGCTATGGAACACAAATTTGTAGCAGCCTCCCTAAACCCAGTGTCGCTCCCCAAAACTGTTTGTGGTTGCTGTTCTGATCCGTCTCATTTAACGGAAGAATGCCCATTAAACTCTGCGTTTCAAGGCCACGATCATTCTAATGCCGCATTTCAAAGACCTCGAAACGATCCATATTCTTCCACGTACAATCAGGGTTTGAGGAATCACCCGAATTCCAAACACGAATAATTTTCAAAGGGCTCTTCCTCCACCACAACAGCAACCCATTCAACTCACTCAGCACCCCTATCATTCACAAAACTTCCAAAATCAGGTCAACAATCCTGCACAGTCTAATCCTATGACCTGTTCTGACGAATTCTCTCAATTCACTCAAACCATGAAATCACTTTTATCAAATTTCATAGAGGTTTTGACTGAGGTTAGATCTTCCGTCAGTGAGATAAAGAAAAACTCAGCGTCCCAAGCTGAGAGTATCAGATCGATGGAAGCTGAAATCACACGCCTAAAAGCCGAAATGAGTGCGAGAGAAAAAGGGAAACTTCTCTCTCAACCCCTACAGAATCCTGGGCATTACAATGTAAATGCCATCACAACGTTGAGATCGGGAAGAGTGCTGAACAATCATGTCGGGAAAGGTATTGATGATACTGAAAATCACATCAACACCCCGGCTGAGACCTTTCCACACACACACACTTCTCCTTCTGATCCTTCTTCTTCTACCACACCATCTTCTCGCGAGCCTATTCTCCATTTCCCATTAGGCTCGACACCTGAACCCAACCCTTATAGTTCTCCACAGACGGTCCCCACACCTCTTTTGGAACCTCGTCTACCCCCTCTTTCTTCTCCTGTGATGGACCCGGCGCTTATTGCGAAAGCTCCTTACCCGAATCGGTTAAGGGGTAATAGAACGAGTCCTCATATGGAGAAAATTATGGAAATGTTCAAACATGTTAACATCAACATCCCTCTCCTAAATGCAATTCAACAAGTCCCCGCTTATGCGAAAATTCTTAAGGACTTGTGCACTAGGAAGAGGAAGACTCAAGTGCCGAAGAAGGTCTTTATGGCTAATAATATCAGCACTACTTTTATTCCCCAGCTACCAAAGAAACGAAAGGACCCAGGATGTCCTACAATATCGATTTCTATTGGGGATAAAAACATAAATCGTGCTCTTTTAGACCTTGGCGCAAGTGTTAACCTTCTTCCATATTCTGTGTATGAGCAATTAGGGATTGGAGACCTGAAACCTGCTCACTGCACTCTCCAAATGGCAGACCGTTCAATCACCAAACCAAGGGGTGAATTAGAGGATGTGTTGATAAAGGTCGGGGAATTTGTTTTCCCTGTAGACTTCATTGTGCTCGACACACATCCTGTAGCAAACCCCCGGGGCCAAATTCCGGTGATTCTGGGTCGTCCTTTCCTTGCCACTTCCAACGCTGTTATAAACTGTAGAAATGGTTCAATGAACTTATCATTTGGAAATATGACCATTGAACTAAACATCTACAAAGTTGGAAGTCAGCCATCAGAACCCTCTGCTCATATTTTAGATGTGTGCTCTGTCTACGAGATCGCTCCCGATAGTTGTGGAGCTGAGGATCTTTGCTTTCTAGATCTCGACGACATTACCACATCTCTGTTTGATCTTACACATGATCTTAGTGAGGACACTTTTCCTACACTTGAGTCCTGCACTCCTGACTTTACTCCACCCGAGTCTGTATCTTTCACAGGCTCTGAGCTTCTCTGTAAATCCAAAAATCACTCGATGAGCCCTCCTTCTATCATTTCTCCGCCCGAATTAGATCTTAAAATTTTACCTTCTCACCTTAAATATGCATATCTAGGTGAGAATGAGTCTTTACCGGTTATCATATCAGCTTCTCTAGCATCAGAGCAAGAGAATGCACTTTTATCGGTATTGAGGTCTAACAAAGAGGCGTTTGGTTGGAGCATGGCGGACATCAAAGGGATTAGTCCCTTGATAGTTGAACATCATATACATGTGATGGATGATGCCAGACCAACCCGAGAACCACAGAGACGGTTGAATCCCGTCATGAAGGATGCGGTCATGAAAGGGATCGTCAAATGCTTAGATAATGGTATTATATACCCCATCTCCGATAGCCAGTGGGTGAGTCCTATACATGTCGTTCCTAAGAAATCCGGCATCACTGTTATAACCAATGAGGCAAATGAGTTGATTCAGATACGCGCCCAAACTGGGTGGCGTGTATGTATTGATTATAGAAAACTCAATGCTGCCACGAGGAAAGACCACTTTCCTCTACCATTCATTGATCAGATGCTGGAACGCTTAGCGGGACAGAGCATTATTGTTTTATGGACGGATACTCAGGCTATAATCAGGTCCCCATCGCCAAAAAGGATCAAGATAAAACCACTTTTACTTGTCCTTTTGGTACCTTTGCTTACAGTCGCATGCCCTTTGGGCTATGCAATGCTCCCGCTACCTTTCAGCGGTGTATGATGGGGATATTCTCTGATATGGTAGAGAATTTTCTGGAGATCTTTATGGACGATTTCTCGATTTTTGGAGACTCTTTTTCTGATTGCCTAGCGAATCTTGACGCTGTTCTTACTCGTTGCAAAGAGAAGAACTTGACATTGAACTGGGAAAAATGCCATTTTATGGTCCAAGAAGGAATTGTACTTGGACATGTCATTTCACAGAAAGGCATTGAGGTTGACAGAGCTAAGATAGATGTCATTCAAAACCTCCCTCATCCCAAAAGCATCAAAGATATTCGATCTTTCCTTGGCCATGCGGGCTTTTATAAGAGATTCATTAAGGATTTTAGCAAAATTGCTAGACCTTTAACTCTTCTCCTGGCCAAGGATACGACCTTCCATTTTGACTCGGACTGCGAGACAACTTTTGACTCACTTAAACACTCACTCACTTCAGCCCCCGTTTTATCATCACCAAACTGGGACTACCCCTTTGAGCTGATGTGTGACGCATCTGATTTTGCAGTAGGTGCAGTCTTAGGACAGCACATCGAAAAGATGCCACACGTGATATACTATGCAAGTAAGACCCTGAATGATGCGCAAATCAATTATACAACCACCGAAAAGGAACTTTTAGCGGTTGTATTTGCATTAGAAAAATTCAGCCCTTACTTAATTGGCTCACCTATAGTTGTGTATACTGACCATTCCACTTTAAAACATCTTCTGGCGAAGAAAGATGCAAAAGGTCGACTAATACGTTGGATCCTTCTGTTACAAGAATTCGATCTTGTTATCAAAGATAAGAAAGGATGTGAAAACGTAGTAGCTGACCATCTTTCACGCATCTCTTCTTCCCCTGTGACCCTGCCGATTAATGACTCGTTCCTTGACGAACAACTCTTGAGCGTATCCAATGAACCATGGTTCAGGGATATTGTGAACTATTATGCCACGGGACTGATACCCAGCGATTGGTCAAAACAGGACAAATACCGTTTTCTTTCCCAAGTAAAACACTTTTACTGGGACGAGCCCTATTTGTTTAAATATTGTTCTGATCAGATCATTCGCCGGTGTGTCCCGAATGAAAAGTTCAAGAGTGTTCTTTCTTTTTGTCATGATCAGGCCTGTGGGGGTCACTTCGGTCCTAAAAAGACAGCGGAGAAGGTTTTGCAATGTGGATTTTATTGGCCGACCTTATTCAAGGACGCATTTGAGTATTGCAAAACTTGTACACAATGTCAGTTCACGGGTAGAATATCCCAGAGGAATGAAATGCCTCAGCAACCCATTCTGGTTGTTGAAATATTCGATGTTTGGGGTATTGATTTTATGGGTCCCTTTCCCAACTCCTTTGGGAATTTGTATATACTGCTGGCGGTTGATTATGTCTCAAAGTGGGTAGAAGCCATTCCATGTCGCACTAATGACAAGAAAGTTGTCATTAAGTTCTTAAAAGAGAATATCTTTTCGCGATTTGGACACCCCCGCGCTATCATTAGCGATAATGGGACACATTTCTGCAACAGATCTTTCGAGACTCTGATGCGGAAATACGCAATCAACCACCGACTTTCTACACCCTATCATCCCCAAACAAGCGGGCAGGCTGAAATCTCAAACAGACAAATCAAACTTATCCTGGAGAAAACTGTTGCTAAAAATAGAAAAGACTGGTCGACCAAACTGACGGATGCTCTTTGGGCATTCAGAATTGCATATAAGACCGACCTAGGGATGTCTCCATATAGGATAGTGTTTGGGAAAGCATGTCATTTACTAGTTGAGATAGAACATAAAGCATTGTGGGCTATTAAAGAAATAAATTTTGATCTAAACCTTGCTTGCAACTTTCGGAAGCTGCAACTTAATGAGCTAAGCGAACTCCGCGATGAAGCTTATGATAACACTGTAATCACAAAGAATAGGACTAAGGTTTTTCACGATAAAAACATTTTGAGGAAAACATTTTCACCTGGTCAACAAGTCCTTCTTTCTGATTCACGATTACACCTTCACGCGGGTAAGCTCCGATCTCGATGGAAGGGACCTTTTGTTGTGCGGTCTGTATACCCGTACGGGGCAGTAGAAGTAGAAAATGTTAAAAACGGCACCTTTTTCAAAGTAAATGGACATAGACTAAAGCCGTATTTTTCCACTGACCCCACGGAGGAGCTCTTGTTCTTACAAGAGCCAGTTTATTTAGATTAAAATTCCTCCGTCTCACCTTCATATCCAGTATATCATTGCATCATCTTTTTGAATGAAGGTGAGTGAAAAGAGTAAGTTTGGGGGAAGTTCTTCACTTATATGTTTTGCCCCCACTAATAATTCCTCCCAGACTTACAGGTTTTGTAGATATAGCTGTTGGCAACAGTGAGGACACTGTTGAAAACAAGTTTGGGGGAGGTCTGTGCTTATTTTCGCATCATTTGCATATCATCTGCATAAGCACAAAACATTTCTTTTAAAATCTATAAAAATTGAAAAATTTCCAAAACCCATAAAAATTTAAAGATTTTCAAGTATAAAAATATTTTAATATTTACACCTTTTTGTATATAAATAAGATAATGAAAGTTTAGATAGTGAACATTTACATCCATGAGATTAGAAAAATTTAAGAAAACTAAGAAAATTAGAAGTTTTCTTATACGAACTAGTAATAAGTAGTGATGAGCCGTTGTCCCAAGGGTTAGTAAGATGAAGGACGTCACTAATCTGAGGATAAAAATAAGTCTGAAAAATAGTTTCTATTCTGAAAGCCAAACATTTTGAACGTTGCTACCCTGCTATTCGCACTTACACACGTCTTGAAGCCTGGGATAGTAGAGGATACGTTGAAATGCTCTTGTCTTAAAGCCAAAAGTATGAAGGAAATAAAAAAAAAAGTGAATAAAAAAATATAAAGTGGTGAAAAAAAAATAGACACTGGTTTTGTTATCACCAAGGGCAATAAAAAATATATAGCGAGGGTGCTTCTTCACCTAGTGCCCTAAGGCCAACTGGTCTGGGAGTCACTGCTATGCCTGAGGTGGTGCAAGACGAGGAAAATACACCAAATAAGCAAGCACATGAGTAATCGGTCGGTTAGTACCTCAAGAAGTATTAACGGTCGCATGAAAGTGTGTGACCAATCTCATCTAAATATTCATTAATTAAAAAGTACTGAGGCTGATGGACAAGAGTATGATAGCTTAAATTGAATTCTCCGGGTGTAGGGATGTCTTTACACACACGCAGGGTTATATGATCGATGTTTGGAAGAAAGATAGGAATGAAGAATAAGATGAAGTTTTATAGAGGGAGGACGTGATTTCTGACATTTTTTCATGACCATTAAGATAGGGCTCATGACAATCGAAAAGCTAGCTTAGTTGGAAACCCTAATTTTCAAGGTTTTTCTTTTACAATTCTTTTCTTTAAATGTAATATTCATGATCTTTCTTTTATTATTGGATTTTGTGGGTGCAATCCGCTGAAAACCCTCAGGGGGCAACACTCCTCCTACTAGGGACACCTAGAGGTTTAAAGGCTTGTTGCACGTGCTCAGTGCAATCGTGTTGCCTACAAAAATGTGCTAGTTAGTTTTTCTCTTTCTTTATTTTCTCCTTCTCTTTTTAATAAAACAGTTCGCTCGAGACGATCGAAATTAAGTTTGGGGGAATTTGATTAGTCGAAAATATTGTATTTTTAACACGGCAATTTCCCTATCATTTGCACTCATTTAGAAGTGTACGGTATTCATATTTCACATATTAGCAAAACTGTCGCAAAATATCAGATTGCATGTATAAGACTATAAAACCGACACTATAAAGGAAATTGACTGCATTTCATGGCATCGCATCATCCCTATATTGCGCAACACTTGTTTTGAGATCTGTGCAGGAAAATCCAGAAGAAAGATTTATACGGTACCGATTACGCAAACTCAATGATTTCAGTTCTGGTATCAATCCAAAGGGACAAATAAAATTCAACATATCAGATAAAGCCCCAAATGGCATCCTAAGACCACACCAGAAAGCCCAAGGCCCAAGGCCCACAAAGTGCCGCGGATCCGCGGCAGGAGCCTGCTTGCGCCGCGGATCCGCGGTGGGTCCAAGGATTTAGCTTCCCAAATTTGGTGCAAAATTCTTATCTCAGGGTCCAGACTTCAGAAAGACATGTCAACTTCCAGAAGACTCCAGAGACTTCTGCCAGATCAGCAAGCTTTGGAATCAACACTAAACTAGCCTATCATTCTAGAAACTTCTCCCTAAACCCTAGCTTAAACCCTAAGCTAAAGCCTAACAAACTCCTTCTAGAAGCCTCAACAAACTTTTGGAGGGAATTGTAATTTCAAACCTAGACCTAGGGTTTGGGAGATCTATAAATAAGACCCTAGGCTCACTTGTAAAGAAGATCTCTTATCTTGGAAAAATCCTTGACTAGTTCATTTTAGTAGCCAATCTAAATCCACTCACTCTCTTTCTTCATCTTCTTCTTCCACAAGTCTAGTGAGAGGACTTGTGTGAAACCCTAACCCTAATTCCAATCAAAAGCCAAGATCCCGAGTACCCATCAAGCAAGAAACCTTGCAACCTTTTATGAGCCGAGCCGATCTTCAACAGAGCAAGTGGTCCAAGCCGATCCGCGACTCACGAAGCCGAGCGATGCCAATTCAACAATTTAGTTCTTTCTCTTGTAGTTCTTGAGCGACTGTAATCAAATTGTTGATATAAATAAAAGGTGATATTCTTTTATCTTGTTTTCTTTAAATTCTTGCATCATGATATCTTTTCAATTCTTGAATGCTTTCTGTGTGATGATGTTTGAGTAATACTCCGCTCGTCGAGGAGTCGAGACGATCAATAGAATGATGATGTAACATATCTTAAATCGATTCTTGAGTCCTACGAGTTTTGTAAACCCTAGCAAGTTCAAGAATCGACGACCCAATTCGTTGCGATGCTTTCTTGATTGATGTCGCTCGAGATTGGGGAGTTACGATCGATTCTTGAAATTGCTAGAGGCTAGAATATGAATGATATCTACGAAAGAACAAGGGTTAAACGATGAAACCCTAGTTTCATCAAGAAAGCCCTAACTCTCGTCGATCATCATCGATCTAGTATCAATCCTTCGAAGGACAAGAACACGAAATCTTGAGATTACATCACGTCTATAGATCCGATCGATTCCTACGAGCCTCATTTAGATTCTTGACATTTGGTTGGAAATATCATCGAAACCCGATTCTTGATTGTTTATCATTTCTTGATTCTTGATTAAACTAGTGACACCTGAATCAATCGATAAATTCTTGAATCATGTTTTCTTTTCCTTTCGATTAACTTTTCAATTCAAACAAATTAAATACAGAAACGAATCGCACAATCCCTGTGGACGATCCGCACTCGCTTACGATCTACAACCGACATCGTAATTGATTGCGGTCAAATATAATTCTTTGATTGTGAATTTTATTCAATATTACCGACACATTGAAACTTATTCGTTTTTTTCGATTTACACAAACAAGAAATTCTTTACAATCAAATGGCACTGTTATCAGGGATCATTTGAGTTGTTTTACTTACACAGTCTGTGAATTTTACGAACAATCAGGAGTCGTAGGTACTGATTTTGTTGGAACCCTACGTAACGCCTTGAAAATTCGTTTAGGTTATTTTCGCGTTAATTAGCGATATTGCGTGTTTTTCATAAAATCTCGTTAATAGCTATATCCACATAGACTGGAATAAATCTATTTTTAATTATGGATGTATGTAATTATATATATAATTGTGTTTTATTAATTAGCATTTAATTTATTGTTCACATAATTATCTAATTTTCTTAACTATTATTTTTTTTCTTAGCAAAATTTTAGTTTAGCATGCACAACCCTAAAATTTCCCTAGGTTAATATTGTTGCATGCCTTTCATTTTATTCTTATGGTTCTCATTTCCCTTTTTAAAAAACAAAACTATTTTAAGAAAATAGAGAAGAAATGAGAAGAGAGGCATGGGGGGTATTTAATTAGGCATGGGAGCCTTGACTTTTGCACTCACACCTCACACTCTCTCTCTCCCCCTCTCATTCCAGCAGCAACCCCCTCCCTTTTTCCCTCATTTTTTCTTCTTTTTCATTCATTCAAGTCTCCATCTCCATTAAAAATCCATCTTTTCTTCACAAATTCTCATGTTAAATACTCCAAAATACTTCCTTGTTGGTTCTTGAGGCAAGTCTTTGCCTTTGAAGGCAAGGTTAGCAAGTTTGAGCCATCACTAGACCAACTTGAGGTATAAAGCTTACCTTAATTATCTTTTTGCTAAACTTGTAGTTTATTTAGCTTAAAGTAGTGTTTAAGTGGGTTTTAGTGCTAATTATGTGGTTTAAGTGGAGATTAGGTCAAGTTAAGATTATTATGGTTTAATTAGCTTAACTAAGTGTTGTTAGTGTCGCTTAATCCAAGTCTTTTCACCTGGTTACACTAAAACACCATATTGTATTAAATTAGTGTTAATTAGTGTTTTAGTTATGAATTGTGTAAGTTTTGTGATCTGCTTTTAAATCTGATGCTTCAGGCAAAAGTTGCAATTATTGGAGCTTAGTTTATGGGCTAGGACCACACACACGAAGCACGAGACCCTAATTCCCCTCCATGGCCACAGATTTAAGGGTTCTGGCCGCAAATTGCATCCAGAGGGTAGACCTGGGTGTCGGGGGTTCTTCTGTAGGTGTCTGCTACATTTTGTAGGTCTTTGGTACATGCAACTTTTTCTGTTTCCACTCGAATCAAAATCTGGGATCATATACCTTGTTTTTAGTACTTTTAGACTTGCGCGACACGTACGTTCTGAGTTTGGGTTTGGTGTTTGCTGTGTATCGCAGCATGTCGGGGTGGTTTCAGACGTTAGCACACAAGTTTCGGTGTTTCGAGTGCACACGCGTTAGTTTGCGACGCTAGTTTCTCGTATGGTCTTGATATCGTGTTTTTGCAGGATATTAGCTTTATGTGTGTTGCTTTGTTTAAATTCTAGGATCAGTCACGGAGACATCGGACGCGGCGCGGAAAGGAAAGGCGGTGATTGGATCAGACTAGCGGAGGTGTTCCGGTGAGTAGATGTACACATCTATGAGGGAATCGTTTGAATGGCGCTTGACGCTCGATAGTTAGAATTTCGTTTAGTACTTATAATTATATGCGTAGTTCCTAATTAATCATCCCGTTTCATTGCATCATTTATTATATGTATATATACTGTGCTAGTACCTAATAGGACACTTGATTGAAACGAATTCTTGATGTGTAGTATGAAAATAGAAAAGAAATCACAACCAAAAATTATTTGACCGCAATCAACTACGGTGTCGGATTGTAGTTAGTATGTGAGTCCGGATCGTCCACAGGGAAAGTGTAATCGTTCGTCTTTTGAATTAGATGAATTGAAACTTTAATGAAAAGAAAACAAACAATTCAAGATTTATAGTTGAAGTTCAAGAATGAGAAAAAACTAGATCTAAGAAAGCATTAAAAGATAGAATCAAGAATTGATCGTTTAATGATTTTTCCAAACCAAATCTCAAGAATCGAAATGAGGCTCGTAGGAATCTATCGGATCTATAGATGTGATGTAATCTTACAATTACGTATTCTTATCCTTCGATGAATTTATACTAGATCGATGATGATCGATGAGAATTAGAGACTTCTTGTGAAACTAGGGTTTCATCTTATCTCTTGTTCTTTCATTGATATCATTCATATTCTAGCCTCTAGTAAATTCAAGAAACGATCGTAGATCCCTAATTTCGAGCGATCACAATCAAGAAAGCATCGCAACGAAACTAGGTCATCGATTCTTGAACTTGCTAGGGTTTACAAAACTCGTAGGACTTAAAGATAGTATTAAGATTTGTTACATCATCATTCTACAATCGTCTCGACTCCTTTACGAGCGGAGTTTTACTCAAACATCACAACAAGAACAACAATTACAAATTGAGATCTAATCATGATGCAAGAATTAAAAGAAAGCAAGATTAAAGAATTTCACCTTTTATTTATATCAACAATTTCATTACATTCGCTCAAGAACTACAAGAGGAAGAATTTGAACGTCGACTTGGCTTCGCTCGTCTCCGTGGATCGCGGATCGGCTTGGATCGCTTGCCCGATTGAAGATCGGCTCGGCTCCTAAAAGGTTGAAGGCTTCTCGCTTGATTTGGTACTCAAGATCTTGGATTTGGAGTGGAATTAGGGTTAGGGTTTCGCACAAGCCTTGTCACTAGACTTGTGGAAGAAGATGATGAAAGAGGGAATTTTTTAACTAATGAAGATTGAACCACTAAAGAATGATTAGCCTTTAACCCTAGGTCTAGGTTCCTATTTATAGATAACTAACCCTAGATCTAGGATTTCAAATTCTAAGTTTCCCTCCAAAAGTTTGTTGAGGAAATTCAAATTTCCCTCCAAAAGTTAGTTAGGGGAGAAGCTTCTAGATGTGATTAGTTAGGAGGAGCTTCTAGAAGAGGATTAGTTTAGGAGCTTAATTAGGATTAGCCTTCCTTAATTTTCTTTGCTGATCTGGCAGTATCTTCGAGAGAGTTCTGGAATTTGTGGTATCAGAAATGAATGTGGGCCATGGTAGAAACATTGTGCACCAAAAATCAACTGATGACGTCACCCCTTAGCCGCGGATGCGCGGCGCATGCAAGCTCCCTGCCGCGGATCCGCGGCTTCATGTGGGCTTTGGGCTTTGCCCTTTCTGGTACAGTCTTGGGCTATTGTATGGGTATTTGTTTGATATATAGAATTGCATAATTCCTTCTGAAATGCTACCAGATCTGAAAGTATGGAGTTGGTGTAATGTTGATCAGCTCTTTGGTTTTTCTTCCGTATTTTCCTGCATAGACTCAAGACAAGTGTTGCGCAAATACAGAAATGATGCGATGCCATGAAATGCGGTTAATTTCCTTTAAAGTGTCGGTTTAAAAGTCTAACACATGCAATCTCATATTTTGTGACAGATTTGCTAATATGTAGAATATGAATGCCGAACACTTCTAAATGTATGCAAATGTTAAGGAAATTGCCGGCTAAAATATACAATATTTTCGACTGATCAAATACCCCCAAACTTAATTTCGATCGTCTCGAGCGAATGTTTTATTAAAAAGAGAAGGAGAAAATAAAGAAAGAGAAAAACTAACTAGCACACTTTCGTAGGCAACACGATTGCACTGAGCACGTGCAACAAGCCTTTAAACCTCTAGGTGTCCCTAGTAGGAGGAGTGTTGTCTCCTGAGGGTTTTCAGCGGATTGCACCCACAAAATCCAATAATAAAAGAAAGATCATGAATATTACATTTAAAGAAAAGAATCGTAAAAGAAAAGCCTTGAAAATTAGGGTTTCCAACTAAGCTAGCTTTTCGGTTGTCATGAGCCCTATCTTAATGGTCATGAAAAGATGTTAGAAATCACGTCCTCCCTCAATAAAACATCGTCTTATTCTTCATTCCTATCTTTCTTCCAAACATCGATCATATCACCCTGCGTGTGTGTAAAGGACATCCCTACACCCGGAGAATTCAATTCAAGCTATCATACTCTTGCCCATCAGCCTTAGTACTTTTTAATCAATGAATATTTAGACGAAATTGCTCACACACTTTCATGCGACCGTTAATACTTCTTGAGGTACTAACCGACCGATTACTCATGTGCTTGCTTATTTGGTGTATTTTCCTCGTCTTGCACCACCTTAGGCATAGCAGTGATTCCCAGACCAGTTGGCCTTAGGGCACTAGGTGAAGAAGCACCCTCGCTATACATTTTTCTTGCCTTCGGTGATAACAAAACCAGTGTTCATTTTTCTCACCACTTTATATTTTCTTATTTCATTTTTTTTTTATTTCCTTCATACATCGGCTTTAAGATAAGAGCATTTCAAGGTATCCTCTACTATCCCAGGCTTTAAGACGTGTGTAAGTGCGAATAGCAGGGTAGCAACGTTCAAAATATTTGGCTTCCAGAATAGAAACTATTTTTCAGACTTAGTTTTATCCTCAGATTAGTGACGTCCTTCATCTTACTAACCCTTGGGACAACGGCTCATAACTACTTATTACTAGTTCGTATAAGAAAACTTCTAATTTTCTTAGTTTTCTAAAATTTTTCTAATCTCATGGATGTAATTTTTCACTATCTAAACTTTCATTATCTTATTTATATACAAAAAATATTTTTATAATTTTGAAAATTTTTAAATTTTTATAGGTTTTTAAAGAAATGTTTTGTGCTTATGCAATGTATGATGCAAATGATGCGTAAATAAGCACAAACCACCCCCAAACTTGTTTTCAACAGTGTCCTCACTGTTGCCTTCTGCTAAATCTCGAAAAACCTGTAAGCTTGGGAGGAATTTATTAGTGGGGGCAAAATATTTAAGTGAAGAACCTCCCCCAAACTTATTTTTGGCTCAAAATTTTGTAAAAAATTTCTTTTCAGGAGCCCGATTATACCCCCCCAAACTTGAGTTATGCAATGTTAATCTTTGAAAATCATATGAGGGGGTCAAAAATCAGTGGTCGATGCCAAGCTTTGCAAAGACCGAATATCAACACCAACCATTCGAAAATTTTATCAATGCAGTGCTCTGGTTGGTGGAAGAAGAAGTGGGGAAAGTTTAAGTGGTGGAATAGAATGTGTGTGCGTCTCATTTTTGAGAGACGATGCAGTGAATGTGATGGATAACTCGCATTCTTTTTACAAGTCAAAAGACGGGGTGGAGGTTCAATTTCAGTGATTGGGAGATGATTCATCTCAACACCCGTGTCATTTAAAAATGCGAGTTCATCAGCGAAGATCTCCTCGAAAGTTCCATCAATACCCCGATGAATAATGTCATCACAAAGCGCGGGGTGATCTTCAAACTCCAAGAACAGTTCATAATCCGTGTTAATTGTTGACCCGGACATCTCGGTGGAAGAGTCCGTATGTGTATGATACATAGTTGGGTCAAACAATAACATATGAAAAGAGTCAAGATCGGTATCAGTAGGATCATCAAATTCGCTGCTGTCGACATCCATTAAGTCGACAGAACATACCTGAGCAATAGGTTCGGAGGGTACACTTCCCAACTTGTAAATGTTTAGTTCTATTGACCTATTCCCGAAAGATAGGGTCATAGAACCGTTACGACAGTTGATTATTGCATTGGAAGTGGCCAAAAAGGGGCGACCTAAAATCACCGGAATTTGATTCCGTGGGTTCGCTACAGGTTGTGTATTAATTACAATAAAATCTACCGGAAATATAAATTCTCCGATTTTTATTAACACATCCTCCAGTTCACCCCTAGGTTTGGTGATTGATCGGTCAGCCATTTGGAGAGTGCAATTGGTTGGCTTCAACTCTCCGATCCTTAGTTGCTCATAAACAGAATAAGGAAGCAAGTTAACACTAGCGCCAAGGTCTAATAGAGCACGGTTAATGTGTTTTTCCCCAATAGAAACGGAAATAGTAGGATATCCTGGATCCTTACGTTTCCTCGGTAATTGTTGGGGGAAAGCCGTGTCTATTGTCTTTTCCATGAATATCTTCTTGGGCGCTTGAGTCTTCCTCTTCCTAGTGCACAAGTTCTTAAGAGTTTTCGCATAGGAAGGAACTTGTTGGATGGCATCTAGGAGAGGGATGTTGGTGTTTACTTGCTTAAAAATGTTCATAATCTTCTCCATATGTGGACTCGGTGTGTTAGCCCTTAACTGATTAGGATAAGGTGCTTTAGCAATAAGTGCTGGGTCCATCACAGGAGAAGGAAGTGGGTGTGGAACTGATCCCGGTACAGAAGTGGGGATCGTCCGTGGAGGGGTAAAAGAGGTGGGCTGTAATGGCGAGCCTTTTGGGAAATGAAGAATAGGCTCGGAAGAAGATGGTAGGGTAGAAGAACTGGGGTTAGAAGTGTGTGTGTGAGGAAAGGTCTCAGCCGGGGTTTTATTGATTGATCTATCATTATCATCAAACTCTTCCCCAACATGATGGTCAAGCACTCTTCCAGATCTCAACGTGATCTCATCCACATGATGTGAATAGCCAGGATTGGGTAAAGGTTGAGCTGGAAGTTTCCCTTTCTCTCTTGCACTCATTTCGGCTTTTAGTTGTGCAATTTGTTCTTCCATCGATTTGATATTATCATTTTGAGAGATAATGATCTTCATCACATTCTCGACGGAAGATTGCAAACTTGCCGTCCCTTGGATGGATTGTTTCATGAAAGTATCCAAGGTTTGTGCTAGTGCAGAGGTATTATCTGTATCGGTCAATTGCAAAAGACTAGACGGTGCAAAAGTGTTGGCCGGATTTTGGAAGTTCTGTGATTGGAAGGGGTGCTGACTCAATTGAAGTTGTGGGTGCTGTTGTGGTGGAGGGGCCCCTTGGAAATTGTTTTGGGTTGGAACCGTGTTTTGAAATTGGGATTGGTTCCAATCAAAGTTAGGGTTATTCCTCCAACCCTGATCATATGTGGAGGAAGATGGATCGTTTCTAGGTCTTTGAAATGATGCATTGGTATGCTCAGGACCTTGAAATGGACATTCTTCCGTCAAGTGAGACGGATCAGAACAGCATCCACATACAGTTTTGGAGAGTGATATTTGACTTAGGGCGGCTAAAAATTTGTTTTCCATAGTCTTGAGTTTCTTTTGCATAGCTGAAATGTCAGCTCTAACTCCTATGGAAATATCATTGCCATCCCTAGACGATTGACTCACACCCTCCCACTGTAAAGATTTTTCAGCGAAATCTTCTAGAAAGTTCCAGGCTTCCTTATCATCTTTAGTCATGAAGTTGCCTTGACACATGGATTCAAGGGTCTGTCTCGTGTAAGGAGTAATGCCCTCATAAATGATTCGGCAAAGATCCCATCTCGGGATGCCGTGATGTGGACATTGGATTAACAGATCCTTGAAGCGGTCAAGACATTTTGAAAATGTTTCATTTGGAAGCTGGGTGAATTGATAGATTTCGCTACGGACTCGAGCTGTTTTGTGATGTGGGTAGAATTTATTAAGGAATGCTTTGACGAATTCATCCCAATTTGAAATGGAATGTGCGGTAGTGTTATATAGCCACTTCTCGGCTAAATCGCACAAAGTGAATGGGAGAAGACGAAGACGGAAAGCATCCACAGACAACTGTGAAGTACCCATCATTGCGCATACATTTTCAAATTTCGTGATAAACACGTATGCGTCTTCAGACTCGAGACCGTGAAATTTTGGTAGAAGGTTGATATATTGGGGTTTTATTTGAAAATTTTCCCCGTTGGCTGGTGGTGTGGAAAGACAGGTGGAAAGTGGGCCTCGTGTTGGATAACACCTCTCTTGGAGAGAGATGCGAGGTGGATTCTGCGCACCAACGGACGGCGGCAGGGTAGTGGAAAAGAAGTTCGATGGAGGTGGATCCATCGATGTGGGTGTGGTAGTGGGTAAAAGAAAGGTAAATGGAGAAATACCGACTTTGGGTCGATGAGGGAAACGCGGACTTAACAGGCACTAGAAACCCGTGTCCAGCCTATCTTGTACTAAAAAGGGTTAGTACAAGTGGCAGCGTGAATTTATAATTAGGGGAATGATATGAATGTGGTGTTTGTTTTGAAAAGATACGGATTTTTGAAAAATATGATGCAACAAAACAAATGCAACACACAAACCCTAGAATCTAGTGGTCACCTAGGTCAAACTCTAGACCGCTCCTAACTGCCAAAAGACAAGTCGCAGGATAAATCCTCCACTGCCTCTTTGTCCCCCTGTGGCCGGATAAGTGCCAGGTAAGTGGGAAGGAACCACCACTACAGTGGGCCTAATTAATAACCACTAGCCTTAGACACACTCGCCTTAGGCACCACAAGAAAACGCGGATAAGCAATGAATTACCCACGGCCTTCTCTTGTCCTAATTGAGCGCGACGGTCCTTAGAGTCATCTCTAGATTTCTTTTAATTAATGAGGGTAAATGAGATGCAAGTTTTGCGATTTTCGGGGCCTAGGAAGGGTAATGAAATCCCCACCTAATTTGGATTTGGTCGTGCCCTTTAATTTCCGTATTAATATGCAACAACCACAAGAATAAAAAACACGAACAAATTTTTTTTTTTTTTTTTTTTGCTTTTGCGCGCTGCGATTTATTTGCAATGAAACCTGCAGTAAAATTGTTATTGGAGCAGATGAGGTAAGAGATAAGAAAGTGGGGGACTCACAGAGCAAACTTGGTGCAGTGAACAGTCCACAGAGGCGCGGATCCGCCGCGGATTGGGGGTTCTTGCCGCGGATGGGCGGTGGTCTGTTGGGATCAGTGCATAGAAATTTGTGCACAAGCTCCTGTTCACCTACACAGCTCTCTGGATGTTTCAAAATTTTTTTTCCACAGCTCCAATGATTCCAGATTTCCTCGCAATCAAATCACAACACACATATTAGTGTTTGCACGAATTTTGATCTAAAAATTGTAATGGAATAAATTGTTCAACTCAAATTTCAAAATACGAACTATTAGCGCACCATCCCCGGCAACGGCGCCATTTGATTGAAACGAATTCTTGATGTGTAGTATGAAAATAGAAAAGAAATCACAACCAAAAATTATTTGACCGCAATCAACTACGGTGTCGGATTGTAGTTAGTATGTGAGTGCGGATCGTCCACAGGGAAAGTGTAATCGTTCGTCTTTTGAATTAGATGAATTGAAACTTTAATGAAAAGAAAACAAACAATTCAAGATTTATAGTTGAAGTTCAAGAATGAGAAAAAACTAGATCTAAGAAAGCATTAAAAGATAGAATCAAGAATTGATCGTTTAATGATTTTTCCAAACCAAATCTCAAGAATCGAAATGAGGCTCGTAGGAATCTATCGGATCTATAGATGTGATGTAATCTTACAATTACGTATTCTTATCCTTCGATGAATTTATACTAGATCGATGATGATCGATGAGAATTAGAGACTTCTTGTGAAACTAGGGTTTCATCTTATCTCTTGTTCTTTCATTGATATCATTCATATTCTAGCCTCTAGTAAATTCAAGAAACGATCGTAGATCCCTAATTTCGAGCGATCACAATCAAGAAAGCATCGCAACGAAACTAGGTCATCGATTCTTGAACTTGCTAGGGTTTACAAAACTCGTAGGACTTAAAGATAGTATTAAGATTTGTTACATCATCATTCTACAATCGTCTCGACTCCTTTACGAGCGGAGTTTTACTCAAACATCACAACAAGAACAACAATTACAAATTGAGATCTAATCATGATGCAAGAATTAAAAGAAAGCAAGATTAAAGAATTTCACCTTTTATTTATATCAACAATTTCATTACATTCGCTCAAGAACTACAAGAGGAAGAATTTGATCGTCGACTTAGCTTCGCTCGTCTCCGTGGATCGCGGATCGGCTTGGATCACTTGCCCGATTGAAGATCGGCTCGGCTCCTAAAAGGTTGAAGGCTTCTCGCTTGATTTGGTACTCAAGATCTTGGATTTGGAGTGGAATTAGGGTTAGGGTTTCGCACAAGCCTTGTCACTAGACTTGTGGAAGAAGATGATGAAAGAGGGAATTTTTTAACTAATGAAGATTGAACCACTAAAGAATGATTAGCCTTTAACCCTAGGTCTAGGTTCCTATTTATAGATAACTAACCCTAGATCTAGGATTTCAAATTCTAAGTTTCCCTCCAAAAGTTTGTTGAGGAAATTCAAATTTCCCTCCAAAAGTTAGTTAGGGGAGAAGCTTCTAGATGTGATTAGTTAGGAGGAGCTTCTAGAAGAGGATTAGTTTAGGAGCTTAATTAGGATTGGCCTTCCTTAATTTTCTTTGCTGATCTGGCAGTATCTTCGAGAGAGTTCTGGAATTTGTGGTATCAGAAATGAATGTGGGCCATGGTAGAAACATTGTGCACCAAAAATCAACTGATGACGTCACCCCTTAGCCGCGGATGCGCGGCGCATGCAAGCTCCCTGCCGCGGATCCGCGGCTTCATGTGGGCTTTAGGCTTTGCCCTTTCTGGTACAGTCTTGGGCTATTGTATGGGTATTTGTTTGATATATAGAATTGCATAATTCCTTCTGAAATGCTACCAGATCTGAAAGTATGGAGTTGGTGTAATGTTGATCAGCTCTTTGGTTTTTCTTCCGTATTTTCCTGCATAGACTCAAGACAAGTGTTGCGCAAATACAGAAATGATGCGATGCCATGAAATGCGGTTAATTTCCTTTAAAGTGTCGGTTTAAAAGTCTAACACATGCAATCTCATATTTTGTGACAGATTTGCTAATATGTAGAATATGAATGCCGAACACTTCTAAATGTATGCAAATGTTAAGGAAATTGCCGGCTAAAATATACAATATTTTCGACTGATCAAATACCCCCAAACTTAATTTCGATCGTCTCGAGCGAATGTTTTATTAAAAAGAGAAGGAGAAAATAAAGAAAGAGAAAAACTAACTAGCACACTTTCGTAGGCAACACGATTGCACTGAGCACGTGCAACAAGCCTTTAAACCTCTAGGTGTCCCTAGTAGGAGGAGTGTTGTCTCCTGAGGGTTTTCAGCGGATTGCACCCACAAAATCCAATAATAAAAGAAAGATCATGAATATTACATTTAAAGAAAAGAATCGTAAAAGAAAAGCCTTGAAAATTAGGGTTTCCAACTAAGCTAGCTTTTCGGTTGTCATGAGCCCTATCTTAATGGTCATGAAAAGATGTTAGAAATCACGTCCTCCCTCAATAAAACATCGTCTTATTCTTCATTCCTATCTTTCTTCCAAACATCGATCATATCACCCTGCGTGTGTGTAAAGGACATCCCTACACCCGGAGAATTCAATTCAAGCTATCATACTCTTGCCCATCAGCCTTAGTACTTTTTAATCAATGAATATTTAGACGAAATTGCTCACACACTTTCATGCGACCGTTAATACTTCTTGAGGTACTAACCGACCGATTACTCATGTGCTTGCTTATTTGGTGTATTTTCCTCGTCTTGCACCACCTTAGGCATAGCAGTGATTCCCAGACCAGTTGGCCTTAGGGCACTAGGTGAAGAAGCACCCTCGCTATACATTTTTCTTGCCTTCGGTGATAACAAAACCAGTGTTCATTTTTCTCACCACTTTATATTTTCTTATTTCATTTTTTTTTATTTCCTTCATACATCGGCTTTAAGACAAGAGCATTTCAAGGTATCCTCTACTATCCCAGGCTTTAAGACGTGTGTAAGTGCGAATAGCAGGGTAGCAACGTTCAAAATATTTGGCTTCCAGAATAGAAACTATTTTTCAGACTTAGTTTTATCCTCAGATTAGTGACGTCCTTCATCTTACTAACCCTTGGGACAACGGCTCATAACTACTTATTACTAGTTCGTATAAGAAAACTTCTAATTTTCTTAGTTTTCTAAATTTTTTCTAATCTCATGGATGTAATTTTTCACTATCTAAAGTTTCATTATCTTATTTATATACAAAAAATATTTTTATAATTTTGAAATTTTTTAAATTTTTATAGGTTTTTAAAGAAATGTTTTGTGCTTATGCAATGTATGATGCAAATGATGCGTAAATAAGCACAAACCACCCCCAAACTTGTTTTCAACAGTGTCCTCACTGTTGCCTTCTGCTAAATCTCGAAAAACCTGTAAGCTTGGGAGGAATTTATTAGTGGGGGCAAAATATTTAAGTGAAGAACCTCCCCCAAACTTATTTTTGGCTCAAAATTTTGTAAAAATTTTCTTTTCAGGAGCCCGATTATACCCCCCCAAACTTGAGTTATGCAATGTTAATCTTTGAAAATCATATGAGGGGGTCAAAAATCAGTGGTCGATGCCAAGCTTTGCAAAGACTGAATATCAACACCAACCATTCGAAAATTTTATCAATGCAGCCTCCATCGTCGAGTCTGCCACGGTTTCCTGCTTGGAACTCTTCCAGCTAACCGCCCCTCCGTAAAGGGTAAAGACAAAGCCCGACTGCGACTTAGAGTCGTCCTTATCACTCTGGAAGCTCGAATCGGTAAAGGACTTCACTTGGAGTTCTCCGTTACCATACACCAAGAACATATCTCTAGTCCTTCGCAAGTACTTGAGAATGCTCTTCACAGCTGTCCAGTGACTCTCTCCAGGATCAGCTTGATACCTGCTCACTACACTTAGTGAGTATGCTACATCGGGTCTGGTACATAGCATCGCATACATGATAGAGCCTACCGCCGAAGCGTAGGGTATCCCTTGCATGCGAGCTCTCTCCAAATCAGTCTTGGGAGACATCTCTTTGGAGAGAGTGACTCCAGAGATCGTGGGCAAGTTCCCACGCTTGGACTCTTCCATACTAAACCTCTTTAGTATGGTGTCAATGTACCTGGATTGGGACAATCCCAAAATCCGTTTGGATCTATCTCTATAGATCCTAATTCCCAATATGCAGGAGGCATCACCAAGATCTTTCATTGAGAATCTTTGTGATAAGAAGAGCTTGACCGATTGCAGCATAGGAATATCATTTCCTATCAAGAGTATGTCGTCCACGTACAATACGAGGAAGACAACCTTACTCTCTGCCACCTTCTTGTAGATACAAGGTTCATCTGGATTTTTGACGAAATCAAACTCTTTGATAACGACGTCAAAGCAGATGTTCCAACTCCGCGATGCTTGCTTTAATCCATAAATGGATTTAAGCAGCTTGCACACCTTCCCGCTGCTCCCACTGTCTACGAAGCCCTCTGGCTGAGTCATGTACACGCACTCTTCTAAATCACCATTTAGAAAGGCGGTCTTAACATCCATTTGCCAGATTTCGTAGTCATGAAAGGCAGCAATGGCAAGCATGATTCGGATGGATTTAAGCATAGCCACTGGAGAAAAGGTCTCGTCATAGTCCACACCTGGTCTTTGACGAAAACCCTTTGCTACAAGTCTAGCTTTGAAAGTCTCCACTTTCCCATCTACACCAAGTTTCTTCTTAAAGACCCACTTGCTCCCAATGGGTTTTACCCCTTCAGGAGCAACTTCCAAAGTCCATACTTTGTTGGTGTACATGGAATCCATCTCGGACCGCATAGCATCCAGCCATTTCACTGAGTCCCCACTCGTGATGGCCTGCTCGAAGCTAGTTGGGTCATCATCCTCCATGATGCAATCCTCACTACCACCATCAATGAGAAAACCATAGTATCTCTCAGGTGGACGAGAAACCCTACTAGATCGGCGGAGAGGCTGGGGTTCGTCGGGAGCTACTGAATCCTCTGGTTCCACTAAATCTTCAGTTTGAGTTTGTGTTGCTGGAATTTCTTCCAGTTCTACATCATCGCCACTAATTTCTTTTGCAAGAAATTCCTTTTCCAAAAAGGTGGCATGGCGAGAAACAAACACTTTTTGTTCCTCTGTATGGTAGAAAAGATATCCATGTGAATGTTTGGGATATCCCACAAACTTGCATAGAACTGACCGTGCCTCGAGTTTGTCCGGATTTTGCCTTTTGACATAGGCCGGGCAACCCCATATCTTAACTCGTTTAAGACATGGTCTCTTCCCACTCCATATCTCATATGGTGTGGTAGGTACAGATTTAGATGGAACTTGATTCAATAGGTATGCTGCTGTCTCCAGCGCATGACCCTAGAAGGAAATAGGTAACTCAGCTGTACTTATCATAGAGCGCACCATATCTAATAGGGTGCGGTTCCTCTGCTCCGATACACCGTTGTGCTGTGGTGTATATGGAGGAGTTAGCTGAGAGAGAATCCCATTCTCTTTTAGGAAGTCCAGGAATTCATTGCTCAAGTATTCACCTCCCCGATCTGATCGAAGGATTTTAATACTTTTTCCGGTTTGGTTCTCGACTTCTTGTTTATATTCTCTAAATTTCTCAAAAGCTTCTGATTTGTGTTTCATCAGGAACACATATCCGAATCTAGAGAGATCGTCAGTGAATGTAATGAAGTACGAAGAACCATCCCTGGCATGTGTAGACATGGGACCGCATACATCACTATGTATCAGTCCTAAGAGTTCGGTAACTCTTTCTCCGTGTCCCGTAAACGGAGTCTTGGTCATCTTGCCTTTGAGACATGACTGGCAAGTGTCATAGGATGAAAATTCAAACGGATTTAAATATCCATCCTTATACAACTTAGCCAGTCGTGTCGCATTGATGTGACCCAGTCTACAATGCCACAAGAAGGATTCGTTGAGTTCAGAACTCTTCCTCTTGTGTGTGTTTGTTATGCTGAGGACTGTTGATTGGTTTAGAACATAAATGCCATTGCACAACGTGCCTGATCCAACCAACTTTTGGTTATGGAAAATGTTCATAACATTGTCCTGTAATACAAAATTATATCCCTCTTTACTTAATAAAGAAACTGATATAATGTTGCATATCAGGTTCGGCATGTAATAGCATTCGTTCAGAACCAATGTATTACCAGTTGGTAATACAAGGTGATATTCCCCGACAGTCTTAGCTGCAACAATTGCACCATTTCCGACTCTAATGTCTTTATCACCTTCTCCAAGTTCTCTACCTTTCCAAAGCCCATGTAACTGATTACATATATGGGATCCTGACCCGGTATCCAATACCCAGGACGTAGAGCAAATGGAGAAACAGTTCTCAGTAACGAACACACCCGAAGAAAATGCATCATCATGTACTTTCTTCATTCGGGTGGCATGGGAATCCTGGTATTCCCCTATATCCTGTTCAGTCCTATAACTCTTATAGGAAAGAACGGAACCAACGTTCCCCAGCACAGTATAACATGCGGGTTCGGTCAATACATCCATTTTATTATCTTTATTAAGGTATGAAATGGTCGCTACCTGGAGAGAGAGAGAAGAAAACACTTTAGCGTAAGCTCGTGCAAGATCAGATTGGTTATTATCTTATCTAATCAGGATGGCTCCCACTGCTTTTTATCAAATCTTCCTCCAAACCCTAAAAGGAAAGACTAGCCGGGATTAATTACACATTACAAGTTCGCCAATCTTTCAGCCAGGCCAGTGTCGGTACTTTGAGGGAGGTCCCCCGTGCTTTCGCACGAACCTAATTCATGTAAACCTCGTTTTCCCAGAGGCGTAACCCCGTTGACACCTTTCTAGACACCTACTTGATCGGCTAATTGCAATGTGTAAAACTCTCCCAGGAGTAACTCTTACTCGCAGCGGGTATCGGGATCCAACTATCTCATAGAAGGTATGCAATCTCATTGCAAATTTCAACACTTGAAATTCCTGATAATATTTTGCCCCTAGTGTCCTATGACCTTGACAAAGGCCAACAAATCACAGGATGCAAGTCAAGTTCAACCCGTCATTTCTTGATTGAATCAAACCCACCCGCACGATCCTTGACAAAGGCCAACAAGGTCGTACGACTACCCTGAAACAATCTGCATCATATGCATAAACAGATAAGCACTATTCAGCTACCGCACACTACGCCTTGACAAAGGCCAACAAACGCAGCACGAATACTAAACAGTCTTTATCTGAAATGACGGAGGGCTACGCAGGTTTTTCATAAAAACCATGAGCGTAATGAACTTGATATCGTTGTAGAATCAAATGATGTTTTGAAATCGAGTGATTTTGAGGCTTTTCTAGTTTTGCTAAAGGAGTCACTCCCGGTGAAGGGATCTCGGTCCTTTCCTCGTCGAATGAGGTGCGGGATATATCATATATATCGCTGTGCAAAGCAAAAACCCAAAAGCAGTCAAAAGCAAACCGAGTGTGTAGCATCTGCCAGTTATTGCTAAAGGAGTCACTCCCGGTGAAGGGATCTCGGTCCTTTCCTCATCGAATAAGGTGCGGGGTATATCATATATACCGCTGTGCAAAGCAAGAACTGTAGCTACCTGTTTTATTTTAAAATTCGATTCTACAACATCTTAGGTTTCTTATCTTTCATTAATCACATTAATGAAGTCCCATCATTTAAATACCTAAACATCACAGATAGATATGACGTACACTTATGCCATCCGCATTTGCCTCGATGTCCCCTCGTGCACCGTTAGGTTAGGTAACTAACGACAGAGCAGGGCAGGGCTAGCGCGGGTGTAAAACATAAGTAACGTCTATATAATATATCATATATACTATATACTATATCCATCACAGAATCACAACACAGATATCGCAGCAGAATAACCATATGAAATATTGGATATACTAGGACGTCCGTGTTTTCAATACGAGCCAGTATAAAACACGGATTCCACGGTCGTGATGAATAGCCAATCCCACACCCGTAGACCCCTACGAGAGCGGCAAGCAACCCTGCCAATTCTAGGGTTAGGAGACCCCGGACTCGACTCCTCGAGTTGGTCTCCCACTGGACCCCAGAACCCGGTTACTTGTGCTCCCCTCCTTGGGTCTATCCTAATGCGGAAAAGTAAATAATATACAAAGGGTGACAACTTCCGCTACCTGGAAGCGCCCCAAATGAAAGAATATTACATACAAGTTTTTATACATGAATGAAAATGAAAAACACTCATCTCACATAAAAAACCCCCGGCTATTCAAACACGACGATCCAATATAACATATCCAGCAACACATAACATCACATGTCATCAACGTAAGTAAGTATGCATACCCCAATTGTCGTTGACGTATAGCAACGAAACCGGCGATATGAACATACTACACTTACGGTCACAGAAAAGAAAGTGTAAAACTACAACAATTGGAATCCGCAACCTCTTTAGACATCACATGCCTAACAGTTATAAACCCCGCATTTTAGTCCCATCATCGAAAACTCTTTTCGATATCTTGTGAAACTAAACTGCTAGATCTATAACATTCATCCAGTTATCTCATAACTGTTTGTGAATTCCAATTATTGTATCACATTCCAGATAAACAGAAAATGTTAAACTTTCCGATCGAACAATCGAACACCCAAGTTTTCCCAATACAGATCAACACATGAAATAAGTCTAACAACATTCAGTTCGTACCTCAGTACCAACGGTCCAGCCGTAGAAGGGTCAAGCCAACGCCTCACATGTGGCACGCCGTACTGCCCCAAACCCGAAGGTTCAAAGGGCAGTTCAAGACGGTCACATAATCGAGTTAAGGTTTGTTGTCTTCTAGAGGGACCATCGAGTTACTTGCACTACTTAGAACGTCGTTAAACTACGGAAAAATCCAACACTTGGAAATTTCCCGACAGGGGAAAAATTGGGTATTTATATCCGGTCGAACTTTTTAACATATTCTAAAATTTATCCGGAAAGCCAAATAGACAAAATTTGATACCCCGATCGAAACACCGAATCCCCAAAACAATTGCAGAAAATTCAACTCTTGAATCAATATTAAAAATTCCCAGAAAACTCAGCAGAATTTATCAGGAGTTACTGTGCAAACAAAGTGGGCTGACGTCACCAATTGGCAGCTGATCAGCCGCAGAAGCCATGCTTCTGCCGCTGATCCGCCGTGAAAAACACTGTTCACCAGAAACTTTTTGCACCGTAATTCTTATTTTTTCCTGCTGAATTTTTTAGCAATTTTTAATTTGGAAAAATCCACTGTTTTCAAAAAAGTACAGAGAGCATATTTTGGGTTTCGGTTTTGGGTCGTTCGGACTTCAAATTCCGTCTACGCTTCGCCTAAGGCTCTAGCTAGGCTCTGATACCAGTGAAAGGTTCCTAGGCACCCTATAGTGGTCTCACAAGGCATCGAACATGCCATTTTAAAATTTTTGGTGCCGAGAAACCCTAGACTACGGATCGTCGCTAGAATTCTAGGCGAAACTAAAAGCTAGTTAACACTTAACTACTAGGATACGGAAATTACAACCTTTGTAGATCCGGATATCCACCTCCACGGCTCCGCAACGAAGTCTTCTCGCTGTCCATCTTGAAGCTTGGACTCTCGTGACGGCTTCATCGGAGAAACGTGCGGAATAGGTCGTCGGCTTTGTGTCAAAGACGATCTACGTCGAGGTTGCACAAACTTAAGCTCCGACTTCACAAACTTATGAAACTTGTGAAGTAAACACCCAAAACAACTTGGCAAGAGGTAGAGGGTGAAGAAATAGGAGGTGGGTTCACTTTAGAATTGGATTTATCTCACTAGATCTCAAGTTGCCATTGTTGTAGCAAGCTTGAAGAAGAAGAAGAAGATGAGCTCAAGAAAAGAATATGATAAGTCTTGTGATAAAAATAAATTTTAAATCAAATACTTATCATAACTTGAACTAGGGTTAAGTGTAGAGAATTAACCATGGTCACTTGGATGGGTTAGGGTTAAGCATGAAGATAAGGATGGTTAGCAAAGTCAAAGCTTCATGAAGCTTCAACTTAAAACAAAAAGAGCCACCATTCTCATCATAATCCATTTCAAATAAACAAACAAACAAACAAACAAATAAATGAATATACAAAACCCTAATTATCATATTAACCATGGATTAATTCTATACACTTAACGAAATGATCAAGTATCATCAAACATGATACTAAAAAGTGCACGAAAGCATATCACATATACAATGTGCATCAAGTGAGAAAAATCCGTTTAAAGTGAACCAATACTAGTTAATGCAAAGTAATATATCAAATATATAATTATACACTAAATCATTAAATCAACACTTGATTCAATGATCCGGTTATATCGCATACAACCGACTAGTATGTAATGTATCGATTTATCGAATCAATGATTCGATAACTAGGTCATATCGAATATAACCAATCGAAACATATATCGCGAGAATGAAATGCGGTATCACATACACGCATTATTCTCAGTCCTGCACATATCTCATATGCGCTCCTATTTCATTTCGCTTGAGCCAGGAAACCTCTGTGTAGGACTCTAAAGACTCGTCAATACGCCGGTAGCAGATGATGATCATATCAAGCACCCACAAGCCGCAAGCGGTCTGCTAAACGTAACGGCCACCCAGGTATTGAGCGATCAGAAGATCGACGAGCTAGCCCGCTCACACTCCTGCGAATCCGACCAGTAACACTTACCATACAGTCCGGTCTCTTCGTCTGATACGTCGCATATCAAGTCTAGGGGTGGTATATGTCAGACCCCAATAACCCGATAAGTCGTGCTGATGTGAGGCTCGTAACGGGTCGAGAAACTACTGGTAACACTTACCAGCAAATCTCTGATCAGCCCTGGCCAGGGACTTCCCTGTTACGGCCAATCGAGCACAGCGCAACATCAACCCCCAATACCGGGAGAGACGAAACCCCTCTTATCGCTCATTGCCTCCATGTGACTCGGGACTGTACCCAAAGACCACCGTTTTGCATGCCCTCATGGACGTGGTAAGGTGGAGATCAAAGCACAGTGGGAATCACACAAGACTCCATGACGATCTCGGGTCTACAGACTAACCTGTACAAGTGTCACCTGAGAACTGCCATCTGACGTGAGGTATAATACCATCTGGGAGTTCTCGGCGAGTCCGTCCAGTGTACCCAGTCTCCACTGAGCACCCGTATACCATCTCTGATGTCAAACACCAATGGATATGGGATCATCCATCGCCCATCACATGGGTCGAGAAGCGTATACGCTAGTCTACTCTGGTATATCGATGCCCCGTCTCGATACACCTACGACTAGGGACCTTGAAGGATGTACTTATGGACTACCATGTCCCCACTAGTATGATCTGCATCATAGTCTAGGTAGTCAAGTACAAATCCTAAGGGCTTTACCAACATGTAACTATAAGACAGTATAAAGAGACTAGTGTACATGTTAAGATAAATAGCAACCAGATAGCATACTATCATGTCGAGCAAGAAAGTCATCTCTATATATGTCCAAGCATCCAATATAATATACATAATCTGTACAATACTGGCCTCTAGGGCATACATACAACTAACAATCTCCCACTTGCACTAGGGCCAGCTGCTGTAGTATCTCATACCGAGCATCCCGAAGAGTCTCTCAAACTGTATCTGGGGAATGGCCTTCGTGAGTGGATCCGCCGTGTTGTTCTTCGTGTCAACTCTCCTGACCTCGATCTCCCGGCGATCAACTTTCTCCCGGATCAGGTGATACCGCCTCAGAATATGCCTGGATCGCTGATGGGACCTGGGTTCCTTGGCCAAAGCCACCGCTCCATTGTTATCGCAATACAAAGGTATTGGATGCTCAATGGATGGAACCACTCCAAGTTCAGTAATGAACTTCTTGACCCAGACAGCTTCTTTAGCAGCATC
The DNA here is from genome assembly GCA_030015575.1 of Agapanthus africanus. Taxonomy (NCBI): domain Eukaryota; kingdom Viridiplantae; phylum Streptophyta; class Magnoliopsida; order Asparagales; family Amaryllidaceae; genus Agapanthus; species Agapanthus africanus. Next base: position 160,902,268 of record CM057343.1, read on the forward strand.
GTTGGCAGCGATGTATTCAGCCTCCATCGTCGAGTCTGCCACGGTTTCCTACTTGGAACTCTTCCAGCTAACCGCCCCTCCGTAAAGGGTAAAGACAAAGCCCGACTGCGACTTAGAGTCGTCCTTATCACTCTGGAAGCTCGAATCGGTAAAGGACTCCACTTGGAGTTCTCCGTTACCATACACCAAGAACATATCTCTAGTCCTTCGCAAGTACTTGAGAATGCTCTTCACAGCTGTCCAGTGACTCTCTCCAGGATCAGCTTGATACCTGCTCACTACACTTAGTGAGTATGCTACATCGGGTCTGGTACATAGCATCGCATACATGATAGAGCCTACCGCCGAAGCGTAGGGTATCCCTTGCATGCGAGCTCTCTCCAAATCAGTCTTGGGAGACATCTCTTTGGAGAGAGTGACTCCAGAGATCGTGGGCAAGTTCCCACGCTTGGACTCTTCCATACTAAACCTCTTTAGTATGGTGTCAATGTACCTAGATTGGGACAATCCCAAAATCCGTTTAGATCTATCTCTATAGATCCTAATTCCCAATATGCAGGAGGCATCACCAAGATCTTTCATTGAGAATCTTTGTGATAAGAAGAGCTTGACCGATTGCAGCATAGGAATATCATTTCCTATCAAGAGTATGTCGTCCACGTACAATACGAGGAAGACAACCTTACTCTCTGCCACCTTCTTGTAGATACAAGGTTCATCTGGATTTTTGACGAAATCAAACTCTTTGATAACGACGTCAAAGAAGATGTTCCAACTCCGCGATGCTTGCTTTAATCCATAAATGGATTTAAGCAGCTTGCACACCTTCCCGCTGCTCCCACTGTCTACGAAGCCCTCTGGCTGAGTCATGTACACGCACTCTTCTAAATCACCATTTAGAAAGGCGGTCTTAACATCCATTTGCCAGATTTCGTAGTCATGAAAGGCAGCAATGGCAAGCATGATTCGGATGGATTTAAGCATAGCCACTGGAGAAAAGGTCTCGTCATAGTCCACACCTGGTCTTTGACGAAAACCCTTTGCTACAAGTCTAGCTTTGAAAGTCTCCACTTTCCCATCTACACCAAGTTTCTTCTTAAAGATCCACTTGCTCCCAATGGGTTTTACCCCTTCAGGAGCAACTTCCAAAGTCCATACTTTGTTGGTGTACATGGAATCCATCTCGGACCGCATAGCATCCAGCCATTTCACTGAGTCCCCACTCGTGATGGCCTGCTCGAAGCTAGTTGGGTCATCATCCTCCATGATGCAATCCTCACTACCACCATCAATGAGAAAACCATAGTATCTCTCAGGTGGACGAGAAACCCTACTAGATCGGCGGAGAGGCTGGGGTTCGTCGGGAGCTACTGAATCCTCTGGTTCCACTAAATCTTCAGTTTGAGTTTGTGTTGCTGGAATTTCTTCCAGTTCTACCTCATCGCCACTAATTTCTTTTGCAAGAAATTCCTTTTCCAAAAAGGTGGCATGGCGAGAAACAAACACTTTTTGTTCCTCTGTATGGTAGAAAAGATATCCATGTGAATGTTTGGGATATCCCACAAACTTGCATAGAACTGACCGTGCCTCGAGTTTGTCCGGATTTTGCCTTTTGACATAGGCCGGGCAACCCCATATCTTAACTCGTTTAAGACATGGTCTCTTCCCACTCCATATCTCATATGGTGTGGTAGGTACAGATTTAGATGGAACTTGATTCAATAGGTATGCTGCTGTCTCCAGCGCATGACCCTAGAAGGAAATAGGTAACTCAGCTGTACTCATCATAGAGCGCACCATATCTAATAGGGTGCGGTTCCTCCGCTCCGATACACCGTTGTGCTGTGGTGTATATGGAGGAGTTAGCTGAGAGAGAATCCCATTCTCTTTTAGGAAGTCCAGGAATTCATTGCTCAAGTATTCACCTCCCCGATCTGATCGAAGGATTTTAATACTTTTTCCGGTTTGGTTCTCGACTTCTTGTTTATATTCTCTAAATTTCTCAAAAGCTTCTGATTTGTGTTTCATCAGGAACACATATCCGAATCTAGAGAGATCGTCAGTGAATGTAATGAAGTACGAAGAACCATCCCTGGCATGTGTAGACATGGGACCGCATACATCACTATGTATCAGTCCTAAGAGTTCGGTAACTCTTTCTCCGTGTCCCGTAAACGGAGTCTTGGTCATCTTGCCTTTGAGACATGACTGGCAAGTGTCATAAGATGAAAATTCAAACGGATTTAAATATCCATCCTTATGCAACTTAGCCAGTCGTGTCGCATTGATGTGACCCAGTCTACAATGCCACAAGAAGGATTCGTTGAGTTCAGAACTCTTCCTCTTGTGTGTGTTTGTTATGCTGAGGACTGTTGATTGGTTTAGAACATAAATGCCATTGCACAACGTGCCTGATCCAACCAACTTTTGGTTATGGAAAATGTTCATAACATTGTCCTGTAATACAAAATTATATCCCTCTTTACTTAATAAAGAAACTGATATAATGTTGCATATCAGGTTCGGCATGTAATAGCATTCGTTCAGAACCAATGTATTACCAGTTGGTAATACAAGGTGATATTCCCCGACAGTCTTAGCTGCAACAATTGCACCATTTCCGACTCTAATGTCTTTATCACCTTCTCCAAGTTCTCTACCTTTCCTAAGCCCATGTAACTGATTACATATATGGGATCCTGACCCGGTATCCAATACCCAGGACGTAGAGCAAATGGAGAAACAGTTCTCAGTAACGAACACACCCGAAGAAAATGCATCATCATGTACTTTCTTCATTCGGGTGGCATGGGAATCCTGGTATTCCCCTATATCCTGTTCAGTCCTATAACTCTTATAGGAAAGAACGGAACCAACGTTCCCCAGCACAGTATAACATGCGGGTTTGGTCAATACATCCATTTTATTATCTTTATTAAGGTATGAAATGGTCGCTACCTGGAGAGAGAGAGAAGAAAACACTTTAGCGTAAGCTCGTGCAAGATCAGATTGGTTATTATCTTATCTAATCAGGATGGCTCCCACTGCTTTTTATCAAATCTTCCTCCAAGCCCTAAAAGGAAAGACTAGCCGGGATTAATTACACACTACAAGTTCGCCAATCTTTCAGCCAGGCCAGTGTCGGTACTTTGAGGGAGGTCCCCCGTGCTTTCGCACGAACCTAATTAATGTAAACCTCGTTTTCCCAGAGGCGTAACCCCGTTGACACCTTTCTAGACACCTACTTGATCGGCTAATTGCAATGTGTAAAACTCTCCCAGGAGTAACTCTTACTCGCAGCGGGTATCGGGATCCAACTATCTCATAGAAGGTATGCAATCTCATTGCAAATTTCAACACTTGAAATTCCCGATAATATTTTGCCCCTAGTGTCCTATGACCTTGACAAAGGCCAACAAATCACAGGATGCAAGTCAAGTTCAACCCGTCATTTCTTGATTGAATCAAACCCACCCGCACGACCCTTAACAAAGGCCAACAAGGTCGTACGACTACCCTGAAACAATCTGCATCATATGCATAAACAGATAAGCACTATTCAGCTACCGCACACTACGCCTTGACAAAGGCCAACAAACGCAGCACGAATACTAAACAGTCTTTATCTGAAATGACGGAGGGCTACGCAGGTTTTTCATAAAAACCATGAGCGTAATGAACTTGATATCGTTGTAGAATCAAATGATGTTTTGAAATCGAGTGATTTTGAGGCTTTTCTAGTTTTGCTAAAGGAGTCACTCCCGGTGAAGGGATCTCGGTCCTTTCCTCGTCGAATGAGGTGCGGGATATATCATATATATCGCTGTGCAAAGCAAAAACCCAAAAGCAGTCAAAAGCAAACCGAGTGTGTAGCATCTGCCAGTTATTGCTAAAGGAGTCACTCCCGGTGAAGGGATCTCGGTCCTTTCCTCATCGAATAAGGTGCGGGGTATATCATATATACCGCTGTGCAAAGCAAGAACTGTAGCTACCTGTTTTATTTTAAAATTCGATTCTACAACATCTTAGGTTTCTTATCTTTCATTAATCACATTAATGAAGTCCCATCATTTAAATACCTAAACATCACAGATAGATATGACGTACACTTATGCCATCCGCATTTGCCTCGATGTCCCCTCGTGCACCGTTAGGTTAGGTAACTAACGACAGAGCAGGGCAGGGCTAGCGCGGGTGTAAAACATAAGTAACGTCTATATAATATATCATATATACTATATACTATATCCATCACAGAATCACAACACAGATATCGCAGCAGAATAACCATATGAAATATTGGATATACTAGGACGTCCGTGTTTTCAATACGAGCCAGTATAAAACACGGATTCCACGGTCGTGATGAATAGCCAATCCCACACCCGTAGACCCCTACGAGAGCGGCAAGCAACCCTGCCAATTCTAGGGTTAGGAGACCCGGACTCGACTCCTCGAGTTGGTCTCCCACTGGACCCTAGAACCCGGTTACTTGTGCTCCCCTCCTTGGGTCTATCCTAATGCGGAAAAGTAAATAATATACAAAGGGTGACAACTTCCGCTACCTGGAAGCGCCCCAAATGAAAGAATATTACATACAAGTTTTTATACATGAATGAAAATGAAAAACACTCATCTCACATAAAAACCCCCCGGCTATTCAAACACGACGATCCAATATAACATATCCAGCAACACATAACATCACATGTCATCAACGTAAGTAAGTATGCATACCCCAATTGTCGTTGACGTATAGCAACGAAACCGGCGATATGAACATACTACACTTACGGTCACAGAAAAGAAAGTGTAAAACTACAACAATTGGAATCCGCAACCTCTTTAGACATCACATGCCTAACAGTTATAAACCCCGCATTTTAGTCCCATCATCGAAAACTCTTTTCGATATCTTGTGAAACTAAACTGCTAGATCTATAACATTCATCCAGTTATCTCATAACTGTTTGTGAATTCCAATTATTGTATCACATTCCAGATAAACAGAAAATGTTAAACTTTCCGATCGAACAATCGAACACCCAAGTTTTCCCAATACAGATCAACACATGAAATAAGTCTAACAAAATTCAGTTCGTACCTCAGTACCAACGGTCCAGCCGTAGAAGGGTCAAGCCAACGCCTCACATGTGGCATGCCGTACTGCCCCAAACCCGAAGGTTCAAAGGGCAGTTCAAGACGGTCACATAATCGAGTTAAGGTTTGTTGTCTTCTAGAGGGACCATCGAGTTACTTGCACTACTTAGAACGTCGTTAAACTACGGAAAAATCCAACACTTGGAAATTTCCCGACAGGGGAAAAATTGGGTATTTATATCCGGTCGAACTTTTTAACATATTCTAAAATTTATCCGGAAAGCCAAATAGACAAAATTTGATACCCCGATCGAAACACCGAATCCCCAAAACAATTGCAGAAAATTCAACTCTTGAATCAATATTAAAAATTCCCAGAAAACTCAGCAGAATTTATCAGGAGTTACTGTGCAAACAAAGTGGGCTGACGTCACCAATTGGCCGCTGATCAGCCGCAGAAGCCATACTTCTGCCGCTGATCCGCCGCGAAAAACACTGTTCACCAGAAACTTTTTGCACCGTAATTCTTATTTTTTCCTGCTGAATTTTTTAGCAATTTTTAATTTGGAAAAATCCACTGTTTTCAAAAAAGTACAGAGAGCATATTTTGGGTTTCGGTTTTGGGTCGTTCGGACTTCAAATTCCGTCTACGCTTCGCCTAAGGCTCTAGCTAGGCTCTGATACCAGTGAAAGGTTCCTAGGCACCCTATAGTGGTCTCACAAGGCATCGAACATGCCATTTTAAAATTTTTGGTGCCGAGAAACCCTAGACTACGGATCGTCGCTAGAATTCTAGGCGAAACTAAAAGCTAGTTAACACTTAACTACTAGGATACGGAAATTACAACCTTTGTAGATCCGGATATCCACCTCCACGGCTCCGCAACGAAGTCTTCTCGCTGTCCATCTTGAAGCTTGGACTCTCGTGACGGCTTCATCGGAGAAACGTGCGGAATAGGTCGTCGGCTTTGTGTCAAAGACGATCTACGTCGAGGTTGCACAAACTCAAGCTCCGACTTCACAAACTTGTGAAACTTGTGAAGTAAACACCCAAAACAACTTGGCAAGAGGTAGAGGGTGAAGAAATAGGAGGTGGGTTCACTTTAGAATTGGATTTATCTCACTAGATCTCAAGTTGCCATTGTTGTAGCAAGCTTGAAGAAGAAGAAGAAGATGAGCTCAAGAAAAGAATATGATAAGTCTTGTGATAAAAATAAATTTTAAATCAAATACTTATCATAACTTGAACTAGGGTTAAGTGTAGAGAATTAACCATGGTCACTTGGATGGGTTAGGGTTAAGCATGAAGATAAGGATGGTTAGCAAAGTCAAAGCTTCATGAAGCTTCAACTTAAAACAAAAAGAGCCACCATTCTCATCATAATCCATTTCAAATAAATAAGCAAACAAATAAATAAATAAATGAATATACAAAACCCTAATTATCATATTAACCATGGATTAATTCTATACACTTAACGAAATGATCAAGTATCATCAAACATGATACTAAAAAGTGCACGAAAGCATATCACATATACAATGTGCATCAAGTGAGAAAAATCCGTTTAAAGTGAACCAATACTAGTTAATGCAAAGTAATATATCAAATATATAATTATACACTAAATCATTAAATCAACACTTGATTCAATGATCCGGTTATATCGCATACAACCGACTAGTATGTAATGTATCGATTTATCGAATCAATGATTCGATAACTAGGTCATATCGAATATAACCAATCGAAACATATATCGCGAGAATGAAATGCGGTATCACATACACGCATTATTCTCGGTCCTGCACATATCTCATATGCGCTCCTATTTCGTTTCGCTTGAGCCAGAAAACCTCTGTGTAGGACTCTAAAGACTCGTCAATACGCCGGTAGCAGATGATGATCATATCAAGCACCCACAAGCCGCAAGCGGTCTGCTAAACGTAACGGCCACCCGGGTATTGAGCGATCAGAAGATCGACGAGCTAGCCCGCTCACACTCCTGCGAATCCGACCAGTAACACTTACCATACAGTCCGGTCTCTTCGTCTGATACGTCGCATATCAAGTCTAGGGGTGGTATACGTCAGACCCCAATAACCCGATAAGTCGTGCTGATGTGAGGCTCGTAACGGGTCGAGAAACTACTGGTAACACTTACCAGCAAATCTCTGATCAGCCCTGGCCAGGGACTTCCCTGTTACGGCCAATCGAGCACAGCGCAACATCAACCCCCAATACCGGGAGAGACGAAACCCCTCCTATCGCTCATTGCCTCCATGTGACTCGGGACTGTACCCAAAGACCACAGTTTTGCATGCCCTCATAGACGTGGTAAGGTGGAGATCAAAGCACAGTGGGAATCACACAAGACTCCATGACGATCTCGGGTCTACAGACTAACCTGTACAAGTGTCACCTGAGAACTGCCATCTGACGTGAGGTATAATACCATCTGGGAGTTCTCGGCGAGTCCGTCCAGTGTACCCAGTCTCTACTGAGCACCCGTATACCATCTCTGATGTCAAACACCAATGGATATGGGATCATCCATCGCCCATCACATGGGTCGAGAAGCGTATACGCTAGTCTACTCTGGTATATCGATGCCCCGTCTCGATACACCTACGACTAGGGACCTTGAAGGATGTACTTATGGACTACCATGTCCCCACTAGTATGATCTGCATCATAGTCTAGATAGTCAAGTACAAATCCTAAGGGCTTTACCAACATGTAACTATAAGACAGTATAAAGAGACTAGTGTACATGTTAAGATAAATAGCAACCAGATAGCATACTATCATGTCGAGCAAGAAAGTCATCTCTATATATGTCCAAGCATCCAATATAATATACATAATCTGTACAATACTGGCCTCTAGGGCATACATACAACTAACATGAACTGTTTTGCGGAGCGAAGAAGGAGGATGTGGCTCATTAGGGTTTTGACAGTTGATTTGGTCAAAACCATTTTGAGGCGGACTCATTAGGGTTTTGGCAATTTGTTCGGTCAAGACCATTATGAGCCGGAGACATTATTTACTAATCCTTTTAGTGATAATTTTATGATGGCTAATTGCTTTGACCATTTGACCTTCTTTGACTACACTTGACTTTGTTGACCGTTTGACCAAAGTGGACTTTTGACCTTCATGAGAGGTCTAGAGTTTTCTTTGGATTTCTTTTTTATTTCTTGAGTTATGAAAATGGTCAAGTCATTAGTGCCATCAACTTTATCATGATAGGATTAGTAATGATGGCTTTGGTGTATTATTGCAACCATGGTTCATTTTTCTTTTGTAATCTTTTTCATTTTCTTTTTCTCATTCTCTCTCTTGTGAGAAGAAAAGAAAATGAGCTCTCATGGTTGCCAGTTCTCCTTCATCTTCCTCCTCTTGATAAATTCTTTTGATCTCATGTGTTGAGAGAAAAAGAATCCACATAGAGAAACACCTCCATCTTTCTCTTCTACACAACCTAGGACTTCAAGACTAGCGATCTTGTTGCCCTAGTTGCCTCGGCTCGAGGTGGATCTCGGTGTACATCTCTCGGGTGGATCGTCTTCGACTCAAGAAGGCCGCGGAGGTGACAAAGATCCGGATCGACCCTCGGAGCGTGGACGGACGAGTAGGACAGCGGAATGAAGTCCCGAAGGACCGGTGTCGTGAGGTATAATTTCTACGGTATAGTAGATAGCACCTCTAGTTGTTTGCTAGTTTGTTGTTTAGCAAAGATCCTTCTTTTAGTCCATGTTGCCTTTGTGCCAAAAATCGTTTTTCGCCGTTTCCGCCTCCCCGTAAGAACCGGGGTGAGCAACGTGGACTTACAGTGGTATCAGAGCCTAGCTAAACATAAACTAGCAAGTTAGCAAAGTATTTAGAATATTGATCGGAAAAAGTCGCAAAAAACGTCCGGAAAAAACCAACTTTCTGTCGATTTTTTATACTGTTCAAAAAATTATTTGACATACATGAAAAATCGGCTCAGGGTTTTGTAAAAACACAGCAGAAAAACGATCCAGTGGCTCGGTCAAAGCGCCGCGGATCTGCGGCAAGAACATGCTTCCTGCCGCGGATCCGCGGCCGAGTTGACTCGGCCGTGGACCGGGTTTTCTGCAGTGTTTTTATTTGTCTGTTTTGGGATTTTTAATACATGTTGTTTCTACCCAGATTTTCCAGAGAACAAATTGATTTTTGGGGTGGTTACAAATCCGTATTTTGATCGATATTCCGTAGACTTTGGCTAATGGATATTATCTGTGCTGTGATATATGTATTGAACGTCTACTAATCGCTATACATCGATTAGTGGGGGTTATACATATCTGTGATCTGTAATGTTGATGGTTTGTGTATATGAACTCGTTGGATTGTCGCGGATGAATAGCCGGGGTGGATGTGAGATGAGGGTTTCTTTTTCTTTCATTCATTGTAAAATTTGTAAATTGATGTAATATTATTTGTTTGGCCGCACATCCGGGATGAGGTTGTAGCCGCCGTTGTATAATTTCTTTTTACTGTTTTTGCTCCTAGGATAGACCCAAGGTGGGGTGCACAAACTACCGGGTATCTCGAAGTGTCGAGTGGCCTACTCACGGGTTGAAGGAGGTTGCTTCGCTTCGGGTACTTGGCGGGTAGTTTGCCGCACCCGTAGGGGTCTAGGGTGGGGTATTGGCTATTCATCGCGACCGTGTAATCCGCTTTTCGTTGCAGGCTCGAACGAATCGCGGGTTCCTAGTATATCCAAAGTGTTCATCTGTGATCTGGAATGGCTATCATTGCTATATATCTATATATGATATCTATTTAGGCATTGCTTATGTTTTGCATCCGCGCTAGTCCAGCCCCCGCTCTGTCGTTAGTTAAGTAACCTAACGGGTGATGACGGGACCCCATGGCGAATGCGGATGGTATAAGCGTACGTCATATTTTCGTTGTTTTCTGCAATGGTAGGATTAAATGATGGGACGCATTGGAATTAATGCAAGAAAATAAACCAAGTAAAAGTCGTTGGAACACTTTCAAAACCACTCGGTTCTTTTCAAAAACTAACTTTTAAATGCGGAGCTTGAACCACTCTTTTTAAAAGCTATCTCGTTCCATCGATTATATCAAGTTCACCACGTTCACGGTTTCGCCAAAACCATTCGTAGCCCTCCGTCATTTCAGTTAAATATTCAGTAGTATTCAAGCTATGTATTTTGACCTTCGCCAAGGCATAGTGTTTGGTAGCTGCTGAATATTTATCTGTAGCATAGATAGATGCGTTGGTTTGGGACAGTCGTACTACTATTTTGGCCTTCGTCAAGGGTATGTACGGGTGGGTTCAAATTAACCTGGACAATGACGGGTAGAACTTGACATGTGACTTATGATATGTTGGCCTTTGTCAAGGTCATAAGAGCATGGGGCAAAAATCCACATCGGGAGTTTCAAAAGAACTAGAACTTGCTAGCGTTGCATACCATTTGGAGTGTGATGATTCTGGTAGGATTCCTTCAGTTTTGTCACGCGATGATATTTGGATCCCGATCCTACTGTGAGTATATGTTACTCCTCGGGAACTTTCTCACTTAACGATCAATGCTATAAACCAAGTAGGTGTCTAGAAAGGTGTTAGCGGGGCTATGCCCACAGGGAAAAGAGGTTATTTAATTAAGGAACTTCGCGAAAGCGTTGGAAAACCTTCCTCGAAGTACCGACACTGGCCTGGCTGAACGGTTAAGCAAGTATTGTACGGTGAGAATGATCCCGATTAATTCTTCCTTTATGGTTTGAAGAGGGATTCGAGAGACAGTGGGAGCCATCCTGTTTAGATAAATTAAAAACCAATCTAAACTTGCAAGATCATCATGCTGAGTGTTTTCTTCTCTCTCTTAATTGCAGCGACCCAGTGACCACACCTAGGTTACATCTAGATAATAAAATGACTTAAGCTGACTGTTATGACTGGCAAAGGTCTGTCCAGATGTCTATTGCCCATGACAAGCTGGGACACCCCTTAACTAATCCAACCCCTGCCGTCTCAGGTCCAGTATCCCCTGTCACGGATATTCATGTCCGCAAGACATCGGAAAAATACTGTGCGAAAGCCAAGTGCCTCGTGTTAGCCTCAGTTGACGGTGAATACCAGAGGCAGCACGAGAAGATGGACTTAGTTTCTATCTTCCTCCATAACAAAGATTTATATGGAGAGCAATCTCGTATCGCAAGATATGAGACCTCGAACGAATTGCTTCCAGCGAGGTTGGCTATCGGGTCATCTATAGGGGGCAACGTCCTTACAGAGACCAGCTCTTTTGAGCTCACGGACCTGAAGACCACGTTGAAGAACGGGTCAGATGCCGACTTCGTTCAACAGTCTCTACCTACTACCCTGGAGGAAACCAGGGAAGTAGAAAGAAAGGGAAGGGCAGAAGTTTCGGGACTGGATGTAGTAAAAGAGGGATGTTCCTATTGTTACAGGAATGAACATTGGCAGAAGGATTGCAGGGCTTGCAAAGCCAGTAGCCAGAATTCGAAGCATGTTGTGGCTTCGGCTTCGGGTGTGTTTGTAATAGAGAACTGTATGTCAGTTAACCCTACTTCCTGGGTATTGGATACCGGATCAGGATCTCATATCTGTAATTCGTTACAGGCTCTGAGAAACCGTAGGGTTATCAAGAAAGGTGATATGACTCTCAGGGTTGCTAACGGAATGAGCATGTACGCTGAATCCATAGGGGAATATCATCTTGGACGGACAACTGGGCAGATATTGATTCTGCGTAACTGTTTTTATATACCAGGTGCGACTTGTAATATCATATATGTATCCTTACTTTCTAGGGAAGGATATGATTTTACTTTTGTAAGCGATGTAGTAAACATCCACCAAAATCAAGTTCTGATTGGGTCAGGTACATTGAAAAATGGTCTATACGTACTGAATCAAGCTCAGGTTTTCAGTGTCCAGAACACACTTAAAAGAAAGTCTCCGGAATTAAATCAGGCTTTCTTATGGCATTATAGACTGGGTCACATTAATGAGACACGGTTGACAAAGTTACATAAAGAGGGATACTTGAATCCGTTCGAGTATCAGTCTTATGCCACTTGTGAATCTTGTCTCATGGGAAAGATGACAAAGACTCCGTTCACTGGACACGGAGAAAGAGCAAGCGAGCTCTTGGGACTCATACACAGTGATGTGTGTGGTCCAATGTCTACACATGCGCGAAGTGGTTATTCATACTTCATTACTTTCACAGATGATTTCTCTAGGTATGGGCATGTCTTCTTGATGAAGCACAAATCCGAGGCCTTTGAGAAATTTCAGGAATACAAGAATGAAGTTGAAAAACAAACAGGCAAAAGTATCAAGACACTGAGATCTGATCGAGGTGGTGAATACTTGAGTGCCGAGTTTCTGGGCTACTTAAAAGAGAATGGAATTCTCTCTCAGCTTACTCCTCCATACACACCACAACACAACGGTGTATCGGAAAGGAGGAATCGAATCCTATTGGATATGGTTCGTTCCATGATGAGTAAGGCTGAGTTGCCGCGATCCTTCTGGGGTTATGCACTAGAATCAGCTGCATATCTCTTGAACAAGGTTCCCTCCAAGACTGTGCCTACCACACCATATCAGATATGGTGTGGGAAGAGACCCCATCTTCAATATCTTAAGATATGGGGATGTCCAGCTTTTATTAAAAAGCAACATGCGGACAAGCTCGAGGCACGCTCAGTACTGTGTAAGTATGTAGGATACCCAAAGAACTCCATGGGGTATTTTTTCTATTACGCAGAGGAACAAAAGGTTTTTGTTTCTCGTCATGCCCACTTTCTAGAACATCAGTTTTCGGAAAAAGAGACAAGTGGGAGCGTAGTAGAACTGGAAGAAATTGCAGAACCACAAGCTATTACTGAAAGCCTGGAAGAACCAGAAGGTTCAGGAGAACCGGACATCCCAGCGCCACTCCACAGGAGTAGTAGGTGGTCTCATCCGCCTGAGAGATACTACGGTTTTCTCATAGACGGGGATAGAGAGGATTGCACTATTGACTATGGTGAGCCTACTAGCTTCCAGCAAGCCATTCAGAGCGGTGACTCGGTAAAATGGCTGGATGCAATGCGGACCGAGATGGAGTCCATGTACACCAACAAAGTTTGGACTTTGGACTTTGCTCCAGAAGGGGTAAAACCCGTAGGCTGCAAATGGATCTTCAGAAAGAAGATTGGTGTAGATGGGCAGGTTGAAACCTATAAAGCTAGACTTGTTGCAAAGGGCTTTCGTCAAAGACCTGGTTTGGACTATGACGAGACCTTTTCTCCAGTGGCTATGCTTAAATCCATTCGGATCCTTCTTGCCATTGCTGCCTTCCACGATTATGAAATCTGGCAAATGGACGTAAAGACGGCTTTCCTAAATGGAAATTTGGAAGAGTGCGTCTATATGGATCAGCCGGAGGGATTCATTCAGAGTGGGAGCAGCGGTAAAGTGTGCAAGTTGCTAAAGTCCATCTATGGACTGAAGCAGGCATCGCGGAGTTGGAACATTTACTTTGATGATACTGTCAAGGAATTCGACTTTATCAAAAACCCAGATGAACCATGCATTTACAGTAAGATTGTAGGGAGAACTGTGGTATTTCTCGTCTTGTACGTGGATGACATTCTCCTAATAGGAAATGATATTCCTATGCTACAGTCAGTCAAAGGATTCTTGTTGCAGAGGTTCTCCATGAAGGACCTGGGCGATGCCAACTACATTCTGGGGATCCAGATCTATCGTGATAGATCTAAGAGGATGTTGGGACTTTCACAGTCAAGGTACATCGACACCATACTGAAAAGATTCAGTATGGAAGATTCCAAGCGCGATAATTTACCGGCTTGTCACGGGATCACCCTCTTCAAAGAGATGTCTCCCAAGACTGATTTGGAAAGGGATCGCATGTCTATTATACCCTACGCTTCTGTGGTAGGCTCTATAATGTATGCGATGTTATGTACTAGACCAGATGTAGCATATGCATTGAGCGTTGTAAGCCGGTATCAGTCGGACCCAGGGGAGAAACACTGGATAGCGGTAAAGAACATTCTCAAGTACCTGAGAAGGACTAAGGAGATATTCTTGGTGTATGGCGGAAAAGACCTCCAGATCGAGGCTTTTGCTGACTCCAGCTTCCAGAGTGACAAGGATGACTCTAAGTCCTTGTCGGGTTATGTCTTTACCCTCAATGGAGGGGCGGTTTGCTGGAAGAGTTCCAAGCAGGAGACCGTTGCTGACTCAACTATGGAAGCGGAGTACATAGCTGCTTGCGATGCCGCAAAGGAAGCTGTCTGGATGAAGAAGTTCCTCACGGAGCTTCAGGTGGTTCCTACCATTGTTGATCCAATACCGCTGTATTGCGACAACAACGGCGCTATAGCTTTAGCGAAGGAACCCAGGTCCCATCAGAAGTCCAGGCACATTTTGAGGCGGTACCACCTGATCAGGGAGATCGTAGATCGCCGGGAGATCGAGGTGAAGAGAGTAAATTCAGAGAATAACACTGCAGATCCACTCACGAAGGCCCTACCCCAGACTCAGTTCGAGCGGCTGATCGAGATGATAGGTCTTCGATACGCCAGTACATGGCCTTAGTGCAAGTGGGAGATTGTTAGTGTATATGCCCTAGAGGCCATTACTGTATCATACTAGCTTGTATATTACTTAATAGAAGCTTGGGATATTCACAGTTGTATAGACAATCTTGCTCAAAATGGTAGTATGCTACTTGGTTTGTATCTACTTCAATATGTGCATGTGTTTCTTTTAGCATATCGATTATACATATTAGTAGAGCCCTTAGGATCTTTTGCTTGATTACCAGCGTTGTGATGGCAGTCATACTTGTGGGGGCTGGGTAATCTATAAGCACATCCTTATACAGGTCCTTAGTCGTAGGACTATCGTGACAGGGCATCGATACTCCGGAGTAGACTAGCGTATACGCTTCTCATCCCAGCACGGGAGACGGTCTGTCCCACAGCCGTCAGTACGTCGTACTCGAGATAGTATGCGGGTGCTCGTTAGGTTACGAGTACACTGGACAGGACTCGTCGGGAACTGATGGATGGTATTATACCTATCATCAGTTATCAGTTCTCAGGTGACATGAGTACAGCTTAGTCCGCTGACTTGACACTTTCACTTCGCTTTGAGTGTGTTCCCACTGTACTTAGATTACTACCTTACCACGGCTCAAAGGAGTCGTGCAAACATGTAGTAGTTGGGTGCAGTCCCGAAGCACTTAGAGGCAATGACGGTTAGACAGGATTCGTCTCTCCCGGTATTGGGGGTTGATATCGCGCTGTGTCTAGGAGAGCCATTACACGAGTAGTCCCTGGCCAGGGCAAGCGAGATATACTGGTAGGTTTCCAGTGTTATCTCAGGGTGTTCTGGGCTACACTCCGACACGACTTGTACCGCTATTAGGGGACTAACGTTCACCACCCCCTAGGCCCGCCATGCGATGTATAAGAAGAACAGACCGGACTGTACGGAGATTGTCATATACAGGCTCAGTAGGAGTTCTGATGGGTTTACCTCATCGGCCTTCTTATCGACATCTACCTGGGGACCGTTACGTACAACTAGTGCCGCTTGCGGTCTATGGTTAAACCCACTGCCACCGTAGTGTCGAGTCTTTAGAGTCCCACACAGAGAGTTTCCCTGCACTGAGCGAAACGTGTAGAGGCCGTATGATTTTACGGCAGGGCTGCGATCACTTACGTGCACTTGTGCATATGCTGTTCGGGCAGGCAATACTAGTGGGCTTTGGTTTAAGCCGGATCCTAGTATTGCACGGATGGATTTGTTTTGTCTTCTTTGCATTTGCATTCTACGGAATGCGGATGCAGGTGTGTATGCATAATTTTGCGGAGCGAAGAAGGAGGAGGTGGCTCATTAGGGTTTTGACAGTTGATTCGGTCAAAACCATTTTGAGGCGGACTCATTAGGGTTTTGGCAATTTGTTCGGTCAAGACCATTATGAGCCGGAGACATTATTTACTAATCCTTTTAGTGATAATTTTATGATGGCTAATTGCTTTGACCATTTGACCTTCTTTGACCACACTTGACTTTGTTGACCGTTTGACTAAAGTGGACTTTTGACCTTCATGAGAGGTCTAGAGTTTTTTTTGGATTTCTTTTTTATTTCTTGAGTTATGAAAATGGTCAAGTCATTAGTGCCATCAACTTTATCATGATAGGATTAGTAATGATGGCTTTGGTGTATTATTGCAACCATGGTTCATTTTTCTTTTGTAATCTTTTTCATTTTCTTTTTCTCATTCTCTCCCTTGTGAGAAGAAAAGAAAATGAGCTCTCATGGTTGCTAGTTCTCCTTCATCTTCCTCTTCTTGATAAATTCTTTTGATCTCATGTGTTGAGAGAAAAAGAATACAAATAGACAAACACCTCCATCTTTCTCTTCTACACAACCTAGGACATCAAGACTAGCGATCTTGTTGCCCTAGTTGCCTCGGCTCGAGGTGGAGCTCGGTGTACATCTCTCGGGTGGATCGTCTTCGACTCAAGAAGGCCGCGGAGGTGACAAAGATCCGGATCGACCCTTGGAGCGTGGACGGACGAGTAGGACAGCGGAATGAAGACCCGAAGGGCCGGTGTCGTGAGGTATAATTTCTACGGCATAGTAGATAGCACCTCTAGTTGTTTGCTAGTTTGTTGTTTAGCAAAGATCCTACTTTTAGTCCATGTTGCCTTTGCGCCAAAAATCGTTTTTCGCCATTTCCGCCTCCCCGTAAGAACCGGGGTGAGCAACGTGGACTTACAAGAGATGGTATACGGGTGCTCAGTGGTGACTGGGTACACTGAACGGACTCGCCGAGAACTCCTAGATGGTATTATACGTATCGTCAGATAGCAGTTCTCTGGTGACACTGGTACATGTTAGTGACACTGGTACAGGTTAGTCTGTCGACCCGAGATTGTCATAGAGTCTTGTATGATTCCCACTGTCCTTTGATTTCCACCTTACCACATTCAAGATATCATGCAAAATGGTGATTTTTGGGTACAGTCCCGAGTCATATGGAGGCAATGAGCGATAGGAGGGGATTTTGTCTCTCCCGGTATTGGGGGTTGATGTTGCGCTATGCTTGATTGGCCATAACAGGAAATCCCTGGCCAGGGTTGCAAAGATCTACCGGTAAGTGTTATCAGTAGTTTCTCGAAACATTATGGACCTCACATCGGCATGACTTATCAGGCTATTGGGGTCTGACGATTACCACCCCCAGGCTGTGATATGTGACATATCAGATGAAGAGACCGGACTGTACGGTAGTGTTACTTGATGGATTCACAGGAGTATGAGCAGGCTTGCTTGTTGATCTTCTGATCATTCAATACCAGGGTGGCTATTATGTTTAGCAGACCGCTTGCGGCTTATGGGTGACTGATATGATCACCACCTACTGCCAGCGTATTGACGAGTCTTTAGAGTCCTACACAGAGGTTTTCTGGCTCAGGCGAAACGAAGTAGGAGCACATATGTGATATATGTGGGACCGAGATTAATACGCGTATGTGATACCGTATTCTATTCTCGTGATATGTGATATCGGCCGGTTATATGTGATATAGCCGGGCTGATACATTTGATATTAGTCGGTTGTATGTGATATAGCCGGATCATTAAATCAAGTGTTGATTTAATAATTTAATGTATAATTATATATTTGATATATTATCTTACATTAACTAATATTAGCTCACTTAAGTTTTCTTTTTCTCACTAGTGTACACTTGGTATATATGTGATATATATTAATATACATCTTTTGTGTCATGCTAGATGCCGCATGTGACATGGGTATATGAGACTTACACCATTCAAATAATAATGAAGGGTTTTATTTATTTAAAGTAAATCAAAATTGGTTGGAAATTTGTCATATGGTTGAAGCTTGTAAAAACTTGTAGAACCCACTGACTTAGTTAACTAATTTTGTCTCACTCTAGATATTTATTAACCTAACCATTATTGTTAGCCATGGTTTATTCTCTACATGAGTTAGTGTATGACACTAACTCACCCATGGTTGCTATTCTCACCACATGATTCATTCTTCACTTGCTTCATACCATGAGAGTTTTCTTTATCTCCTTCCTTAAGCTTTCTAGCTTCATGAGAGGTGAAGAAAATTATTGAGAAAATTATTTCTAAAGTGAGAAAAATTCCTACTTCATCAATGTCACGCCCCGCTTCCTAGAGTACGCTAAGATGGGCACGTGACATAGCTAACCATGCTACCTGTGGGTAGGAAGTATCCATCCACAGTCACATTACGGCTGTAGAGATATCAAGAACAAAATAAAACTATCTAAACATGTCCATAATCCAAGATAACATGAGTCAAGAATAATAAAATGCGGAAGCAAAAGATCCAATACAAAATAACTGGAATGTATGTCCCATAATGCAGGCTCACATCAGGAAATAAATGCAGGAAATAAAAGAATTAATTACTGCTAACACCTCACAGCTCAGCCTGCTGGCTGAAATACTCCTGCTCGGACTGCAGCAGCGGTACGGAATCTGGACCATGCAAAACCCAGACGTCAGCGCGTCATATCATCAAGTAATAAAATATAAATAGGGTAACAGGCAATGCAATATAAACATGAATGAAATGCAGGTGTAACAGTAATGTAAGTCAGGGCAGTGTAGGGTAGTGTGCATCGAGTAAACTAAACTGTTCTATCGGGTTTTTTTGTTCTAAGACTTTGAAATCAAATTGATGAACATCGATGTAACTCAATAGTATCCCATGCATACCCGGGACCACGGTCCAGATTCTCGGGCTGAAACCGAGACATGCCGCTAAGCACTAAAACAAGAATATGTACAGATGAATGATGTCAGCAGCATCATCCCAAGGCTGGCCTAGCCTCTAAAACTGATCAGAACAGGTATCGAATTGTCGAGTTACAAGTCAGGTTTCATCATTGATTTCCCCATACCCCCAAGTTGTATGTGTAAGTCAAGTCAGGTATTCAGTAGTCAAGAACTAATGCCAACACAGGATCAGGTAAGCAGGTTTGTCTGGATAGACAACAGGAACGGTCCGTGAGGACTGCATGTCAGGTTTGTTGGCATTAGACACAAGATCATGTAACGGGTCAAGTCATGGTACATCAGGTCAAGTCAAGTAGTGTACGGTACCATGTCGGGTCAATCATTATGTGTGTAGCAAGTCATGTCAAGGTGTAAACGATATTAAGGGTGTGCTCATAATCAGCTAACATAATCAGGGTTATAATAATCAGGCATGGTTATCAACAATATGATCTAAGCAATGAGTTAAGCAATAAAGTAGATTTGTTTAGCTGTACAGTTATCAATTGTGTTTAACAGACAGTGTCATTATAATGTGAATGCTGTATGATTGGTGTAAATGCTGAAAACAGGTTAATAAATATGGATGCGACTACATGTATAATCTGTTTAATGAATGCAGTTGAAATTAGACCGGTTAAAGTTGCACACGGATGTCTAATAGGCTAAACTGGAGAAAGGGTATCACAGCAATAAACGAATGAGATCTATCATGTATAGGTGATTGTTAGATGTAAATAATCAGATGCAAGATTAAGTTTCACGTTCGGAATCATAAAATGTATAACGGAACCTTACACGGTTAACTTGTAATCCATTCTTTTCTGTTCTAACTAGAGATTTAACAGGAAATAAGTAATTCAGCATATGAATAGTTTATTGTAGCATGTAGCAAGTTTCACTTGCCTCGACGGATCGCGAAACGGAAAACGGAACGTTACACGTTGGCGGGGAAATCTCACGACGTGCGCACGGTTCACGGAATGAACCCAAACGACGAACATTGGAGCCACACGGATCAGGGTTCCTCGCTGGAACGTCGGGACACGTCGCCGGCACGGTCGGATTCCGGCGAACCCAAAACAGCAAACACAAAAACATGAGTTCAAGAAGGACAAGGAAAAAGAAGAGAAGAGAAGGTGAAGAAGTAGTAGAAGAAGAAGAGACTGCTTACAGGGTTGCAGAGGGTGCGTTGGTGGTGTGATCGACGGTGGTGAGAGCGCTGTTAGTTGTATGTATGCCCTAGAGGCCAGTATTGTACAGATGATGTATATTATATTGGATGCTTGGACATATATAGAGATGACTTTCTTGCTCGATATGATAGTATGCTATCTGGTTACTCTTTATCTTAACATGTACACTAGTCTCTTTATACTGTCTTATAGTTACATGTTGGTAAAGCCCTTAGGATTTGTACTTGACTACCTGGACTATGATGCAGATCATACTAGTGGGGACATGGTAGTCCATAAGTACATCCTTCAAGGTCCCTAGTCGTGGGTGTATCGAGACGGGGTATCGATATACCAGTGTAGACTAGCGTATACGCTTCTCGACCCATGTGATGGGCGATGGATGATCCCATATCCATTGGTGTTTGACATCAGAGATGGTATACGGGTGCTCAGTGGAGACTGAGTACACTGGACGGACTCGCCGAGAACTCCCAGATGGTATTATACCTCACGTCAGATGGCAGTTCTCAGGTGACACTAGTACAGGTTAGTCTGTAGACCCGAGATCGTCATAGAGTCTTGTGTGATTCCCACTGTGCTTTGATCTCCACCTTACCACGTCCATGAGGGCGTGCAAAACGGTGGTCTTTGGGCACAGCCCCGAGTCACATGGAGGCAATGAGCGATAGGAGGGGTTTCGTCTCTCCCGGTATTGGGGGTTGATGTTGCGCAGTGCTCGATTGGCCGTAGCAGGGAAGTCCCTGGCCAGGGCTGATCAGAGATTTGCTGGTAAGTGTTACCAGTAGTTTCTCGACCCGTTATGAGCCTCACATCGGCACGACTTATCGGGTTATTGGGGTCTGACGTTTACCACCCCTAGACTTGATATGCGACATATCAGACGAAGAGACCGGACTGTATGGTAAGTGTTACTGGTCGGATTCGCAGGAGTGTGAGCGGGCTAGCTCGTCGATCTTCTGATCGCTCAATACCCGGGTGGCCGTTACGTTTAGCAGACCGCTTGCGACTTGTGGGTGCTTGATATGATCATCATCTGCTATCGGCGTATTGACGAGTCTTTAGAGTCCTACACAGAGGTTTCCTAGCTCAAGCGAAACGAAATAGGAGTGCATATGAGATATGTGCGGGACCGAGAATAATGCGTGTATGTGATACCGTATTTGATTCTCGCGATTAATGTTTCGATTGGTTGTATGAGATATGACCTAGTTATCGAATCATTGATTCGATAAATCGATGCATTGAATACTAGTCGGTTATGTGCGACATGACCGGATCATTGAATCAAGTGTTGATTTAATGATTTAATGTATAATTATATATTTGATATATTACTTTGCATTAACTAGTATTGGTTCATTTTAAACGGATTTTTCTCACTTGATTTACACATTGTATATGTGATATACTTTTGTGCACATTTTTGTATCATGTTTGATGATACTTGATCATATGGTTAAGTGTATAGAATTAAACCATAGTTAACTTGAGATTAGGGTTTTGATTATGCATTTATTCATTTATTTGTTTATTCATTTATTTGGATAAACTTTAAGATGAAAATGGTGGCAATTTTTGTTTCATATTGAAGCTTCATGAAGCTTTGACTTTGCTAACCATTCTTGTCTTCATGCTTAACCCTAACCCACTCAAATGACCATGGTTTATTCTCTACACTTAACCCTAGTTAAAGTTATGATAAGTTTGTATTTTCTTTTCATTTTAAAATAGAACTTATCATAACTAGCTTCATGATCTTCTTCTTCTAAAAAGAAAAAGCTTGCTACTTTAATGGCAACTTGAGTTCTAGTGAGAGAAATCCAATTCTAAAGTGAACCCACCTCCTATTTCTTCACCCTATACCTCTTGCCAAGTTGTTTTGGGTGTTTTCTTCACAAGTTTCACAACTTTGTGAAGTCGGAGCTTGAACTAGTGCAACCTCGACGTAGATCGTCTTTGACACGAAGCCGACGACCTAGCTCGCCCGTTTCTCCGATGAAGCCGACGATTGGGTTCGGGATTCATGATGGACAGCGAGAGGACACCCACGTGGAGCTAAGGAAGTGGAAATCCAGATCTACAAAGGTTGTAGCTTCTCACTTCTAGTTAAGTAGTTAACTAGTTTACCGTTTCGCCTAGAAATCTAGCCAACGATCCGTATTAGGGTTTCTCGGCACCCATAAAATTTGAAATTGGCATGATCGATGCCTTGTGAGACTTCATTAGGATGCCTAGGAACCCTACAGTGGTATCAGAGCCTAGCTAGAGCCTTAGGCAAAGTCTAGACGCAATTTGAAGCCCGAACGAACCCGAAACCCTAAACCAAACATGCTCTCTGTACATTTTCTAAAATCTGGGATTTTTCAAAATTAAAAATGCTTAAAAAATTCAGCAGGGAATTTTAAGAATTACGATGCAAATTTTTTCCAATGAACAGTGATAAGCGCGGCGGAACCGCGGCCTAAGCCAGCTTAAGCGGCGGTTCCGCGGCGGCTTGATGACGTCATCCATCCTCCTCTGCACAGTAATTCATAGTTTCTGCAGCTGAGTTTTATAGGTATTTTTAATAATTATTCAAGAGTTGAATTTTCTGGGGTTGCTTTGGGGATTCGGTGTTTCGATCGGGGTATCAAATTTCGTCTTTGTGTATTTCCGAATAATTTTTAGAATATGTTAAAAAGTTCGACCGGATATAAATACCCAATATTTCCCCTGTCGGGAAATTTCCAAGTGTTGGATTTTTCCGTAGTTTAACGACGTTCTAAGTAGTGCAAGTAACGCGATGGACCTTCTAGAAGACAACAAATCTTAACTCGATTATGTGACCGTCTTGAACTGCCCTTTGAACCTTCGGGTTTGGGGCAGTACGGCGTGCCACATGTGAGGCGTTGGCTTGACCCTTCTACGGCTGGACCGTTGGTACTGAGGCACGAACTGAATGTTGTTAGACTTATTTCATGTGTTGAGTTGTATCGGGAAAACTTGGGTATTCGACTGTTCGATCGGAAAGTTTAACATTTTCTGTTTATCTGGAATGTGATACAATAATTGGAATTCACAAACAGTTATGAGATAACTGAATGAATGTTATAAGTCTAGCACTTTAGTTTCACTTGATATTGAAAAGAGTTTTCGATAATGAGACTAAAATGCGGGATTTATATCTGTTAGGCATGTGATGTCTAAGTATTTCATTTGATTAGGCATGTGATGTCTAAAGAGGTTACGGATTCCAACTGTTGTAGTTTTACACTTTCTTTTCTGTGACCGTAAGTGTAGTATGTTCATATCGCCGGTTTCGTTGCTATATGTCAACGACAATTGGGATATGCGTACTTACTTACGTTGATGACATGTGATGTTATGTGTTGCTGGATATGTTATATTGGATCGTCGTGTTTAAATAGCCGGGGTTTTTTATGTGAGATGAGTGTTTTTCATTTTCATTCATGTAAAAACTTGTATGTAATATTCTTTTATTTGGGGCACTTCCAGGTAGCGGAAGTTGTCACCTTTTGTATATTATTTACTTTTCCGCATTAGGATAGACCCAAGGAGGGGAGCACAAGTAACCGGGTTCTGGGGTCCAGTGGGAGACCAACTCGAGGAGTCGAGTCCGGGCCTCCTAACCCTAGAATTGGCAGGGTTGCTTGCCGCTCTCGTAGGGGTCTAGGGGTGTGGGATTGGCTATTCGTCACGACCGTGGAATCCGTGTTTTATACTGACTCGTATTGAAAATACGGACGTCCTAGTATATCCAATATTTCATATGTTTATTCTGCTGCGATATCTGTGATGTGTTTCTGTGATGGATATAGTATATAGTATATATGATATATTATATAGACGTTACTTATGTTTTACACCCACGCTAGCCCTGCCCTGCTCTGTCGTTAGTAACCTAACCTAACGGTGCACGAAGGGACATCGAGGCGAATGCGGATGGCATAAGTGTACGTCATATCTATCTGTGATGTTTAGGTATTTAAATTATGGGACTTCATTAATGTGATTAATGAAAGGAAAGAAACCTAAGATGTTGTAGAATCAAATTTCAAAATAAAACAGGTAGCTACAGTTCTTGCTTTGCACAGCGATATATATGATATATCCTGCACCTTATTCGATGAGGAAAGGACCGAGATCCCTTCACCGGGAGTGACTCCTTTAGCAATAACTGGCAGATGCTACACACTCGGTTTGTTTTTGATTGCTTTTAAGAGTTTTTGCTTTGCACAGCGATATATATGATATATCCCGCACCTCATTCGACGAGGAAAGGACCGAGATCCCTTCACCGGGAGTGACTCCTTTAGCAAAACTACAAAAGCCTTAAAATCACTCCATTTCAAAACTTCATTTGATTTTACAACGATATCAAGTTCATTACGCAATAGGTTTTCAGAAAAACCTGCGTAGCCCTCCGTCATTTCAGATAAGTTACATATAGTATTCGTGCTGCATTTGTTGGCTTTCGTCAAGGTGTAGTGTGCGGTAGCTATGTGCTGTTTATCTGCTGCATATGATGCGACTGGATTAGGGTAGTCGTACGGCTTTGTTGGCTTTCGTCAAGGGTCGTGCGGGTGGGTTTAATTCAGTCAAGAAATGTACGGGTTGAACTTGACTAGCGGGCTGTGGTTTGTTGGCTTTCGTCAAGGTCATAGCACGCTAGGGGCAAAAGTATTATCGGGAATTTCAAGTGTTGAAATTTGCAATGAGATTGCATACCTTCTATGAGATAGTTGGATCCCGATACCCACTGCGAGTAAGAGTTACTCCTGGGAGAGTTTTACACATTGCAATTAGCTGATCAAGTAGGTGTCTAGAAAGGTGTCAACGAGGTTACGCCTCTGGGAAAATGAGGTTTACATTAATTAGGTTCGTGCGAAAGCACGGGGGACCTCCCTCAAAGTACCGACACTGGCCTGGCTGAAAGATTGGCGAACTTGTAGTGTGTAATTAATCCCGGCTAGTCTTTCCTTTTAGGGTTTGAAGGAAGATTTGATAAAAAGCAGTGGGAGCCATCCTGATTAGATAAGATAATCTTGCACGAGCATACGCTAAAGTGTTTTCTTCTCTCTCTCTCCAGGTAGCGACCATTTCATGCCCTAATAAAGATAATAATATGGATGTATTGACCGAACCCGCATGTTTTACTGTGCTGGGGAACGTTGGTTCCGTTCTTTCCTATAAGTGTTATAGGACTGAACAGGATATAGGGGAATACCAGGATTCCCATGCCACCCGAATGAAGAAAGTACATGATGATGCATTTTCTTCGGGTGTGTTCGTTACAGAGAACCGTTTCTCCATTTGCCCTACGTCCTGGGTATTAGATACCGGGTCAGGATCCCATATATGTAATCAGTTACATGGGCTCAGGAAAGGTAGAGAACTTGGAGAAGGTGATAAAGACATTAGAGTTGGAAATGGTGCAATTGTTGCAGCTAAGACTGTCGGGGAATATCACCTTGTATTACCAACTGGTAATACATTGGTTCTGAACGAATGCTATTACATGCCGAACCTGATATGCAACATTATATCGGTTTCTTTATTAAGTAAAGAGGGATATAATTTTGTATTACAGGACAATGTTATGAACATTTTCCGTAACCAAAAGTTGGTTGGATCAGGTACGTTGTGCAATGGCATTTATGTTCTGAATCAATCAACAGTTCTGAGCATAACAAACACACACAAGAGGAAGAGTTCAGAACTGAATGAATCCTTCTTGTGGCATTGTAGACTGGGTCACATCAACGCGACACGACTGGCTAAGTTGCATAAGGATGGATATTTGAAACCATTCGAATTTTCATCTTATGACACTTACCAGTCATGTCTCAAAGGCAAGATGACCAAAACTCCGTTTACGGGACACGGAGAAAGAGTTACCGAACTTTTGGGACTAATACATAGTGATGTATGTGGTCCCATGTCTACACATGCCAGGGATGGTTCTTCGTACTTCATTACATTCACTGACGATCTCTCAAGATACGGACATGTGTACTTAATAAGACCCAAGTCTGAAGCTTTTGAGAAATTTAGAGAATATAAACAAGAAGTCGAAAACCAAACCGGAAAAAGTATTAAAATCCTTCGATCTGATCGAGGAGGTGAATACTTGAGCAATGAATTCCTGGACTTCCTAAAAGAGAATGGGATTCTCTCTCAGCTGACTCCTCCATATACACCACAGCACAACGGTGTATCAGAACGGAGGAACCGCACCTTATTAGATATGGTGCGCTCTATGATGAGCACAGCTGAGTTACCTATTTCCTTCTGGGGGTATGCGCTTGAGACAGCCATACATCTATTGAATATGGTCCCCACCAAATCTGTGCCTACCACTCCATATGAGATATGGAAAGGGAAGAGACCATGTCTTAACTATGTTAAGATATGGGGTTGTCCAGCCTATGTCAAACGACAAAACCCGGACAAACTCGAGGCACGGTCTGTTCTATGCAAATTTGTAGGATATCCCAAGAATTCTCAAGGGTATATCTTCTACCACCCTGAGGAACAAAGAGTGTTTGTTTCTCGGCATGCCACCTTTATAGAAAAGGAATTTCTTGAAAAAGAGATTAGTGGTCATGAGGTAGAACTGGAAGAAGTTCCAGCTGCAGAAGCTACAACAGAAGATCTGGTGGAACCACAGGATTCCGTAGTTCCCGATGAACCCCAGCCACTCCGCCGATCTAGTAGGGTTCCTCGCCAACCTGAGAGATACTATGGTTTTCTCATGGACGGTGGGAGCGAGGATTGCATCATGGAGGATGATGACCCAACTAGCTTCGAGCAGGCCATCAGGAGTGGGGACTCAGTGAAATGGCTGGATGCTATGCGGTCCGAGATGGAATCCATGTACACCAACAAAGTATGGACTTTGGACGTTGCTCCTGAAGAGGTAAAACCCATTGGGAGCAAGTGGATCTTCAAGAAGAAACTTGGTGTAGATGGGAAAGTGGAGACTTTCAAAGCTAGACTTGTAGCAAAGGGTTTTCGTCAAAGACCAGGTGTGGACTATGACGAGACCTTTTCTCCAGTGGCTATGCTTAAATCCATCCGGATCATGCTTGCCATCGCTGCATATCATGATTACGAAATCTGGCAAATGGATGTTAAGACCGCCTTTCTAAACGGTGATTTAGAAGAGTGCGTGTACATGACTCAGCCAGAGGGCTTCGTAGACAGTGGGAGCAGCGGAAAGGTGTGCAAGCTGCATAAATCCATTTATGGATTAAAGCAAGCATCGTGGAGTTGGAACATCTGCTTTGACGTCGTTATCAAAGAGTTTGATTTCGTCAAAAATCCAGATGAACCTTGTATCTACAAGAAGGTGGCAGAGAGTAAGGTTGTCTTCCTCGTATTGTACGTGGACGACATACTCTTGATAGGAAATGATATTCCTATGCTGCAATCGGTCAAGCTCTTCTTATCACAAAGATTCTCAATGAAAGATCTTGGTGATGCCTCCTGCATATTGGGGATTAGGATCTATAGAGATAGATCCAAACGGATATTGGGATTATCCCAATCCAGATACATTGACACCATACTAAAGAGGTTTAGTATGGAAGAGTCCAAGCGTGGGAACTTGCCCACGATCTCTGGAGTCACTCTCTCCAAAGAAATGTCTCCCAAGACTGATTTGGAGAGAGCTCGCATGCAAGGGATACCGTATGCTTCGGCAGTAGGCTCTATCATGTATGCGATGCTATGTACTAGACCCGATGTAGCATACTCACTAAGTGTAGTGAGCAGGTATCAAGCTGATCCTGGAGAGAGTCACTGGACAGCTGTGAAGAGCATTCTCAAGTACTTACGAAGGATTAGAGATATGTTCTTGGTGTATGGTAACGGAGAACTCCAAGTGGAGTCCTTTACCGATTCGAGCTTCCAGAGTGATAAGGACGACTCTAAGTCGCAGTCGGGATTTGTCTTTACCCTTTACGGAGGGGTGGTTAGCTGGAAGAGTTCCAAGCAAGAAACTGTGGCAGACTCGACGATGGAGGCTGAATACATCGCTGCCAACGATGCTGCTAAAGAGGCTGTCTGGATCAAGAAGTTCATTACTGAACTTGGTGTGGTTCCATCCATTGAGCATCCAATACCTTTGTATTGCGATAACAATGGAGCAGTGGCTTTGGCCAAGGAACCCAGGTCCCATCAGCGATCCAGGCATATTCTGAGGCGGTATCACCTGATCCGGGAGATAGTTGATCGCCGGGAGATCGAGGTCAGGAGGGTTGACACGAAGAACAACACCGCGGATCCACTCACGAAGGCCATTCCCCAGATACAGTTTGAGAGACTCTTCGGGATGCTCGGTATGCGATACTACAGCAGCTGGCCCTAGTGCAAGTGGGAGATTGTTAGTTGTATGTATGCCCTAGAGGCCAGTATTGTACAGATGATGTATATTATATTGGATGCTTGGACATATATAGAGATGACTTTCTTGCTCGATATGATAGTATGCTATCTGGTTACTCTTTATCTTAACATGTACACTAGTCTCTTTATACTGTCTTATAGTTACATGTTGGTAAAGCCCTTAGGATTTGTACTTGACTACCTGGACTATGATGCAGATCATACTAGTGGGGACATGGTAGTCCATAAGTACATCCTTCAAGGTCCCTAGTCGTGGGTGTATCGAGACGGGGCATCGATATACCAGTGTAGACTAGCGTATACGCTTCTCGACCCATGTGATGGGCGATGGATGATCCCATATCCATTGGTGTTTGACATCAGAGATGGTATACGGGTGCTCAGTGGAGACTGAGTACACTGGACGGACTCGCCGAGAACTCCCAGATGGTATTATACCTCACGTCAGATGGCAGTTCTCAGGTGACATTAGTACAGGTTAGTCTGTAGACCCGAGATCGTCATAGAGTCTTGTGTGATTCCCACTGTGCTTTGATCTCCACCTTACCACGTCCATGAGGGCGTGCAAAACGGTGGTCTTTGGGCACAGTCCCGAGTCACATGGAGGCAATGAGCGATAGGAGGTGTTTCGTCTCTCCCGGTATTGGGGGTTGATGTTGCGCAGTGCTCGATTGGCCGTAGCAGGGAAGTCCCTGGCTAGGGCTGATCAAAGATTTGCTGGTAAGTGTTACCAGTAGTTTCTCGACCCGTTATGATCCTCACATCGGCACGACTTATCGGGTTATTGGGGTCTGACGTTTACCACCTCTAGACTTGATATGCGACATATCAGACGAAGAGACCGGACTGTATGGTAAGTGTTACTGGTCGGATTCGCAGGAGTGTGAGTGGGCTAGCTCGTCGATCTTCTGATCGCTCAATACCCGGTTGGCCGTTACGTTTAGCAGACCGCTTGCGGCTTGTGGGTGCTTGATATGATCATCATCTGCTACCGGCGTATTGACGAGTCTTTAGAGTCCTACACAGAGGTTTCCTAGCTCAAGCGAAACGAAATAGGAGTGCATATGAGATATGTGCGGGACCGAGAATAATGCGTGTATGTGATACCGTATTTGATTCTCGCGATTAATGTTTCGATTGGTTGTATGAGATATGACCTAGTTATCGAATCATTGATTCGATAAATCGATGCATTGAATACTAGTCGGTTATGTGCGACATGACCGGATCATTGAATCAAGTGTTGATTTAATGATTTAATGTATAATTATATATTTGATATATTACTTTGCATTAACTAGTATTGGTTCATTTTAAACGGATTTTTCTCACTTGATTTACACATTGTATATGTGATATACTTTTGTGCACATTTTTGTATCATGTTTGATGATACTTGATCATATGGTTAAGTGTATAGAATTAAACCATAGTTAACTTGAGATTAGGGTTTTGATTATGCATTTATTCATTTATTTGTTTATTCATTTATTTGGATAAACTTTAAGATGAAAATGGTGGCAATTTTTGTTTCATATTGAAGCTTCATGAAGCTTTGACTTTGCTAACCATTCTTGTCTTCATGCTTAACCCTAACCCACTCAAATGACCATGGTTTATTCTCTACACTTAACCCTAGTTAAAGTTATGATAAGTTTGTATTTTCTTTTCATTTTAAAATAGAACTTATCATAACTAGCTTCATGATCTTCTTCTTCTAAAAAGAAAAAGCTTGCTACTTTAATGGCAACTTGAGTTCTAGTGAGAGAAATCCAATTCTAAAGTGAACCCACCTCCTATTTCTTCACCCTCTACCTCTTGCCAAGTTGTTTTGGGTGTTTTCTTCACAAGTTTCACAACTTTGTGAAGTCGGAGCTTGAACTAGTGCAACCTCGACGTAGATCGTCTTTGACACGAAGCCGACGACCTAGCTCGCCCGTTTCTCCGATGAAGCCGACGATTGGGTTCGGGATTCATGATGGACAGCGAGAGGACACCCATGTGGAGCTAAGGAAGTGGAAATCCGGATCTACAAAGGTTGTAGCTTCTCACTTCTAGTTAAGTAGTTAACTAGTTTACCGTTTCGCCTAGAAATCTAGCCAACGATCCGTATTAGGGTTTCTCGGCACCCATAAAATTTGAAATTGGCATGATCGATGCCTTGTGAGACTTCATTAGGATGCCTAGGAACCCTACAAGCGCCAGCGAAGAGGTTAGATGTAAGGGTTAGGGTTAAGGTTTGGTTGCCGGTTTTGGGTGTAAGGCTAAGTGTCGGGGTATTGGTGAGGGGATGATGTCGAGGAGAGGGAGGAGATGAGGTGGTGACGATGATGGGTAAGAGCTAGGGTCGTCGTCGGCGAGGAGGTGGGTCCGGGGTCGAGCTGGGTGTGCAGGGCCTGTGCAGGGGAAAGGCTCGGGGAGAAGAAAGGAGAAGAAGAAGATGGCGAGGAAGAGGATGAGGAGACAATGAGGTTGAGGTGTTGACGAGGCTGGGCTCGGGTAGGAAGAGGAGCGGCTAGGGTTAGGGTTAAACTCGTAGCGGAGGTTGTATGGGTGTTTAACGAAAGAGAAGAAGGAGAGGAAGCACAGAGGGAGGTGACGAGATCCACGCGCGGTGACGAGAATCGAGGAGTGCACAGTACTCGCGAGGGGATAGAGAAAGTGCGATAGGAGAGAGAAAGAAGAGAGAGAGAGAGAGCTGCGTTGCTGAGGGAGAGAGAGAAAGAGAAAGGGAAAGAGAGAGAGAGAGAGACGGTGGGGCCCAGGGACTAAAATAGGGTGTTGCGATTGGTTGAGGGAGTTGGTGTTTTGTTACGGAAAATTTTTTAAGAAAAGATTTAGTAGACAAGAAACGTGTGGGGCCGGGGTTAAGACGAAGGTGATTGGCTGGGGTTTAGGAAAATTGTGAAAAGATTTGTGGGGGGGTTTGAATCAGTTAGGAAAAATTACAAAAGATTTTTGGAAAAAAAATGAAAATAGATTATGAGGGTTAAATTTCATTTTCGTTTGTTAAAAAATATTAGAAAAGGATTTGGCGCAAATGCAACATATTTCCAAATTGCGCCCGGGTCGGGTCCAAAAATTTGAATTTGAAATATAAAAATTATTGGCGGGTTCCAAAAATTAAAATGAAGTATTTTTCAATTAAAAAGCATACCCCCAAGAACGGACGCACGCACGTGCGCGTAGCCGTCCAAGCACGTCCGTTTTACTGAACGGGACGAAAACACGGTGCAAGGACGCTACCACAGGGTTAGGGGTGTCGAGCAGGCCATGACATGTATTTTTAATTTATTTTAAAAGACTTAATTTGTTATATGCAAGAATTCGAATTGTCGGGTAAATTACAATAAGCAACAGTCAAGTAGGATCAATGAAATAAATACCACGCACACCAATCATACGGTAATAGGAATTTGTAGAACTGGACTCGGTTGTTACAATCAACCTCTTCTCTACTAGCCATTTAGATTGGGTTGTTTCTTCACTAGTTCATCACTTAGTGAAGAGGTAGCTTGAGTTAGTGTCTCCTCGACGTAGATCATCTTCGGCCTCGAAGACTTCAAGCAAACTTGTTCATTTCACCTTGTGGAGCCTCAATAGAGTCCGGGAGATCACTACTTGGAGTGAAGCGATTACTACACGGAGCTATTGAAGTGAAGGACCGGTCTACAAAGGTTGTATTCCTTGTTCACATAGATGTAAAGATGTTTACATGCTTGTTTGTCTAACTCTCTAGTTTAGATTCTAGCGTTAGGGTTCTTTAGCACGCTAAATTTTTATAAAATGGTATGGTCAATGCCTTCCGAAACCCAGTGGCGACCTAGGGAACCCAACAGTGGTATCAGAGCCATGCTAGAGAATTAGACGATATTGTAGTATTACGAAACCGAAACAATTCCGAAACACTCGAAACATAAAACCAGTTTCTGTCGAATTTTTCAGAGTGTCTAAAATTTTTTTAAGCAATTGCAGAATGTTATATGAGATGTAACATGAACACAGTAGAAATTTGAACCCAACTGGCAGGAATTTGGCCGGCGACAATCATGAAAAATCTGAGCTCACCGATTTTGGAAGCTCTTTTTGGCTTCAAATTTTTGTTGTGTTCTAGTCTCTGGGTTTTGGTATTTCAGGTGTTGCTTGTTTTTACTGATATTGCATGTGATGTTATATTTCTGTAAAGGCAATTCGGAGTGTTTCGTAGTCGTAATCCTAACATCGTTTCGGGTTATTTAGACGATGTTAAAAAGTTCGAACGGATATCAATAACTCATTTTTTCCCTCGCTGGAAATTTTCTAAGAGCTGGATTTTTCCAAGTTTAAGATATTCAAAAAATCATGCAGGTGATTCCATGGACCCTATAGAAGAACGAAACCCTAACTCGATTCTGTGACCATCGGAACCGCCACCAAACCCTAGGGTTTATGGTAGTTCCGCGGCGCCATAGGTGAGGCAAGGGTTGACCCTTCTACGGTTGGTCCACAGGTACCGTGGCATGTTCTGGGTTCTTTTTAAACTCCGCTCAAGTGTTGAGCTCTTTGGGAAATTTTGGGTATTTGTTGATTCGATCGAAAAGTTTTACTTCGTCTAGCTATCTGTGATTGTGATACAATACTTGGAATCCACAATATTTAGTTTTATGAAAACTAATTTGAATTTTATAAATCTAGCAATTCGTCTCATTTGATCGGTTGCCGCGAGATTTTGATGTGGATCAAAAGTCCATCGCAATCACGTAGCGTACGCGGATACTCGCCGGGTAACCTTACCAGATAGCCACGCCCCATAGCCCCGACCAAGTGACTGTAGGAGAATCCCATTGCCAAAAGCATCTGTTCAGGTACTCGCGGCCGCGGTGTTCCGCCTAAGTGCACTTCGTCGACGGTATCGGGGGTGCGGCCGTCTACTAAACTTTCTGACGAGCATTCGATCAAGTTGTCGGGAATCTTGTTGAATTACCCGACTGGTTATTGAAAAGTGTTTTCAATATCGAGACTAAAATGCGGGGTTTATAATTGTTAGGCATGTGATGTCTAAGGTATTCATTTGGTTAGGCATGAAATCCAAAGTGTGTGATACATTGGGTTTATGATGTCTAACATGGTTGCGGATTCCAATTGTTGTAGTTTTTCAATTTCTTTTCTGCGACCGTAAGTGTAATATGTGGTGTATCGCCAGTTTCGTTGCTATATGTCAACGACAATTGGGATACACATATTTACTTACGTTGATGACATGTGTTGCTGTGATATGTTATATTGGATCGTCGTGTTTTGACTAGCCGAGGTTTTTTTTATGCGAGATGAGAGTTTTTCATTTTCATTCATGTAAAAGCTTGTATGTAATATTCTTTTATTGGGGCACTTCCGGGTTGAGGATGATGTCACCATTGATATATATTATTTACTTTTCCACATTAGGATAGACCCAATGCGGGGAGCACAAGTAACCGGGTTTTAGGGTCCAGTGGGAGACCATCTCGAGGAGTCGAGACCGGGTCTCCTAACTCTAGAATTGGTAGGGTTACTTGCCGCTCTCGTAGGGGTCTAGGGATATGGGTTTGGCTATTCATAGCGACCGTGGAATCCGTGTTTTTTACTGGCTTAATTTAAAACACGGAATTCCTAGTATATCTAATATTTCATATATGTTCTTCTGCTGCTGATATTCTGTGATGTGATCACTTTATATGATGAGACGAATGCTTATATTATATATATGATATATAATAAATATTGCTGCTTTCGTTTCTTCTGTGATGCTTAGGAAGCATAATTGATGGGACTTCATTAATGAGATTAATGAAATAAAAGAAACCTAAAAGATGTCGCAGAATCTTGTTTTAAAAACTGGTAGCTCTAGTTCTTTCTTTGCATAGCGGTATTCCTTGTAGAATATCCAGCATCTTATTCGATAAGGAAAGAGCCGAGATCTCTTCACCGGGAGTGACCTCTTTAGCGAAACTGGCAGATGCTACAACCCACTTAGTTTTGTTTTTGATTGCCTTTTTAGTTCATGCTTTGCATAGTGGTATTTGTGAATTATCCAACACCTCATTCGATGAGGAAAGAGCCGAGATCCCTTCACCGGGAGTGACCTCTTTAGCGAAACTAGTAAAAGTCTAAAAAACACTCCTTTTCAAAATCACTCGATTCTACAACGATATCAAGTTCATTACGCAAAAGGTTTTTTTAAAAACCTGTCGTAGCCCTCTGTCATTTCAGATAAGTAATTTTTAGTATTCGTGCTGCGTTTGTAGACCTTAGCCAAGGCGTAGTGTGCGGTAGCTAATTAGTGCTTATCTGCAGCATATGATGCGATTGAGTTAGGGTAGTCGTACGACTTTGTTTAGTCAAGAGTCATACGGGTGGGTTTAATTCAATCATGAAATGGCGGGTTGAAATTGGCTAGCGCTTATGATTTGTTGACCATATCCAAGGTCACAAGTTGCTAGGGGCAAAATATTATCGGGAATTTCAAGTGTTGAAATTTGCAATGAGATTGCATACCTTCTATGAGATAGTTGGATCCCGATACCCACTGCGAGTAAGAGTTACTCCTGGGAGAGTTTTACACATTACAATTAGCCGATCAAGTAGGTGTCTAGAAAGGTGTTAACTGGGTTACGCCCATGGGAAAACGAGGTTTAGTTTAATTAGGTCCGTGCGAAAGCATGGGGAACCTCCCTTAAAGTACCGACACTGGCCTGGCCGAAAGATTGGTGAACTTGTAAGGTGTAATTAATCCCGTCTAGTCTTACCTTTTAGGTTTGAAGGAGGATTTGATAAAAACTGTGGGAGCCATCCTGATTAGATAAAATAATAACCAATCTGATCTTGCAAGAGCATACACTGAGTGTTTTCTTCTGTCTCTCCTGGTAGCGACCGTAACATGCCTTAATCAAGATAATAATATGGATGTATTGACCGAACCTGCTTATTATACTGAGCTGGGGAACGTTGGTTCCGCTCTATTTTATAACTGTTATAAGTCCGAGCAGGAAATAGGGGAATATCCGGATTCCCATGCCACCCATTCGAGGAATGAGCATGTTGATGCATATTCTTTGGGTGTGTTCATTATCAAGAACTGTTTCTCAGTATCCTCTACATCCTAGGTATGAGATACCGGATCAGGATCCCATATATGTAATCTGTTACATAGGCTACGAAAGGTAGAGAACTGAGAATGTGTGATATGTCTCTAAGTGTTAGAGAATGGTGCAATTGTTGCAGCCAAATCAGTTGGCAAATATCACCTTGTATTACCAAGTAGTAAATACATTGATTCTGAATGAATATTATTACATACCGAACCTGATATACAACATTACATCAGATTCTTTATTAAGTTAAAGAAGGATATAATTCTGTATTGGAGGACAATGTTGTGAACATTTTCCTTAATCAAGAGTTGATTGGATCAGGCACGTTATAAAATAGCATATACGTTCTAAATCAAACCACTGTTCAAAGTATCTAGAACACACACAAGAGGAGTGGTTCAGAAATGAACGAATCCTTCTTGTGCTATTGTAGACTAGGTCATATCAATGTGACACAACTAGCTAAGTTACATAAGGATGAATATTTGAATTCGTTCGAATTTTCATCTTATGATACTTGCCAGTATTGTCTCAAAGGTAAAATGACCAATACTCCGTTTACTGTATACAGATAAAGAGTTACTGAACTCTTGGGACAGATACATGATGATGTATACAGTCCTATGTCTACAAATGCCAGCGTTGGTTCTTTATACTTCATTACATTCATCGACGATCTCTCAAGATTCGGACATGTGTTCCTGTTAAAACACGAGTCTGAAACTTTTGAGAAATTCAAGGAATATAAGCTTGAAGTTGAGAACCAGATGGGTAAAAGTATTAAGTCCTTCGATGAGATCGAGGAGGAGAATACTTGGGCATAGAGTTCCTGAATTTTCTAAAACAGAGAATGAGATTCTCTCTCAGCTTACTCATTCGAATACACCACAGCACAACAGTGTATCGGGGCGGAAGTATTGCACCCTATGAGATATGGCGCGCTCTATGATGAGTACTGTTGAGTTGCCTATTTCCTTTTAGAGTTATGCACTTGAGAAGCTGCATACCTATTGAATGGGGTTCCATCCAAATCAGTGCCTACCACTACATATGAGATATGGAATGGGAAGAGACCATGTGTTAGACGAGTTAAGATATGGGGTTTTCCAGCCTATGTTGGAAGACAGAATCCGGACAAGCTCGAGGTAAGGTCAGTTCTGTATAAGTTTGTTGGATATCCCGAACATTCGCGAGGGAATATCTTCTACCATCCTGAGGAGTAAAATGTGTTTTGTTTCTCAGCATGCCACCTTTTTAGAAAATGATTTTCTTATGAAGAAATTTGTGGTCATGAGGTAGAACTGGAAGAAGTTCCAGCTGGACAAACTAACAGCTGATGATTTGGTGAAACTAAAGGATTCAATAGTTTCCAACGAGCCTCATCTTCTCCGTGAATCTGGTAGGGTTCCTTATCCACCTGAGAGATACTACGGTTTCCTCGGTGACGGTGGGAGCGAGGATTGCATCATGGTAGATGATGGCCCAACCAGGTTTAGGCAGGCCATCACGAGTGGGGACTCTGTGAAAAGGCTGGATGCTATGCAATCAGAGATGGAATCCAGGTACACCAACAAAGTATGACTTTGAATGTTGCACCTGAAGGGGTAAAACCCATTGGGAGTAAATGGATCTTGAGAAGATTCTTGGTGTAAATGGAAAAGTTGAGACTTTCAAACCTAGAGTTGTAGTAAAAGGTTTTCGTCAATAACCAGGTATGGTTTATAATGAAACCTTTTCTCCAGTGGCTATGCTTAAGTTTATCAGGATTAATGCACGCATCACAGAGTTGGAACATCTGTTTTGATGTAGCAGTCAAAGAGTTTGACTTCATCAAAAAGGTAAATGAACCTTGTATATACAAGAAGGTTGTAGAGAGTAAGGTTGTCTTCCACGTATTGTACGTAGATGATATACTCTTGATAAGAAATGGTTTCACATGCTACACTCGGTCAAGCTCCTCTTATCACGAGGATTCTCCATGGAAGATCTGGATGATACCTACTACATCTTGTGGATTATGATCTATGGTGATAGATCTAAATGGATATTGGGAGTGTCCCAAATCCAGGTACATTAACACCATACTAAAGGGGTTTAGTATGGAAGATTCTAAGCGTGGCGGTTCGCCCACTTACTCAGGAATCACTCTCTCCAAAAAGATGTCTTCTAAGACTGATTTGGAGAGAGCTCACGTGCAAGGGATACCCTATGCTTCGGCAGTAGGCTCTATCATGTATGCGATGTTATCTACCAGACTAGATGTAGCCGACTTACTAGGTGTAGTGATCAGGAATCAATCGGATCTTGGGAGAATCACTGGACAGCTGTGTAGGACATTCTTAAGTACTTGAGAAGCACTGAAGAAATGTTCTTGGGGTTTTGGTAACAGTGAACTCTAGTGGGAGTCCTTTACCAATTCTAGCTCCCAGAGTGATAAGGACGACTGAAAGTCAGTCACGGGCTTTGTCTTTACCCTCAGTGGAGGGACGGTATGTTGGAAGAGTTCCAAGCTATATACAGTGGAAAACTAGATGATAAAAGCTGAATACATCACTACCAACGATGCTACCAAAGTGGATGTCTGGATAATTCTTGTTCATGAGATGAACATGGTTTCTACTATTGAGCGTCCAATAACTGTTATTGTGACAACAATGAAGTTGTGGCTTTGGCCTAGGAACGTCGGTCCCATCAGCGATCCGGACATATTCTGAGGATAGTATCACCTAATCAAGGAGATGGTTGATCTCCAGGGGATAGAGGTAAGGAGAGTTGACGCGAAGGATAACACGGCGGATACACTCACAGAGGCCTTTCCCTAGAGAGACTTTTAAGGGGAGTAGGGTATGAGATACTAAAACAAATGGCCTTAGTGCAAGTGGGAGATTGTCAGTTATATGTATGCCCTAGAGGCCATTATTATACATGTGATGTATATTATAGTGGATGGTTGGACATATATAGGGAGGACATTCTTGCTCGACATGATAGTATACTATCTGGTTGCTCTTTATCTTAACATGTACACTTATTGTCTCTCTATTACATGTTGATAAAGTCCTTAGGATGAGTACTTGACTACCAGGATTATGATGCAGATCATACTAGTGGGGCAGAGGTAGTCGGTACGTACATCCTTCAAATATTCCTAGTCGTGGGAGTATTGAGACGGGACATCGATATTCCAGAGTAGACTAGCGTATACGCTTCTCGACCCATATGATGGGCGATGGATGATCCCATATCCATTGGTGTTTGACATCAGAGATGGTATACGGGTGCTCAGTAGAGAATGGGTACACTGAACGGACCCGCCCAGAAATCCGAGATGGTATTATACCTATCGTCAGCTAGTAGTTCTCTGGTGGCACTTGTACAGGTTAGTCTGTCGACCCGAGATCATCATAGAGTCTTGTGTGATTCCCACTGTGCTTTGATTTCCACCTTACCACATTCAAGAGATCATGCAAAACGGTGGTTTTTGGGTACAGTCCCGAGTCATATGGAAGCAATGAGCGATAGGAGGGGATTTCGTCTCTCTCAGTATTGGGGGTTGATGTTGCGTTATGCTTGATTGGCCATAACAGGAAATCCCTGGCCAGGGTTGCTGAGATCTAATGGTAAGTGTTATCGGTAGTTTCTCGAACCGTTATGGACCTAATATCGGCATGACTTATTAGGCTATTGGGGTCTGACGATTACCACCCCAGGCTGTGATATGCGACATATCAGAAGAAGAGACCGGACTGTACGGTAGTGTTACTTGATGGATTCACAGGAGTATGAGCAGGCTTGCTTGTTGATCTTCTGATCGCTCAATATCCGGGTGGCCGTTATGTTTAGCAGACCGTTTGCGGCTTGTGGGTGACTGATATGATCACCACCTACTGCCGGCGTATTGACGAGTCTTTAGAGTCCTACACAGAGGTTTCCTGGCTCAGGCGAAACGAAGTAGGAGCACATATGTGACATGTGCGGGACCGAGATTAATACGCGTATGTGATACCGTATTCTATTCTCACGATATGTGATATCGGCCGGTTATATATGATATAGCCGGGCTGTCGAATCAAGTGTTGATTCGACAAATTGATACATTTGATATTAGTCGGTTGTATTTGATATAGCTGGATTATTAAATCAAGTGTTGATTTAATAATTTAATGTATAATTATATATTTAATATATTATCTTACATTAACTAATATTAGCTCACTTAAGTTTTCTTTTTTTCACTAGTGTACACTTGGTATATATGTGATATATATTAATGTACATCTTTTGTGTCATGCTAGATACCACATGTGACATGGGTGTATGAGACTCACACCATGCAAATAATAATGAAGGATTTTATTTATTTAAAGTAAATCAAAATTGGTTGGAAATTTGTCACATGGTTGAAGCTTGTAGAACCTATTGACTTAGTCCACTAATTTTGTTTCACTCTAGATATTTATTAACCCAACCATTATTGTTAGCCATGGTTTATTCTCTACATGAGTTAGTGTATGACACTAACTTTTAGTGTTGTCTAGCACGGCAGCAAGGTTTCGGGTGGCATCATCTATGCCAAATTAAAATTTTTGCTATGCTTAAACAACCTTAAACTAGATCTTTAAGTAGAGAATCATACGAAACTAAAAGCAAACAACTCTACTTCTAAGTGATTAGGGATTACAATCTTTGTAGTCCGTTCCTTCGCTTCATAAGCTCCAAGTTGTGGTTCTTTCGCTGTGATCATCAAGCTCCCGGACTCTTGAGAGGCTCCATGAGGTGAATGATGTATGCTTGCTAGAAGTCTTCACAATCCAAGATGATCTACTTTGAGGAGACTCAAACCCAAGCTATCTCTTCACTAATGTAGAATTAGTGAAGTTAACACCCTAATCTAAATGGCTAGTATAGAAGAGGATGATGAAGTAGGAAGTGGGCTATCTTTATTTTTCTTTTTCTCACTTTATTTCATCACATGAAAAAAATCTAGCAAGTTTTTGTGAGGATGAAGAAGATGAACAAGTGATGAAAGAATAATGAGCTTAGGTTAGAAATGCAACCATGGTGAGTTAATATATGTCATGGCTAACTCATGTAGAGAATAAACCATAGGCTAGGGTTAAAGTTAGGTTAACAAATATCTTAAGTAAAAACAAATCAAGTGGACTAAGTCAATGCAACATTTCAGAAAAATAAAATATTATTTTTGGGAATTTTTATAATTAAATAATAAATATTGTGAATATTTTAATAATGCGGTATAATTAAATACCGATAAAGTGGAAAATAGTTGGAAAATTATGGAAATTTCTGAAATGAGAGCGTTTTATATGATTTAAGCAAATTATGAATTTTTATAATTAATTATATACAATTTTAATGCTAATCGCGATTAAATATCACTAATCGTGCATTAACCTTGTTTTGTGCATGTAACATGCACCAAGTCTTTTTCACATTTTTACATTTCCTCCCATATTCTTTTCGTTTATCCTTATCATGCATGGTTTGTTCTCTTTTTAAAAAATGAAAAGAAAAGATAAGAAAAGAAAAGAAAAGAAAAGAAAATGAAAATAGTAAAGAATTGGGTATGGGCATGAGAGAGAGAGAGGTGAGGGGTTATTGACCAAGCTCCCATTTCTTTTTCCCTTCATTTTTCTTCTCCATTTCTCTCCCTTATCTCACCATGGCTCCTACCTCCTTCCTCCCTCCTCTACCTCTACACTACA
Source organism: Agapanthus africanus (assembly GCA_030015575.1). Classification (NCBI taxonomy): domain Eukaryota; kingdom Viridiplantae; phylum Streptophyta; class Magnoliopsida; order Asparagales; family Amaryllidaceae; genus Agapanthus; species Agapanthus africanus. The sequence continues at coordinate 160,943,719 of CM057343.1, forward strand.
ACACCAAAAACTCATTTAAAATCCATCTCCACTTCATTAAAAACATGCATAAGCTTCCTACAAGCACTTTGGACAAAGAAAAATCGGATTTTGAAGACTTGGGACAACTCAAGAAAATTCTTGAGTTGCCAAATGAGGTAATTCCTTCATCAATTGTATTGTATTTCATTCACTTTAACACCTATGAATGTTTGGAAGTGATTAAGTGATGATTAGTGGGGTTTGTAAATTCCAAGTTAGGGTTTTGATGAAATCTTGAGTAGTGAAGTGTAATTGAGATTAGTTGAGGACTTGCAACCCCTGTAGTGATTGTTTATTGGACTGAACTTGAGAGTAAACCCCCAATTCATAAACCTAGAAACCTCGATATCGGGAAATTATGGATTTTGTGATGGTATATAGATATCTGCTAACACCCGGGGACACTAGGATTTATTTTGCAAACACAGTGATACATACAGGCACCTAGGAAGACACTTCAGAGACCAGAGCCCTAAATCCCCAACCCAGGCCACAGTTTTATTATTACTGGCCACAAATTGCGGCCAGGCTGGGGCAAAATCCCTCCATGTTTGGTTCATGGCTTTTTATTCAGTAAACTAGACCCTTTATATGTGCAAAATTGGCTAATTTAACCTAGGGTAAAATCTGGAGCAAGTTTTCATAGTTTCTGATTTTGTTTTGCGGCTTTTAATGAATTGGAATTTGGTATTTGTATTTTATCTCGGTCGATTCACGTTTATACGTCAATCGTCTAGAGTTGTTAGTTATTCGTGCATGCTTAGACCATAGGTTTTAACCTATGTACGTTTCGTGTATCGTTTTGGTTTTCGTTCGCGATTTTAGTTTACGATACTATGTGTGATATGTAGGTACCCCCATATGGATTTTGAGACGACGAGGAGAGCATAGCGTCATCGACTCCAGCAAGCGAGGATCAGGGTGAGTAGATATATATCTACGGGGGAAGTCGGGTGGATGGCATATAGCACCCCCGCAGTTCGTAGTGTAGTATACTATATATATATATATTATGTATAAATTTACACCGCACACACACACATTGCATACATTTTATTACTTGTGCGTATATGGGGATATGTATAAATATATATATATATATATATATATATATATATAAATACACATAGGTATGGGACTATATATATATATATATGTATATACATGGATGATGAGGATAGTATGTGGTATTTGGAGATGAGTCGATGAGATTGGGCATGGTGCCACGAGATCGGTGATATGATTTGGTTTGTATTATAAGATACGACATGATATTATAGCGGGTCCTTAGGCGATGTGTTTCATACACACGCATATATATATATATATATATATATATATATATATATATATATATGTAAATGGTATCAGTATTGTACTAGACTTAGATCTGTACCCCCAGTTCACGATATGTGATGATAAGGATACCAGTTGATTAATGAGATAAATGCGATATTGACCCGTACCCAGATTTGGGATGCCGTACGACGGATTTACCGTACGAGCTATATATTGATGATAGATCCGCACTTTTGACTCGAGGATGTCATATTATATATATTGTATCGTATGTGATACTATTGAGGCGGGATCACTGACTATTATATATATATATATATATATATATATATATATATATCGACTCAGACTTAGGTGGAGTTCCTTACCTCTTTTCGATTAGTCTGTTAGTTTAGTCCAGTAGTTTACTTGTAGATGTTAGACTAGACTCAGGTCATACCTATTTCAAAACTAACGAATCGTGAGTATTTTAAAGACAAGCCTAGGGATTCTACGGATATTTCAAAGGACGTACCTTTTCTTAAAAACACCGTAGCCCTATTTTCTAAACACCACGATCCGTGTTATTTCAAACGGCAAAACTGTATGACCCATATGTATTAATGTAGATTCCTTATTGTTGCATTTACTATTCATTTCTGTATATTCATACATGTTGCGTTGTTATTCATGTTCTGCATATTCTTGCTGCTCGCATCGCACTGCATGCTTATATTGTGTTTTCATCAGTTATTATTAAAATCATGCTATTAGGACACCAGCACCATTACCGATGATGTGTATGCTCTACGTACACCTTAGAGAATATTACTCTATTGATATCGTTTGCTAGCTGATAGTTCCGATATGTTATTGTTTCATATGCTAGTTTATTATTGCATTCATTGCTTGATATTTCATGCATATTATACATTCATTGTCATGCAATATTATAAGGGCCAGTCCGGATTGCCAGAGCCCAGTATTCATTATTATTGACTTTTCAGTTTGGATTTCGGATCTTTCATGAGATTTCTGGATTTGGAGAAACCGCAAGACTTTATAAACCATTATCATTTTTAAAAGATAAAAGTGCTGTTTTCTCATATTATGATTTGAGATATGTCCACCATGAGTTTTCTCGGCTCTTGAGCGATATCATACACCCTATTCGAGAAGGAAGGGGAACCGTCTGTGGGTGCATGGTGGACCCGGTGCGGTACCCCAGGGCAAGAAGGTCGCAGATGATGGCGTTGAGCCTGTGACAGGGAAGCACTACTGACCGGTGATTTTATTGTGACTCGTCGGATATCCGGAGGATACCGATCGGAGTACAGGACAGTCCGGATAGCCGGAGCCTGGGGTTTTGAGATTTGATGATATGGGCCAGTCCGGATAGCCGGAGCCCTAGATATTGATATTCGAGGATACAAGCCAGTACGGATTGCCGGAGCTTGAGATATTGATATATTTGGATTTATATATATTTTTGTGTCGATGCTAGACACTGTTTCCCTGTTGATTTCATTGATGATACCTCGTTTCATACACATAGAAATCTCACAAAACTAAGAAAACAATTTTCACATGCATAATGTATTCCGTTTTCATTATATTGCATTAATACCTCATATTTATGATATGTTGTTATCTGAGGCACTGACACGAGCACTTGGTATTATACTTATGTATAGATGTTTACCCTTGCCATCTTATCATGCTTCAGACTTTATTATTTTTAGGTTATATATTATGATCGTATTGACCTAGGATTGAGTCATACATACGATTTCTGCTCGGTGATATTTTCTACTCACAAGTTGGCAACTCACCCCCATTGTGCCACAGTTTCTTGCAGGTTTTGCCGTACAGGTTCGTTGTGGTATTTATAGCACACTGCTTCCATTCTGGGTGATTGCTTTGGTAGGTAGGTTCACTTGTATCGTGACCACCATTGTATTTTTATTTATTCAGTTGTATCTAGAAACTCCATCAACCATACTTGTGTATTATTTAACCTTAGAAGACCAGTTGTATATTCTTTCGACCTTAGAGTCGCGCGTCGTATTATTATGGTTTTCTTGATGATTTGAGTTTCCTTTTGAGTTTTGATCCTCGCCTTTCGGCGTTGTATATTATATTGCTTGCGTGGCTGTGACCGTCAATTGACGAAGAGCTAGCTCCCACTTGGGGACGCATTTTTTCATATTATGCATGTTGTACCCCTTTTGGGGCCAGTATTTACAAAGGAAACTCTGCCGAAATTTTCAGAAAAGACTTGAGATTTTAAAACGCAATACTTCGGCTTATGTTATTAAAACCACTTGCTTTAAAGATAAGTTTTCTTCACTTCTTCTTTAAAATGGTTTAGATTTCTGGGATTTTTGGCTTACTTGAATTAGATGGGGTCGTATAGACTTCATATGATTCAAGTGCCAGTCACGAGCTATTTCGGGTCGTGACAGTCAATGTTCTACAAGCTTCATGTAAGCTCCATGAGGTGAGAAAATCCAAATGATTTTTAATTACTTAATAATAAATATTAACCAACATTAAACCTAGCTTGGTTTAAGTCTCATACACCTTTGTTGCATGTATAACCCTAGCATGTCACAATATCATATATCACATATATAATATTTTGTAACAAAAGAAAAGAATACATTAAACATATATCACATATATATTAATGTATCATCAAGTGAGAAAAAGTAATGCTTAAGTGATCTAATATTAGTTAAAGTAATTTAATATATCAAATATATAATTCTACATTAAATTATTAAATCAATACTTGATTTAATAATCCGGCTATTGAACATATAACCGACTAATATCAAATGCAACAATTTAACGAATCAACACTTGATCCGATAACCAATCGAACACAGCGCAACATCAACCCCCAATACCGGGAGAGACGAAACCCCTCCTATCGCTCATTGCCTCCATGTGATCCGGGACTGTACCCAAAAGCCACCGTTTTGGACGTTCTCATGAACGTGGTAAGGTGGAAATCAAAGCACAGTGGGAATCACACAAGACTCTATGACGATCTCAGGTCTATAGACTAACCTGTACCAGTGTCACCAGAGAACTGATATCTGACGATAGGTATAATACCATCTAGGAGTTCTCGGCGAGTCCGTTCAGTATACCCAATCTCTACTGAGCACCCGTACACCATCTTTGATGTCAAACACCAATGGATGTGGGATCATCCATCGCCCATCCTATGAGTCAAGATGCGTATACACTAGTCTACTATGGAGTATTGATGCCCTGTCTCGATACACCCTCGACTAAGAACAATTATAGGATGTACTCATGGACAACCCTGGCCCCACTAGTATGATCTCCATCATAGTCCTAGAGTCAAGTACATATCCTAAGGTATTTATCAACATGTGAGAGCAAGACAGTAACACAATACAAGTCAACATGTTAAGACAAAGAGCAACTAGATAGCATACTATCATATCGAGCAAGAAAGTCCTCTCTATATATATCCAAGCATCTACTATAGTATACATCATATGTACAATAATGGCCTCTATGGCATATACATAACTAACAATCTCCCACTTGCACTAAGGCCAGCTGTTCTAGTATCTCATGCCCAACATCCCGAAGAATCTCTCAAATTGTATCTGGGGTATGGCCTTCATGAGTGGATCCGCAGTGTTGTTCTTCGTGTCAACTCTCCTGACCTCGATCTCTCGGCGATCAACTATCTCCCAGATCAGGTGATACCGCCTCAGAATATGCCTGGATCTCTGATGGGACCTGGGTTCCTTGGCCAAAGCCACAGCTTCATTGTTATCACAATACAAAGGTATTGGTTGCTCAATGGACGGAACCACACCAAGTTCAGTTATGAACTTCTTCATCCAGACAGTTTCTTTGGCAGCATCGTTGGAAGCGATGTATTCAGCCTCCATCGTCGAGTCTGCCACGGTTTCCTGTTTGGAACTCTTCCAACAAACCGTTCCTCCATTTAGGGTAAAGATAAATCCCGAGTGTGACTTAGAGTCATCCTTATCACTTTGGAAGCTCGAATCGGTAAAGGACTCCACCTGGAGTTCTCCATTACCATACACCAAGAACATCTCTTTAGTCCTTCTCAAGTACTTAAGAATGTTCTTCACAGCTGTCCAGTGACTCTCTCCTGGATCTGCTTGATACCTACTCACTACACTTAGTGAGTATGCTATATCGGGTCTGGTACATAGTATCGCGTACATGATAGAGCCTACTGCCAAAGCATAGGGTATCCCTTGCATGTGAGCTCTTTCCAAATCAATCTTAGGAGACATCTCTTTGGAGAGATTGAGTGCAGAGATCGTGGGTAAATTCCCACGATTGGATTCTTCCATACTAAACCTTTTTAGTATGGTGTCAATGTACCTGGATTGGGACAATCCCAGTATCCGTTTAGATATATCTCTATAGATCTTAATCCCTAAGATGCAGGAGGCATCACCTACATCTTTCATTGAGAATCTTTGTGATAAAAAGAGTGTAGCATAGGAACATCATTTCCTAACAAGAGTATGTCATCTACGTACAATACGAGGAAGACAACCTTACTCTCTGCCACCTTCTTGTATATAGAAGGTTCATCTACGTTCTTGATGAAGTCAAACTCTTTGACCACAACATCAAAACAGATGTTCCAACTCTGCGATGCCTGCTTTAACCCGTAGATGAATTTAAGCAGCTTGCACACCTTTTCACTGTTTCCACTGTCTACGAAGCCATCTGGCTGAGTCATGTACACGCACTCCTATAAATCACCATTTAGAAAGGCAGTCTTAACATCCATCTACTAGATTTCGTAGTCATGGTATGCATCAATGGCAAGTAGGATCCGGATGGACTTAAGCATAGCCACTGGAGAAAATGCTTCATCATAATCCACACCTGATCGTTGACGAAAACCTTTTGCAACAAGTCTAGTTTTGAAAGTCTCAACTTTTCCATCTACACCAAATTTCTTCTTAAAGATCCATTTGCTCCCAATGGGTTTTACCCCTTCAGGAGCAACTTCCAAAGTCCATACATTATTGGTGTATATGGATTCCATCTCAGATCGCATTGCATCCAGCCATTTCACAGAGTCCCCACTCGTGATGGCCTGCTCGAAACTAGTTGGGTCATCATCTTCCATAATGCAATCCTCGCTCCCACCATCAATGAGAAAACCGTAGTATCTCTCAGGTGGATGAGGAACCCTACTAGATGGCAGAGCGGATGAGGTTCGTCGGGAACTATTGAATCCTCTGGTTCTACTAAATCTTCAGTTGCATTTTGTGCTGCTGGAACTTCTTCCAGCTCTACCTCTTTGTCACTAATCTCTTTTGCAAGAAATTCCTTTTCTAAAAAGGTGGCATGTTGAGCAACAAAAACTTTTTGCTCTTCACTGAGGTAGAAATGATATCCATACGAATTGCTTGGATATCCAACAAACTTGCAAAGAACTGATCTTGCCTCGAGTTTGTCCGGATTTTTCTTTTTAACATAGGCCGGACAACCCCATATCTTAACTCGTTTAAGAGATGGTTTCTTCCCATTCCATATCTCATATGGAGTGGTAGGCACCGATTTTGTTGGAACTCTATTCAATAGGTATGCGGCCGTCTCCAGCGCATAACTCCAAAAGGAAATAGGTAACTTAGCGGTGCTCATTATAGAGCGCACCATATCTAATAGGGTGCAATTCCTCCGTTCCGATACACCGTTGTGCTGTGGTGTATACGGAGGAGTAAGCTGAGAGAGATTACTATTCTCTTTTAGATAGTCACGGAATTCCGTGCTCAAGTATTCTCCTCCTTGATCAGATCGAAGGATCTTAATACTTTTACCCGTTTGGTTCTCGACTTCGTGCTTATATTCTTTGAATTTCTTAAAAGCTTCAGAGTTGTGTTTCAACAGGAACACATGTCCGTATCTTGAGAGATCGTCAGTGAATGTAATAAAGTACGAGGAACCATTCCTGGCATGTGTTGACATGGGACCGCATACATTACTATGTATCAATCCTAAGAGTTCTGTAACTCTTTCTCTGTGTCCACTAAATAGAGTTTTGGTCATCTTGCCTTTGAGACATGACTAGCAAGTGTCATAAGATGAAAATTCAAAAAGATTCAAATATCCATCCTTATGTAACTTAGCTAGTTGTGTCGCATTGATATGATCTAGTCTACAATGCCACAAGAAGGATTCGTTCATTTCTGAACTCTTTCTCTGTGTTCGGTACATTAAGAACTGTAGTTTGTTTTAGAACGTATATGTCATTATTTAACGAGCCTGATCCAATCAACTTTTGATTTAGGAAGATGTTCATAATATTATCCTGTACTACAAAATTATATTCTTCTTTACTTAATAAAGAATCTGATATAAGATTGCATATCAGGGTCGGAATGTAATAGCATTCGTTCAGAATCAATGTATTACCGTTTGGTAATACAAGGTGATATCCGCCAACTGCTTTGGCTGCAACATTTGCACCATTCCCTACTCTTACGGAATGGTCACCCTCTTCCAGTTCTCTACCTTTCTTTAGCCCATGTAACATATTACATATGTGGGATCCTGATCCGGTATCTAATACCCAGGACGTAGAGTGAACTGAGAAATAGTTCTCGATAACTAACACACCAGAAGAAGATGCATCAGCATGCTTATTCTTCGTTTGGGCGCGTGGGAATCCGGATATGTTTCTATTCCTTGCTCAGTCATATAACAATTATAACAAGCGGGTTCGGTCAATACATCCATATTATTATCATGATTAAGGCCTAACATGGTCGCTACCTGGAGAGAGAGAGAAGAAAACACTTTAGCGTATGCTCTTGCAAGATTAGATTGGTTATTATCTTATCTAATCAGGATGGTTCCCACTGTTTTTATCAAATCTTCCTTCAAACCCTAAAAGGTAAGACTAGTCGGGATTAATTACACCTTACAAGTTCGTCAATCTTTCGGTCAGGCCAGTGTTGGTACTTTGAGGGAGGTTCCCCGTTCTTTCGCACGGACCTAATTAAAATAAACGTCGTTTTCTCAGAGACATAACCCTGTTAACACCTTTCTAGACACCTACTTGATCGGCTAATTGTGATGTGTAAAATTCTTCCAGGAGTAACTCTTACTCGCACTGGGTATCGGGATCCAACTATCTCATAAAAGGTATGCAATCTCAATGCAAATTTCAACACTTGAAATTGCCAATAATGTTTTGCCCCTAGCAACTTATGACCTTGGCTACGGTCAACAAATCATAAGCGCTAGCCAAGTTCAACCCGTCATTTCCTGATTGAATTAAACCCACCCGTACGACCCTTGGCTAAGGTTAACAAAGTCGTACGACTACCCTAACTCAATCGCATCTCATGCTTTAGCAGATAAACACTAATTAGCTACCGTACACTACGCCTTGGCTAAGGTCAACAAACGCAACACGAATACTAAGCAGTATTTATCTGAAATTGTTAGTTATATGTATGCCCTAGAGGCCATTACTGTACATACGATGTATATTGTAGTGGATGCTTGGACATATATAGGAAGGACTTTCTTGCTCGACATGATAGTATGCTATCTGCTTACACTTTATCTTAACATGTACTCTGATTGTCTCTATGTCACATGTTGATAAAGCCCTTAGGATGAGTACTTGACTACCAGGACTATGATGCAGATCATACTAGTGGGGACAGTGTAGTCGCCAAGTACATCCTTCAAATGTTCCTAGTCGTGGGAGTACCGAGACAGGGCATCGATACTCCAGAGTAGACTAGCATATGCGCTTCTTGACCCATATGATGGGCGATGGATGATCTCATATCCATCGGTGTTTGACATCAAAGAAGGTATACGGGTGCTCAGTGGAGACTGGGTACACTGGACGGACTCGCCGAGAACTCCCAGATAGTATTATACCTCACGTCAGATGGCAGTTCTTTGGTGACACTGGTACAGAGTAGTCTGTAGACCCGAGATCGTCATAGAGTCTTGTGTGATTCCCACTGTGCTTTGATTTCCATCATACCGGGAGAGACGAATCCCCTCCTATCATTCATTGCCTCCATGTGATTCGGTACTGTACCCAAAAGCCACCTTTTTGCACACCCACTGTGTTCGATTGGCTATAACTGGAAATCCCTGGCCAGGGTTGCTGAGATTTACTGGTAAGTGTTATCAGTAGTTTCTCGAACTGTTATAGACCTCATATCGACATGACTTATCAAGCTACTGGGGTCTGACGTTTACCACCCCTAGGCGAGATATGGGACATATCAGACGAAGAGACCGGACTGTACGGGAGTGTTACTGATTGGATTCGAAGGAGAATGTATATGCTTGCTTGTAGATCTTCTGATCGCTCAATAACTGGGTGACTGTTACGTTTAGCTGACCGCTTGCAGCTTGTGGGTGTTTGATATGATCATCACCTACTGCCGGCGTACTGACGATTCTTTAGAGTCCTACACAGAGGTTTCTGTTAGTGTATATGCCCTAGAGGCCATTACTGTATCATACTCGTTTGTATATTACTTAATGGAAGCTTGGGATATTCACCTTGTATATACAATCTTGCTCAAAATAGTAGTATGCTACTTGGTTTGTTTCTACTTCAATGTGTACATGTGTTTATTTTATTATATCACCTATACACATTAGTGGAGCCCTTAGGATCTTTACTTGATTACCAGCGTTGTGATGGTAGTCACACTAGTGGGGGCTGGGTAATCTATAAGCACAACCTTATACAGGTCCCTAGTCGCAGGACTATCGAGACAGGGCATCGATACTCCGGAGTAGACTAGCGCATGCGCTTCTCATCCCAGTGTGGGAGACGGTCTGTCCCACAGCCGTCAGTACGTCGTACTTGAGATAGTATGCATGTGCTCGTTAGGTTACGAGTACACTGGACATGACTCGTCGGGAACTGACTAGTTGGTTTTATACCTATCGTCAGTTATCAGTTCCCAGGTGACATGAGTACAGCTTAGTCCGCTGACTTGACACTGGCACTTCGCCTCGAGTGTGTTCCCACTGTATTTTGATTACTACCCTACCACGGCTCAAAGGAGTCGTGCAAACAGGTAGTAGTTGGGTGCAGTCCCGAAGCACTTGAAGGCAGTGACGGTTAGACAGGATTCGTCTCTCCCGGTATTGGGGGTTGACATCGCGCTGTGTCCAGGAGAGCCATTACACGAGTAGTCCCTGACCAGGGCAAGCGAGATATACTGGTAGGCTTCCAGTGTTATCTCAGGGTGTTTTGGGCTTCACTCCGACACGACTTGTACCGCTATTAGGGGACTGACGTTTACCGCCCCCTAGGCCCGCCATGCGATGTATCAGACGAACAGACCGGACTGTACGGAGACTGTCACATTCAGACTCAGTAGGAGTTCAGATGGGGTTCACCTCGTCAGTCTTCTTATCGGCATCTACCTGGGGACCGTTATGCACAGCTAGTGCCGCTTGCGGTCTGTGGTTCAACCCACTGCCAGCGTAGTATCGAGTCTTTAGAGTCCCACATAGAGGGCTATTCGCCTCTGGGCAAAACAGAGTAGAGGTCGCATGGTTTTGTGACAGGGTTCGTTCTCATCCGCGCACTTGTGCACGTTTGGAGTCCGGACGGATATCACTAGCGGGCTCTGGTTTGAGCCAGATACTAGTATATGTTTTAGGGTTAGTTTTATCTCATAGTATTCATGTTCCTCGGAACGAGAATGCGGGTGTGTATGCACAGTTGATTGAGGCGGAGGAAGAGGATTTTCATTAGGGTTTCGGAACGGGTGCGTATGCACAGTTGACAGTCGTCTTTTTCCAAACCCTAATGAATTTATGATATATCAATTAATAATATTAATTAAACGAAATTGTGTCATGGTTGGGTTTGTTGACTTGTTGACCAAGGTTGACTTGTTGACCATGGTTGAAACTTTGACTATCATCATTACATATCAAAGATGCTCTTTGATTCTAGCAAAACCATTTAATGTGTGTAATGATAATTGTCATTTCAAACCATCCATCAACTATTTCATTTTGATTATTATTATTATTTTGATAATTCATTTGATATTATGTTATGGTTGTAAAAAAGCATTTCATTCTATCATAACACTTCTCTCTCCTCTCTTCTTCTTCCTCCTCCTCTAGTTAAAGGAGACTCACTCTCATGTGTTGAGAAACCCCCTCCTTGAGATAAAAACACCCCAAAACCACTCTCTACTCTCTCTAGGGTTAGAGGTCTAGCAAGCCAAAGACCTTAGTTCTCTCAAAGTTCGAGAAAGAAGCCCGAAGGTTGAACCCTCAGGTGGATCCATCTTTGACGGAAGAAGGCGACGAGAAAAGCACCATCCAAGCTCTACAAAGGTTTCAAGAAGAAGGAGTTCAAGTTAGGTATAACCTCTTTTCCGAGTAGCTAACTCTCTTTAGCTTAGTAGCTAGTTTAGTTTAGAAAAGATCCGACTTTTGTTAGTCCATGTTGCCTAATGCGCTAAAAATTTATTTTTTATACCGTTTCCGCCTCCCCGTAAGAACCGGGGTTGGAAACGTGGACTTACAGTGGTATCAGAGCCTAACTAAACTTAAACTAGCTTAGTAGTAAAGTGTATGGAAGTTCGATCGGAAAAATCGCAAAAACCTAAACATCAAAACCCTAACTTTCTGTTGAAATTTTTTGTGCTCTAAAAATAAAAAGTTTTACTCCAAAAATCGGCTCAGGGTTTTATGAAGACACCCACCAAAAACGGTCGCCTGAATCCTTCAAACCGCCGCAGTTCCGCGGCAATGGGTATAGATTTGCCGCGGAACCGCCGCCGTTTAAGCTCTTCTCGTGACCGGGTTTGGTGCAGTGTTCATCTGGTAGGGTTTTGGGATTTTTAAGATGGTTTATTTGTGCCCAGGTTTTCCAGAAAAGAAATTTGGTTTTGGGGGCCTATAAATCCGTATTTTTGATCGAACTTCACTATACTTTGACTAATCGGTTATATCTGTGATGTTTATATGTATTGAACGTCGGCTAATCGCTATATGTCGATTAGTCGGGGTTATACATATCTGTGATCTGTGTTTGATGATGGTTTGTGTATATGAATGCATTGGACTGTCGCGGGTGAATAGCCGGGGTGGATGTGAGATGAGTGTTTCTTTTTCTTTCTTTCATTGTAAAATGTAAATTGATGTAATATTATTATTTGTATGGCCGCACAACCGGGTCGGGGTTGTAGCCGTCATTGTATAATTCTTTTTACTGTTTTTGCTCCTAGGATAGACCCGTGGAGGGGGTGCACAAACTACCGGGTATCTCGAAGTGCCGAGTGGCCTACTCACGGCGTTGAGGGAGGTTGCTCCACTTCGGGTACTTGGCGGGTAGTTTGCCGCACCCGTAAGGGTCTTGGGTGGGGTATTGGCTATTCACCGCGACCGTGTAATCCGCTTTTCGTTGCAGGTTCGAACGGATTGCGGATTCCTAGTATATCCAATGTATTCATCTGTGATCTGTAATGTCTATCATTGCTATATATATTTATAACTATTTAGGCGTTGCTTATGTTTTACAGCCGCGCTAGCCCAGCCCCCGCTCTGTCGTTAGTTAAGTAACCTAACGGGTGATGACGGGGCCCCGTGGCGAATGCGAATGGCATAAGCGTACGTCATATTTTGGTTGTTTTCTGCAATGGCAGGATTAAATGATGGGACGCATTAAAAGAACTAATGCAAGTATATCACGCATTAAAAGAACTAATGCAAGATAATAAACCAAGCAAAAGTCGTTGGAACACTTTCGAAAAACCACTCGGTTCTTTTCAAAACCAACTTTTAAATGCGGAGCTTGAGCCACTCCTTTTAAAAGCTATCTCGTTCCATCGATCATATCAAGTTCACTACGTTCACGGTTTAGCCAAAACCATTCGTAGCCCTCCGTCGTTTCACATGAATAGTCAATAGTATTCAAGCTGTGTTTGTTGGCCAAAGTCAAGGCATAGTGATTGGTTGCTATTGGGTATTCATGTGCAGCATAGATAGATGCGTTGATTTGGAACAGTCGTACTGCCTTGTTGGCCAAAGTCAAGGGTAAGTACGGGTGGATTCAAATTAACCTGGAGAACGACGGGTAGAACTTGACATGTGACTTATGATTTGTTGGCCAAAGTCAAGGTCATAAGAGCATGGGGCAAAAATCTACATCGGGAGTTTCATAAGTACTGAAATTTGCTAGAGTTGCATACCATTTGGAGTGTGATGATTCTGGTAGGATTCCTTCAGTTTCGTCACGCAGTGATATTTGGATCCCGATCCTACTGTGAGTATATGCTACTCCTCGGGAAATTTTTCACTAAACGATCAATGCTATAAACCTAGTAGGTGTCTAGAAAGGTGTTAGCGGGGCTATGCCCCCAGGGAAAAGAGGTTCTTAAATTAAGGAACTTCGCGAAAGCGTTGGAAAACCTCCCTCGAAGTACCGACACTGGCCTGGCTGAACGGTTAAGCAAGTATTGTGCGGTGGGATTGATTCCGACTAATTCTTCCTTTATGGTTTGAGGAGGGATTCGAGAGACAGTGGGAGCCATCCTGTTTAGACAAACTAAAAACCATTCTAAACTTGCAAGAGCATCGTGCTGAGTGTTTCTTCTCTCTCTCCTAATTGCAGCGACCAATCGACATGACTGGACTTAAGTTACTTCTAGATAAAAACATACTGACAGGGCCAAACTACAAAGATTGGCTCAGGAATGTCAAAATGGCAATCACTTACGACAAGCTGGGGTATCTTCTTACCACCAAAGCTCCCCCCGTCCCAGGTCCCACCTCCAGCGTCGCGGATAAGGAAATCCGTAAGATTTGGGAGATTGATTGCGCGAAAGCCAAGTGCCTCGTGCTTGCCTCTATGGACAACGAACATCAGAGGAGGCACGAGAATATGGACCTGGAATCCATATTTCTCCATACAAAAGAACTGTATGGAGAGCAGTCTCGTATCGCAAGATACGAAGTGTCGAAGAAGTTATTTTCGGCAAGATTGGCCGTCGGATCATCGGTAGCGGAACACGTGCTTAAGATGATTGGCTACATTGAGGAGCTCACAGAACTTGGGACCACGTTGGAGAGTGAGCTCTATACGGACTTGATTCTCCAGTCCCTTCCTTCCACTTACGCCCAGTTTATACTGAACTTCAACTTACAAGAAAAAGAAGTTGAACTTTCAGAACTCCTCAACATGCTGAGGAGCGCAGAGGGCACCCTACAGAAAGGTAGGGAAACACCCACTTTGTTTGTAGGAGGATCTTCTTCTTCTAGGTCCAAGGCGAAAGCCAAGGGAAAGAAGAAGAAAGCCCCCGCCAAACCAAGGGGCGGTGTTAGTAAAGTGGATACGAAGGGAAAGGCAAAAGCAACAAAGATAGCGGGGAAGCTTGTGGGTAAAGAAGAATGCTTCTATTGTCATAAGAGTGGACACTGGAAGAAAGATTGCAGGGCTTGGAAGGCCAGGACACAGGAACTGAAGCAGGTTGCGGCTTCAGCTTCAGGTGTGTATGTTATTGAAAACTGTCTTTCGATAAACTCTACTTCCTGGGTATTGGATACCGGATCAGGATCTCATATCTGTAATTCTTTGCAGGCGTTGAGAAACCGTAGGGTTTTGAAGGCAGGTGACATGACCCTCAGAGTTGCGAACGGAGCTAGCATGGATGCTAAAGCCGTGGGGGACTATCACCTGGGAATGTCAGATGGGCAAGTTTTGGTTTTGCGTAATTGCTTTTTTGTACCCAACGCAACTTGTAATATCATTTCTGTATCTTTGGTTTCAAAAGAAGGTTATGAATTTGCGTTTATAAGTAATGTTGTAAACATTCACCTTAATCAAGTTCTGATTGGGTCAGGTACACTGAGTAATGGTATATACGTATTAAACCAACCACAGATTTTCAATGTCCAGAATACACACAAAAGAAAGTCTCCAGATATCAATCAGACTTTCTTATGACATTGTAGACTGGGTCACATCAAGGAGAGGGATCGCATGTCTATTATACCCTACGCTTCTGCGGTAGGCTCTATAACGTATGCGATGTTGTGTACCAGACCGGATGTCGCTTATGCACTGAGTGTGGTAAGCCGGTATCAGTCAAACCCTTGGGAGAAACACTTGATAGCGGTAAAGAACATTCTCAAGTACTTGAGAAGGACTAAGGAGATGTTCTTGGTGTATGGCGGAAAAGACCTCCAGATCGAGGCCTTTGCTGACTCCAGCTTCCAGAGTGACAAGGATGATTCCAAGTCCATGTCGGGTTTTGTCTTTACCCTCAATGGAGGGGCGGTGTGTTGGAAGAGTTCCAAACAGGAAACCGTTGCAGACTCGATTATGGAAGCGGAATACATCGCTGCATCTGATGCCGCAAAAGAAGCCGTCTGGATGAGGAAGTTCTTGAAAGAACTTCAGGTGGTTCCGTCCATTGTTGATCCAATACCTCTGTATTGCGACAACAACGAGGCTATAGCTTTAGCGAAGGAACCCATATCCCATCAGAGATCCAGACACATCTTGAGGCGGTATCACCTGATCAGGGAGATCGTGGATCGCCAGGAGATCGAGGTTCGGAGGGTTGCTTCAGAAGAAAACACTGCAGATCCATTCACCAAGGCCTTGCCCCAGACTCAGTTCGAGTGGCTGATCGAGATGATAGGTCTTCGATACGCCAGTACATGGCCTTAGTGCAAGTGGGAGATTGTTAGTGTATATGCCCTAGAGGCCATTACAGTATCATACTAGTTTGTATATTACTTAATGGAAGCTTGGGATATTCACCTTGTATATACAATCTTGCTCAAAATAGTAGTATGCTACTTGGTTTGTTTCTACTTCAATGTGTACATGTGTTTATTTTAGTATATCACCTATACACATTAGTGGAGCCCTTAGGATCTTTGCTTGATTACCAGCGTTGTGATGGCAGTCACACTAGTGGGGGCTGGGTAATCTATAAGCATATCCTTATGCAGGTCCCTAGTCGCAGGACTATCGAGACAGGGCATCGATACTCCGGAGTAGACTAGCGCATGCGCTTCTCATCCCAGTGTGGGAGACGGTCTGTCCCACAGCCGTCAGTACGTCGTACTTGAGATAGTATGCATGTGCTCGTTAGGTTACGAGTACACTGGACATGACTCGTCGGGAACTGACTAGTTGGTTTTATACCTATCGTCAGTTATCAGTTCCCAGGTGACATGAGTACAGCTTAGTCCGCTGACTTGACACTGGCACTTCGCCTCGAGTGTGTTCCCACTGTATTTTGATTACTACCCAACCACGGCTCTAAGGAGTCGTGCAAACAGGTAGTAGTTGGGTGCAGTCCCGAAGCACTTGGAGGCAGTGACGGTTAGACAGGATTCGTCTCTCCCGGTATTGGGGGTTGACATCGCGCTGTGTCCAGGAGAGCCATTACACGAGTAGTCCCTGACCAGAGCAAGCGAGATATACTGGTAGGCTTCCAGTGTTATCTCAGGATGTTTTGGGCTTCACTCCGACACGACTTGTACCGCTATTAGGGGACTGACGTTTACCGCCCCCTAGGCCCGCCATGCGATGTATCAGACGAACAGACCGGACTGTACGGAGACTGTCACATTCAGACTCAGTAGGAGTTCAGATGGGGTTCACCTCGTCAGTCTTCTTATCGGCATCTACCTGGGGACCGTTATGCACAGCTAGTGCCGCTTGCGGTCTGTGGTTAAACCCACTGCCAGCGTAGTATCGAGTCTTTAGAGTCCCACATAGAGGGCTATTCGCCTCTGGGCAAAACAGAGTAGAGGTCGCATGGTTTTGTGACAGGGTTCGTTCTCATCCGCGCACTTGTGCACGTTTGGAGTCCGGACGGATATCACTAGCGGGCTCTGGTTTGAGCCAGATACTAGTATATGTTTTAGGGTTAGTTTTATCTCATAGTATTCATGTTCCTCGGAACGAGAATGCGGGTGTGTATGCACAGTTGATTGAGGCGGAGGAAGAGGATTTTCATTAGGGTTTCGGAACGGGTGCGTATGCACAGTTGACAGTCGTCTTTTTCCAAACCCTAATGAATTTATGATATATCAATTAATAATATTAATTAAACGAAATTGTGTCATGGTTGGGTTTGTTGACTTGTTGACCAAGGTTGACTTGTTGACCATGGTTGAAACTTTGACTATCATCATTACATATCAAAGATGCTCTTTGATTCTAGCAAAACCATTTAATGTGTGTAATGATAATTGTCATTTCAAACCATCCATCAACTATTTCATTTTGATTATTATTATTATTTTGATAATTCATTTGATATTATGTTATGGTTGTAAAAAAGCATTTCATTCTATCATAACACTTCTCTCTCCTCTCTTCTTCTTCCTCCTCCTCTAGTTAAAGGAGACTCACTCTCATGTGTTGAGAAACCCCCTCCTTGAGATAAAAACACCCCAAAACCACTCTCTACTCTCTCTAGGATTAGAGGTCTAGCAAGCCAAAGACCTTAGTTCTCTCAAAGTTCGAGAAAGAAGCCCGAAGGTTGAACCCTCAGGTGGATCCATCTTTGACGGAAGAAGGCGACGAGGAAAGCACCATCCAAGCTCTACAAAGGTTTCAAGAAGAAGGAGTTCAAGTTAGGTATAACCTCTTTTCCGAGTAGCTAACTCTCTTTAGCTTAGTAGCTAGTTTAGTTTAGAAAAGATCCGACTTTTGTTAGTCCATGTTGCCTAATGCGCTAAAAATTTGTTTTTTATACCGTTTCCGCCTCCCCGTAAGAACCGGGGTTGGCAACGTGGACTTACAGTTTCCTGGCTCGGGCAAAACAGAATAGGAGCACATATGAGATATGTGCGGGACCGAGAACAATACGTGTATGTGATACCGTACTAGATTCTCGCGATATGTGATATCGGCCGGGGATATGTGATATAGCCGGGTCATCAGATCAAGTGTTGATTCGATGAACTGATACAGATTATTTTAGTCGGGTATTTGTGAAATAGCCGGATTATCGGATCAAGTGTTGATTCGATAATTTAATGTATAATTATATATTTGATATATTAAATTACATTAACTAGTATAAGCTCACAAAAAGATTCTTTTTCTCACTCGGGTAATACATTGATATATATTCGATATATGTTAATTGTATTATTTTATTTTGTTACAATAAATATTGTATATGCGATATATAATATTGTAACATGTTAGGGTTATTAATGCAACATGTTTAGTGGAGATTAAACATGGTTAGGGTTTGATTTTGGTTAATCTTTTCTAGAACCTTGTAGAAGGTTTTGTTTTATTTTGAGCAAAGATATTTGTTAAAGATATTTTGTTGATATTTCCTTAACCCAACCCAAACCCTTGACCATGGTAAACTCTCTACAATGGTTAAGTCTTCTCACTTGAACTATGGTTGCATTTCTAACCTCACACAACAATTCATTATTCATCAAAAAGAGAATGGTTCTTCTTCTTCTTCCTTCTTCTTTCATGGAAAAGCTTACTAGCTTTTTCATTAGTGATGATTTTGAGTGAGATTAAGAAAACAAATGAGAGCTAAATTCCTACTTCATCATCCTAATCTATCTTAGCCATTTATATTAGGGTGTTCACTTGATTAGTAAGTGAGAGCTTGTGTTAATGAAACTTCAAGGTAGATCATCTTTGTTATCGAAGATCGGAAGCAGGCATGCATCTTTCTCTTCGTGGAGCCTCTCTAGAGTCCGGATACTCGATGATCGCAGTGAAGGGACCACAACACGGAGCTTTAGAAGTGAAAGAACGGACTACAATGGTTGTAATCCTTATCTCTTAGATGTAAAGTTGTTTACATGCTTTGTTTTGCCTAATCTCTAGTTTAAGATCTTGGTTTAGGCTTGTTCGGCTCGTCTAAATTTTAAATCGGGCTTGGTTGATGCCTTATAGACCCTTGTGAGAGTGCCTAGTAACCCTACAGTGGTATCAGAGCCAAGCTAGAGCTTTAGGCGAACTCCTGGCGAAGTTTAATATCCGATCGAACTCCGAATACCCGTAAAACCCTAGTTTCTGGAAATTTTTCAAAAGGTTGATTTTTTTCATATTAAAAATGCTCAGAAAATTCAGCAGGTGATTTGATGGGTTACTGTGAAAAACGAGTCCAAAATGCCTTTATTGCGCCGCGGAACCGCGGCAATAGCCTTGCTTGCGCGGCGGTTCCGTGGCCAAACAGTGAAATTTGGGTTAGTGTTTTGCACAGTAATATCCGTACAGATTTCCTGATTGTTCTGGGAATTTTTATTATACTCAAGTGTTGAGTTTTCTGGGTTGTATTGGGAGCTCGTTGATTCGATCGGAAAGTTTAGCTTCGTTTAGTTTGTCCGGATAATTTTTAGAACGTGTTAAAAAGATCGAACGGATATCAATAACTCACTTTTTCCCCTGTCGGAAAATTTCCAAGTGTTGGATTTTTCTATAGTGTAAGAATGTTCTAAGTCGTGCAAGTAACGCGGTGGACCCTCTAGAAGAACTCAAACCTTAACTCGATTATGTGACCGTCTTGCACCGCCTCTAAAACTTTGGGTTTGGGGCAGTACGGCGTTGCCACATGTGAGGCGTTGGCTTGACCCTTCTACGGCTGGACCATTGGTACTGTGGCATGTGATGGATGTTTTTAAACTAATTTCAAGTGTTGAGAACTGTCACGACCCGAAATTGGCACGTGACGGCCCTAATACTACGCAACGCCTAAAGACGTAACGCAGTAAAAGAAAGCCAAAACCCAGAAATCTAAACCATGAAAATACGGAAAAGATAATAAAAGTATTTTGAAACATTTGAAGTCGCAACCCAAATTCCTTAAAAGTCCAACTTTCTTTCTTTAAAATTTTGGCAACACCCCTTTTGTAAAAACTAGCCCAAAGACGGAAAACAATCACATCATAAATATACGACGCCGTAGCGAAGAAATAAGAGACAATAGGAAGGAAACTGTATATAAAAGACAACAAATCCACAAATAATATACAATAACGTCCTCACCAAGTTTCTAAGTCAACAACATAATAGTAGATGGAGAGTACATGATACAACGAATGTACAATACAAAATACAGCTAACCACCAAAACCCACCTAAGCAAAATAGCACACTGTGAGCCGATGCGGTATCTGTAGCAAAAGATGATAGATGAATAGCCTGCCTCGACTACTCTGGGGGAACACCCTGCAAAACAACTGTGGCACAACGGGGGTGAGTTGCCAACTCGTGAATAGTAGATAACATATGCAAGTAATCGCAGGAATGTACGTACAGCATGAATCTAAGATATACAATTAACAGTAACAACAGGTCATGTGAATGCAGAATAATGGAAAGTACACTAGCAGATACAATCAATATGTGAAGCAGTAATAACATGACAGTAGTACGCAATAACCATGCAATAGGGATATGAGAATGTAGATATGCCACAATCATGAAGGGTACGCCAACAGGTACTCCCAATACATGGAACAGTGCATAAGTGAAAAGGTATGAGGTATGGAGTGAAATATGTCATCCCATGGGATCCTGTCATCGTGGTAGGATCACAATCCATCAAGACACTCAAATCCCAATTCCTCAAATCAGCCCCCAAGTTGGGCTCTCACATCATATAAGTCTCACATCTCCTCAATATACAATATCGAGTAATCTCATATATCCCGAATGTACAAATCAGTAATCCCATATGTATGTCCAATATCCAATCTCAATGAATCACCTAATATCC
Organism: Agapanthus africanus; assembly: GCA_030015575.1. Lineage (NCBI taxonomy): Eukaryota > Viridiplantae > Streptophyta > Magnoliopsida > Asparagales > Amaryllidaceae > Agapanthus > Agapanthus africanus. The sequence goes on from CM057343.1 coordinate 160,964,801, forward strand.
CAAATCAAATCTCAAGTAGAATTCTAACATCCTAAAGGTATATATTTGCAGAAATAAATATGATGGGGTCAATACACATATATTAGCGTCCCACTCCACTAATATTGGTGTAAGGGTATATATAACAACGGCTAAATCCCCTATTATATATACAAAGGTGTTAAAAAGAAATATCATGAAAACAATATGCCAAGCACCGACATAGAAATCCTGATTTATCAGATGCCGTCACCAAGACTAGCATCCTGATAGGTACGTATCATACGCTATCTCGAAAGCACGAGTGTCTAGCTCTGACCCTCGCCTTTCGACGTATGCATACGTGCATGACTCCTAACGGTATCTCCATGATCCCCGCCGAGTCATTGGTACTGACACCGGTAGGTACTCGCCCGCCTCTAGGCTCAATCGACAAAATCCATCGATTTTCTTGCCGAGGGGAACCATACCGGGACCCACCATGTACCCTCATATGGCAACCACACCTCGTATGGAGTATATAATCAGAACCGATAAATCTCATGGCGGCTGCGCAAATATTATATCAAGGAAACCGGGTTTTTCAATGTTTGCATAATTTCATGAACTCCCGCGGTTTCCAAATCCAGAAAACATCATGTAAAATCCAAATAAACAATGCGCAAATCCAGGAATAAATATATGTGATATCTCTGAAATGCGAGCATATAAATGAGAATATGTAGCTGAAACCAGATGTATGCGAAATCAATAAGGTACAGCTAAGTATAGGTGTCTACCTATAAGTAAAAGATGTCGTATACTCCCCTGGGTATAAGTAGAATATGTAGGATACCCCCTGGGTATAAGTAAAATATGTGCAAGGTATATCTGTAGCTGTATTGCAAGGTGTATATGTACCTATCACTAATGGTATGATACACTATAGGTATACCGACAAGCTAGATGTCATGTGTGACAATAAATATAGTATCTATAAGGGGTTTGTGTGTGACAAGGCAATTATTGACGGTGTGTGTGTAGCATACAATCCGTGCTCGTGCAACATAAACCGTCAATAATATGTGCAGTGTCCTACGGCTGCTAGTCACAGTATCATTATATCTAATAAATAGGGTAAGACGCAATTCTAACAATGACGTAGAATACGCAACAAGTATTAGAATCCTAGTCCAGACGCATAACGCCATGCGGGCGATTCCCCTGTAAATGTTAAATCTACTCACCTACGCTCCACGCTAGGTGAATCCTACCACCTGTCTCCCTCTGTAGCCGTGTCCGTAGTCCCCGCCTGCAAACCTGAAAATGAGACAAGGAAATCATATATAAGCCAATATTCCGCAAAACGCGATATCGAACCCAAACGAGAAACTCGCGTCGCGAACTAAACGCGCGTGTGCACGATACGCTAAAACATGTGTATACGCGTCTAAAACTACTGCGACATGCCGCGACACGTTGGATCGCAGAACCCACTCACGTATCGCGCGTATCGCGCAAACACAACGGACATGAAATACGATATTTGATCCCAGATTTTCCTACAGGTCAAAACTCACAAAACTACACATGCCAAAACACTGGAGAGCAAAGCAGAGAACCCTAGCCAAGACCCCAACACCCCAGCCCCCTACCGGCTGCAATTTGCGGCTAGATGTATTAAATCTGCGGCCAAGATGAAGCATTTGGGGCTCGTGTTCTGGTGGTGTGTTCTAGACCTAGTAAGCATGCCCCAGTTTTCTCAATTTTGTCCTGAAGGCCCCGGGTCAATAGCAGATTACAAAATGCTAATATATCGCTTAAAAACGCCAATTTTGCACAAAACACAAACCCTATGGTATTTTAGTGAAATCTGGGGGATTCTCAGTTAAAGTAACCCCAACAACACTAAAATAAGTTAGGTTAACTAGCACAATCATCACTTAACCAACATTCCACATAAATCACCATTTTAGCACAAAACTAACTATTTAACCCAAACCGATGCTAAACTACACACAACTTAAGCAAACCATGAAATTGGGTTAAGGAAATATACCTTATAGGATCCTAAGAAGCAGGAGAAGAAGCGTATGGGGGAAGAAGAGAGCTTGCAAGTAGCTGGAGCTCCTGCTGCTGCTGTTGCTGCCTGCTGTTGCTGCTGCTGTTTGCTGATGCTGAGGCTGCTGATGCTCTTGCCTCTGGTGTTGCTGCTCCTTGCTTCTGGGGTTGCTGCTTCTGCTGCTCTAGGGTGTGTGTGTGTTTGAGTGTGTGAGAGGATGAGAGAAAAGAATATGAGAGGGAGAAATGAGAGCAACTACTAACCCCTCTCCTTCTCACTCTCTCTCATCATTAATGAGGCATGGTCTAAAACCATGTAGCACCATGCTCAACTCTCTCACAAGGTCAACATTTCAACCCATTTAAAAAAATCAATTTAAAACCCTTTTTTTTTATTTTTAACAACCATACACTATTAAACCCAAAACACTTAATAATTAAAACTAGATTAAGGAAATGGTTAAACCACCTTGTTGCTAATCATGGTTTAACCCCACTTAACATCCTAGTTATCATGCACAAGTGTGTGCAAGCCTAGGAAAAATCTAATACAATATTCATTAAATAGGATAAAATAATTGAAAATCAATTTGATAAACTTTTTATTAAAAACCATATATTAAAATATAATTAGCCACAAAACATATTCTAAGGTGTTACAATCTCCCCCCTTAAAAGAAATTCGTCCCCGAATTTACAATAAATTGCTACGCGTACCTTCAAAGAGAAGATTACAACTCTCCTATCTAGCTCGCAGCCTCCCAAGTGATTACCTCACTATACAGCTACATCCAAGAAAGCTCTTGACAGATGGCAAGACCCTTGACCGACGTTTCTTTACCTGCCGAGCCATTAACACAACTGGCTGCCGGCGAGCGAAACGATCGCGTCCAAGCCAAAAGGTCTGGTGCCAAATCATGTGAGAAAGGTAATGAAGGTAATTGTAAAGTATCATCATAAGGAATATGGGGTGAAAACTCAATAATCTGGGCGGAAGTGCCAAATTAAAGGCAACGAAACTAACTCGCTTATAGGATCTCGAAAGGACCTAAAAATTCTGGGACAAGCTTCCCAAAATCCAACACGTCTTTTATCGAAAAAATCCGAAGGAATACATGGTTTTCCATTGCGCACTTAAGTCTACGACCAACACGGTCGCATAAGGCCTCTGTCCACAATGAACAATTTTCATCCTGACCTGAATCAATTGGATCATCTCCGAAGTCTCTAGACATAGCTGGGGTCCAAAATCCTACTTACGCAGAGTCAGAAAACAACAGACTGGTGATCGACATGTAAGGTTAGTCTAGCACCCTATGAAGAGTTTTGAAGCATCACATGTCTCAAAGTTTGTATTTTTAAGGTGCTAAGCTAACATGCAAAGGATAGATCCTAGAAAATTAGGGTTATCAAAACTTTAAGCTAGTAAAGACTAGGGTTTGAAGGCTACAACCTTTGTATCTCCCCTTTGCAAGACTCTTTGGTGTCTTGGGTGTTGAATCGAGGTCCTCTTGAACTCCCCTTGTGTCCACGACGATCCACCGCGGAGATCTCCGTCCAAGCTCGCTACTTTGTAAAATCAAAGGAAACACTCTAATCAAGTTGGCTAGACTTGAGTAGAATAGTGTTGTGGCTTTGGATCTCACTTCAAAAACCTTTCTTTGATTGTATTTAACTCACTAGAAAAACCTAGAGAGGAAAAGATGAAGGAAGATGAAGATGGTGGCCTTTCTTTGCAAGAGGTAAAAAGATAACCTTGAGTTAAAAAACAAGAGAAAGAAATATATATCACTATATATATTTAATTCCTTCTTGACTTCAACCATGATTAAAATGATAGATAGTTTATTTAACTTGGGTTTAGAATGATAAAGATAAGGATAACCATAGGTTAGTGGTAGTTGAGCTAGGTTAGGTTAGAAGAAGAGTGTGGAAACTAACATGATTATCCTTTCCTTTTTCATTTAACTTTAAAACCAAAATTAAATTATTATCCATTATTTAATCCATGGTGTGAGTCTTGCATTGCCACCATTTCCATATGCTAACAACCATGATGGATGAGTGTATGTATGTGTGCATGTATGCACATCCACATGTGCATGAAACTAGCATGAAAGAAAGAAAGAAAAACACACATGCATGCACACATCCATCATCCAAGAAAAGGTTTTAAGTGAGAAAACTAATGGTTAAATGATAAATCAACACTTGATTTATCAATCCGGTCATATCTCATATGACCCCACCAAAAGTAGTTCACCCGATCAATGTTCGGTATCATATACGCACATTTCAATCGGGTGCATGCGCATATCGCATACGCGCACCACAACGTTTCGCCTGGACTGGGTAACTCCTTTGTGGGACTCTAAGACTCGTCAATACGCCGGCAGAGGATGATGATCATATCAGGTACCCTCAAGCCGCAAGCGGTCAGCTAAACGTAACGGCCACCCGGGTATTGAGCGATCAGAAGACAACAAGCGAACCTGCTACAACTCCCGTCGAGCCATCCGGCAACACTACCGTACAGTCCGGTCTCTTCGTCAGATATGCTGCATATCGAGCCTAGGGATGGTCACGTCGACCCCAATAACTCAATAAGTCGTGCCGGTGAATGGTCTATAACAGATCGAGAAACTACTGATAACACTTATCAGTAAATCTCAGCAGCCCTGGCCAGGGACTTGCTGTTATAACCAGTCGGGCACAGCACAGCATCAACTCCCAATACCGGGAGAGACGAAACCCCTCCTATCGCTCATCGTCTTCGTGTGTCTCGGGACTATACCCAACGGCCACCTGTTTGCACGACTCAGTAGAGCCGTGGTAGGGTGGCAATCAAAGTACAGTGGGAGAACACACAAGACTCCATGACGATCTCGGGTCTACAGACTAACCTGTACCAGTGTCACCTGAGAACTGCTATCCGACGATAGATATAATTCCATATAGGAGTTCTCGGTGAGTCCGTCCAGTGTACCCAGTCACCACTGAGCACCCGTATATGATCTTGATGTCAAACATCGATGAATATGGGAACATCCATCGCCCATCGTATGGGTCTAGTATCATATACGCTAGTCTACTCTGGTATATCGATGCCCCGTCTCGATATACCTATGACTAGGGACTTTCCAGGATATGCTTATAGACTACAGATGTCCCACTAGTATGATCTCCATCATAATCAGAGTAGTCAAGCCGATATCCTCAGGGCTTTATCAGCATGTATGAATGAATAGAAGCATGATCAAATAAACATGTCAGATAAAGAAGAACCAGATAGCATACTATCATGTCGAGCAAGAATGCAAACTGAATATATATACATGTATAGATACATCCACTATCACATAATGGCCTCTAGGGCATACATATATCCAACAATCTCCTACTTGCACTAAGGCCAGTTATTGGCGTATCTCATACCCAACATCTCAAAAAGTCGCTCATGCTGCGGCTGAGGGAGGGCCTTGGTGAATGGATCCGAGGCGTTGTTCTTTGTGTCTACTCTCTTAATCTCGATCTCGCGGCGATCTACAATCTCCCGGATCAAATGAAAGCGCCTCAGGATGTGTCTGGACCGTTGATGGGATCTGGGCTCCTTGGCTAACGCCATCGCCCCATTATTGTCACAATACAAAGGTATTGGATCAATATTGGTTGGAACTACTCCTAGCTCCGAGACGAACTTCTTCATCCAGACGGCTTCCTTGGCGGCATCATTTGCAGCAATGTACTCAGCTTCCATCGTAGAGTCTGCAACGGTATCTTGTTTGGAACTCGTCCAACTTACCGCCCCTCCATTGAGGGTAAATACAAACCCTGAGATAGATTTGCTGTCATCCTTATCGCTCTGGAAGCTCGAATCGGTAAAGGCCTCCATTTGGAGGTCTGTATTACCATACACCAAGAACAATTCTTTAGTTCTTCGTAAGTACTTAAGAATGTTCTTCACAGCTGTCCAGTGGTTCTTCCCTGGGTTGGATTGATACCTGCTTACAACACTAAGTGCATAAGCTACATCTGGGCGTGTACATAACATCGCATACATTATAGATCCTACTGCCGAAGCATAAGGTATAATGCTCATGCGAGCTCTCTCTTCATCGGTCTTTGGACAAGAATCCTTGGAGAGAGTGACTCCATGGCAAGCGGGTAAGGCACCCCGCTTGGAGTCTTCCATACTAAACCTCTTTAGGATGGTGTTGATGTACCTGGTTTGGGAAAATCCCAATAACTTTTTGGATCTATCCTTATAGATCCTTATGCCCAGGATGTATGTGGCATCACCCAGGTCCTTCATGGAGAACCTCAGTGATAAGAATGATTTGACCGACTGTAGCATAGGAATATCATTTCCTATCAGAAGAATATCATCTACGTACAATACGAGGAATGTAACAGCTCTTCCTACAGCCTTCTTATAAACACAAGGTTCATCTGGATTTTTGATGAAATCAAACTCTTTGATAACATCATCGAAACAGATGTTCCAACTCCGAGATGCCTGCTTTAACCCATATATGGATTTAAGCAATCTACATGCTTTCTCGCTGCTCCCACTGTCAATAAAGCCCTCTGGCTGATCCATATAAACGCATTCTTCTAAATCTCCATTTAGAAATGCTGTTTTAACGTCCATCTGCCAGATTTCATAGTCGTAGTGAGCAGCAATAGCAAGTAGGATCCGAATGGATTTAAGCATGGCTACGGGCGAAAAAGTTTCGTCATAGTCCAAACCTGGTCTTTGACGAAAACCTTTCGCCACAAGTCTTGCCTTATAGGTCTCTACCTGCCCATCCACACCAATCTTTCTTTTAAAGATCCATTTGCACCCTACAGGTTTTACCCCAGGGGGTACAACGTCCAAAGTCCATACTTTGTTGGTGTACATAGACTCCATTTCGGATCTCATGGCATCCAGCCACTTCACAGAGTCACCACTCGTGATAGCTTGCTGAAAACTGGTAGGATCATCATCTTCCATGATACAGTCTTCTCTGTCACCATCAATGAGGAAACTGTAGTACCTCTCCGGTGGGCGAGAAGTCCTACCAGACCTACGGAGTGGCCGAGGTTCTTCAGTTTCTGCTGCAACAGTCGGTTCAACCAAATCGTCATTTGTAGTTTGTGTCTCTAGAACCTCTTCTAGATCCACCACTTTGTCATCATCTTTATCTGTGAAAAACTCTTTTTCCAAGAATGTGGCATGTTGAGAAACAAACACTTTTTGTTCCTCTTTGTGGTAGAACAGATATCCATAAGAATTCTTTGGATATCCTACAAAGTTACACATGACTGACCGTGTCTCGAGTTTGTCCGGATTCTGCTTTTTAACATAGGCCGGGCAACCCCAAATCTTAATTCTCTTAAGAGATGGTCTCTTCCCATGCCATATCTCATATGGCGTGGTAGACACGGCTTTGGTTGGAACCCTGTTTAGTAGAAACGCTGCAGTCTCCAATGCATGCCCCCAAAACGAGACTGGTAACTCAGTGTCACTCATCATGGACCGGACCATATCTAATAGGGTCCTATTCCGTCGTTCTGACACACCGTTGTGCTGTGGTGTGTAAGGAGGAGTGAGCTGAGAGAGAATCCCATTCTCTTTTAGGAAGTTTGCAAATTCTGTACTGAGATACTCACCACCTCGATCTGATCGAAGCATCTTGATACTCAAGCCGGTTTGTTTTTCTACTTCTTGTTTATATTCAATGAATTTCTCGAAAGCTTCGGACTTGTGCTTTAATAAAAATACATGACCGAATCTTGAGAAGTCGTCAGTGAATGTAATGAAGTATGAAAAACCGCCTCTAGCCTGTGTAGACATTGGTCCACATACATCACTATGTATGAGGCCTAAGAGCTCAGTAGCTCTTTCTCCGTGTCCGGTAAACGGAGTTTTGGTCATTTTACCCTTGATACAAGACTGGCAAGTCGCATAAGATTCATATTCAAAAGAGTTTAAATATCCATCTTTATGTAACTTGTTTAGTCTTGTTTCGTTAATATGACCAAGTCTACAATGCCAAAGAAAAGCTTCATTTAATTCTGAAAGTTTTCTTTTATTAGTGTGTTGTATACTGAAAACTGTGTGTTGATTTAGGACATATATTCCGTTATTTAGCGTACCATACCCAACCAACATTTGATTTAGGTGAATGTTCATAACATTGTTTTGCAATACAAAATTATATCCTTCATTGTCCAACAAAGAAATGGATATTATATTACATAGCATAGTTGGTACAAAATAACATGGATTTAAAACCAAAATACATCCAGAAGGCAACCCCAAGTGATACTCTCCCACTGCGACTGTATGTACATTGGAACCATTTCCAACGCGGAGAGTATGGTCACCTGTCCTCAAAACCTTGCTATTTCTCAGCCCCTGCATAGAATTGCAAATGTGAGAACCTGAACCGGTATCCAATACCCAGGAAGCAGAGTTTATAGAAAAACAGTTTTCAGTCACAAACGCACCTGAAGCAGAAGCATCACCATGCTTCTTCTTGAGACTTAAGTACTCTGTGCAATTGCGCTTCCAATGTCCTGTCTTGTGGCAATGAAAACATTCGCCCTTCCCCGAGTCTCCAGCCTTGGACTTTCCCTTTCCCTTCAACTTTTGAACTCCGCCTTTAGGATTAGTGGGTTTCTTCTTTTTCTTTCCCTTGGCTTTAGCTTTCGGGCGAGAAGAAGAAGACTGTCCAATAGTCATAACGGGAGTTCGAACTGACTTCATAGTGCTCTCTGCACTCTTTAACATGTTAAGGAGTTCAGGGAGATCCTTCTCCATGCTGTGCATGTTGAAGTTCACTATGAACTGAGCAAAGGTGGAGGGGAGTGACTGCAGAATAATATCTATATATTGTTCATTGTCCATTGTCCATCCCAGGTCCTCAAGCTCTTCTATAAGAGCTATCATCTTCAATACATGGTCTCCTACTGGTGTGCCATGGGCCATTCGCATCTGAAACAGTTTCCTTGATGCTTCGTATCGTAATACGCGGGATTGCTCCCCATACAACTCCTTTGTATGGAGCAATATACCGTGAATATCCATGTCCTCGTGCTGCTTTTGATGTGTATTGTCCATCGATGCAAGCGCGAGGCATGTGGCCGTGGTACAGTCAGCGTCCCATGTCTTGCGGACTTCAATGTCCGCAACTGAGGATTTTGGACCTGGGACGGGCGGGGCTGAAGCCGTGAGGACATATGATACTTTATCATAAGTCAAGGCGATCTTCAGATTCCTTAGCCAGTCTTTATAGTTGGTCCCATTCAGTTTGTTTTTATCTAGTAGAAGCTTAAGTCCAGTCATTGGTATCTGCCATTAAGAGAGAGAAAAGAATACACTCAGCGAAAGCTCTTGCATAGATTAGATTGGTTTATTATCTTGTCTAATCGATGTTTCCCACTGCTTTTTATCAAGTTTTTCTTTCAAACCTTAAAAAGAAAAACTAGCCAGGATTAATTACAGTCTACAACTTCGCTAACCGTTCAGCCAGGCCAGTGTCGGTACTTTGAGGGAGGTTCCCCGTGCTTTCGCACGGACCTAATTAGAGTAAACCTCGTTTTCCCAGAGGCGGAGCCCCGTTAACACCTTTCTAGACACCTAATGAGTTAGCTAATTATAAACTGTAAAACTCTCCTAGGAGCAACTATTGCCCACAGTGGGATCGGGATCCAACCATCATATGGAAGGTATGCAATCTCATTGCAAATTTCAACTATTGAAATTCCCGATGTGGTTTTTACCCCTAATACTCGTGACCTTGGCTAAGGTCAACAAATCACGAGCACTAGTCAAGCTCAACCCGTCATTTCTTGATTAATTAGACCCGTTCACATGACCCTTGGCTAAGGTCAACAAAGTCATATGCCCGTCCTAATTAATCTGCATCATATGCGTTTGTAGGAAGACATCACTTAGCTACCGTACACTACGCCTTGGCTAAGGTCAACAAACGTAGCACGAATACTAAGTACTCTACTTCCTAAAATGACGGAGGGTTGTGAATGATTTTTAAGAAAATCTTTAACGCTTTGAACTTGATATCGTTGTAGAATCAAACAGTTTTCAAAAGGAGTGGCTTAAGCTCCGCAGTTTTGAAATATAGCTTTTTCATAAATAGCCGAGTAGTTTTCAAATCCGATTCTACAACATCTTTTAGGTTTATTTTCTTTACATTAATCACATTAATGTAATCCCATCATTTAAGTCCTTAAGCCAATCACAGAAAAGAAACGAAAATAACACGTACGCTTATGCCATCCGCATTCGCCGCAATGTTCCGTTATGCACCGTTAGGTTACTTAACTAACGGCATACCGGGACGGGACTAGCGCGGGTGTAAAACATAAGCAACGTCTACTATATATCATATATATAATATGTCATTTGTCTCAGATATCACAGAACACAGGCAGCAGAAACATAGATATAACGTGGGATATTCTAGGACGTCCGTATTTAGTATTTAGCCAGAATAAAAAATACGGATTCCACAGTCGCGATGAACTGCCAAGCCCACACCCTGGACCCTACGAGAGCGGCAAGTGAACCTACCAATCCTAGAGTTTAGGAGACCCGCTCTCGACTCCTCGAGATGGCCTCCCACTGAACCCCAGAACCCGGTCACCTGTGCTCCCCTCCTTGGGTCCATCCTAATGCGGAAAAGTAAATAATATACAATACTGGTGACACAACCGCAACCTGGAAGTGCCCTAAATAAAAGAATATTACATTACATTTGAATTTACATGAATGAAAATATAAAACTCTCATCTCACAAAAACCCCCCGGCTATTCGATCGCGACAATCCTGCACATCATATCTCAGCAACACATAATATCACATATCATCAACGTAAGTAAGTATGCGTACCCCGATTGTCGTTGACATATAGCAACGGCAATCGGCAATACCACTACATACTACACTTACGGTCACAGAAAAGAAAGTGTAAAATAGTATCACATTCCGGATAAACAGACAGTATTGAATTTTTCGAACGAACTATCAAATACCCAGGATTCACTAAAGCCCAACACTTGAGCAGGATTCAAACACCTGGAGTGTGACACAGTAGTAGCGGTCCAGCCGTAGAAGGGTCAAGCCAACGCCTCACATGTGGCACGCCGTACTGCCCCAAACCCTAAGGTTCAAAGGGCAGTTCAAGACGGTCACATAATCGAGTTAAGGTTTGTTGTCTTCTAGAGGGACCACCACAAAAAGACTTGCACGTATTTCCAAAGTATTCAAACCCCGTGAATAGTGAGCAAATGACATTCGTTCAAACACTTCAATACTTCCTAATTTACCCGGAAAAGCTACGAAAACAAAATTCCGATCGAATCGACGGGTCCAAAATTATCTCCAGAATTTTTCTAAACTAAATACAGATCAAAAATATCCAAAATTATGTACAAGCAGATTAATGAATTACAGAAGAAAAATGATCCATCAATTTATATATGTGGCCGCGGAACCGCGGCCTAAGCAAGCTTAGGCCGCGTTTCCGCGGCGGTTCTAACTGTTCATGTGATTATTTTTCTGCCATAATCCTTATATTTTCCTGCTATGATTTTTACATATTTTTAATTCTGCAAAATGTCAATTTTTAGAAAATTTCCAGAGAGCCCCCTAAAAAGCCGTATTTCGGTTCGATCGGAGTTTTGACTTCGTAAAAAGGTCGCCTAATGTTCTAGGTCGACTCTGATACCAATGTAAGGTTAGTATAGCACCCTATGAAGAGTTTTGAAGCATCACATGTCTCAAAGTTTGTATTTTTAAGGTGCTAAGCTAACATGCAAAGGATAGATCCTAGAAAATTAGGGTTATCAAAACTTTAAGCTAGTAAAGACTAGGGTTTGAAGGCTACAACCTTTGTAGCTCCCCTTTGCAAGACTCCTTGGTGTCTTGGGTGTTGAATCGAGGTCCTCTTGAACTCCCCTTGTGTCCACGACGATCCACCGCAGAGATCTCCGTCCAAGCTCGCTACTTTGTAAAATCAAAGGAAACACTCTAATCAAGTTGGCTAGACTTGAGTAGAATGGTGTTGTGGCTTTGGATCTCACTTCAAAAACCTTTCTTTGATTGTATTTAACTCACTAGAAAAACCTAGAGAGGAAAAGATGAAGGAAGATGAAGATGGTGGCCTTTCTTTGCAAGAGGTAAAAAGATAACCTTGAGTTAAAAAACAAGAGAAAGAAATATATATCACTATATATATTTAATTCCTTCTTGACTTCAACCATGATTAAAATGATAGATAGTTAATTTAACTTGGGTTTAGAATGATAAGAGAAGGATAACCATAGGTTAGTGGTAGTTGAGCTAGGTTAGGTTAGAAGAAGAGTGTGGAAACTAACATGATTATCCTTTCCTTTTTCATTTAACTTTAAAACCAAAATTAAATTATTATCCATTATTTAATCCATGGTGTGAGTCTTGCATTGCCACCATTTCCATATGCTAACAACCATGATGGATGAGTGTATGTATGTGTGCATGTATGCACATCCACATGTGCATGAAACTAGCATGAAAGAAAGAAAGAAAAACACACATGCATGCACACATCCATCATCCAAGAAAAGGTTTTAAGTGAGAAAACTAATGGTTAAATGATAAATCAACACTTGATTTATCAATCCGGTCATATCTCATATGACCCCACCAAAAGTAGTTCACCCGATCAATGTTCGGTATCATATACGCACATTTCAATCGGGTGCATGCGCATATCGCATACGCGCACCACAACGTTTCGCCTGGACTGGGTAACTCCTTTGTGGGACTCTAAGACTCATCAATACGCCGGCAGAGGGTGATGATCATATCAGGTACCCTCAAGCCGCAAGCGGTCAGCTAAACGTAACGGCCACCCGGGTATTGAGCGATCAGAAGACAACAAGCGAACCTGCTACAACTCCCGTCGAGCCATCCGGCAACACTACCGTACAGTCCAGTCTCTTCGTCAGATATGCTGCATATCGAGCTTAGGGATGGTCACGTCGACCCCAATAACTCAATAAGTCGTGCCGGTGAATGGTCTATAACAGATCGAGAAACTACTGATAACACTTATCAGCAAATCTCAGCAGCCCTGGCCAGGGACTTGCTGTTATAACCAGTCGGGCACAGCACAGCATCAACTCCCAATACCGGGAGAGACGAAACCCCTCCTATCGCTCATCGTCTTCGTGTGTCTCGGGACTGTACCCAACGGCCACCCGTTTGCACGACTCAGTAGAGCCGTGGTAGGGTGGCAATCAAAGTACAGTGGGAGAACACACAAGACTCCATGACGATCTCGGGTCTACAGACTAACCTGTACCAGTGTCACCTGAGAACTACTATCCGACGATAGATATAATTCCATATAGGAGTTCTCGGTGAGTCCGTCCAGTGTACCCAGTCACCACTGAGCACCCGTATGTGATCTTGATGTCAAACATCGATGAATGTGGGAACATCCATCGCCCATCGTATGGGTCTAGTATCATATACGCTAGTCTACTCTGGTATATCGATGCCCCGTCTCGATATACCTATGACTAGGGACTTTCCAGGATATGCTTATAGACTACAGATGTCCCACTAGTATGATCTCCATTATAATCAGAGTAGTCAAGCCGATATCCTCAGGGCTTTATCAGCATGTATGAATGAATAGAAGCATGATCAAATAAACATGTCAGATAAAGAAGAACCAGATAGCATACTATCATGTCGAGCAAGAATGCAAACTGAATATATATACATGTATAGATACATCCACTATCACATAATGGCCTCTAGGGCATACATATATCCAACACGACACGACCTAGCCCCTAAACCTAAAGGTTGCCAATTGGATTGTCTCCTGATAACAGCTTTCGAAGAAGAATCCTAACAATGGCGAGTGACGATCCCAACTGCTGACAACAATTAACACAAACGCATAACTTAACAAAGAACAACTGAGCAAACTGAGCATAACCGGGCGACAAGAATCCGAATGGAGTCACACCCTGACTAACCTGGGTAGACACCATAACGAAATTCATGGAGATCTGCTCCCACTCTTATTTCGGAATGGTTAAAGGTTGCAACTCTCCAGCCGGCCTTAGATGCTCAACCCAAGTACACAACAAGACAGACACGTTGAAACGAAACCCAAAGCTTTTATTTACATCCTTTCCCACCCATAACTATCACACAAGTCACGTCAATGTTGATGGAACTCGAATGAAAACAGAAAGTTGACTGATGTACCTGCTCTAGGATTCCACGTCTCTACCCGATAATATCAGGTACACAAACGCGTCCCTAACTTAGCACACCATTATCACAAATCAAGGACTCCGAATCATTACTCGGCCGAGTATGCTCAAGTATCTCTGACGTACGAGCATCGGCGGGCAGTGTCTCACGAAAGCGATTAAGGAAAAGTGGTCGGGCGCGGACATGAGCAAGCTGTCCCCTCCATAGAGACGAACTTAAGCTGTACTCAACGATCGCACAAGAGCTGTAAATCTGCAGAAGACTATTACAACAATCAAAATCCGCTGCAGGAAGATGTACTTTAAGCTCTGGTGGTCCGTAAAAATCTGACACGACTCTCGAACCAGTAGTGTCTCCAAATCTCCAACGCAAAACCACCGCGGCCATCTCCAGATCATAAGTGGAATATCCTTCTCGTACTTCCTCCAAATGTAGGGAAGCAAAAGCGATAACTCTATAGTGTCACCTCAGTACACTCTCGAGCCCACTCAAGAAACATTGCAGTTAAACAACAAGGTCGCCCGAACTAAAAGCAAAGAAAGAACTGATGCAGTTGTTAACAGAATCTTCAACTGCCGAAACTCCGCACAAATGCCTCAGTCCACAGAAAAGAAACCTTCCTTCCGGTCCATTCAGTCGACGATGCAACACTACTCTAGAAATCCTGCACGAAACGTGAAAGGTTCCTAGGCACCCTAGTGAGGTCTCACAAGTCATCATCTATGCAAATTTCTAAAAAAAAATACGGTGCCGAGAAACCCTAGAACGGATCGTTAACTAGATATATATAGGCGAAGCAAGCATGTAATCGAATTAAATGCTAAGGGAAAGTGACTATAACCTTTGTAGATCCGGTCCACCACTTCCTAAGCTCCGTGATGATCTCCCTCCGCTGTCTAAATCGAACCCTTGACTCAGCATTGGCATCATCGAAGAATGGGCGGGCTTGATCGTCGGTTCGATGCCAAAGATGATCTACGTCGAGGCATCACAAGAACAAGCTCCAACTTCACCAAGCTTTGATAACTTGTGAAGTAAACACCCTATACAACTTGGAAAGAGGTAGAGGATGAAGAAATAGGAAGTGGGTAGACTTTAGAATTGGATTTCTCACTTGATTTCACTAGTTGCCATTGATGGTCACTAGCTTTCTTCATGGAAGAAGAAGATGAAGAAGAAGAAGAAGATATGATAAGTTAATAATAAATTAGATAAAAATCAATACTTATCATACTTTCAACTATAGTTAAGTGTAGAGAATTAACTTGGGTTAGTTAAAAGGTTAGGGTTAAGTATAAGACAAGAATGGAGGACTAATTCAAAGCTTCAAGAATCTTCAACTAAAAACAAAAAAAAACAACCATTCTTTTCTTATCTTTTTTCAAAAATAAATAAATAAATAAATAAGAAAAAAGAAAACCCTAATCATAAACTTAACCATGGTTTAATTCTTTACACTTAACCAAGTAAACATGTATCATCAAACATGATACAATCATGTGCACAAATGTATATCACATATACAACTTGCACAATTCAAGTGAGAAAATCCATTTAAAGTGAACCAATACTAGTTAATGCAAAGTAATATATCAAATATATAATTCTACATTAAATCATTAAATCAACACTTGATTTAACGATCCGGTCATATCGCATATAACCGACTAGTATCCTATGTATCGGCTTATCGAATCAATCCTTGATTCGATAACTAGGTTATATCGCATACAACCATTCGACACATTTATCGCGAGAATGAAATACGGTATCACATACACGCATTATTCTCGGTCCCGCACATATCTCATATGCGCTCCTATTTCGTTTCGCTTGAGCCAGGAAACCTCTGTGTAGGACTCTAAAGACTCGTCAATACGCCGGCAGCGGATGATGATCATATCAAACATCCACAAGCCGCAAGCGGTCTGCTAAACGTAACGGCCACCCGGGTATTGAGCGATCAGAAGATCCACGAGCAAGCCCGCTCACACTCCTGTGAATCCAACCAGTAACACTTACCGTACAGTCCGGTCTGTTCGTCTGATATGTCGCATATCTCGCCTAGGGGTGGTAAATGTCAGACCCCAATAGCTTGATAAGTCATGCCGACTTGAGGTCCATAACATTCGTGAAACTACTGATAACTTTTACCAGTATATCACTGCAACCCTGGCCAGGAATTTCCTGTTATGGCCAGTCGAGCATAGCGCAACATCAACCCCCAATACCGGGAGAGACGAATCCCCTCCTATCGCTCATTGCCTCCATGTGAATCGGGACTGTACCCAAAAACTACCTGTTTGCACGACTCAGTAGAGCCGTGGTAGGGTGGAAATCAAAGCACAGTGGGAGACACACAAGACTCTATGACGATCTCGGGTCAACAGACTAAGCTGTACCAGTGTCACCAGAGAACTGCCATCTGACGTGAGGTATAATACCATCTGGGAGTTCTCGGCGAGTCCGTTCAGTGTACCCAGTCTCTACTGAGCACCCGCATACCATCTCCGATGTCAAACACCAATGGATATGGGATCATCCATCGCCCATCGCATGGGTCGAGAAGATATACGCTAGTCTACTCTGGAATATCGATGCCCCGTCTCGATATTCCCTCGACTAGGAACATTTCAAGGATGTACTCATGGACTATCCAGGCCCCGCTAGTATGATCTGCATCATAGTCCTGGAAGTTGAGTACACATCCTAAGGGCTTTATCAACATGTAACAGAGAGACGGAAAGTATACACGTTAAGACAAAGAGCAACCGGATAGCGTACTATCATGTCGAGCAAGAAAGTCCTACCTATATATGTCCCAGCATCCACCACAATATACATCCAATGTACAGTAATGGCCTCTAGGGCATACATATAACTAACAATCTCCCACTTGCACTAGGGCCATCTGTAGCAGTGGTTGCAGTATCACATACTCAACCATTCCCTAAAAGTCTCTCTTTGGGGAAAAGGCCTTCGTGAGTGGATCCGCCGTGTTGTCCTCTGAGTCTACTCTCCTTACCTCGATCACCTCGGAGATCAACTATCTCCATGATCAGGTGATGCTTCCTCAGAATTTGTCTGGGTCACTGATGGGACCTGGGTTCCAGGGCCAAAGCCACACTTCCATTGTCATACAATGGCAGGAACCTAGTTCATCTTATGAACCATTATACACCCAAACTTTCTCTTTGGTAGTATCTTCAATAGCGATGTTGCCAGCCTTTATCGTCTAGTTTGCCACGGTATCTAGCTTGGAACTCTTCCAACATACCGTCCCTTTACTGAGGGTAAAGACAGTGCCTGTGACTGACATTCAGTCGTCTTTATCACCCTGGAACACTTCCAGTGATTCTCCCCAGGATCAATTGATACAATCTCACTATACCTAGTGAGAACCCTAATATCCCTTTAGATCTATCTCATAGGTCCAAATCTCAGGATTTAGAAGGTATCATCTTTATCCTATTTGGAGAATCCTTGTGATAATAGGAGATTGACCGATCGTAGTATAGGAAACTCTTTTCCTATCAAGAGTATGTTGTCTACGTACAATACGAAGATGACCACCTTACTCTCTACTACCCTTTTGTATATACAAGGTTCGTCTACCATTTTGATGAAGTCAAACACTTTGACTATCACATCAAAACAGACGTTCCAACTCCGCGATGCCTGCTTCATTATGTAAAGCAACTTGCACACGTTTCCGCTGCTCCCACTGTTTTACGAAGACCTCTGGCTGTGCTCTTATAGACGTTCTCTTCTAAATCAGTATTTAAAAAAGCAGTCATGGCACCCAACCGCCAGATATCGTAGTCATGGTATGTAGCCGTGGTAAGTAGGATCTGGATAGACTTAAGCATAGCTACTGGAAAAAGGTTTCATCATTATCCACGCCTGGTCGATGACGAAAACCTTTAACATGTCTAGCTTTGAAAGTCTCAACTTTTCCATCTACACCAAGTAATCTTCTCAAGATATACTTGCTCCTGATGGGGATTTAACCCTTCAGATATAGCAGCTAAAGTCCATACTTTGCTGGTGAACATGGATTCCATCTCAGATCGCTAAGCATCCAGTCATTCTTACAGAGTCCCTACTCTCGATGGCCTGCTCGAAACTAGTTGGGTCATCATCTTATGATGCAATCCTTGCTCCCACTGTCATCGAGAAACCGAGGTATCTCTCAGGCGGATGAGGAACCCTACTAGATCGGCGGAGAGGCTGAGGTTCGTCGGGAACTATAGAATCCTTTGGTTCTGTCAAATCATCAACTGCAGTTTTGTATAGCTGGAACCTTTCCAGTTCTACAGAACTGATCCTGCCTCGATCTTGTCCGGATTTTGCTTTAAACATAAGCCGGAAAACCCCAAATCTTAACTCGCTTAAGAGATAGGATCTTCCCACACCATATCTTATATGGAGTGGTAGGCAGTGATTTGATTCAAACCTAATTCAATAGGTATGCAGCTTCTCAAGTGCATAACCCCAAAAGGAAATGGGTAACTCAGTAATACTCATCATAGAGCACACCATATCTAATATTGTGCAATTGCTCCGCCCTGATACACCGTTGTGCTGTGGTGTATTCAGAGGAGTAGCACTCAGAGAGAATCTCATTCTCCTTTAGAATAGTCCAGGAATTCTATGCACAAGTATTCTCCTCCCTGATCTTATCATAGGACATAATACTTATACCCGTATTTTGGTTCTCTGCTTCTAACTTATATTCTGTGAATATCTCAAAAGGTTCGGACTTATGTTTCAACAGGAACATATGACTGAATCTTGAGAGATTATCAGAGAATATAATGAAGTATAAAGAACTAGTCCTGGCATGTGTAGACAGGAGACTTTACATACATCATTATGTATCAGTCCCAAGAGTTTACTAACTCTTTCTCTGTTTCTAATAAACAGAGCTATGGTCATCTAATCTTTGTGACATGACTGGCAAGTTTTACAAGATGTAAATTCAAACTGATTTAAATATGCATCTAAAATGTAACTTCAGCCAGTCGGGTCGCATTGATGTGACCTAGTCTACAATGCGCCAAGAAGGATTTGTTCATTTCTGAACTCTTCCTCTTGTGTGTGTTCTGTATACTAGGAACTGGAGTTTGATTTAGAACTTTAATGCTTTTAGATAACGTGCCTGAACCGATCAACTTTTGATATAGGAAATGTTCAAAACATTATCCATCAATACAAAATTATATCCTTTCTTTAGTAATAAAGAGACTGATATGATTTTGTATATCAGGTTCGGTATCTAATAGCATTTGTTCAGAATCAATGTATTCGCAATACAGGGTGACAGTGACCAACAGACTTGGCTGCAACACTTGCCCCGTTTTCTGCCTCATGAAACTTATCACCCGTTCTCAGTTTTTCTACCTTTTTGTAGCCCTATGTAACAGATTACATATCTGGGATCCTGATCCGGTATCATATACCCAGGATGCAGAGGATACTGAGAAACAGTTCTTTGTAATGAACACACCCGAAGGAGATGCATCATATGCACTTTCTTCGTTTGGGCGGCATAGGAATTCTGGTATTCCCCAATTTTCTGCTCTGTCTTATAACAATTATAAGTTGGAGCGGGACCAACGATCCCCAGCTCAGTATAACAAGCGGGTTCGGTCAATACATCCATATTATTATCTTGATTAAGGCATGATATGGTCGCTACCAGGAGAGAGAGAGAAGAAAACACTCAGCGTGCGCTCTTGCAAGATTAGATTGGTTATATATTTTATCTAATCAGGATGGCTCCCACTGTTTTTATCAAATCTTCCTTCAAACCTTAAAAGGAAAGACTAGCCGGGATTAATTGCACTCTACAAGTTCGCCAATCTTTCAGCCAGGCCAGTGTCGGTACTTTGAGGGAGGTTCCCCGTGCTTTCGCACGGACCTAATTACAGTAAACCTCGTTTTCCCAGAGGCGTAACCCTGTTGACACCTTTCTAGACACCTACTTGATCGGCTAATTGCAAAGTGCAAAACTCTCCCTGGAGTAACAATTACTCGTAGTGGGTATCGGGATCCAACTATCACATAGAAGGTATGCAATCTCATTGCAAATTTCAACACTTGAAACTCCCGATAATGGTTTTTACCCCTAGCACCTATGACCTTGGCTAAGGTCAACAAATCATAGGTATTAGTCAAGTTCTACCCGTCATTTCGTGATTAATTAGACCCACCCACATGACCCTTGGCTAAGGTCAACAAAGCCACATGACTGTCCTAACTAATCGCATCATATGTAGTGTAGGAAGACATCACTTAGGTACCGCACACTACGCCTCGGCTATGGTCGACAAACGTAGCACGAATACTAAGTACTCTACTTCCTAAAATGACGGAGGGTTGCGAATGGTTTTTATGAAAACCTTTAACGCTTTGAACTTGATCTCGTTGCGGAATCAAATGGTTTTTAAATGGAATGTTTTCGAGGCTTTTCTAGTTTTGCTAAAGGGGTCACTCCCGGTGAAGGGATCGTCGGCCCTTTCCTCGTCGAATGAGGTGCGGGATATATCATATATATCACTGTGCAAAGCGGAAACTATAGAAGCGATCAAAGACAAACCGAGGGTTGTAGCATCTGCCAGTTATTGCTAAAGGAGTCACTCCCGGTGAAGGGATCTCGGTCCTTTCCTCATCGAATAAGGTGCAGGATGTTCTATAATGAACACCGCGATGCAAAGCAAGAACTGTAGCTACCTGTTTTTATTTTGAAATTCGATTCCACAACATCAATTAGGTTTATTTTCTTTCATTAATCTCATTAATGAATATCCCATCATTTAAGTCCACCTAAACATCACAGATAAATATAACGTACGCTTATGCCATCCGCATTCGCCTCGATGTCCCGTCTGCACCGTTAGGTTAGGTAACTAACGGCAGAGCGGGGCAGGGCTAGCGCGGGTGTAAAACATAAGCAACGTTTATATAATATATCATATATACTATATATAATATCTGTCACAGAACATCACATGATCACATCACAGATAAATCACAGCAGAAGAAACATATGAAATATTGGATATACTAGGACGTCCGTGTTTTCAATACGAGCCAGTATAAAACACGGATTCCACGGTCGTGATGAATAGCCAATCCCACACCCCTAGACCCCTACGAGAGCGGCAAGAAACCCTACCAATTCTAGGGTTAGGAGACCCAGACTCGACTCCTCGAGATGGTCTCCCTCTGGACCCTAGAACCCGGTTACTTATGCTCCCCTCCTTGGGTCTATCCTAGTGCAGAAAAGTAAATAATATACATCAACGGTGACATCTTCCGCAACCAGGAAGTGCCCCAATAAAAGAATATTACATACAAGTTTTTACATGAATGAAAATGAAAAACACTCATCTCACATAAAAACCCCCCCGGCTATTCAAACACGACGATCCAATATAACATATCCAGCAACACATAACATCACATGTCATCAACGTAAGCAAACATGCGTATCCCAATTGTCGTTGACATATAGCAACGAAACCGGCGATATCACATATTACACTTACGGTCACAGAAAAGAAAGTGTAAAACTACAACAGTTGGAATCCGCAACCTCTTTAGACATCACATGCCTAATCAAATAAATTACTTAGACATCGCATGCCTAACAATTATAAACCCCGCATTTTAGTCTCAAAATCGAAAACACTTTTCAATATCAAGTCGGGCAATTCAACAGGATTCCCGACATTCTGATCGAATGCTCGTCGCAAACTTTAGTAGGCGGCCGCACCCCTAACGCCGTCGACAAAGTGCACCAAGGCGGAACACCGCTGCCGCGAGCACCCGAACGGATGCTTTCGGCGACGGGGTTCTCCTACAGTCACTTGGTCGGGGCTATGGAGTGAGGCTGTCTATTAAGTTTACCCGGCAAGTATCCGCGTACGCTACGTGATTGCGACGGACTTTTGATCACATCAAAACTCCGTGGCAACCGATCAAATGAGACTAAAGTGCTATATTTATAATATTCATTCAGTTATCTCATAACTACTTGTGAATTCCAATTATTGTATCACATTCCGGATAAATAGAAAATGTTAAACTTTCCGATCGAACAATCGAACACCCAAGTTTTCCCGATACAGCTCAACACATGAAATAAGTCTAACGGTATTCAGTTCGTGCCTCAGTACCAACGGTCCAGCCGTAGAAGGGTCAAGCCAACGCCTCACATGTGGCACGCCGTACTGCCCCAAACCCGAAGGTTCAAAGGGCAGTTCAAGACGGTCACATAATCGAGTTAAGATTTGTTGTCTTCTAGAGGGTCCATCGCGTTACTTGCACTACTTAGAACGTCGTTAAACTACGGAAAAATCCAACGCTTGGAAATTTCCCGGCAGGGGAAAAAGTGGGTATTTATATCCGGTCGAACTTTTTAACATATTCTAAAAATAACCGGAAATACACACCGACAAAATTAGACAGTCCGATCGAATATACAGAGTTCCCAATACAACCCAGAAAATAAAACTCTGGAATAAATATTAAAATATTCCCAGGAAAACCAACACCAGAAACTAGGAGTTACTGTGCAAACAGTATTGGGTATTGTGACTATGCTGCCGCGGAACCGCCGCAGAAGCCTTGCTTCTGCCGCGGTTCCGCCGCACTCTTGTCGAATCATGGACACGTGTTGCACAGTAATTCTTAGGATTCCCTGTTGATTTTTCTGCATATTTTTAATTTCGAAAAAAACACGATTTCAGAAAAAGTCCAGAGAGCAATTTCAAGTCGGGGTTTTGGGTCGATCGGACTTCTAATTCCGTCGGGACTTCGCCTAAGGCTCTAGCTAGGCTCTGATACCACTGAAAGGTTCCTAGGCACCCTAGTGAGGTCTCACAAGTCATCATCCATGCAAATTTCTAAAAAAAAATACGGTGCCGAGAAACCCTAGAACGGATCGTTAACTAGATATATATAGGCGAAGCAAGCATGTAATCGAATTAAATGCTAAGGGAAAGTGACTATAACCTTTGTAGATCCGGTCCACCACTTCCTAAGTTCCGCAATGATCTCCCTCCGCTGTCCAAATCGAACCCTTGACTCTAGCATTGGCATCATCGAAGAATGGGCGGGCTTGATCGTCGGTTCGATGCCGAAGATGATCTACGTCGAGGCATCACAAGAACAAGCTCCAACTTCACCAAGCTTTGAAAACTTGTGAAGTAAACACCCTATACAACTTGTCAAGAGGTAGAGGATGAAGAAATAGGAAGTGGGTAGACTTTAGAATTGGATTTCTCACTTGATTTCACTAGTTGCCATTGATGGTCACTAGCTTTCTTCATGGAAGAAGAAGATGAAGAAGAAGAAGAAGATATGATAAGTTAATAATAAATTAGATAAAAATCAATACTTATCATACTTTCAACTATAGTTAAGTGTGAGAATTAACTTGGGTTAGTTAAAAGGTTAGGGTTAAGTATAAGACAAGAATGGAGGACTAATTCAAAGCTTCAAGAATCTTCAACTAAAAACAAAAAAAAAACAACCATTCTTTTCTTATCTTTTTTCAAAAATAAATAAATAAATAAATAAGAAAAAAGAAAACCCTAATCATAAACTTAACCATGGTTTAATTCTTTACACTTAACCAAGTAAACATGTATCATCAAACATGATACAATCATGTGCACAAATGTATATCACATATACAACTTGCACAATTCAAGTGAGAAAATCCATTTAAAGTGAACCAATACTAGTTAATGCAAAGTAATATATCAAATATATAATTCTACATTAAATCATTAAATCAACACTTGATTTAACGATCCGGTCATATCGCATATAACCGACTAGTATCCTATGTATCGGCTTATCGAATCAATCCTTGATTCGATAACTAGGTTATATCGCATACAACCATTCGACACATTTATCGCGAGAATGAAATACGGTATCACATACACGCATTATTCTCGGTCCCGCACATATCTCATATGCGCTCCTATTTCGTTTCGCTTGAGCCAGGAAACCTCTGTGTAGGACTCTAAAGACTCGTCAATACGCCGGCAGCGGATGATGATCATATCAAACATCCACAAGCCGCAAGCGGTCTGCTAAACGTAACGGCCACCCGGGTATTGAGCGATCAGAAGATCGACGAGCAAGCCCGCTCACACTCCTGTGAATCCAACCAGTAACACTTACCATACAGTCCGGTCTGTTCGTCTGATATGTCGCATATCTCGCCTAGGGGTGGTAAACGTCAGACCCCAATAGCTCGATAAGTCATGCCGACTTGAGGTCCATAACATTCGTGAAACTACTGATAACTCTTACCAGTATATCACTGCAACCCTGGCCAGGGATTTCCTGTTATGGCCAGTCGAGCATAGCGCAACATCAACCCCCAATACCGGGAGAGACGAATCCCCTCCTATCGCTCATTGCCTCCATGTGAATCGGGACTGTACCCAAAACCACCTGTTTGCATGACTCAGTAGAGCCGTGGTAGGGTGGAAATCAAAGCACAGTGGGAGACACACAAGACTCTATGACGATCTCGGGTCAACAGACTAAGCTGTACCAGTGTCACCAGAGAACTGCCATCTGACGTGAGGTATAATACCATTTGGGAGTTCTCGGCGAGTCCATTCAGTGTACCCTGTCTCTACTGAGCACCCGCATACCATCTCCGATGTCAAACACCAATGGATATGGGATCATCCATCGTCCATCGCATGGGTCGAGAAGATATACGCTAGTCTACTCTGGAATATCGATGCCCCGTCTCGATATTCCCTCGACTAGGAACATTTCAAGGATGTACTCATGGACTATCCAGGCCCCGCTAGTATGATCTGCATCATAGTCCTGGAAGTCGAGTACACATCCTAAGGGCTTTATCAACATGTAACAGAGAGACGGAAAGTATACACGTTAAGACAAAGAGCAACCAGATAGCGTACTATCATGTCGAGCAAGAAAGTCCTACCTATATATGTCCCAGCATCCACCACAATATACATCCAATGTACAGTAATGGCCTCCAGGGCATACATATAACTAACAAAACAGCGGTAAGAACCTGCTAAGCCCCAAAAATCTGCGGACCTCCGTCCTGCACACAAGTCTGGACCTAAGCTGTACGGCCACGATCTCCCTCGGAACCATACGAAATCGTCTCCCGTAACTACAAGACCTAGGAGTAAACACAAAACAAGCCTGAAGAAACACTCCGAGAATTTAGCAAACTGCTGGTGCTCTCCCAGTATCTGCATAACAAATCCTCAAGTGCTACTACTGTCCCTCAAGACACATTAAATAGACCAGAATGTTGTAAATAACACAACAATAACTGGTCGAGGAACGGCCTGAAGAAATCTGGTTCATCATATCTACGAATGCTGCTAGGGCATCAGTGAATCCAATGACTCACTAAAACACACAAAGCCCGTAGCACGCATAAGGCAGTCTTCGGAATGCCATCACTCCGAACCCACAATAATGATGACTTGATCCCAAGCAAACTTAGAAAATGTCTCGCACTGTGGAGCTGGTCGAAGAAATCGTCAATGAGAGGTAAAGGATACCCATCCGCATCGTAAGCCGGTTCAATTAACGATCCGTCAATACACAACCTTAAACTGCCGTCTTTCTCCTTGACGAACAGAAATAGGAGCTTCCAAAAGTGAAACACTCAGACGCACAAAACTCCCCAACGAACAGCTCTGCAGCTGATCCTTAAGCTCTCTAAGCTTCGTCGGCTCATCCGGAACAACATCGGAAAAATTCTCGCACGAAAGGAACACCGGTCCAACAAACCCTCTGTGGCTACGGTATCATGAATGAACGCCAAGAATCCACGACATCTCCTCAGTAGCCGACTAGCGAAAAAGGCTGAATTCAAGCTGTGAGAGGCGGCACAACTATTCACCTGCACAACAAGAACTGACCTGCCGGGGAAAACAAACCTGATTGTTTCCTCACGGTAGTCCACAGACGCCTAGCACGTAGTTAACCAGTCCATGCCCAGGAGAACGTCAAATCCAACATCTCTAGAAGGATCAAAACGACGGACGAATCTCTATCTCCTATCCGATTGGTACACAACTGAATACGTGTAGCGCAACAAAAGAATCGCTGACAGAAGTTAACACAAACAAACGGCTAATCTACCTAACACAGCACAAGTATGAAAAACAAAAAATACATCAAAAGAACATGCGAATTAAGGATACCTGAAAACTCTGCATTGGACGCCTGCGCGTCCCGATGAGTAGAAGCAAATTCCTGTGTCTACCCTCTACCCGCAACTGGCTGAACTCCTCTGGTAGACTGACTCCTCTGAGCGAACCTTCTATGTCCACGGCCTCTCTGAGTACGATCCTGACGCCGTGCTGAGGAACAATCCCTGACGAAGTGTTCAAGTCTTCCGCATCGAAAACATCCACGTGCTGACTGCTGACCCTCTTGGGAATGAGAGCTGAACGACTATCCTCGTCCTAAGCCTCTGCTACTCCCGCGACGGCCACGAAATCTGTTTCGATGACCAAACCTCTGTCTCTGGGCTGGTGCACTGGTATGAGTCCTCCACTATCCTGGAACTCTCAGCGTCTCTGGAATATGTACCTCGTCAACTGGAGCTGCAACCACTGGTGCTATGTAGGTGACGGACTGCTGCATGCTGATCACAAAGGACAACTGAGTAACAAGGGTGACAACCTCCTGTCGTAGCTCCCGAACGACATCAACCAATGAACTTATAGTCTGGCGGAAGTCCTGCATTTCTGCCATAAGCCTATCGATAGTATATGTCGTAGGCTGATCCGTCTGCACCTGTGCAACTAGAGTGCCATCCTGGTCAGTACTCGTCTCACCCGAGCCAACTCTGACCTCGGCCCTCGCTGCATCACTCTGAGTTCCCATAGTCATCGGCGGCAAGGCTATAAATAGAGATAAGATTCGATAAGAATAAGAAAATCGAATTGCAAGGATATGAATCATCAAGGAAAGAATTTCAAGCAATTTGTACTTAGGTCACTTAAGGCGAAGTACCGCATCGTGGGTATGCTGCAGACATACACACACTACGTTACTTTGCTTAAGCTACCTACTCCATCATACCAAGGTCATCCTACACTCCGAAAGGTAAACCTAGCGCTCTGATACCAACTTTGTCACGACCCGAAATTGGCACGTGACGGCCCTAATACTACGCAACGCCTAAAGACGCAACACAGTAAAAGAAAGCCAAAACCCAGAAATCTAAACCATGAAAATACGGAAAAGATAATAAAAGTATTTTGAAACATTTGAAGTCGCAACCCAAATTCCTTAAAAGTCCAACTTTCTTTCTTTAAAATTTTGGCAACACCCCTTTTGTAAAAACTAGCCCAAAGACGGAAAACAATCACATCATAAATATACGACGCCGTAGCGAAGAAATAAGAGAAAATAGGAAGGAAACTGTAAATAAAAGACAACAAATCCACAAATAATATACAATAACGTCCTTACCAAGTCTCTAAGTCAACAACATAATAGTAGATGGAGAGTACAGGATACAACGAATGTACAATACAAAATACAGATAACCACCAAAACCCACCTAAGCAAAATAGCATACTGTTAGCCGATGCGGTATCTGTAGCAAAAGATGATAGATGAA
Organism: Agapanthus africanus; assembly: GCA_030015575.1. Lineage (NCBI taxonomy): Eukaryota > Viridiplantae > Streptophyta > Magnoliopsida > Asparagales > Amaryllidaceae > Agapanthus > Agapanthus africanus. The sequence continues at coordinate 160,992,773 of CM057343.1, forward strand.
TAGCCTGCCTAGACTACTCTGGGGGAACACCCTGCAAAACAACTGTGGCACAACGGGGGTGAGTTGCCAACTCGTGAATAGTAGATAACATATGCAGGTAATCGCAGGAATGTACGTACAGCATGAATCTAAGATATACAATTTACAGTAATAACAGGTCATGTGAATGAAGAATAATGGAAAGTACACTAGCAGGTACAATCAATATGTGAAGCAGTAATAACATGACAGTAGTATACAATAACCATGCAATAGGGATATGAGAATGTAGATATGCCACAATCATGAAGGGTACGCTAACAGGTACTCCCAATACATGGAACAGTGCATAAGTGAAAAGGTATGAGGTATGGAGTGAAATATGTCATCCCACGGAATCCTGTCATCGTGGTAGGATCACAATCCATCAAGACACTCAAATCCCAATTCCTCAAATCAGCCCCCAAGTTGGGCTCTCACATCATATAAGTCTCACATCTCCTCAATGTACAATATCGAGTAATCTCATATATCCCGAATGTACAAATCAGTAATCCCATATGTATGTCCAATATCCAATCTCAATGAATCACCTAATATCCCAAATCAAATCTCAAGTAGAATTCTAACATCCTAAAGGTATATATTTGCAGAAATAAATATGATGGGGTCAATACACATATATTAGCGTCTCACTCTACTAATTTTGGTGTAAGGGTATATATAACAACGGCTAAATCCCCTGTTATATATACAAAGGTGTTAAAAGAAATATCATGAAAACAATGTGCCAAGCACCGACACAGAAATCCTGATCTATCAGATGCCGTCACCAAGACTAGCATCCTGATAGGTACGTATCATACGCTATCCCGAAAGCACGAGTGCCTAGCTCTGACCCTCGCCTTTCGACGTATGCATACGTGCATGACTCCCAACGGTATCTCCATGATCCCCGCCGAGTCATTGGTACTGTCACCGGTAGGTACTTGCCCGCCTCCAGGCTCAATCGGCAAAATCCATCGATCTTCTTACGGAGGGGAACCATACCGGGCCCCACCATGTACCCTCATACGGCAACCACATCTCGTATGGAGTATATAATCAGAACCGATATATCTCATGGCGGCTACGCAAATATCATATCAAGGAAACCGGGTTTTTCAATGTATGCATAATTTCATGAATTCCCGCGGTTTCCAAATCCAGAAAACATCATGTAAAATCCAAATAAACAATTCACAAATCCAGGAATAAATATATGAGATATATCTGAAATGCGAGCATATAAATGAGAATATGTAGCTGAAACCAGATGTATGCGAAATCAATAAGGTACAACTAAGTATAGGTGTCTACCTATAAGTAAAAGATGTCGTATACCCCCCTGGGTATAAGTAGAATATGTAGGATACCCTCCTGGGTATAAGTAAAATATGTGCAAGGTATATCTGTAGCTGTATTGCAAGGTGTATATGTACCTATCACTAATGGTATGATACACTATAGGTATACCAACAAGCTAGATGTCATGTGTGACAAGCAATATAGTATCTATAAGGGGTTTGTGTATGACATGGCAATTATTGACGGTGTGTGTGTAACATACAATCCGTGCTCGTGCAACATGAACCGTCAATAATATGTGCAGTGTCCTACGGCTGCTAGTCACAGTATCATTATATCTAATAAATAGGGTAAGGCGCAATTCTAACAATGACGTAGAATACGCAACAAGTATTAGAATCCTAGCCCAGACGCATAACGCCATTCGGGCGATTCCCCTGTAGATGTTAAATCTACTCACCTACGCTCCACGCTAGGTGAATCCTACCACCTGTCTCCCTCTGTAGCCGTGTCCGTAGTCCCCGCCTGCAAAACTGAAAATGAGACAAGGAAATCATATATAAGCCAATATTCCGCAAAACGCGATATCGAACCCAAACGAGAAACTCGCGTCGCAAACTAAACGCGCGTGTGCACGATACGCTAAAACGTGTGTATACGCGTCTAAAACTACCGCGACACGCCGCGACACGCTGGATCGCAGAACCCACTCACGTATCGCGCGTATCGCGTAAACAAAACGGACATGAAATACGATATTTGATCCCAGATTTTCCTACAGGTCAAAACTCACAAAACTACACATGCCAAAACACTAGAGAGCACAGCAGAGAACCCTAGCCAAGACCCCAACACCCCAGCCCTCTACCTGGCAGCAATTTACGGCCAGATGTATTAAATCTGCGGCCAAGACGAAGCATTTGGGGCTCCTGTTCTGGTGGTGTGTTCTAGACCTAGTAAGCATGCCCCAGTTTTCTCAATTTTGTCCTGAAGGCCCCGGGTCAATAGCAGATTACAAAATGCTAATATATCGCTTAAAAACGCCAATTTTGCACAAAACACAAACCCTATGGTATTTTAGTGTAATCTGGGGGATTCTCAGTTAAAGTAACCCCAACAACACTAAAATAAGCTAGGTTAACTAACACAATCATCACTTAACCAACATTCCATATAAATCACCATTTTAGCACAAAACTAACTATTTAACACAAACCGATGCTAAACTACACACAACTTAAGCAAACCATGAAATTGGGTTAAGGAAATATACCCTATAGGATCCTAAGAAGCAGGAGAAGAAGCGTATGGGGGAAGAAGAGAGCTTGCAAGTAGCTGGAGCTCCTGCTGCTGCTGTTTGCTGATGCTGAGGCTGCTGATGCTGTTGCCTCTGGTGTTGCTGCTGCTTGCTTTTGGGGCTGCTGCTTCTGCTGCTCTAGGGTGTGTGTGTGTTTGAGTGTGTGAGAGGATGAGAGAAAAGAATATGAGAGGGAGAAATGAGAGCAACCACTAACCCCTCTCCTTCTCACTCTCTCTCATCATTAATGAGGCATGGTCTAAAACCATGTAGCACCATGCTCAACTCTCTCACAAGGTCAACATTTCAACCCATTTTAAAAAATCAATTTAAAACACTTTTTTTATTTTTAACAACCATACACTATTAAACCCAAAACACTTAATAATTAAAACTAGATTAAGGAAATTGTTAAACCACCATGTTGCTAATCATGGTTTAACCCCACTTAACACCCTAGTTATCATGCACAAGTGTGTGCAAGCCTAGGAAAAATCTAATAAAATATTAAATAGGATAAAATAATTGAAAATTAATTTGGTAAACTTTTTATTAAAAACCATATATTAAAATATAATTAGCCACAAAACATATTCTAAGGTGTTACAAGAACTATTTGGTAAAACTTGGGTGTTTGATTATTCGATCGGAAAGTTTAACATTGTCTATTTATCTGGAATGTGATAAAATATTTGGAATCCACAAGTAGTTATGAGATAACTAATTTGAATGTTATAAATCTAGCAGTTTAGTCTCAGATGATCGGTTGCCGCGGGATTTTGATGCGATCAAAAGTCCGTTGCAATCACGTAGCGTACGCGGATACTCGCCGGGTAAACTTAATAGACAGCTACGCCCCAAAGCCCCGACCAAGTGACTGTAGGAGAACCCCGTCGCCAAAAGCATCCGTTCGGGTGCTCGCGGCAGCGGTGTTCCGCCTTTATGCACTTCGTCGACGGCATCCGGGGGTGCGGCCATCTACTAAAGTTTGCGACGAACATTTGATCAGGATGTCGGGAATCTTGTTGAAGTGCCCGACTTGATATTGAAAAGAGTTTTCGATGATGAGACTAAAATGCGGGGTTTATAATTGTTAGGCATGAGACGTCTAAGGAATTCATTTGGTTAGGCATGCGATGTCTAAGAAGGTTGCGGATTCCAACTGTTGTAGTTTTACACTTTATTTTCTGTGACGGTAAGCATAGTGTGTGGTGTATCGCCGGCTTCATTGCTATACATCAACGACAATCGGGATACGCATACTTGCTTACGTTGATGATATGAGATATTATGTGTTGCTGTGATATGTTATATTGGATCGTCGTGTTCTGAATAGCCGGGGGTTTTATGTGAGATGAGGTTTTTTTTTATTTTCATTCATGTAAAATTCATTTGTATGTAATATTCTTTTATTGGGGCACTTCCGGGCTGAGGATGATGTCACCATTGTATATTATTTTCTTTTCCGCATTAGGTAGACCCAAGGCGGGGAGCATAAGTAACCGGGTTCTAGGGTACAGTGGGAGACCATCTCGAGGAGTCGAGACCGGGTCTCCTAACCCTAGAATTGGCAGTGTTGCTTGCCGCTCTCGTAGGGGTCTAGGGATGTGGGTTTGGCTATTCATTTTATACAGGCTCGTATTAAAAACACAGACCTCCTAGTATATCCAATATTTCATATATGTTTTTTCTGTTGCAATGTTCTGTGATGAGATCATATTACTGCCTGAAATGAATGTTTATATTATATATATTATATATATGTTATATTGTAAATTTCGTTTCAAAAGTGATGCTTGTGAAGCATATTAAAATGGAACTTCATTAATGAGATTAATGAAACTAGAAAAAACCTAAAGATGTTGTAGAAACTTGTCTCAAAAACTGGTAGCTCTAGTTCTTGCTTTGTATAGCGGTGTTCCTTGTAGAACATCCAGCACCTTATTCGATAAGGAAAGAGCCGAGATCCCTTCACCGGGAGTGACCTCTTTAGCGAAACTAGTAGATGCTACAAACTCGGTTTGTCTTTTGATTGTTTCTATAGTTTTTGTTTTGCATAGTGATATTTGTGAAATATCCTGCACCTTATTCGATGAGGAAAGAGCCGACGATCCCTTCACCGGGAGTGACCTCTTTAGCAAAACTAGAAAAGGCCTCAAAAACATTCATTTTAAAAAATCACTCGATTCTACAACGATATCAAGTTCATTACGCAAAGGGTTTTCTTAAAAACCTGACGTGGCCCTCCCTCATTTCAGATAACTAGTATTTAGTATTCGTGCTGCGTTTGTTGGCCTTTGTTAAGGCGTAGTGTGCGGTAGCTGATTACTGCTTATCTGTATAAACATATGATGTGATTGAGTTAGGGTAGTCGTGCGACTTTGTTGGCCTTTTTCAAGGGTCGTGCGGGTGGGTTTAATTCAATCAGGAAATGACGGGTTGAACTTGACTAGCATCCTATGGTTTGTTGGCCTTTGTCAAGGTCATAGGAAGTTAGGGGTAAAATATTATTGGGAATTTTAAGAGTTGAAATTTGCAATGAGATTGCATACCTTCAATGAGATAGTTGGATCCCGATATCCGCTGCGAGTAAGAGTTACTCCTGGGAGAGTTTTACACATTACAATTAGCCGATCAAGTAGGTGTCTAGAAAGGTGTCAACGGAGTTACGCCCCTGGGAAAAACGAGGTTTACTTTAATTAGGTCTGTTCCCCTCCGAATGGCGGCGCACAAGATTGCGATATCCTGACGCTGAGATTCGGGGCAGATGCTATTTGGTTTCATCCGTCCACCTCTCCGAAGATGCTAAGTTGATTTATGGCACCGTGTATCGGAGGTTTAGACGGATGCGGCCGATGTAGCAGACTTCGTCAGATTCCCCCTTACTTGAGGGGTTTTTGATTGTGGGGACGCTCTTCCCTGCAGGCGCAAGCCTCTGCAGTTAATTACGCTACCGCATCGCGGTAACAACTTTCTCCTTCTCTAGAATTTCACTTCGTCTCATGTGTGTTTGTTTTGTTTGTGGTTGCCCGTGGATTGTATACGGAGACTGAGTAATGCCGTCGCCCGTAGGACGTGGATTAGTCCAAATCCGTATTTACTTAGATTTGGGTTTGGTGTTTTTAGTTTAAGGATACGTTAGCCGCGTTGCGGCTAAGATCAACTTAAATGTTCGTTAAGGATACGATAGTCCTGTTTGAGACTAAGATCAACTTAACGTGATAATCCATTTAATATCTGGCCATCGGGACTCGTCACCTCTCTAACGTCGTTGAAGGATTACAACGGCAGATGTCAGAGGAGTTTAGAGGTGTACCCTTGAACCAAGGTTGATTTGGAGTTTTATAGTCCGTTTGAATGTTTAAGGATACGTTAGCCGTGTTTGGGGGCTAAGATCAATTTAAACGGGATCGTTTAGATCCGGAAAAAAAAAGCATTTGGAGGCTCTATTGTTCCAGTTTAGGGACGTAGTGGTCCATCGCCAGTTTTGGGACGTGGTGGTCCATAATTAGTTTAAGGACGTTTCGGTCCGTCGCCAGTTTAGGGACGTGGTGGTCCATCATTAGTTTAAGGACATTTCGGTCCATCGCCAGTTTAGGGACGTGGTGGTCCATAATCCCATTTGGGGACGAGCATTAGTTTAAGGACATTTCGGTCCAACATTCCCATTTTGGGACGAATATTAGTTTAAGGATGTTTCGGTCCACGAGTTTAAGGACCCCGCAGTCCGTATCGATGTGTGGTCGTCGGGACCCGTCACCTCTCAGACGTCGTTGAAGGATTACAACGATAGGTGTCAGAGGAGTTCGGAGATGTACCCACGTATCAGAGGTAAATTGATTTGAGAGAGCATTTGTGCTCAGTTCAATTTAATTTAAGGACTTACGGCCAGAATTGGGCTAAGTCCAGTTGAAAAGTATTCAACGCCTTTTATTTGTTTTTGGTCTATTAGACCTGTGCTAGGGCTTTGCCCACACTTAAATAATGCATTGCATTACTTCTATTTTTTTTGTTTGGGCTCTGCCCATAAAAGATGCAGAGCATCAATTTCACTTGGGCTCTGCCCCCTTTTTATTGCTTTGCAATTTATTTTGGCCTACTAGGCCCCTCTGATTTGGGCCTGGCCCTTCAGTAAAATAAATGCATTGCATTTGTCACGCGCTTTGCGCCAATCACTGAGCGCAAGCGCTTGTGGTGAGGACACGTGTCATGCTCTGGTGAGCGCAAGCGCAACAGCGCAGTGCGCTGTGCTAGTGCGCTGCTGACACGTGGTGCGCTCTGGTGAGTTGCGCCAATTACAGAGAGCAAAGCTCTATTTTAAAAGCGCGTAGCGCAAGTTGTTCTGTAGCTGACACGTGGCGCTCTCCCAAGAGCGCAACAGCGCAGTTTGGAAGTGCAGAGCACTAAGAATCTTTTAGATTCAAGAACAGAAGTGCAAAGCACTATTTGATTTCTTGATCTAATTTAGATCAAAGAAAAATAAGTTTTTCTTTCTATTTCAAGAACCAGAGGTTCGTAAAAGTGCAAAGCACTATTTTTTTTATTTTTGTTGTTTTCTTGTTTTAAAGAACCAGTGGTTCATAAGAAGTGCAAAGCACTGTTTATTATGTGAAGATCATTGATCTGGTTTTTAGATCAATGATTTATTAAAAGAGACTTCTTCTTTCTCGTGAAGGTTTTTACCTTTTTCTTTGGAATTTTCTCAGAGTTCTCTCTCTGTTTGAAGCTCTTGACTTTTTTCAAAAAAAAAAATGTTGATGCTTATGAATTGAGGCTTGGGGTCCTTTTTATAGTGCCCATAAATTAGTTAAATTTGTTAAAGAGATCTTTCTCTGAGTGATTTGGGGAATTTTCCCTACCGTTGGATCTTTAATCCAAGGGCTTCTGTTTTACAGAAGAAAATCTTCTTGTTTTAACAAGAACAGAAAGATTTCTTTAAAATCTTTATTCTGTTTTGGCGCAAATGCTCCAGCGCGTGACGCGTGTCGTGCAGCGCATAGCGCTGACACGTGTCGCGCAGCGCACAGTGCAGCGCAACTGCGCTAGCGCATCTGCGCTGACACGTGTCGCGCAGCGCAACTGCGCTGACACGTGTCGCGCAGCGCAGTGCTTGTGCAACTGAAGCGTTGCTTCCTTTATTAAAATTTAGATTTTCAAGATAGAGCTTTGCTCTGATTGGGGGAATCGGAAGCGTTGCTTCCCCTGAGATATCTTTTCATATCCTCTTTTCAAGTCAAACTTGTATTTCTTCGAAATTTCGATTTCCGGGGTCTTGGAAATAATTCCACCGCGCACAAAATTTTCTGTGTTTGGGTCTATATATATAACTCAAGGCCGAGCCTTTTCTTTTCTCACCTTCAGAGAACTTCTTCGATCATAGCTTGCAACCGTCCTTACGTCCGTCGACAACCATGGGAAGTGCCGATCCGGGACATCGTTCCCCGTTTTGCAGCGCGCTTGGTGGACTCCTCTTTTTCTGACGAGCAGTGCGATGCTGCAATATACGAGCTTTCGACTCGTGTGGGGTCTCCTCTTCCCCCGGGTTCCATTTGGCTTCGGATGATCCTTGCCTCAGTGCTCGCCGACATTCCCCCTCCTCCGGCGGAGATGTCCTCGGCAATGCTTGACGTGGCCGAGGATAAGATCGAGAGCTTTTTCGAAGCGCTCTTGATCACTAAAGCCCTGAGGGACTGCTCTTTCCACTTGCTGAGCCTACAGGTTCGCCGGGTTGTCATTGCCACCTTTTCCAAAGAATGTGGTGACGATCGTTGGATGTCTTCTTCTCGGGAGGATCGCCGCTTTGACATGGTGGAGAAGGCAGAAAGGGAGCTGGGGAATCTCTTTTTTATTTTTGCGAACCCTTGTCTTTCCGATCCCACATTTGGTGATCTCTTTTAAATGTAATAATAAATAAATGTTTTAATTAAGTATTTTATTATCTGTTAAGTGTTCATTTTATTTTAGCCCTCTGTTGTGCTTGTGCATCGTATGATTTTAATTTGTTATTATCAAGTGCATGTAATTTTGCATGGATAAATTGCCTTTAACAGAGCTTTGCTCTAATTGGGCGCGCCTTCTTGGGCGCTGCGCTGACGTATCTGCACCAAACACGTGGCGCGTCGTGCGCAGCGCAAAGGATCTGAAGGAGGCTCTCGTCAAGGAGTGTTTGTATCCGTGAGTCGAGGAGTTTGCTAGGGATTATTTGTTTCCCAAGCGCCAAGGATTATTTGTTTCCTTGGGGTTTGAAACGATTCGAGGATTTCCCACGGAGGCACTGGTGGCTCTGCGAGTCGACGCGGATCGGGAGGCTCTCGTCAAGGAGTGTTTGTATCCGTGAGTCGAGGAGTTTGCTAGGGATTATTTGTTTCCCAAGCGCCAAGGATTATTTGTTTCCTTGGGGATTGAAAAGAGTCGAGGATTTCCCACGGAGGCACTGGTGGCTCTGCGTGTCGACGCGGATCAGGAGGCTCTCGTCAAGGAGTATTTGTATCCGTGAGTCGAGGAGTTTGCTAGGGATTATTTGTTTCCCAAGCGCCAAGGATTATTTGTTTCCTTGGGGTTTGAAACGAGTCGAGAATTTCCCACGGAGGCACTGGTTGCTCTGCGAGTCGACGCAGATCAGGGGGCTCTCGTCAAGGAGTGTTTGTATCCGTGAGTCGAGGAATTTGCTAAAGACACTGGTTTCTTCGGAGCTGGACTGAACCGTTGAGATTTGGCTTCGTTTTCTGGCGGAGCCTGTTGGGAAAGTATGGTTCCCTCTTTGTTTACGCCCTTGGATTGTATACAGGGATCGATGTGATCTTAACTGTAGGGCCAAAGTTTTATCATCATTTTTTTTTGTTTTATCTCCGCGATGCTCTATCATTTCAGCTTTTATATCGCGAAGGTCGCGATTGCCCAATCATTTCGGCTATTTTTCGCGGTGCCCAATCATTTCGGCTTTTATTTTATTTTTACTCGCTGCTTTTTATTGCGAGTTGCCCAATCATTTCGACTATTTTTTATTTTTACTCGCTGCTTTTTATTGCGAGTTGCCTAATCATTTCGGCTATTTTGCATGCATACATTTTTACTTGCTACTTTTTATTGCAAGTTGCCCAATCATTTCGGCTATTCCGTATGCATGTGTGGCCTACTGGCTTTCCGCCGTAAACCTGGAATTAGACACCGATTTCGGCATCAACACCGCTACAACTGGGATATTGCCAGGAGCGAATCATCATCTGCCTCTGTCGATGTCGAACAAAGGTGGCTTAGCGAACAGGGTTAAGGCGCTGTCGACTAAGGCTTTTAACTTCATGAGCCGTAAGGGTCTCACAAAGGTATTTCTCCCTACAAATAGTGAGGATCTTGTAGGCGTATTTTCTCCTTAGGAATCATGAGGATTCCTAAGTGTATGTTCCTCTGTAAGTCGTAAGGATCCTACAGGAGGGTTTTCTCTTTGTAAATCGAGAGGACTTACAAGGGTCGCTCACCATACGAACATATCCCCAGTCACGGATGAGACTTGGTTAGGGAAATGTTTATTCGCGCCTGTGGATTGTGTACAAGGGTCAGTATTGAACCACTTGTAGGGCAATATCGGAAATTGTGGGGATTGCTTAAGCACAGGTTGAGGTCTCTGTAACTTAAGACTTTCAAATCCTATGAGCCGTGAGGGTCCCATAAGAGAGTTCTCCTTACGAGTCGTGAGGATCTCGCAAGTGTATTTTCTCCTTAGGAATCGTGGGGATCCCTAAGTGTGTTTCTCCTTTGTGAGTCGTAAGGATCTCACGCGGGTGGTTTCTCCTTATAAGGTCGAGAGGACCCTATAAGTGTCCTTTAACGAGGTTGCGCCCTTTCAGGTTTTCACAAACACTCGCCGGTAGCCCTGCTGTTTTTACTCACGGAGCCCTTTCGGGTTTTCATCCGTGCCCATTTTGCTTATGGACATACCGTTTTTTTTTATTCTTTTTATTTTCTTTTTCTCTTTATTTTTTTACAAGGTCGCGCCCTTTTGGGTTTTCACGAACACTCGCCGGTAGCCCTGCTGTTTTTACTCACGGAGCCCTTTCGGGTTTTCATCCGTGCCCTTTTTGCTTATGGACATACCGTTTTTTTTTAATTTTATTTTTATATGTTTTTTTAATCTCGTCAGCCTAAAGATGCTGCGGTAGTAGTTTAAAGACGTTTCGGTCTGCTATTAGTTTAAGGACATTTCGGTCCGACATGGAGAAGGCCGGCTACTGCTTATAAAGCTTGAGCTTAGGAAGATAGCGAGCAGACATAGTCGTCGTCATCTATCATTGACCTAGGCCGTGGCTCATTAAGCGTAGTATCTCTTTAGGAAGCGACCGTTTATTGGCCTGAAAGGCCTTTCACCGTGCATGTCCATGAGTAGATAGGCACCACCCTGGTAGACCTTATCTATGATGTATGGGCCTTCATTGTTTGGCTCGAATTTTTCTCGCTTAGCGCGATTGGGAATCATAGGCCTTTTGACCACTAGCACAAGTTCGCCTTGGCGGAATGTCCTCGGTCGGGTCAATCTTTCATATGAGCGCGTCATCCTTGCTTTATAAGCTTCCAGATTTTGCTGTGCTATGAGCCGGGTTTCATCAAGGGCGTCAAGCTCCTCAAGCCGAAGGTGAGCATTTTCTTCGTCCGTTAGCTCGTAGTGGACTGCCACTCGTAGAGAGGGTAATTCTATCTCGAGAGGGAGTACTGCTTCTGTACCGAATACCAACGCATATGGCGTTGCGTTCATGGCCGTTTTAAACGTAGTTCGATACGCCCAGAGAGCTTCTTGCAGTCTTTCGTGCCAGTCTTTCTTATTTCGGGACACCGTTTTCTTTATAATTTTCGTCAAGGTCTTGTTGAAGGCCTCGGCGAGACCGTTAGCTCGCGGATTATAGACTGAAGAATGCCTCCAGTCTATATTATGCTGCTGCGCGAAGCGACTGATCCTGTGGCTTCTGTAAGCTGGCCCGTTATCGAAGATGATCCGCCTCGGAGTTCTAAACCGATATATGACGTGCGTTTTGAAGAAATGGAGGATATTCTCCGTCTTCACTTCCTTCAACGGTATTGCTTCTGCTCATTTGGAGAAGTAATCAGTCGTCGCCAGGATGAAACGATGTCCCCTAGACGATGCTGGTTCGATAGGGCCGACTATGTCAGTTCCCCACATTTCGAACAGCCAGCTAGCCACTGTTGGATGTAATGGATTTGGATGCTGATGGATGAAGTCCCCATGAATTTGGCATGAGTGACACTGCTTCGCATATTTGAAGCAGTCCTGAATCATCGTGGGCCAGTAGTAGCCCATCCGTTTGATCTTTAACTTCATCTTTGGGCCCACTTGGTGAGAACCGCAGAGTCCGTCGTGAACTTCCTGAACGACTCTTTTCGCTTCGTCAGGTCCCAGGCATCTCAACCACAAAGAATCAAACGATCTCTTGTACAGAGTATCGTTGACGAAGGCGAAAGACAGAGCTCGTTTCATAAGCTGATGTCTTGTGGACGCTTCTTCAGGCATTCGGTGGGACCTAAAGTAGTCTATGAAGACTTCTCTCCAATCCTCAGCCTTTTCCCGGTCTTTTACTTGCAGGGTCGTTTGCTCAGTCGCTCCCTTCTCTTCGGATGATTCCGGAGATATTTCTGCTGGGGCAAGCACTTGACGGCTTTGTACCATGATTCTAACGTAATCGAGATTCTCGTCAGCCAGTTCTTTAGCAAGTTTGGCCAATGCGTCTGCTTTGCTGTTTTCCGCGCACGGTATGTTCTCCAAAGTATAGGAGGGAATTTGGGTCAACAGTTGTTGCACTTTTTCGCCGTACTTCACCAGTTCTGGCTTGCACGTTTGGTAGTCGCCATTTACTTGTCTAACGACCAGTTGAGAATCCCCGTATATAAGGAGGTCTTTAATTCCCATGTCAATAGCGATCTCAAGACCTGCTATCAAGGCTTCATATTCGGCTTCGTTATTCGTCCTCGGCTCTGTTAAGGAGAAAGCGAAACGCATTATCCCTCCTTGTGGAGTCACGAAGATGAGGCCTACCCCCGATTTGATTATAGGGGTACATTGTTTGCGCTTTTTCACAGAAGATGCTCCATCGAAATAAAGTTCCCATTGGGTATCACCACCGTCGATCGTGTCAAACGCATGTTCGTCTGGTAAATCGCAGCTCAGAGGAGAATCGGCGGGTATCGGATGCTCAGTAAGGAAATCGGCGATGGCCTGGCCTTTCACTGCCTTGAGAGGTTGATACGTTATCGAGAACTCCATCAAGAGCAGAGCCCATTTAGCGAGTCGACCTGTCAGTATGGCCTTTGACATTAAATACTTAAGAGGGTCCACCTTCGAAATGAGACGGACCTCATGCGCCAACGCATAGTGCCTGAGCTTTGTTATCGCGAAGATCAACGCTAGGCAGTGTTTTTCAATGGGGGAGTAGTTGCTTTCAGCCCCCAGTAGAACTCGACTTAAGTAGTAGAGTGCTCTTTCTTTCCCTCGATCGTTCTCTTGTGCCCATAATGCACCCAAGGAACCTTCGAGGGCGGTTGTATAAAGAATGAGGGGTTTTCCCTTGATCGGAGCAGCCAACACTGGCGGGTTCTGCAGGTACTGTTTAATTTCGTCCAGCGCACTCTGGCATTTTTGATCCTAGACGAATGGAGTTCCCTTCTTCATCAGGTGACTGTAAGGGCGGCATTTGCCAGAGAGGTTGGCTATAAATCGCCGAATATATGCGAGCTTTCCTTGGAGAGACCGCAACTGTTTGAGAGTCCTTGGCGGAGGTATTTCCATGATTGCCTTGATCTTGGACGGATCTATTTCGATACCCCGGTGTCGGAAAATGAATCCCAGGAATTTGCCCGAGGAAACTCCAAATGCACACTTGAGCGGGTTCATCTTCAAGTTGTATTGTCGAAGGCGTTGAAATACGGTCTTCAAATGCTCGAGATGTTCCTCGTATGATTTGCTTTTAACCACGAGATCGTCGATATAGCATTCGACGATTTCGTGTATGAGGTCATCGAAGATCTTCGTCATGGCCCTCTGGTAGGTGGCACTGGCGTTCTTTAGACCAAAGGGCATCACCTTGTAGCAGAATATACCTAAAGGAGTCCGGAAGGCGGTGTGCTTCTGATCTTTGGGATGCATTTTTATCTGATTATATCCTGACGAGCCGTCCATGAAGGAGAAAATCTCATGAGTGGACGTATTGTCTATCATCAGTTCGGTGTCTGGCACTGGAAAATCATCCTTCGGGCAAGCTTTATTAAGATCGTGGAAGTCTACGCATACGCGCACCGTCCCATTTTTCTTCATCACCGGGACGATGTTAGCGATCCATTCAGGGTATTGAACCTCCTGGATAAAGCCAGAGTCGATCAGCTTCTTGACCTCGGCGTTGATACTCATCTCGAGCTCGAGCCGCATTCTCCTTGGCGCCTGTTTGACTGGCTTGATGTCCGGGGATATCGCCAATTTGTGTACAGCAATTTCTGGATCTAGTCCCGGCATTTCGGAATAGTTCCACGCGAAGCAATCTCTATGCTGCAGAAGCACATCCTTTAACGCAGCTACCCTTTCTTCAGATAGTAACTCGCTGATGAATGTCGGTCGCGGATCGTCTGCCGATCCCAACTCAATCTTCTTGAGGTTATCTGCAGTGGTATGGATTCCATCTTCCAGCTCTTTTGGCGCTGGTGGGAATTCTGAGATTATCTCGTCGCTGCTGTTTTCGAAGCACCAAGGGAGCTCATCTATGTCCTCGGGCTTTTCTTTTAATATTGTAATCATGTGACAGGTGCGAATTCGCTTCCAATCCCAATGTGGAACCGGTTCTTCTTTCGTGGCCTTGGGCTCGTGCTTTTGTGGCGGCGTTACCTTCCAGTTGTCAGACAGAGTGAACTTGCCGAGCTGGTACTGATCTTCGACCCAATTTTTAAAGGTGAAGCAGTCTTCGAGCGAGTGCCCTATTACTCGATGGTAAGAGCAATAGTTTGGGTCAGAGACTTCGCTTGCTTGTTCGGGGTGCTTGGACTCCGGCAGTGTGAGCATCTGATGTTTTAGAGCAAGCTCAAGTATCCTCCTCGTCTTATCCCGAGGAAAAGAGTATGCTCGACTCATTTTCTTCATGAGGGATAGATCAATAACGCTCGCCTCCCGTTTGCGTGACTTCTTAGCCCTGCTTTGTTGCTGTTGAGCGTTTTTTTGGCCTTTCGACTTATTTCTGCTTTTGCGCCGAGCCTTCTTTATAACAGGTTGACAAGGAGCGGCATTTTCATCCTTAACGGCCTGTTGGAGAAGGCGTTGCGTCTTGGCTTTCTCGTAGATGGCCGTCTCACGGTTGTGATCATCTCGGACTTTTTGACCAGCTTTCTTTATAAGTTTGTCCATTTGTTCCTCGAACGACGGACTGGGCTCCTTTGCATCTGGAACTTTCACTGGCTTAGGATTAGCGTCCTCCCATTGAGTATCCGCTTCTTCATCAAGGTCATACACGACGTAGCAGCCGGGTAGTAACTCTCATTTCTTTGACCGGATGTATCCAAGCCCTTTTGTTTCCATTTTCCCGTTAGGCAGTTTGCGTTGAGTCCCGGGGACGCTCCAGACCCTGTCATAGAATTTGGCCTTTCTAACGGTCTGTTTGAAGGGTATCCCCTGGCGTTTCAGCAGCTTTTTCAAACCTTCCGTATAATATCTGGGGAGACGGATAGGCTGAAGCCTGTCGAGCGTAGAATCCGCGCCATGCCAGATTTCTTTTTCTACCTTGGTTTCTTCAGAGCGGTAAAACAGAATTGCTTTCTCGTTCTCTCGCCTGGGAGGGATATAGAATGTCCGCAACTCTTCTACACTGTAGATATTAAGTGCATCCAGTACTTTATGGTGTTTAAGCGGCACTATGGCGACTTGTAGACTTTGCTCTTCGTCAACGGACGCTTGTATTGAAGGTCGAGCAGAGAATACAGCATGGACTTCATCTTCCGAGTCGCTGCCAAAGATCAATGTAGGAGCCGATGGTCCCGGCTTGTTGTGTTGGGGTGGACCCGAATAAACTATCTCCTCTTCCTCCTCAGTATCACTGCCGAAGACAGGGATGGTAGCATTAGTTTTATTCTCCGGCTTGTGACACTTCTTTGTGTCTTCGAAATCCGGTAAGAAGTATTTGGCGTCTTCATATTTGCGTACCTCGTTTACAGAGAACGGGTTCAGTTCTCCCGTCACGGTATACTCGAAACCATCCTTAAAATATTTCATACACTGATGCTGTGTAGAAGGGATGATGTTGTACTCGTGTAACCATGGTCGGCCGAGCAAAGCGTTGTAGCATGTCTTGGTGTCTATGACGTGGAACTTAATGTCCGTGATGAGTAGCCCGAAGCGTAGCGTCAGTATCACATATCCAAGAGTCTTTGACGATTAGGAATCGAACCCGGAGATGGTGATCTTGTCCCTAGCAAGGTGCTGGACGCTCATGCAGATTTCCTTCAACACCAACACGTTGAGTAGGTTAACAGCGACCCGTTATCGATCAGGATTTTGCCTATCTTTATATCGTGGCAGTATCCCGAGACATAGAGAGGGCGATTGTGTTCGTACGTCCCAAGTAGTAGGTCTTCATCGCCAAAAGTGACATCGGCCGTGTGCACTTCCTCCAATTCATCCTTCATCTTTTCCTCGGCCAGGCATGCTTGGAATTGTTCTGGGTCTTGGAGCGCCTTAATTAACGAATCTCTCGCCTCTTTTGATAGCAAAAGGGCGTCGAGAATGCTGAGCTGTGAAGGCAGCTTCCTCAGATGTGCTAAGACGTTGTAATCCACCTTATTCTTCTTTGGTGGGTCTTTGGCAGCTAGCTCTTCCACCACTTGGTCATCTAAGACGATATCTTCAGAGGCCTTTTCTTTCCCTTTATCTTTTTTGTTCGAGGGTCCCAGATTCTTTTCGAGCAGCGTGCGATTACGTAGCCGGATATTTTCGCAAACCTTCGGTTCTTCTTCTTTTCTCGAAGCGGACTCTTTAAAGAGAGGGGCAAGTTCTAGCTCTTCATCAGAATCACTCCCGAATGTAGGCACTTGTGATCTACCGGTGTTAACCATGCAACAATCGCCAGCAGTTCTTTTAAGCCCTTCGGTCGTATTTCTTTGCTCTCGACGAGTTTTACGCTTTTCCTGCTTAAAGCGTTGTCGATGAGCAACATATCCTTGCCACCATCTAGCGAAAGCTTTGCACTCTTGAGTGGGGTGTGAAATCTTTTGATGATATAAGCAATAGGAGGGGTGCGTTTCCATTTCACTGATGATGTTTCCTTCAGAGGATGGTAGCTTCATGCCCATTGATATGGCCTTAGCAAACTTTTTCCTCATCTTGAATTAGCTTTTGTCGGCGGCGGAGGTGTATTGTTCCAGCGGGATCATCTCAGCTCTTTCATCAAGTCGCTGGCGCTTGGCCCTCTCCAATATAGCCGTCTCGCGTTCTCGATCAGCTTTACTTTTCAATCGAGCTTCGTTGAGGAATGTGTCAATTTCCTCATCTGATGGCCCCAGAATTTTTGGTTCAGGATCTGCCCCTGGCGTTTCAGTACAAGGAGTCTCTTCATCGTCCATGAACAAATGGGAAATTACATGACAGCTCGCCGCGCATTCTTCAGATTCACCAGATGAACTTTCTCCTTCATCTCCCTCTTGAAAGACGTGATCGAGGAACTCTTGGAATGTAATGGGAGTCCGTGCCTTCTTGTTGTATTCCTCCAGCGCGTCAATTTGTTTTTGCAGGTCCGTGCGCCTGTGGCCAGGCTTCAAGGGCTTCTTTGACTTCTTCTTCTTCTTTTTCGAAGATTTTGACGACTGGTTGCGAGTGCTTGAGCCACCACCATCGGTCTTTGGAGTTGGACGTGGTTTCAACATCTCCTCAATGACCTGCGGTTCCAACGGGTTCTTCCACCTAATCGCTGGGCATGTCTGAAGATCGTTTAGCATCCTCTTTGTCTTGGCTGATAATACAACCTCCCAAGGAGCTTCTTCAACGACAGAGCATGTTGCCCCCGGCGTATTCGTCCCCTTAGAGGTATGGGGCTGCAGGGGATTCACCTTCCATTTGTCAGATAACGCGAACTTGCCCTGTCGGTACTGGTTTTTAAGCTAATTTTTGAAAACGTAGCAATCTTCGATCGGATGGCCTGGTACTTGATGATAAGGACAGTAGTTGGGTTCGTTGACGTCACTTGGTTGCAATAGACGTTTTGGATCCGGCAGATTTATGAGTCGGTTGCGCAACGCCAGCTCAAATAACCTCCTCGTTTTATTACGGGGAAAGGAATAAGGACGTCCCATCCTATCCTCAAGGGGTACGTACGGACGCATATTATTTTGACGAGCAACCGGCTTTGAGTCGCTCGGTTGTTGTTGAGCATTAGCGACGACGATCGCTTTTCCCTTCCCCTTGTCATTTCGGGAGTCCGGCTTTGGGAGAGGAGGTTTATGGCCCATCTGATCCATCTGTGGTAGCTTGTCAATCAAGGCCTGGAAGGTAGTCGGCTTGAAAAACATCATAAACTGCGAGATGGTTGCTTGTGGATCGAGGGTTCCCACAAACATACCCACTGCGGGAGCTTCTTCAATGCGCTGCTCGCACTTCGACCATAAGTTCCGCCACCGTATAGCGTACTGAACCCATGTCTCGCCTGGTTTTACCCTGGCGTTAATCAGTGCCGTCATCGGGGTACGTTCACTGGCGCTAGCAAAACGCTGAGTAAATAACAGCTCCATCTCCGCGAAGGTCTTGATTGAGTCGTTCGGGAGCTCGGAGTACCACTCGAACGCCGTATCTGATAAGCTTCCAACAAACTGGCGAAGCAACAGCTTGTCATCACCGCCGGTGTTGCCGCAGAGTGCCCTGAACTGGGCAACATGCTGGTGAGGATTGCCCGTCCCCTTGTAGACATGGAACTTGGGAATTGTGTAACCGGGTGGGTATTTGATTTGATCGTACCAACTTGGATATGGCCGTCCTGTTTTTACGACCTGGCCGGCCGCTTCGGTCGCATGATGAACCCGTATTTGCTGGGCGATGTACTTATCCAAATCAGCTTTGGAGATTGTATCCTCCTTAGCCATCGACAGAGCTGGTGGAGGATTTGATGTTTCTCCCTTCTCGTCTCCAAGGACGATCGGGGGCTCTTCGGCCGGAGGATCTTGTTGTATCATCATCCCTATCATGTCTTGGAAGAGGAGGCCCATACGCTGTATGTTGGCTGCTTGTTCAGCAGCCTCTTTGTCCTTCTTCTCCAATATCCGACGAAGGAATTCGGCGTCGGTTTCTTCCTCTTGGTGTTCATCTGAGGACTTTTCAAGGTTTTCTTTTGGCCCTGTAAGTGCGGCCATAGCGTTCATCATTTCTTGGAGCTTCTGCTGCTGCTCCTGAGCCTTGGTCACTGACCTCGTGTGCGGTCTATGACCTGTTGATATACGGCTATCCTCCTTTCCCGATGCCACATAAACTGTATGAACTATCTTGCCCCCGGAATTAGGGCGTTTAGGCTCACCACCTTTGGTATTTGCCGCGGGCGCGGGGGTTTTCTCCGGCATTCTTCTTTTGTGGGCCGTTGAAGTTGAAGGGGCCGTTGCAGTGAGCATCTTAGCGACTGTTGTCCTCTGCTGTTTAATAGGACGGTCTTTTTCTTTTTGCACTTTGGCATTCTTTTGTTGACGAGAGTGATCTGGGTCGATCATGGAGTCTTGAACCCTCCTCCAAACTTTATAAATTCTTGAGGACAGCCGTTGAGGGGGCTGTTTTTGCTTTGTTTCCGGAACTCTCTCCGCGGGTGGAGGAGATCTTTTCAGTGTAGCGGTTGGAGAGTTCTTGCGTACCCTCCTCAGCAGTTCAAAGCTGTTCCCAGTTGGAACAGCAGCGTTGACTTCCACCACTGGAGCCGGTGAAGTTAGCCCTGAGGGGGAGTTGCCCCCTGCCTTCCTCACTCGTTGCCAATGGCGACGTCGAGCATGACGAGCCGTTGGGACTGGCTCGGAGATTGTGACATCTTCTTTTTGCCCCCTGTCTGAATGAGGCGCCGCTGGTGTTAACCTCTTAAAGACTGAGGTTGTCTTTTGAGGGGTGATATTCAACCTGTCGAAGACGGATCCTTGAGCAGGGGCAGGAGCAGAAATTGTCAGTCTTGAAAAGAATGACTCTTTGACAGGGGAAGCCGCTGATTCTCACGATCTAACTGTGTCGTGTTTAAAAAGAATTCTGAAATTACCGCAATCAAAACGGTGTCGCTTGTAGCGAGCCGCGATGAATACGGGTCGTCCGCAGGGAGATGGTAAGTTTCTTATTGCTTGTTATAACGAGTTAATTCTGTGTTTTGATTTGTTGGTTAACTAATTGTCGTAACAAAGATATGAATAAAAAGGGCTTGTTAAGGGTAGTAATAAGTTAGATTGTATGAAGGTGATGTTTGCCAATTCCTTATAGCCCCGACTTGGTATTGATACTAAAGCAATAGGTAACAACGCGGATTAGGGAACTTGAAATACGGTATTTGCGGTATTTCGCTAAATCCGTTTTCCTTGTCCCTTGTCCTTCCGTTGTTATCTCTTGATTTTAGCCTTCGGCAAACCACGGGCAATCCGGTCATGATTAGGAATCATCACTATCGGGGTAGGATAGGATGCCTAGTGAGCGGAGTTGCGGGTGATTTGCACGAAGTTTCAATAGGCAAGTTTTAGGTTTTAAAGTTTGGACAAAGAAAATCTTCGAATACGATCTAACATATTACACCCTTAACAAGTGAAAAGATTACTCACACATATTTACAAATTAACAAGAAAGAAAAGAGAAGATACATAAAAACATGCAATGAAATAAAGAGGAAAAGAGAACCGATGAGTTCAAGCGTTTTATCTCCCAGTGTTCAATCCCCGGCAACGTGTGAGATCCAAATACCAAGCTTTAAGGTTGCAAGCTCACTTAAGAGGTTGCAAGATCAAAGCAAGGCATGAATTTCACAATTGAAATCATGTAAAGTGGAACAAGACATGTAATAAAAATACGAACTTTTATTGAAGAACAAACTTGTTACAAGAGATCTTGAAGTCAAGAACCTAAGCCTTAAGCTTGCAAGTTCTAAATGAGAAGTTGCAAGGTCAAGACAAAGGGGCAAGAGCTCAAGAATGAAAAGAAAAATTACAAGAATTCTAAGATAGAACTAAAGAAAAAGCTACCCTTTCCTATTCCCTCTGGTCTCTATTTATAGGCTCAGAAAGAAATATTCATATCTGCCCCATTATGGCTCATGCTGATTTGTTTGATTGCCTTTGATTTGAACACATGCTTTTTAGTCTTGAATGCATATAATATCATATGCATATAAAATCATATCGTTGATTTCATATAAAATCATATCCTTGATGATTGCATATAAAATCATATCCTTGATTGCATATAGAATCATATCCTTGATGATTGCATATAAAATCATATCCTTGATTGCATATAGAATCATATCCTTGATTGCATATAAAATCATATCCACATGTGCTTAAAAGTCTTGTGTACACACTTGTTGTGTTGGACCATTTAGAAAAAAAATGTGTACACAACTTGTTGCATAAAGGAACTCCTGAAGTATCGGTCGGTTAGCGTTTCTGGTCGCAGTGTCTTCCCTCAAGTGATATATCCGTGCTGTTGGATGCATTTCCAGTATTTTGTCATGGATACCTGTAATCTGTAATACTGAGCAGACACTGGTCAATAATACCGATAAATACAACAATTAGATAATGAATGAACGGTATTAGAATGCAATTTTCTGATATGAACAAATACCCCCAAACTTATCTATTGCTCGTCCCGAGCAAAACCAATTTATTCACAAAAAATTTCCTAACCTCACTTTCGCAGGGAACGCGATTGCACTGAGCAAGTGCAACAAGCCGTTAAACCTCTAGGTGTCCCTAGTAGGAGGAGTGTTGTCTCCTGAGGGTTTTCAACGGATACTACCCACAAAATCCGGTCAAGCTAGTTTTGTAAAATAACTAAGATTCAAACCCTAAAGTTTTGTTTCAGAAAATAACAATTCTATTATCCTAGGTCTAGACTATCGACCCTTTATTTTTCACACCTCGCTTCTTGTTTAACTACAGCTTTTATATGTCTTCACGTGTAGTGCAAATAGTGTCGTTAAGTTCCCGAAAGGTCGAATAAAGTCATCATATCAC
Organism: Agapanthus africanus; assembly: GCA_030015575.1. Classification (NCBI taxonomy): domain Eukaryota; kingdom Viridiplantae; phylum Streptophyta; class Magnoliopsida; order Asparagales; family Amaryllidaceae; genus Agapanthus; species Agapanthus africanus. The sequence continues at coordinate 161,014,602 of CM057343.1, forward strand.
ACAATTAAGCCCGGATAAAATTTTTAAAAGGATCACATAAGTTTTATAAAGAGTTAAGCAATTTTTCAAGCTTCGTTTTCCAGTAAAAAGTTTCAACTTCAGAATTTCTATCTTCCTTAACAGGAAACTAGGTCTTATTTTTCACTCCACCCTTTCCTTGTTTTCATTTCATACACACCTCTGTGAATCGTGCAATAGTCTTTATCATAGAATAAAACCTTCATATCTTCGCTAATTTTTTTTAAAAAAAGCCTGTCTTTTATCAAGATTATTCTCACACAAAGAACCGTTAGGAATTTTAACTCGGAGAGAACACTTGCTTGACTTTGTTTTAATCTGGACTTTCTAGGCTTCTTAGCGAGCTTTGGGCCAATGCACCCACACCAGTTGGTTTTAGGGCATTAGGTGTAGAAACACCCCGGCGGACTTAATTACTCAAGTTACCCAGGTCCAAAAACAAAAGACAGTTTGGCGTGAAAATCAGATGATTTAATACTAACGGAGATATAACCGGCAGTTCAATTATTTTTTGGATAAAAGACGTGTTTAGTGGGTTTGGTGTGTAATCATTCCAATCAAGTTTCAGATGGGTTATTTTTCAGACTTAGTTCCAATTACGGCATCAATAACATTCCTTCATATTCGCTTTACTTCATAAACTATTCTTGACACTACTTATTTCAGAACAAACCTATTTGATCCTCAGAAAATCATTGATCCATTTAAAAGTTTTTCGACATAAAAGACTTATCATCTAATTCCCAAAAACTCACGACACGTGTAGTGTGATGTAAAGACGTATATCAGCTATAGTTAACTTCAAAGGAGAGTTATTTTTCAGGTTTTCAAAATCTAAACATAAGATTTAGTTATTCTTATTTTATCAAACAAAACCGTCGAAATGTTGAATCAGAGTCCTCCCACTAGCTAACTTGACAGAAAAGTTTTTATGTTTTTAGAAAATTTTCAGATTTTTATGGATTTTATGGATTTTAATATGCAGATGCAAAATATACATATGAATGCGAAGGTAAGAAATGCGTACCGAGCGTACCCCCAAACTTAAACTGAACAGTGTCCTCACTGTCATTGCATGAAGAGATCATTTGAAGGGTCAAAAATTGTCGGTTAGCGATACACAATTTTTATTTGTTTTTGTTTGTAAAGAAAAGAAAAAGAAAGAGAATGGAAAAGAATATTCACAAATATATACAAAAGGCTTTATACATACCCCCAAACTTATTTGGAACAGTGTCCACTGTTCTTGGCTGGATAACCGAAGTTTGGAGGTGGGCAGAGGAAGATCAGGCAGGGTAAACCGGCTCCTGTAAGAATAGGAGCTCCTCTGTTGGTTCGGCGCTAAGGTACGGTTTTAGTCGGTGTCCGTTCACTTTGAAAAATGAACCGTCCTTTGGATTTTCCAAATCCACAGCGCCCTGCGGATACACATTCCGCACAAAATACGGCCCTTTCCAGCGAGATCGGAGCTTTCCTGGATGGAAATGAAGTCGGGTGTCGTAAAGCAGTACCTGCTGACCAGGTACGAAGGTTTTGCGCAAAAGGTGTTTATCGTGAAACACCTTCGTTCGATTCTTAACGACAACCGCGTTGTCGTAAGCCTCATCCCTAAGCTCGCTCAGTTCGTTCAACTGCAACTTCCGATGGCTGCCCGCATCTTCTAGAGACAGATTCAGCTCTTTTATCGCCCAAAATGCGCGATGCTCTATTTCGACAGGGAGGTGGCAAGCTTTTCCGTATACAAGCCGATAGGGAGACATGCCAAGGTCGGTCTTATAAGCAGTGCGAAAAGCCCAAAGGGCATCAGTTAGTTTCAGCGACCAATCCTTACGGTTCTTGGAAACCGTCTTCTCCAGTATCTGCTTGATCTGCCGATTTGAGACTTCGGCTTGACCACAGGTTTGGAGGTGATAGGGCGTGGATAGCTTATGATTAATGGAATACTTCCGCATTAAGGCCTCGAAAGTCTTATTGCAGAAATGACTTCCATTGTCGCTAATGATCGCTCGGGGGTGCCCAAAACGGGAGAAAATGTTTTCTTTAAGGAACCTAACGACAACCTTGTTGTCGTTAGTCCGGCTGGGCACAGCCTCGACCCACTTAGAGACGTAATCAACAGCTAGAAGGATGTACAAGTTCCCGAAAGAGCTGGGAAACGGCCCCATGAAATCTATCCCCCACACGTCGAAAATCTCCACAACCAAGATTGGTTGGAGCGGCATCTCGTTTCTCCGGGATATCCGGCCCATATGTTGGCACCGGGAGCAAGTCTTGCAATAGTCATGAGCATCTTTGAAGAGTTGTGGCCAGTAGAAACCACATTGCAAGATCTTCTCAGCTGTCTTTCTGGGGCCAAAATGCCCGACACACGCTTGATCGTGGCAAAATGACAGCACACTCTTGAATTCCTCATCAGGGACACACCTACGAATAATCTGGTCAGGACAGTACTTGAACAGATAGGGTTCGTCCCAGTAAAAATGTTTTACTTGGGATAAAAAGCGAAGTTTGTCCTGACTTGACCATTCGGTTGGTAGTAACCCTGTGGCCAAATAGTTCACAATATCTGCGAACCAAGGTTCGCGAGATATTGTCAAGAGTTGTTCATCCGGGAAAACGTCATTGATCGGGATTTGAAGCGACGGTGAAGAAGGAAGTCGTGAGAGATGGTCGGCAACGACGTTTTCACATCCTCGTTTGTCTTTAATGACAAGGTCAAACTCTTGAAGCAAGAGGATCCAACGTATAAGCCGAGATTTGGTATCTTTCTTCGCAAAAAGATGGCGCAGAGCAGAATGATCAGTGTAAACAATGACTGGAGAGCCGATGAGGTAGGGCCTGAACTTCTTTAAAGCAAATACAACAGCCAAGAATTCCTTCTCAGTTGTTGTATAATTGAGTTGGGCGTCGTTCAGGGTTCGGCTAGCGTAATAGATTACGTGCGGCATCTTGTTGATGTGTTGTCCAAGGACAGCACCGATGGCAGAGTCGGATGCATCGCACATAATCTCGAATGGGTGCGTCCAGTCAGGGGAAGAGAGAACGGGAGCAGAAGTGAGTGAGTGTTTCAATGATTCAAAAGCAGCCACACAGCTCGGGCTGAAGTCGAATGGCGTGTCCTTGGCCAGTAGAAGAGTCAAGGGCCTAGCAATCTTGCTAAAGTCCTTGATAAACCGTCTATAGAAACCGACGTGGCCAAGGAAGGCTCGGATATCTCGGACGCATCGGGGAGGAGGAAGATTGGAAATTACCTCAATCTTTGCTTTGTCTACCTCAATGCCTTTCTGCGAGATGATATGTCCTAAGACAATACCTTCGCGCACCATGAAGTGGCATTTCTCCCAGTTCAAAGTGAGATTCTTGTCCTTACATCTGGTAAGGACAGCGTCGAGATGCAGCAGACACTCGTCAAAGGAATCGCCAAAGATGGAGAAGTCGTCCATGAAGATCTCCAAGAATTTCTCCACCATGTCTGAGAATATTCCCATCATACACCGCTGGAAGGTAGCGGGCGCATTGCATAACCCAAAGGGCATGCGACGATATGCAAACGTGCCGAAAGGACAAGTGAAAGTAGTCTTGTCCTGGTCTTTTTCGGCGATGGGAATTTGATTATAGCCAGAGTAGCCATCAAGAAAGCAATAGTACTCATGTCCGGCCAATCGTTCGAGCATCTGGTCAATAAAAGGTAGCGGAAAGTGGTCTTTCCGCGTTGCGGCGTTGAGTTTTCGGTAATCAATGCATACTCGCCACCCAGTTTGGGTGCGAGTAGGGATTAACTCATTCGCCTCGTTGGTTATGACCGTGATGCCCGACTTCTTAGGGACAACATGAATGGGGCTAACCCACTGGCTATCGGAGATAGGGTAAATGATACCACTATCCAGACATTTGACGATCTCCTTCTTCACAGCCTCCTTCATGACTGGATTGAGACGTCTTTGTGGATCCCGGGCTGGTTTGGCATCATCCATCAGATGAATATGATGCTCAACGATCAGGGGACTAATCCCCTTGATGTCCGCCATGGACCAGCCAAAAGCTTGCCTATTGCCGTGTAAGACCGAAAGAAGGGCTTTCTCTTACTCGGGAGCAAGACAAGCCGAAATGATAACCGGGAGGGTCTCGTTCTCACCTAAGTAAGCGTACTTAAGGTGAGACGGCAAAGGCTTGAGTTCGAGAATTGGAGGTGAAATGATTGAAGGCTGGATTGGAGAAAAGGTCTCGAACTCAAAGGATTCCATCAAAGGTTCAAAACGAGCGTAAGCTACCGAGTTGGATGGTTCAGGTAACTCATCCGGAAAGTCAAAAGATTCAAACTCGGGTTGTGAGCGGCTAAGATCGTGTGAGAACGTAAAACACTCGTAGTCGTAGTCGGGCGCGGAAGCAGCAGCAGGTTCGACGAGAAACGCACTAGTGGCGTCAAGGTTATCGCGTTCAAACAGAAACTCCTCGAATTCACACTCTTCCGGGGTGATCTCCTGGATCGAGCAGACGTCCAGTATATGAGCATTAGGTTCGGCGGGCTGATTCCCCAACCTAAAACTGTTGAGTTCAATCGTCATATTTCCAAAAGAGAGGTTCATCGAACCATTGCGACAATTGATCACAGCATTTGAGGTTGCGAGAAATGGGCGACCGAGTATCACCGGAATTTGATTCCGGGGGTTACCTACAGGCTGTGTATCTAATACAATGAAGTCAATGGGGAATATGAAGTCCCCGACTCTTATCAACACATCCTCTAGCTCACCCCTAGGATGGGTGATCGATCGGTCGGCCATTTGGAGAGTGCAGTGCGTGGGTTTCAGCTCTCCGACGTCTAATTGCTCTCCGACGCCTAACTGTGTCGTGTTTAAAAAGAATTCTAAAATTACCGCAATCAAAACGGTGTCGTTTGTAGCGAGCCGCGATGAATACGGGTCGTTCGCAGGGAGATGGTAAGTTTCTTATTGCTTGTTTTAACAAGTTAATTCTGTGTTTTGATTTGTTGGTTAACTAATTGTCGTAACAAAGATATGAATAAAAAGGGCTTGTTAAGGGTAGTAATAAGTTAGATTGTATGAAGGTGATGTTTGCCAATTCCTTATAGCCCCGACTTGGTATTGATACTAAAGCAATAGGTAACAACGCGGATTAGGGAACTTGAAATACGGTATTTGCGGTATTTCGCTAAATCCGTTTTCCTTGTCCCTTGTCCTTCCGTTGTTATCTCTTGATTTTAGCCTTCGGCAAACCACGGGCAATCCGGTCATGATTAGGAATCATCACTATCGGGGTAGGATAGGATGCCTAGTGAGCGGAGTTGCGGGTGATTTGCACGAAGTTTCAATAGGCAAGTTTTAGGTTTTAAAGTTTGGACAAAGAAAATCTTCGAATACGATCTAACATATTACACCCTTAACAAGTGAAAAGATTACTCACACATATTTACAAATTAATAAGAAAGAAAAGAGAAGATACATAAAAACATGCAATGAAATAAAGAGGAAAAGAGAACCGATGAGTTCAAGCGTTTTATCTCCCAGTGTTCAATCCCCGGCAACGTGTGAGATCCAAATACCAAGTTTTAAGGTTGCAAGCTCACTTAAGAGGTTGCAAGATCAAAGCAAGGCATGAATTTCACAATTGAAATCATGTAAAGTGGAACAAGACATGTAATAAAAATACGAACTTTTATTGAAGAACAAACTTTTTACAAGAGATCTTGAAGTCAAGAACCTAAGCCTTAAGCTTGCAAGTTCTAAATGAGAAGTTGCAAGGTCAAGACAAAGGGGCAAGAGCTCAAGAATGAAAAGAAAAATTACAAGAATTCTAAGATAGAACTAAAGAAAAAGCTACCCTTTCCTATTCCCTCTGGTCTCTATTTATAGGCTCAGAAAGAAATATTCATATCTGCCCCATTATGGCTCATGCTGATTTGTTTGATTGCCTTTGATTTGAACACATGCTTTTTAGTCTTGAATGCATATAATATCATATGCATATAAAATCATATCCTTGATTTCATATAAAATCATATCCTTGATGATTGCATATAAAATCATATCCTTGATTGCATATAGAATCATATCCTTGATGATTGCATATAAAATCATATCCTTGATTGCATATAGAATCATATCCTTGATTGCATATAAAATCATATCCACATGTGCTTAAAAGTCTTGTGTACACACTTGTTGTGTTGGACCATTTAGAAAAAAAATTTGTACACAACTTGTTGCATAAAGGAACTCCTGAAGTATCGGTCGGTTAGCGTTTCTGGTCGCAGTGTCTTCCCTCAAGTGATATATCCGTGCTGTTGGATGCATTTCCAGTATTTTGTCATGGATACCTGTAATCTGTAATACTGAGCAGACACTGGTCAATAATACCGATAAATACAACAATTAGATAATGAATGAACGGTATTAGAATGCAATTTTCTGATATGAACAGCCGCCTTGATGACTTCTGGAGCAGCAGTTATTGTCTTCCTTGGGACAACCAATTTAGAGTTCTGATTTAGCCTGGTGAAAACAGAGGCTGTCGGTTTGGTAGTGGGCGACCCGTTGATAGGGGTTGTGTAGCGGTGAGCCGGTCGAAGACCGACTTCTTGTTCACTTCCGGTGCAGGAATTGGCGTAGGAAAGCTTGTAGGTGGGATCATGGTCCCGAAGAACAGGCCAGTGGTGGCTTGGGTCACCTGGTCTACTGGCAGAGTGAGGAAGGAAGCCGCTTGGGGCCCATATGCTACACCTCCGGGGGAGGTGGAGTGTCCATTGCAGTGGCACTTTGAGCAGTTGGTGCAGTTAGAGGCCATTGAATCTTGAGTTCTGCGCCAGGCAAAAGACCAAATCTTAGTAACTTGAAATCCGAAGGCAACCATTTAACAAACCGCGATTGGTTCGCGAGGACGACACACGAAGTGTGGAGTGGAAAGAGGAAGAGGTCCCACCGGGCGTGCCAGAATCTGTTCCCCTCCGAATGGCGGCGCACAAGACTGCGATGTCCTGACGCTGAAATTCGGGGCAGATGCTATTTGGTTTTATCCGTCCACCTCTCCGAAGATGCCAAGTTGATTTATGGCACCGTGTATCGGAGGTTTAGACGGATGCGGCCGATGTAGCAGACCTCGTCAGATTCCCCCTCACTTGAGGGGTTTTTGATTGTGGGGACGCTCTTTCCTGCAGACGCAAGCCCCTGCAGTTAATTACGCTACCGCATCGCGGTAACAACTTTCTCCTTCTCCAGAATTTCACTTCGTGTCGTGTGTGTTTGTTTTGTTTGTGGTTGCCCGTGGATTGTATACGGAGACTGAGTAATGCCGTCGCCCGTAGGACGTGGATTAGTCCAAATCCGTATTTACTTAGATTTGGGTTTGGTGTTTTTAGTTTAAGGATACGTTAGCTGCGTTGGGGCTAAGATCAATTTAAACGTTCGTTAAGGATACGATAGTCCTGTTTGAGACTAAGATCAACTTAACGTGATAATCCACTTAATATCTTGCCATCGGGACTCGTCACCTCTCTAACGTCGTTGAAGGATTACAACGGCAGATGTCAGAGGAGTTTAGAGATGCACCCTTGAACCAAGGTTGATTTGGAGTTTTATAGTCCGTTTGAATGTTTAAGGATACGTTAGCCGTGTTTGGGGGCTAAGATCAATTTAAACGGGATCGTTTAGATCCGGAAAAAAAAGCATTTGGAGGCTCTATTGTTCCAGTTTAGGGACGTAGTGGTCCATCGCCAGTTTAGGGACGTGGTGGTCCATAATCCCATTTGGGGACGAGCATTAGTTTAAGGACATTTCGGTCCAACATTCCCATTTTAGGACGAATATTAGTTTAAGGACGTTTCGGTCCACGAGTTTAAGGACCCCGCAGTCCGTATCGATGTGTGGTCGTCGGGACCCGTCACCTCTCAGACGTCGTTGAAGGATTACAACGATAGGTGTCAGAGGAGTTCGGAGATGTACCCTCGAACCAGAGGTAAATTGATTTGAGAGAGCATTTGTGCTCAGTTCAATTTAATTTAAGGACTTACGGCTAGAATTGGGCTAAGTCCAGTTGAAAAGTATTCAACGCCTTTTATTTGTTTTTGGTCTATTAGACCTGTGCTAGGGCTTTGCCCACACTTAAATAATGCATTGCATTACTTCTATTTTTTTTGTTTGGGCTCTGCCCATAAAAGATGCAGAGCATCAATTTCACTTGGGCTCTGCCCCCTTTTATTGCTTTGCAATTTATTTTGGCCTACTAGGCCCCTCTGATTTGGGCCTGGTCCTTCAGTAAAAGAAATGCATTGCATTTGTCAGGCGCTTTGCGCCAATCACTGAGCGCAAGCGCTTGTGGTGAGGACACGTGTCATGCTCTGGTGAGCGCAAGCGCAACAGCGCAGTGCGCTGTGCTAGTGCGCTGCTGACACGTGGTGCGCTCTGGTGAGTTGCGCCAATTACAGAGAGCAAAGCTCTATTTCAAAAGCGCGTAGCGCAAGTTGTTCTGTAGCTGACACGTGGCGCTCTCCCAAGAGCGCAACAGCGCAGTTTGGAAGTGCAGAGCACTAAGAATCTTTTAGATTCAAGAACAGAAGTGCAAAGCACTATTTGATTTCTTGATCTAATTTAGATCAAAGAAAAATAAGTTTTTCTTTTTATTTCAAGAACCAGAGGTTCATAAAAGTGCAAAATACTATTTTTTTATTTTTGTTGTTTTCTTGTTTTAACGAACCAGTGGTTCATAAGAAGTGCAAAGCACTGTTTATTATGTGAAGATCATTGATCTAGTTTTTAGATCTATGATTTATTAAAAGAGACTTCTTCTCTCTCGTGAAGATTTTTACCTTTTTCTTTGGAATTTTCTCAGAATTCTCTCTCTGTTTGAAGTTCTTGACTTTTTTCAAAAAAAAAAATGTTGATGCCTATGAATTGAGGCTTGGGGTCTTTTTTATAGTGCCCATAAATTAGTTAAATTTGTTAAAGAGATCTTTCTCTGAGTGATTTGGGGAATTTTCCCCACCGTTGGATCTTTAATCCAAGGGCTTCTGTTTTACAGAAGAAAATCTTCTTGTTTTAACAAGAACAGAAAGATTTTTTAAAAATCTTTATTCTGTTTTAGCGCAAATGCTCCAGCGCGTGACACGTGTCGCGCAGCGCACAGCGCAGCGCATCTGCGCTGACACGTGTCGCGCAGCGCACAGCGCAGCGCAACTGCTCTAGCGCATCTGCGCTGACACGTGTCGCGCAGCGCAGTGCTTGCGTAACTGAAGCGTTGCTTCCTTTATTAAAATTTAGATTTTTAAGATAGAGCTTTGCTCTGATTGGGGGAATCGGAAGCGTTGCTTCCCCTGAGATATCTTTTCATCTCCTCTTTTCAAGTCAAACTTGTATTTCTTCGAAATTTCGATTTCCCGGGTCTTGGAAATAATTCCACTGCGCACAGAATTTTCTATGTTTGGGTCTATATATATAACTCAAGGCCGAGCCTTTTCTTTTCTCACCTTCAGAGAACTTCTTCGATCATGGCTTGCAACTGTCCTCACGCCCGCCGACAACCGTGGGAAGTGCCGATCCGGGTCATCGTTCCCCGTTTTGCTGCGCGCTTGGTGGACTTCTCTTTTTCGGACGAGCAGTGTGATGCTGCAATGTACGAGCTTTCGACTCGTGTGGGGTCTCCTCTTCCCCCGGGTTCCATTTGGCTTCGGATGATCCTTGCCTCAGTGCTCGCCGACATTCCCCCTCCTCCGGCGGAGATGTCCTCGGCAATGCTTGATGTGGCCGAGGATAAGATCGAGAGCTTTTTCGAAGCGCTCTTGATCACTAAAGCCCTGAGGGACTGCTCTTTCCACTTGCTGAGCCAGATACGGGCTCGCCGGGTTGTCATTGCCACCTTTTCCAAAGAATGTGGCGACGATCGTTGGATGTCTTCTTCTCGGGAGGATCGCCGCTTTGACGTGGTGGAGAAGGCAGAAAGGGAGCTGGGGAATCTCTTTTTTATTTTTGCGAACCCTTGTCTTTCCGATCCCACATTTGGTGATCTCTTTTAAATGTAATAATAAATAAATGTTTTAATTAAGTATTTTATTATCTGTTAAGTGTTCTTTTTATTTTAGCCCTCTGTTGTGCTTGTGCATCGTATGATTTTAATTTGTTATTATCAAGTGCATGTAATTTTGCATGGATAAATTGCTTTTGGAACTTACCCCCTTCTTCTGCGCTAGCGCATCTGCGCTGACACGTGACGCGCAGTGCACAGCGCAGCGCAACTGCGCTGCCACGTGTCGCACAGAGCACAGCGCAGCGCATCGCTTCCTTTAACAGAGCTTTGCTCTAATTGGGCGCGCCTTCTTGGGCGCTGCGCTGACGTATCTGCGCCAGATACGTGGCGCGTCGCGCGCAGCGCAAAGGATCTGAAGCGTTGCTCCATTTATTAAAGTTTAAATTTTCAAAGCAAAGCTTTGTTTCTGATTGGGGGAAGATGAAGCGTTGCTTCATCTCCCGCCTTGGAATTTGAACAGAGCTTTGCTCTGATTGGGGTAAACAAGGTCCGTGCGAAAGCACGGGGAACCTCCCTCAAAGTACCGGCACTGGCCTGGCTGAAAGACCGGCGAACTTGTAGAGTGTAATAAATCCCGGCTAGTCTTTCCTTTTAGGGTTTGAAGGAAGATTTGGCTAAAACAGTGGGAGCCATCCTGATTAGATAAATTGATAACCAATCTAATCTTGTAAAAGCGCACGCTGAGTGTTTTCTTCTCTCTCTCTCCAGGTAGCGACCATGTCATGCCTTAATCAAGATAATAATACGGATGTATTGACCGAACCCGCTTGTTATACTGCGCTAGGGAACGTTGGTCCCGCTCCAACTTATAATTGTTATACGACAGAGCAGGAAATAGGGGATTACCAGAATTCCCGTGCCGCCCAAACGAAGAAAGTGCATGTTGATGCATCTTCTCTGGGTGTGTTCATTACACAGAACTGTTTCTCAATATCCTTTACGTCTTGGGTAATTAATACCGGATCAGGATCCCACATATGCAATTTGTTACATGGGCTACAGATAGGTAGAGAACTGAGAACGGGTGATAAATTTCATGTGATAGAAACGGTGCAAGTGTTCCAGCTAAGTTTGTTGGTAATTATCACCCTATATTACCAGAATACATTGATTCTGAACGAATGTTATTAGATATCGAACTTGATATACAACATCATATCAATCTCTTTATTAGTAAAGAAGGATATAATTTTGTATTGTTGGATAATGTTTTGAACATTTCCTATATCAAGAGTTGATCGGTTCAGGCACGTTATCTAAAAGCATAGACGTTCTAAATCAAACCACAGTTCTTAATGTACAGAACACACACAAGAGGAAGAGTTCAGAAATGAACAAATCCTTCTTGAGGTATTGTAGACTAGGTCATATCAATATGACCCGACTAGCTGAAGTTACATTTAGATGCATATTTAAAATTAGTTTGAATTTACATCTTGTGAAACTTGCCGGTCTTGTCACAGAGATAAGATGACCATAGATCTGTTTATTAGAAACAGAGAAAGAGTTAGTGAACTATTGGGATTGATACATGCTGATGTATGAAAGTCCCCTGTCTACACATGCCAGGACCGGTTCTTTGTACTTCATTACATTCACCGATGATCTCTCAAGATTCAGACATATGTTCCTGTTGAAACACAAGTCCGAAACTTTTGAGATAATCAAAGAATATAAGTTAGAAATAGAGAACCAAAAACGGGTATAAGTATTATGTTCTTTGATGAGATCAAGGAGGAGAATACTTGAGCACGGGATTCCTGGACTATTCTAAAGGAGAATGAGATTCTCTCTCAGCATTACTCCTCCGTATACACCACAGCACGTCGGTATATCGGGGCGGAGCAATCACACCCTATGTGATATGGTGTGCTCTATGATGAGTACTACTGAGTTGCCTATTTTCTTTTGGGAGTTATGCACTTGTGAAGCTGCATACCTATTGAATAGGGTTCTAATCAAATTAGTTGCCTACCACTTCATATGTGATATGGAATGGGAAGAGCCTATATCTTAAGTAAGTTAAGATTTAGGGTTGTCCGACCTATTTCTAAAAGCAAAATCCGAACAAGCTCGATGCAAAGTCAGTTCTGTAGAAGTTTGTTGGATATCCCAAGCATTCGCAAGGGAATATCTTCTACCAAACCGAGGAATAAAAGATGTTTTGTTTCTCAGCATGCCACATTTATGAAAGGGAATTTCTTGTGAAGAAATTAGTGGTCATGAGGTAGATCAGGAAAGAGTTCCAGCTATACAAACTGCAGCTGATGATTTGGTAGAACCAAAGGATTCAATAGTAACCAACGAACCTCAGCCTCTCCGCCGATCTAGTAGGGTTCCTCACCCACCTGAGAGATACTTCGGTTTCTCTATGACAGTGGGAGCGAGGAATGCATCATGAGATGATGACCCAATTAGTTTCGAGCAGGCCATCAGGAGTGGGACTCTGTATGAATGGCTGGATGCTTAGCAATCTGAGATGGAATCCTTATACACCAACAAAGTATGGACTTTGGTTGCTTTATCTGAAGGGTTAAATCCCCATCAGGAGCAAGTATATCTTGAAATGATTACTTGGTGTACATGGAAAAATTGAGACTTTCAAAGCTATGCTTAAGTCCATCCAGATCCTACTTGCCACTGCTACATACCATGACTACGATATCTGGTTGTTGGGTGTCATGACTGCTTTTCTAAATGATGTTTTGGAAGAGAGCGTCTATAAGTACACATCCAGAGGGCTTCGTAGATAGTGGGAGTAGCAGAAACGTGTGCAAGATGTTTTATGTGATAAAGCAGGCATCGCGGAGTTGGAACGTCTGTTTTGATGTGGTAGTCAAAGAGTTTGACTTCATCAAAATGGTAGATGAACCTTGCATATACAAAAAGGTAGTAGAGAGTATGGTGGTGATCCTCGTAGAGTACGCAGATGACATACTCTTGATAGGGAAGGAGTTTCCTATGCTACGCTCGGTCAATCTCCTCTTTGTTAGTGTATATGCCATAGAGGCCATTACTGTATCATACTAGCTTGTATATTACTTAATGGAAGCTTGGGATATTCACAGTTGTATAGACAATCTTGCTCAAAATGGTAGTATGCTACTTGGTTTGTCTCTAATTCAATATGTGCATGTGTTTCTTTTAGCATATCGCTTATATACATATTAGTAGAGCCCTTAGGATCTTTGCTTGATTACCAGCGTTGTGATGGCTGTCATACTTGTGGGGGCTGGGTAATCTATAAGCACATCCTTATACAGGTCCCTTGTCGTAGGACTATCGAGACAGGGCATCGATACTCCGGAGTAGACTAGCGTATACGCTTCTCATCCCAGCAGGGGAGGTGGTCTGTCCCACAGCCATCAGTACGTCGTACTGGAGATAGTATGCGGGTGCTCGTTAGGTTACGAGTATATTGGACAGGACTCGTCGGGAACTGATGGATGGTATTATACCTATCGTCAGTTATCAGTTCCCAGGTGACATGAGTACGGCTTAGTCCGCTGACTTGACACTTTCACTTCGCCTCGAGTGTGTTCCCACTGTACTTAGATTACTACCCTACCACGGCTCAAAGGAGTCATGCAAACAGGTAGTAGTTGGGTGCAGTCCCGAAGCACTTGGAGGCAGTGACGGTTAGACAGGTTTCGTCTCTCCCGGTATTGGGGGTTGACATCGCGCTATGTCTAGGAGAGCCATTACACGAGTAGTCCCAGGCCAGGGCAAGCGAGATATACTGGTAGGTTTCCAGTGTTATCTCAGGGTGTTCTGGGCTGCACTCCGACACGACTTGTACTGCTATTAGCGGACTGACGTTCACCACCCCTTAGGCCCGCCATGCGATGTATCAGACGAAGAGACCGGACTGTACGGAGATTGTCATATACAGGCTCTGTAGGAGTTCGGATGGGTTTACCTCATAGGCCTTCTTATCGACATCTACCTGGGGACCGTTACGTACAGCTAGTGCCGCTTGCGGTCTGTGGTTAAACTCACTTCCAGCGTAGTGTCGAGTCTTTAGAGTCCCACACAGAGAGTTTCCCAGCACTGAGCGAAACGTGTAGAGGCCGTATGGTTTTACGGCAGGGCTGCGATCACTTACGTGCACTTGTGTCCGTATGCTGTTCGGGCAGACAATACCAGTGGGCTTTGGTTTAAGCCGGATCCTAGTATTGCATGGATGGATTTGTTTTGTCTTCTGTGTATTCGCATTCTACGGAATGCGGATGCGGGTGTGTATGCACAGTTTTGAGGAGTGAAGAAGGAGGAGCGGACTCATTAGGGTTTTGGCAGTTGGTTCCGTCAAAACCATTATGAGCCGGGGACATTGTTTACTAATCCTTTTATTGATAATTATGTTATGGCTAATTGCTTTGACCATTTGACCATCTTGACTTTGTTGACCGTTTGACCAAAATTGACTAGGATCTTCTTGAAAGGTCTAAAGTATTCTTTGGTTTTCATTTTCTTTTTGTTATGAAAATGGTCAATTCAATGTAGCCATCAACTTTATCATGATAGGATTAGTAATGATGATTTTTTAGTATTATTGCAACCATGGTTCATTTTTCTTTAGTAATCTTTTTCATTTTTCTCTTTTCTCATTCCCTCTCTTGTGAGAAGAAAAGAAAATGAGCTCTCATGGTTGCTAGTGCTCCTCCTTCTTCCTCCTCTTGATTTCTTCTTTTGATCTCATGTGTTGAGAGAAAAAGAATCCACATAGACAAACACCTCCATCTTTCTCTTCTACACAACCTAGGACTTCAAGACTAGCGATCTTGTTGTCCTAGTTGTCTTGGCTCGAGGTGGAGCTCGGTGTACATCTCTCGGGTGGATCGTCTTCGACTCAAGAAGGCCGCGGAGGTGACCAAGATCCAGATCGACCCTCGGAGTGTGGATGGATGAGCCGGACAGCGGAGAGAAGACCCGAAGGACCGGTTTCGTGAGGTATAACTTCTATGGCATAGTAGATAACGCCTCTTGTAGTTTGCTAGTTTCTAGTTTAGCAAAGATCCGGCTTTTAGTCCATGTTGCCTTTGCGCTAAATAATTGTTTTTCGCCGTTTCTGCCTCCCCGTAAGAACCGGGGTGAGCAAAGTGGATTTACAGTGGTATCAGAGCCAGGCTAAACATAAACTAGCAAGTTAGCAAGGTATTTAGAATATCTATCGGAAAAAAGTCACAAAACACGTCCGGAAAAAACCCACTTTCTGTCGATTTTTTATACCGTTCAAAAAATTATTTGACATACATGAAAAATCGGCTCAGGGTTTTGTAAAAACACAGCAGAAAAATGATCCAGTGGCTCGGTCAAAGCGCCGCGGATCCGCGGCAAGAACATGATTCCCGCCGCGGATCCGCGGCCGAGTTGACTCGGCCGTGGACCGGGTTTTCTGCAGTGTTTTTATTTGTCTGTTTTGGGATTTTTAATACATGTTGTTTCTACCCAGATTTTCCAGAGAACAAATTGATTTTTGGGGTGGTTACAAATCCGTATTTTGATCGATATTCCGTAGACTTTGGCTAATGGATATTATCTGTGCTGTGATATATGTATTGAACGTCTACTAATCGCTATACGTAGATTAGTGGGGGTTATACATATCTGTGATCTGTAATGTTGTATGGCCGCATAACCGGGTCGGGGTTGTAGCCGTCATTGTATAATTTCTTTTTACTGTTTTTGCTCCTAGGATAGACCCAAGGAGGGGTGCACAAACTACCGGGTATCTCGAAGTGCCGAGTGGCCTACTCACGCGTTGAGGGAGGTTGCTTCGCTTCGGGTACTTGGCGGGTAGTTTGCCGCACCCGTAGGGGTCTAAGGTGGGGTTTGGCTATTCATCGTGACCGTGTAATCCGCTTTTCGTTGCAGGCTCGAACGAATCGCGGGTTCCTAGTATATCCAAAGTGTTCATCTGTGATCTGGAATGGCTATCATTGCATGTAACAAATGTATATATCTATATGATATCTATTTAGGCGTTGCTTATGTTTTGCATCCGCGCTAGTCCAGCCCCCGCTCTGTCGTTAGTTAAGTAACCTAACGGGTGATGACGGGACCCCGTGGCGAATGCGGATGGCATAAGCGTACGTCATAGTTTCATTATTTTCTGCAATGGTAGGATTAAATGATGAGACGCATTGGAATTAATGCAAGAAAATAAACCAAGTAAAAGTCGTTGGAACACTTTCATAACCACTCGGTTCTTTTCAAAAACCAACTTTTAAACGCGGTGCTTGAACCACTCCATTTTAAAGCTATCTCGTTCCATCGATTATATCAAGTTCACTACGTTCACGGTTTCGCTAAAACCATTCGTAGCCCTCCATCATTTCGTAAGAATATTCAATAGTATTCAAGCTATGTTTGTTGACCTTCGTCAAGGCATAGTGATTGGTAGCTGTTGGGTGTTCATATGTAGCATAGATAGATGCGTTGGTTTGAGACAGTCGTATTACCTTGTTGACCTTCGTCAAGGGTATGTATAGGTGGGTTCAAATTAACCTGGACAATGATGGGTAGAACTTGACATGTGACTTATGATTTGTAGACCTTCGTCAAGGTCATAAGAGCATGGGGCAAAAATCCACATCGGGAGTTTCAAAAGAACTGAAACCTGCTAGCGCTGCATACCATTTGGAGTGTGATGATTCTGGTAGGATTCCTTCAGTTTTGTCACGCGATGATATTTGGATCCCGATCCTACTGTGAGTATATGCTACTCCTCTGGAACTTTCTCGCTTAACGATCAATGCTATAAACCAAGTAGGTGTCTAGAAAGGTGTTAGCGGGGCTACGCCCACAGGGAAAAGAGGTTATTAAATTAAGGAACTTCGCGAAAGTGTTGGAAAACCTCCCTCGAAGTACCGACACCAGCCTGGCTGAACGGTTAAGCAAGTATTGTACGGTGAGATTGATCTTGACTAATTCTTTCTTTATGGTTTGAGGAAGGATTCGAGAGACAGTGGGAGCAATCCTGTTTAGATAAATTAAAAACCAATCTAAACTTGCAAGAGCATCATGCTAAAGTGTTTTCTTCTCTCTCTCTTAATTGCAGCGACCCAGTGACCAGACATAGGTTACATCTAGATAATAAAATGACTGAATCTGACTGTTATGACTGGCAAAGGTCTGTCCAGATGTCCATTGCCCATGACAAGCTGGGTCACCTCTTGACTGATCCAACCCCTGCCGTCTCAGGTCCAGTTTCCCCTGTCACGGATATTCATATCCGCAAGACATCGGAAAAGAACTGTGCGAAAGCCAAGTGCCTCATGTTAGCCTCAGTTGATGGTGCATACCAGAGGCAGCACGAGAAGATGGACTTAGTTTCTATCTTCCTCCATAACAAAGATTTATATGGAGAGCAATCTCGTATCGCAAGATATGAGACCTCGAACGAATTGCTTCCAGCGAGGTTGGCTATCGGGTCATCTGTAGGGGCAACGTCCTTACAGAGACCAGCTCTTTTGAGCTCACGGACCTGAACACCACGTTGAAGAACGGGTCAGATGCTGACTTAGTTCAACAGTCCCTACCTACTACCCTGAAGGAAACCAGGGAAGTAGAAAGAAAGGGAAGGGCAGAAGTTTCGGGACTGGATGTAGTAAATGAGGGATGTTCCTATTGTTACAGGAATGAACATTGGCAGAAGGATTGCAGGGCTTGCAAAGCCAGTAGCCAGAATTCGAAGCATGTTGTGGCTTCGGCTTCGGGTGTGTTTGTATAGAGAACTGTATGTCAGTTAACCCTACTTCCTGGGTATTGGATACCGGATCAGGATCTCATATCTGTAATTCGTTACAGGCTCTGAGAAACCGTAGGGTTATCAAGAAAGGTGATATAACTCTCAGGGTTGCTAACGGAATGAGCATGTACGCTGAATCCGTAGGGGAATATCATCTTGGACTGACAACTGGGCAAATATTGATTCTGCTTAACTGTTTTTATGTACCAGGTGCGACTTGTAATATCATATCTGTATCCTTACTTTCTAGGGAAGGATATAACTTTACTTTTGTAAGCGATGTAGTAAACATCTACCTAAATCAAGTTCTGATTGGGTCAGGTACATTAGAAAATGGTATATACGTATTAAATCAAGCTCAGATTTTCAGTGTCCAGAACACACTTAAAAGAAAGTCTCCGGAAACAAATCAGGCTTTCTTATGGAATTGTAGACTGGGTCACATTAATGAGACACGGTTAACAAAGTTACATAAAGAGGGATACTTGAATTCGTTCGAGTATCAGTCTTATGCCACTTGTGAATCTTGTCTCATGGGAAAGATGACAAAGACTCCATTCACTGGACACGGAGAAAGAGCAAGCGAGCTCTTGGGACTCATACACAGTGATGTGTGTGGTCCAATGTCTACACATGCGTGAAGTGGTTATTCATACTTCATTACTTTCACAGATGATTTCTCTAGGTATGGACATGTCTTCTTAATGAAGCACAAATCCGAGACCTTTGAGAAATTTCAGGAATACAAGAATGAAGTTGAAAAACAAACAGGCAAAAGTATCAAGACACTGAGATCTGATCGAGGTGGTGAATACTTGAGTGCCGAGTTTCTGGACTACTTAAAAGAGAATGGAATTCTCTCTCAGCGTATTCCTCCATACACACCACAACACAACGGTGTATCGGAAAGGCGGAATCGAACCCTATTGGATATGGTTTATTCCATGATGAGTAAGGCTGAGTTGCCGCGATCCTTCTGGGGTTATGCACTAGAATCAGCTGCATATCTCTTGAACAAGGTTCCCTCCAAGACTATGCCTACCACACCATATCAGATGTGGTGTGGGAAGAAACCCCATCTTCAATATCTGAAGATATGGGGATGTCCAGCTTTTGTAAAAAAGCAGCATGCGGACAAGCTCGAGGCACGCTCAGTACTGAGTAAGTTTGTGGGATACCCAAAGAATTCCAGGGGGTATCTTTTCTATTCCGTAGAGGAACAAAAGGTTTTTGTTTCTCAGCATGCCCACTTCTTGGAAACTGAATTTTTAGAAAATCAGATAAGTGGGAGCGCAATAGAACTGGAAGAAATTCCAGAACCACAAGCTATTACTGAAAGCTTGAAGGAACCAGAAGTTTCAAGAGAACCGGACATCCCAGCGCCACTCCGCAGGAGAAGTAGGCAGTCTCATCCGCCCGAGAGATACTACGGTTTTCTCATAGACGGGGATAGAGAGGATTGCACTATGGACTATGGTGAGCCTACTAGCTTCCAGCAAGCCATTCAGAGCGGTGACTTGGTAAAATGGCTGGATGCAATGCGGACCGAGATGGAGTCCATGTATACCAACAAAGTTTGGACTTTGGACTTTGCTCCAGAAGGGGTAAAACCCGTAGGCTGCAAATGGATCTTCAGAAAGAAGATTGGTGTAGATGGGCAGGTTGAGACCTATAAAGCTAGACTTGTTGCAAAGGGTTTTCGTCAAAGACCTGGTTTGGACTATGACGAGACCTTTTCTCCAGTGGCTATGCTGAAATCCATTCAGATCTTTCTTGCCATTGCTGCCTACCACGATTATGAAATCTGGCAGATGGACGTAAAAACGGCTTTTCTAAATGGAAATTTAGAGGAGTGCGTCTATATGGATCAGCCAGAAGGATTCATTCAGAGTGGGAGCAGCGGTAAAGTGTGCAAGTTTCTCAAGTCCATCTATGGACTGAAGCAGGCATCGCGGAGTTGGAACATCTGCTTTGATGATACTGTCAAGGAATTCGACTTTATCAAAAACCCAGATGAACCATGCATTTACAGTAAGATTGTAGGAAGAACTGTGGTATTCCTCGTCTTGTATGTGGATGACAATCTCCTAATAGGAAATGATATTCCTATGCTACAGTCAGTCAAAGGATTCTTGTCGCAGAGGTTCTCCATGAAGGACCTGGGCAATGCCAACTACATTCTGGGGATCCAGATCTATCGTGATAGATCTAAGAGGATGTTGGGACTTTCACAGTCAAGGTACATCGATACCATACTGAAAAGATTCAGAATAGAAGATTCCAAGCGCGGTAATTTACCGGCTTGTCACGGGATCACCCTCTCCAAAGAGATGTCTCCCAAGACTGATTTGGAAAGGGATCGCATTTCTATTATACCCTACGCTTTTGCGGTAGGCTTTATAATGTATGCGATATTATGTACCAGACCAGATGTAGCATGCGCATTGAGCGTTGTAAGCCGGTATTAGTCGGACCTAGGGGAGAAACACTGGATAGCGGTAAAGAACATTCTCAAGTACCTGAGAAGGACTAAGGAGATGTTCTTGGTGTATGGCGGAAAAGACCTCCAGATCGAGGCCTTTGCTGACTCCAGCTTCCAGAGTGACAAGGATGACTCCAAGTCCATGTCGGGTTATGTCTTTACCCTCAATGGAGGGGCGGTTTGCAGGAAGAGTTCCAAGCAGGAGACCGTTGCTGACTCAACTATGGAAGCGGAGTACATAGCTGCTTGCGATGCCGCAAAGGAAGCTGTCTGGATGAAGAAGTTCCTCACGGAGCTTCAGGTGGTTCCTACCATTGTTGATCCAATACCGCTGTATTGCGATAACAACGGTGCTATAGCTTTAGCGAAGGAACCCAGGTCCCATCAGAAGTCCAGGCACATTTTTAGGCGGTATCACCTGATCAGGGAGATCATAGATCGCCGGGAGATCGAGGTGAAGAGAGTAAATTCGGAGAATAACACTGCAGATCCACTCACGAAGGCCCTACCCTAGACTCAGTTTGAGCGGCTGATCGAGATGATAGGTCTTCGATACGCCAGTACATGGCTTTAGTGCAAGTGGGAGATTGTTAGTGTATATGCCCTAGAGGCCATTACTGTATCATACTAGCTTGTATATTACTTAATGGAAGCTTGGGATATTCACAGTTGTATAGACAATCTTGCTCAAAATGGTAGTATGCTACTTGGTTTGTCTCTACTTCAATATGTGCATGTGTTTCTTTTAGCATATCGCTTATATACATATTAGTAGAGCCCTTACGATCTTTGCTTGATTACCGGCGTTGTGATGGCTGTCATACTTGTGGGGGCTGTGTAATCTATAAGCACATCCTTATACAGGTCCCTAGTCGTAGGACTATCGAGACAGGGCATCGATACTCTGGAGTAGACTAGCGTATACGCTTCTCATCCCAGCAGGGGAGGTGGTCTGTCCCACAGCCATCAGTACGTCGTACTGGAGATAGTATGCGGGTGCTCGTTAGGTTATGAGTACACTGGACAGGACTCGTCGGGAACTGATGGATGGTATTATACCTATCGTCAGTTATCAGTTCCCAGGTGACATGAGTACAGCTTAGTCCGCTGACTTGACACTTTCACTTCGCCTCGAGTGTGTTCCCACTGTACTTAGATTACTACCCTACCACGGTTCAAAGGAGTCGTGCAAACAAGTAGTAGTTGGGTGCAGTTCCGAAACACTTGGAGGCAGTGACGGTTAGACAGGATTCGTCTCTCCCGGTATTGGGGTTTGATATCGCGCTGTGTCTAGGAGAGCCATTACACGAGTAGTCCCTGGCCAGGGCAAGCGAGATATACTGGTAGGTTTCCAGTGTTATCTCAGGGTGTTCTGGGCTACACTCCGACACGACTTGTTCCGCTATTAGGGGACTGACGTTCACCACCCCCTAGGCCCGCCATGCGATGTATCAGACGAACAGACCGGACTGTATGGAGATTGTCATATACAGGCTCAGTAGGAGTTCGGATGGGTTTACCTCATCGGCCTTCTTATCGACATCTACCTGGGGACCGTTACGTACAGCTAGTGCCGTTTGCGGTCTGTGGTTAAACCCACTGCCAGCGTAGTGGCGAGTCTTTAGAGTCCCACACAGAGAGTTTCCCTGCACTGAGCGAAACGTGTAGAGGCCGTACGGTTTTATGGCAGGGCTGCGATCACTTACGTACACTTGTGTGTGTATGCTGTTCGGGCAGGCAATACTAGTGGGCTTTGGTTTAAGCCGGATCCTAGTATTACACGGATGGATTTGTTTTGTCTTCTGTGCATTCGCATTCTACGGAATGCGGATGCCGGTGTGTATGCACAGTTTTGAGGAGTGAAGAAAGAGGAGCGGACTCATTAGGGTTTTGGTAGTTGGTTTGGTCAAAACCATTATGAGCCGGGGACATTGTTTACTAATCCTTTTATTGATAATTATGTTATGGCTAATTGCTTTGACCATTTGACCATCTTGACTTTGTTGACCGTTTGACCAAAGTTGACTAGGATCTTCTTGAAAGGTCTAAACTATTCTTTGGTTTTCATTTTCTTTTTGTTATGAAAATGGTCAATTCAATATAGCCATCAACTTTATCATGATAGGATTAGTAATGATGATTTTTTAGTATTATTGCAACCATGGTTCATTTTTCTTTAGTAATCTTTTTCATTTTTCTCTTTTCTCATTCTCTCTCTTGTGAGAAGAAAAGAAAATCAGCTCTCATGGTTGCTAGTGCTCCTCCTTCTTCCTCTTCTTGATTTCTTCTTTTGATCTCATGTGTTGAGAGAAAAAGAATCCACATAGACAAACACCTCCATCTTTCTCTTCTACACAACCTAGGACTTCAAGACTAGCGATCTTGTTGCCCTAGTTGCCTCGGCTCGAGGTGGAGCTCGGTGTACATCTCTAGGGTGGATCGTCTTCGACTCAAGAAGGCCGCGGAGGTGACCAAGATCCGGATCGACCCTCGGAGCGTTGATGGATGAGCCGGACAGCGGAGAGAAGACCCGAAGGACCGGTTTCGTGAGGTATAACTTCTATGGCATAGTAGATAACGCCTCTTGTAGGTTGCTAGTTTCTAGTTTAGCAAAGATCCGGCTTTTAGTCCATGTTGCCTTTGCGCTAAATAATTGTTTTTCGCCGTTTCCGCCTTCCCTTAAGAACCGGGGTGAGCAACGTGGACTTACACTCTTATCACAATGATTCTCCATATATGATCAAGGTGATACCTCCTAAATCCTGGGTTATGGATCTATGAGATAGATCTAATTGGATGTTAGGATTCTCACTAGTTGTAGTGAGATGGTATCAATCGCTCCTGGGGAGAATCACTGGAAAGGTTCCAGGGTGATAAGGACGACTGCATGTCAGTCGCAGGCATTGTCTTTACCCTCAGTGGAGGGACGGTATGTTGGAAGAGTTCCAAGCTAGATACCGTGACTTACTAGATGATTAAAGGAAAGATACATCGTTACCAAGGATGCTACCAAAGAGGCAGTCTGGATATAGATAATTGTTCATGAGATGAACTCTGTTCTTGCCATTGTGTGACAATGGAGTTGTGGCTTTAGCTAAGGAACCCCCGTCCCATCAGAAATCCAGATATAAATCTTAGGCAGTATCACCTGATCATGGAGATGGTTGATCTCCAGGGAGATCGAGATTAGGAGAGTAGACACAGAGGAAACAGCGCGGATCCACTCACAAAGTCCTTTTTCCCAGTAGAGACTTTTATGGGATGGTTGAGTATGAGATACTTCAACCACAGCTAATTGTTGGGTATACGATACCACAACAGATGGCCCTAGTGCAAGTGGGAGATTGTTAGTTATATGTATGCCCTAGAGGCCATTACTGTACATACGATGTATATTGTAGTGGATGCTTGGACATATATAGGGAGGACTTTCTTGCTCGACATGATAGTATGCTATCTGGTTACACTTTGTCTTAACATGTACTCTGATTGTCTCTATGTCACATATTGATAAAGCCCTTAGGATGAGTACTTGACTACCAGGACTATGATGCAGATCATACTAGTGGGGACAGTGTAGTCGCCAAGTATATCCTTCAAATGTTCCTAGTCGTGGGAGTACCGAGACAGGGCATCGATACTCCAGAGTAGACTAGCGTATGCGCTTCTTGACCCATATGATGGGCGATGGATGATCCCATATCCATTGGTGTTTGACATCAGAGAAGGTATACGGGTGCTCAGTGGAGACTGGATACACTGGACGGACTCGCCGAGAACTCCCAGATGGTATTATACCTCACGTTAGATGGCAGTTCTCTGGTGACACTGGTACAGAGTAGTCTGTAGACCCGAGATCGTCATAGAGTCTTGTGTGATTCCCACTGTGCTTTGATTTCCATCATACCACGTCCAAGAGGGCGTGCAAAAAGGTGGCTTTTAGGTACAGTCCCGAATCACATGGAGGCAATGAGCGATATGAGGGGATTCGTCTCTCCCGGTATAGGGAGTTGATGTTGCGCTGTGTTCGATTGGCTATAACTGGAAATCCCTGACCAGGGTTGCTGAGATTTACTGGTAAGTGTTATCAGTAGTTTCTCGAACTGTTATAGACCTCATATCGACATGACTTATAAAGCTACTGGGGTCTGCGTTTACCACCCCTAGGCGAGATATATGACATATCAGACGAAGAGACCGAACTGTACGGGAGTGTTACTGATTGGACTCGCAGGAGAATGTACAGGCTTGCTTGTTGATCTTCTGATCGCTCAATACCTGGGTGGCTGTTGCGTTTAGCTGACCGATTGCAGCTTGTGGGTGTTTGATATGATCATCACCTACTGTCGGCGTATTGACGATTCTTTAGTGTCCTACATAGAGGTTTCCTGGCTCGGGCAAAACGGAGTAGGAGCACATATGTGATATGTGCGGGACCGAGAACAATACGTGTATGTGATATCGTACTAGATTCTCGCGATATGTGATATCGGCCGGGTATATGTGATATAGCCGGGTCATCGGATCAAGTGTTGATTCGATGAACTGATACAGATTATATTAGTCGGTTATTTATGAAATACCCGGATTATCGGATCAAGTATTGATTCGATAATTTAATATATAATTATATATTTGATATATTAAATTACATTAACTACTATAAGCTCACAAAAAGATTCTTTTTATCACTCGGGGAATACATTGATATATATGCGATATATGTTAATTGTATTATTTTATTTTGTTACAATAAATATTGTATATGTGATATATAATATTGTAACATGTTAGGGTTATTAATGCAACATGTTTAGTGGAGATTAAACATGGTTAGGGTTTGATTTGGTTAGTCTTTTCTAGAACCTTCTAGAAGGTTTTGTTTTGTTTTGAGCAAGATATTTATTAAAGATATTTTATTGATATTTCCTTAACCCAACCCAAACCCTTGACCATGGTAAACTCTCTACAATGGTTTAGTCTTCTCACTTGAACCATGGTTGCATTTCTAACCTCACACAACAATTCATTATTCATCAAAAAGAGAATGGTTCTTCTTCTTCTTCCTTCTTCTTTCATGGAATAGCTTACTAGCTTTTTCATTAGTGATGATTTTGAGTGAGATTAAGAAAACAAATGAGAGCTAAATTCCTACTTCATCATCCTAATCTATCCTAACCATTTAGATTAGGGTGTTCACGTGATTAGTAAGTGAGAGCTTGTGTTAATGAAACTTCAAGGTAGATCATCTTTGTTATCGAAGATCGGAAGCAAGCATGCATCTTTCTCTTCGTGGTGCCTCTCTAGAGTCCGGATACTCGATGATCACAGCGAAGGGACCACAACACGGAGCTTTAGAAGTGAAGGAACGGACTACAAAGGTTGTAATCGCTATCTCTTAGATGTAAAGTTGTTTACATGCTTTGTTTCGCCTAATCTCTAGTTTAAGATCTTGGTTTAGGGTTGTTCGGCACGTCTAAATTTTAAATCGGATATGGTTGATGGCTTATAGACCCTTGTGAGAGTGCTTAGTAACCCTACAGAAATGATGGAGGGCTACGATAGGTTTTTATCAAAATCTTTTGCGTAATGAACTTGATATCGTTGTAGAAACAAGTGATTTTGAGGCCTTTACTAGTTTCGCTAAAGAGGTCACTCCCGGTGAAGGGATCTCGGCTCTTTCCTTATCGAATAAGGTGCAGAATATTTCATAAATACCACTATGTAAAGCAAGAACTATAGAAGCAATCAAAAACAAAACTGAGTGAGTTATAGCATCTGCTAGTTTCGCTAAAGAGGTCATTCCCGGTGAAGGGATCTCGGCTATTTCCTTATCGAATAAGGTGCTGGATATTCTACAAGGAATACCGCTATGCATGGCAAAAACTAGAGCTACCCTTTTTGATAATTTGATTCTACAACATCTTTAAGGTTTCTTTTCTTTCATTAATCTCATTAACGAAGTCCCATCAATTATGCTTCCTAAGCATCGGAGAAGAAACGAAAACAACGTACGCTTATGACATCCGCATTTGCCACAGTGTCCCGTTATGCACCGTTAGGTTACTTAACTAACGACATACCGGGGCGGGACTAGCACGGGT
Source organism: Agapanthus africanus (assembly GCA_030015575.1). Classification (NCBI taxonomy): domain Eukaryota; kingdom Viridiplantae; phylum Streptophyta; class Magnoliopsida; order Asparagales; family Amaryllidaceae; genus Agapanthus; species Agapanthus africanus. The sequence continues at coordinate 161,040,991 of CM057343.1, forward strand.
GCAAAACATAAGCAATGTTTATTATATATCATATATACAATAATAAAACATTCGTCTCACGCATATAAAGTGATCACATCACAGAATATCAGCAACAGAAGATAACATATGAAATATTGGATATAATAGGAGGTCCATGTTTTATTTTGAGCCTGTAAAAAACACGGATTCCACGGTCGCGATGAATAGCCAAACCCACATCCCTAGACCACTACGAGAGCGGCAAGCAACCCTACCAATTCTAGAGTTTAGAAGACCCAGACTCGACTCCTCGAGTTGGTCTCCCACTGGACTCTATAACTCGGTTTCTTGTGCTCCCCTCCTTGGGTCTATCCTAATGCGGAAAAGTAAATAATATACAATAGTGATATCATCCTCAATCCGGAAGTGCCCCAATAAAAGAATATTACATACATTGAATTTTACATGAATAAAAATGAAAAACTCCCATCTCACATAAAACCCCGGCTATTCAAAAGCGACGATCCAATATAACATATCACAGCAACACATAACATCATATGACATTAACGTAAGTAAATATGCGTATCCCAATTGTCATTGACATATAGCACCGAAACCGGCGATACACCACATATTACACTTACGGTCGCAGAAAAGAAAATGTCAAACTACAACATTCAGAATCCACAATCACCTTAGATATCATAAAACCGAAATATCACATATTACGGATTTCATGCCTAACTATATGAATTTCACATATTGTATCACATTTCAAAAAAAGCTAGACGATGTTAAACATTCCGATCGAATTAACAAACACCCAAAAAATTCCCAAAACCTCAAACTTGAGCGTAGTTTAAAAATACTCAGTACATGCCACGATACCAATGAACCAGCCTAGAAGGGTCAACCAATGCCTCACCTGTGGCACCGCTGAATTACTACAAACCCTAGGGTTTAGTGGCGGTTCTGACGGTCACAGAATCGAGTTAAGGTTTCGTTCTTCTAGAGGGTCCATCGCATCACTTGCATGATATTTGAATGTTCTTTAACTATGAAAAAATCCAACTCTTGGAAAATTTTCCGGCAAGGGTTAAAGTGGGTATTTGATATCCGATCGAACTTTTTAAAACCGTCTAAATAACCCGAAAACAAACTAGAATTACGAATACGAAACACTCCGAATTGCCTCTGTAAGAAGATAACATCACATGCAAATTTAGCAAAAACAAACAACACCTGAAATACCAAACCCCAGAGACTGGACCACAGTAGAAATTTCAACCCAAAACTCCCTGATAAAACCGACCAGGCCGGTTTTACCCCCATTGTGCTCGGCCAAATTCCGACGTCTGGTGTTGAATTTTCTACTGTGTTCATATTGTATCACTTACAACATTCTGCAACTGTTTAAAAACTTTATTGACTCAGAAAATTTCGACAGAAACTAGGGTTTCGATTCAGGTGTTTCGGAGTTGTTTCGGTTTCGTAATCCTACACCATCCATCTAATTCTCTAGCTAGGCTCTGATAGCATTGTAGGGTTGTCTAGCACGGCAGCAAGGTTTCGGGTGGCATTGTCACGACCCGAAATGGCACGTGACTGGCACTTGAATCATATGAAATCTATAGGACCCCATCTAATTCAAGTAAGCCAAAAACCCAGAAATCTAAACCATTTTAAGAAGAAAGTGAAGGAAAACTTTAGTTTTAAAGCGAGTGGTTAAACAAAATAAGCCGAAGTATGCATTTTTAAAACCTCAAGTCTTTTATGAAAATTTCGGCACAGTTTCCTTTGTAAATACTGGTCCCAAACGGGTACAACATGGATAATATGAATAAAGGCATCCCCAACCGGGAGCTAGCTCTTCGCCAATTGGCGGTCACAACCACGCAAGTAATATAATATACAACGCCGAAGGGTGATGATCAAAACTCAAAAGGAAACTCAATATCATCAAGAAAACCCATAATAATACAAGCGCGACTCTAAGGTTGAAATAATATACTCTGGTCTTCTAAGTCTATAAATATACAAGTCTGGTTGATGGAGTTTCTAGATACAACTGAATATAAATAAAATACAATGATGGTCACGATGCAAGTGAACCCACCTACCAAAGCAATCTCCCTGAAAGAGCAATGTGCCAGCAAAGTCGCCAAGGAAACCTGTACGGCAAAGCCTGCAAGAAACTGTGGCACAACGGGGGTGAGTTGCCAACTCGTGAGTAGAAAACATCTCCGAGCAGAAATCGTATGCATGACTCAATCCTAGGTCATACGATAATATATATCCTCAAATGATATAGCCTGAAGCATCTAATAATGGCATGGGTAAACATCTATATATAAGTGTAATACCAAGTGCTCGTGTCAGTGCCCCAGGTAGCAACATATCATAAATATGAGGTATGAATGCAATACAATGAAAACAGAATATATCATGAATGAGAATACTGTTTTCTTAATTTGGTGAGATTTCTGTATATATATAAATCGAGGTATCATCAATGAAATCAACATAGAATCAGTGTCAAGCATCAATACAAAACATATATCTAATATCTCAATATCTCAGGCTCCGTCAATCCAGACTGGCCCATATCCTCGAATCTCAATATCTAGGGCTCTGGCTATCCGGACTGGCCCATATCATCAAATCTCAAAACTTCAGGCTCCGGCAATCCGGACTGGCCTATACTCCGATCGATATCCTCCGGATATCCATCGAGTCACAATAAAATCACCGGTCGGTAGTGCTCCCCTGCCAGGCTGAACGCCATCATCTGCGACCATCTTGCCCCGGGGTACCGCACCGGGTCCACCATGCACCCACAGACGGTTCCTCCTCCTTCTCGAATCGGGTGTATGATATCGCTCAAGAGCCGAGAAAACTCATGGTGGACATATCTCAAATCATATCATGAGAAAACCGCAATTTCCTATCTTTTAAAAAGATAATAAGTTTATAAAATCTTTGCGGTTTCTCCAAATCCAGAAATCTAATGGAAATCCGAAATCCTAATCTCAAGGGTAAATAAACAATGAAATACCGGTAATAAGTTCTATAATATTTCATGACGATAAGTAAATGAATGCATCGGATATCAAGCAAGGAATGCAATAATTAAACTGGCACATGGAAGCAGTAACATATTGGAACTATCAGCTAATAAGCTATGTCAATGGAATAATATTCTCTAAAGTGTACGTGACATAGCAATTACCAATGATGATGTGTGTGAGCCGGCAAGCAGGTGTACGTGGAGCATACGCATCATCAGTAATAGTGCTGGTGTCCTGACAGCATGGTTTTAATAATAACTAATGTAAACACAAATAAGCATGCAATGCGATGCGAACAACAAGAATATGCGGAACATTAATAATAACGCGACATATATGAATATACATTTATATATGAGTCATACAATTTTGACATTTGAAATAATATGAATCGTGGTGTTTAGAAAATAGGGGTTACGGTGTTTTTAAGAAAAGTTACGTCCTTTGAAATATCCATAGCATCCTTTGTCCTGCCTTTAAAATACTCACGATTCGTTAGTTTTGAAATAAGTATGACTCGAGTCTAGTTTAATAACTACTAAGTAAACTACAGGTCTAAACTAACAGACTAATCGAAAGGGGTAAGGAAAACCACCTAAGTCTGAGTCGATATATATATATATATATAGTAGTCGGTGATTCTGCCTCAATAGTATCACGTACGATACAATATATAATATGACATCCTCGAGTCAAGTGTGCGGATCAATCATCATAATTATCTCGTACGGTAAATTCATTGTACGTCATCCCAAATCTGGATACGGGTCGAATATCACATTTATCTCATTATTTATCTGGTATCCTTATCATCATATCCTGAATCAGGGGTACTGATCTAAGTCTAGTACTCTTTGATACCATCAACATATATATGCGTGTGTATGAAAACACATCGCCTAAAGACCCGCTAATATCTCATGCCGTATCTCATAATACGAACCAAATCACCTCACCGATCTCGTGGCATCATGCCCAATCTCATCGACTCATCTCCAAGTACCATATACTATCCTTATATCCAAGTATATGTATACACACACACACACATACTCACATACACATATGTATATATATATATCCCCATATACGCATAAGTAATAAAATGTATGCGTGTGTGTGCGCGTGCGTGTACCTTATTCTAGGGTTTCATGACTAAACACTAGCTAATGACACTATCAACCAAATACACTAATAATAACCCATGAACGCCTAAGACCTAACTCGATAATCATTTAACCTTACAATACACAAATTTATATATGATAAATATCGTATACAAAACTACGAACTGCGGGGGTTCCATAAGCTATCCACCCGACATCCCCCGTAGATATATATCTACTCACCTTGATCCTTACTTGCCGAAGTCGATGACGCCACGCTAGTCCTTGTCGTTCATGTCCACTCGAGGGTACCTACATATACACACATACATTATCGTAAACTGAAATCGTGAACGAAAACCAAAACGGTTCGCGTATCACGCATAGGTTAAAACCTATGGTCTCGCATGCAAGACACTACCAAATAATCCTCGTTGTTGACGTTCAAATGCCACACGACGGAACACAATAACAAATACTAAATCCCAATTCATTAAAAGCCACAAAACAAAATCAGATTTACATCTGATCCATATCTAGGATTACAAAAATACCCTAAGAAAACCGGGTCAATGCACCGACTGCACCGACACGCGCCGATACGTGCACAACATGGCCGCGGATCCACGGCCATATGCCTTGTTTGGCCGCGAATCCGCGGCCATTTGATGGGCTTGTGGGCTGATTTCTTCAGGGCTTCTTTCTGTTGCTTTTTCCTTCTATTTTATTCACTTGGTTCTTCAGAATGTCTTCTAGTTTCTTCCAGATTTCCACAGTACAGAATGTTGTGGACTTTTCCCGTTCGCTTCGTGTTGAAGTCTTGAATCTTGTGCTGCCTTTGTACTTTGTGCAATCGAACTGTTTGTTGAACTTCGTTTGTTCCTCAAAATGTAGGTGGTATCATAAAGATTCTTTTATTTGTTGGTCGTAGTCTCACTTTTGTAGCGTTTTTCATCATTTTCACTGTATTGTTCCGAGAACCTGTAACCTGCAACTATTCAACAGATACGGATCAAAAGCACCTATTTATTTATAAAATGATTAAGAATGGGGAATATAATAATGCAAAATTATTAGATGAACAAATACCCCCAAAATTATCTTTTGCTCGTCCCGAGCAAAACTAGTTTATTCTCGAAAAAGCCTAACCTCACTTTCGCAGGGAAACGCGATTGCACTGAGCTCGTGCAACAAGCCGTTAAACCTCTAGGTGTCCCTAGTAGGAGTGTTGTCTCCTGAGGGTTTTCAGCGGATACTACCCACAAAATCCTATTAATTTGGCCTATTGATTTTTATTCTTCAATTCGGTGTTCTAGCAAGAAATTCTATTATTTTCAACTCAGAAATTATCAACCCATATTTTTCACGCTTCCTTATTATTTAACTTAAGATTGTATATGTTCTGTAAATTTATTTAGTTTTTAGCATCTTTTGAGTTTTCCTTCTAAGGTTCTATCTCAACTTAGGAATTTTTATCATCTCTACTAAAGATATAAGTCCTATTTTTCATTTCATCTAAACCCCAATCATATACCCATACGTGTGTGTATGTATCACCCCTACACTTGGAAATTCAATTCAAGCTCTTATACTCTTGTCCATCGTCCAATGTACTTTTAGTTTGTGAATTTTAGATGAAATTGCTCACACATCCTTCATGCGACCATCAATACTTCTTGAGGTACTAACGACCGATTACAAAATGTGTTTGCGCATTAAGGCGTAATTTCTCGTCTTATAATACTTAAGGCTTTAGCAGTGACTCCCAAACCAGTTGGTCTAAGGCATTAGGTGATAAAGCACCCTTGCTATATATATATATATATATATATATATATATATATATATATATATATGCAGCCTTAAATAATTGCAAAACCGGTGTTCGTTTTTTTATATCTCTTTATTCACACTTGTATTTTTATTTTATTTTCCTTCATATTAAGGATTTTAGACAAGAGCATTTCAAGGTATCCTCTACTATTCCAAGTTTCAAGGTGCGTGTTTGTGCAAGTTGTAGGGTATATATTTTTAGAATTTAGACTTAAGGTTCATAATTATTTTTCAGACTTACATTTCAAATAAAAATTTCAATACTCTTCCCTTATTTTGACTTAGCCCAAGAACTGAACTCAAAATTTTCCTATTTCTAAATAAACTATAAAGACATATATTCTCTACAGTTAGACTTTAAGAAAGGTTATTTTTAGGGTTTGTAATTTACCAAGTTTAAGATCTATTTTTTCCTAGCTAGTTAACCATCTTATTAAACTTAAGTCAATTATGGCTAAAATTGAATTTCCCAATTTTTATACTTTTTTTTATTAAAATTTTTCAATTTTTATGGGTTTTAAAATAAGTATGCAAATGCAAAAATATACATATGAATGCGAAGGAAGAAGGCTTACCGAGCATACCCCCAAACTTAAACTTGACAGTGTCCTCACTGTCAGGCTACACCAAGAGGGTCAAAATTGTCGGCACTCCCCTGTTTATTTTTTTTTATTTTTTTTAAATTTTTTTTTATTATTAACAGAAAAAGAAAACAAAATATATATACAAAAAGGCCTCCCCAAACTTAAGTGAAACAGTGTTTCCACTGTTGAAGCATTAAAGTTCAGAGTTAGAGAGGAGAAAAACACAGTATCAGGCTATACAAGGCCTTACACAGGCCAACGGTTAGCACCAACCATTCAAAAAATTTATTGTTATAATGGTATGGTTGGTGAAAGAATGGAGTGTAGAGAAAAGAAATGAGAAACACACGAGACCATGTGGAGATAGAAGCAGTATACAGTCTCGGTGGAGGAGAATAATGGCGGAAGGGAAAAAGAAATGATGGTGGTTCGACTTCTTCAGGTGGAGGTTGATTAATCAAAAAATCCGTGTCGTTTAAGAATGCTAGTTCGTCGGCGAAAATATCTTCGAAACTTTCATCGAAGGTTCGATTGAACGTTTCAATGTCAATAAGTGTTGCGTCAGAATTCAACACACTTGATTTTTCAAAAATTATGAAGGTAGGATAGTCGTAAGGCTCATTTACCTTATTTTCAAAAGAGTCTAAATCAAGTTGTTTTTCTAGAATTATCGAACTCAAAATATCGGATTGTGATTCATTAACACTCAGTATCATTAAAGGAAGATTAGAAGAAGAACCAGAGAAAGTGGGAGAAAGAAGTTGAATACGAACTTGAGGGTGGAGATGGAGTGTATAAATTAGCACATTTTATAATGACCGATGTGTAAAAAGCGATTGTGCTAATCTATCAACCCACTGAGAAATGAGGTCAAATCCTTCAAGATTCGTGAGCAAACATGGGTACGTCGAGCTTGGTAAACTAGACATTGGAAATGAAAGAGATACGGTCTCTTGCGTGGTCGGAACGATGGAAATGATGAAGGGGGTGATTTAGGAAGTATAACAGTTAAAGGTTCAGGAGGATGAATCGGAAAATCCGACTCATCAAATAAAACTGGTTCATCCTCAATACTATCCTCATAATTCTCCTTAAAAGTTATCTCATCCATGCAATTATCATCAAAATCAAGACGCATATGAAGTTCGGAAGAAACATTTAATGACTCGGGATGATGAATTGGAGAGAAAAATTCAGTCAAATCTGCGGGTTCATCATCCAAAATATTCCTAGCGTCAATATCCTCGATCAAGTGAAAATTAATTTTTTCAGACACCTCATCAAAAGCATGGATATCAATCAATTCAGGTTCTAGAGTGGAGGTGTAGAGGTCAAAAGGATTGGTGATGGTTTCACTTGAAAAGGGCTCTTCACAATCAGGTAAATCAAATACTACCAAGTCGCACAACTCATTACACGTTTTATCTTCAACTGGTGAATCATTTGATTCAAAACCGGAGTTGTGGGATTCAATTGGGGATGGGTAGGTTTGATTTGGAAGGGTGCAAATCTCACTCTCTTCACTTAAATTCTCAATCTTTCCAACCGCCTCATCATACATTGGAAAATTTGGAGCTAGTTGGAAACTAGCTACCGGGTCACTAGGTTGTAATAGGGCGGCAATGGACGCATCCAAATCCTTCATCTGTTGGTTTGTCGCTACAATATAAGCTTCCAACGACTGTTCAAGACTAGACATGGGTTGTGAAGGGGTTTTAGTAAAAGATTCAAAATTGTTTGGATACTGGAAACTCCCAAATGGCTGTGTAGAAGCAACGTCTAGGGAAGGTGCGAAAGTCGGGTAGGATTGGTAGGAATTGAATGGTTGGACAGGAGTAGGATCAACATTTGTATAAGAAGGTGAATGGACTTGTTGATCCCAAGAACTAGAAGTGTTGAAAGGAGTGAAAGATCGGTTACGGGATTGTTCAATATGTTCAGCAATAGACATGGGTTTCGGAGTTACCTTCAGACTCTCAAAAGGGGTATCAACGTAAGAAGGTGGTGAAGGTTGAAACGGTTGATACAAAGTGGATTTCGGAGTCCAACTGTTTCTCCTAGACGCTTCTATTCGATCTTTCAAAGAAATTTTGGGCATGGAGGGGTCGTCCGTAATTCAACCAAAACGATGAGCGTAGGAATTAATGTCCGGTTGAGGATACCAAAGTTCGGCAAGAGTTTTACGAGGTGGGGTACCTATGATGTAAGAAAAGAGAAGAAAAAGATTGTGATGTTTTTTTATTTTATTTTTTTTAAAAAAATTTTTTAAAAAGAAATTGTTTGTTTTTTGGGTTTTGAAATTTTTTAAAGTTTTTTTTTAGAAAGAGTTTTTGCACAATTTGTACGGACTACTACACACTTTCAAACAGTCACAATATAAGCATGCACAATCAAGCCTAGAGCTAGGGTCTCCTAAATCAACTAGACTGCTCCTAACTATTCTAAAGGGCAAGTTGTGAGATCCTCAAATCGCCTCTTCACCGCCAATTATGGCCAGGTAAGCACAAGTAAAGAATGGAGGGGTCCGCTCACGAATCCCCGTGAGACGGGCCTTTTAAAATTACCTTTCCTACTTGTCTAGCCTAGGCACCACAAAGTCTGGTTTAGATAAACGACCGATGCCTACAACTTTTCCTTTGTCCTATTGAGCGCGACAGTCCTTATTGGCTGAGTCTAATATTTTTTATTAACTCGAAGGTTGATGCAAATGCTTTTTGTGATTTTTGGGGTCCTAGGAAGGGTAATGAAATCCCTACCCAATCTTGATTGGTGTTAAAGCCCCTTAAGGGTCCGTTTTAAAGATGCAAAGCAGTAAACACACAAAACACTTGCCAATTTTTTTTTCTTTTATTGCGGCGCAAAGAATCCTGCAAAAGATCAAGTTATTGGAGAAGGGAGAGAAGTTTTTGCGCAAAGAACTCTGTAGGAAAATTTTTCATAGGAGATTAGGGGGTTACAAAGAAGAAAAGAATGCTTATAGAGAAATTTCCACGTGCCGACGTCACCAATGCGCGGCGGATCCACGGTCAAAGGTGCTTATCTGCGGCGGAAACGCCGTTGACTAGTCAGTTCAGTTCCCAAAAATTCTTCTGTTTCTCTGTTGTGGTTCTCCTCTGTTTGTTCAGATCTGCTGTTTGCTGTTTTGCTCACTGGATTTTTCTAGATCTGAATCTGTTCGTCTCTTCGATCCTGCACAATTCACACGAAAACCCTTCAAAAAATAACAAGATGATAAATTTTTTATATTTTATATTTTTCAGTTTTTATGATTTTTCTTTTTTTTAATTAACCCAAAATTACAAAAAGAAAATAACTATGCCATCCCCGGCAACGGCGCCATTTGATTTTTCGATATTTAGTGCTTATGCTATTTGTGATCAAAGAATTAACCGCAATCAAGAACGGTTTTGCTTGGTAGCTAGCCGGTTGAGTACGGGCCGGTCCACAGGAATTTTGTGTATTTTCTAGTTGTTACGAGTCAATTCCAATTGTGGTATGTTTGATTATCAATAAAAACTAAACTTAAGTTTGATTAGGATTAAAACCTTGCTAGGGTTAGGTTTAGGTTGGTTTGGAAAGTCAATATTTCTCACCGCTTTCTATGCTCTAATTAAGAACTTTTAGGTGTTAAGATAATAGTTAACAAAGGGGATTAGCACGATCGGGAAGAAACCTAGTTTCTTCCTCTTGGTCCTTGTCCGTCCTTTCTTAACTCTTAGCCTAACCTCCATGGAAATCATACACAACCGGTCTTTAACTATGGTATCACCGCTACCTCTTGGGATAGGGTGCCGTAGTGAGCGGTGTGTGTATGTATGCATAAAGTCCTATTTAAAATGTATAATGGGCAAGAAAGGGGTGAGAGATTTTCATCTCTCAAACCTTCCCCAAACCTAACCCTAACAAGTGAGGAACTACTCACTCATTAGGGCATTGATAAACGGGTTCATTTTTTGTTTCTTTTTAATTTAACAACTACGGCAGATAAATAAAATTTATAACTACGGTAGATAAATAAAATTGCTAGATAAATAACCAGGGCAGAAAAGAAATTAAACTAAGGCAAGATAAAGAAAAACTTACTTTTTTATTTGATGCACTCTTTGAACATTTACAGAGAATGAAAATTCTAAATTAGATAAATAAAAAGAGGCATCTCAAAAGAGGCACCCAAAAAGAGGCACGCTCTAAAAAGAGCAGTAGGATTCCTATTTATAGATAATAGAAACCCTAGGGTTTACATCTGATCCATATCTAGAATTACAAAAATACCCTAAGAAAACCGGGTCAATGCACCGACTCCACCGACACGCACCGACACACGCTGACACGTGCACAGCACGGCCGTGGATCCGCGGCCATATGCCTTGTTTGGCTGCGGATCCGCGGCCATTTGATGGGCTTGTGGGCTGATTTCTTCAGGGCTTCTTTCTGTTGCTTTTTCCTTCTTTTTTATTCACTTGGTTCTTCAGAATGTCTTCTAGTTTCTTCCAGATTTCCACAGTGCAGAATATTGTGGACTTTTCCCGTTCGCTTCGTGTTGAAGTCTTGAATCTTGTGCTGCCTTTGTACTTTGTGCAATCGAACTGTTTGCTGAACTTTGTTTGTTCCTCAAAATGTAGGCGGTATCATAAAGATTCTTCTATTTGTTGGTCGTAGTATCACTTTTGTAGCGTTTTTTCATCATTTTCACCGTATTGTTCCGAGAACTTGTAACCTGCAACTATTCAACAGACATGGATCAAAAGCACCTATTTATTTGTAAAATGATTAAGAATGGGGAATATAATAATGCAAAATTATGAGATGAACAACTCCCAAACCAGTTGGTCTAAGGCACTAGGTGATAAAGCACCCTCGTTATATTTTTTTATTTATGCAGCCTTAAGTAGTTACAAAACCAGTGATCATTTTTTATGTTTCTTTATTCACACTTGTACTTTTATTTTCTTCATACTAAGGATTTTAGACAAGAGCAATTCAAGGTATCCTCTACTATCTCATGTTTCAAGGTGCGTGTATGTGCGAGTTGTAGGGTATATATTTTTAGAATTTAGCCTCAAGGTTCGGAATTATTTTTCAGACTTACACTTCAATAAAAATTTCATTACTCTTCCCTTATTTTGACTTAGCCCAAGAACTGAACTCAAAATTTGCCTATTTCTAAGTAAACTACAAGGACATATATTTTCTACCGTTAAATTTTTAAGAAAGGTTATTTTTAGGGTTTTTAATTTACTAAGTTTTGGGATCTAGTTTTTCCTAGCTAGTTAACCGTCTTGTCAAACTTAAGTCAATTATGGCCAAAATTCAATTTTTATAATTTTTTAAATTTTTTATTTGATTTTATTTTTATAATTTTTTTTATTTTCATATTTTTTTCAATTTTTGTTTTTATATAATTACAAATGATACATACCCCAAACTTTTTTGAAACAGTGTTTTGGCTAGATAATCGAAATTTAGGGGTAAATGGAGGAAGATCAGTCAATGTAGATCGGCTCCTGTAAAAACAGGAGCTCCTCCGAAGGGTCCGCAGTGAGGAACGGTTTAAGTCGATGTCCGTTCACTTTAAATAGTGAACCGTTCTCCGGGTTTTCTAGATCGACCGCACCGTGCGGATATACGGTGCGTATCAAAAATGGTCCTTTCCATCGAGATCTGAGCTTGCCGGGATGGAAATGTAACCGAGTGTCGTAAAGTAAAACCTGTTGACCAGGTTTGAAAGTCTTGCGCATAAGGTGTTTATCGTGGAACACCTTCGTTCGGTTTTTAACAACTACTGTGTTCTCATAGGCTTCATCCCGCAGCTCGTTTAATTCGTTCAACTGCAACTTTCTATTGCTGCCCACATCTCCCAAAGATAGGTTCAGCTCTTTTATTGCCCAAAATGCCTTATGCTCAATTTCAACTGGATGGTGGCAAACCTTTCCATAAACAAGCCTATATGGAGACATGCCAAGATCAGTCTTATAGGCAGTACGGAATGCCCAAAGGGCATCAATAAGTTTTGACGACCAATCTTTACGGTTTTTGGAAACCGTTTTCTCCAATATCTGTTTAATCTGCCGATTCGAAATCTCGGCTTGCACACAAGTTTGGGGATGATAGGGCGTTGACAGCTTGTGAGTAATGGAGTATTTTCGCATTAAGGACTCGAAAGTCCTATTACAAAAGTGAGATCCATTATCACTGATAATCGCGCGAGGATGCCCAAACCGAGAAAAAATGTTTTCTTTGAGAAATCTAACGACAACCTTGTTGTCATTAGTTCGGCTGGGCACAGCCTCGACCCATTTAGAAACATAGTCAACAACGAGTAGAATATACATATTCCCAAAAGAGTTGGGAAATGGTCCCATAAAGTCTATTCCCCAAACATCAAAAATTTCAACAACCAAAATTGGTTTTAGCGGCATTTCATTTCTCCGAGATATCCGGCCCAAGTGTTGGCACCGGGAGCAGGTCTTGCAGTACTCATATGCGTCTTTAAAAAGTCGTGGCCAGTAGAAACCACACTGCAAGATCTTTTCTGCTGTCTTTTTGGGGCCAAAATGCCCGCCACACGCTTGATCGTGGCAGAATGACAGCACGCTCTTAAACTCATAGTCGGGGACACACCGACGAATAATTTGGTCGGGACAGTATTTGAATAGATATGGCTCATCCCAGTAAAAATGTTTTACTTCAGATAGAAATCTGAGCCTGTCTTGATTCGACCATTCGTTTGGTATCAGTTCGGTGGCCAAATAATTTACGATATCTGCGAACCAAGGTTCGCATGACACAGTTAAAAGCTGCTCATCTGGAAAAACGTCTTTTATAGGAATTTGAAGTGTAGGCGAAGAAGGGAGGCGTGAAAGATGGTCGGCGACTACGTTTTTGCATCCTCTCTTATCTCTGATGACAAGATCGAACTCTTGTAGTAGGAGGATCCAACGTATAAGCCGAGATTTAGCGTCCTTTTTCGTGAAAAGACGGCGAAGAGCTGAGTGGCCAGTATAAATGATGACTGGAGAGCCGATTAAATAGGGCCTGAACTTTTCTAGTGCAAACACAACAGCTAAGAATTCATTTTCAGTTGTTGTGTAATTTAATTGGGCCTCGTTTAAGGTTCGGTTAGCGTAATAAATTACATGCGGTATCTTATTAATGTGCTGTCCAAGGACAGCACCAATGGCGAAATCAGATGTATCGCACATAATTTCAAATTGATGCGTCCAGTCAGGAGATGAAAGAATGGGAGCGGAAATAAGTGAGTTTTTCAACGACTCGAACGCCTTCATGCAGGTTGAGTCGAAATCAAAAGTGGTGTCCTTGGCCAATAAAAGAGTTAAGGGTCTAGCTATCTTACTAAAATCCTTGATGAACCGTCTATAGAAACCGGTATGGCCAAGGAAGGCTCGGATGTCTTTGACGCATTTGGGAGGAGGAAGATTGGAAATGACTTCAATCTTAGCTTTATCTACCTCAATGCCATTTTGCGAGATGATATGTCCTAAGACAATACCTTCTCATACCATAAAGTGGCATTTCTCCCAATTTAGAATGAGGTTCTTATCCCTACACCGGGTAAGAACTACGTCTAAATGTAGCAAACACTCGTCAAAGGAGTCGCCGAAAATGGAGAAGTCATCCATAAAAATCTCCAAGAATTTTTCCACCATGTCTGAAAAATGCCCATCATACACCGCTGGAAAGTAGCGGGTGCATTGCATAACCCAAAGGGCATGCGACGGTAAGCAAACGTACCGAAAGGACAAGTAAATGTGGTTTTGTCTTGGTCCTTTTCAGCGATGGGAACTTGATTATAGCCGGAGTAGCCATCCAAAAAGCAGTAAAATTCATGCCCAGCCAATCGTTCTAGCGTTTGGTCAATGAAAGGTAATGGAAAGTGACCTTTCCGTGTCGCGGCGTTGAATTTTCTATAATCGATGCATACTCGCCACCCAGTTTGGGTGCGAGTAGGTATTAACTCATTCGCCTCATTAGTTATGACCGTTATGCCTGATTTCTTTGGGACAACGTGAATGGGGCTAACCCACTGGCTATCAGAGATAGGGTAAATGATACCACTATCTAGACATTTTACAATCTCCTTTTTAACAGCCTCCTTCATTACAGGGTTGAGGCGTCTCTGTGGACCCCTTACTGGCTTGGCATCATCCATCATATGAATATGATGTTCAACTATTAAGGGACTAATCCCTTTGATGTCCGCCATAGTCCAGTCAAAAGCTTGCCGATTATTTTGTAAGACCGTTAAAAGTGCTGTCTCTTGCTTGGGGGCTAGAGATGCCGATATGATAACAGGAAGGGTCTCATTCTCACCTAAGTAAGCATATTTAAGGTGAGACGGCAATAGCTTTAGTTCGAGCTTTGGAGGCGAAACAATTGAAGGTAAAATTGGTGAAATTGTCTCAAACTCGAAGGATTCCCATAGAGGTTCAAAGCGAGTGTAAGCAACTGAGTCGGATGGTTCAGCTAACTCATCCGAAAATTCAAAGGACTCAAACTCGGGTGGTGATTCTTCAAAATCATTCGAAAAGGTGAAACACTCGTAATCGTTATCGGGTGTGAAAACTGTGTCAGATTCAAAAAGGAACGCACTAGTGGCGTCAAAACTGCTGTGATCAAACATAAATTTTTCGAGCTCACAGTCCTCCTGAGTGATCTCTTGGATCAAGCAAACATCAAGTATATTAGCATTAGGCTCGGAGGGCTGATTCCTTAACTTAAAAATGTTGAGTTCAATTGTCATGTTTCCAAAAGATAAGTTCATCGAACCATTTCGACAATTGATCACCGCATTAGAAGTTGCAAGGAATGGTCGACCGAGTATCACCGGAATTTGACTCCGGGGGTTAGCTACATTTTGTGTGTCCATAATAATGAAATCAACGGGGAATATGAAGTCCCCTACTTTAATTAACACATCCTCTAACTCACCCCTAGGATGGGTGATGGATCGGTCGGCCATTTGGAGAGTACAATGTGTGGGTTTCAGCTCTCCAACGCCTAATTGTTCATATACTGAATAGGGAAGCAAATTAACATTGGCACCATGATCTAAAAGTGCACGATTAATGTTCTTATCCCCAATTTTTATTGAAATTGTAGGACAACCAGGGTCCTTGCATTTTTGGGGTAAAGGTTGGGTAAGAGCATCACTTACTGCACTAGCCAAGAAAACTTTCTTGGGTACCTATGATTTCCTCTTCTTGGTGCATAAGTCCTTCAAGATTTTAGCGTAAGAAGGGACTTGTTGGATTGCATCCAAGAGAGGTATGTTAATGCTAACCTGTTTGAATAACTCCACAATTTTCTCCATTTGTAGAGTAGGTTTATTGGATCTCAACCTGTTTGGAAATGGAATATTTTGAAAATTTGTTGAGTCCAATGTTTGTGGAGTAGATTGCGGAGTTGGAACGGATCCCAGTGTTGGTGTTTTCGTGGAGTGAGATGTGGGTTCGTTCGAATTAGAAGAAGAAGAAGAGCCTTGTGAAGAATGAAGAATAGGCTTTGAAGAAGAAGATGAAGATGAGGAAGAAGAAGAAGAAGAAGCAGCGATCGGGGTGTCATCATTATTGCCAACGTTGTTGTGCAATACCTTTCCAGATCTCAATGTAGTCACGACACTCACATTATGATTTTGTTGTTCATGAGCAACATATGTATTTTGTGTGTGACCAGGATTTGGTAGTGGTTGAGATGGAAGTTTTCCCTTTTCTCGCTCGCTTAACGCAGCATTCAGTTGTGCAATTTGGGCTTCAATTGTTTTGATGCTCTGATCATGTGAAGCAATGTGTTGCACCAAAGACTGAATGGAAGATTGGATGCTGGCTGAGGATTGCGTAGATTGTTTTAAAAACGCATCCAGACTTCGTTCTAGCGATGAAACCTTATCGTTATTCGGCTGAACAAAATTATTTTGAGGATAAGAGTTGTTGGGTACAAAATTGTTCATTTGGTTTGGGTAAGGTTGGGGTTGGAAAGGTTGCTGATATTGAGTTTGTTGAGGGGCTTGTTGTTGTGGAGGAGGCCTCTGGAAATTGTTATTGCCTTGGAATTGTTGTTGATTTTTATTCCAAGCAAAATTTGTGTGGCTCCTCCAACTAGGATTATAAGTTGAAGAGTATGGATGATTTCTTTGTCTTTGCTGAAAGGCAGCATTGACTTGATCTTTTCCTTGAACAGGCGGATTGTAAGGACATTCTTCAGTAAGATGTGATGGATCCGAACAACAAGCGCAAATAGTGCGTGGCGGTAAAGCTGGGGCAGGAGAAGGCGATGAGAATTTGCTCTCAATTGCTTCTAGTTTTTTCGTGAGTGCAGCCATTTCAGCCTTCATTGCAATCGACATATCAAGTTGATGTATGCCTGCCCTAGACTGACCTGATGAAGTAGATGAAGTGGTCTTAGTTCTTTCCCACTAAAGTGTTTGTTCAGCAAGATCGTCGAGAAATTGCCAAGCTTCCTCGCTTGATTTTGTAAGAAAGTGACCTTGACAAATGGTTTCCAACAACTGCTTAGTTGCTGGGTTCAGTCCTTCGTATAAAGTTTGGCAAAGTTGCCATCTTTCGATACCGTGGTGAGGGCACTGAACAAGAAGGTCCTTAAATCGTTCGAAATACTTCCAAAAAGGTTCGGAAGGAAACTGGGAAAATTGATTAATTTCATTTCTAATTCTCGCGGTCTTGTGGTGTGGGTAAAACTTTTTAAGAAAAGCCTTAACAAACTCTTCCCAATTTTTTATGGAATGCGATGCTGTGCTATATAACCACTTTTCAGCTAGGTCACATAAAGTGAATGGAATGATACGTAGCCTTATAGCATCATCAGAAAGTTGGGTGGTCTTCATCATTGCGCAAATATTCTGGAATTTGTTAATGAAGATGTAGGCATCTTCGGATTCCAGCCCGTGAAATTTGGGCAACATATTGATGAAGTGGGGTTTAATTTCGAAGTTATCCCCATTAGTCGGTGGAAGTGAAAGACAAGTGGGAAGTGCGGTGCGGGTCGGATAGAAAAGATTCTGGAGCGCGATTCGTTGGGGCGCTTCAACAGGAGGGTGTGGTGGGTTATTCGCACCCAGTTGAGATAGAATCAGTCCCGTAGTAGGTAAGGGGTTGTTAGGATTGAATCCCGACATCTCCTTAGAAGATGATGAATTTAAAGATGAAGGTAAAGAAGTGGAGGGAGTTTCGACTTCGGAGTCGAACGCGTCGTCAGTAGGTACTAACGAGACACGGACTAAACGGGCGCTAGTGTCCCTAGTCCAACCGGACATACACTAACGAGGTGTAGTGTAGTCAAAAAGGTAGAAGGTGGGGGTAAGAAAACGTCAATGAGAGAATGTGGGTGAAAAGTGGGTGCAATGGATTTCTAGCGACAAAATAGCAAGTTTTTGTAAAAATTTTGTTTTGTGGTTTTTTTTATATGGAGTTTTGCAAAAGATTTTTTATTAAGGAACTACGACACACTTTCAAGAAATCACAATATGCACAATAAAGCCTAGAGCTAAGGTCTCCTAAGTCAACTAGACTGCTCCTAACTGGTCCAAAGGGCAAGTTGTGAGATATCCCTCGAATCGCCTCTTCACTGCCAATTGTGGCCAGGTAAGCACAAGTAAAGAAAGGAGGGATCCGCTCACGAATCACTGTGAGACGGGCCTTTTAAAATTACCTTTCCCACTTGTCTAGCCTAGGCACCACAAAGTCAGGTTTAGATAAACGACCGATTGCCCACAACCTTCCTTTGTCTTAATGAGCGCGACGGTCCTTATTGGCTGAGTCTAAATATTTTTTAATTAACTCGAGGGTTGATGCAAATGCTTTTTATGATTTTTGGGGTCCTAGGAAGGGTAATGAAATCCCCACCCAATCTGGATTGGTGTTATAGCCCGTTAAAAGTCCGTTTTAAAAAATGCAAAGCAGTAAACACACGAAAATCCAAAACACTTGGCAAATTTTTTTTTATTTGCGGCGCAAAGAATCCTGCACGAGATTTATTTATTGGAGAGGGGGAAGAAGTTTTTGCGCAAAGAACCCTGCAGGAAAATTTTTCAGAGGAGATCATGGGGTTACAGAGAAGACAAGAAATACTCACAGAGGTTTCTGAAGTGCTGACGTCAGCAAGTAGCCGTGGATCCGCGGTCAAATGCACCAAAATGCGGCGGTTCCGCTGTCAATTCGTTGGGTCAATCCTCCAAAATTCTTCTGTTATCTGTTGTGTTTTTTCTCTGTCTATTCAGATCTTCTGTTTCTGGATTTGTTCACCGAGCTTGCTCCAGATCTGAATCTGATCGTCTTTCCGTTCCTGCACAATTCGCACAAAAACCCTTCAAAAAATAACAAGATGATAATTTTTTTTTGTTTTTATATTTTTCAGTTTTTATGATTTTTTTAAATTTTTACTTAACCCGAAATTACAAAAAGAAAATAACTACCGTTATCCCCAGCAACGGCGCCATTTGATTGTTGAGAGAGGTCTTTTGCGTGCGTGCGCCTTTAAAATCAAAGAATAGAATACCGCAATCAATAACGGTGTCGCTTGGTAGCTAGACGGTTGAGTATGGGTCGGTCCATAGGGAAAACGTGTCTTTTCTAATTGTTCTAACGAGTCAATTCCTATTTGTGGTAGGTTTTGATTTTTATAAAATCTGAGATTGAATTTGATTTGGATTGAAACCTTGCTAGGGTTAGGATTAGATTAGTTTGGAAAGTTAATTCTACTCACCGCTTCTTTTGCCCTAATTAAGAACATAGGTGTTAGGGTAATAGCTAACAAAGGGGATTAGCACGACTAGGAAGAAACGTGGTTTCTTCCCTTTGGTCCTTGTCCGTCCTTTCTTAACTCTTATCCCTAACCTCTATGTAAATCAACCACTACCGGTCTAACTAGGGAATCACCACTATCTCGTAGGATAGGGTGCCGTAGTGAGCGGTGGGTGTTTGTTTTACATAGAGTCCTAATTTATAAACTTATGAGGGAAAGAAAGGAGTGAGAGATTTCCATCTCTCAAACCTACTCAATCCTAACCCTAACAAGTGAGGAACTACTCACTCTTTAGGGTATTAACAATGGTGTTCATTTTTTTTCTTTTTAATTACCTAATTAACGTGCAGATAATAAAAGACAGATACGAAAATTGCAGAATTTAAATTGCAAATAAGAAAAATTCAAAATAAAAAACTTACTTTTATTGATGCACTCTTGACGATTACAAGGGAATTAAAATTTAATCTAGATCTAAAAAGAGGCATGCCCCAAAAGAGCTATAGGCTTTCCAATTTATAGATAGAAGAAACCCTACGGTTTACATCTGATTCACATCTAAAATTATAATACTACCCTAAGAAAACCGGGTCAATGCACCGACTCCCACCGACACGCACCGACACGTGCTCTGCACGGCCGCGGATCCGCGGCCAGAAGCCTTGTTTGGCCGCGGTTCCGCAGCCGTTTGATGGGCTCTTGGGCTCATTTCTTTTGTGATGCTTCAAGTTGGTTTTTCCATCTTTTTTCTTCACTTGGTTCCTCAGAATCTTTTCTACTTTCTACTAGATTTTCAACAGTGCAGAATTTGTGGACTTTTACCGTTATTTTCGCGTTGAAGTCTTGAATCTTGTGCTGCCCTTGTACTTTGTATATTGAACTGTTTGCTGATCTTCGTTTGTTCCTCAAACTGGTAGGCGACATCTTGCAGATTCATCTATTTGTTGGTCGTAGTCTCACATTTGAAGCGTCTTTTCACCATTTTCACTGTATTGTTCCGAGAACCTGTAACCTGCAACTAGTTAGCAGACATGGATCAAAAGCACCTATTTATTTGCAATGTGATTAAGAATGGGGAATATAATAATGCAAAATTCTGATATGAACATCCGGTTATGCTCAGTTTTCTCAGTTGTTCTTTGTTAAGTTTGTGCGTTTGCACGGAATTCCTTCATTTGTTGTATCCAGTGAAGGCACCCCTTTTGCTTGCCGTCTTTGGCAGAAGTTTCAGGAAGCCTTGGGTATTGTTTGAGCTTTAGCTCCGCTTTTCCATCCGCAGGATGAGCGTTCGTGAGAGCGGGCTATACAGACTCTGGAGGATATGCTTGTGCGTACGTACTAATTGTTGTTGGCAGTTGGGATCATCACTTGCCATTGTTAGGATTCTCCCTCGATAGCTGTTATCAGGAGATACTCCAATTGGCAACCTTTAGGTTTTTGTTTGGTAGGTCGTGTCGATCACCAGTCTGTTTTTCTGACTCTGTGTGAGTAGGATTTTTGGACCCCAGCTAGTCTAGAGACTTTGGAGATGATCCAGTTGGTTCAGGTTAGGATGAGAGCAGCCCAGTGCAGACAAAGGTCTTATGCCGACCGTGGTGGTCATAGACTTGAGTTCGCAGTGGGAGATCATGTATTCCTACAGATTTTTCGATGAATGACGTGTTGAGTTTTGGGATGTTTATCCCAGAATTGTAGGTCCTTTTGAGGTCCTCAAGCGAGTTAGTTCCGTTGCCTATAAATTGGCACTTCCGCCCAGATTATTGAGTATTCACCTCGTATTTCCTTGGGACGATACTTTGCAAATACCTTCATGACCTTTCTCACATGATTCAGCACCAGAACATTTAATTGGGACGCGATCTTTCGTTCACCAGCAGCCGATAGTTTTAGTGGATCGGCAGGTGGAGAGATTTCGGTCAAGGGTCTTGCTATATGTGAAGGTTCTTTGGCGTAGCCGTGTAGTGAGGCGACCACTTGGGAGGCTGCGAGTGAGATTTGAGAGTTTTGTACTCATCTTTTTGAAGGTACGCTTAGTGAGAATTTTAAATTCGGGGACCGAATTTTAAATTCGGGGACCGAATTTCTTTAAGGGGGGAAGATTGTAACGTTTTAGAAATCGTTTTGTGAATTTTCCGTTTTTATGGTAAAATAGTCGGTGTTTTCCGTTTTAACCCGATTGTGATCAAATTTCTGCATAGACTTGTCGGCACCTAGTTTAGCTAGAATGAAGCTAGTGCGCGGACTTTGGGGCTCAATGGGAAGTTTTGGTTCACATAGAATTTTTCCCTAATTAAATGTTATTTTAATGCTTTATTTGTGTACTTTATTAGTGGTAATTACTTTTTGGGTTGGGTTAATTACTACTAATGTGGTTTTATGCTAATCTAATCAGTAGATATTTTGTTAAACCATTCATTCTAATATCTAGATATTTGTGGGACAAAAGGTTTTAATTTTAAAAAGAAAATAAATAAATGAAATGGTGGCATTTGCATTTAATGAATTTTGCTAGATCTTTCATCACAAATTACACAAACACCTCCCCTTCACCTCATGGTCGAGCCCTCCCCTTATTCTGCCCCTCATTTTTCTTTGTCTCTTTTTCTTCATTCCAAGCTCAATAAATCATCATTAATCCCTAAATAAATCCACAAAACTCCTAAACAAATATTTACCCATCTTTCTTCTTCACAAATCTAGCTTGAATCTTCAAGAAAAACTTGATCTTTGGAGGCAAAAGTTGAAGTTTCTAGTTGCTTGATTTTGATCATTTGTGAGGTATAAAACCCTAACCCTAATCCTTAATTGTTATGTTTAAATCATAAGCTAGCTATTTAATTGTTTAATTATAGCATTAATTTCATGTTTAATTCATTCATGTTAATGTTAATGAAATTCAAGTTAGGGTTTAAACTTGTTGTAGTGTTGAATATTAATTGTAGTTTAAGAAAACTTAACCTAGTAGAATATGATAATTATTGTTAATTACTACTTTGTAAAATTAAGAGTTTTAGCATACTAGATTTTTACTAAAGTTTATTTAGGCAAGTTTAAAAATATGGAGGTGGTTTCGATAACTTAGTTAAGCTATTTTAAGGTGTTTGTTATTGCTAGAATTGTATTAGCTTTAGACTTGTGCAAAATATTGCTTACTAGGTTTCGGTAAATTTTAGGCGTGGGTTTCTTTTGACGCTGCGACATTAATTATATTGATTCCATGCTATATCTTGTGTTGTGAATGCACGATCGGTACGATCAGGGTCTAGACTTGGTAGTTGTATTGCTTGCGTTCCTAGCTAGGGTTGTGCCGATGTCGTTCGTGTCTTTGTGTAGCTTTTGCTCTTGAGTTGGTTTCGTAGTGTCGCTACGTGCGTTAGCCACATGACGAACACTTGAGAGTATATTTGGAGTTGGTGCGTCGGTCAAACGTAGTTGGTACGTGTTATTGGTCGATTGCTAATATATACTTGTTTTATTGTATTATGTTTTTGGTTCGCAGGCGGGGACTTCGGACGCTGCGAAGAAAGGAAAACAGGTGGTTGTCTTTACTTAGCCAGGAGCGTTGGTGAGTAGATTTAACATCTTTAGGGGAATCCCCCGCATGGCGTTATGCGTCTGGGCTAGCGATGACTTGACTTTGTCGCATATTTTATTTCATATATAGAGTTGCGCATACACCTTATTGCTTAGTTACTTGTTGTGCTTGGACTAGTACCCTTAGGACACTACACTATTATTGACGGCTCATGTTGCACGAGCACTGATTGTATGCCACACACACCGTCAATAATTACCATGACACGCACAACACATATATAGATATGATATTGTTTGGTTAGGGACATTGTGACATTGATTCATATTTCTTTATGCATATGACATATAGCATACCTGTATCCCTACATGCTTACACATATATCTTGACTTGCTTACATGCTAGTTACCTGTATACCTATAGGGTATTGTACCATTAGCGATAGGTACATACACACATAATGACATAGCTACATGTATACCTTGCATACATACTTCACGTATACCTGGAGGGTATATTACATCATTACTGATAGGTAGATACTTATACTCATCCATACCTTTATGTTTACATATATATCTGGCTGTAGCTACATGTTTACCTTTATTTGATGTTATATAGACTTGGAGAAATTAGGAACCACATGATATTTATATTAACTTGTTGCAGTTAAATAGCGGCTTTTCCTTTATGTGCTGGCATTTCAGTTTTATGTTGCGTATATTATATTCATGGATTATCGCATTGAGATATGGATTTTTCATGATGTTTTCTGGATTTGAGGACCGTGGTAGTTTCATGAAATTATGTATTATTTGAAAAACCCGGTTTCTCTTGATATGATATTTCAGCATCCACCATGAGATTTATCGGTTCTGATATATAAATACCCCACACAAGGAAAGGAGGGGGCTGTGTGCGGGTACATGGTGGGGCCCGGAGGTATCCCGGGGCAAGAGTCGTGGTGCAGACGATGAGTTAGTGGGGGAACCATACCTACCGGTGACAGTACCTATGACTCGGCGGTTATCGTGGGGATACCGACGGGAGTCATGTACGTAAGTATATGTCGAAGGACGAGGGTCGAAGCTGGGCACTCGGGTTTTTGGAATAGCGTATGCGCGTACCTATCAGGGGCCAGTCGTGGTGACAGCACCTGATAGATCAGCCTTTATGTGTCGATACTAGACACTTGTTTTCATGATATTTTTACTCCTAAGTATATATAACAGTGGAATAGGTCGCGGTTATATATGTGTGTATATATATATATATTAGTGGAATGGGATGCTAATATATATGTATACATATTAATTCATATACATCATCATAATTTTTCGTACAATTATATTTAGGATATTTAAGATTCACTTGATATTGGATTCAGGATATTTGAGATTTACTTGATATTGGATACAGGATATATGAGATTTACTTGATTTTGTACATTCAGGATATATGAGATTTACTTGATATTGTAAATTCAGGATTTTGTGAGATTTACATGATATGAGAGCCAATTTGGGGGCTGATTAGAAGAATTGGGATTTGGATTGTCTTGATAGACTTTGTTCCTACCACGATATCAGGATTCCGTGGAAATGACATGTTTCATCTCATACTTCGCATTTATTGTTTATGCACTGCTTCATGTATTAGTTGTACCTGCTAGAGTACCTTTCATGACTGTTGCATATATACATTGTCATATCATTACTTCATGTATTAGTAGTACCTGGTGGAGTACCTTATATGATTGTTGCATACAGATTGTCATATTATTGTTTCATGTATTAGTTATACCTGCTAGTGTACCTTTCATGACTATTGCATACATATGACCATTTATTGCTATTAGCTTGCATATGTTAGATTCGTGCTGTACGTGCATACTTGCGATTACCTGTATATGTTATTTACTATTCATGAGTTGGCAACTCACCCCCGTTGTGCCATAGTGTTTTGCAGGTTGTACCCTAGAGTAGTCGAGGCAGGCTATTCATCTATCTTATCATCTTTTGCTGCGGGTACTGCTTCGGCTTACAGCGTGCAGTTTTGCTTTAGGTGGGTTTGTGGTTATCCGTTCATGTTTATTGTATATTCGTTGTATCCTGTACTCTCCATCTACCATTATCTTATATGACTTAAAGACTTGATGTGAGGACGATATTTTATATTATTTTATGACTTGGAGGTCTTTTATGCAGTTTTACTTCTATCGTCTTTTATTTCTTCTCTACTGTGTTGTATATCTGTTGTGGTGGTTGTTTTCCGCCGTTGGGCATGGATTTGCTCCCGTTGGGGATGCTTTACTTATATTTATGTTGTACCTATTTTTGGGGTTGGTTTTTACAAAGGAGGTGCTGCCAAATTTTTTAAGAAAATAAAGTTGGACTTTTAAAGAATTTGGGTTGAGATTTCAAAGGTTTTAAAACTTCTATTATTATCTACTACTTTTGATGGTTTAGATTGCTGGGTTTTCGGCTTACTTAAATTGCGTTACGCCTATTGACGTTGCGTAGTTTAAGGGCCGTCACGTGCCAATTTCGGGTCGTGACAAAGTTGGTATCAGAGAGCTAGGTTTTACCTTTCGGGGTGTAGGATGACCTTGGTATGATGGAGTGGGTAGCTTAAGCAGAGTAACGTAGTGTGTGTATGTCCGCGGCATACTCACGACGCGGTACTCTGCCTAAAGTGACCTAAGTACAAATTGCTTGAAATTCCTTCCTTGATGATACATATCCTCGTGATTCGATTTCCGTGTTCTTATCGAATTTTATCTCCATTTATAGCTTTGCCGCTGATGACTATGGGGACTCAGAGTGATGCAGCGAGGGCCGAGGTTAGAGTTGACTCGGGTGGGTCAAGGACTGACCAGGATGGCACGCTCGTTGCACAGGAGCAGATGGATCCGCCTTCGACAGATCGTATCGATAAGCTTGTGGTATAGATGCAGGACTTGCGCCAGACGATGAGTTCATTGGTTGAGGCCATTCGAACGCAGCGACAGGAGGTTGTCACCCCTGTTACCCAGTTGTTCTTTGCAATCAGTACACAGCATTCCGTCACCTACATAGCACCAGTGGATGCAGCCCCAGTTGACGAGGCACGTCTTCAAGAGACTTTGGGGGTTCTGGAACAGTGGAGGACTCGTACCGGTGTACCAGCCCAGAGACAGAGGCTTAGTCGTCGAGACAGATTTCGTGCACATCGCGGGAGTAGCGGAGGCTTGGGACGAGGACAGTCGTTCAGCTCTCATTCCCAGGAGGGTCAGCAGTCATCGCGTGGATGTTTCTGGTGCGGAAGCTTTCATCACCACATCAGGAATTGTTCCTTAGCACTGCGTCAGGGTCATATTCAGAGAGGTCGTGGACGCGGAAGGTTCGCTCAGAGTGGACAGGTTGGCAGAGGAGTAGTTCAGTCAGTTGCGGGTAGGGGGCAGACACGAGAGTTTGCTTCTACTCATCGGGACGCGCGGGCGTTCAATGCAGAGTTTTCAGGTATTCTTAATTTGTATGTTCTTTTGATATACTTGTTTGTTTTACACACTTTGTGTCGTGGTTGGGACGAGGGTCGTGTTAGCTAGATCAGCCGTTGTTGTGTTAATTTCTGTCAGCGATTTTTTTGTTGAGCGACACGTATTTCGGTTGTGTGCCAATCGGATAGGAGATAGAGATTCATCCGTTGTTTTGATCCTTCTAGAGATGTTGGATTTGACATTCTCCTGGGCACGGACTGGTTAGCTACGTGCTAGGCGTCTGTGGACTGCCGTGAGGAAACAGTCAGGTTTTGTTTTCCCGGCTAGTCAGTTCTTGTTGTGCATGGGAGGACAGTGGTGCCGCCTCTCACAGCTTGAATTCAGCCTTTTTCGCTAGTCGGCTTTTGAGGAGAGGATGTCGAGGATTCTTGGCGT
The DNA here is from genome assembly GCA_030015575.1 of Agapanthus africanus. Taxonomy (NCBI): domain Eukaryota; kingdom Viridiplantae; phylum Streptophyta; class Magnoliopsida; order Asparagales; family Amaryllidaceae; genus Agapanthus; species Agapanthus africanus. The sequence goes on from CM057343.1 coordinate 161,067,771, forward strand.
TCATTCGTGATACCGGAGCCATAATGGGATTGTTGGACCGGGTTCCTATCATGCGAGAGTTTTCCGACGTTGTTCCAGGTGAGCCGGCGAAGCTTAGGGAGCTTAAGGATCAGCTGTTGAGTTGCTAGATAGAGAGTCTTGTGCGTCTACGTGTTTCTCTTTGGGGAGCTCCTATTTTGTTCGTCAAGAGAAGGACGGCAGTTGAGGTTGTGTAATTGATGGATAGTTAATTATACCGGGTTATGGTGCGGATGGGTATCCTTTACCTCGCATTGACGATTTCTTCGATCAGCTCTAGAGTGCGAGACATTTTCTAAGTTTGTTTGGGATCAGGTCATCATTAGTTGCGGGTTCGGAGTGATGACATTTCGAAGACTGCTTTTGTGCGTGCTATGGGCTTTATGTGTTTTGGTGGTGTCATTGGACTCACCAATACCCTAGCAGCATTCGTGGATGTGATGAACTAGATTTCTTCTGGCCGTTCCTCGGCCAGTTTATTGTTGTGTCATTGATAACATTATGGTCTATTCGAAGAGTCGTGAGGAATAGGAGCAGTACTTGAGAATTTGTTTTGCAGACATTAGGAGAGCACCAGCTGTTTGCTAAATTCTCGGAGTGTTCCTTCAGGCTTGTTTGTGTTGACTCCTAGGTCTTGTAGTTACGGGAGACGGTTTTCGTATGGTCCTGAGGAAGATCGAGGCCGTACAGCTTTGGCCCAGACTTGTGTACGGACGTAGGTCCACAGATCTTTGGGCTTAGCAGGTTTTTACCACCGTTTCATGCAGGATTGCTAGTGTATCACTGCACCGTTGACTGGACTGACCGGAAAAGAGGTTCTTTCTTTGGACTGAGGCATATGTGCGAAGTTTTCAGCAGTTAGAGATTCGGTTGACAACTGCACTAGTTATTTCTTTGCTTTCTGGTTCGGGCGACTTTGTTGTTTAACTGTGATGTTTCGCGAGTGGGGCTCGATTTTGCGCTGATGTGGCACTATAGAGTTATCACTTATGCTTCCCGACAATTGGAGGAAGTACGAGTAGGATATCCCACTCATGATCTGGAGATGGCCGCGGCGGTCGTGCGTTGGAGAATTGGAGACACTACTTGTTCGGAGAGTCGTGTCAGATTTTCACGGACTACCAGAGCTTAATGTACATCTTCCTGCAGCGGGTTTTGATTGTTGAGACAGTCTTCTATAGATTTACAGTTCTTGTGCTATCGTTGAGTACAGCTTAAGTTCACCTCTACTGAGGGGACAGCTTGCTCATGTCCGCGCCCGTCCATTTTTCCTTAATCGTTTTCGCGAGGCACTGCTTGCCGATGCTCGTTCGTCAGAGATTCTTGAGCATACTCGGCTGGGTAAAGATTCGGAGTCCTTGATTTGTGACTAGGGTGCGCTACATTTAGGGACGCGTTTGTGTACCTGATACTGATGGGTAGAGACGCGAAATCCTAGAGCAGGCACATCGGTCAGCTTTCAGTGTTCATTCAAGTTCCACCAATATGTGACGTGACTTGTGAGATAGTTACGGGTGGGCAGGAATGAAGAGTGAAGTTTTGGATTTCGTTTCGAGGTGTCTATCTTGTTGTGAGCTAAGGTTGAGCATCTGAGACCGGCTGGAGAGTTGCAACCTTTAACCGTTTCGGAGTGGGAATGGGAGCAGATCTTCATGAATTTCGTTGTGGTGTCTACCCCGGTCTAGACAGGGTGTGACTCCATTTGGGTGTTTGTTGTCCGGTTATGCTCAGTTTGCTCAGTTATTCTTGTTAAGTTTGTGTGTTTGCATGGAGTTCCTTCATGTGTTGTATCCAGTGAAGGCACCCTTTTCGCTTGCCATCTTTGGCAGAAGCTTCAGGAAGCCTTGGGTACTGTTTGAGCTTTAGCTCCGCTTTTCCATCCGCAGGACGAGGGTTCGTGAGAGCGAGCTATACAGACTCTGGAGGATATGCTTGTGCGTACGTACTAATTGTTGTTGGCAGTTGGGATCGTCACTTGCCATTGTTAGGATTCTCCCTCGATAGCTGTTATCAGGAGATACTCCAATTGGCAACCTTTAGGTTTTTGTTTGGTAGGTCGTGTCTATCACCAGTCTGTTTTTCGGACTCTGCATGAGTAGGAATTTTAGACCCTAGCTAGTCTAGAGACTTCGGAGATGATCCAGTTGGTTCAGGTCAGGATGAGAGCAACCCAGTGTAGACAGAGGTCTTATGCCGACAGTGGTGGTCACAGACTTGAGTTCGCAGTGGGAGATCATGTATTCCTACGGATTTTCCGATGAATGACGTGTTTAGTTTTGGGAAGCTTATCCCAGAATTGTAGGTCCTTTTGAGGTCCTCAAGCGAGTTAGTTCCGTTGCCTATAAATTGGCACTTCCGCCCAGATTATTGAGTATTCACCCTGTATTTCCTTATGACGATACTTTGCAAATACCTTCATGACCTTTCTCACATGATTCAGCACCAGACCATTTAATTGGGACGCGATCTTTCGTTCACCAGCAGCCGATAGTTTTAGTAGATCGGCAGGTGGAGAGACTTCGGTCAAGGGTCTTGCTATATATGAAGGTTCTTTGGCGTAGCCGTGTAGTGAGGGGATCACTTGGGAGGCTGCGAGCGAGATTTAGGAGTTTTGTACTCATCTCTTTGAAGGTACGCTTAGTGAGAATTTTAAATTCGGGGACCGAATTTCTTTAAGGGGGGAAGATTGTAATATTTTAGAAATCTTTTTGCGAATTTTCCGTTTTCAGGGTAAAATAGTCGGTGTTTTCCGTTTTAACCCGATTGTGATCAAACTTCTGTATAGACTTGTCGGCACCTAGTTTAGCTAGAATGAATGCTAGTGCGTGGACTTTGGGGGTCAATGGGAAGTTTTGGTTCACATAGAATTTTTTCCTAATTAAATGTTATTTTAATACTTTATTTGTGCACTTTATTAGTGGTAATTACTTTTTGGGTTGGGTTAATTACTAATAATGTGGTTTTATGCTAATCTAATCACTAGATATTTTATTAAACCATTCATTCTAATATCTAGATATTTGTGGGACAAAAGGTTTTAATTTTAAAAAGAAAAGAAATAAATGAAATGGTGGCATTTGCATTTAATGATGCATTTAATGAATTTTGCTAGAACTTTCTTCACAAATTACACAAACACCCCCCCTTCACCTCATGGCCGAGCCCTCCCCTTGTTCTGCCCCTCATTTTTCTTTGCCTCTTTTTCTTCATTCCAAGCTCAATAAATCATCATTAATCCCTAAATAAATCCACAAAACTCCTAAACAAATTTTTACCCATCTTTCTTCTTCACAAATCTAGCTTGAGTCTTCAAGAAAAACTTGATTTTTGGGGGCAAAAGTTGATGTTTCTAGTTGCTTGATTTTGATCATTTGTGAGGTATAAAACCCTAACCCTAATCCTTAATTGTTATGTTTAAATCATAAGCTAGCTATTTAATTGTTTAATTATAGCTTTAATTTCATGTTTAATTCATTCATGTTAATGTTAATGAAATTCAAGTTAGGGTTTAAACTTGTTGTAGTGTTGAATGTTAATTGAAGTTTAAGAAAACTTAACCTAGTAGAATATGATAATTATTGTTAATTACTACTTTGTCTAATTAAGAGTTTTAGCTTACTAGATTTTTACTAAAGCTTATTTAGGCAAGTTTAAAAATATGTAGGTGGTTTTGATAATTTAGTTAAGCTATTTTAAGGTGTTTGTCATCGCTAGAATTGTATTAGCTTTAGACTTGTGCAAAATATTGCTTTCTAGGTTTCGGTAAATTTTGGGCGTGGGTTTCTTTTGACGTTGCGACGTTAATTATATTGATTCCATGATATATCTTGTGTTGTGAATGCGCGATCGGTACGATCAGGGTCTAGGCTTGATAGTTGTGTCACTTGCGTTCCTAGCTAGGGTTGTGCCGATGTCGTTCGTGTCTTTGTGTAGCTTTTGCTCTTGAGTTGGTTTTGTAGTGTCTCTACGTGCGTTAGCCACATGACGAACACTTGAGAGTATATTTGGAGTTGGTACGTCGGTCAAACGTAGTTGGTACGTGTTATTGGTCGATTGCTAATATATAATTGTTTTATTGTGTTATGTTTTAGGTTCGCAGGCAGGGACTTCGGACGCTGCGAAGAAAGGAAAACAGGCGGTTGGCTTTACTTAGCCAGGAGCGTTGATGAGTAGATTTAACATCTACAGGGAAATCGCCCGCACGGCGTTATGCGTCTGGACTAGAGATGACTTGACTTTGTTGCATATTCTATTTCATATATAGAGTTGCGCATACACCTTATTGCTTAGTTACCTTTTGTGCTTGGACTAGTACCCTTAGGACACTACACTATTATTGACGCTCATATTGCACGAGCACTGATTGTACGCCACACACACCGTCAATAATTGCCATGACACGCACAACACACATATAGATATGATATTGTTTGGTTAGGGACATTGTGACATTGATTCATATTTCTTTATGCATATGACATATAACAAACCTGTATACCTACATGCTTATACATATGCCTTGACATGCTTACATGCTAGTTACCTGTATACCTATAGGGTATTGTACCATTAGCGATAGGTACATACACACATAATGAAATAGCTACATGTATACCGTGCATACATACTTCACTTATACCTGGAGGGTATATTACATCATTACTGATAGGTAGATACTTATACTTTGCTATACCTTTATATTTACACGTGTATCTGGCTGTAGCTACATGTTTACCTTTATTTGATGTTATATAGACTTGGAGAAATTAGGAACCGTATGATATTTATATTAACTTGTTGCAGTTAAATAGCGGCTTTTCCTTTATATGCTGGCATTTCAGTTTTATATTGCGTATATTATATTCATGGATTTTCGCATTGAGATATGGATTTTTCATGATGTTTTCTTGATTTGAGGACCGTGGTAGTTTTATGAAATTATGTCTTATTTGAAAAACCCGGTTTCTCTCGATATGATATTTCAGCATTCACCATGAGATTTATCGGTTCTGATATATAAATACCCCACACGAGGAAAGGAGGGGGCCGTGTGCGGGTATATGGTGGGGCCCGGAGGTACCCCGGGACAAGAGTCGTGGAGCAGACGATGAGTTAGTGGGGGAACCATACCTACCGGTGACAGTACCTATGACTCGGCGGTTATCGTGGGGATACCGACGGGAGTCATGTGCGTATGTATACGTCGAAGGACGAGGGTCGAAGCTGGGCACTCGGGTTTTTGGAATAGCGTATGCTGCGTACCCATCAGGGGCCAGTCGTGGTGACAGCACCTGATAGATCAGCCTTTATGTATCGATGCTAGACACTTGTTTTCATGATATTTTTACTCCTAAGTATATATATAGTGGAATAGGATGCTGTTATATATGCATATATATATATTAGTGGAATGGGATGCTAATATATATATATACATATTAATTCATATACATCATCATAATTATTCATACAATTATATTTAGGATATTTGAGATTCATTTGATATTGGATTCAGGATATTTGAGTTTTACTTGATATTGGATACATGATATATAAGATTTACTTGATTTTGTACATTCAGGATATATGAGATTTACTTGATATTGTACATTCAGGATTTTGTGAGATTTACATGATATGAGAGCCAATTTGGGGGCTGATTTGAGGAATTGGGATTTGGATTGTCTTGATGGAGTTTGGTCCTACCACGATGTCAGGATTCCGTGGAAATGACATGTTTTATCTCATACTTCGCATTTATTGTTTATGCACTGCTTCATGTATTAGTTGTACCTGCTAGAGTACCTTTCATGACTGTTGCATATATACATTGTCATATCATTACTTCATGTATTAGTAGTACCTGGTGAGTACCTTAAATGATTGTTGCATACAGATTGTCATATTATTGTTTCATGTATTAGTTATACCTGCTAGTGTACCTTTCATGACTATTGCATACATATGACCATTTATTGCTATTAGCTTGCATATGTTAGATTCGCGTTGTACGTGCATACTTGCGATTACCTGCATATGTTATTTACTATTCACGAGTTGGCAACTCACTCCCGTTGTGCCACAGTGTTTTGTAGGTTGTACCCCAGAGTAGTCAAGGAAGGCTATTCATCTATCTTATTATCTTTTGCTGCGGGTACCGCTTCGGCTCACAGTGTGCAGTTTTGCTTTAGGTGGGTTTGTGGTTATCCATTCATGTTTATTGTATATTCGTTGTATCCTGTACTCTCCATCTACCATTATCTTGTATGACTTAGAGACTTGATGTGAGGACGATATTGTATATTATTTTGTGACTTGGAGGTCTTTTATACAGTTTACTTCTATCGTCTTTTATTTCTTCGCTACGGCGTCGTATATCTGTTGTGGTGGTTGTTTTCCGCCGTTGGACGTAGATTTGCTCCCATTGGGGATGCTTTACTTATATTTATGTTGTACCCATTTTTGGGGTTAGTTTGTACAAAGGTGGTGCTGCCAAAATTTTTAAGAAAATAAAGTTGGACTTTTAAAGAATTTGGGTTGAGATTTCAAAGGTTTTAAAAACTTCTATTATTACTTACTACTTTTGATGGTTTAGATTGCTGGGTTTTCGGCTTACTTAAATTGCGTTACTCCTGTAGACGTTGCGTAGTTTAAGGGACGTCACATGCCAATTTCGGGTCGTGACAAAAGGAGTGGTTTAAGCTCCGCATTTTAGAAGTTTTGCTGTTTTGGAAAAAATCGAGTGGTTTTGAAATTATTCCAACGATTCAACTTTGGTTTGTTTTCTTAGCATTAATTTAATTCAGTCCCATCAATTAAACCTACCATTGCAGAAAACAACGAAAATATAACGTACGCTTATGCCATCCGCATTCGCCACTGGGCCCCGTCATCACCCGTTAGGTTACTTAACTAACGACAGAGCGGGGGCTGGACTAGCGCGGATGCAAAACATAAGCAACGTCTACTAGATATCATATATATATATATATATATTTGTCAGATGCAATGATAGTCATTCCAGATCACAGATGAACACATTGGATGTACTAGGAATCCATGTTTCGTTTGAGCCTGCAATGAAAAATGGATTACACGGTCGTGATGAATAGCCAAACCCCACCCCAGACCGTTACGGGTGCGGCAAACTACCCGCCAAATACCCAAAGTGAAGTAGGCTCCCTCAACAAAGTGAGTAGGCCACTCGGCACTTCAAAGTACCCGGTAGCTTGTGCACCCCACCTTGGGTCTATCCTAGGAGCAAAAACAGTAAAAGAAATAATATACAATGGTGGCTACAACCTCAACCCGGATGTGCGACCATAAAATAACATTACATTAATTTACAATTTACTTTAAATGAAATATAAATGAACACTCATCTCACATCCTCGGCTATTCATCCACGACAATCCAACAAGTTCATATACACAAACCAATATCATAGATCACAGATATATGAAACCCCCACTAATCGATGTATAGCGATTAGCAGACGTTCAGCACATATAACACATCACAGATATAACCTGATTAGCTAAAACTTATAGAATTTCGATCAATAACCATATTTGATTCTACTCCAAGTACAACACTGTACAGAAAAATTCCTGAGCAGAAACAAAATATCCCAGAAAACACAAAACCATCACAGAGAGCACCAGAAAAGATTTGGACCAACTCGGAGTCGATTCGGCCGCGGATCCGTGGCGGAACGCTTGGTTCGGCCGCGGTTCCTCGGTGGTCTGACCGAGTTAGGCACCCAAATTTCTTCAGTGTTCTAGAAAAAGCCTGCAAGTATTTTTCAGGTCTCTGAAATAATTTTTAGACCTGTTTTAAAAAACGACATAAAATGCAAGTTTTATCATGTTTTCGGGATTTTTCCGTGATCAAAGTTCTAAAGCTTTTGCTAACATGTTAGTTATGGTTTATCTAGGCTCTGATACCACTATAAGCCCATGTTACCCATCCCGGTAGTTAACGGGGAGGCGGAATAGGTAAAAAAAAAATTTTTCTTGGCAAGGTAACATAGACTATCCATGAGGATCTTTGCTAAACATTACCTAACAAAATAACAAAGAGTTCTAACTACTAGGTTAGATGGTTATACCTAAAGCTTGAACTCCTTCTTCTCCTTGTTGCGCTTCTCCTTGTTGTGAGCTCCTTGGAGTAGTTGTGGATGACTCCTCCTCACCGGCTTCTCTATGTCAAAGAAGATCCACCCGAAGGCCTCTATCTTGAGCTCCAACCTCAATGAAGAAGTAACTAGAGTGCTTGGTGTGATAAACCAAGAACCCTAGAGTGAGTAGAGAAGTGTTTTGGTGGTTTGGTCTCAAAGGCTCTTGATTTTCAACCCATGAAACATTAGAGCTTTGAGAGAGGAAGAGGAGAGAGCAACCATGAGAGGGAATGTGTCATGATAAAATGAAGGGGTGAGCTCTCATATTAGGAAAAAGAATAATCAAAATTTTATTAAGATAATTGTCATGGTTGATGTTGATTTGACAATTATGATGTCGCAATTAATGCTAAGCACAAATATCTTTCGCTCAACAAAAAATATCTAAGTCAACTAGGGTCAACATGGTCAAACCAAATTAGCCATAACACAATTATCTCTAATAAAAGATTAATAATCAATTTCCCCATCTCATTAAGGTTTTAATCAAGTCAATGGTCAAAACCCTAATGAGGTGTCTCCATCTCTGCCTCTGTCAACTGTATATACATATCCGCATTCGTGTTCCGAAGAACATGAATGCAATGAGACTGAACTAACCTAAAATCAGATAGTAGGATCTGGCTTAAACCAAAGCCCACTAGTATCAACTGTCCGAACACCAAACACGCACAAGTACGCGTATGTGAACGAACCTTGTCGTAAAACCATACGACCTCTACCTCATTTCGCCCAAAGGTGAATAACCCTCTGTGTGGGACTCTAAAGACTCGACACTACGCTGGCAGTGGGTTTAACCACAGGCTGCAAGTGGTACTAGCTGTACGTAACGGTCCCCACGTAGATGTCGATAAGAAGGCCGATGAGAAAAACCCATCCGAACTCCTACTGAGCCTGAATGTGAAAATCTTCGTTCAGTCCGGTCTGTCCGTCTAAGAGCATCGCATATCGGGCCTAAGGGGCGGTAAATGTCAGTCCTCTAATAGCGGTATAAGTCGTGTCGGAGTGTAGACCAAAACACCCTGAGAAACTACTGGAGTACCTACCAGTAAATCTTGCTTGCCCTGGCCAGCAACTTTGTGTAATGGCTCTCCAAACACAGCGCGATGTCAACCCCCAATACGGGAAGAGACGAATCCTGTCTAACCGCCATTGCCTCCAAGTGCTTCGGGACTGCACCCAACTACTACCTGTTTGCACGACTCAATAGAGCTGTGGTAGGGTAGTAATCTAAGAACAGTGGGAACACACTTGAGACGAAGTAGCAGTGTTAAGTCAACGGACTAAGCTGTACTCATGTCACTTGGGAACTGCTAACTGACGATAGGTATAGTACCAACCAACAGTTCCCTACGAGTCCTGTCCAGTGTACTCGTAACCTAACGAGCACCTGCATACTATCTCCAGTACGACATGCAGATGGCTGTGGGACAGACCATCTCCAATCCTGGGATGAGAAGCCTATACACTAGTCTAATCTGGAGTATCGATGCCCTGTCTCGATAATCCTACGACTAGGGACCTGTATAAGGATGTGCTTATGGACTACCCAGCCCCCACTAGTGTGATAACCATCACAACGCTGGTAGTCAAGCAAGATCCTAAGGGCTCTATCAATATGTATTAGCGATATGTTAAAAGAAACATACACATATATTAAGATAGATACAAACCAAGTAACATACTGCTATATCGAGCAAGACTGTCATAAATCTGTGTATATATCCCAAGCTTCCAAAATGTAATATACAAACTAGTACTATACAATAATGGCCTCTAGGGCATATCACACTAACAGATGCCTCCCGAAACCTTGCTTCCTTGCTAAGTAACCCAACAGTGGTATCAGAGACAAGCTAGAGATTTAAACGATGTCTGTTAGATTACGAAACCGAAACTACTCCGAAACTTGAAACCCTAGAATCCAGGTACTGTCGAATTTTTAAAGGGCTCTAAAATTTTTTTTAGCAACTGCAGAATGTTGTATGTGATATAACATGAACACTATGAAAATTTAAAGCTTTTTGGAGTGATTTTGGCCGGCCACAACACCCTTAAAACCGAGCTCACCGGGTCCATTACGGTATTTGGATTTCAAATTTTTTGGCCGGCCACAACGCCCTTAGGATCTTGCTTTACTACCAACAGTATGATGGCGATCATATACGTGAGAGTTGGGTAGTCCATAAGCACATCCTTAATAGTGGTCCCTAGTCATGGGAGTTTCGAGACAGGGCATCGATACTCAGGAGTAGACTAGTATATACAGTCAAGACCCCGACGAGGGGCGGTGGCCGGTCTCATTAGCCACTGGTGTCAGTTGGATCACCTAAGATGTATACAGGTGCTCATTGGGTTATGAGTATACCAGACAGGACTTGCCGAGAACCTGCTAGTTGGTATTATACATATCGTCAGATAGCAGTTCCCTGGTGACATGTGTACAGGTTAGTTCATCGACCTGAGGTCGTCATTTGTCTCGTGTGAGTTTGTAACACCTTAGATTGTGTTTTGCGGTTAATTATATTTTAATATACAGTTTTTAATAAAAAGTTTACCCAAATGATTTCCAAATATTTTATCCTATTTAATGAGTATTTTATTAGATTTTTCCTAGTCCTGCACACACTTGTGCATGATAACTAGGGTTGTAATTGGGGTTAAACATGATTAGCCCTCATGGTTAACTAACCATTTTTCCCTAATCTAGTTTAATAATGTATAGGTGCTTTTGGGTTTTTAATTGTATATGGTTGTTTTTAAAATAAAATGGATTTAAATGGGGTTTTAAATTTAAAATGATTGTTCTTGTGTTGACCTTGTTGAGAGAAAGAGAGAGTGAGAATGGGGCATGATGGCTTTTGCCATGCTTCATTAAATGAAGAGAGAGAGGAGGGGTTTTGACTTTGTGTCACGACCCGCAAGGTACGGAACGCGACCGGCACTTAGATTACGAAACGTCTCAAGGCGTCCGTAAAATAAGCAAGTCGAAGCCCAGAATACAAACCCCAATTAATATTTTTAGAGTGAAGTAAAACCAAATTATCTAAGCATTTAATTCATTACCTAATCGAATTGCCTTTTTAAAATAACTTTCCTTTTTCTCAAAATTCCAGCAGAATTTCACTTGTAAAATCAGCCTCAACGGTGCAAGCAGGTATGTAAAGGAATAACAGTGCATAAGAAATAGCATGTCGACTCAAGTGAGCTCGACCCAGATATATCATAAAATAAATCCCCAAGTCTCACAATCTCACATCTAGGTCAATATACAGTAATCCAAATAAAACAGGTACAACTGAAATGATAGTAGCAGTAGATGGAGTGTTCTAGATACAACAAATATATAAGGTGGTACAAACTGATAATAACCCACCTAAGAGCAAAAGCCTCGAGTCCAGGCAAAAAGTGCAAAAGAAGCAAAGGTATCCGCCGCTACAGTGCTGACGGAGTGGACCTGCAGAAAAGCTGTGGCACAACGAGGGTGAGTTGCCAGCTCGTGAGTAATAAATAACATATACTAAGGCTATCGTATGCATGCACACAAGTGTCCTGGCATCCCTAAAGCAGATATGGCTACATGATTTAGCAGGTATGTATGCATCAACAGTGTGCTAGCAAGTAAATATATATGTCACATGGATGTAAAACAGGTATGTATGCCGCATGAAAGTACTATCAAGTATGTATGAGAATTATTCTTTCCTTTGTTTTGAAACTTCCTTTTCAAACATCAGCATAATATCCAAAAAAAAAATCAGTAAAAACCGTGTCCAGCAACGACACCTCAAAACTGTCCAAATCCCATATATCCATGTCCATTATCTCTGGCCTCAGCCATCCGGCTGATCCACATCAAATCCATGTCTCAATCCAGCGGCCACGGTCGGTATCCTCTAGATATCCACCGTGCCAAATGAAGTCACCGGTAGGTAATCCGTCCCCTGCCAGGCTCAACACCATCTCCTGCGATCTTGTTGCCCCGGGGTACCGTACCGGGCCCACCATGCATCCGTGACGGTTCCTCCACTCCCCGACACGGATCTCGAAAACCACAGCAAACACATGGTGGACGACACTTTACATCACTAGAAAATCGAAACTTTTATATTTTTAAACAGTTATCAGTTGAAATCTTGTGGCTTCCCTCCAAATCCAGAAATATCATAAATCCCATGAAATCATCAAAAATGCATATGTCGATGACTATGGATGCTTATGGTATCAATTTGCAATGTATGATTTGCACTAAGCATGAGCAGATGATATGATAATACATATGCACAGGTATGGTAATTCTTATGGTTTCATTTTAAATATTTAATGCAATTTCATATTTCTAGGCAATTAACATATTTCAGGTTAAGGTTATCTAGTGTCGTGACATGGCAATTACCAGGGTGTGTGTGTCCACATGAATAGTGCTCGTGCTGCATATAAAACCTGGTAATGGTGCATGTGTCCTACAATGAATTTACGTATGTGGGTATAACATATGGGTCTAACTGCAGCAAATATCATGCAAGTTTTATTACTATTATTCTAATGTCACAAGTACTATCAAGTTTACTGACTATAAGTTTATTAAATCTAACGGGCGACTCGCGCCATCCCAACGATCGTCCCCCGTAGATGTTAAATCTATTCACCCGTGATCCTGCGCTAAGTGTGTCCGACCACCTGCTTGCCTTTCTCTGCTGCGCTCGAAATCCCCGCCGGCGATCCTAGAATTCACAAGAGTCACCATATAAGGAAAAATCCTGCAAAACGCGATATATCGATAAATCTGCGGCCAGAATAGGGAGAGGGGTCCCTGTGTTTTGTGTGTGTGTGTCTACTAGTCTCACCATGCTACAGTCTTCCCAATTTTATTCTGAAGGGTTCGGGTCAACAGCAGATCCTATAGAGGTTAAAAAGTCACTAAAACTGCCAAAATACGCCAAGTCGGGTAAATCGGGTGTTTTTATGGAGTTTGGGGAATTTCTCTGGTCGACTGGCCTCACTAGCACCTAAGAGGGTTATTCTAACTAACGCAACTCTCACTTTGCCCAAAATCCTCATAAATCACCCAAATCACTACTAAAGCGCGATATGGACACCAATTAAGCTAGATTACCGAAACTTTAGCAATTTAAGGCTAACCATCTAATTTTAATGACACCACTAGGTTTAAACAGATTAGTTAACACCAAAAAGGGTTCATAAAGCTACAAGCACTCTAAAATGGCTAAATCTAGCATCACTACACCATTCTAGCACTAACATTCTATTTATCACTAAAACTATCTAATCAAGCACATAATCTATACAATATGGGAAAAGTTTAGGAGTTATAGCCCCTAGGACCCTTGCAACCAAGGAGAAGGAGAAGAAGAAGAGAGTAGGTGCAGCAAAACGTGGCTGGAATGTGCTGAGCTTCACCGGGCTGATGCTGAAATGTTGCTGTTGCTGTTGCTGTTGCTGGGGTTGATATGGTGTAGTGTGGGCTGATGTGGTGTGGTATGGTGTGTGGTATGGTGTGGTGTGTGGTGTGGTATGGTGTGGGCTGAGGCTGGTGCTGCAACTGCTGATGCTGATGCAGGCTGGGAGGAGTTTGGCTGAAGCTGAAAGTTTGTGGTGGTGTTGCTGGTGTTGTTTTAAGGCTGAAATTGAGTGTGAGTGAGGTGGTAGTGTTGTGTGTTTATGGTTTGAGGTTGAGGGGGCTGTTGTAGCAGCTGTTGCTGCTGATGCTGATGCAAATAAAAAGGCTGAAATGATCAAAAATGGGGCTGAAAGGCTGATGTGCTGCTGTTTTTGGTGGCTGATCTGATGCAACTTTTTGCTGATCTGTAGTGTGAGTGAGTGAGTGAGAGAGAGGTGAAAAATTTATGAAATGAGGTGAGGAGACTTAACCTTAAATCATCATGACACATCACATCCCTCACCCTCACTCTAAGTCAACCTTAAACTCTCCAAAACCCCATGGTCAAAGCCATCCATCCCTAATTAAACTAATTAGCTCAAAACAACACAATTATCTTAACCATGGACCTAGCCCACCATGGTCAAATTAAACATAGCTAACCTACAAGCCCAAATGTGTGGCAACCCTAGTCTTAACCCTAGTTAACGTGCACAAGTGTGTGTGGTTGCGATAAAATTCCACAAAAATAACCATAAACCCAGATAAATTACTAGAATCCCGTTTTGGTAAACTTTTTACCAAAAACCCCAAATTAACACTTAATTACTACTAACCCTAAAACTCAAGTGTTACAGTCTTCCCCCCTTAAGAAAATTCGTCCCCGAATTTAAAAATATGCAATTACGCGTACCTTCAAAAAGATGAGGGAATTTCTTCCGCATCTCTCCCTCGGCCTCCCAAGTGATCTTTTCACTGCTCGGGATGCGCCAAAGAACTTTCACGGACGGCAGGACCTTTGATCGAAGTTTCTTCACTTGTCGATCCAAAATCTCAACTGGCTGCACGGTGAACGAAAGGTCCGGCTCAAGCTGAACTGTCTGATGCTGAATCGTGTGGGAAGGGTCATGAAGATAACGTCGTAGTATCGATACGTGGAATACGGGATGAACATCTGAAATGCTGGGTGGAAGAGCCAAACGATATGCAACAGCGCCGACACGCTCGAGGATCTCGAAGGGACCTACGAATCTAGGGCTAAGCTTCCCCTTTCGCCCAAAACGCATCACGCCCTTCATCGGAGAGACTCTCAGAAAAACATGGTCGCCAACTGCGAATTCTAATCTGCGACGGCGCCTGTCTGGATACGATTTCTGCCTGCTCTGAGCTGCTCTCATCCGGTCTCGAATCAACAATACTTTTTCGGTCGTCTCCTGCACGATCTGCGGTCCGAAGATACCGCTCTCGCTCAACTCGGTCCAACAAATGGGCGATCTACATCTCCTCCCATACAATGCCTCGAAAGGTGCCATCTGGATAGTATCCTGGAAGCTGTTGTTGTAGGAGAACTCCACTAGAGGTAAATGACGGTCCCAGCTACCGCCGAAGTCTAAAACGCACGCTCTGAGCATGTCCTCGAGAGTCTGAATGGTCCGCTCTGACTGTCCGTCGGTCTGCGGATGAAATGCTGCGCTGAAGCTCAAACGAGTGCCCAAAGCCTCCTGGAGTCTCTGCCATCGTCGGCTGGTAAACTGAGTGCCTCGATCTGACACGATACAAGTCGGTACGCCATGTAGCCGCACGATCTCGTCAATGTAGAGCCGACCATACTGAGCGAAGCTGAAAGTGGTCTTCACTGGCAGGAAGTGAGCCGCTTTCGTCAATCTATCCACGATCACCAAGATTGAGTCGTACCCTCGACTGGTCCTGGGTAGACCCACAACGAAGTCCATCGAAATCTGCTCCCATTTCCACTCCGGAATGGGTAACGGCTGTAGCTCTCCTGCGGGCCTCTGGTGCTCGGCCTTGACTTGCTGACAAGTCAGGCATCTCGCTACAAACTCCGCAATGTCCCTCTTCATTCCGTCCCACCAGTAGGTCTCTCTCAAATCATGGTACATCTTGGTGGAACCGGGGTGGACACTATACGCCGATCGGTGTGCCTCCTCAAGAATATCGCGCCGCAATCCCTCAGCATCTGGTACGCACAGTCTAGATCCAAATCGCAATATCCCCTGATCATCAATCATGAACTCGGAAAATCTGCCCTGTCCCAGCTGTGCCATGATCTCTGAGCAACAGTCATCTCTGCGCTGTGCCTCATATATACGGTCAAGCAACTGTGGGCGCGCACGAACATGCGCGAGCTGTCCTCCTGTCGGAGTGAACTCGAACTCAACTCGGCTGTCGCATAGAATCTGCCAATCCGCTGACGTCTGTCTCTGCACTGCGCGCAAATAGGATAGACTACCCCCGGGCCTGCTGCTCAAAGCATCCGCTACAACATTCGCCTTGCCCGAGTGGTATAAGATCTCGCAGTCATAGTCCTTCACCGACTCCATCCAACGACGCTGTCTGAGGTTTAGGTCTCGCTGCTGAAATATGTATTTTAAGCTCTTGTGGTCTGTGAATTTTTGGCACGACTCGCCATATAGGTAATGTCGCCATATCTTCAGTGCAAAGACCACTGCAGCCATCTCCAAATCGTGAGTAGGGTAGTTTTGTTCGTGCTTCTTCAACTGCCGAGAAGCATAAGTGATCACCCGGCCATGCTGCATCAATACGCATCCTAATCCCACTCGCGAAGCATCACAGTAGACCACAAATTCGCCTGATCCTGAAGGTAAAGATAATACCGGCGCCGTAGTCAAACATGTCCGCAGCTGCTGAAAACTGCGCTCGCACTCCTCCGTCCAAACGAAAAGAACTCCCTTCTGGGTCAAACTGGTCAAGGTTGCAGCTATACAGGAGAAGTCCTGAACAAAACGCCTGTAGTAGCCGGCCAGGCCTAGAAAACTACGGATCTCGGTAACCGATGTAGGTCGGGGCCACTGCTGAACGGCCTCAATCTTCTTCGGGTCCACACATATGCCATCTCTCGTAATTACGTGACCCAAGAATCCGACGCTGTCCAGCCAGAATGCACACTTGGAGAACTTTGCGAACAGCTGGTGCTCCCTCAGAGTCTGTAACGTAATACACAGGTGCTGCTCGTGCTCCTCTCGGCTCCGGGAGTAGACCAAAATATCGTCGATGAACACGATGATGAACAAGTCAAGATACGGCCTGAAGGTACGGTTCATCAAATCCATAAATGCTGCGGGGGCGTTGGTGAGTCCGAACGACATCACCAGAAACTCATAGTGGCCATAGCGTGTACGGAAGGCTGTCTTCGGTATATCCTCCTGTCCGACTCGCAGCTGGTGGTATCCTGATCGTAAGTCGATCCTCGAAAAGTAACCCGCGCCCTAGAGCTGGTCGAACAAATCATCAATGCGCGGCAACGGATATCTGTTCCGAACGGTCACCCTGTTCAGCCGGCGGTAGTCGATGCATAAGCGCAAACTTCCGTCCTTCTTCTTGACAAACAGGACCGGAGCACTGCACGGAGAAACACTGGGTCGAATAAATCCCTTATCCAGCAAATCTTGCAGCTGAACCTTCAACTCTCTAAGCTCCGCCGGGGCCATCCGATAGGGCGGTATAGAAATAGGCCCCGAGCCAGGAATCAAATCAATACAGAACTCGACATCGCGCTCAGGTGGCAGTCCTGGCAGCTCGTCAGGGAAAACATCGGGGAACTCGCATGCAATCGGAACCTGGTCCAATGGAACATCCGTAGCTCTAGTATGACATACAAAGGCTAGAAATCCCCGACATTCCTTCCTCAATAGCTGACCAGCGCGAAGGGAAGAAATCAAAATGAGAGGGGCGGCACCACGGTCCCCCTGCACAACAAAAACCGACTCGCCGGGAAAACAAAACCTAACTGTCTTCTCGCGGCAGTCCACCGTCGCATAGCACGTGGCTAACCAATCCATGCCCAAAAGAATGTCGAAGTCCAACATCTCCAGAAGGATCAAGTCGACAGGCAGCTCTCGCTCGCCAATACGAACGGTACAGGATCGGAACACGTGCCTAGCAACAAAAGACTCTCCCACCGGAGTGGTCACAACAAGCGGCTGATCAAGCAAACCGGACTCTCTACCCAAACTCGGCACGAAGTGTGTGGAGACGTAAGAGTGCGTGGATCCGGGATCGAACAACACGTGTGCATCAACAGAGCAAACTGATAGGGTACCTGTAACGACGGCATTGGATGCCTGCGCATCCTGGGGTGTCAATGCAAAAACTCGGGCCTGACCTCCTCCAATAGCGGGCTGACCTCGGCCTCGGCCTCTTCGTCCTCTCTGGGTCGGTGTGCAGCGCCCACGGCCTCTGGGTGCGCCTAACTGGCGTGGAGCATCGCCTGTGGCAGGTAGTAGAGCTCTCTGAGGAGGGGGCGGTGATGTAGGTAGAGTCACATGCGGAACTGTCGCCGCACCCTGTCGCCTCACTGGACAATCTCTAATACGATGGTGCAGACTCCCGCACCCAAAGAACCTTGACGACGACTGTTGTCCCTGTGTATACGATCCATACAACTGGCCTCGTCCGAACCCTCTGCTGGCCCTATCTCTCGGAATGAATCTGGCATGCTGTCTCTGATCTGGTGTGCCGGTACGAATCCTCTTCGGCCCGGGAACGGCCGACGTCGCTGAAATACGTGTTTGCATCCGCAATGCTGTATCCATAGCTGCTGAGTAGGTATCAAAATGCTGAGCGCCAATGGCAAGATATAGCTGGGCATCCAGTCCCTGTATGAACCTCTTCACCCTTTTCGCTTCGGTATCTACCAGGTACGGGGCATATCGGGACAACTGTGTAAACTGAACGTCATACTCAGACATCGTCATCCCAGGTGTCTTGACCAAGGCCTCGAAACTCCGAGCTTTGGCGTCGTGAATGCTCTCCGGAAGGAAATGGGCAAGGAAAACTGCTGTGAACTCGGTCCTGGTCATGGGCGGTAGACCTGCAGCTCGACCTCTCAGAACTGACTCCCACCATATCTGTGCGAGGCCCTCTAGTCGGAAACTCGCAAGCTCTACCCAGCGATCATCAGAACATCTCAGCGATCGGCAGATCCTGGCCAAGCTGTCAAGGAACGTCTGTGGGTCCTCCGCTGCATCAGTACCCGTGAAAACTGGAGGTCTCAGCCTCATGAACTCCTGTAGCGAAACCGTGATGGTCACGGTGGCAGTAGTAGGAGAAGGTACCAAGGTAGTCTGGGATGTAGTAGGTGCATCCTCCGGCCTCGGTGTACGACTGGGTGCAACTAGGGATCCTACCATCTAACGGAGCTCCTGCATACTCCCCATCATCTGTCGCAACTCCTCCATACCAGTCTCAAGCCTATCCATACGGCCTGGGGAAGGTGGATCGGTCTGTCCCTGTGGCGTAGGCATGCCACCCTGCTCAGTCCTAGTCTCGGATGAGCCAGCTCGAATCTCGTCTCGGGCAGCAGCCCTCTGTGCTCTGGTAGCCCTCTGTGGCATGGTGACTGGTACAGGAAACATGATAATGAGAACAGCGCAAGAGAATCACAGGATACATGGAATCGAAAAAGGAATTTCATGCAAGTATGTCCTAAAGTCACCTAGGCGGAGTACCGCATCGCAAGTATGCCGCGGACATACGTACGCTACGCTACTCTGCTTAAGTCACTTACTCCATCTACTAAGGGTCATCCTACACTCAGAAAGGTGAAACCTATCGCTCTGATACCAACTTTGTCATGACCCGCAAGGTACGGAACGCGACCGGCACTTAGATTACGAAACGTCTCAAGGCGTCCGTAAAATAAGTAAGCCGAAGCCCAGAATACAAACCCCAATTAAGATTTTTAGAGTGAAGGAAAACCAAATTATCTAAGCATTTACTTCATTACCTAATCGAATTGCCTTTTTAAAATAACTTTCCTTTTTCCTAAAATTCCAGCAGAATTTCACTTGTAAAATCAGCCTCAACGGTGCAAGCAGATATATAAAGGAATAACAGTGCATAAGAAATAGCATGTCGACTCAAGTGAGCTCGACCCAGATATAACATAAAATAAATCCCCAAGTCTCACAATCTCACATCTAGGTCAATATACAGTAATCCAAATAAAACAGGTACAACTGAAATGATAGTAGCAGTAGATGGAGTGTTCTAGATACAACAAATATATAAGGTGGTACAAACTGATAATAACCCACCTAAGAGCAAAAGCCTCGAGTCCAGGCAAAAAGTGCAAAAGAAGCAAAGGTATCCGCCGCTACAGTGCTGACGGAGTGGACCTGCAGAAAAGCTGTGGCACAACGGGGGTGAGTTGCCAGCTCGTGAGTAATAAATAACATCTACTAAGGCTATCGTATGCATGCACACAAGTGTCCTGGCATCCCTAAAGCAGATATGGCTACATGATCTAGCAGGTATGTATGCATCAACAGTGTGCTAGCAAGTGCATATATATGTCGCATGGATGTAAAACAGGTATGTATGCCGCATGAAAGTACTATCAAGTATGTATGGGAATTATTCTTTCTTTTGTTTTGAAACTTCCTTTTCAAACATCAGCATAATATCCAAAAAAAATCAGTAAAAACCGTGTCGAGCAACGACACCTCAAAACTGTCCAAATCCCATATATCCATGTCCAGTATCTCTGGCCTCAGCCATCCGGCTGATCCACATCAAATCCATGTCACAATCCAGTGGCCACGGTCGGTATCCTCTGGATATCCGCCGTGCCAAATGAAGTCACCGGTAGGTAATCCGTTCCCTGCCAGGCTCAACGCCATCTCCTGCGATCTTCTTGCCCCGGGGTACCGTACCGGGCCCACCATGCATCTGTGACGGTTCCTCCACTCCTCGACACGGATCTCGAAAACCACAGCAAACTCATGGTGGACGACACTTTACATCACTAGAAAACTGCAACTTTTATATTTTTAAACAGTTATCAGTTGAAATCTTGTGGCTTCCCTCCAAATCCAGAAATATCATAAATCCCATGAAATCATCAAAAATGCATATGTCGATGACTATGGATGCTTATGGTATCAATTTGCAATGTATGATTTGCACTAAGCATGAGCAGATGATATGATAATACATATGCACAGGTATGGTAATTCTTATGGTTTCATTTTAAATATTTAATGCAATATCATATTTCTAGGCAATTAACATATTTCAGGTTAAGGTTATCTAGTGTCGTGACATGGCAATTACCAGGGTGTGTGTGTTCACATGAATAGTGCTCGTGCTGCATATAAAACCTGGTAATGGTGCATGTGTCCTACAATGAATTTGCATATGTGGGTATAACATATGGGTCTAACTGCAGCAAATATCATGCAAGTTTTATTACTATTATTCTAATGTCACAAGTACTATCAAGTTTGCCGACTATAAGTTTATTAAATCTAACGGGCGACTCGTGCCATCCCAACGACCGTCCCCCGTAGATGTTAAATCTACTCACCCGTGATCCTGCGCTAAGTGTGTCCGACCACCTGCTTGCCTTTCTCTGCTGCGCTCGAAGTCCCCGCCGGCGAACCTAGAATTCACAAGAGTCACCATATAAGGAAAAATCCTGCAAAACGCGATATATCGATAAAAGGAAACACATGCGTGCAACTAAACGCGTGTGCACACGACACGACGCGACGCGCACGAACCCACCAGAACCTAAGCTGACACGCTGTGTCACGCAGCGCGCCACAGAACCACGCGTATCACGCGCGTGTCGCACAAGACTTAAAACATCGAAAACACACAACTAGCTTCAGATTTTGCCTCTGGACCCAAAATGAAAAGTTACAGATACCAAAAACCCTAGCTACCCAGAGTAAACCTACACACCAAAACCCAACACCCCTACCCCCATTCTGGCCTCAATTTGCGGCCAGATATAATAAATCTGCGGCCAGAATAGGGAGAGGGGTCCCCGTGTTTTGTGTGTGTGTGTCTACTAGTCTCACCATGCTACAGTCTTCCCAATTTTATTCTGAAGGGTTCGGGTCAACAGCAGATCCTATAGAGGTTAAAAAGTCACTAAAACTGCCAAAATACGCCAAGTCGGATAAATCGGGTGTTTTTATGGAGTCTGGGGAATTTCTCTGGTCGACTGGCCTCACTAGCACCTAAGAGGGTTATTCTAACTATCGCAACTCTCACTTTGCCCAAAATCCTCATAAATCACCCAAATCACTACTAAAGCGCGATATGGACACCAATTAAGCTAGATTACCGAAACTTTAGCAATTTAAGGCTAACCATCTAATTTTAATGACACCACTAGGTTTAAACAGATTAGTTAACACCAAAAAGGGTTCATAAAGCTACAAGCACTCTAAAATGGCTAAATCTAGCATCACTACACCATTCTAGCACTAAAATTCTATTTATCACTAAAACTATCTAATCAAGCACATAATCTACACAATATGGGAAAAGTTTAGGAGTTATACCCCCTAGGACCCTTGCACCCAAGGAGAAGGAGAAGAAGAAGAGAGTAGGTGTAGCAAAACATGGCTGGAATGTGCTGAGCTTCACCGGGCTGATGCTGATGCTGAAATGTTGCTGTTGCTGTTGCAGTTGCTGTTGCTGTTGCTGGGGCTGATATGGTGTGGTGTGGGCTGATGTGGTGTGGTATGGTGTGTGGTATGGTGTGATGTGTGGTGTGGTATGGTGTGGGCTGAGGCTGGTGCTGCAACTGCTGAAGCTGATGCAGGCTGGGAGGAGTTTGGCTGAAGCTGAAAGTTTGTGGTGGTGTTGCTGGTGTTGTTTTAAGGCTGAAATTGAGTGTGAGTGAGGTGGTAGTGTTGTGTGTTGTGGTTTGAGGTTGAGGGGGATGAAGTAGCAGCTGTTGCTGCTGATGCTGATGCAAATAAAAAGGCTGAAATGATCAAAAATGGGGCTGAAAGGCTGATGTGCTCCTGTTTTTGGTGGCTGATCTGATGCAACTTTTGGCTGATCTGTAGTGTGAGTGAGTGAGTGAGAGAGAGGTGAAAAAGTTGTGAAATGAGGTGAGGAGACTTAACCTTAAATCATCATGACACATCACATCCCTCACCCTCACTCTAAGTCAACCTTAAACTCTCCAAAACCCCATGGTCAAAGCCATCCATTCCTAATTAAACTAATTAGCTCAAAACAACACAATTATCTTAACCATGGACCTAGCCCACCATGGTCAAATTAAACATAGCTAACCTACAAGCCCAAATGTGTGGCAACCCTAGTCTTAACCCTAGTTAACGTGCACAAGTGTGTGTGGTTGCGATAAATTTCCACAAAATTAACCATAAACCCAGATAAATTACTAGAATCCCGTTTTGGTAAACTTTTTACCAAAAACCCCAAATTAACACTTAATTACTACTAACCCTAAAACTCAAGTGTTACAATCTTCCCCCCTTAAGAAAATTCGTCCCCGAATTTAAAAATATGCAACTACGCGTACCTTCAAAAAGATGAGGGAATTTCTTCCGCATCTCTCCCTCGGCCTCCCAAGTTATCTCTTCATTGCTCGGGCTGCGCCAAAGAACTTTCACGGACGGCAGGACCTTTGATCGAAGTTTCTTCACTTGCCGATCCAAAATCTCAACTGGCTGCACGATGAACGAAAGGTCCGGCTCAAGTTGAACTGTCTGATGCTGAATCGTGTGGGAAGGGTCATGAAGATAACGGCGTAGCATCGATACGTGGAAGACGGGATGAACATCTGAAAAGCTGGGTGGAAGAGCCAAACGATATGCAACAGCGCCGACACGCTCGAGGATCTCGAAGGGACCTACGAATCTAGGGCTAAGCTTCGCCTTTCGCCCAAAACGCATCATGCCCTTCATCAGAGAGACTCTCAGAAAAACATGGTCGCCAAATGCGAACTCTAATCTGCGACGGCGCCTGTCTGCATACGATTTCTGCCTGCTCTGAGCTGCTCTCATCCGGTCTCGAATCAACTGTACTTTTTCGGTCGTCTCCTGCACAATCTGCGGTTCGAAGATACCGCTCTCGCTCAACTCGGTCCAACAAATGGGTGATCTACATCTCCTCCCATACAATGCCTCGAAAGGTGCCATCTGGATAGTATCCTGGAAGCTGTTGTTGTAGGAGAACTCCACTAGAGGTAAATGACGGTCCCAGCTACCGCCGAAGTCTAAAACGCACGCTCTGAGCATGTCCTCGAGAGTCTGAATGGTCCGCTCTGACTGTCCGTCGGTCTGCGGATGAAATGCTGTGCTGAAGCTCAAACGAGTGCCCAAAGCCTCCTAGGGTCTCTGCCATAGTCGGCTGGTAAACTGAGTGCCTCGATCTGACACGATACAAGTCGGTACGCCATGTAGCCGCACGATCTCGTCAATGTAGAGCTGAGCATACTGAGAAAAGCTGAAAGTGGTCTTCACTGGCAGGAAGTGAACCGCTTTCGTCAATCTATCCACGATCACCCAGATGGAGTCGTACCCTCGACTGGTCCTGGGTAGACCCACAACGAAGTCCATCGAAATCTACTCCCATTTCCACTCCGGAATGGGTAACGGCTGTAGCTCTCCTGCGGGCCTCTGGTGCTCGGCCTTGACTTGCTGACAAGTCAGGCACCTCGCTACAAACTCCGCAATGTCCCTCTTCATTCCGTCCCACCAGTAGGTCTCTCTCAAATCATGGTACATCTTGGTGGAACCGGGGTGGACACTATACGCCGATCGGTGTGCCTCCTCAAGAATATCGCGCCGCAATCCCTCAGCATCTGGTACGCACAGTCTAGATCCAAATCGCAATATCCCCTGATCATCAATCATGAACTCGGAAAATCTGCCCTGTCCCAGCTGTGCCATGATCTCTGAGTAATGGTCATCTCTGCGCTGTGCCTCATATATACGGTCAAGCAACTGTGGGCGCGCACGAACATGCGCGAGCTGTCCTCCTGTCGGAGTGAACTCGAACTCGACTCGGCTGTCGCATAGAATCTGCCAATTTGCTGACGTCTGTCTCTGCACTGCGCGCAAATAGGATAGACTACCCCCGGGCCTCCTGCTCAAAGCATCCGCTACAACATTCGCCTTGCCCGGGTGGTATAAGATCTCGCAGTCATAGTCCTTCACCAACTCCATCCAACGACGCTGTCTGAGGTTCAGGTCTCGCTGCTGAAATATGTATTTTAAGCTCTTGTGGTCTGTGAATATTTGGCACGACTCGCCATATAGGTAATGTCGCCATATCTTCAGTGCAAAGACCACTGCAGCCATCTCCAAATCGTGAGTAGGGTAGTTTTGTTCGTGCTTCTTCAACTGCCGAGAAGCATAAGCGATCACCCGGCCATGCTGCAGCAATACGCTTCCTAATCCCACTCGCGAAGCATCACAGTAGACCACAAATCCGCCTGATCCCGAAGGTAAAAATAATACCGGCGCCGTAGTCAAACATGTCCGCAGCTGCTGAAAACTGCGCTCGCACTCCTCCGTCCAAACGAAAGGAACTCCTTTCCGGGTCAAACTGGTCAAGGGTGCAGCTATACGGGAGAAGTCCTGAACAAAACGCCTGTAGTAGCCGTCCAGGCCTAGAAAACTACGGATTTCGGTAACTGATGTAGGTCGGGGCCACTGCTGAACGGCCTCAATCTTCTTCGGGTCCACACATATGCCATCTCTCGTAATTACGTGACCCAAGAATCCGACGCTGTCCAGCCAGAATGCACACTTGGAGAACTTTGCGAACAGCTGGTGCTCCCTCAGAGTCTGTAACGTAATACGCAGGTGCTGCTCGTGCTCCTCTCGGCTCCGGGAGTAGACCAAAATATCGTCGATGAACACGATGATGAACAAGTCAAGATACGGCTTGAAGGTACGGTTCATCAAATCCATAAATGCTGTGGGGGCGTTGGTGAGTCCGAACGACATCACCAGATACTCATAGTGGCCATAGCGTGTACGGAAGGCTGTCTTCGGTATATCCTCCTGTCGGACTCGCAGCTGGTGGTATCCTGATCGTAAGTCGATCCTCGAAAAGTAACCCGCGCCCTGGAGCTGGTCGAACAAATCATCAATGCACGGCAACGGATATCTGTTCTGAACGGTCACCCTGTTCAGCCGGCGGTAGTCGATGCATAAGCGCAAACTTCCGTCCTTCTTCTTGACAAACAGGACCGGAGCACCGCACGGAGAAACACTGGGTCGAATAAGTCCCTTATCCAGCAAATCTTGCAGCTGAACCTTCAACTCTCTAAGCTCCGCCGGGGCCATCCGATAGGGCGGTATAGAAATAGGCCCCGAGCCAGGAATCAAATCAATACAGAACTCGACATCGCGCTCAGGTGGCAGTCCTGGCAGCTCGTCAGGGAAAACATCGGGGAACTCGCATGCAATCGGAACCTGGTCCAATGGAACATCCGTAGCTCTAGTATGACATACAAAGGCTAGAAATCCCCGACATTCCTTCCTCAATAGCTGACCAGCGTGAAGGGAAGAAATCAAAATGAGAGGGGCGGCACCACGGTCCCCCTGCACAACAAAAACCGACTCGCCGGGAAAACAAAACCTAACTGTCTTCTCGCGGCAGTCCACCGTCGCATAGCACGTGGCTAACCAATCCATGCCCAAAAGAATGTCGAAGTCCAACATCTCCAGAAGGATCAAGTCGACAGGCAGCTCTCGCTCGCCAATACGAACGGTACAGGATCGGAACACGTGCCTAGCAACAAAAGACTCTCCTACCGGAGTGGTCACAACAAGCGGCTGATCAAGCAAACCGGACTCTCTACCCAAACTCGGCACGAAGTGTGTGGAGACGTAAGAGTGCGTGGATCCGGGATCGAACAACACGTGTGCATCAACAGAGCAAACTGATAGGGTACCTGTAACGACGGCATTGGATGCCTGCGCATCCTGGGGTGTCAATGCAAAAACTCGGGCCTAACCTCCTCCAATAGAGGGCTGACCTCGGCCTTGGCCTCTTGTCCTCTCTGGGTCGGTGCGCCGCGCCCACGGCCTCTGGGTGCGCCTAACTGGCGTGGAGCATCGCCTGTGGCAGGTAGTAGAGCTCTCTGAGGAGGGGGCGGTGATGGAGGTAGAGTCACATGCGGAACTGTCGCCGCACCCTGTCGCCTCACTGGACAATCTCTAATACGATGGTGTAGACTCCCGCACCCAAAGCACCCTGACGACGACTGTTGTCCCTGTGTATACGATCCGTACAACTGGCCTCGTCCGAACCCTCTGCCGGCCCTATCTCTCGGAACGAATCTGGCATGCTGTCTCTGATCTGGTGTGCCGGTACGAATCCTCTTCGGCCCGGGAACGGCCGACGTCGCTGAAATACGTGTCTCCATCCGCAATGCTGTATCCATAGCTGCCGAGTAGGTATCGAAATGCTAAGCGCCAATGGCAAGATATAGCTGGGCATCCAGTCCCTGTATGAACCTCTTCACCCTTTTCACTTCGGTATCTACCAGGTACGGGGCATATCGGGACAACTGTGTAAACTGAACGTCATACTCAGACATCGTCATCCCAGGTGTCTTGACCAAGGCCTCGAAACTCCGAGCTCCGGCGTCGCGAATGCTCTCCGGAAGGAAACGGGCAAGGAAAACTGCTGTGAACTCGGTCCAGGTCATGGGCGGTAGACCTGTAGCTCGACCTCTCAGAACTGACTCCCACCATATCTGTGCGGGACCCTCTAGTCGGAAACTAGCAAGCTCTACCCAGCGATCATCAGAACATCTCAGCGATCGGCAGATCCTGGCCAAGCTGTCAAGGAACGTCTGTGGGTCCTCCGCTGCATCGGTACCCGTGAAAACTGGAGGTCTCAGCCTCATGAACTCCTATAGCGAAACCGGGATGGTCACGGTGGCAGTAGTAGGAGCAGGTACCAAGGTAGTCTGGGATGTAGTAGGTGCGTCCTCCGGCCTCGGTGTACGACTGGCTGCAACTAGGGATCCTACCATCTGACGGAGCTCCTGCATACTCCCCATCATCTGTCGCAACTCCTCCATACCAGTCTCAAGCCTATCCATACGGCCTGGGGAAGGTGGATCGGTCTGTCCCTATGGCGTAGGCATGCCACCCTGCTCAGTCCTAGTCTCGGATGAGCCGGCTCGAATCTCGTCTCGGGCAGCAGCCCTCTGTGCTCTGGTAGCCCTCTGTGGCATGGTGACTGGTACCGGAAACAGGATAATGAGAACAGCGCAAGAGAATCACAGGATACATGGAATCGAAAAAGGAATTTCAAGCAAGTATGTCCTAAAGTCACCTAGGCGGAGTACCGCATCACAAGTATGCCGCGGACATACGTACGCTATGCTACTTTGCTTAAGTCACTTACTCCATCTACTAAGGGTCATCCTACACTCAGAAAGGTGAAACCTATCGCTCTGATACCAACTTTGTCATGACCCGCAAGGTACGGAACGCGACCGGCACTTAAATTACGAAACGTCTCAAGGAGTCCGTAAAATAAGTAAGCCGAAGCCCAGAATACAAACCCCAATTAAGATTTTTAGAGTGAAGGAAAACTAAATTATCTAAGCATTTACTTCATTACCTAATCGAATTGCCTTTTTAAAATAACTTTCCTTTTTCCCAAAATTCCAGCAGAATTTCACTTGTAAAATCAGCCTCAACGGTGCAAGTAGATATATAAAGGAATAACAGTGCATAAGAAATAGCATGTCGACTCAAGTGAGCTCGACCCAGATATATCATAAAATAAATCCCCAAGTCTCACAATCTCACATCTAGGTCAATATACAGTAATCCAAATAAAACAGGTACAACTGAAACGATAGTAGCAGTAGATGGAGTGTTCTAGATACAACAAATATATAAGGTGGTACAAACTGATAATAACCCACCTAAGAGCAAAAGCCTCGAGTCCAGGCAAAAAGTGCAAAAGAAGCAAAGGTATCCGCCGCTACAGTGCTGACGGAGTGGACCTGCAGAAAAGCTGTGGCACAATGGGGGTGAGTTGCCAGCTCGTGAGTAATAAATAACATCTACTAAGGCTATCGTATGCACGCACACAAGTGTCCTGGCATCCCTAAAGCAGATATGGCTACATGATCTAGCAGGTATGTATGCATCAACAGTGTGCTAGCAAGTACATATATATGTCGCATGGATGTAAAACAGGTATGTATGCCGCATGAAAGTACTATCAAGTATGTATGAGAATTATTCTTTCCTTTGTTTTGAAACTTCCTTTTCAAACATCAGCATAATATCCAAAAAAAAAATCAGTAAAAACCGTGTCCAGCAACGACACCTCAAAACTGTCCAAATCCCATATATCCATGTCCAGTATCTCTGGCCTCAGCCATCTGGCTGATCCACATCAAATCCATGTCTCAATCCAGCGGCCACGGTCGGTATCCTCTGGATATCCGCCGTGCCAAATGAAGTCACCGGTAGATAATCCGTCCCCTGCCAGGCTCAACGTCATCTCCGGCGATCTTCTTGCCCCGGGGTACCGTACCGGGCCCACCATGCATCCGTGACGGTTCCTCCACTCCTCGACACGGATCTCGAAACCACAGCAAACTCATGGTGGACGACACTTTACATCACTAGAAAACCTCAACTTTTATATTTTTAAACAGTTATCAGTTGAAATCTTGCGGCTTCCCTCCAAATCCAGAAATATCATAAATCCCATGAAATCATCAAAAATGCATATGTCGATGACTATGGATGCTTATGGTATCAATTTGCAATGTATGATTTGCACTAAGCATGAGCAGATGATATGATAATACATATGCACAGGTATGGTAATTCTTATGGTTTCATTTTAAATATTTAATGCAATATCATATTTCTAGGCAATTAACATATTTCAGGTTAAGGTTATCTAGTGTCGTGACATGGCAATTACCAGGGTGTGCGTGTCCACATGAATAGTGCTCGTGCTGCATATAAAACCTGGTAATGGTGCATGTGTCCTACAATGAATTTGCGTATGTGGGTATAACATATGGGTCTAACTGCAGCAAATATCATGCAAGTTTTATTACTATTATTCTAATGTCACAAGTACTATCAAGTTTACCGACTATAAGTTTATTAAATCTAATGGGCAACTCGCGCCATCCCAACGATCGTCCCCCGTAGATGTTAAATCTACTCACCTGTGATCCTGCGCTAAGTGTGTCCGACCTCCTGCTTGCCTTTCTCTGCTATGCTCGAAGTCCCCGCCGGCGAACCTAGAATTCACCAGAGTCACCATATAAGGAAAAATCCTGCAAAACGCGATATATCGATAAAAGGAAACACGTGCGTGCAACTAAACGCGTGTGCATACGACACGACGCGACGCGCACGAACCCACCAGAACCTAAGCTGACACGCTGTGTCGCGCAGCGCGCCACAGAACCACGCATATCACGCGCATGTCGCACAAGACTTAAAACATCGAAAACACACAACTAGCTTCAGATTTTGCCTCTGGACCCAAAATGAAATGTTACAGATACCAAAAACCCTAGCTACCCAGAGTAAACCCACACACCAAAACCCAACACCCCCACCCCCATTCTGGCCGCAATTTGCGGCCAGATATAATAAATCTGCGGCCAGAATAGGGAGAGGGGTCCCCGTGTTTTGTGTGTGTGTGTCTACTAGTCTCACCATGCTACAGTCTTCCCAATTTTAGTCTGAAGGGTTCGGGTCAATAGCAGATCCTATAGAGGTTAAAAAGTCACTAAAACTGCCAAAATACGCCAAGTCGGGTAAATCGGGTGTTTTTATGGAGTCTGGGGAATTTCTCTGGTCGACTGGCCTCACTAGCACCTAAGAGGGTTATTCTAACTAACGCAACTCTCACTTTGCCCAAAATCCTCATAAATCACCCAAATCACTACTAAAGCGCGATATGGACACCAATTAAGCTAGATTACCGAAACTTTAGCAATTTAAGGCTAACCATCTAATTTTAATGACACCACTAGGTTTAAACAGATTAGTTGACACCAAAAGGGTTCATAAAGCTACAAGCACTCTAAAATGGCTAAATCTAGCATCACTACACCATTCTAGCACTAAAATTCTATTTATCACTAAAACTATCTAATCAAGCACATAATCTACACAATATGGGAAAAGTTTAGGAGTTATATCCCCTAGGACCCTTGCAACCAAGGAGAAGGAGAAGAAGAAGAGAGTAGGTGCAGCAAAACGTGGCTAGAATGTGCTGAGCTTCACCGGGCTGATGCTGATGCTGAAATGTTGCTGTTGCTGTTGCAGTTGCTGTTGCTGTTGCTGGGGCTGATATGGTGTGGTGTGGGATGATGTGGTGTGGTATGGTGTGTGGTATGGTGTGGTGTGTGGTGTGGTATGGTGTGGGCTGAGGCTGGTGCTGCAACTGCTGATGCTGATGCAGGCTGGGAGGAGTTTGGCTGAAGCTGAAAGTTTGTGGTGGTGTTGCTGGTGTTGTTTTAAGGCTGAAATTGAGTGTGAGTGAGGTGGTAGTGTTGTGTGTTTGTGGTTTGAGGTTGAGGGGGCTGAAGTAGCAGCTGTTGCTGATGCAAATAAAAAGGCCGAAATGATCAAAAATGGGGCTGAAAGGCTGATGTGCTGCTGTTTTTGGTGGCTGATCTGATGCAACTTTTGGCTGATCTGTAGTGTGAGTGAGTGAGTGAGAGAGAGGTGAAAAAGTTGTGAAATGAGGTGAGGAGACTTAACCTTAAATCATCATGACACATCACATCCCTCACCCTCACTCTAAGTCAACCTTAAACTCTCCAAAACCCCATGGTCAAAGCCATCCATCCCTAATTAAACTAATTAGCTCAAAACAACACAATTATCTTAACCATGGACCTAGCCCACCATGGTCAAATTAAACATAGCTAACCTACAAGCCCAAATGTGTGGCAACCCTAGTCTTAACCCTAGTTAACGTGTACAAGTGTGTGTGGTTGCGATAAAATTCCACAAAAATAACCATAAACCAAGATAAATTACTAGAATCCCGTTTTGGTAAACTTTTTACCAAAACCCCCAAATTAACACTTAATTACTACTAACCCTAAAACTCAAGTGTTACACTTTGCCTCTCATTTCTCACTTCTCTTTTCACTCATCCTCTCATTTTCTCACAACACACACACTCACACTCACCCAGCAGCTCCATTAGCAGCAACAGCAAGCAGTAGCCACAACATCAACAACAACATAGCTACAGCAGCAGCAGCAGGAGCAATTTCAGCTGCAGTAGCAGTAACAGCATCAGCAGCAGCTGCATCAGCAGCAGCTCCAGCAGTTGTAGCAAGCTCTCACCTCCTCCACACACTTCTTCTCCTGCTTTTTAGGGTTCTCTAGGGTATATTTTCTGAACCCGTCTCTCTTTTGCTTAGCTTGTGTGCTAATTAGTGTCGGTTTGTGTTAAATAGTGGGTTTAGTGCTAGATTATGGTGTTTCATGTGGAATTTTGGTTATGTCTTGATTGTGTTGGTAAACCCTACCCATTTAAGTGTTGTTAGCGTCACCTTAACTGAGTTTAATCCTGGATTACACTAAAATACCATAGGGTTTGCCTTTTGTGCTAAATTGGTGTTTTAATGCGATTTTTGGGCATTCTGTGATCTGCTTTTGACCCGGACCCTTCAGAGTAAAATTGAGAAGACTGGAGCATCCACACTAGGTCTAGAACACAACACCAGAACACGAGACCCCCATTCCCAACTGAGGCCGCTGATTTATTGTGTTTGGCCGCAATTTGTGGCCAAGTAGGGGGCAGGGGTGTTGGGGTCTTGGCTAGGGTTGTCTTCTGTGTTGTATAGTGTTTTGGCATGTCTAGTTTTGTAATATTTGACCTGTAGGAAAATCTGGGACAATATACCGTTTTTCATGTCCGTTGTGTTTGCGCGATACGCGCGATACGTGAGTGGGTTCTGTGATCCAGCATATCGCGATGGTTTTAGACGCGTATACACACGTTTTAGCGTATCGTGCACACGCGTGTTTAGTTCGCGACGCGAGTTTCTCGTTTTGGTTCGATATCGCGTTTTGCGGAATATTTGGCTTATATATGATTTCTATGTCTTATTTGCAGGTTTGCAGGCAGGGACTACGGACACTGCTACAGGGGGGAGCAGATGGTCGGATTTTCCTAGCGTGGAGCGTAGGTGAGTAGATTTAACATCTACAGGGGAATCGCCCGCATGGCGTTATGCGTCTGGGCTAGGATTCAAATACCTATTGCATATTCTACGTCATTGTTAGAATTGCGCCTTTACTGTATTTCCTTGATATAGTTGTACTGTGATTAGCAGCCGTAGGACACTGCATATATTATTGACGGTTCATGTTGCACGAGCACGGATTGTATGCTACACACACACCGTCAATAACTGCCATGTCACACACAACCCCTTATAAATATTATATTGCTTATCATACATGACATCTAGCTTATCGGTATACCTATAGTGTATCTTACCCTTTGTAATAGGTACATCTACACCTTGCGATATAGCTACAGGTATACCTTGCACATATTCTACTTATACCTAGGGGGTATACGACATCTTTTACTTATAGGTAGACACCTATACTTAGCTGTACCTTATTGATTTCGCATACATCTGGTTTCAGCTACATGTTCTCATTTATATGCTCACATTCAGATATATCGCATATATTTGTTCCTGGATTTGCGCATTGTTTATTTGGATTTTACATGATGTTTTCTGGATTTGGGAACCGTGGGAGTTCATGAAATTATGCATACATTGAAAAACCCGGTTTCCTTGATATGATATTTGCGCAGCCACCATGAGATTTATCGGTTCTGATTATATACTCCATACGAGGTGTGGTTGCCGTATGAGGGTACATGGTGGGGCCCGGTATGGTTCCCCTCGGCAAGAAGATCGATGGACTTTGCCGATTGAGCCTGGAGGCGGGCGAGTACCTACCGGTGACAGTACCCATGACTCGGCGGGGGATCACGGAGACACCGCTGGGAGTCATGTACGTATGCATACGTTGAAAGGCGAGGGTCAGAGCTAGGCACTCGTGCTTTCGGGATAGCGTATGATACGTGATCAGGATTTCTGTGTCGATGCTTGGCACATGGTTTTCATGATATTTCTTTAACACCTTTGTATATATAACAGGAGATTTAGCCGTTGTTATATATACCCTTACACCAATGGACGCTAATATATGTGTATTGCCCCCATCATATTTATTTCTGCAAATATATATATTTAGGATGTTAGAAATTATTTGAGATTCGACTTAGGATATAGGTGATTCATTAAGATTGGATATTGGATATGAAAGAGATTGCTGATTTGTACATTCGGGATATAGGAGATCTATTCGATATTGTACATTGAAGAGATGTGAGACTTATATGATATGAGAGCCCGACTTGGGGGCTGATTTGAGGAATTGTGGATTTGAGTGTCTTGATGGATTGTGATCCTGCCACGATGTCAGGTTTCCGTGGAAATGACATATTCCACCCCATACCTCACACTTATCTATTTTATGCACAGTTTCATATATTGGTAGTACCTGTTAGTGTACCCTTATGATAGTTGCATATCTACTTTCTCATATCCCTATTGCATAGTTATTGCATACTATTATCATGTCATTATTGCTTCACATATTGATTATACCTACTAGTGTACTTTCCATTACTTTGCAATCATATGACACTTTGCAATCATATGACATGTTATTACTGTAATCGCATATCTTAGATTCATGCTGTACGTACATTCCTGCGATTACCTGCATATGTTATCTACTATTCACGAGTTGGCAACTCACCCCCGTTGTACCACAGGTGTTTCAGGTTGTTCCCCAGAGTAGTCGAGGCAGGCTATTCAGCTATTCACCTATCATCTTTAGCTACAGATACCGCATCGGCTCACAGTATACTATCTTACTTAGGTGGGTTGGATGATTATCTGTATTTTATATTGTACATTCGTTGTATTTTGTACTCTCCATCTACTTGTATGTTGTTGACTTAGAGACTCGGTGAGGACGATATTGTATATTATTTGTGGATTTGTTGTCTTTTATATACAGTTTCCTTCCTATTGTCTCTTATTTCTTCGCTACGGCGTCGTATATTTGTGATGTGATTATTTTCCGCCTTTGGGCCACTTTTTACAAAAAGGGGTGTTGCTAAAATTTTAAAGAAAGAAAGTAGGACTTTTAAAGAATTTGAGTTGTGATTTCAAATATTTTTAAAAACTAATATTATCTTTTTCCGTATTTTCTTGGTTTAGACTTCTGGGTTTTGGCTTTCTTTTACTGCGTTACGTCTTTAGGCGTTGCGTAGTATTAGGGCCGTCACATGCCAATTTCGGGTCGTGACAGAGTTCCCACTGTGCTTTGATTTCTATCCTACCACGGCTCAAAGGAGTCGTGCAAACAGGTAGTTTTTGGGTACAGTCCCGAGCCACATGGAGGCACGTGAACGGATCGGCAGGGGATTCGTCTCTCCCGGTATTGGGGGTGAGATCGCGCTGTGTCTAGGAGAGCCATTACACAAAGCCCATGGCCGTGGCAGGAGATTTACTGGTAGGTACTCCAGTAGTATCTCAGGGTGTTTTTAGGCTACACTCCGACACGACTTATACTGCTATTGGGGGTCTGACGTTACCAGCCCCCTAGGCAGATATGCGATACTCATCGACGAATAGACCGGACTGTATATACATTGTCACTGTTAGGCTCAGTAGGGTTTCCGGATGAGTTCACTCATCGGCCTCCCTTGAGGTCAGTGCATGGGCAGCCGTTACGCACAGCTAGTGCCGCTGACGGCTTGTGGTTAAACCCACTGCCAGGGTACTGACGAATCATTAGAGTTCCCCACGGATAATTTCCCAAGTTCGGGCGAAACGTTGTAGAGACCGTATGGTTTTATGGCAGGGTTCGGAAAATGCACGTGCGTTTACGCACGTGTCATATTTCGGGCAGATAATACTGGTGGGCTTTGGTTTAAGCTGGATCCGAGTATTATATTGAGTAGATATAATATCTTTGTCTCAGTTGCATTTGTATTCGGTCGTAATACAAATACGGGTATGTTTATACTGTTACGGGGTTATCCAGAAATTCGTTTCAGGATCGCTTTTGGAAGTTGCCAGTTTCCAGTTTTCTATCGGCCGTATTTAACATTTGGTTAAATACGGATTTATCTTTTCTTGAGATGAGTGTGGAAGTTTCTAGAGGCTTCTAGAAGGTGGTGACAAGGTTCATGAATCTTTGTGACTCATTACTTGCATTAATGAGTTGATGAGGTGTTTTAAATGAGTCATCAATTGAATTAATGTGTTTTTGTTTGCATGGTGGATATTTTGTGTTATGATAAGTATCCTTGCTTATGGTCACCCTCATTTTTGGCTCCTACACTTACCCCCTCCACCATATATATGGCCGGCCCTTCCCCTCCTCTCCACTTACTCTCTCTCACTTGTTGATAAAAAGATTATGATAGTTTGGATTCATGAAAATTAACATATTCATATCTCATTTCATATCGATCCAAAAGGCAACCTCATTAACTGTTCGTCCATAGCTTTGGACGTAACGAAACAAAGTCTTCTACTCATTCTTTACATCAATCTTGGTCATCTTTTTTAGCAAACTTGACGACCGAGTTGCCTCGAGTCAGAGGCGGGAGCCCGTTTAAAGAACCGTTGACGTGGTGCCACCTGGACGAGCAGATCGGAGATCAACGAGATCGGAACAGCCGCAACGGAGCGTGGGATGATGGTTAAAGAACGAAGGACTCGAATCGTTTGGTATAACTTTTCTACCTTCTTTACAGTTTGTTAGTTTAGCAATAATGGCAGATCCGGGTTAAAATATACGATAGTGCAAGTTAAAAGTTTTTGTTCCGCATTTGGCGTCTGTTAGACGGCCGGGGCGCTACCGTAGACTTACATGGTTTTCTTCAAAGACCTGGTTTGGACTATGACGAAACCATTTCTCCAGTGGCTATGCTGTAGGGATACTAGGCACTCTAACAAGGGTTAAGGAAGCATCAAACATGCCCGTTTAAAATTTTAGCCGTGCCGAATAACCCTAAGCAAGATCGTTACTAGAAAATTAGGGTTTCATATGCAAGTAAACTATGTTTACAACTAAGTGAATATGATATACAACCTTTGTAGATCGGTCCTTCACTTCTTTAGCTCCTTGTTGAAGTCCCTTCGCTGCGATCGTGGTTCCCCCGGACCCTTGCATAGCTTCACGAGGCGAAATACGCGTCCTTGCTTGAAGTCTTCGAGGCCGAAGATGATCTAC
Organism: Agapanthus africanus; assembly: GCA_030015575.1. Lineage (NCBI taxonomy): Eukaryota > Viridiplantae > Streptophyta > Magnoliopsida > Asparagales > Amaryllidaceae > Agapanthus > Agapanthus africanus. Next base: position 161,104,723 of record CM057343.1, read on the forward strand.
GTCGAGAGGATGCCAACTCAAGCTTCTACTTCACTAACTTGAGAATTAGTGAAGCAAACACCCTAAACTAAAGTGCTAGTTTAGTAGAGGATGGAAAAATAGGAAGTGGGTTCTCTTTAGAATTTTGTTTCTCACAATCTATCTCACTTTGGATCAAACTCTAGCAAGCTTTTTCTTTTTAGCAATGAAGAAGAAGAAGAAATGAAAGAGATGAGGATAATGATCAAGTGAGAAGGCTAACCATGGTGAGTGAGTATCATATACTAACTCTTGTAGAGACTTAACCCTAGGCTAATTGTTATGGTTGGGTTAATAAAAATCCATAGTAAAAACAAACTCAAGTTGAATTAGTCAATGCATCCACAAGCTTCCACAAGCTTCATGCATTTTCTAATCCTCCACTTGATTTTGTAATTACTTTAAATATTAAAAACCCAAACTAAAAATTAGCATAGTGTAAGTCTCATACACCAATGGATGATGTATCATCAACCATGATACAAAAATATAACACATTTTAATATATATCATATATATAGTAAAGATGTGTACATGTGAGAAAAAACCCTAAGTGAACATGTGTTAGTTAATGTAAACTAGTATATCAAATATACAGTTATACAATAAATTATTAAATCAACACTTGACTTAATAATCCGGTCATATCACATATAACCGACTAACATTCAATGTATCGACTTATCGAATCAACACTTGATTCGATAACCCGGCTATATCATATATAACCGACCGATACAAAAAGTCGCGAGAATAGAATACGGTATCACATACACGCATTATTCTCGGTCCCGCACATATCACATATGCGCCCCTATTTCATTTTGCCTGAGCCAGTAAAACCTCTATGTAGGACTCTAAAGACTCGTCAATACGCCGGCAGTAGGTGATGATCACATCACGCACCCACAAGCCGTCAGCGGTACTAGCTGGACGTAACGGCTACCCGGGTATTGAGCGATCAGAAGATCAGCAATCAAGCCCGCTCCTACTCCTGTAAAAGCCTGCCGGTAACACTTCCCGTACAGTCCGGTCTCCTCGTCTGATATGTCGCATATCAAGTCTAGGGGTGGTAAACGTCAGACCCCAATAACCGATAAGTCGTGCCGATGTGAGGCTCATAACAGGTCGAGAAACTACTGGTAACACTTACCATTAAATCTCTAATCAGCCCTGGCCAGGGACTTCCCTGTTACGGCCAATCGAGCACAGCGCAACATCAACCCCTAATACCAGGAGAGACGAAACCCCTCCTATCGCTCATTGCCTCCATGTGACTCGAGACTGTACCCAAAAACCACCGTTTTGCACGCCTTCATGGATGTGGTAAGGTGGAAATCAAAGCACAGTGGGAATCACACAAGACTCTATGACGATCTCGGGTCTACAGACTAACCTACACAAGTGTCACCAGAGAACTGCCATCTGACGTGAGGTATAGTACCATCTGGGAGTTCTCGGCGAGTCCGTCCAGTGTACCCAGTCTCCGCTGAGCACCCGTATACCATCTCTGATGTCAAACACCAATGGATATGGGATCATCCATCGCCCATCTCATGGGTCGAGAAGCGTATATGCTAGTCTACACTGGTATATCGATGCCCCGTCTCGATACACCCACGACTAGGGACCTTGAAGGATGTACTTGTGGACTACCATGTCCCCACTATTATGATCCGTATCATAGTCCAGGTAGTCAAGTACTCATCCTAAGGGCTTTACCAACATGTAACTATAAGACAGTATAAAGAGACAAGTATACATGTTAAAGTAAAGAGCAACCAGATAGCATACTATCATGTAGAGCAAGAAAGTCCTCTCTATATATGTCCAAGCATCCAATATAATATACATCATCTGTATAATACTGTCCTCTAGGGCATACATACAACTAACATATGCTCAAATCCATTCGGATCCTTCTTGCCATTGCTGCCTTCCACGATTATGAGATTTGGAAAATGGACGTAAAAACCCTTTTTCTAAATGGAAATTTAGAGGAGTGTGTCTATATGGACCAGCCAGAGGGTTTCATTCAGAGTGGGAGTAGCGGGAAGGTGTGCAAGTTGCTTAAGTCCATTTATGGACTGAAGCAGGCATCGCGGAGTTGGAACATCTGTTTTGATGAGACGGTCAAATAATTTGGCTTTATCAAAAATCCAGATGAACCATGTATTTTTAGTAAAATTATAGCATGAACTGTCGTATTCCTCGTTTTGTACGTGGATAACATTCTTTTGATAGGAAATGACATTCCTATGCTACAATCTGTCAAAGGGTTCTTGTCACACAGGTTCTCCATGAAAGACCTGGGTGATGCCTCTTACATTCTGGGGATCCGGATCTATCGTGATAGGTCCAAGAAGATATTAGGACTTTCACAATCCAGGTACATCGACACCATACTGAAAAGATTCAGTATGGAAGATTCCAAGCGCGGTAATTTACCGGCTTGTCACGGGATCACCCTCTCCAAAGAGATGTCTCCCAAGACTGATTTGGAAAGGGATCGCATGTCTATTATACCATACGCCTCTGTGGTAGGCTCTATAATGTATGCAATGTTATGTACCAGACCAGATGTAGCTTATGCACTGAGTGTAGTAAGCCGGTATCAGTCAAACCCTGGCGAGAAGCACTGGATAGCGGTAAAGAACATTCTGAAGTACCTGAGAAGGACTAAGGATATGTTTTTGGTTTATAGAGGAAAAGACCTCCAGATCGAGGCCTTTGCTGACTCTATCTTCCAGAGTGACAAGGATGACTCCAAATCCATGTCGAGTTATGTCTTTACTCTCAATGGAGGGGCGGTGTGTTGGAAGAGTTCCAAACAGGAAACCGTTGCTGACTCGACGATGGAAGCGGAATATATCGTAGCATCTGATGCCGCAAAAGAAGCCGTCTGGATGAAGAAGTTCCTCACGGAGCTTCTGGTGGTTCCAACCATTTTTGATCCAATACCGCTGTATTGCGACAACAACGGTGCTATAGCTTTAGCGAAGGAACCCAGGTACCATCAGAAGTCCAGACACATCTTGAGGCGGTATCACCTGATCAGGGAGATCGTAGATCGCCGGGAGATCGAGGTTCGGAGGGTTGCTAGAGAAGATAACACTGCAGATCCATTTACAAAGGCCATTCCCCAGACTCAGTTCGAGCGGCTGATCGAGATGATAGGTCTTCGATACGTTAGTACATGGCCCTAGTGCAAGTAGGAGATTGTTAGTGTATATGCCCTAGAGGCCATTACTGTATCATACTAGTTTGTATATTACTTAATGGAAGCTTGGGATATTCACAACTGTATAGACAATCTTGCTCAAAATGGTAGTATGCTACTTGGTTTGTTTCTACTTTAATATGTGCATGTGTTTCTTTTAGCATATCGCCTATACATATTAGTGGAGCCCTTAGGATCTTTGCTTGATTACCAGCGTTGTGATGGCAGTCACACTAGTGGGGGCTGGGTAATCTATAAGCATATCCTTATACAGGTCCTTAGTCGTAGGATTATCGAGATGGGGCATCGATACTCCGGAGTAGACTAGCATATACGCTTCTCATCCCAGCAGGGGAGATGGTCTGTCCTACAGCCATTAGTACGTCGTACTGGAGATAGTATGCGGGTGCTCGTTAGGTTACAAGTACACTGGACATGACTCGCTGGGAACTGTTGGTTGGTATTATACCTATCGTCAGTTATCAGTTCCCAGGTGACATGAGTACAGCTTAGTCCGTTGACTTGACACTGTCACTTCGCCTCGAGTGTGTTCCCACTGTTCTTAGATTACTACCCTACCACGGTTCAAATGAGTCGTGCAAACAGGTAGTAGTTGGGTGCAGTACCGAAGCACTTAGAGGCAATGACGGTTAGACAGGATTCGTCTCTCCCTGTATTGGGAGTTGATATCGCGCTGTGTTTAGGAGAGCCATTACACAAAGTCCCTGGCCAAGGCAAGCGAGATATACTGGTAGCGTTTTCCAGTATTTTCTCAGGGTGTTCTAGGCTACACTCCGACATGACTTGTACCGCTATTAGGGGACTGACGTTTACCGCCCCCTAGGACCGACATGTGATACTCTCAGACGAATAGATCAGACTGTACGGAGATTGTCACATTCAGGCTCAGTAGGAGTTCGGATGGGTTCCCCTCATCGGTCTTCTTATCGACATCTACCTGGGGACCGTTACGTACAGCTAGTACCGCTTGCGGCCTATGGTTAAACCCACTTCCAGCGTAGTGTCGAGTCTTTAGAGTCCCACATAGAGGGTTGTTCGCCTTTGGGCAAAACAGAGTAGAGGTCGCATGGTTTTGCGACGCGGTTCGTTCACTTCCGCGCACTTATGCACGTTTGGTGTCCGGGCAGTTATTACTAGCGGGCTTTGGTTTAAGCCAGATCCTAGTATTTATTTTGGGATTAGTTTTGTCTCATTGTATTCGTGTTCCTCGGAACACGGATGCGGGTGTGTATGCACAGTTGACAGAGGCAGAGGAATCTCATTAGGGTTTTTGACAGTTGACTTTTTCTAAACCCTAATGAGAATAAGAAATATGATTAATAATCTTAATTAAAGATAATTGTGCCATGGTTTGGTTGACCATTTGACTTTGGTTGACCATTTGACCATGATCATTTCTTTTGCAAGATGCTTCTTGATTCTTGCAAATTGCATTAAATGTGAAATGATAATGGTCATTTCAACTAACCATCACAATTTTCTTTAGTTGTTGTTATTATTATTATTCTCATATGAGAGCATGGTGGTTATTCTTGCTCATTCTCTCTTGCTCTTTCTCTCTCATGCAAAGCTCTCCCTCTTCCTCTCTCAAAGCTCTCTTCTTTCATGTGTTGAAAAACATGAGCTTTGTGAGATAAAACCATTAAGACAACTCTTTACTCATTCTAGGGTTCTTAGTCTAGCAAGCCAAGCACTCTAGTTACCTCTTGGTTGAGGTAGGAGCTCAAGGTAGAGGCCTTCGGGTGGATCTTTCTTCGGCAAAGAGAAGACGAAGAGGAGGAGCCGTCTACACCACTCCAAGGAGCAAGCAAGAAGCAGGACCACAACAAGAAGAGAAGGAGTTCAAGATCCACGTATAACCATCTAACCTAGTAGCTAGAACTTGTAGTTACTTTGTTAGTTTTTGTTTAGAAAAGATCCTCTAGTTCTAGTCCATGTTACCTTGTGTTAAAAATCCGTTTTTTTACCTTTTCCGCCTCCCCGTAAGCACCGGGGTGGGTAACGTGGACTTAGAGAAACTCCTTCCCTATCAAGAGTATGTCATCCACATACTATACGAGGATCACCATCATACACCCTACTACCTTTTTGTATATACTTGGTTCATCTACCATTTCGATGAAGTCAAACTCTTTGACTTCTACATCAAAACAGGCGTTCCAACTCTGCGATGCATGATTTATCACATTAAACATCTTGCACACGTTTCCGCTGCTCCCACTGTCTACGAAGTCCTCTGGCTGTGTACTTATAGACGCTCTCTTCCAAATCATCATTTAGAAATGCAGTCATGACACCCAACCGCCAGAAATCGTAGTCATGGCAAGTAGGAGCTGGATGGACTTAAGCATAGCTTTGAATGTCTCAACTTTTCCATGTACACCAAGTAATCTTCTCAAGATATACTTGCTCCTGATGGGGATTTAACCCTTCAGATAAAGCAACCAAAGTCCATACTTTGTTGGTGTATAGGATTCCATCTCAGATCGCTAAGCATCCAGCCATTCTCACAGAGTCCCCACTCCTGATGGCCTGCTCGAAACTAGTTGGGTCATCATCTCATGATGCAATCCTCTCTCCCACTGTCATAGAGAAATCGAAGTATCTCTCAGGTGGATGAAGAACCCTACCAGATCGGAGGAGAGGCTGAGGTTCGTTGGAAACTATTGAATTCTCTGGTTCTACCAAATCATCAGCTGCAGTTTGTTTTAGCTGGAACTTCTTCCAGTTCTACCTCAGGACCACTAATTTCTTCAAAATAAATTCCCTTTTTCTCAAAAAGTGGTATACCGAGAAATAAAACATCTTTTGTTCCTCGGTGTGGTACAAGATATTCCCTTGCGAATGCTTGGGATATCCAACAAACTTCCACAGAACTGACTTTGCTTCGAGCTTGTCCGTATTTTGCTTTTGACATAGACCGGACAACCCCAAATCTTAACATCTTTAAGAGATGGGCTCTTCCCATACCATATCACATATGGAGTGGTAGGCATCTGATTTGGTTGGAACTCTATTCAATAGGTATGCAACTTCTCAAGTGCATAACCCCAAAAGAAAATAGGCAACTCAGTAGTACTCATCATAGAGCACACCATATCACATAGGGTGTGATTGCTCCGCCCCGATACACCGACGTGCTGTGGTGTATACGGAGGAGTAATGCTGAGAGAGAATCTCATTCTCCTTTAGAATAGTCCAGGAATTCCGTGCTCAAGTATTCTCCTACTTGATCACATCAAAGGACATAATACTTATACCCGTTTTTGGTTCTCTACTTCTAACTTATATTATGTGATTATCTTAAAAGTTTCGGACTTGTGTTTCAACAGGAACATATGTCTGAATCTTGAAAGATCATTAGTGAATGTAATGAAGTACAAAGAACCGGTCCTGGCATGTGTAGACAGGGGACCTTACATACATCATCATGTATCAATCCTAAAAGTTCACTAACTCTTTCTCTGTTTCCAATAAACAGAGTTATGGTCATCTTAACTTTGTGACATGACTGGCAAGTTTCAAAAGATGTAAATTCAAACAGATTTAAATATGCATCTCAATGTAACTTGGCTAGTCGGGTCGCATTGATATGACCTAGTCTACAATGCCTTAAGAAGGATTCGTTCATTTCTGAACTCTTCCTCTTGTGTGTGTTCTGTACATTAAGAAATGTGGTTTGATTTAGAACGTATATGCTTTTAGATAACGTGTCTGAACCGATCAACTCTTGATATAGGAAATGTTCAAAACATTATCCATCAATACAAAATTATATCATTCTTTACTAAATAAAGAGACTGATATGATGTTGTATATCAGGTTCGGTATTTAATAACATTCGTTCAGAATCAATGTATCCTGGTAATACAGGGTGATAACTGCCAACAGACTTGGCTTGCAACAATTGCACTGTTTCCAACTCTTGAAACTTATCACCCGTTCTCAGTTCTCTACCTTTCTGTAGCCCATGTAATAGATTACATTTGTGGGATCCTGATCCGGTATCTCATACCCAGGACGTAAAGGATACTGAGAAACAATTCTCGGTAATGAACACACCCGAAGAAGATGCATCAGCATGCACTTTCTTTGTTTGGGTGGCACGAGAATTCTGGTAATCCCCTATTTCCTGCTCTGTCTTATAACAATTATAAGTTGGAGCAGGACCAATGTTCCCCAGCTCATTATAATAAGCGGGTTCGGTCAATACATCTGTATTATTATCTTGATTAAAGCGTGACATAGTCGCTACCTAGAGAGAGAGAGAGAAGAAAACACTCAGCGTATGCTCTTGCAAGATTAGATTGGTTATTAATACATCTAATCAGGATGTCTCCCACTGTTTTAGTCAAATCTTCTTTCAAACCCAAAAAGGAAAGACTAGCCGGGATTAATTACACCCTACAAGTTCGCCAATCTTTCAGCCAGGCCAGTACCGGTACTTTGAGGGAGGTTCCCCGTGCTTTCGCACGGACCTAATTAAAATAAATCTCGTTTTCCCAGAGGCATAACCCCATTGACACCTTTCTAGACACCTACTTGATCGGCTAATTGTAATGTGTAAAACTCTTCCAGGAGTAACTCTTACTCGCAGCGGGTATCAGGATCCAACTATCTCATAGGAGGTATGCAATCTCATTGCAAATTTCAACACTTGAAATTCCCAATAATATTTTGCCCCTAACAACTTATGACCTTGGCTAAGGTCAACAAATCATAAGTGCTAGCCAAGTTCAACCCGTCATTTCCCGATGGAATTAAACCCACGAGCACAACCCTTGGCTAAGGTCAACAAATTCGCACGACTACCCTAACTCAATCACATCATATGCTTTACAGATAAGCACTAATTAGCTACCGCACACTACGCCTTGGCTAAGGTCAACAAACGTAGCACGAATACTTACTAGTACTTATCTGAAATGACGGAGGCCTACGACAGGTTTTTAAGAAAACCCTTTGCGTAATGAACTTGATATCGTTGTAGAATCGAGTGATTTTAATTGGAATGTTTTTTAGGCCTTTTCTAGTTTTGCTAAAGAGGTCACTCCCGGTGAAGGGATCGTCGGCTCTTTTCTTATCGAATAAGGTGCAGGATATTTCACAAATATCACTATGCAAAGCAAAAACTATAAAAGCAATCAAAAGACAAACTGAGTGTGTAGCATCTGCTAGTTTCGCTAAAGAGGTCACTCCCGGTGAAAGGATCTCGGCTCTTTCCTTATCGAATAAGGTGCTGGATATTCTATAAGGAACACCGCTATGCAAAGCAAGAACTAGAGCTACCAGTTTTTGAGACAAGTTTCTACAACATCTTTAGGTTTCTTTTATTTCATTAATCTCATTAATGAAGTCCCATTTTATTATGCTTCACAAGCATCACATTTAAAACGAAATCAACAATATACAATATATATCTCATATATATAATATAAACATTCGTCTCAGGCAGTAATATGATCTCATTACAGAACATTGCAGCAGAAGATAACATATGAAATATTGGATATACTAGGATTTCCGTATTTTATGCGAGCCTGTATAAAACGCGGATTCCACGGTCCCGATGAATAGCCAAACCCACATCCCTAGACCCCTATGAGAGCGGCAAGCAACACTGCCAATTCTAGGGTTTGGAGACCCGGTCTCGACTCCTCGAGATGGCCTCCCACTGGACCATAGAACCCGGTTACTTGTGCTCCCCGCCTTGGGTCTATCCTAATGCGGAAAAATAAATAATATACAATGGTGACATCATCCTCAGCCCGGAAGTGCCCCAATAAAAGAATATTACATACAATTGAATTTTACATGAATGAAAAAGAAAATCTCTCATCTCACATAAAACCCCCGGCTATTCAAAACACGACGATCCAATATAACATATCACAGCAACACATAACATCACATGTCATCAACGTAAGTAAATATGCGTATCCCAATTGTCGTTGATTTATAGCAACGAAACCGACGATACGCCACATATTACACTTACGGTCGCAGAAAAGAAAGTGTAAAACTACAACAGTTGGAATCCGTAACCATCTTAGACATCGCATGCCTAACTAAATGAATTCCTTAGACATCGCATGCCTAACAATTATAAACCCCGCATTTTAGTCTCTATATCGAAAACTCTTTTCAATATCAAGTCGGGCAATTCAACAAGATTCCCGACATCCTGATCGAATGCTCGTTGGAAACTTTTGTAGACGGCCGCACCCCTCGATGCCGTCGACGAAGTGCACTAAGGCGGAACACCGCTGCCGCGAGCACCCGAACGGATGCTTTTGGCGACGGGGTTCTCCTACAGTCACTTGGTCGGAGCTTGGGGTGTGGCTATCTATTAAGTTTACTCGGCGAGTATCCGCGTACGCTATGTGATTGCGACGGACTTTTGATCACATCAAAATCCCATGGCAACCGATAAAATGAGACTAAAAACTGCTAGATTTATAACATTCAAATTAGTTATCTCATAACTACTTATGGATTCCAAATATTGTATCACATTTCAGATAAATAGACAATGTTAAAATTTCCGATCGAATAAACAAACACCTAAGATTTCCCAAATAGCTCAACACTTGAGCGGAGTTCAAAAAGTATCCATCACATGCCACAGTACCAATGGTCCAGCCATAGAAGGGTCAAACCAACGCCTCACATGTGGCAACACCGTACTGCCCCAAACCCTAAGGTTTAAAGGCGGTTCAGACGGTCACATAATCGAGTTAAGGTTTTAGTTCTTCTAGAGGGTCCACCGCGTTACTTGCACGACTGTGAATGTTCTTTAACTAAGGAAAAAATCCAACACTTGGAAATTTTCCGGCAGGGGAAAAAGTGAGTTATTGATATTCGTTCGAACTTTTTAACACGTTCTAAATTACTCGGACAAACTTAAATGAAGTTAAACTTTCCGATCGAATCAACGAATACAAAAGATCTCCAGAAAACTCAACACTTGAGTAGAATTAAAAATTCCTAGAAGCATGCAAAAGTACCCAAGAATCATACCCTGAAGTATTATCCCCTGACACCCTAAGTTGGCCGCGGAACCGCCGCCAAACGCATGGTTTGGCCGCGGTTCCGCGGTCTCTAGAAGGGTTCATGGGTCCGTAGTTCACATTAATTCTTATAATTCCCTGCTTAATTTTCTGAGTATTTTTAATACAGAAAAAATCAACATTTTAAAAAATTTCCAGAAAGGGGGTGTATATCGACGTTTCGGGGTTCGATCGGACTTTAAACTTCGTCTAGACAATGCCTAAAGCTCTAGCTTGGCTCTGATACCACTGTAGGGTTACTAGTGTTAGTGTATATGCCCTAGGGGCCATTATTGTATTATACTAGGTTGTATATTACTTAATGGAAGCTTGGGATATTCACAGTTGTATATAACAGTCTTGCTAAAAATGGTAGTATGCTACTTGATTTGTGTCTACTTTAATATGTGCATATGTTTCTTGTAACGTATCACTTATACATATTAGTAGAGCCCATAGGATCTTTGCTTGATTACCAGCGTCGTGATGGCAGTCACACTAGTGGGGGCTGGATAGTCTATAAGAAACATCCTATATAGGTCCCTGGTTGTTGGATTATCGAGATAGGGCATCGATATTCCGGAGTAGACTAAGTGTGTACGCTTCTCATCCCAGTTAGGGAGATGGTCTGTTCCACAGCCATCAGTACGTCGTACTGGAGATAGTATACAGGTGCTCGTTAGGTTATGGGTACACCGGACAGGACTCGCCGGGGAACTGATTGGTTGGTATTATACCCATCGTCAGTTAACAGTTCCCAGGTGACATGAGTACAGCATAGTCTGCAGACTTGACACTGCTACTTCGCCTCGAGTGTGTCCCACTGTTCTTAGATTGCTACCCTACCACGGCTCAAAGGAGTCGTGCAAACAGGTAGCAGTTGGGTGCAGTCCCGAGCACTTGGAGGCAGTGGCGGTTAGATAGGATTCGTCTCTCCCGGTATTGGGAGTTGATATCGCGCTGTGTCAGAGAGCCATTATGCAAAGTCCCTAGCCAGGGCAAGCGAGATATACTGGTAGGTTCCAGTAGCTTCTCACGGTGTAATGGGCTTCGCTCCAACATGACTTATACAGCTTTTATGGGACTGACGCTTGCCGCCCCCTAGGCTTGATATGCGATAGTCTTAGACGAACAGACCGGACTGTATGGAGATTGCCACATCAGGCTCAGTAGGGGTTCGGATGGTTTTCCTCATCGGCCTTCTTATCAACATCTACCTGGGGACCGTTACGTACAGCTAGTGCCGCTTTCGGTCTATGGTTAAACCCACTGCCAGTGTAGTGTCGAGTCTTTAGAGTCCCAAACAGAGAGTTTCCCTGCTCCAGGCGAAACGATATAGAGGTCGTATGGTTTTACGATAGGGGTTCGGACGCATACGTGTGTTTACGCACGTACGACGTTCGGACAGTTCTTACTAGTCGGCTTTGGTTTAAGCCAGTTTCTAGTATCAGGTTATTGGATTTATACAGTCTAAAGTTTTTCTGTGTTTTCACGGATTGGAGGGGCATTCTCGTAATTTTCCGGGAAGCTTCTAGAAGCATGGTGACTTGGAGGGTAAGGTGGCATTTGCATTAATTGGATTAGTGAGTCATGTAGTGATTCATGTAATGAGTTAATGATTCATTTAATGATTTGTATGACTCATATGATGAATCACTTAGGGTATTAATGAAACAAGATGATAAAGCTTTATTTATTATTTACTTAATAATATCGTATGTTTCATATATACATAAATGATTTCATTCATCCAAAGTAATTCATATTCTCACCTTCTCTCTCCTCAAGCTCTCCCTCTTCAAACCCTAACCCTAACCTCTCATGTGTTGAGATCAAGGGTTAGCTAGACTAATGCTTTCATAACCTCACTCTATATCCCCTAGGTAGCTTAGATTAGCACTTTGAGCAACCTAGTTATCTCAAGTTAGAGATCAAGCTTGGCATAAGAGCTCTCGGGTGGATCGTCTTGACTCGAGGAGGCCGTTGAGGTGCCGATGTTCCAAGGAGCCTACTGTTAGTTATATGTATGCCCTAGAGGCCATTACTGTACACAGGATGTATATTGTAGTGGATGCTGGGACATATATAGGGAGGACTTTCTTGCTCGACATGATAGTATGCTATCTGGTTGCTCTTTACCTTAACGTGTATACCGATTGTCTCTCTGTTACATGTTGGTAAAGCCCTTAGGATGTGTACTTGACTACCTAGACTATGATGCGGATCATACTAGTGGGGACATGGTAGTCTATAAGTACATCCTTCAAAGTCCCTAGTCGTGGGTGTATCGAGACGGGGCATCGATATACCAGAGTAGACTAGCGTGTACCTTCTCGACCCATACAGATGGGCGATGGATGATCCCATATCCATCGGTGTTTGACATCAGAGGAGATATACGGGTGCTCAGTAGAGACTGGGTACACTGGACGGACTCGCCGAGAACTCCCAGATGGTATTATACCTCACGTCAGATGGCAGTTCTCTGGTGACACTGGTACAGAGTAGTCTGTTGACCCGAGATCATCATAGAGTCTTGTGTGGTTCCCACTGTGCTTTGATTTCCATCTTACCACGTCCAAGAGGGCATGCAAAACGGTGGTTTTTGAGTACAGTCCCGAGTCACATGGAGGCAATGAGCGATAGGAGGGGATTCGTCTCTCCCGGTATAGGGTGTTGATGTTGCGCTGTGATCGATTGGCTATAACAGGAAATCCCTGGCCAGGGTTGCTGAGATTTACTGGTTAGGGTTTCATTTCCTTTATTTATTCATTTATTTATTTGTTTATTCATTTTGGAAAAGAGGAGAAAAGAATGGTGGCTTAATTTGGAGTTTAGTTGAAGCTTCATGAAACTTTGATCAAGTCAACCATTCTTATCTCATCCTTAACCCTAACCATTCCCACTAACCATGATTCATTCTCTACACTTGACTCTAGTTAACATTATGATAAGTTTTGATTTTTCTATTGTTTTTAATTAACTTATCATATATTTCTTTCTTCTTCTTCTTCATGAGCAAGGAAGAAAAAGCTTTCTTCATCAATGGTGATTGATGATAAAAGAGTGAGAAATCCAAAACTAAAGTCTACCCACTTCCTATTTCTTCATCCTCTACCTCTTGCCAAGTAGTAGAGTGTGTTTACTTCACAAGTTTTATGACTTGGTGAAGTTGTGAGCTTGATCTTGCGATGCCTCGACGTAGATCATCTTCGGCATGGACATCGACGACCTAGCTTGCCCATTCTCCGACGAAGCCGACGCTTGAGCCCGGATTTGATTTGGACAGCGGAGAGAACCTCGTTGCGGAGCTATGGAGGTGGAGCACCGGATCTACAAAGGTTGTATTTCCGTATCTTGTAGTTAAGTGTTAACTAGTTAGATTTTTCGCCTAGTTTTCTAGCAAACGATCCGTAGTCGGGTCTCTCGGCACCCATAAATTTTTATATTGGCATGTTCGATGCCTTGTGTGACCTCACTAGGGTGCCTAGGAACCCTACACCTACGATGAGTGGAGGATCGCGATGAAGACCCGAAGGACAAGTAACGTGTGGTATAACTTCGTATCCGAGTAGTTAAACCTCTAGCAGATAGTTAGCAATGGTTTAGAAACGATTCATGCGCTCAAGTCCGTGTTATGAAGCTTTGATAATCGTTTTTCGTATATTCCGCCTCCCCGCAAGTTCGTGGGGTGCGTGACATGGACTTACAGTGGTATTAGAGCCAACCAAACCATTACTACCTTGTTAGCAACTAATTAGAAGTTCGATCGACGGAAAACACGAAAACAAAACCCTAACCCCTTAACAGTTTCTGTTAATTTTAAACATGTCACAAATTTTTTTTGACATACCTTAAAATTCACAGCTGGGAAATTAATGAATAATGGGAAAATACGAGCCAGTGACTCAGCAAAACGGCCGCGGATCCGCGGCAATAGAGTGCTTCTGCCGCGGATCCTCCACCGAGTCAATACCGAGTTGACTCGGAGTTTCATAGTAATTCATAATTTCTGGGTTTTTGTCTTCCTGTATGTTCTGTTTCTACCCAGGTTGCTTCTTTGCTGGTTGGCTTTTGGGGTAAACACGGAATATGGTTATCGATCAATGTTCTAAGATATTTGCTAATCGGGTTATTATCTGTAATGTTTAATGTGTTCGTAAATCTCCCCTAACTGCTAGTATGTCGGTTGGCAGGGGGTTGCATATTTCTGTAATGTTTACTGTTTGTGTATATGGACTTGATTGGAATGTTGTGATGATTAGCCGGGGTTTGAGATGGGTTTAATATTCATTCATTTGATGTAAATGTTGTAGGGTTCCTAGGCACTCTCAAGAGGTCTCACAAGGCATCAACCATGCCAATTTCAAATTTTACAAGTGCCGAGAAACCCTAATACGGATCGTTAACTAGAAATTTAGGCGAAAGAATGAAACTAGTTAACAACTTAACTACAAGAACGGAAATACAACCTTTGTAGATCCGATCCTCCACCTCCATAGCTCCGCAATGAAGTCTCCTCGCTGTCCAAATCGAATCCCGGGCTCTAGCGTCGGCTTCATCGGAGAAATGGGCGAGCTAGGTCATCGACTACGATGTCGAAGATGATCTACGTCGAGGCATCACAAGATCAAGCTCCAACTTCACTAAGCCATTAAACTTGTGAAGAAAACATCCTATACTACTTGGCAAGAGGTAGAGGATGAAGAAATAGGAAGTGGGTTCACTTTAGAATTGGATTTCTCACTCATTTCATCAAGTCACCATTGATGAAGTCATGCTTTCTTGATTGAAGAAAATGAAGAAGAAGAAGAAAGAATATTATGATAAGTTTTTTTTTTAAACTAAATAAAATCCACACTTATCATATCATAACCAAGGTCAAATGTAGAGAGTTAACTTGAGTTAGGTTGAATGGTTAGGGTTAGAGAAGAAGACAAGAATGGTTGCTTTGGTCAAAGCTTCATGTGTTGGAGATAGTGCCCTCAGAGTCAATTATTGGATCACAGGCACGTGATTGCAATGATTGAGGGAGGACCTATCCCGGTAGGACAGTCTTACTCGAGATGATAGTATGCTATCTGGTTTATCTTTATCATCGTGTACTGCTTTAGGTGACCTGACACGTCGCTATTACACGTTGATAGAGCCCCTAGGATTCTTGCTTGACGACCAGCAGTATGATGGCGATCATATACGTGGGAGCTGGGGTCTATAAGCACATCCTTAAAAGGTCCCTAGTCGTGGGAGTTTCGAGACTGGGTATCGAAACTCCATTAGTAGACTAGTGTATACAGTCGAGACCCCGACGAGGGGCGGTGGCCGGTCTCACAAGCCACTGGTGTCAGTTGGTTCACCTAAGATGTATACAGGTGCTCATTGGGTTATGAGTACACCGGACAGGACTCGCCGGGAACCTGCTAGTTGGGATTATACCAGACGTCAGATAGCAGTTCCCAGGTGACATGTGTACAGGTTAGTTCATCGACCTGAGATCGTCATTTGTCTCGTGTGAGTTCCCACTGTGCTTTGATTACTACCCTACCACGGCTCAAAGGAGTCGTGCAAACAGGTTTTAGTTGGGTACAGTCCCGAGCCACATGGAGGCAGTGAGCGGATCTGCAGGGGTTCGTCTCTCCCGGTATTGGGGGTGAGGTCGCGCTGTGTCTAGGAGAGCCATTACGCAAAGCCCTCGGCCGAGGCAGGAGATTTACTGGTAGGTATTCCAGTAGTATCTCAGGGCGTTCTGGGCTACGCTCCGACACGACTTGTACCGCCTTTGGGGGTCTGACTTTTACCAACCCCCTAGGCCCGCCATGCGATACTCATAGACGAACGGACCGGACTGTACGGATATTGTCACTGACAGGCTCAGTAGGGTGTCAGGATGAGTTCGCTCATCGACGTCCCTTTTGGTCAATAGCTGGTGGCCCGTTACGTATTGGCTTATACCTCTGACGTGCTAGTGGTTAAATCCACAGCCATTGTATTGACGAGTCTTTAGAGTCCACCACACTTTCAGTTACTCAGCTTTCGGGCGAAACGCTGTAGAGGCCGTATGGAGATATGGCAGAGTCCGATCAGATACGTGCGGTATTGCACGGATCAGGATCGGACGGTTTTGTACTAGTAGCCGTATAGGTATATATGGCAGAGTTCGATCAGATACGTGCGGTATTGCACGGATCAGGATCGAACGCATTATACTAGCCGGTTTTGGTTTAAGCCGGGTACTAGTTCAGTACAGTGTAGATTTGTCTCATTGCATTTGTATCCGGTCGGAATACAGATGCGGGTGTGTATGCACAGTGTCGGGGTTTTCCTGTAATTTATTACGGGACCAGTTTTCTGGAGTTGCCAGTTTGCATTCCGTTCCGGCCGGTTTTCCTTTGTTCTTTCCCGGCCGGACTTTTCCGATGGAGGGGGGTTATTTGCAGTTTTGCAAATAACTCTTTGTGGAGGGTTTTATTGCATATATATTGATTATGATAGCTTTCATATCTTTCCTCCATGCTTGCTTTATTGTGAAGTGAAAGGGTATGGGTTGTATAGTGGAGAAAGCATGGTTTATGTTTTCTTGTCTCTTGATGTGGTCACCTCTTGAATGCTCCTACACTCACCTCCCTTTGCCTTATGTTTTCATTCCTCCACCATTCTCATTCTCACTAGAAGAAAGTCTTTCATGGTTATGAGAAAATAGAGAAGAAGAAAAAGAAAGAGAGAAAGAAAAAGAATGAGAGAGTTCATCTTGATTATGTGAGGAATTCTTCATCTCCTTCTTCTTCTTGTTTTAGAAAAATGAAAGCACCATTTTTCTTAACCCCAATCCTCCATCATGGCAACTACAAACCCCAAATGAGACTAGCATCATCTACACTACATTCTACAGCACTTCTTGGGCATGTCGAGTTGCCGGCTTCATGCTCGAGTTGCCTCGGTATTGAGGCGGGAGCCCGTAAAAGACGAAGGCGATGTGGTGCCCTTTCCGGCGAGGAGGCGACGATATGGAGCAAAGACTTTCCGCGGGAGATCGGGATGATGAAGAGAAGACCGGAGGACTCGGATCACTCGGTATACTTCTCACCCCGTCTCTAGTTAGCTAGCGTAGGTTAATGGTAAACGATCCGGGTTTTCTTTGTCCGCGGTAGCGCCGGTTTCCGAGTAAGGAAAAATTTTGATTCCGCAATTTGGCCTCGAGTAAGACGGCCGAGGCGCTGCCGTGGCGCAACATGGTATCAGAGCCACGCCATTAACCTTACCTAGCTTCGTTTAATGTGTTTTACGTTTCCGATCGAACAAAATCCCGAAAACTCGTATTTCAAGCACATCAGTTTCTGTCGAAATTTTTTGAAGTCCAAAAATTTTTCAGGTGGTTTCAGAATGATGTACAAGGAAATATAAGAGATGTGGTAAAAATTGGTAGCCTAAATCGTATAAAGGACCGCGGAAGGGCGGCCAAAGCATTGCTTTGGCCGTGCTTCCGCCGCGCATTAATTTCATCACTGTTCCAATTTTTTCCAGATTGTCTTTCACTTGATTTTGGGGCTTTTGGGATATTAAATTTGGGCCCAGGTTTTCTGTGACTGCTACAGTATTGGTTGGGGGCCCACTTGTTAATTGTTTGATCGATCGGATATTTTAAATACATTATTTCACAGTATTTACATTATTTCTGCGACCGTGAATGTCACTCGATCGGTAAATCCGGTCTAACTGCTATAGCCCGGTTAGACGGATTTGCGAACGTGACTCTCACGTTGATGTTCTATGTTTATGCTGTGATGTTGCGGATCGGTCGTGGGGGATAGCCTGGATGCAATGCTAGTACAGCTTTGTTGTATTATGTACATTTGATATTGCAGGGCGAGCGTCCGACATGTGGACTGCCGTCACTGCCTGTTTGTATTATTCTTTTGGGGCACGACCTGGTTGCGGTCGATGTACCCGGTGTATGTATATTTTTACATTCTGTACTAGGTTTGCCCCGCGGTGGGGTGCACGGATAGCCGGGTTCTGGAGGGCAACGGGCCCGCATCTCAGGGCATTGAGACGGAGGGGGCTTCAGTCCAGGATTGGCGGGCTATTCGCCGCACTCGTAGGGGGTACAGGTTGACCCAGGAGGGGTGCCCAAGTTACCGGATTCCGTGAAGTGCTGGGTGGTCCATTCACGGTACTGAAGGGGGCTGCCTCGCTTCAGGTTTTGGCGGGTGACTTGCCGCGCCCGTAGGGGTCTAGGATTTCATTGCACAGGCTATCCACACGACCAGGGGAACGTCGGGTTTCAGCAGCGGCTCTGTGAAACCCGGGGCTTCCAGATATCTGTATTGTTCTGTGATGCTGTACATTTCTGTGATGTTGCATTTTATTCACGCCTTGAGCGAAATACTATATATTGGTATATATATTAGTAGATGTTGTATATGTTTTACACCCGCGCTAGTCCAGTCCCCGCTCTGCCGTTAGTTAGCTAACCTAACGGGTGATGACGGGACCCAGTGGCGAATGCGGATGGCATATACGTACGTCAGTATATTTTCGTTCTTTGTGGTGTGATCAATTGATGGGACTGCATTGATTCGGATCAATGCAAGTTTAAACAAACCTATTCTGATGTTGTTGGAACATTTTTCAAAAAGCTGTTATTGCAAGGACGTTCACTTTTGTTTTGCATCGTGGTATTCATTTGGAATATCCTGCTCCTCAGTCGACGAGGCAAGGGCCGAGATCCCTTCACCGGGAGTGACCCCTTGGACAGAAGTTTGCGTCAGGGCATTAACTTCACTATAGCCGATTACTTTTGCTTTGCATCGTGGTATTCAGTTGGAATATCCTGCACCTCATTCTACGGGGAAAGAGCCGAGATCCCTTCACCGGGAGTGACCTCTTTAGTAAAGGTTTTCGTCACTATATTTTATAAAAGGCTATGCAGTTCCTTCAACGATATCAAGTTCATTACGTTAAAGGTTTTTCGCCAAAAACCAGTCGTAGCCCTCCGTCATTTCAGATTAGTATTACTTAGTATTCGTGCTGCGTATGTCGTGCTCAGCCGAGGCGTAGTGTTCGGTAGCTATGTAGTGCTTTTCTGTTGCATGGATATGTGATTGGTTAGGACAGTCGTACGGTCATTTTGGCTCAGTCAAGGACTCGTGCGGGTGGGTCTAATGCAATCAAGATAATGACGGGTTGAACTTGACTAGGATCCTTTGATATGTTGGCTCAGTCAAGGTCACTTGGGTCCTAGGGGTAAAAATCACATCGGGAGTTTCAAAAGAACTGAAACTTGCCAGGCATGCGCATACCTTCTGGAGTGTGGTGACGTGAGTGGATTCCGTCACGTTATCATGCGATGATAGTTGGATCCCGATTCCCACTGATGAGTTGGTTTACTCCTCGGGTGATCCCGACTAATTCTTCTTTCAGGTTTGGAGGAGAATTTGAGGTACAGTGGGAGGTTTCCAGATTAGACAAAGTGGTAACCATTCTGATCTAGGTTAGAGTGCACGCTGAGTGTTTCTTTTCTCTCTCTCTGGCAGCGACCATTGACCCGACCCTGGACTTTGACTCAGTGACCAAGTTGACCGAACCTTCTTAACACTGGCTTTTGGATTGTCAGAGTTGCAGACCTCATTGCCACTCCTACTTTTACCCTTTTCTCCAGGACACCCCGTATTACTACGAACGTCCACTTCCATTGGACAAAACCATCGTATGGTTATATACGAACTCGAAGGACTTCGAGGATGGTTTCTGGTTCTGGAGAAAACGGATAGGACTATTCAGTTGTCTTTTCTTTTCACCTTCTCTCGGGTTGCGAGTACTCCTTGGTTTAGGAGTAGTACACCTATTACGTAAATTGGATAGTCTTCTTCCAAACCTTAGGCTGGTGCCGAACGGTGGGGAATGAAGAAAACCAATTAGCATAACGATGGTGTGCAGAAGGTATTAAGTTAAGACAAAGTAAGGGATTAGTAGGAGGGCAAAGTAAATTGCGACTAATATTCACGACCAAACCAAGTATTTCTTCGCCAATCCTAAATCACCTTTGTATTTCTCCAGGACACTCCGTATCACTACGAAGATCCACAGTTTATTGGATATTCCATCGTATGGTTATATACGAACTCGAAAGGAACTTGTTCCAGTTCGGGGATGGATTCTGGTTCAGGAGAAATAGGAATAAAGTACATTCAGGTGTCTTTTATCTTCACCTTCTCTCGCATTGCGAGTGCTCCTAGGATTAGGACAGTACACCCTTTATGCTTTTTGGATAGTCTTCTTCCAAACCATAGGCTGGTGCCGAACGGTAGGGAAGGAAGAAAACCATTTGGCCTAAAGGGGTGTGCAGACGGTAATGACTAAAGACATATAAAGGGATTTGGAGAGGTAGCAAAGAATTATACGGTTACAGTTGTGAATCTGGATAATGGAAGAGGCATTACTAGGAATACCAGGATACCCCGACGAAACATTTCAATTTTTCAGTTTCACTGTGTACTGTTAATAGAAAACTGATTTCCCGATTAGACACTTACTCCAGGGTATGTATTTACCAGGTTGGATTCTCACATCTGTATGGTTTTACAGATGATGAGTGGGAGTAAGTTATTGGGAATTGGGTGATCATCCTCATTATATCGGGATTCGTTGTAATCGGTGATATTTGAGGAAGTCACCTGGGTTGTTTGCCGGTCGGCAAATATTTGGTTTTGAATATCCGCTGTTGTGCATCAATTTCAAATCGATATATCTGTACGTCTATTTTCATAGAGTGAGATATACCTTTTGATATTATGTCGATGACATTTACCTATATCAGTGGATGGTTAGGTAAGGAGCATTGAACAGCGGTGTAATTCTTCTTAACCATAAGTACAGTTTTCAACCTACGACGCACAGTGAAAGAGTTGTTAGGCTCAGCGGACTTATACAGAGTATTGTATGTTGTCCAGTGTCCATTAGGACAGAGGGGTTGGTGCTCGTACTATATTCGGTTTACTTATGGCTTCTCTAGATTTTAGACAGCTGTTTCGTGGAAACACAGGGTCTAAGTTTTGAGGAGTTATAGGTATTTGAATAGAGTAGAGTACCAGGTGTAGCAAGTATCGGGATTCTTCAAAGAGATTGAAGATGTAGATACTTGTGTATGATATTCAGTTGATAGTAATGATGAAGACAGATTGCTTCTCTTTCAGGTTACTCATAATTGGAAGCATTCCTAAGTTGAGTAACGCTGATCGACCTCCTTCCATTTAGTTGACATGCACTGGAGATAGTTGCATGATTTGAATCTGGTTCAATTGAATCAGTGCCTCTGGTTCTATATTGGATATAGAACAGTTCATATCTTAACGATGTTAAGGTACGGGGAGTTGTCCAGCTTATGATTAAAACCAGACACTGGACAACTCAAGGCACGTTTCTGTAATGGCTGTTTGTGGGTTGACCCAGGCTATGGCGAGGGTTGACTTTCTAC
Organism: Agapanthus africanus; assembly: GCA_030015575.1. Taxonomy (NCBI): domain Eukaryota; kingdom Viridiplantae; phylum Streptophyta; class Magnoliopsida; order Asparagales; family Amaryllidaceae; genus Agapanthus; species Agapanthus africanus. Next base: position 161,126,504 of record CM057343.1, read on the forward strand.
CATCTGGATGAACTATAGCAATATTGTTCTAGACTCGCCACAGTTTTTATTAAAAAATGGTTTTTTTTTCAGAAAAAGTAGTGGGAGTATGGTAGAACTGGAAGTCATTCCAGAACCGCAAACGATTACTGAAGATTTAATAAGGAACCTAAAGATTCAATCTGATTTGACATTCCATTGGCCACTCCGCAGATAAGGTGGGTAACTTCAGGCACCCGAGAGGTACTCCGGTAGCCTCAAGGACGGTGACAGGGAAGTTCTTGTTTACCCACACTTGCCATTGTTGTTGTTCCAGGCTGCGAGACCCGGCAGGAGGATGAGTATAGCGTCGTTCTAAACTAGCTTTAGAAGTGCACGTCTATATGACTCTGCCAGAGGGTTGTCGTAGTCAGTGGGAGCAGCGGAAGCATTGGTGAACATCAGGCTTATGTCTATTTATAGACTAAAGCAGATATAGCGGAGTTAGATCATCCATTTCTGATGTAACAGTCATAGGTTTGACGTCATCAGAATAGGGGATGGATCTGTTGAGAAGGTAGTAGGGAGTGATATTCCTATACTACGATCGGTTATACTTTGGTCGTCACACAGTGTTTTCTCCACATGGGACTTGGATATTATATCAGACATACTGGTTACTAGACCTATGGTTTTAGATCTAGATTTGGGTGGTTTCCCAATCAGGGTACCTTGACAGCATTCTAAGAGTATTTAGAATGGACGACTCCTGGCATGGTAGTGTACCTGCAGGTAATGGAGTCACCCTCTCTAAAGGTGTCTTATAGACTAAAGTGGAGAGGGATACGCATGATTGACAGATCACTTGCTTAGGCAATTGAGTCAATCATGAGATGTCAAGTACCACACCAGATGTTGTTCTTGCAGTAGATGCAATAAGTTGATATTGATCCAATCCTGGAGGAACAGTCGGAAGAAGTTTTAGAACATAAGTGATTGTTCTAGGGATATGATAACGGCTGCCTCTTTTAGGAGACGGTTATCACTCCAGGCTTCCAAGGTGACATGGACGACAAGCAGGTTGTCAGAGTTATAGTTCTCCTTCTGACGAGGGACAGTATTTTGGACAGGTGGTCTAAGGCAATACTGAGGGTGGCATGGCGCAGGAGACTGATTAAGTTCAGTTGATGATACAGTCTAAGAAGTTTGGATTTGGAGTTCATTTATGAACTAGGTCCCATCAGACATCCAGACATTCTAAGACAGGTATTGCTCATTTCGGGAGATGGCTTTCTCCGCGAACTTGAGATATAGAGAGACATAGAAAGAAACCTCACAGTGGATCCACTCGCTGAGGCTATTCCTCGAACGCAATATTTTCGCAAACGAGCTTTGTGAGACTGACTAGTAGAGGAGTTGGGTGTTCGGTATCACACGGGCTGTGAGTATGCGACATCGCAATAATTAGCCTTGAGTGCAAGTGGGAGATTGTTGGAGATAGTGCCCTCAGAGTCAATTATTGGATCACAGGCACGTGATTGCAATGATTGAGGGAGGACCTATCCCGGTAGGACAGTCTTACTCGAGATGATAGTATGCTATCTGGTTTATCTTTATCATCGTGTACTGCTTTAGGTGACCTGACACGTCGCTATTACACGTTGATAGAGCCCCTAAGATTCTTGCTTGACGACCAGCAGTATGATGGCGATCATATACGTGGGAGCTGGGGTCTATAAGCACATCCTTAAAAGGACCCTAGTCGTGGGAGTTTCGAGACTGGGTATCGATACTCCATTAGTAGACTAGTGTATACAGTCGAGACCCCGACGAGGGGCGGTGGCCGGTCTCACAAGCCACTGGTGTCAGTTGGTTCACCTAAGATGTATACAGGTGCTCATTGGGTTATGAGTACACCGGACAGGACTCGCCGGGAACCTGCTAGTTGGGATTATACCAGACGTCAGATAGCAGTTCCCAGGTGACATGTGTACAGGTTAGTTCATCGACCTGAGATCGTCATTTGTCTCGTGTGAGTTCCCACTGTGCTTTGATTACTACCCTACCACGGCTCAAAGGAGTCGTGCAAACAGGTTTTAGTTGGGTACAGTCCCGAGCCACATGGAGGCAGTGAGCGGATCTGCAGGGGTTCGTCTCTCCCGGTATTGGGGGTGAGGTCGCGCTGTGTCTAGGAGAGCCATTACGCAAAGCCCTCGGCCGAGGCAGGAGATTTACTGGTAGGTATTCAAGTAGTATCTCAGGGCGTTCTGGGCTACGCTCCGACACGACTTGTACCGCCTTTGGGGGTCTGACTTTTACCAACCCCCTAGGCCCGCCATGCGATACTCATAGACGAACGGACCGGACTGTACGGATATTGTCACTGACAGGCTCAGTAGGGTGTCAGGATGAGTTCGATCATCGACGTCCCTTTTGGTCAATAGCTGGTGGCCCGTTACGTATTGGCTTATACCTCTGACGTGCTAGTGGTTAAATCCACAGCCATTGTATTGACGAGTCTTTAGAGTCCACCACACTTTCAGTTACTCAGCTTTCGGGCGAAACGCTGTAGAGGCCGTATGGAGATATGGCAGAGTCCGATCAGATACGTGCGGTATTGCACGGATCAGGATCGGACGGTTTTGTACTAGTAGCCGTATAGGTATATATGGCAGAGTTCGATCAGATACGTGCGGTATTGCACGGATCAGGATCGAACGCATTATACTAGCCGGTTTTGGTTTAAGCCGGTACTAGTTCAGTACAGTGTAGATTTGTCTCATTGCATTTGTATCCGGTCGGAATACAGATGCGGGTGTGTATGCACAGTGTCGGGGTTTTCCTGTAATTTATTACGGGACCAGTTTTCTGGAGTTGCCAGTTTGCATTCCGTTCCGGCCGGTTTTCCTTTGTTCTTTCCCGGCCGGACTTTTCCGATGGAGGGGGGTTATTTGCAGTTTTGCAAATAACTCTTTGTGGAGGGTTTTATTGCATATATATTGATTATGATAGCTTTCATATCTTTCCTCCATGCTTGCTTTATTGTGAAGTGAAAGGGTATGGGTTGTATAGTGGAGAAAGCATGGTTTATGTTTTCTTGTCTCTTGATGTGGTCACCTCTTGAATGCTCCTACACTCACCTCCCTTTGCCTTATGTTTTCATTCCTCCACCATTCTCATTCTCACTAGAAGAAAGTCTTTCATGGTTATGAGAAAATAGAGAAGAAGAAAAAGAAAGAGAGAAAGAAAAAGAATGAGAGAGTTCATCTTGATTATGTGAGGAATTCTTCATCTCCTTCTTCTTCTTGTTTTAGAAAAATGAAAGCACCATTTTTCTTAACCCCAATCCTCCATCATGGCAACTACAAACCCCAAATGAGACTAGCATCATCTACACTACATTCTACAGCACTTCTTGGGCATGTCGAGTTGCCGGCTTCATGCTCGAGTTGCCTCGGTATTGAGGCGGGAGCCCGTAAAAGACGAAGGCGATGTGGTGCCCTTTCCGGCGAGGAGGCGACGATATGGAGCAAAGACTTTCCGCGGGAGATCGGGATGATGAAGAGAAGACCGGAGGACTCGGATCACTCGGTATACTTCTCACCCCGTCTCTAGTTAGCTAGCGTAGGTTAATGGTAAACGATCCGGGTTTTCTTTGTCCGCGGTAGCGCCGGTTTCCGAGTAAGGAAAAATTTTGATTCCGCAATTTGGCCTCGAGTAAGACGGCCGGGGCGCTGCCGTGGCGCAACATCATGAAGCTTCAACAAGCTTCATGAAAGAATGAAAGAAACCATTTTTGTTTTTCTTTTATCTATTTCTCAAAAATGAATAGATAAATAAATAAATGAATAAAACCAAAACCCTAACCATTAACATAACAATGGTATAAGTCTTTACACAAACCCTAGCTATCATGTATCATCAAACATGATACAATCAAGTGCACAAAAAATATATCACATATACGATGTGCACAGCCGAGTGAGAAAATCCATCTTAAGTGAATCGATACTAGTTAATGAAAAGTAATATATCAAATATATGATTATGCATTAAATCATTAAATCAACACTTGATTTAATGATCCGGTCATATCGCATATAACCGACTAATATCAATAGTAACAACTTATCGAATCAACACTTGATCCGATAACTCGGCTATATCGCATATAATTGATCAATGTTACATATCGCGAGAATCAAATACAGTATCACATACTGGTATTATTCTCGGTCCTGCACATATCTCATATACGCTCCTATTTCGTTTCGCTTGAGCCAGGAAACCTCTGTGTAGGACTCTAAAGACTCGTCAATACGCCGGCAGCAGATGATGATCATATCAAGCACCCACAAGCCGCAAGCGGTCTACTAAACGTAACGGCCACCCGGGTATTGAGCGATCAGAAGATCGACGAGCAAGCCCGCTCACACTCCTGTGAATCCAACCAGTAACACTTACCGTACAGTCCGGTCTCGTCGTCTGATATGTCGCATATCTTGCCTAGGGGTGGTAAACGTCAGACCCCAATAGCTCGATAAGTCGTGTCGATATGAGGTCTATAACAGTTCGAGAAACTAAAGATAACACTTACCAGTAATTCTCAGCAACCCTGGCCAGGGATTTCCGGTTACAGCCAATCGAACACAGCGCAACATCAACTCCCTATACCGGGAGAGACGAATCCCCTCCTATCGCTCATTGCCTCCATGTGATTCGGGACTGTACCCAAAAACCACCATTTTGCACGCCCTCTTGGACGTGGTAAGGTGGAAATCAAAGCACAGTGGGAACCACACAAGACTCTATGACGATTTCGGGTCAACAGACTACTTTGTACCAGTGTCACCAGAGAACTGCCATCTGACGTAAGGTATAATACCATCTGGGAGTTCTCGGCGAGTCCGTCCAGTGTACCCAGTCTCCACTGAGCACCCGTATATCATCTCTGATGTCAAACACCAATGGATATGGGATCATCCATCGCCCATCTGTATGGGTCGAGAAGGTATACGCTAGTCTACTCTGGTATATCGATGCCCTGTCTCGATATACCCATGACTAGGGACCTTGAAGGATGTACTTATGGACTACCATGTCCCCACTAGTATGATCTGCATCATAGTCCAGGTAGTCAAGTACACATCCTAAGGGCTTTACCAACATGTAACAGAGAGACAATTGGTGTACACGTTAAGGTAAAGAGCAACCAGATAGCATACTATCATGTCGAGCAAGAAAGTCCTCCCTATATATGTCCAAGCATCCACTACAATAAACATCCTATGTATAGTAATGGCCTCTAGGGCATACATATAACTAACAATCTCCCACTTGCACTAGGGCCATCTGATAGCAGTGGTTGTAGTATCTCATACTCAACCATCCCTGAAAAGTCTCTCTCTGGGAAAAGGCCTTTGTGAGTGGATCCGCCGTGTTGTCCTCTGAGTCTACTCTCCAGACCTCGATCACCCTGGAGATCAAACATCTCCATGATCAGGTAATACTGCCTTAGAATATGTCTGGATCACTGATGGGACGGGCGTTCCTCGGCACAAGCCACAACTCCATTGTCTCACAATGGTTGGAACGTAGTTCATCTTATGAACTAATATACACCCAGACTTCCTCTTTGGTAGCATCTCAAATAGCGATGTATCCAGCCTTTATCGTCTAGTATGCCACGGTATCTAGCTTGGAACTCTTCCAACATACCACCCTTTACTGAGGGTAAAGACAATGCCTGTGACTGACTTTCAGTCGTCCTTATCACCCTGGAACCCTTCCAGTGATTCTCCCCAGGATCGGTTGATGCCATCTCACTACAACTAGTGAGTCTCCTAACATCCAATTAGATCTATCTCATAGATCCAAAATCCAGGATTTAGGAGGTATCACTTTGATCCTATATGGATAATCATTGTGATAAGCGGAAATTGATCGAGCGTAGCATAGGAAACTCCTTCCTTATCAAGAGTATGTTATCTACGTACTCTACGAGGATCATCACCATACTCCCTACTACCTTTTTGTTTATACAAGGTTCATCTACCATTTTGATGATGTCAAACTCTTTGACTACTTCATCAAAACAGACGTTCCAACTCCGCGATGCCTGCTTTATCCTATAAAGCATCTTGTACACGTTTCCGCTGCTCCCACTGTTTACGAAGCCCTCTGACTGTATACTTATAGACTCTCTCTTCTAAAACATCATTTAGAAAAGCAGTCATGACACCCAACCGCCAGATATCGTAGTCATGGTATGTAGCCGTGGCAAGTAGGATCCGGATGGACTTAAGCATAGGCACTGAAAAAGGTTTCATCATTATCCACGCCTGGTCGATGACGAAAACCTTTAACATGTCTAGCTTTGAAAGTCTCAACTTTTCCATCTACACCAAGTAATCTTCTCAAGATATACTTGCTCCTGATGGGGATTTAACCCTTCAGATATTGCAACCAAAGTCCATACTTTGTTGGTGTATAAGGATTCCATCTCAGATCGATAAGCATCCAGCCATTCTTACAGAGTCACACTCCTGATGGCCAGCTCGAAACTAGTTGGGTCATCATCTCATGATGCAAACCTCGCTCCCACTGTCATAGAGAAACCGAAGTATCTCTCAGGTGGGTGAGGAACCCTACTAGATCGGCGGAGAGGCTGAGGTTCGTTGGAATCTACTGAATCCTTTGGTTCTTTCAAATCATCTACTGTAGTTTGTATAGCTGGAACCTTTCCAGTTCTACATAACAGTATTTGCCTCGAGCTTATCCGGATTTTGCTTTTAGACATAGGCCGGACAACCCCAAATCTTAACCAACTTAAGATATGGACTCTTCCCTTTCCATATCACATATGAAGCGGTAGGCAACTGATTTGATTTGAACCCTATTCAATAGGTAAGCATCTTCTCAAGTGCATAACTTCCAAAAGGAAATAGGTAACTCAGTATTACTCATCATAGAGCACACCTTTATCATATAGGGTGTGATTGCTCCGCCCCGATATACCATCGTGCTATGGTGTATACGGAGGAGTAATGCTGAGAGAGAATCTCATTCTCCTTTAGAAATGTCCAAGAATTTCGTGCTCAAGTATTCTCCTCCTTGATCTCATCAAAGGATATAATACTTATACCCTTATTGGTTCTCTAGTTCTAACTTATATTCTGTGAATATCTCAAAAGGTTCGGACTTGTGCTTCAACAGGAACATATGTCTGAATCTTGAGAGATTATCAGAGAATGTAATGAAGTACAAAGAACCAGTCCTGGCATATGTAGACAGGGGACCTATCATACATCAACATGTATCATCCCAAGAGTTCAGTAACTCTTTCTCTGTTTCCAGTAAACGGAGCTATGGTCATCTTATCTTTGTGACATGACTGGCAAGTTTCACAAGATGTAAATTCAAACAGTTTTAAATATGCATCTATGTGCAACTTAGCTAGTCGGGTCGCATTGATATGACCTAGTCTACAATACCTCAAGAAGGATTCGTTCATTTCTGAACTCTTCCTCTTGTGTGTGTTCCGTATACTAAAGAACTGTAGTTTGATTTAGAACATTAATGCTTTTAGATAACGTGCCTGAACCGATCAACTTTTGATATAGGAAATGTTCAAAACATTATCCAGCAATACAAAATTTTATCATTTCTTTACTAATAAAGAGACTGATATGATTTTGTATATCAGGTTCGGTATCTAATAACATTCGTTCAGAATCAATGTATTGGTAATACAGGGTGACAGTGACCAACAGACTTGGCTGCAACACTTGCCCCGTTTTCTGCCTCATGAAACTTATCACCCGTTCTCAGTCCTTTACCTTTCTGTAGCCCTATGTAACAGATTACATATCTGGGATCCTGATCTGGTATCACACCCCCAGGACGTAAAGGATACTGAGAAACAGTTCTGTGTAATGAACACACCCGAAGATGATGCATCATCATGCACTCTCTTCGTTTGGGCGGCACGGGAACTCTGGTAATCCCCAATTTCCTGCTCTGTCTTATAACAATTATAAGTTGGAGCGGGACCAACGTTCCCCAGCTCAGTATAACAAGCGGGTTCGGTCAATATCCGTATTATTATCTTGATTAAGGCGTGATATGGTCGCTACCTGGAGAGAGAGAGAAGAAAACACTCAGCGTGCGCTCTTGCAAGAATAGATTGGTTTTTATTTTATCTAATCAGGATGGCTCCCACTGCTTTTTATCAAATCTTCCTTCAAACCCTAAAAGGAAAGACTAGCCGGGATTAATTACACACTACAAGTTCGCCAATCTTTCAGCCAGGCCAGTGTCGGTACTTTGAGGGAGGTCCCCCGTGCTTTCGCACGAACCTAATTAATGTAAACCTCGTTTTCCCAGAGGCGTAACCCCGTTGACACCATTCTAGACACCTACTAGATCGGCTAATTGTAATGTGTAAAACTCTCCCAGGAGTAACTCTTACTTGCAGCGGGTATCGGGATCCAACTATCTCATAGAAGGTATGCAATCTCATTGCAAATTTCAACACTTGAAATTCCCGATATACATTTTGCCCCTAGCGTGCTGTGACCTTGACGCATGCCAAACAACCCATAGTCCGCTAGTCAAGTTCAACCCGTACATTTCTTGATTGAATTAAACCCACCCGCACGACCCTTGACGCATGCCAAACAACGCCGTATGAATACCCTAATCCAATCGCATCGTATGCTAGCAGATAAGCGCTAGTTAGCTACCGTACACTACGCCTTGACGCATGCCAAACAACCGCAGCCCGAATACTAACTAGTACTTATCTGAAATGATGGAGGGCTACGACAGGTTTTTCTGAAAACCTATTGCGTAATGAACTTGATATCGTTATAGAATCAAATGATTTTAAAATGGAGTGTTTTTGAGGTTTTTCTAGTTTTGCTAAAGGAGTCACTCCCGGTGAAGGGATCGTCGGTCCTTTCCTCGTCGAATGAGGTGCGGGATATATCACATATATCACTGTGCAAAGCAAAAACTCTTAAAAGCAATCAAAAGACAAACCGAGTGTGTAGCATCTGCCAGTTATTGCTAAAGGAGTCACTCCCGGTGAAGGGATCTCGGTCCTTTCCTCATCGAATAAGGTGCAGGATATATCATATATACCGCTGTGCAAAGCAAGAACTGTAGCTACCTATTTTATTTTGAAATTTGATTCTACAACATCTTTAGGTTTCTTTTATTTCATTAATCACATTAATGAAGTCCCATCATTTAAATACCTAAACATCCAGATAAATACGACGTACACTTATGCCATCCGCATTCGCCTCGATGTCCCCTCGTGCACCGTTAGGTTAGGTAACTAACGGCAGAGCGGGGCAGGGCTAGCGCGGGTGTAAAACATAAGTAACGCCTATATAATATATCATATATACTATATAATGTATCCATCACAGAACATATCACATGATCACATCACAGATATCGCAGCAGAAGAAACATATGAAATATTGGATATACTAGGACGTCCGTGTTTTCAATACGAGCCAGTATAAAACACGGATTCCACGGTCGCGATGAATAGCCAAACCCACACCCCTAGACCACTACGAGAGCGGCAAGCAACCCTACCAATTCTAGGGTTAGGAGACCCGGACTCGACTCCTCGAGTTGGTCTCCCACTGGACTCCAGAACCCGGTTACTTGTGCTTCCCTCCTTGGGTCTATCCTAGTGCGGAAAAGTAAATAATATACAAAGGGTGACATCTTCCGCAACCTGGAAGTGCCCCAATAAAAGAATATTACATACAAGAATGAAAATGAAAAACACTCATCTCACATAAAAACCCCCGGCCATTCAAACACGACGATCCAATATAACATATCCAGCAACACATAACATCACATGTCATCAACGTAAGTAAATATGTCCATCCCAATTGTCGTTGGCATATAGCAACGAAACCGGCGATATCACATATTACACTTACGGTCACATGAAAAGAAAGTGTAAAACTACAACAGTTGGAATCCGCAACCTGCATAGACATCGCATGCCTAATCAAATGAATTCCTTAGACATCGCATGCCTAACAATTATAAACCCCGCATTTTAGTCTCATTATCGAAAACTCTTTTCAATATCAACTCGGGCAATTCAACAAGATTCCCGACATACTGATCGAATGCTCGTCGCAAACTTCAGTAGACGGCCGCACCCCCGATGCCGTCGACGAAGTGCACCAAGGCGGAACACCGCTACCGCAAGCACCCGAACGGATGCTTTCGGCGATGGGGTTCTCCTACAGTCACTTGGTCGGGGTTATGGGGTGTAGCTGTCTATTAAGTTTACCCGGCGAGTATCCGCGTACGCTACGTGATTGCAACGGACTTTTGATCACATCAAATTTCCGTGGCAACCGATCAAGTGAGATTAAACTGCTATGTTTATAACATTCATTCAGTTATTTCATAACTACTTGTGAATTCCAATTATTGTATCACATTCCGGATAAATAGAAAATGTTAAACTTTCCTATCGAACATCCAAACACCCAAGTTTTCCCGATACAGATCAACACATGAAATAAGTTTAAAAACATCCAATTCATGCCTCAGTACCAACGGTCCAGCCGTAGAAAGGTCAAGCCAACGCCTCACATGTGGCACGCCGTACTGCCCCAAACCTGAAGGTTCAAAGGGCAGTTCAAGACGGTCACATAATCGAGTTAAGGTTTGTTGTCTTCTAGAGGGTCCATCGCGTTACTTGCACTACTTAGAACATCTTTAAACCACAGAAAGATCCAACACTTGGAAATTTCCCGACAGGGGAAAAAGTGGGTGTTTAGATCCGGTCGAACTTTCTAATATATTCTAAATATCCGGAAAACACATAGACAAAGTTTGATAATCCGATCGAATCATCGAATCCCCAAAACAACCCCAGAAAATTCAACTCTTGAATAAATATTAAAAATTCCCAGAAAATCCAACACCAGAAATGTGGAATTACTGTGCAAAAATTATGGGGCAATGTGATAATACGGCCGCGGAACCGCCGCATAAGCCTTGCTTATGCCGCGGTTCCGCTGCACTATAAAGGAATCATGAGCTAAATTTTGCGCCGTAATTCTTAGAATTCCCTGCTGAATTTTTTAAGAATTTTTAATCTGGAAAAAACCCAGTTTTTTGAAAAAGTCCAGAGAGCATGAAAAATTTGGGGTTTCGGGTTCGATCGGGTTTCTAACATCGTCTAAGCATCGCCTAAGGCTCTAGCTAGGCTCTGATACCACTGTAGGGTTCCTAGGCACTCTCAAGAGGTCTCACAAGGCATCAACCATGCCAATTTCAAATTTTACAAGTGCCGAGAAACCCTAATACGGATCGTTAACTAGAAATTTAGGCGAAAGAATGAAACTAGTTAACAACTTAACTACAAGAACGGAAATACAACCTTTGTAGATCCGGTCCTCCACCTCCATAGCTCCACAATGAAGTCTCCTCGCTGTCCAAATCGAATCCCGGGCTCTAGCGTCGGCTTCATCGGAGAAATGGGCGGGCTAGGTCATCGACTACGATGCCGAAGATGATCTACGTTGAGGCATCACAAGATCAAGCTCCAACTTCACTAAGCCATTAAACTTGTGAAGAAAACATCCTATACTACTTGGCAAGAGGTGGAGGATGAAGAAATAGGAAGTGGGTCCACTTTAGAATTGGATTTCTCACTCATTTCATCAAGTCACCATTGATGAAGTCATGCTTTCTTCATTGAAGAAGATGATGAAGAAGAAAGAATATTATGATAAGTTTTTTTTTAAACTAAATAAAATCCACACTTATCATATCATAACCAAGGTCAAGTGTAGAGAGTTAACTTGAGTTAGGTTGAATGGTTAGGGTTAGAGAAGAAGACAAGAATGGTTGCTTTGGTCAAAGCTTCATGAAGCTTCAACAAGCTTCATGAAAGAATGAAAGAAACCATTTTTGTTTTTCTTTTATCTATTTCTCAAAAATGAATAGATAAATAAATAAATGAATAAAACCAAAACCCTAACCATTAACATAACAATGGTATAAGTCTTTACACAAACCCTAGCTATCATGTATCATCAAACATGATACAATCAAGTGCACAAAAAATATATCACATATACGATGTGCAAAGCCGAGTGAGAAAATCCATCTTAAGTGAACCGATACTAGTTAATGCAAAGTAATATATCAAATATATGATTATGCATTAAATCATTAAATCAACACTTGATTTAATGATCCGGTCATATCGCTTATAACCGACTAATATCAATAGTAACAACTTATCGAATCAACACTTGATCCGATAACTCGGCTATATCGCATATAACCGATCAATGTTACATATCGCGAGAATCAAATACAGTATCACATACTGGTATTATTCTCGGTTCCGCACATATCTCATATGCGCTCCTATTTCGTTTCGCTTGAGCCAGGAAACCTCTGTGTAGGACTCTAAAGACTCGTCAATACGCCGGCAGCAGATGATGATCATATCAAGCACCTACAAGCCGCAGGCGGTCTGCTAAACGTAACGGCCACCCGGGTATTGAGCGATCAGAAGATCGACGAGCAAGCCCGCTCACACTCCTGTGAATCCAACCAGTAACACTTACCGTACAGTCCGGTCTCGTCGTCTGATATGTCATATATCTCCCCTAGGGGTGGTAAACGTCAGACCCCAATAGCTCGATAAGTCGTGTCGATATGAGGTCTATAACAGTTCGAGAAACTACAGGTAACACTTACCAGTAATTCTCAGCAACCCTGGCCAGGGATTTCCGGTTACAGCCAATCGAACACAGCGCAACATCAACTCGCTATACCGGGAGAGACGAATCCCCTCCTATCGCTCATTGCCTCCATGTGATTCGGGACTGTACCCAAAAACCACCGTTTTGCATGCCCTCTTGGACGTGGTAAGGTGGAAATCAAAGCACAGTGGGAACCACACAAGACTCTATGACGATCTCGGGTCAACAGACTACTCTGTACCAGTGTCACCAGAGAACTGCCATCTGACGTAAGGTATAATACCATCTGGGAGTTCTCGGCGAGTCCGTCCAGTGTACCCAGTCTCCACTGAGCACCCGTATATCATCTCTGATGTCAAACACCAATGGATATGGGATCATCCATCGCCCATCTGTATGGGTCGAGAAGGTATACGCTAGTCTACTCTGGTATATCGATGCCCTGTCTCAATATACCCATGACTAGGGACCTTGAAGGATGTACTTATGGACTACCTTGTCCCCATTAGTATGATCTGCATCATAGTCCAGGTAGTCAAGTACACATCCTAAGGGCTTTACCAACATGTAACAGAGAGACAATTGGTGTACACGTTAAGGTAAAGAGCAACCAGAAAGCATACTATCATGTCGAGCAAGAAAGTCCTCCCTATATATGTCCAAGCATCCACTACAATATACATTCTATGTATAGTAATGGCCTCTAGGGCATACATATAACTAACAAATGTAATATGTTGTAATATTCTTTTGCTGGGCGCATCCAGGTTGCGGTTGTAGACACCGTTGTATTATTTCTTTTTACTGTTTTTTGCTCCTAGGATAGACCCAAGGCGGGGTACATAAACTACCGGGTACTTTGAAGTGTTTAGTGGCCTACTCACTTTGTTGAGGGAGACCGCTTCACTTAGGGTACTTGGCGGGTAGTTTGCCGTACCTGTAGGGGTCTACGGTGAGGTAATGGTTATTCATCACAACTGTGTAATCCGTCTTTTATTGCAGGCTCAAAGCAAATGCGGATTGCTAATATATCCAATAAAGTTCATTTGTGATCTGGAATGCATATTATTGCGTCTGACGAATGTACAATATCTATATATGATAGCTATTAGACGTCACTTATGTTTTACACCCGCGCTAGCCCAGTCCCCGCTCTGTCGTTAGTTAAGTAACCTAACGGGTGATGACGGGACCCCATGGCAAATGCGGATTGTAAGCCCGCGGCGGCGCCCCGGCCGTCGATCCGACGCCGGAAACGCGGAAACAAAAAACTTTGCAAAACTTGCAACCGGCACCACCGCGGACTTTTCACCCGGATCGGGCCATTAACCTAGCTAACTAGCAAATAAAAATACGGGTAGAGAAGTATACCAAGCGATCCATGTCCTTCGGTCTTCATCTCCACTCCGATCTTCCGCGGAATCTCCGTCCATCATCGTCTCGTCGGAAATGGCACCACGTAGCCGGAATCTTTTACGGGCTCCCACCTCTTGACCGAGGCAACTCGGGCACGAAGTTGGCTAGCCGACGCGTCCAAGACTTGCTATAGATATAGTGTAGAAGCTTGTCTCTTTTGGGGTTATGAGGTTGCCATGGTGGGAGGGATCAAGAAAGAACTTTGGAGAAGGGTTATTGGATTTTTGGAGCAAGCAAAAATGAGATGATATAATTTCCATACACCATGAAATTTCCTCTCATCTCTCCCCTCCCCATAGTGGCCGGCCCTCTCTCCTCAAAGTGAAGATTGGAGAGAGAAAAGGCAACACATAGATGTATATATGAAAAAGGAATGAAAACAAAAATAAAATGGTCACACCCATTCTCATCAAAGTCCACTCACAAGATAAGCAAATGAAATGACCATAATAGAATATCATCATGATGCAAGTCTCATCATAAAGCCACATATGCAAGAAAGCCCCTCACAACTAAGTTAATTGCAAACTTGCAATTAACCCCCTCCAACGAAAAGTCCGGCCGAGAAGGAATAAAAGAAAACCGGCCGGAACGGAATTCAAACTGGCAACCCCAGAAAACCGATCCCGTAATAAATTACAGGAAAACCCCGCTACTGCAAATACATGCCCGCATTTGTATTCCCACTGAACACAAATGCAAAGAGACAAAATTACGCTATCTAATACTAGTATCCGGCTTAAGCCAAAACCGGCTAGTAAAAACCGTCCGATCATGATCCGTGCAATACCGCACGTATCTGATCGAACCCTGCCATATCTCCATACGGCCTCTACAGCGTTTCGCCCGAAACTTGAGTAACTGAGTGTGGTGGACTCTAAAGACTCGTCAATACCTTGGTTGTGGATTTAACCACTAGTAAGTCAGAGGTATAAGCCAATACGTAACGGGCTACCAGGTATTGACAAAAAAGGATGTCGATGAGCGAACTCATCCTGACACCCTACTGAGCCTGTCAGTGACAATATCCATACAGTCCGGTCTGTTCGTCTATGAGCATCGCATGGCAGGCCTAGGGGGTTGGTAAAAGTCAGACCCCCAAAAGCGGTACAAGTCGTGTCGGAGTGTAGCCCAGAACACCCTGAGATACTACTGGAATACCTACCAGCAAATCTCCTGCCTTGGCCAAGGACTTTTCATGTTCTGGCTCTCCTCGACACAGCGCGACCTCACCCCCAATACCGGGAGAGACGAACCCCTGAAGATCCGCTCACTGCCTCCATGTGGCTCGGGACTGTACCCAACTAAAGCCTGTTTGCACGACTCCTTTGAGCCGTGGTAGGGTAGTAATCAAAGTACAGTGGGAACTCACACGAGACAAATGACGATCTCAGGTCGATGAACTAACCTGTACACATGTCACCAAGGAACTGCTATCTGACGTCTGGTATAATCCCAACTAGCAGGTTCCCGGCGAGTCCTGTCCGGTGTACTCATAACCCAATGAGCACCTGTATACATCTTAGGTGATCCAACTGACACCAGTGGCTTGTGAGACCGGCCACCGCCCCTCGTCGGGGTCTCGACTGTATACACTAGTCTACTCTGGAGAATCGATGCCCTGTCTCGAAACACCCTCGACTAGGGACCAATTAAGGATGTGCTTATAGACCCCAGCTCCCACTTATATGATCGCTCTCATACTGCTGGAAGTCAAGCAAGAATCCTAGGGGCTTTATCAACGTGTAATAGCGACTCGAAAGGTCACCTAAAGCAGTACACGATGATAAAGATAAACCAGATAGCATACTATCATCTCGAGTAAGACTGTCCTACCAGGATAGGTCCTCCCCTCAATCATTGCAATCACGTGCCTGTGATCCAATAATTGATTCTGAGGGCACTATCTCCAACAATCTCCCACTTGCACTCGAGGCTAATTATTGCGATGTCGCATACTCACAGCCCGTGTGATACCGAACACCCAACTCCTCTACTAGTCAGTCTCACAAAGCTCGTTCGTGAGACTAAAGCGTTCGAGGAATAGCCTCAGTGAGTGGATCCGCTTTGATGTTTCTTTCTATGTCTCTCTATATCTCATGTTCGCAGAGAAAACTATCTCCCGAAATGAGCAATACCTGTCCTAGAATGTCTGGATGTCTGATGGGACCTAGCTCATAAGTGAACTCCAAATCCAAACTTCTTAGACTGTATCGTCAACTGAACTTAATCAGTATCCTGCGCCATGCCTTCCCTCAGTATCCACCTGGACCGCCTGTCCAAAATACTGCCCTTCGTCAGAGGGAAAACTATAACTCTGACAGCCACTCTGCCATCCAGGTCACCTTGGAAGCCTGGAATGATAACTGTCTCCTGAAGAAGACTGCCATTATCATATCCCTAGAACATCCACTTATGTTCTAAAACTGCTTCCGACTGTTTCTCCAGGATTGGATCAATATCAACTTATTGCACCTACTGCAAGAACAACATCTGGTGTGGTACTTGACATCTCATGATTGACTCAGTTGCCTAAGCAAGTGATCTGTCAATCATGCGTATCCCTCTCCCCTTTAGTCTGTAAGACACCTTTAGAGAGGGTGACTCCATCACCTGCAGGTATACTACCGTGCCAGGAGTCGTCCATTCTAAATACTCATAGAATGCGGTCAAAGTACCCAGATTGGGAAACCACCCAAATCTAGATCTATAACCATAGATCTAGTAATCAGAATGTTTGATATAATATCCAAGTCCTATGTGGAGAAACTACTGTGTGACGACCAAAGTATAACCGATCGTAGTATAGGAATATCACTTCCTACTCTGTGTATGTCATCAAATACCAGGACATCACACCCTACTACCTTCTTAACAGATCCATCCCCTATTCTGATGAAGTCAAACCTATGACTATCACATCAAAAATGGATGATCTATCTCCGCTATTTCTGCTTTAGTCTATAAATAGACATAAGCCACATGTCCACCAATGCTTCCGCTGCTCCCACTGACTATGACAACCCTCTGGCAGAGTCATATACACGTACACTTCTAAAGCAAGTTTAGAACGACGCTATACTCATCCTCCCGCCGGGTCTCGCAGCCTGGAACAACAGCAATGGCAAGTGTGGATAAACAAGAACCTCCCTGTCACCGTCCTTGAGCATACCGAAGTACCTCTCGGGTGCCTGAGGTTACCCACCATATCTACGGAGTGGCCAATGGAATGTCAAACCAGATTGAATCTTTAGGTTCTTATCAAATCTTCAGTAATCGTTTGCGGTTCTGGAATCACTTCCAGTTCTACCATACTCCCACTACTGTTTTTCTGAAAAAATCCATTTTTGATAAAACTGTGGCGAGTCAAGAACAATATCACTATTGATCTTCCAGATGGTAGAAAGTCAACCCTCGTCATGGCCTGGGTCAACCCACAAACAGCTACTACTGAAACGTGCCTTGAGTTGTCCAGAGTCTGGTTTTAAGCATAAGCCGGACAACTCCCCGTATCTTAACAATGTCAAGATATGAACTGTTCTATATCCAAGAAACAGAGGCACTGATTTAATTGAATCAGATTCAAATCATGCAGCTGTCTCCAGTGCATGCCAAGTAAATGGAGAGAGGCCGATCAGCGTTACTCAACTTAGGAGTACTTCCAATTATGAGTAACCTGGAAGAGAAGCTAGTTCTCTTAATCATTACTATCAACTGAATACCATTCACAAGTATCTACATCTTCGATCATCTTGAAGAATCCCGATACTTGCAACACCTGGTTCTCTACTTTACTCTTATACCTATAACTCCTCAAAACTTAGACCCTGTGTTTCTACGAAACACATGTCTAAGAACTAGAGAAGTTCAAAAGTAAACAGAATATAGTACGAGGACCAACCCTTCTGTCCTAATGGACACTGGACAATATACAATACTCTGTATAAGTCCCCTGAGTCTAGTGACTCATTCACTGTGTGTCGTAGGTTGAAAACTGTACTTTTGGTTAAGAAGAATTACACCGTTGTTCAATGCTCCTTACCTAACCATCCACCGGTATAGGTAAATGTCATAGACATAATTTCAAAAAGGTATGTCTCACTCTATAAAAATAGACGTACAGATATATCAATTTGAAATTGGTGCACAACAACGGATATTCAAAACCAAATATTTGCCGACCGGCAAACAACCCAGGTGGCTTCCTCAAATATCACCAATTCCAACGAATCCCGATATAATGAGGATGGTTACCTAATTCCCAATAACTTACTCCCCTTCATCATCTGTAAAACCATACAGATGTGAGACTCATACCTGGTAAATACATACCCTGGAGTAAGTATCTAATCGGGAAATCAGTTTTCTTTTAACAGTACACAGTGAAACTGAAACATTGAAATGTTTCGATGGGGTATGCTGGTATTCCTAGTAATGCCTCTTCCATTATCCAAATTCACAACTATAACCGTATAATTCTTTGCCATCTCTCCAAATCACTTTATATGTCTTTAGTCATTACCTTCTGTACATCCCTTTAGGCCAAATGGTTTTCTTCCTTCCCTACCATTCGGCACCAGCCTATGGTTTGGAAGAAGACTATCCAATAAGCATAATGGGTGTACTGTCCTAATCCTAGGAGAACTCGCAATGCGAGAGAAGGTGAGGATAAAAGACATCCGAATGAACTTAATTCACAGGTGATTTAGGTTTGACAAAGAAGTACATGGTTTGGTCGTGAATAGCAGTCGCAATTTACTTTGCCCTCTTACTAATCCCTTTCTTTGTTTGAACTTAATACCTTCTGTACACCGTTTAGGCTAATTGGCTTTCTTCATTCCCTATCGGTCGGCACTAGCCTAAGGTCTGGAAGAAGACTATCCAATTTGCGTAATAGGTGTACTACTCCTAAACCAAGGAGTACTCGCAACCTGAGAGAAGGTAAAAGGAAAAGACAACTGAATAGTTCTATTCGTTTTCTCCAGAACCTGAAACCATCCTCGAAGTCCTTCGAGTTCGTATATAACCATACGATGGTTTTATCCAATGGAAGTGGACGTTCGTAGTAATACGGGGTGTCCCGGAGAAAAGGGTAAAAGTAGGAGTGGCAAAGAGGTTTGCAACTCTGACAATCCAAAAGCCAGTGTTAAGAAGGTTCGGTCAACTTGGTCACTGAGTCATAGTCTAGGGTCGGGTCAATGGTCGCTGCCAGAGAGAGAGAAAAGAAACACTCAGCGTGCACTCTAACCTAGATCAGAATGGTTGTCACTTTATCTAATCTGGAAACCTCCCACTGTAACGTCAAATTCTTCCCCAAACCTGAAAGAAGAATTAGCCGGGAATACCCGAGGAGTAAACCAACTCATCAGTGGGAATCGGGATCCAACTCTCATCGCATGATAACGTGACGGAATCTGCTCACGTTATCACATTCCAGAAGGTATGCGCATATCTGGCAAGTTTCAGTTCTTTTGAAACTCCCGATGTGGATTTTTACCCCATGCTCTTATGACCTTGACGAAGGTCAACAAATCATAAGTCACATGTCAAGTTCTACCCGTCATTATCCAGGTTAATTTGAACCCACCCGTACAAGCCCTTGACGAAGGTCAACAAGGCTATACGACTGTCCCAAACCAACACATCTATCTATGCAACAGAAAAGCAACAAGCAGCTACCATACACTATGCCTTGACGAAGGTCAACAAACATAGCATGAATACTACTTGCTACCCGTCTGAAATGACGGAGGGCTACGAATGGTTTCTGGCGAAAACCTTTAACGTAATGAACTTGATATCGTTGAAGGAACCGGATAGCTTTTAAAAATATAGTGACGAAAACCTTTGCTAAAGAGGTCACTCCCGGTGAAGGGATCTCGGCTCTTTCCCCGTAGAATGAGGTGCAGGATATTCCAAATGAATACCACGATGCAAAGCAAAAGTAATCGGCTATAGTGAAGTTACTGCCCTGACGCAAACTTTTGTCCAAGGGGTCACTCCCGGTGAAGGGATCTCGGCCCTTGCCTCGTCGACTGAGGAGCAGGATATTCCAAATGAATACCACTGTGCAAAACAAAAGAGAACGCCCTTGCAATAACAGCTTTTTGAAAAAGTGTTCCAACAACATCATATTAGGGTTGTTTAACTTGCATTGATCCGAATCAATGCAGTCCCATCAATTGATCACACCACAAAGAACGAAAATATACTGATGTACGTATATGCCATCCGCATTCGCCACTGGGTCCCGTCATCACCCGTTAGGTTAGCTAACTAACGACATAGCGGGGACTGGATTAGCGCGGATGCAAAACATATACAACATCTACTAATATATATATACCAATATATAATATTCGCTCAAGGCGCGATAAAATGCAACACAGAAATGTATAGCAACACAGATCAATACAGATATCTGGGATCCCCGGGTTTCATAGAGCCGCTGCTGAAACCCGACGTTCCCCTGGTCGTGTGGATAGCCTGTGCAATGAAAACCTAGACCCCAACGGGCGCGGCAAGTTACCCGCCAAAACCTGAAGCGAGGCAGCCCCCTTCAGCACCGTGAATGGACCACCCAGCACTTCACGGAATCCGGTAACTTGGGCACCCCTCCTGGGTCAACCCTATACCCCCTACGAGTGCGGCGAATAGCCCGCCAATTCTAGAGTGAAGCCCCTCCGTCTCAACGCCATGAGATGCGGACTTGTTGCCCTCTAGAACCCGGCTACCCGTGCACCCCTCCGCGGGGTAATCCTAGTACAGAAAGTAAAATATACATACAACGGGTACATCGACCGCAACCTGGTCGTGCCCCAAAAGAATAACACAAACAGGCAGTCACGGCAGTCCACATGTCGGATGCTCGCCCCGCAATATCAAAAGTACATATAAAACAGAACTGTACTAACATTGCATCCAGGCTATCCCCCACGACCGATCCGCAACAACACATCACAATCACAGAACATCAACGTGAATGTCACGTTCGCAAATCCGTCTAACCGGGCTATAGCAGTTAGACGGGATTTACCGATCAAGTGACATTCACGGTCGCAGATATAATGTAAAAAACTGTGAACTGGCATGTTTAAAATATCCGATCGAACAAATTTTATCAAGTGGGCCCCAAGCAGTACTGTAGCACTTACAGAAAATCTGGGCCCAAAAATAATATCCCAAAACCCCTATTTCCTAACCAGAAGCCTACTGGGAAAATATGGTACAACGATTCCTCTTACCCACCGCGGAACCGCGGCCAAACCAGGGATTTGGCCGCGTTTCCGCGGTCTAAGTAAGGAATCACTGAACCGTATTTTCCCAGAATTCTTAGAATTTCTTGCATGTCTTTCTGCAACAACCTGAAAAATTTTAGGAGCTGGAAAAATTTCAACAGAGAACACATGCATACAAAATACGATTTTTGGGGATTTTGTTCGATCGAGTACTAAACATACAAGAGCAAGCTAGGCTAGGATAACGGCGTGGCTCTGATACCAATGTAAGCCCGCGGCGGCGCCCCGGCCGTCGATCCGACGCCGGAAACGCGGAAACAAAAAACTTTGCAAAACTTGCAACCGGCACCACCGCGCACTTTTCACCCGGATCGGGCCATTAACCTAGCTAACTAGCAAATAAAAATACGGGTAGAGAAGTATACCAAGCAATCCATGTCCTTCGGTCTTCATCTCCACTCCGATCTTCCGCGGAATCTCCGTCCATCATCGTCTCGTCGGAAAGGGCACCACGTAGCCGGAATCTTTTACGGGCTCCCACCTCTTGACCGAGGCAACTCGGGCGCGAAGTTGGCTAGCCGACGCATCCAAGACTTGCTATAGATATAGTGTAGAAGCTTGTCTCTTTTGGGGTTATGAGGTTGCCATGGTGGGAGGGATCAAGAAAGAACTTTGGAGAAGGGTTATTGGATTTTTGGAGCAAGCAAAAATGAGATGATATAATTTCCATACACCATGAAATTTCCTCTCATCTCTCCCCTCCCCATAGTGGCCGGCCCTCTCTCCTCAAAGTGAAGATTGGAGAGAGAAAAGGCAACACATAGATGTATATATGAAAAAGGAATGAAAACAAAAATAAAATGGTCACACCCATTCTCATCAAAGTCCACTCACAAGATAAGCAAATGAAATGACCATAATAGAATATCATCATGATGCAAGTCTCATCATAAAGCCACATATGCAAGAAAGCCCCTCACAACTAAGTTAATTGCAAACTTGCAATTAACCCCCTCCAACGAAAAGTCCGGCCGAGAAGGAATAAAAGAAAACCGGCCGGAACGGAATGCAAACTGGCAACCCCAGAAAACCGATCCCGTAATAAATTACAGGAAAACCCCGCTACTGCAAATACATGCCCGCATTTGTATTCCCACTGAACACAAATGCAAAGAGACAAAATTACACTATCTAATACTAGTATCCGGCTTAAGCCAAAACCGGCTAGTAAAAACCGTCCGATCACGATCCGTGCAATACCGCACGTATCTGATCGAACCCTGCCATATCTCCATACGGCCTCTACAGCGTTTCGCCCGAAACTTGAGTAACTGAGTGTGGTGGACTCTAAAGACTCGTCAACACCTTGGTTGTGGATTTAACCACTAGTAAGTCAGAGGTATAAGCCAATACGTAACGGGCTACCAGGTATTGACAAAAAGGGATGTCGATGAGCGAACTCATCCTGACACCCTACTGAGCCTGTCAGTGACAATATCCGTACAGTCCGGTCCGTTCGTCTATGAGCATCGCATGGCGGGCCTAGGGGGTTGGTAAAAGTTAGACCCCCAAAAGCGGTACAAGTCGTGTCGGAGTGTAGCCCAGAACACCCTGAGATACTACTGGAATACCTACCAGCAAATCTCCTGCCTTGGCCAAGGACTTTTCATGTTCTGGCTCTCCTCGACACAGCGCGACCTCACCCCCAATACCGGGAGAGACGAACCCCTAAAGATCCGCTCACTGCCTCCATGTGGCTCGGGACTGTACCCAACTAAAGCCTGTTTGCACGACTCCTTTGAGCCGTGGTAGGGTAGTAATCAAAGTACAGTGGGAACTCACACGAGACAAATGACGATCTCAGGTCGATGAACTAACCTGTACACATGTCACCAGGGAACTGCTATCTGACGTCTGGTATAATCCCAACTAGCAGGTTCCCGGCGAGTCCTATCCGGTGTACTCATAACCCAATGAGCACCTGTATACATCTTAGGTGATCCAACTGACACCAGTGGCTTGTGAGACCGGCCACCGCCCCTCGTCGGGGTCTCGACTGTATACACTAGTCTACTCTGGAGAATCGATGCCCTGTCTCAAAACTCCCTCGACTAGGGACCAATTAAGGATGTGCTTATAGACCCCAGCTCCCACTTATATGATCGCCCTCATACTGCTGGAAGTCAAGCAAGAATCCTAGGGGCTTTATCAACGTGTAATAGCGACTCGAAAGGTCACCTAAAGCAGTACACGATGATAAAGATAAACCAGATAGCATACTATCATCTCGAGTAAGACTGTCCTACCAGGATAGGTCCTCCCCTCAATCATTGCAATCACGTGCCTGTGATCCAATAATTGACTCTGAGGGCACTATCTCCAACACGGATGGCGTAAGTGGATGTGGTATTTTCGTTGTTTTCTGCAATAATAAGATAAATGATGGGACGCATTATTATAATGCAAAGAAAATAAACCAAAGTTTAATCGTTGGAACAAATTTAAAAGAAACCACTCGGTTATTTTAAAAGATCAGATTTTTTAAATTGCGGAGCTTTAACCACTCCTTTTGTATCAAGTTTCTTCGATTATATCAAGTTCACTATGTTAACGGTTTTTGCCAAAACCAGTCGTAGCCCTCCATCATTTCAGTTAAATATTCAGTAGTATTCAAGCTATGTATTTTGACCTTCGCCAAGGCATAGTGATTGGTAGCTGCTGGATATTTATCTGTAGTATAGATAGATGCGTTGGTTTGGGACAGTCGTACTACTATTTTGGCCTTCGTCAACGGTATGTACGGATGGGTTCAAATTAACCTGGACAATGACGGGTAGAACTTGACATGTGACTTATGATATGTTGGCCTTCGTCAAGGTCATAAGAGCATAGGGCAAAAATTTATATCGGGAATTTCTAAAGAAACTGAAATTTGCAGAGAGAGCATACCATTTTGGAGTTTGATGAATGTTGGTAGGATTCCTTCAACATTATCATACGATGATATTTTGGATCCCGATCCTACTGTGAGTATATACTACTTATCAGGAAATTCGTCACTTAACGATCAATGCTATAAACCAAGTAGGTTCCTAGAAAGGGGTCAGCGGGGTTACGCCCCCAGAGAAAAGAGGTTATTTAATTAAGGAACTTCACGAAAGCGTTGGAAAACCTCCCTCGAAGTATCGACACTGACCTGGCTGAACGGTTAAGTAAGTATTGTACGGTGAGAATAGTCCTGGCTAATTCGTCTTTTATGGTTTGAGGAGGGATTCGAGAAACAGTGGGAGCCATCCTGTTTAGATAAATTAAAAACCACTCTAAACTTGCAAGAGCATCATGCTAATAGTATTTTCTTCTCTCTCTTAAATTGCAGTGACCTTGTGACCACACATAGGTTACATCTAGATAATAATTTGACTGAATCTTACTTATATGAGTGGCAAAAGTCTGTCCTGATGTCCATTGCCTATGACAAGCTGGACAACCCGATTACTACTCAAGATCCCGCCGTCCCAGGTCCAGTTTCCACTGTCGCGGATATGGATATCCGTCAGACAAGGGAAAAAGATAAAGCGAAAGCTAAGTGCCTCGTGTTAGCTTCAGTTGATGGTGTATACCGAAGCAGCACGAGAAGATGGACTTAGTTTCCATCTTTCTCCATAAAGATTTATATAGAGAGCAATCTCATATCGCAAGATATGAGACCTCGAACGAATTAATTCAAGCGAGGTTGGCTGACGGGTCATCTGTAGGGGACAACGTCCTTACAATGACTAGCTGTCCAGGACCTAGAGACCGCGTTGGGAAACGAGTCAGATACTGACTTAATTCTACAGTCTCTGCCACCTACCCTGAAGGAAACCACGGAAGTAGAAGGAAAGAGAAGGGCAAAAGTTTCGGGACTGGATATAGTAAAAGAGGGACGTTCCTATTGTTACAGGAATGAACATTGGCAGAATGATTGCAGGGCTAGCAAAGCCAGTAGCCAGGATTCGAAGCATGTTGTGGCTTCAGCCTCAAGTGTGTTTGTGATAGAGAACTGTATGTCAGTTAACCCTACTTCCTGGGTATTGGATACCGGGTCAGGATCTCACATCTGTAATTCGTTACAGGCTCTGAGAAACCGTAGGCTTATCAGGATAGGTGATATGACCCTCACAGTTGCTAACGGAATGAGCATGGATGCTGAATCCGTAGGGGAATATCATCTTGGACTGACAACTGGGAAGATATTGATTCTGCGTAACTGTTTTTATGTACCAGGTACAACTTGTAATATCATATCTGTATCCTTACTTTCTAAGGAAGGATATGATGTGGTTCACATCCACCTAAATCAAGTTATGATTGGGTCAGGTACATTACAAAACGGAATATACGTATTAAGTCAAGCGCAGGTTTTCAATGTCCAGAACACACTTAAAAGAAAGTCTCCAGAAATAAATCAGGCTTTCTTATGGTATTGTAGACTTGGTCACATCAATGAGAGAAGGTTGACTAAGTTACATAGAGAAGGATATTTGAATCCGTTCGAATATCAATCTTATGCTACTTGTGAATCTTGTTTCATGGGAAAGATGACAAAGACTCCGTTTACTGGACACGGGGTAAGAGCAAGCGAGCTTTTGGGACTCGTACACAGTGACGTGTGCGGTCTAATGTCTACACATGCGCGAGGTGGTTATTCCTACTTCATTACTTTTACAGATGATTTCTCTAGGTATGGATATATCTTCTTGATGAAGCATAAATCCGAGGCCTTTGAGAAATTCCAAGAATACAAGAATGAAGTGGAAAAACAAACAGGCAAGAGTATAAAAACACTGAGATCTGATCGAGGTGGTGAATACTTAAGTGCCGAGTTCCTGGGTTACTTAAAAGAGAATGGTATTCTCTCTCAGCTTACTCCTCCATACACACCACAACATAACGGTGTATCAGAAAGGAGGAATCGAACCCTATTGGATATGGTTCGTTCCATGATGAGTAAGGCTGAGTTACCGTGATTTTTCTGGGGATATGCGCTAGAATCAACTGCATATCTTTTGAACAAGGTTCCAACCAAAACTGTGCCTACCACACCAAATCAGATGTGGAGTAGGAAGAAGCCCTGTCTTCAGTACCTGAAGGCATGGGGATGTCCGGATTTTGTTAAAAAGCAGCATATGGACAAGCTCGAGGCACGCTCAGTACTATGTAAGTTTGTGGGATACCCAAAGAACTCCAGGGGGTATTTTTTCTATTACGTAGAGGAACAAAAGGTTTTTGTTTCTCGTAATGCCCATTTTCTAGAACATCAGTTTTTAGAAAAGGAAACAAGTGGGAGCGAAATAGAACTGGAAGAAATTCCAGAACCACAAACTACTACTGAAAGTATGGTAGAACCTGAGGCTTCAGAAGAAAGGGACATCCTGACGCCACTCCGCAGGAGTAGTAGGCAGTCTCATCCGCCCAAGAGATACTACGGTTTTCTCATAGACGGGGATAGAGAGGATTGCACTATTGACTATGATGAGCCTACTAGCTTCCAGCAAGCCATTCAGAGCGGTGACTCAGTAAAATGGCTGGATGCAATGCGGACCGAAATGGAGTCCATGTACACTAACAAAGTATGGACTTTGGACATTGCTCCAGATGGGGTAAAACTCATAGGATGCAAATAGATTTTCAAAAAGAAGATTGGTGTAGATAGACAGGTTGAAACCTATAAGGATAGACTTGTTGCAAAGGGTTTCCGTCAAAGACCTGGTTTGGACTATAACGAAACCTTTTCTCCAGTGGCTATGCTTAAATCTATTTGGGTTCTTCTTGGTATTGCTGCCTTCCACGATTATGAAATCTGGCAGATGGACGTAAAGACGGCCTTTCTAAATGGTAATTTGGAAGAGAGCGTCTATATTGATCAGCCAGGGGGATTCATTCAGAGTGGGAGCGGCGGTAAAGTATGTAAGCTGCTTAGGTCCATTTATGGACTAAAGCAGGCATCGTGGAGTTGGAACATCTGTTTTGATGATGCTGTCAAAGAATTTGACTTTATCAAAAATCCAGATGAACCTTGCATATACAGTAAGATTGTAGGGAGAGCTGTAGTATTCCTCGTCTTGTACGTGGATGACATTCTCCTAATAGGAAATGATATTCCTATGTTACAGTCAGTCAAAAGATTCTTATCACATAAATTCTCCATGAAAGACCTGGGTGATGCCACCTACATTCTGGGGATCTGGATCTATCGTGATAGATCAAAGAGGATGTTGGGACTTTCGCAGTCCAGGTACATAGACACCATAGTGAAGAGATTCAGTATGGATGATTCTAAGCGCGGTAATCTACTGGCTTGTCACGGAATCACCCTCTCCAAAGAGATGTCTCCCAAGACTGATTTGGAAAGGGATCGCATGTCAATTATACCCTACGCTTCTGCGGTAGGCTCTATAATGTATGCGATGTTATGTACCGGACCAGATGTAGTATACGCATTGAGCGTTGTAAGCAGGTATCAGGCAAACCAAGGGGAGAATCACTGGAGAGCAGTAAAGAACATTCTCAAGTACCTTAGGAGGACTAAGGAGATGTTCTTGGTATATGGCGGAAAAGACCTCCAGATGGAGGCCTTTGCCGACTCTGGCTTCCAGAGTGACATGGATGACTCCAAATCCATGTCGGGTTATGTCTTTACCCTCAATGGAGGGGCGGTCTGTTGGAAAAGTTCCAAGCAGGAGACCGTTGCTGACTCAACAATGGAAGCGGAGTACATAGCTGCTTGCGATGCCGCAAAAGAAGCAGTCTAGATGAAAAAGTTCCTCACAGAACTTCAGGTGGTTCCTACCAGTGTTGATCCAATACCTTTGTATTGTGACAACAACGACGCTATAGCTTTAGCGAAGGAACCCAGGTCCTATCAGAAGTCCAGACACATCTTTAGACGGTATCACTTAATCAGGGAGACCGTAGATCGCCGAGAGATCGAGGTGAAGAGAGTAGAGACGGAGAATAACATTGCTGATCCATTCACAAAGGCCCTTCCTCAGACGCAGTTCGAGAGGCTATTCGAGATGATAGGTCTATGATATGCCAGCTCATGGCCCTAGTGAAAGTGGGAGAATGTTAGTGTATATGCTTTAGGGGCCATTATTGTATCATACTAGGTTGTATATTACTTAATGGAAGTTTGGGATATTCACAGTTGTATATAACAGTCTTGCTAAAAATGGTTGTATGCTACTTGGTTTGTGTCTACTTTAATATGTGCATATGTTTCTTGTAACGTATTATTTATACATATTAGTAGAGCCCATAGGATCTTTGCTTGATTACCAGCGTCGTGATGGCAGTCACACTAGTGGGGGCTGGGTAGTCTATAAGCAACATCCTATACAGGTCCCTGGTCGTTGGATTATCGAGATAGGGCATCGATATTCCGGAGTAGACTAAGTGTGTACGCTTCTCATCCCAGTTGGGGAGATGGTCTATCCCACAGCCATCAGTACGTCGTACTAGAGATAGTATACAGGTGCTCATTAGGTTACGGGTACACCGGACAGGACTCACCGGGGAACTGATTGGTTGGTATTATATCCATCGTCAGTTAACAGTTCCCAGGTGACATGAGTACAGCATAGTCCGCAGACTTGACACTGCTACTTCACCTCGAGTGTGTCCCACCGTTCTTAGATTGCTACCCTACCACGGCTCAAAAGAGTCGTGCAAACAGGTAGCAGTTGGGTGCAGTCCCGAGCACTTGGAGGCAGTGGCGGTTAGATAGGATTCGTCTCTCCCGGTATTGGGAGTTGATATCGCGTTGTGTCAGAGAGCCATTACGCAAAGTCCCTGGCAAAGGCAAGCGAGATATACTGGTAGGTTCCAGTAGCTTCTCAGGGTGTAATGGGCTTCGCTCTGACACGACTTATACAGCTTTTAGGGGACTGACGCTTGCCACCCCTTAGGCTTGATATGCGATAGTCTTAGACGAACAGACCGGACTGTACGGAGATTGTCACATCAGGCTCAGTAGGGGTTCAGATGGTTTTCCTCATCGGCCTTCTTATCGACATCTACCTTGGGACCGTTACGTATAGCTAGTGCCCCTTGCGGTCTGTGGTTAAACCCATTGCCAGCGTAGTGTCGAGTCTTTAGAGTCCCACACAGAGAGTTTCCCTGCTCCAGTCGAAACGATATAGAGGTCATATGGTTTTACGACAGGGGTTCGGACGCATACGTGTGTTTACGCACGTACGACGTTCGGACAGTTCTTACTAGTCGGCTTTGGTTTAAGCTAGTTTCTAGTATCAGGTTATTGGATTTATACAGTCTAAAGTTTTTCCGTGTTTTCCCGGATTGGAGGAGCGTTCTCGTAAGTTGCCGGGAAGCTTCTAAAAGCATGGTGACTTAGAGGGTAAGGTGGCATTTGCATTACTTGGATTAGTGAGTCATGTAGTGATTCATGTAATGAGTTAATGATTCATTTAATGATTTGTATGACTCATATGATGAATCACTTAGGGTATTAATGAAACATGATGATAAAGATTTATTTATTATTTACTTAATAATATCATATGTTTCATATATACACAAATGATTTCATTCATCCAAAGTAATTCATATTCTCAACTTCTCTCTGCTTAAGCTCCCCCTCTTCAAACCCTAACCCTAACCTCTCATGTGTTGAGATCAAGGGTTAGCTAGACTAATACTTCCATAACCTCACTCTATATCTCCTAGGTATCTTAGATTAGCACTTTGAGCAACCTAGTTATCTCAAGTTAGAGATCAAGCTTGGCGTAGGAGCTCTCGGGTGGACCGTCTTTGACTTGAGGAGGCCATTGAGGTGCCGATGTCCCAAGAAGCCTACGAGGAATGGAGGATCGCGATGAAGACCTGAAGGACAAGTAATGTGAGGTATAACCTCGTATCCGAGTAGTTAAACCTCTAGTAGATAGTTAGCAAATGGTTTAGAAACGATTCATGCGCTCAAGTCCGTGTTACGAAGTTTTGATAATCGTTTTTCATATATTCCGCCTCCCCGCAAGTTCGTGGGGTGCGTGACATGGACTTACAACTAAGCACTAGAACAAGGTTCTACAAATATCAACCATGCCAAAATCAAATTTTTCATGTGCCGAACAACCCTAACCAAGATCTTAGACAAGAGATTAGGCGAAACAAAGAGCAAGTAAACAACTTTACTTCTAAGAGTTTGGGATTACAACCTTTGTAGTCTGTTCCTTCACTTCATAAGCTCCTTGTTGAGGTCGCTTCGCTGCGATCATCAAGTACCCGGACTCTAGAGAGGCTCCATGAAGAAAAAGATGCCAACTTGCTTCCGATCTTCAATAACAAAGATGATCTACCTTGAAGAAACTCAAACATAAGCTCTTACTTTGCTAATCAAGTAATAGCAAAGAAAACACCCTAATCTAAGTGTCAAGAATAGATGAGGATGATGAAGTAGGAATTTAGCTCTCATTTGTTTTCAATTTCTCACTCATTTTCATCACATATGAAAAAGCTTGAAAGCTTTTCATCAAAAAGAAAGAAGAAGAAGAAGAAAATCAATTTGTGATGAATAATGAAATCAATGTTAGGTTTACCTAGCACCTCATGAAGGGTTTGGAAGCATCACATGTATCAAAATCAAATTTTTAAGGTGCTAAGTGAACATACAAAGAATCATCACTAGAAATTTAGGGTTTCATAACATAGACATCATCACAAGTAGTAAAAGGTAGGGTTTTGAGAGTACAACCTTTGTAGCTCCCTACGCTAGATTCCGTGGCTACTTGAGGGTTGGAAAAAGTCCACTTGAGATCCTCTAAGTCCACGATGATCCACCCGGAGTCCTCTTTGTCCAAGCTTGAAACTTCACAAGATCAAGAGAAGAAATAGAAGCTAAACACTCTTCACTAATGGGAAAGACTAGTGTAGAATGGTGTTGTGGTTGGTTTTCTCACTTCAAAATCCTAACTTGGTAACTCTTTTGCTCACTTGAGAGAACTAGAGAGCAAGAGAGAAAGGAGGAAGAAGATGATGGCTTTTAAACTCAAGATAAATGATAAGCTTGTAAATAAAATGAGAAAATGAAAATATATATATTTTCACTCTCTCATTCTAAACCATGGTTGTAAAATATCTTAGATATTTTGTTTGGAATAAAAATGACCATAGAAAATGAATCATGGTTAATACAAGGGGTTAGTGTAAGAATAGTAAAATAAACCATGAAACAATTTCCATTTCATTTTCCTTTTTCCAAATAAATAATATCCATATATTTTTCATATGGTGTGAGTCTTATATTGCCACCATCTACGATATCAACAACCATGATAACTATTATGTATGCATGTATGTGTGCATGCACATCCTATGTGCATGAATGTGAATGAATGCATACATGCATGTATACAACATAAAGACAAGAAAGGATTTCAAGTGAGAAACTAATGGTTATGATAAATCAACACTTGATTTAGCAACCCGGTCGTATTACATACGACCCGACCAAAAGCTAGCCGCCCGATTAATATACAGTATCTCATACGCGCATTTTAACCGGGTCCATGCGCATATCGCATATGCGCACCACAACGTTTCGCCTGGACTAGGTAACTCCTTTGTAGCACTCTAAGACTCGTCAATACACCGGCAGTGGGTGATGATCATATCAAGCACCCACAAGCCGCAAGCGGTCAGCTAAACGTAACGGCCACCCGGGTATTGAGCGATCAGAAGAAAACAAGCGAACCTGTTACAACTCCCGTCAAGCCAACCGGCAACACTACCGTACAGTCCGGTCTCTTCGTCAGATATGCTGCATATCGAGTCTAGGGATGGTAACGTCGACCCCAATAACTCAATAAGTCGTGCCGATGAATGGTTTATAACAGATCGAGAAACTACTGATAACACATATCAGTAAATCTCAACAGCCCTGGCCAGGGACTTACTGATATAGCCAGTCAAGCACAGCACAACATCAACTCCCAATACCGGGAGAGACAAAACCCCTCCTATCGCTCATCGCCTTCGTGTGTCTCAGGACTGTACCCAACGGCCACCTGTTTGTACGACTCAGTAGAGCCGTGGTAGGGTGGTAATCAAAGTACAGTGGGAGAACACACAAGACTCTATAATGATCTCGGGTCTACAGACTAACCTGCACCAGTGTCACCTTAGAACTGCTATCCGACGATAGATATAATTCCATATAGGAGTTCTCGGTGAGTCCGTCCAGTGTACCCAGTCACCACTGAGCACCCGTATACGATCTCGATGTCAAACATCGATGAATGTGGGAACATACATCGCCCATCATATGGGTCTAGTATCATATACGCTAGTCTACTCTGGTATATCGATGCCCCGTCTCGATACACCTGCGACTAGGGACATTTCAGGATATGCTTATAAACTACAGATGTCCCACTAGTATGATCTCTATCATAATCACAGTAGTCAAGCCTATATCCTTAGGGCTTTATCAACATGTATGAATGAATAAAAGTATGATCAAATCAACATGTCAGATAAAGAAGAACCAGATAGCATACTTTCATGTCGAGCAAGAATGTACACTGAATATATATATATACATGTATAAATACATCCACTATCATATAATGGCCTCTAGGGCATACATATATCCAACAATCTCCCACTTGCACTAAGGCCAGTTATTGGCGTATCTCATACCCAACATCTCAAAAAGTCGCTCATGCTGCGGCTGAGGGAGGGCCTTAGTGAGTGGATCCGCGGCGTTATTCTTTGTGTCTACTCTCCTAATCTCGATCTCGCGGTGATCTACAATCTCCCGGATCAAATGAAAGCGCCTCAGGATGTGTCTAGACTGCCGATGGGACCTGGGCTCCTTGGCTAACGCCATAGCCCCATTATTATCACAATACAATGGTATTGGATCAATAATGGTTGGAACTACTCCTAGCTCCGAGATGAACTTCCTCATCCAGACGGCTTCCTTGGCGGCATCATTTGCCGCAATGTACTCAGCCTCCATCGTAGAGTCTGCAACGGTATCTTGTTATGAACTCTTCCAACTTACCGCCCCTCCATTGAGGGTAAATACAAACCCTGAGATAGATTTGTTTTCATCCTTATCGCTCTGGAAGCTCGAATCGGTAAAGGCCTCCATTTGGAGATCTCCATTACCATACACCAAGAACAATTCTTTAGTCCTTCATAAGTACTTAAGAACATTCTTCACAGCTATCCAGTGATTCTCCCCTGGGTTGGATTGATACCTGCTTACAACACTAAGTGCATAAGCTACATCTGGGCGTGTACATAACATCGCATACATTATAGATCCTACTGCCGAAGCATAGGGTATAATGCTCATGCGAGCTCTCTCTTCATCAGTCTTTGGGCAAGAGTCCTTTGAGAGAGTGACCCCATGGCAAGCGGGTAAGGTATCCCGCTTGGAGTCTTCCATACTAAACATTTTTAGGATGGTCTTGATGTACCTAGTTTGGGACAATCCCAACAACCTATTGGATCTATCCCTATAGATCCTAATGCCCAGAATGTATGTGGCATCACCCAGGTCCTTCATGGAGAACCTTAGTGATAAGAATGATTTGACCGACTGTAGCATAGGAATGTCATTCCTATCAGAAGAATGTCATCCACGTACAATACGAGAAATGTGACAGCTTTCCCTACAGCCTTCTTATAAACACAAGGTTCATCTTGATTTTTGATGAAATCAAACTCTTTGATAACATCATCGAAACAGATGTTCCAACTCCGTGATGCCTGCTTTAACCCATATATGGATTTAAGCAATCTACATGCTTTCCTGCTGCTCCCACTGTCAATGAAGCCC
Source organism: Agapanthus africanus (assembly GCA_030015575.1). Lineage (NCBI taxonomy): Eukaryota > Viridiplantae > Streptophyta > Magnoliopsida > Asparagales > Amaryllidaceae > Agapanthus > Agapanthus africanus. Next base: position 161,160,736 of record CM057343.1, read on the forward strand.
TCTGGCTGATTTATATAAACGCATTCTTCTAAATCTCCATTTAGAAATGCCATTTTAACGTCCATCTGCCAGATTTCATAGTCGTAGTGAGCAGCAATAGCAAGTAGAATCCGAATGGATTTAAGCATGGCTATGGGCGAAAAAGTCTCGTCATAGTCCAAACCTGGTCTTTGACGAAAACCCTTCGCCACAAGTCTTGCCTTATAGGTCTCTACCTGTCTATCTACACCAATCTTTCTTTTAAAGATCCATTTACACCCCACAGGTTTTACCCCAGGGGGTACAACGTCCAAAGTCCATACTTTGTTGGTGTACATAGACTCCATTTCGGATCTCATGGCATCCAGCCACTTCATAGAGTCTCTACTCGTGATAGCTTGCTGAAAACTGGTAGGATCATCATCTTCCATGATGCAGTCTTCTCTGTCACCATCAATGAGGAAACCGTAGTACCTCTCCGGTGGGCGAGAAGTCCTAGCAGACCTACGGAGTGGCCGAGGTTCCTCAGTTTCTATTGCAACAGCCGGTTCAACCAAGTCGTCATTTGTAGTTTGTGTCTCTAGAACCTCTTCTAGATCCACCACATTGCCATCATCTTTATCTGTGAAAAACTCTTTTTCTAAGAATGTGGCATACTGAGAAACAAATACCTTTTGTTCCTCTTTGTGGTAGAATAGATATCCATAAGAGTTCCTTGGATATCCCACAAAGTTACACATGACCGACCGTGTCTCGAGTTTGTCCGGATTCTGCTTTTTAACATAGGCCGGGCAACCCCAAATCTTAAATCTTTTAAGAGATGGTCTCTTCCATTCCATATCTCATATGGCGTGGTAGACACGGTTTTGGTTGGAACCCTGTTCAGTAGAAACGCTACAGTCTCCAATGCATGCCCCCAAAATGAGACAGGTAACTCAGCATCACTCATCATGGAACAGACCATATCTAATAGGGTCTGATTCCGTCGTTCAGACACACCGTTGTGCTGTGGTGTGTAAGGAGGAGTGAGCTGAGAGAGAATCCCATTCTCTTTTAGGAAGTTTGCAAATTCTGTACTGAGGAACTCCCCACCTCGATCTGATCAAAGCATTTTGATACTCAAGCCGATTTTTTTTCTACTTCTTGTTTATATTCAGTGAATTTCTCAAAAGCTTCGGATTTGTGCTTTAATAAAAATACATGACCGAATCTTGAGAAATCGTCAGTGAAAGTAATGAAGTAAGAAAAACCGCCTCTAGCCTGTGTAGACATTGGCCCACATACATCACTATGTATGAGTCCTAGGAGCTCGGTAGCTCTTTCTCCGTGTCCGGTAAACGGAGTTTTGGTCATTTTACCCTTGATACAAGACTGGCAAGTCGCATAAGATTTATATTCAAAAGGGTTCAAATATCTATCTTTGTGTAACTTGTTTAGTCTTGTTTCGTTAATATGACCAGGTCTACAGTGCCAAAGAAAAGCTTCATTTATTTCTGAAAGTTTTCTTTTATTAGTGTGTTGTATGCTGAAAACTGTGTGTTGATTTAGGACGTATATCCCGTTATTAAACGTACCATACCCAACCAACATTTGATTCAGGTGAATGTTCATAACATTGTTCTGCAATACAAAATTATATCCTTCAATGTCTAACAAAGAAACATATATTATATTGCAAAGCATACTTGGTACAAAATAACATGGGTTCAAAATCAATATACACCCAGATGGCAACCCCAAGTGATACTCTCCCACTGCGACTGTATGTACATTGGAACCATTTCCAACGCGGAGAGTATGGTCACCTGTCTTCAAAACCTTGCTATTTCTTAGCCCATGCATAGAATTGCAAATGTGAGAACCTGAACCGGTATCTAATACCCAGGAAGCAGAGTTTATTGAAAAACGGTTTTCTGTCACAAACACACCTGAAGTGGAAGCATCCCCATGCTTCTTCTTGAGATTTAAGTACTCCGTACAGTTGCGCTTCCAATGTCCTGTTTTGTGGCAATGAAAACATTCCCCTTTCCCCGATTCTCCAGCTTTGGACTTGTCCGTCCCTTTAACCTTTTTAACTCCACCCCTAGGATTGGTGGGCTTCTTCTTTTTCTTTCCCTTGGCATTAGCTTTTGGGCGAGAAGAGGAAGATTGCCCAACACTTAAAACGGGAGTTTTCACTGATTTCAGTGTGCTCTATGCACTCCCTAACATATTAAGGAGTTCAGGTAGTTCGTTCTCCATGTTGTGCATGTTGAAGTTAACTATGAATTGAGTAAAGGTGGAGGGGAGGGACTGCAGAATAATATCCGTATATTGTTCATTGTCCATTGTCCATCCGAGGTCCTCAAGCTCTTCTATGAGAGCTATCATCTTCAGAACATGGTCTCCTACTGGTGTGCCAGGGGCCATTCGCATCTGAAACATCTTTTTTGATGCTTCATAACGTAATACACGGGATTGCTCTCCATACAACTCCTTTGTATGGAGGAATATGGCTTGAATGTCCATATTCTCGTGTTGCTTTTGATGTGTGTTGTCCATCGATGTAAGCGTGAGGCATTTGGCCGTGGCACAGTCAGCGTCCCATGTCTTGCGGACTTCTTTATCCGTAACTGAGGATTTTGGACCTGGGACGGGCGGGGCTGAAGCCGTGAGGACATATGATACTTTATCATAAGTCAAGGCAATTTTCAGATTCCTCAGCCAGTCTTTATAATTGGTCCCATTCAGTTTATTTTTATCTAGTAGAAGCTTGAGTCCAGTCATTGGTATCTGCCATTAAGAGAGAGAAAAGAATACACTCAGCGAAAGCTCTTGCAAAGATCAGATTGGTTATTATCTTGTCTAATCGATGTCTTCCACTGCTTTAATCAAGTTTTTCTTTCAAACCTTAAAAAGAAAACTAGCCAGAATTAATTACAGTATGCAACTTCGCTAACTGTTCAGCCAGGCCAGTGTCGGTACTTGAAGGAGGTTCCCTGTGCTTTCGCACGGACCTAATTAAAGTAAACCTCATTTTCCCAGAGGCGTAGCCTCATTAACACCTTTCTAGACACCTAATGGGTTAGCTAATTGTAAACTGCAAAACTCTCCTGGGAGCAACTATTGCCCACAGTGGGATTGGGATCCAACCATCATATGGAAGGTATGCAATCTTATTGCAAATCTCAACACTTGAAATTCCTGATGCTGTTTTTACCCCTAGTACCTATGACCTTAACTATGGTCAACAAATCATAAGTACCAGTCAAGTTCTACCCGTCATTTCTTAATTAATTAGACCCACTCATATGACCCTTAACTATGGTCAAAAAAGTCGCATGAATGTCCTAATTAATCTGCAACATATGCAGTGTAGGAAGACATCACTTAGCTACCATACACTACGCCTTAACTATAGTCAACAAACGTAGCACGAATGCTAAGTACTCTACTTCCTAAAATGACGGAGGGTTGCGGATGATTTTTAAGAAAATTTTTAACGCTTTGAACTTGATATCGTCGTAGAATCAAATAGTTTTTCAAAAGGAGTGGCTTGAGCTCCGCAGTTTTGAAATGTAGCTTTTTCATAAAGAGCCGAGTGGTTTTTAAATCCGATTCTACAACATCTTTTTAAGTTTATTTTCTTTACATTAATCATATTAATGTAGTCCCATCATTTAAATCCTTAAGCCAATCACAGAAAAGAAACGAAAATACAACGTACGCTTATGCCATCCGCATTCGCCGCAATGTTCCGTTATGCACCGTTAGGTTACTTAACTAACGTCATACCGGGACGGGACTAGCGCGGGTGTAAAACATAAGCAACGTCTACTATATATCTCATATATAATATATCATCCATCTCAGATATCACAGAACACATGCAACAGAAACACAGATATTGTTGGAGATAGTTCCCTCAGAGTCAATTATTGGATCATAGGCACGTGATTGCAATGATTGAGGGAGGACCTGTCCTAGTAGGACAGTCTTACTCGAGATGATAGTATGCTTTCTGGTTTATCTTTATCATCGTGTACTACTTTAGGTGACCAGACAGGTCGCTATTACACGTTGATAGAGCCCCTAGTATTCTTGCTTGACTGCCAGCAGTATGAGGGCGATCATATATATGGGAGCTGGTGGTCTATAAGCACATCCTTAAATGGTCCCTAGTCATAGGAGTTTCGAGACAGGGCATCGATACTCCAGAGCAGACTAGTGTATACAGTCGAGACCCCGACGAGGGGCGGTGGCCGGTCTCACAAGCCACTGGTGTCAGTTGGTTCACCTAAGATGTATACAGGTGCTCATTGGGTTATGAGTACACCGGACAGGACTCGCCGGGAACATGCTAGTTGGTCTTATACCTGACGTCAGATAGCAGTTCACTGGTGACATGTGTACAGGTTAGTTCATTGACCTGGGGATCGTCATTTGTCTCGTGTGAGTTCCCACTGTACTTTGATTACTACCCTACCACGCTCAAAGGAGACGTGCAAACAGGTTTCAGTTGGGTACAGTCCCGAGCCACATGGAGGCAGTGAGCGGATCTTCAGTGGTTTGTCTCTCCCGGTATTGGGGGTGAGGTCGCGCTGTGTCTAGGAGAGCCATTACACAAAGCCCTCGGCCGAGGCAGGAGATTTACTGGTAGGTATTCCAGTAGTATCTCAGGGTGTTCTGGGCTACACTCCGACACGACTTGTACCGCTTTTGGGGGTCTGACTTTACCAACCCCCTAGGCCCGCCATGCGATGCTCATAGACGAACGGACCGGACTGTACGGATATTGTCACTGACAGGCTCAGTAGGGTGTCAGGATGAGTTCGCTCATCGACGTCCCTTTTGGTCAATACCTGGTAGCCCGTCACGTATTGGCTTATACCTCTGACGTGCTAGTGGTTAAATCCACAACCAAGGTGTTGACGAGCCTTTAGAGTCCCCCACATTCTGTTGCTCAAGTTTTCGGGCGAAAAGCTGTAGAGGCCGTATAGAGATATAGCAAGGTTCGATCAGATACGTGCGGTATTGCACGGATCAGGATCGGACAGTTAGCTGTAAAGGTCGTATGGAGATATGGCAGGGTTCGATCAGATACGTGCGGTATTGCACGGATCAGGATCGAACGGATAATACTAGCCGGCTTTGGTTTAAGCCGGATCCTAGTATAGTACAGTGTAGATTTGTCTCATTGCATTTGTATTTCGGTCAGAATACAGATGCGGGTGTGTATACACAGTAGCGGGGTTTTCCTGTAATTTATTACGGGACCAGTTTTTTGGAGTTGCCAGTTTGCTTTCCGTTTCAGCCATTTTCATTTGTATCTTTCATTGGCCGAAGATTGGTGGAGGAGGGCTTATTTGCATTTGTGCAAATAAGCAATTGTGGAGGGGGTCTTTGCATATTATTGTATTGCACCATCGTTGCTTGACTTTCTTTAGTCATCATGTTTTGACTTGATTTATCCATCATGGCTTGACTTTTGTATCATCATGGTTTTCATGATGGTTGTTGGTGGAGTATGGGTTTGTTTGTGATGATTGTTTCTTATCACCCTTTCTTTTCTCTCTTGCATTATGATAATGGTTCCATCATCCATACACCACTCATTCATTCTCTCCACTCCAAGATCATGGCCGTCCTTGCTCTTTGATAGGGCTGTCCAAAATTCTAATGGGAGGATTTTTGCCTTTTTGGCTTGGTAAAATCCCACAAGCTCCTCCTCCAAAAGCATGTATCATCCCTCCACCAAAAGGCAACATCCATGAACCTCAAAATGAGACATGAGCATTATACGCATTCTACAACAAACCTTGGGCACGTCGGCTCGCCAACTACATGCCCGAGTTACCTCAGTATAGAGGTGGGAGCCCGTAAAAGAAGCCGGCGACGTGGTGCCCTTCCGGCGACGAGGTGGAGACCGGACATTCCGCTGGAGATCGGGACGACGACAAGAAGACCGGAGGACACGGATCGCTCGGTATATCTCTCTTCCCCATCTTGTAGTTAGCTAGAACTAGTTAATGGCCCGATCCGGGTTTTAGTGCGCGGTGGTGCCGGTTCAAGAAAAATTAAAGTTAACCATCGTTTCCGCATTTGGCCTCGGGATGGAGGCCGGGGCGCCGCCGTGCACTTACAATGGTATCAGAGCCTCGCCATTAACATAGTCTAGCTTTGTCTAATGTGTTTTACATTTCCGATCGAACAAATGTTCCAAAACCGTGTTTTTCAAAACAACAGTTTTCTGTCGAAATTTTTTTGTGTCGAAAATTTTTTCAGGTAGTCTCAGAATACTGTGCAGGGAAATATAAGCCTACTGTAGAAATTTGGTGGCGAGATCTCATTATTCGACCGCGGAACCGCGGCCAAACCCATGCTTGGGCCATAGTTCCGCCGCTGTTTTGACAGATCAGTGCCCCAATTTTTTACATAGGCCTTCGGGGTTGAAAATAGGGTTTTTGGAATATTAATTTTTGGCCCAGAATTTCTTGATGTGCTTCAGTAGTACTTGGGGGCCCACTTGGTAAAATTTAATTGATCGGATATTTTAAACACATTATTTCACAGTATTTACATTATATCTGCGACCGTGAATGTCACTTGATCGGTAAATCCAGTCTAACTGCTATAGCCCGGTTAAACAGATTTGCGAACGTGATTTTCACGTTGATGTTCTGTGATTTTGCTGTGATGTTGCGGATCGGTCGTGGGGGATAGCCTGGATACAATGCTAGTATAGTTTTTGTTGTATTATGTACATTTGATATTGCGGGGCGAGCGTCCGACATGTGGACTGCCGTCACTGCCTGTTTGTATTATTATTTTGGGGCACGACCAGGTTGCGGTCGATGTACCCGTTGTATGTATATTTTACTTTCTGTACTAGGATTACCCCGCGGAGGGGTGCACGGATAGCCGGGTTCTAGAGGGCAACAAGCCCGCATCTCATGGCATTGAGACGGAGGGGGCTTCACTCTAAAATTGGCGGGCTATTCGCCGTACTCGTAGGGGGTACAGGTTGACCCAGGAGGGGTGCCTAAGTTACCGGATTCCGTGAAGTGCTGGGTGGTCCATTCACGTTGCTGAAAGGGGCTGCCTCGCTTCAGGTATTGGCGGGTAACTTGTCGCGCCTGTAGGGGTCTAGGATTTTCATTGCACAGGCTATCCACACGACCAGGGGAACGTCGGGTTTCAGCGGCTCTGTGAAACCCGGGGATCCCAGATATCTGTATTGTTCTGTGATGCTGTATATTTCTGTGATGTTGCATTTTATCACGCCTTGAGCGAAATATAATATATTGGTATATATATTAGTAGATGTTGTATATGTTTTGCATCCGCGCTAATCCAGTCCCCGCTCTGTCGTTAGTTAGCTAACCTAACGGGTAATGATGGGACCCAGTGGCGAATGCGGATGGCATATACGTACGTCATATTATTTTCGTTCTTTGTGGTGTGATCAATTGATGGGACTGCGCTGATTCGGATTAATGCAAGTTAAAAACAAACCTAATCTGATGTTGTTGGAACACTTTTTTAAAAGCTGTTATTTGCAAGGACGTTCACTTTTGTTTTGCATCGTGGTATTCAGTTGGAATATCCTGTTCCTCAGTCGATGAGGCAAGGGCCGAGATCCCTTCACCGGGAGTGACCCCTTGGACAAAAAGTTTGCGTCAGGGCAATAACTTCACTATAGCCGATTACTTTTGCTTTGCATCGTGGTATTCAGTTGGAATATCCTGCACCTCATTCTACGGGGAAAGAGCCGAGATCCCTTCACTGGGAGTGACCTCTTTAGCAAACGTTTTCGTCACTATATTTTTTTAAAGCTATCCGTTCCTTCAACGATATCAAGTTGATTACGTTAAAGGTTTTCGCCAGAAACCATTCGTAGCCCTCCGTCATTTCAGTTAAATATTCGGTAGTATTCAAGCTATGTATTTTGACTTCACGCCAAGGCATAGTGATTGGTAGCTACCGGGTATTTATCTGTTGCATAGATAGATGCGTTGGTTTGGGATAGTCGTACTGCCATTTTGGCCAAAGTCAAGGGTAGGTACGGGTGGGTTCAAATTAACCTGGAGAATGACGGGTAGAACTTGACATGTGACTTATGATATGTTGGCCAAAGTCAAGGTCATAAGAGCATGGGGCAAAAATCACATCGGGGGTTTCAAAAGAACTGAAACTTGCCAGATATGTGCATACCTTCTGGAGTGTGATACCATGAGCGGATTCCATCACGTTGTCATGCGATGATAGTTGGATCTCGATTCCCACTGATGAGTTAGTTTACTCCTCGGGTGATCCCGACTAATTCTTCTTTCAGGTTTGGAGAAGAATTTGACGGTACAGTGGGAGGTTTCCAGATTAGATAAATTGGTAACCATTCTGATCTAGGTTAGAGTGCACGCTGAGTGTTTCTTTTCTCTCTCTCTTTGGCAGCGACCATTGACCCGACACTAAGACTATGACTTAGTGACCAAAATTAACCGAACCTTCTTAACCATTGGCTTTTGGATTGTCAGAGTTGCGAACCTCATTGCCACTCCTACTTTTACCCTTTTCTCCAGGACACCCCGTATTACTACGAACGTCCACTTCCATTGGACAAAACCATCGTATGGTTAGATACGAACTCGAAAGAATTTATTCGAGGATGGTCTCAGGTTATGGAGGAAACGAATAGGACTATTCAGTTGTCTTTTCCTTTTACCTTCTCTCAAGTTGTGAGTACTCCTTGGTTTAGGAGATAGTACACCTATTACGCAAATTGGATAGTCTTCTTCCAAACCATAGGCAGGTGTTGACCGGTAGGGAATGAAGAAAACCAATTAGCCTAGCGATGGTGTACAGAAGGTATTATGTAAAGACAAAGAAAGGGATTAGAAGGAGGGCAAAGTAAATTGTGACTGCTATTCACGACCAAACCAAGTATTTCATTACCACTCCCACTTCACCTTTGTCTTTCTCCAGGATACTCCGTATCACTACGAAGATCCACAGTTTATTAGATATTCCATCGTATGGTTATATACGAACTCGAAAGGAACTTGTTCCAGTTCGGGGATGGATTCTTGTTCAGGAGAAATAGGAATAAGATTTATTCAGGTTGTCTTTTATCTTCACCTTCTCTCGCATTGCGAGTGCTCCTAGGATTAGGACAGTACACCCATTATGCTTATTGGATAGTCTTCTTCCAAACCATAGGCTGGTGCCGAACGGTAGGGAAGGAAGAAAACCATTTGGCCTAAAGGGGTGTGCAGATGGTAATGACTAAAGACATATAAAGGGATTTGGAGAGATGGCAAAGAATTATACGGTTGCAGTCGTGAATCTGGAAGAGGCATTACTAGGAATACCGGGATACCCCATCGAAACATTTTAATGTTTCAGTGCCACTGTGTACTGTTAAAAGAAAACTGATTTCCCAATTAGTCCTTACTCCAGGGTATGTATTTACCAGGTACGATTCTCACATCTGTATGGTTTTACAGATGATGAGTGGGAGTAAGTTATTGGGAATTGGGTGATCATCCTCATTATATCGGGATTCGTTGTAATCGGTGATATTTGAGGAAGTCACCTGGACTGTTTGCCGGTCGGCAAATATTTGGTTTTGAATATCCGCTGTCATGCACCAATTTCAAATCGATATATCTGTACGTCTATTTTCATAGAGTGAGATATACCTTTTTTGAAATTATGTCTGTGACATTTACCTATATCAGTGGATGGTTAGGTAAGGAGCATTAAACAGCGGTGTAATTCTTCTTAACCATAAGTACAGTTTTCAACCTACGACACACAGTGAATGAGTTATCAGACTCAAGGGACTTATACAGAGTATTGTATGTTGTCCAGGGTCCATCAGGACAGAGGGGTTTGTCCTCGTACTATATTCGGTTTACTTATGACTTCTCTAGTTTTTAGACAGGTGTTTCGCGGAAACACAGGGTCCGAATTTGGAGAAGTTATAGGTATTTGAATAGAGTAGAGAACCAGGTGTAGCAAATATCGGGATTCTTCAAAGTGATCGAAGATGTAGATACTTGTATATGGTATTCAGTTGATAGTAATGATAAAGAGAACTTGCTTCTCCTTCAGGTTACTCATAATTGGAAGCATTCCTAAGTTGAGTAACGCTGATCGGCCTCCTTCCATTTAGTGAACATGCACTGGAGACAGCTGCATGATTTGAATCTGGTTCAATTAAATCAGTGCCTCTGGTCCGATATTGTATATAGAACAGTTCGTATCTTAACGATGCTAAGGTACGGGGTGTTGTCCGGCTTATGATTAAAACCAGACACTGGACAACTCAAGGCACGTTTCTGTAATGGCTATTTGTGGGTTGACCCAGGCTATGACGCGGGTTGACTTTCTACCATCTGGAAGATCAATAGTGATATTGTTCTAGACTCGCCACAGTTTTAATAAAAAATGGATTTTTTCAGAAAACAGAAGTGGGAGTATGGTAGAACTGGAAGTGATTCCAGAACCACAAACGATTACTGAAGATTTGATAGGAACCTAAAGATTCAATCTGGTTTGACATTCCATTGGCCACTCCGCAGATAAGGTGGGTAACTTCAGGAGCCTGAGAGGTACTCCAATAGCCTCAAGGACGGTGACAAGGAAGTTCTTGTTTACCCAGACTTGCCATTGCTGTTGTTCCAGACCGTGAGACCCGGCAGGAGGATGAGTATAGCGTCGTTCTAAACTAGTTTTAGAAGTGTATGCCTATATGACTCTGCCAGAGAGTTGTCGTGGTCAGTGGGAGCAGCGGGTGGACAAGTGGCTTATGTCTATTTATAGACTAAAGCAGATGTAGCGGAGAATGATCATCTATTTCTGATGTGACAGTCATAGGTTTGACTTCATCAGAACAGGGGATGGATCTGTTGAGAAGGTAGTAGGGTGTGATGTCATGGTATTTGGATGACATACACAGAGTAGGAAGTGATATTCCTATGCTACAATCGGTTATACTTTAGTTGTCACACAGTGGTTTCTCCACATGGGACTTGGACATTATATCAGACATACTGGTTACTAGATCTATGGTTTTAGATCTAGATTTGGGTGGTTTCCCAATCAGGGTACTTAGACAGCATTCTAAGAGTATTTAGAATGGACGACTCCTGGCACGGTAGTGTACCTGCAGGTGATGGAGTCACCCTCTCTAAAGGTGTCTTACAGACTAAAGGGGAGAGGGATGTGCATGATTGGCAGATCACTTGCTTAGGCAATTGAGTCAATCATGAGATGTCAAGTACCACACCAGATGTTGTTCTTGCACTGGATGCAATAAGTTGATATTGATCCAATCCTGGAGAAACAGTCGGAAGCAGTTTTAGAACATAAGTGGATGTTCTAGGGATATGATAACGACAGCCTCATTCGGGAGACAGTTGTCATTCCAGGCTTCCAAGGTGACTCGGACGACAGGGAGGTTGTCAGAGTTATAGTTTTCCTTCCGACGAGGGGCAGTATTTTGGACAGATGATCCAAGGCAATACTGAGGGAGGCATGGCGCAGGATACTGATTGAGTTCAGTTGACGATACAGTCTAAGAAGTTTGGATTTGGAGTTCATTTATGAGCTGGGTCCCATCAGACATCCAGACACATTCTAAGACAGGTATTGATCATTTCGGGAGATGGCTTTCTCCGCGAACTTGAGATTATAGAGAGACATAGAAAGAAACATCAAAGTGGATCCACTCACTGAGGCTATTCCTCGAACGCAATAGTTTCGCAAGCGAGCTTTGTAAGACTGACTAGTAGAGGAGTTGGGTGTTCGGTATCACACGGGCTGTGAGTATGCGACATCGCAATAATTAGCCTTGAGTTCAAGTGGGAGATTGTTGGAGATAGTGCCCTCAGAGTCAATTATTGGATCACAGGCACCTGATTGCAATGATTGAGGGAGGACCTGTCCCAGTAGGACAGTCTTACTCGAGATGATAGTATGCTATCTGGTTTATCTTTATCATCGTGTACTGCTTTAGGTGACCAGACAGGTCGCTATTACACGTTGATAGAGCCCCTAGGATTCTTGCTTGACTGCCAGCAGTATGAGGGCGATCATATACGTGGGAGCTGGTGGTCTATAAGCACATCCTTAAATGGTCCCTAGTCATGGGAGTTTCGAGACAGGGCATCGATACTCCAGAGTAGACTAGTGTATACAGTCGAGACCCCGACGAGGGGCGGTGGCCGGTCTCAGAAGCCACTGGTGTCAGTTGGTTCACCTAAGATGTATACAGGTGCTCATTGGGTTATGAGTAGACCGGACAGGACTCGCCGGAAACATGCTAGTTGGTCTTATACCTGACGTTAGATAGCAGTTCCCTGGTGACATGTGTACAGGTTAGTTCATCGACCTGGGGATCGTCATTTGTCTCGTGTGAGTTCCCACTGTACTTTGATTACTACCCTACCACGCTCAAAGGAGACGTGCAAACAGGTTTCAGTTGGGTATAGTCCCGAGCCACATGGAGGCAGTGAGCGGATCTTCAGGGGTTCGTCTCTCCCGGTATTGGGGGTGAGTTCGCGCTGTGTCTAGGAGAGCCATTACACAAAGCCCTCGGCCGAGGCAGGAGATTTACTGGTACGTATTCCAGTAGTATCTCAGGGTGTTCTGGGCTACACTCCGACACGACTTGTACCGCTTTTGGGGGTCTGACTTTACCAACCCCCTAGGCCCGCCATGCGATGCTCATAGACGAACGGACCGGACTGTACGGATATTGTCACTGACAGGCTCAGTAGGGTGTCAGGATGAGTTCGCTCATCGACGTCCCTTTTGGTCAATACCTGGTAGCCCGTCACGTATTGGTTTATACCTCTGACGTGCTAGTGGTTAAATCCACAGCCAAGGTGTTGACGAGCCTTTAGAGTCCCCCACATTCTGTTGCTCAAGTTTTCGGGCGAAAAGCTGTAGAGGCCGTATGGAGATATGGCAAGGTTCGATCAGATACGCGCGGTATTGCACGGATAAGGATCGGACAGTTAGCTGTAGAGGCCGTATGGAGATATGGCAGGGTTCGATCAGATACGTGCGGTATTGCACGGATCAGGATCGAACGGATAATACTAGCCGGCTTTGGTTTAAGCCGGATCCTAGTATAGTACAGTGTAGATTTGTCAACTTTCATTTATATTTCGGTCGGAATACAAATGCGGGTGTGTATACTGTAAGTGCACGGCGGCGCCCCGGCCTCGATCCCGAGGCCAAATACGGAAGCGATGGTTAACTTTAATTTTTCTTGAACCGGCACCATCGCGCACTAAAACCCGGATCGGACCATTAACTAGTCCTAGCTAACTACAAGATAGGGAAGAGAGATATACGAGCGATCCGAGTCCTCCGGTCTTCTCGTCGTCGTCCCAATCTCCCGCGGAAGCTTCGGTCTCCACCTCGTCGCCGGAAGGGCACCACGTCGCCTGCATCTTTTACGGGCTCCCACCTCTATACCGGGGCAACTCGGGCACGAAGTTGGCGAGCCGACGTGCCCAAGGTTTGCTGTAGAATGTGTGTAGAACTATGTCTCATTTTAGGGTTCATTGAGGTTGCCATTTGGTGGAGGAATGATATATACTTTTTGGAGATGGAACTTGTGGGGATTTTTGTGAAGCCAAAAGACTAAAAATCCCACACCACACAAAATGGGCAGCCCCCCTCCTCTATGGTCGGCCATGCATGAAAAAAAATAGAGGGAGGAAAAAGAATGGGGAAGTGAAGGGATCAATCATGCAAGAAGAGAATCAAAAGATATCATGAAGGGAAATGATTACCAACACAAACCCACACTCCACCAACCATCAATAACCATGATGGCTTCAAAGGTCAAACCATCATGAAAGAAGAAGAAGTCAAATGGTCAAGGGATGGTGCAACCATCATGACACAAGAATATGCAAAGACCACCCTCCACAAATGCTTATTTGCACAATTGCAAATAAGCCCTCCTCCACCAATTTTCGGCCAATGAAGGATACAAAGAAATATGGCCGAAACGGAAAGTAAACTGGCAACTCCTGAAAACTGGTCCCGTAATAAATCACAGGAAAACCCCGCTACTGTGTATACACACCCGCATCTGTATTCCAACCGAATACAAATGAAATGAGATAAAATCTACGCTGTACTATACTAGAATCCGGCTTAAACCTAAGCCGGCTAGTATTATCCGTTCGATCCTGATCCGTGCAATACCGCACGTATCTGATCGAACCCTGCCATATATCCATACGGCCTCTAGTACTAACTGTCCGATCCTGATCCGTGCAATACCGCACGTATCTGATCGGACCTTGCCATATCTCCATACGGCCTCTACAGCGTTTCGCCCGAAAACATGAGCAACTGAATGTGGGGGACTCTAAAGACTCGTCAACACCTTGGTTGTGCATTTAACCACTAGCACGTCAGAGGTATAAGCCAATACGTAACGGGCTACCAGGTATTGACCAAAAGGGACGTCGATGAGCGAACTCATCCTGACACCCTACTGAGCCTGTCAGTGACAATATCCGTACAGTCCGGTCCGTTCGTCTATGAGCATCGCATGGCGGGCCTAGGGGGTTGGTAAAAGTCAGACCCCCAAAAGCGGTACAAGTCGTGTCGGAGTGTAGCCCAGAACACCCTGAGATACTACTAGAATACCTACCAGTAAATCTCCTGCCTCGGCCGAGGGCTTTGTGTAATGGCTCTCCTAGACACAGCGCGACCTCACCCCCAATACCGGGAGAGACGAACCCCTGAAGATCCGCTCACTTCCTCCATGTGGCTCGGGACTGTACCCAACTAAAACCAGTTTGCACGTCTCCTTTGAGCGTGGTAGGGTAGTAATCAAAGTACAGTGGGAACTCACACGAGACAAATGACGATCCCCAGGTCGATGAACTAACCTGTACACATGTCACCAGGGAACTGCTATTTGACGTCAGGTATAAGACCAACTAGCATGTTCCCGGCGAGTCTTGTCCGGTGTACTCATAACCCAATGAGCACCTGTATACATCTTAGGTGAACCAACTGACACCAGTGTCTTGTGAGACCGGCCACCGCCCCTCGTCGGGGTCTCGACTATATACACTAGTCTACTCTGGAGTATCGATGCCCTGTTTCGAAATTCCTACGACTAGGGACCTTTTAAGGATGTGCTTATAGACTCCAGCTCCCACTTATATGATCGCCTTCATACTGCTGGTGGTCAAGCAAGAATCCTAGGGGCTCTATCAACGTGTAATAGCGACATGTCAGGTCACCTAAAGCAGTACACGATGATAAAGGTAAACCAGATAGCATACTAACATCTTGAGTAAGACTGTCCTACCGGGATAGGTCCTCCCTCAATCATTGCAATCACGTGCCTGTGATCCAATAATTGACTCTGAGGGCACTATCTCCAACAATCTCCCACTTGCACTCAAGGCTAATTATTGCGATGTCGCATACTCACAGCCCGTGTGATACCGAACACCCAACTCCTCTACTAGTCAGTCTCACAAAGCTCGTTTGCGAAACTATTACGTTCGAGGAATAGCCTCAGTGAGTGGATCCACTCTAATGTTTCTTTCTATGTCCCTCTTTATCTCAAGTTCGCGGAGAAAACCATCTCCCGAAATGAGCAATACCTGTCTTAGAATGTGTCTGGATGTCTGATGGGACCTAGCTTATAAATGAACTCCAAATCCAAACTTCTTAGACTGTATCGTCAACTGAACTTAATCAGTATCCTGCACCATGCCTCCCTCAGTATTGCCTTGGATCACCTGTCCAAAATACTGCCCCTCGTCAGAGGGAAAACTATAACTCTGACAACCTCCTTGTCGTCCATGTCACCTTAGAAGCCTGGAATGATAACTGTCTCCCGAATGAGGCTGTCGTTATCATATCCCTAGAACATCCACTTATGTTCTAAAACTGCTTCCGACTGTTTCTCTAGGATAGGATCAATGTCAACTTATTGCATCTAGTGCAAGAACAACATCTGGTGTGGTACTTGACATCTCATGATTGACTCAATTTCCTGAGCAAGTGATCTGCCAATCATGCACATCCCTCTCCCCTTTAGTCTGTAAGACACCTTTAGAGAGGGTGACTCCATCACCTGCAGGTACACCACCATGCCAGGAGTCGTCCATTCTAAATACTCTTAGAATGCTGTCTAAGTACCCTGATTGGGAAACCACCCAAATCTAGATCTAAAACCATAGATCCTAGTAACCAGTATGCCTGATATAATGTCCAAGTCCTATGTGGAGAAAACACTGTGTGACGACCAAAGTATAACCGATCTTAGTATAGGAATATCACTTCCTACTGTTTGTATGTCATCTAAATACCAGGACATCACACCCTACTACCTTCTTAACAGGTCCATCCCCTATTCTGATGAAGTCAAACCTATGACTGTCACATCAGAAATAGATGATCTATCTCCGCTACATCTGCTTTAGTCTATAAATAGACATAAGCCACCTGTCCACCAATGCTTCCGCTGCTCCTACTGATCACGACAACCCTCTGGCAGAGTCATATAGGCGTACACTTCTAAAGCCAGTTTACAACGACGCTATACTCATCCTCCTGCCGGGTCTCACAGTCTGGAACAACAGCAATGGAAAGTCTGGGTAAACAAGAACTTCCCTGTCACCGTCCTTGAGGCTACCGGAGTACCTCTCGGGTGTCTGAAGTTACCCACCTTATGTGCGGAGTGGCCAATGGAATGTCAAGCCAGATTGAATCTCTAGGTTCCTATTAAATCTTCAGTAATCGTTTGTGGTTCTGGAATCACTTCCAGTTCTACCATACTCCCACTACTGTTTTTCTCAAAAAAAATTCCATTTTTATTAAAACTGTGGCGAGTCTAGAACAATATCTCTATTGTTCTTCCAGATGGTAGAAAGTTAACCCTCATCATAGCCTGGGTCAACCCACAAACAGCCATTACAGAAACGTGCCTTGAGTTATCTAGAGTCTGGTTTTAAGCATAAACCGGACAACTCCCCATACCTTAACATCGTTAAGATATGAACTATTCTATATCCAATATAGAAATAGAGGCACTGATTTAATTGAACCAGATTCAAATCATGCAGCTGTCCCCAGTGCATGCCAAGTAAATGGAAGGAGGCCGATCAGCGTTACTCAACTTAGGAATGCTTCCAATTATGAGTAACCTAAAAGAGAAGCAAGTTTTCTTAACCATCACTATCAACTGAATACCATACACAAGTATCTACATCTTCGATCACCTTGAAGAATCCCGATACTTGCAACACCTGGTTCTCTACTTTATTCATATACCTATAACTTCTCAAAATTCGGACCTTGTGTTTCCACGAAACACCTGTCTAAAAACTAGAGAAGTCATAAGTAAACCGAATATAGTACGAGGACCAACCCCTCTGTCCGGATGGACCCTGGACAACATACAATACTCTGTATAAGTCCCTTGAGTCTGATAACTCATTCACTGTGTGTCATAGGTTGAAAACTGTACTTATGGTCAAGAAGAATTACACCGCTATTTAATGCTCCTTACCTAACCATCCACTGATATAGGTAAATGTCACAGACATAATTTCAAAAAAGGTATATCTCACTCTATGAAAATAGACGTACAGATATATCGATTTGAAATTGGTGCATAACAGCGGATATTCAAAACCAAATATTTGCCGTCCGGCAAACAACCCAGGTGACTTCCTCAAATATCACCGATTATAACGAATCCCGATATAATGAGGATGATCACCCAATTCCCAATAACTTACTCCCACTCATCATCTGTAAAACCATACAGATGTGAGAATCATACCTGGTAAATACATACCCTGGAGTAAGTATCTAATCGGGAAATCAGTTTTCCTTTAACTGTACACAGCGAAACTGAAACATTGAAATATTTCGATGGGGTATCCCGGTATTCCTAGTAATGTCTCTTCCAGATTCACGACTGTAACCGTATAATTCTTTGCCACCTCTCCAAATCCCTTTATATGTCTTTAGTCATTACCTTCTGCACACCCCTTAAGGCCAAATGGTTTTCTTCCTTCCCTACAGTTCGGCACCAGCCTATGGTTTGGAAGAAGACTATCCAATAAGCATAATGGGTGTACTGTCCTAATCCTAGGAGCACTCGCAATGCGAGAGAAGGTGAAGATAAAAGACAACCGAATAAACCTTATTCCTATTTCTCCTGAACCAGAATCCATCCCCGAACTGGAACAAGTTCCTTTCGAGTTCGTATATAACCATACGATGGAGTATCCAATAAACTGTGGATCTTCGTAGTGATACGGAGTGTCCTGGAGAAATACAAAGGTGATGTGGGAGCGGTAATGAAATACCTGGTTTGGTCGTGAATATCTGTTGCAATTTACTTTTCCCTCTTACTAATCCCTTACATTGTCTTAACTTAATACCTTCTGTACACCATCGCTAGGTTAATTGGTTTTCTTCATTCCCTACCGGTCGGCACCTACCTATGGTTTGGAAGAAGACTATCCAATTTGCGTAATAGGTGTACTATCTCCTAAACCAAGGAGTACTCACAACTTGAGAGAAGGTAAAAGGAAAAGACAACTGAATAATCCTATCCGTTTTCTCCAGAACCTGAAACCAACCTCGAATAAATCCCTTCGAGTTCGTATATAACCATACGATGGTTTTGTCCAATGGAAGTGGACGTTCGTAGTAATACGGGGTGTCCTGGAGAAAAGGGTAAAAGTAGGAGTGGCAATGAGGTTTGCAACTCTGACAATCCAAAAGTCAGTGTTTAAGAAGGTTCGGTTAATTTTGGTCTCTGAGTCATAGTCTTAGGGTCGGGTCAATGGTCGCTGCCAAAGAGAGAGAGAAAAGAAACACTCAGCGTGCACTCTAACCTAGATCAGAATGGTTACCAATTTATCTAATCTGGAAAACTCCCACTGTTCCTCAAATTCTCCTCCAAACCTGAAAGAAGAATAAGTCGGGGTCACCCGAGGAGTAAACTAACTCATCAGTGGGAATCGGGATCCAACTATCATCGCATGATAACGTGACGGAATCCGCTCACGTCATCACACTCCAGAAGGTATGCGCATATCTGGCAAGTTTCAGTTCTTTTGAAACTCCCGATGTGATTTTTGCCCCATGCTCTTATGACCTTGACTTTGGCCAACATATCATAAGTCACATGTCAAGTTCTACCCGTCATTCTCCAGGTTAATTTGAATCCACCCGTACCTACCCTTGACTTTGGCCAAAATGGCAGTACGACTGTTCCAAACCAACGCATCTATCTATGCTGCATATGAATACCCCAATAGCTACCAATCACTGTGCCTTGACTTTGGCCAACATACACAGCTTGAATACTATTGACCATCCATATGAAACGACGGAGGGCTACGAATGGTTTCTGGCGAAAACCTTTAACGTAGTGAACTTGATATCGTTGAAGGAACGGATAGCTTTTTAGAAAAATATAGTGACGAAAATCCTTTGCTAAAGAGGTCACTCCCGGTGAAGGGATCTCGGCTCTTTCCTCGTAGAATGAGGTGCAGGATATTCCAACTGAATACCACGGTGCAAAGCAAAAGTAATCGGCTATAGTGAAGTTATTTCCCTGACACAAACTTTTTGTCCAAGGGGTCACTCTCGGCGAAGGGATCTCGGCCCTTGCCTCGTTGACTGAGGAGCAGGATATTCCAACTGAATACCACGATGCAAAACAAAAGTGAACGTCCTTGCAATAATAGCTTTTTGAAAAAGTTCCAACAACATCAGATTAGGTTTGTTTTTAACTTGCATTGATCCGAATCAACGCAGTCCCATCAATTGATCACACCATAAAGAATGAAAATAATATGACGTACGTATATACCATCCGCATTCGCCACTGGGTCCCGTCATTACCCGTTAGGTTAGCTAACTAACGACAGAGCGGGGACTGGACTAGCGCAGATGCAAAACTTATACAACATCTACTAATATATATACCAATATATTATATTTCGCTCAAGGCGTGATAAAATGCAACATCACAGAAATGTACAGCATCACAGAAAGAATACAGATATCTGGGATCCCCGGGTTTCACAGAGCCACTACTGAAACCCGACGTTCCCCTGGTCATGTGGATAGCCTGTGCAATGAAATCCTAGACCCCTACGGGCGCGGCAAGTTACCCGCCAAAACCTGAAGCGAGGCAGCCCCCTTCAGCAACGTGAATGGACCACCCATCACTTCACGGAATCCGGTAACTTGGGCACCCCTCTTGGGTCCACCTGTACCCCCTACGAGTGCGGCGAATAGCCCGCCAATTCTAGAGTGAAGCCCCTCCGTCTCAATGCCATGAGATGCGGGCCCGTTGCCCTCTAGAACCCAGCTATCCGTGCACCCCTCCGCGGGGTAATCCTAGTACAGAAAATAAAATATACATACAATGGGTACATCGACCCCAACCTGGTCGTGCCCCAAAATAATAATACAAACAGGCAGTGACGGCAGTCCACATGTCGGACGCTCGCCCCGCAATATCAAATGTACATAATACAACAAAAACTGTACTAGCATTGCATCCAGGCTATCCCCCACGACCGATCCGCAACATCACAGCAATACACAGAACATCAACGTGAAAGTCACGTTCGCAAATCCGTCTAACCGGGCTATAGCAGTTAGACAGGATTTACCGATCAAGTGACATTCACGGTCGCAGATATAATGTAAATACTGTGAAATAATGTGTTTTAAATATCCGATCGTTTAAATTTACCAAGTGGGCCCCCAAGTACTACTGTAGCACATCAAGAAATCTGGGCCCAAAAAATAATATTCCAGAAACCCTATTTTCACCCCAGAAGCCCACTGGAAAAATTTGACGCATTGATCTCTCCATACTGCGGCGGAACCGCGGCCCCAAGTGGGGTTTGGCCGCGGTTCCGCGCTCCCCTTGAAAGATCAATGTGTCGAATTTCTCCAGAATTCTCAGGACTTTCAGTACATCACTTTTCTACAACCTGAAAAAAATTTCGAGCCAGAAAAAATTCGACAGAAAACTGATGCATGTGTTATTGGGTTTTCGGAACATTTTTTCGACCGGAATTGTAAAACACATTAGACAAAGCTAGACTAGGTTAATGGCAAGGCTCTGATACCACTGTAAGTGCACGGCGGCGCCCCAGCCTCCATCCCGAGGCCAAATGCGGAAGCGATGGTTAACTTTAATTTTTCTTGAACCGGCACCACCGCGCACTAAAACCCGGATCGGGCCATTAACTAGTCCTAGCTAACTACAAGATAGGGAAGAGAGATATACCGAGCGATCCGAGTCCTCCGGTCTTCTCGTCGTCGTCCCGATCTCCCGCGGAAGCTCCGGTCTCCACCTCGTCGCCGGAAGGGCACCACGTCGCCTGCTTCTTTTACGGGCTCCCACCTCTATACCGAGGCAACTCGGGCACGAAGTTGGCGAGCCGACGTGCCCAAGGTTTGCTGTAGAATATGTGTAGAACCATGTCTTATTTTGGGGTTCATTGAGGTTGCCATTTGGTGGAGGAATGATATATACTTTTTGGAGATGGAACTTGTGGGGATTTTTGTGAAGCCAAAAGACTAAAAATCCCACACCACACAAAATGGGCAGCCCCCCTCCTCTATGGTCGGCCATGCATGAAAAAAAATAGAGAGAGGAAAAAGAATGGGGAAGTGAAGGGATCAATCATGCAAGAAGAGAATCAAAAGATATCATGAAAGGAAATGATTACCAACACAAACCCACACTCCACCAACCATCAACAACCATGATGGCTTCAAAGGTCAAGCCATCATGAAAGAAGAAGAAGTCAAATGGTCAAGGGATGGTGCAACCATCATGACACAAGAATATGCAAAGACCACCCTCCACAAATGCTTATTTGCACAATTGCAAATAAGCCCTCCTCCACCAATCTTCGGCCAATGAAAGATACAAAGAAATATGGCCGAAACGGAAAGCAAACTGGCAACTCCTGAAAACTGGTCCCGTAATAAATCACAGGAAAACCCCGCTACTGTGTATACACACCCGCATCTGTATTCCAACCGAATACAAATGAAATGAGATAAAATCTACACTGTACTATACTAGGATCCGGCTTAAACCAAAGCCGGCTAGTATTATCCGTTCGATCCTGATCCGTGCAATACCGCACGTATCTGATCGAACCCTGCCATATATCCATACGGCCTCTAGTACCAACTGTCCGATCCTGATCCGTGCAATACCGCACGTTTCTGATCGGACCTTGCCATATCTCCATACGGCCTCTACAGCGTTTCGCCCGAAAACTTGAGCAACTGAATGTGGGGACTCTAAAGACTAGTCAACACCTTGGTTGTGGATTTAACCACTAGCACGTCAGAGGTATAAGCCAATACGTAACGGGCTACCAGGTATTGACCAAAAGGGACGTCGATGAGCGAACTCATCCTGACACCCTACTGAGCCTGTCAGTGACAATATCCGTACAGTCCGGTCCGTTCGTCTATGAGCATCGCATGGCGGGCCTAGGGGGTTGGTAAAAGTCAGACCCCCAAAAGCGGTACAAGTCGTGTCGGAGTGTAGCCAAGAACACCCTGAGATACTACTGGAATACTTACCAGTAAATCTCCTGCCTCGGCCGAGGGCTTTGTGTAATGGCTCTCTTAGACACAGCGCGACCTCACCCCCAATACCGGGAGAGACGAACCCCTGAAGATCCGCTCACTTCCTCCATGTGGCTCGGGACTGTACCCAACTAAAACCAGTTTGCACGTCTCCTTTGAGCGTGGTAGGGTAGTAATCAAAGTACAGTGGGAACTCACACGATACAAATGACGATCCCCAGGTCGATGAACTAACCTGTACACATGTCACCAGGGAACTGCTATCTGACGTCAGGTATAAGACCAACTAGCATGTTCCCGGCGAGTCCTGTCCGGTGTACTCATAACCCAATGAGCACCTGTATACATCTTAGGTGAACCAACTGACACCAGTGGCTTGTGAGACCGGCCACCGCCCCTCGTCGGGGTCTCGACTGTATACACTAGTCTACTCTGGAGTATCGATGCCCTGTCTCGAAACTCCTATGACTAGGGACCTTTTAAGGATGTGCTTATAGACTCCAGCTCCCACTTATATGATCGCCCTCATACTGCTGGTGGTCAAGCAAGAATCCTAGGGGCTCTATCAACGTGTAATAGCGACATGTCAGGTCACCTAAAGCAGTACACGATGATAAAGGTAAACCAGATAGCATACTATCATCTTGAGTAAGACTGTCCTACCGGGATAGGTCCTCCCTCAATCATTGCAATCACGTGCCTGTGATCCAATAATTGATTCTGAGGGCACTATCTCCAACATATACACAGTAGCGGGGTTTTCCTGTAATTTATTACGGGACCAGTTTTTTGGAGTTGCCAGTTTTCTTTCCGTTTCGGCCATTTTCATTTGTATCTTTCATTGGCCGAAGATTGGTGGAGGAGGGCTTATTTGCATTTGTGCAAATAAGCAATTGTGGAGGGGGTCTTTGCATATTATTGTATTATGATACTTGCACCATCATTGCTTGACTTTCTTTAGTCATCATGTTTTGACTTGATTTATCCATCATGGCTTGACTTTTGTATCATCATGGTTTTGATGATGGTTGTTGGTGGAGTATGGGTTTGTTTGTGATGATTGTTTCTTATCACCCTTTCTTTTCTCTCTTGCATTATGATAGTGGTTCCATCATCCATACACCACTCACTCATTCTCTCCTCTCCAAGATCATGGCCGGCCTTGCTCTTTGATGGGGCTGTCCAAAATTCTAGTGGGAGGATTTTTGCCTTTTTGGCTTGGTAAAATCCCACAAGCTCCTCCTCCAAAAGCATGTATCATCCCTCCACCAAAAGGCAACCTCCATGAACCCCAAAATGAGACATGAGCATTACACGCATTCTACAGCAAACCTTGGACACGTCGGCTCGCCAACTTCATGCCCGAGTTGCCTCAGTATAGTGGTGGGAGCCCGTAAAAGAAGCCGGCGACGTGGTGCCCTTCCGGCGACGAGGTGGAGACCGGACATTCCGCGGGAGATCGGGACGACGACGAGAAGACCGGAGGACACGGATCGCTCGGTATATCTCTCTTCCCTATCTTGTAGTTAGCTAGAACTAGTTAATGGACCGATCCGGGTTTTAGTGCGCGGTGGTGTCGGTTCAAGAAAAATTAAAGTTAACCATCGCTTCCGCATTTGGCCTCGGGATGGAGGCCGGGGCGCCGCCGTGCACTTACAGATATAATGTGGGATATACTAGGACGTCCGTATTTAGTATTTAGCCAACAATAGAAAATACGGATTCCACAGTCGCGATGAATAGCCAAGCCCACACCCTTAGACCCCTACGAGAGCGGCAAGCGACCCTACCAATCCTGGAGTTTAGGAGACCCGGTCTCAACTCCTCGAGATGGCCTCCCACTGAACCCCAGAACCCGGTCACTTGTGCTCCCCTCCTTGGGTCTATTCTAATGCGGAAAAGTAAATAATATACAATATTGGTGACATCAACCTCAACCCGGAAGTGCCCCAAATAAAAGAATATTACATTATATTTGAATTTTACATGAATGAAAATAAAACTCTAATCTCACATAAAACCCCCGCGGCTATTCAATCGCGACAATCCTGCACATCATATCTCAGCAACGCATAATATCATATATCATCAACGTAAGTAAGTATGCGTACCCCGATTGTCGTTGATGTATAGCAACGAAACCGGCGATAAGCGACATACTACACTTACGGTCACAGAAAAGAAAGTGTAAAACTACAACATTTGGAATCCACATTCTCTTTAGACATCGTAAATCCGAAATATCACATACTTCGCATTTCATGCCTAACTGTATGAATTCCACATATTGTATCACATTCCAGATAAATAGACAGTATTAAACTTTTCGATCGAATAATCAAATACCCAAAATTTCCTAAAGCTCAACACTTGAGCGGAGTTCAAAATTCCCGGAAGTTGTCACAGTAGCAGCGGTCCAGCCGTAGAAGGGTCAAGCCAACGCCTCACATGTGGCACGCCGTACTGCCCCAAACCCTAAGCTTTAGAGGCAGTTCATACGGTCACATAATCGAGTTAAGGTTTGTGTTCTTCTAGAGGGTCCACCACTTAACTTGCATGTATTTCCGAAAGATTTAAACCCGAGAAAAATCAACACTTGAAAGTTTTTCGTGCCGGGAAAAAGTGAGTTAATGATATTCGTTCGAACATTTTAATACTTTCTAAATTATCCAGAAAAAAAGCACGAAATTAAAATTCCGATCAAATCACCGAATCCAAAACAATCCCCAGAACATTCAACACTTGAATCAGATTAAAAATACCCAAAAATATATAAAAGCAGTTCTAGACATTACTGTATAAAAAAGATAAAATATTGCTTCATTACGGCCGCGAATCAGCGGCCCAAGCAGGGTATGGCCGCGGTTCCGCGGCGGCTTGTACGGAATATGGTATCGTTTTTTACAGCAATTCTTAAATTTGCCTGCTGAATTTTTTAAGTATTTTTAATTCTGGAAAAACACAGTTTCAAAAAAATGTACAGAGAGGGTTAAAAAATCCGTATTTTTGGTTCGATCGGAGTTTTAACTTCGCTAAAGTAGCGCCTAAAGCTCTAGCTTGGCTCTGATACCATTGTTAGGTTTACCTAGCACCTCATGAAGGGGTTTGGAAGTATCATATGTGTCAAAATCAAATTTTTAAGGTGCTAAGTGAACATACAAAGAATCATCACTAGAAATTTAGGGTTTCATAACACAGACATCATCACAAGTAGTAAAAGCTAGGGTTTTGAGATACAACCATTGTAGCTCCTTACGCTAGACTCCTTGGCTACTTGAGGGTTGGAAAAAGTCCGCTTGAGATCCTCTAATTCCACGATGATCCACCCGGAGTCCTCTTTGTCCAAGCTTGAAACTTCACAAGATCAAGAGAAGAAATGGAAGCTAAACACTCTTCACTAATGGGCAAGACTAGTGTAGAATGGTGTTGTGGTTGGTTTTCTCACTTCAAAATCCTAACTTGGTAACTCTTTTGCTCACTTGAGAGAACTAGAGAGCAAGAGAGAAAGGAGGAAGAAGATGATGGCTTTTAAACTCAAGATAAATGATAAGCTTGTAAATAAAATGAGAAAATGAAAAAATATATATATTTTCACTCTCTCCTTCTAAACCATGGTTGTAAAATATCTTAGATATTTTGTTTGGAACAAAAATGACCATAGAAAATGAATCATGGTTAATACAAGGGGTTAGTGTAAGAATAATAAAATAAACCATGAAACAATTTCCATTTCATTTTCCTTTTTCCAAATAAATAATATCCATATATTTTACATATGGTGTGAGTCTTATATTGCCACCATCTACGATATCAACAACCATGATAACTATTATGTATGCATGTATGTGTGCATGCACATCCTATGTGCATGAATGAGAATGAATGCATACATGCATGTATACAACATAAAGACAAGAAAGGATTTCAAGTGAGAAACTAATGGTTAATGATAAATCAACACTTGATTTAGCAACCCGGTCGTATCACATACGACTCGACCAAAAGCAAGCCGCCCGATTAATATACGGTATCTCATACGCGCATTTTAACCGGGTCCATGCGCATATCCCATATGCGCACCACAACGTTTCGCCTGGACTAGGTAACTCCTTTGTGGGACTCTAAGACTCGTCAATACGCCGACAGTGGATGATGATCATATCAAGCACCCACAAGCCGCAAGCAGTCAGCTAAACGTAACGGCCACCCGGGTATTGAGCGATCAGAAGAAAACAAGCGAACCTGTTACAACTCCCGTCGAGCCAACCGGCAACACTACCGTACAGTTCGGTCTCTTCGTCAGATATGCTACATATCGAGTCTAGGGATGGTAACGTCGACCCCAATAACTCAATAAGTCGTGCCGATGAATGGTCTATAACAGATCGAGAAACTACTGATAACACTTATCAGTAAATCTCAACAGCCCTGGCCAGGAACTTACTGATATAGCCAGTCGAGCACAGCACAGCATCAACTCCCAATACCGGGAGAGAAGAAACCCCTCCTATCGCTCATCGCCTTCGTGTGTCTCGGGACTGTACCCAACGGCCACCTGTTTGCACGACTCAGTAGAGCCATGGTAGGGTGGTAATCAAAGTACAGTGGGAGAACACACAAGACTCTATGACGATCTCGGGTCTACAGACTAACTTGAACCAGTGTCACCTTAGAACTGCTATCCGACGATAGATATAATTCCATATAGGAGTTCTCGGTGAGTCCGTCCAGTGTACCCAGTCATCACTGAGCACCCGTATACGATCTCGATGCCAAACATCGATGAATGTGGGAACATCCATCGCCCATCATATGGGTCTAGTATCATATACGCTAGTCTACTCTGGTATATCGATGCCCCGTCTCGATACACTTGCGACTAGAGATATTTCAGGATATGCTTATAAACTACAGATGTCCTACTAGTATGATCTCCATCATAATCACAGTAGTCAAGCCTATATCCTCAGGGCTTTATCAACATGTATGAATGAATAAAAGCATGATCAAATCAACATGTCAGATAAAGAAGAACCAGATAGCATACTATCATGTCGAGCAAGAATGTACTCTGAATATATATATGTATATGTATAAATACATCCACTATCATATAATGGCCTCTAGGGCATACATATATCCAACAATCAAGTGTGAGGTTAGAATTGCAACCATGGGTTAAGCATATAAACTTAACCCTTGTAGAGAAATAACTATGGTAAAGGGTTGGGTTGGGTTAAAGAAATATCTATGCAAAATATCACAAGTCAAAATCAAAGCTTCAAGAAGCTTCATGAAAGCTTCATACAAGCTTAACCCTAATCCAAACCCTAACCATATTTAAACTCCACAAAACATGTTGCATTTATAACCCTAACTTGTTACAATATTATATATCACATATACAATATTAATTGTAACAAAATAAAATAATACAATTAATATATATCATATATATATCAATGTATTACCCGAGTGAGAAAAAGAATCTTTAAGTGAGCTTATATTAGTTAATGTAATATAATATATCAAATATATAATTATACATTAAATTATCGAATCAACACTTGATCCGATAATCCGGCTAGTTCACAAATAACCGACTAATATAATCTGTATCAGTTAATCGAATCAACACTTGATCCGATGACCCGGCTATATCATATATACCCGGCCGATATCACATATCGCGAGAATCTAATACGGTATTGCATAAACGTATTATTCTCAGTCCCGCACATATCGCATATGTGCTCCTACTCCGTTTTGCCTGAGCCAGGAAATCTCTGTGTAGGGCTCTAAAGAATCGTCAATACGCCGGCAGTAGGTGATGATCATATCAAACACCCGCAAGCTGCAAGCGGTCAGCTAAACGTAACAGCCACCCAGGTATTGAGCGATCAGAAAATCAACAAGCAAGCCTGTACATTCTCCTGCGAATCTAATCAGTAACACTCCCGTACAGTCCGGTCTCTTCGTCTGATATGTCGCATATCTCTCCTAGGGGTGGTAAACGTTAGACCCCAGTAGCTTGATAAGTCGTGTTGATATGAGGTCCATAACAGTTCGAGAAACTACTGATAACACTTACCAGTAAATCTCAGCAACCTTAGCCAGGGATTTCCAGTTATAGCCAATCGAACACAGCGCAACATCAACTCCCTATACCGGGAGAGACGAAACCCCTCCTATCGCTCATTGCCTCCATGTGATTCGGGACTGTACCCAAAAGCCATCGTTTTGCACGCTCTCTTGGACGTGGTATGATGGAAATCAAAGCACAGTGGGAATCACACAAGACACTATGACGATCTCGGGTCTACATACTAACCTGTACCAGTGTCACCAGAGAACTGCCATCTGACGTGAGGTATAATACTATCTGGGAGTTCTCGGCGAGTCCGTCTAGTGTACCCAGTCTCCTCTGAGCACCCATATACCTTCTCTGATGTCAAACACCAATGGATATGGGATCATCCATCGCCCATCATATGGGTCAATAAGCGCATACGCTAGTCTACTCTGGAGTATCGATGCCCTGTCTCGGTACTCCCACGACTAGGAACTTTTGAAGGATGTACTTGGCGACTACACTGTCCCCACTAGTATGATCTGCATCATAGTCCTGGTAGTCAAGTACTCATCCTAAGGGCTTTATCAACATGTGACATAGAGACAATCAGAGTACATGTTAAGATAAAGAGTAACCAGATAGCATACTATCATGTCGAGCAAGAAAGTCCTCCCTATATATGTCCAAGCATCCACTACAATATACATCGTATGTACAGTAATGGCCTCTAGGGCATACATATAACTAACACGCTTGAGCATTATACCCTACGCTTCAGCCGTAGGATCTATAATGTATGCATTGATATGTACTCGCCCTGATGTAGCTTATGCATTAGCTATAGTAAGCAGGTATCAATCAAACCCAGGGGAGCAACACTGGATAGCTGTGAAGAATATTCTTAAGTACTTACGAAGGACTAAAGAATTATTCTTGGTGTATGGTAACAGGGATCTCCAAATGGAGGCCTTTACCGATTCCACCTTCCAAAGTGATAAGGATGACGGTAAATCTATCTCAGGGTTTGTATTTACCCTGAATGGAGGGGCGGTGTGCTGGAAGAGTTCCAAACAGGATACCGTTGCAGACTCTACGTTGGAAGCTGAGTATATTGCTGCAAATGATGCTGCCAAGGAAGCCGTCTAGATGAGGAAGTTCGTCGCGGAACTAGGAGTAGTTCCAACCATTGTTAATCCAATACCAGTGTATTATGATAATAATGGAGCTATGGCGTCGGCCAAAGAACCCAGATCCCATCAGAAGTCCAGACACATCCTCAGGCAATATCATTTGATCCGGGAGATAGTAGATTGCCAAGAGATCAAGATTCGGAGAGTAGATACAAAGAATAACACCGCGATTCCACTCACAAGGCCCTTCCACAACCGCAACATGAGCGACTTTTTGAGATGTTGGGTATGAGATACGCCAATAATTGGCCTTAGTGCAAGTGGGAGATTGTTGGATATATGTATGCCCTAGAGGCCATTATGTATAGTGGATTCTTGGACATGTGTGTGTGTGTGTGTGTGTGTGTGTGTGTGTATGGATTAATTTCTTGCTCGACATGATAGTATGCTATCTGGTTTTACTTTATCTTGACATGTTGACTTGATACTGTTCATTTAAAACATGTTGATAATGCCCTCAGGATATTTGCTTGACTTTCATGGCTATGATGGAGATTATACTAGTGGGGCATGTATGGTCTATAAGCATATCCTTAAATGTTCCTAGTCATAGGTATATCGAGACAGGGGCATTGATATTCCAGAGTAGACTAGCGTATACGTTTCTTGACCCATATGATGGGCGATGAATGATACCATATCCATTGGTGTTATGATATCAAAGATTGTATACGGGTTCTTAGTAGAGACTGGGTACACTGAACGGACTCACCGAGAACTCTTATATGGTATTATATCTATCGTCGGATAGCAGTTCTAAGGTGACACTGGTACATGTTAGTCTGTAGACCCGAGATCGTCATAGAGTCTTGTGTGTTCTCCCACTATATTTTGATTTCCACCCTACCACTGCTCTACTGAGTCGTGCAAACAGGTGGCTTTTGGGTATAGTCCCGAGACACATGGAGACAGTGAGCGATAGAAGGGGTTTCGTCTCTCCCGATATTGGGAGTTGATGTTGTGCTATGCGCGATTGGCTTTGACTTGAAGTCCCTGGCCAGGGCTGATGAGATTTACTAATAAGTGTTATCAGTAGTTTCTCGACCGGTCATAGTCCATATCAACATGACTTATTGAGTTATTAGGGCTCGACGATTCCATCCCTAGACTTGATATGCAGCATATCAGACGAAGAGATCGGACTTTGCGGTAAGTGTTGCCTATGGCTCTGCGGGAGTTTTGACAAGTTCGCTTGTTGTTCTTCTGTTCGCTCAATACCGGTTAGCCGTTAAGTTTAGCTGACCGCTTGCGGCTTGTAGTTGTTTTGATATGATCATCACCTACTGCCGGTGTATTGACGAGTCTTAGAGTCCCACACAGGATTTTCTTAGCTCAGGCGAAACGATGTGGTGTGTATATGAGATATGCGCGGGAGCTCGATTAAATGCTAGTACGTGATACCGTATTTTAATCGGGCATTTACTATTGGTCGGGTCGTATTTGATGTGACCGATTTAATAAATCAAGTGTTGATTTAATATTGACTAATTAAGCTCATTTTTATTAAACCTTTTCTTTTGGATGTATGCATATATGTTTATACATGCACATGATGATGTGAATGCACACATACATACATACACATGTATCATGGTTGTTGATACATAGGAGATGGCAATGCAAGACTCACATGGTTGATAAATATCTAGATTTTTGTTAATGAATTAAAGAAAAAGGAAATTAGCTAAATGACTCATTTTTCTACACACTTCTTCATTGACCTTTGACTTTAACCACGGTTATATTTCCTTTGTTCTTTAACCCATCTACAAAATATCTAGATATTTTGCTAACCATGGTTATATTTGAGAGTGTCTCATATATAATCTTTTCTATTTCATTTTTATTTATGTGATTATCATTATATTCACAAAAGCTTTGCCATCTTCATCTTCCTCCTTCTTCTAGCTCCCTTGAGTTTTAAAAAAAAGTGAGGAACTAAAAAAAGAAAGGGTTTTTGAGTGAGTATACAAACCACATAACCATTCTACACTACCCTAGCTCTTTAGTGTAGAGCGTTTGCTCCACTTCATCTTGATTTTGTGAAGCAAAGAGCTTGACCTAGGAATCTCCGGGTGGATCATCGTAGAGGACGAAGGACCTTGAGTGGAGTTGATCCAAGTTTTGAGCAAAGCCATAGGAGTCCAAAAGACTGAAGGAGTTGGTTACAAAGGTTGTATTTTCTTTTCCTTTAGCTTAGACTTCATATATTGTTGCTATTACCCTAAACTCTAGTTACGGTTTTTAGTTCGTTTGTAATAGCCCTCTAGAAATTTAAAAGTTCATTACCTTATGATGTTGTAACCCAACTAGAGGCGCTACTATACACCAAAAGTTACGCCCCTGGGAAAACGATGTTTATTTTAATTAGGTTCGTGCGAAAGCACGGGGAACCTCCCTCAAAGTACCGACACTGGCGTGGCCGAAAGATTGGTGAACTTGTAGGGTGTAATTAATCCCTGCTAATCTTACCTTTTAGGGTTTGAAGGTAGATTTGACTAAAATAGTGGGAGCCATCCTGATTAGATAAAATTATAACCAATCTAATCTTGCAAAAGCGCACGCAGAGTGTTTTCTGTTAGTGTATATGCCCTAGAGGCCATTACTATATCATACTAGTTTGTATATTACTTAATGGAAGCTTGGGATATTCACCTTGTATATACAATCTTGCTAAAAATAGTAGTATGCTACTTTGTTTGTTTCTACTTCAATGTGTAGATGTGTTTGTTTTAGTATATCGCCTATACACATTAGTGGAGCCCTTAGGATCTTTGCTTGATTACCAGCGTTGTGATGGCAGTCATACTAGTGGGGCTGGGTAATCTATAAGCACATCCTTATGCAGGTCCCTGGTCGCAGGACTATCGAGACAGGGCATCGATACTCCGGAGTAGACTAGTGCATGCGCTTCTCATCCCAGTGTGGGAGACGGTCTGTCCCACAGCCGTCGGTACGTCGTACTTGAGAGAGTATGCGGGTGCTCGTTGGGTTACGAGTACACTGGACAGGACTCTTCGGGAACTGACTAGTTGGTATTATGCCTATCGTCAGTTATTAGTTCCCAGGTGACATGAGTACAGCTTAGTCCGCTGACTTGACACTGTCACTTCGCCTCGAGTGTGTTCCCACTGTACTTTGATTACTACCCTACCACGGCTCAAAGGAGTCGTGCAAACAGGTGGTAGTTGGGTGCAGTCCCGTAGCACTTGGAGGCAGTGATGGTTAGACAGGATTCGTCTCTCCCGGTATTGGGGGTTGACATCGCGCTGTGTCTAGGAGAGCCATTACACGAGTAGTCCCTGGCCAGGGCAAACGAGATATACTGGTAGGCTTCCAGTGTTATCTCAGGGTGTTTTGGGCTTCACTCCGAATCGACTTGTACCGCTATTGGGGGACTGACGTTTACCGCCTCCTAGGCCCGCCATGCGATGTATCAGACAAACAGACCGGACTGTACGGAGAATGTCACATTCAGGCTCAGTAGGAGTTCAGATGGGTTTCGCCTCGTCAGTCTTCTTGTCGGCATCTACCTGGGGACCGTTACGCACAGTTAGTGCCGCATGCGGTCTGTGGTTAAACCCACTGCCAGCGTAGTGTCGAGTCTTTAGAGTCCCACACAGAAAGCTATTCGCCTTTAGGCAAAAGAGTAGAGGTCGCATGGTTTTGCGACAGGTCGCATGGTTTTGCGACAGGGTTCGGTCACATCCGTGCACTTGTACACGTACAGTGTCCGGACAGTTTACACTAGCGGGCTTTGGTTTAAGCCAGATCCTAGTGTACCTTTTGGGATTGGATTTATCCAGTATGCATAGTGTTCCTCGGAACGCGGATGCGGGTGTGTATGCACAGTTGACGGAGAGACAGAGGCAGAGGATTCTCATTAGGGTTGTTGACAGTTGACTATTGACTTTTTGCTCAACCCTAATGAGAATATGATATGTGATTAACAATTATATTAATTAAGTATTATGGTGACATGGTTGTTGAGGGGTTGACTTTGTTGACTTGTTGACTTTGTTGACCGGTTGACTAGGTTGGACTAGTTGACCATCATGATGACAATGGCTATCATTTCATGGCAAAGACTTTTTACTTGCTTGTTTCTTTTGTGAGAAATGAGTGCATGAAATGATTTAGCCATTTTGACTTGAACCATTTTACACAATACTTGATTATTATTTTTGTGATAATGGTTTTGGATTATGAGAGCCAAATGAGAAAAGTCTTCTCTCATTCTTTCATGCTCATTCACTCTCTTGTTCTTGAGCTCTCATCTTCCTCCTCTTGCTCTCCCTCTCTTGATTCTATGGTTCACTTGTCTCATGAGTTGAGAACCAAGAACCATAGATAAAATCCCATACAAACTCTTCTCTACTCACTCTAGTTCACAAGGTTTAGCAAACCGAGTGAACTAGTTTCTTCAAAGTTCGAAGAAGGAGCCAAAGGTTGAAGCTTTCAGGTGGATCTATCTTCGGCGCAAGGAGACGACGGGGAGAAGCCGATTCGGACGACCATCGAAGCTTGAAGACGAAGGAGTTCGAGAAAAAGAAAGGTATAACCCCCTAACCGAGTAGTTAGCAACTCGTAGTTAGGTTGTTAGTTAGATGTTTAACAAAGATCCAGTTTTGAGTCCATGTTACCACCTCTAATGAAAATTGTTTTTCACCAAATTCCGCTTGCCCGAAAGTACCGGGAGAGGTAGCATGGACTTACAGTGGTATCAGAGCCTAGTTAAACTCTATCTAACATGTTAGCAAAGTAGCTAGAAGATCGATCAAAGGAAAAGTCGCAAAACGAACCCCAATTTTTAAACTTTCTGTCGATTTAAAAAGTGCTGGAAATTTTTTTTGAGATACACCAAAAATCGACTCAGGGTTTTCTGAAGAAACTGCAAAAATTTGACCCCCTAACTCGATCAAAGCGCCGCGGTTCCGCGGCGGGAGCTTGCTCCCGCCGCGGAACCGCGGCCGAGTTGACTCGGTCATGGATTTTCTTCTTTGCAGTTTGCTCATAGGGGTATTTTGGGATTTTTGGAATATATATTTTCTGCCCAGATTTTCCAGAACGAAAATTTTATTTTTGGGGTCCTGAAAATCCGTATTTTTGATCGAACTTCTAAAAGACTTTAGCTGACGGGTTTTTCTGTGATGTGATATTTGTATTTAACGTCTGCTAATCGCTATATGTCGATTAGTGGGGGTTATACAAATCTGTGATCTGTAATGTTGCTAGAATGTGTATATGAATATGTTGGATTGTCGCGGGTGAATAGCCGGGAGTTGTGAGACGAGAGTTTTCTTTTCTTTCAATTCATGTAAATTTGTAAATTGATGTAATAATTATTTGTATGGCCGCACAACCGGGTCGGGGTTGTAGCCGTCATTGTATAATTTATTTTTACTGTTTTTGCTCCTAGGATAGACCCATGGAGGGGGTGCACAAACTACCGGGTATGCCGAAGTGCCGAGTGGCCTACTCACGGAGTTGAGGGAGGTTGCTTCACTTCGGGTACTTGGCGGGTAGTTTGCCGCACCCGTAGGGGTCTTGGGTGGGGTATTGGCTATTCACCGCGACCGTGTAATCTGCTTTTCGTTACAGGCTCGTACGAATTGCGGATTCCTAGTATATCCAATGTGTTCATCTGTGATCTGAAATGGCTATCATTGCAATATATATGTATATGATATTGTTTAGGCGTTGCTTATGTTTTACAGCCGCGCTAGCCCAGCCCCCGCTCTGTCGTTAGTTAAGTAACCTAACGGGTAATGACGGGGCCCCGTGGCGAATGCGAATGGCATAAGCGTACGTCATATTTTGGTTGTTTTCTGCAATGGTAGGATTAAATGATGGGACGCATTAAAAGAACTAATGCAAGAATATCACTAATTAAAAGAACTAATGCAAGAAAATAAACCAAGTTAAAATCGTTGGAAAACTTTCGGAAAACCACTCGGTTCTTTTCAAAACTAACTTTTAAATGCGGAGCTTGAGCCACTCCTTTTAAAAGCTATCTCGTTCCATCGATTATATCAAGTTCACTACGTTCACGGTTTTGCCAAAACCATTCGTAGCCCTCCATCATTTCAGTTAAATATTCGGTAGTATTCAAGCTATGTATTTTGACCTCACGCCAAGGCATAGTGATTGGTAGCTGCCGGATATTTATCTGTTGCATAGATAGAATGCGTTGGTTTTGGACAGCCGTACTACCATTTTGGCCTACGTCAAGGGTAGGTACGGGTGGATTCAAATTAACCTGGATAATGATGGGAAGAACTTGACATGTGACTTATGACATTTTGACCTCACGCCAAGGTCATAAGAGCATGGGGCAAAAATCCACATCGGGAGTTTCAAAAGAACTGAAACTTGCTAGTGTTGCATACCATTTGGAGTGTGATGATTCTGGTAGGATTCCTTCAGTTTCGTCACGCGATGATATTTAGATCCCGATCCTACTGTGAGTATATGCTACTCCTCGGGAAATTTCTCACTAAACGATCAATGCTATAAACCTAGTAGGTGTCTAGAAAGGTGTTAGCGGGCTACGCCCCCAGGGAAAAGAGGTTATTTAATTAAGGAACTTTGCGAAAGCGTTGGAAAACCTCCCTCGAAGTACCGACACTGGCCTGGCTGAACGGTTAAGCAAGTATTGTACGGTGAGATTGATCCTGACTAATTCTTCCTTTTTGGTTTGAGGAGGGATTCGAGAAACAGTGGGAGCCATCCAGTTTAGATAAACTAAAAACCATTCTAAACTTGCAAGACCATCAAGCTGAGTGTTTCTTCTTTCTCTTAATTG
Organism: Agapanthus africanus; assembly: GCA_030015575.1. Lineage (NCBI taxonomy): Eukaryota > Viridiplantae > Streptophyta > Magnoliopsida > Asparagales > Amaryllidaceae > Agapanthus > Agapanthus africanus. The sequence continues at coordinate 161,197,415 of CM057343.1, forward strand.
CAGCGACCAATCAACATGACTGGACTTAAGTTACTTCTAGATAAAAACATACTGACAGGGCCAAACTACAAAGATTGGCTCAGGAATGTCAAGATGGAAATCACTTACGACAAGCTGGGGTATCTTCTTACCACCAAAGCTCCCCCTGCCCCTGGTCCCACTTCCAGCATCGCGGATAAGGAAATCCGTAAGACTTGGGAGATTGATAGCGCGAAGGCCAAGTGCCTCGTACTTGCCTCTATGGACAATGAACATCAGAGGAGGCACGAGAATATGGACTTGGAATCCATATTTCTTCATACAAAAGAACTGTATGGAGAGCAATCTCGTATCGCAAGATACGAAGAGTCAAAAGAGTTATTTTCGGCAAGGATGGCCGTCGGATCATCAGTAGCAGAACACGTGCTTAAGATGATCGGCTACATTGAGGAGCTCGCGAACCTAGGGACCACATTGGAGAGTGAGCTCTATACGGACTTAGTTCTCCAGCCCCTTCCTTCCACTTACGCCCAGTTTATACTGAACTTCAACTTACAAGAAAAAGAAGTTGAACTTTCAGAGCTCCTCAACATGCTGAGGAGCGCAGAGGGCACCCTACAGAAAGGTAGGGAAACATCCACTTTGTTTGTAGGAGGATCATCTTCTTCTAGGTCCAAGGCGAAAGCCAAGGGAAAGAAGAAGAAAGCCCCCGCCAAACCAAGAGGCGGTGTTAGTAAAGTGGATACGAAGGGAAAAGCTAAAGCAACAAAGAAAGCGGGGAAGCTTGTGGATAAGGAAGAATGCTTCTATTGTCATAAGAAAGGACACTGGAAGAATGATTGCAGGGCCTGGAAGGCCAGAACACAGGAATTGAAGCAGGTTCAGCTTCAGCTTCAGGTGTGTATGTTATTGAAAACTTTTTTTCAATAAACTCTACTTCCTGGGTATTGGATACCGGATCAGGATCTCATATCTGTAATTCTTTGCAGGCGTTGAGAAACCGTAGTGTTTTGAAAGCAGGTGACATGACCCTCAGAGTTGCGAACGGAGCTAGCATGGATGCTAAAGCCGTGGGGGACTATCACCTGGGAATGTCAGATGGACATGTTTTGGTTTTGCGTAATTGCTTTTTTGTACCCAACGCAACTTGTAATATCATTTTTGTATCTTTAGTTTCTAAAGAAGGTTATAAATTTGCGTTTGTAAGCAATGTTGTAAACATTCACCTTAATCAAGTTCTGATTGGGTCAGGTACATTGAGCAATGGTATATACGTATTAAACCAACCACATATTTTCAATATCCAGAATACACAGAAAAGAAAATCTCCGGAAGTAAATCAGACTTTCTTGTGGCATTGTAAACTGGGTCACATCAATGAGAGAAGGTTGACGAAGTTACATATAGAAGGATATTTGAATGCGTTCGAATATCAATCGTATGCCACTTGTCAATCCTGTCTCAAAGGAAAGATGTCAAAGACTCTGTTCACTGGACACGGAGTAAGAGCGAGCGAGCTCTTGGGACTCGTACACAGCGACGTGTGCGGTCCAATGTCTACCCATGCGCGAAGCGGTTATTCTTACTTCATTACTTTTACGGATGACTTTTCAAGGTACGGTTATATCTTCTTAATGAAACATAAGTCCGAAGCCTTTGGAAAGTTCCAGGAATATAAGAATGAAGTAGAAAAACAGACCGGCAAAAGTATCAAGATTCTAAGATCGGATCGAGGTAGTGAATACTTGAGTGCCGAGTTCCTGGACTACTTAAAGGAGAACGGAATTCTCTCTCAGCTTACTCCTCCATACACTCCGCAACATAACGGTGTATCGGAGAGACGGAACCGAACCCTATTGGATATGGTACGGTCCATGATGAGTAACGATGAGTTACCGCGATTATTCTGGGGGTATGCGCTAGAATCAGCTGCATACCTTTTGAACCGAGTTCCCACTAAGACTGTGCCTACCACACCTTATGAGTTATGGAGTGGGAAGAAACCCTATCTTCAATATCTAAAGATCTGGGGATGTCCATCTTTTGTCAAAAAGCAGCATGCGGACAAACTCGAGGCACGCTCAGTACTGTGCAAGTTTGTGGGATACCCAAAGAACACCAGAGGGTATCTTTTCTACCACGCAGAGGAACAAAAAGTCCTTGTTTCTCATAATGCCCACTTTCTAGAACATCAGTTCTTAGAAAAGGAAATTAGTGGGAGCGCAGTAGAACTGGAAGAAATTCTAGAACCACGAGCTATTACTGAAAGCTTAGTGGAACCAGAGGGTTCAAGAGAACAGGACATTCCTACGCCGCTCCGCAGGAGTAGTAGGCAGTCTCATCCATCCGAGAGATACTACGGTTTTCTCATAGACGGGGATAGAGAGGATTGCATCATAGATTATGATGAGCCTACTAGCTTCCAGCAGGCCGTTTAGAGCATTGACTCAGTAAAATGGCTGGATGCAATGCGGACCGAAATGGAGTCCATGTACACCAACAAGGTATGGACGTTGGACATTGCTCCAGACGGGGTAAAACCCGTAGGATGCAAGTGGATCTTCAAAAGGAAGATTGGTGTAGATGGACAGGTTGAGACCTATAAAGCTAGACTTGTTGCGAAGGGTTTTCGTCAAAGACCTGGTTTGGACTATGACGAAACCTTTTCTCCAGTGGCTATGCTGAAATCCATTCGGATCCTTCTTGCCATTGCTGCCTTCCACGATTATGAGATCTGGCAAATGGACGTAAAGACCGCTTTTCTAAATGGAAATTTAGAGGAGTGTGTCTATATGGACCAACCAGAGGGTTTCATTCAGAGTAGGAGCGGCGGAAAGGTGTGCAAGTTGCTTAAGTCCATCTATGGACTAAAGCAGGCATCGCGGAGTTGGAACATCTATTTTGATGAGACGGTCAAGGAATTTGGCTTTATCAAAAATCCAGATGAACCATGCATCTATAGTAGATTTGTAGCGAGAACTGTAGTATTCCTCGTATTATACGTGGATGACATTCTCTTAATAGGAAATGACATTCCTATGCTACAATCTGTCAAGGGGTTCTTGTCACACAGGTTCTCCATGAAAGACCTGGGTGATGCCTCATACATCCTGGGGATCCGGATCCATCGTGATAGATCCAAGAGGATATTAGAGCTTTCACAGTCCAGGTACATCGACACCATACTGAAAAGATTCAGTATGGAAGATTCCAAGCGCGGTAACCTACCGGCTTGTCACGGGATCACCCTCTCTAAAGAGATGTCTCCCAAGACTGATTTGGAGAGGGATCGCATGTCTATTATACCCTACGCTTCTGCGGTAGGCTCTATAATGTATGCGATGTTGTGTACCAGACTGGATGTAGCTTATGCACTGAGTGTGGTAAGCCGGTATCAGTCAAACCCTGGGGAGAAACACTGGATAGCAGTAAAGAACATTCTCAAGTACCTGAGAAGGACTAAGGAGATGTTCTTGGTGTATGGCGGAAAAGACCTCCAGATCGAGGCCTTTGCTGACTCCAGCTTCCAGAGTGACAAGGATGATTCCAAGTCCATGTCGGGTTTTGTCTTTACCCTTAATGGAGGGGCGGTGTGTTGGAAGAGTTCCAAACAGGAAACCGTTGCAGACTCGACGATGGAAGCGGAATACATCGCTGCATCTGATGCCGCAAAAGAAGCTGTCTGGATGAGGAAGTTCTTGAAAGAGCTTCAGGTGGTTCCGTCCATTGTTGATCCAATACCTCTGTATTGCGACAACAACGGGGCTATAGCTTTAGAGAAGGAACCCAGGTCCCATCAGAGATCCAGACACATCTTGAGGCGGTATCACCTGATCAGGGAGATCGTGGATCGCCAGGAGATCGAGGTTCGGAGAGTCGCTTCAGAAGATAACATTGCAGATCCATTCACCAAGGCCTTGCCCCAGACTCAGTTCGAGCGGCTGATCGAGATGATAGGTCTTCGATACGCCAGTACATGGCCTTAGTGCAAGTGGGAGATTGTTAGTGTATATGCCCTAGAGGCCATTACTGTATCATACTAGTTTGTATATTACTTAATGGAAGCTTAGGATATTCACCTTGTATATACAATCTTGCTCAAAATAGTAATATGCTACTTGGTTTGTTTCTACTTCAATGTGTACATGTGTTTGTTTTAGTATATCGCCTATACACATTAGTGGAGCCCTTAGGATCTTTGCTTGATTACCAGCGTTGTGATGGCAGTCACACTAGTGGGGCTGGGTAATCTATAAGCACATCCTTATGCAGGTCCCTGGTCGCAGGACTATCGAGACAGGGCATCGATACTCCGGAGTAGACTAGCGCATGCGCTTCTCATCCCAGTGTGGGAGACGGTCTGTCCCATAGCCGTCGGTACGTCGTACTTGAGAGAGTATGCGGGTGCTCGTTGGGTTACGAGTACACTGGTTAGGACTCGTCGGGAACTGACTAGTTGGTATTATGCCTATCGTCAGTTATTAGTTCCCAGGTGACATGAGTACAGCTTAGTCCGCTGACTTGACACTGTCACTTTGCCTCGAGTGTGTTCCCACTGTACTTTGATTACTACCCTATCACGGCTCAAAGGAGTCGTGCAAACAGGTAGTAGTTGGGTGCAGTCCCGAAGCACTTGGAGGCAGTGACGGTTAGACAGGATTCGTCTCTCCCGGTATTGGGGGTTGACATCGCGCTGTGTCTAGGAGAGCCATTACACGAGTAGTCCCTGGCCAGGGCAAACGAGATATACTGGTAGGCTTCCAGTGTTATCTCAGGGTGTTTTGGGCTTCACTCCGACACGACTTGTACCGCTATTGGGGGACTGACGTTTACCGCCCCCTAGGCCCGCCATGCGATGTATCAGACGAACAGACCGGACTGTACGGAGAATGTCACATTCAGGCTCAGTTGGAGTTCAGATGGGTTTCGCCTCGTCAGTCTTCTTGTCGGCATCTACCTGGGGACCGTTACGCACAGCTAGTACCGCTTGCGGTCTGTGGTTAAACCCACTGCCAGCGTAGTGTCGAGTCTTTAGAGTCCCACACAGAAAGCTATTCGCCTTTAGGCAAAAGAGTAGAGGTCGCATGGTTTTGCGACAGGCGCATGGTTTTGCGACAGGGTTCGGTCACATCCGTGCACTTGTGCACGTACAGTGTCCGGACAGTTTACACTAGCGGGCTTTGGTTTAAGCCAGATCCTAGTGTACCTTTTGGGATTGGATTTATCCAGTATGCATTCGTGTTCCTCGGAACGCGGATGCGGGTGTGTATGCACAGTTGACGGAGAGACAGAGGCAGAGGATTCTCATTAGGGTTGTTGACAGTTGACTATTGACTTTTTGCTCAACCCTAATGAGAATATGATATGTGATTAACAATTATATTAATTAAGTATTATGGTGACATAGTTGTTGAGGGGTTGACTTTGTTGACTTGTTGACTTTGTTGACCGGTTGACTAGGTTGGACTAGTTGACCATCATGATGACAATGGCTATCATTTCATGGCAAAGACTTTTTACTTGCTTGTTTCTTTTGTGAGAAATGAGTGCATGAAATGATTTAGTCATTTTGACTTGAACCATTTTACACAATACTTGATTATTATTTTTGTGATGATGGTTTTGGATTATGAGAGCCAAATGAGAAAAGTCTTCTCTCATTCTTTCATGCTCATTCTCTCTCTTGTTCTTGAGCTCTCATCTTCCTTCTCTTGCTCTCCCTCTCTTGATTCTATGGTTCACTTGTCTCATGAGTTGAGAACCAAGAACCATAGATAAAATCCCATACAAACTCTTCTTTACTCACTCTAGTTCACAAGGTTTAGCAAACCGAGTGAACTAGTTTCTTCAAAGTTCGAAGAAGGAGCCAAAGGTTGAAGCTTTCAGGTGGATCTATCTTCGGCGCAAGGAGACGACGGGGAGAAGCCGAGTCGGACGACCATCAAAGCTTGAAGATGAAGGAGTTCGAGAAAAAGAAAGGTATAACCCCCTAACCGAGTAGTTAGCAACTCGTAGTTAGGTTGTTAGTTAGATGTTTAACAAAGATCCGGTTTTGAGTCCATGTTACCACCTCTAATGAAAATTGTTTTTCACCAAATTCCGCATGCCCGAAAGTACCGGGAGAGGTAGCATGGACTTACATTTTCTTCTCTCTCTCTCCTGGTAGCGACCATGTCACGCTTTAATCAGGATAATAATATGGATGCATTGACCAAAACTGCTTATTATACTGAGCTAGGGAACGTTGGTTCCGCTCTATCTTATAACTGTTATAAGTCCGAGTAGGAAATAGGAGAATATCTGGATTCCCATGCCACCAAATCGAAGAAAGTACATGTTGATGCATCTTCTTCAGGTGTGTTCATTACCGAGAACTATTTTTTAGTATCCTCTACGTCCTGGGTATGTGATACCGGATTAGGATCTTATAAATATAATATGTTACATAGGCTACAGACAGGTAGAGAATTGAGAATAGGTGATTGTTCTCTAGTGTGGAGAATGGTGCAATTGTTGCAGCCAAGTCAGTTGCCAAATATCATCTTGTATTACCAAATGGTAAATACATTGATTTTGAACAAATGTTATTAGATACCGTACCTGATATACAACATTACATCATATTCTTTATTGATTTAAAGAAGGATATAATTCTGTATTCGAGGATAATGTTTTGAACATTTTCCTGAATCAAGAGTTGATTCGATCAGGCACGTTATATAATAGCATATACGTTCTAAATCAAACCACAGTTCAAGGTAATTAAAACACACACAAGAGGAGTAGTTCAGAAATGAACGAATCCTTCTTATGGTATTGTATACTAGGTCATATCAATGCGACACGGCCAGCTAAGTTACATAAGGATGAATATGAGAATCTGTTTGAATTTTCATCTTATGAAACTTGCCAGTCTTGTCTCAAAAGTAAAATGACCAATACTCCGTTTACTGAAAACAGAGAAAGAGTTAGTAAATTCTTAGGATAGATACATGATGATGTATACGGTCCAATGTCTACAAATGCCAGGATTGGTTCTTTGTACTTCATTACATTCACTAATAATCTCTCGAGATTCAGACATATGTTCCTGTTGAAACACAAGTCTGAAACTTTTGATAAATTCAAGGAATATAGCTTGAAGATTAAGAACCAAACGGGTAGAAGTATTAAGTCTTTCGATGTGATCGAGGAGGAGAATACTTGCGCATAGAGTTCCTGGAGCATTCTAAACAGAGAATGGGATTCTCTCTCTGCTTACTCCTTCTTATATACCACAGCACAACGGTGTATCGGGTAGAGGTATCACACCCTATGAGATATGGCGCGCTCTATGATGAGTACTGCTGAGTTACCTGTTTCCTTTTAGGTGTTATGTACTTGAGAAGCTGCATACCTATTGAATGGGGTTCCGTCCAAATCAGTGCCTACCACTACATATGAGATATGCAATGGGAAGAGACCATGTCTTAAGCGAGTTAAGATATGGGGTTGTCCGGCCTATGTTGAAAAGAAAAATCCGGACAAGCACGAGGCAAAGTCAGTTCTGTATAAGTTTGTTGGATATCCCAAACATTTGCGAGGGAATATCTTCTACCACTCTGAGGAGCAAAAAGTGTTTTGTTTCTCAGCATGCCACCTTTTTAGAAAAGAAATTTCTTATGAAGAAATTTGTGGTCATGAGGTAAAACTGGAAGGAGTTCCAGCTAGACAAACTAACAGCTGATGATTTGGTGAAACCAAGGGATTCAATAGTCTCCAACGAACCTCAGCCTTTCCATGAATCTGGTAGGGTTCCTCATCCACCTGAGAGATAATACGGTTTCCTCAGTGACGGTGGGAGCGAGAATTGCATCATGGTAGATGATGACCTAACTAGGTTCAGGCAGGCCATCACGAGTGGGGACTCAGTGAAAAGGCTGGATGCTATGCGATCAAAGATGGAATCCATGTACACCAACAAAGTATGACTTTGAAACACCTGAAGGGGTAAAACCCATTGGGAGCAAATTGGATCTTAAGAAGATTCTTGGTGTGGATGGAAAAGTTGAGACTTTCAAATCTATGCTTAAGTCCATTAGGATCAATGCGCGCATCGCGGAGTTGGAACATCTGTTTTGATGTGACAGTCAAAGAGTTTGACTTCATTAAAAAGGTAGATGAACCTTATATATACAAGAAGGTTGTAGAGAGTAAGGTTGTCTTCCACGTATTGTACGTAGATGACATACTCTTGATAGGAAATGGTTTCCTATGCTACACTCGGTCAAGCTCCTCTTATCACGAGGATTCTCCATAGAAGATCTGGATGATACCTACTATATCTTATGGATAATGATCTATGGTGATAGATCTAGGTGGATGTTGGGAGTGTCCCAAATCCAGGTACATTAACACCGTACTAAAAGGGTTTAGTATGGAGGATTCTAAGCGTAGTGGTTCACCCACTTACTCAGGAATCACTCTCTCCAAAAAGATGTCTTCCAAGACTGATTTAGAGAGAGCTCGCGTGCAAAGGATACCCTATGCTTCGGCAGTAGGCTCTATCATGTATGCGATGTTATGTACCAGACCAAATGTCTCACTACGTGTAGTGATCAGGTATCAATCGGATCTTGGGAGAATCACTGGACAGCTGGGGAGGACATTCTAAAGTACTTGAGAAGCACTAAATGAATGTTCTTGGTTCGAGCTTCCAGAGTGATAAGGTCGACTGAGAGTCAGTCACAGGCATAGTCTTTACCCTCAGTGGATGGACGGTATGTTGGAAGAGTTCCAAGCTAGATACCGAGACATACTAGACGATAAAGGCTGAATACATTGCTACCAATGATGCTGCCAAAGTGGCTGCCTGGGAATTTTCTTGTTCATGAGATGAACAAGGTTCCTACCATTGAGCGTCCAATAACTGTTATTATGACAACAATGGAGTTATGGTTTTGGCCTAGGAACGAAGGTCCCATCAGCGTTCCAGACATATTCTGAGGCAAGTATCACCTGATCAGAGAGATGGTTGATCTCCCAGGGATCGAGGTCAAGAGAGTAAACACGAAGGATAACACATCGGATCCACTCACAAAGGCCTTCCCCCAGAGAGAATTTTGTGGGATGGTTGAGTATGGGATACTACAACCACTGCTATATTGTTGGGTATTGGATACTACAACAGATGGTCTTAGTGCAAGTGGGAGATTGTCAGTTATATGTATGCCTTAGAGGCCATTACTGTACACGTGATGTATATTGTAGTGGATGCTTGGACATATATAGGGAGGACTTTCTTGCTCAACATGATAGTATGCTATCTGGTTGCTCTTTATCTTAACAGGTACACTTATTATCTCTCTATTACATGCTGATAAAGCCCTTAGGATGAGTACTTGACTACAAGGACTATGATGCAGATCATGCTAGTGGGGACATGGGTAGTCGGAAAGTACATCCTTCAAATATTCCTAGTCCTGGGAGTATCGAGACAGGGCATCGATACTCCAGAGTAGACTAGAGTATACGCTTCTCGACCCATATGATGGGCGATGGATGATGCCACATCCATTAGTGTTTGACATCAGAGAAGGTATACGGATGCTCAGTGGAGACTGGGTACACTGAATAGACTCTCCGAGAACTCATAGATGGTATTATACCTATCGTCGGATAGCAGTTCTCTGGTGACACTAGTACAGGTTAGTCTGTAGACCCGAGATCATCATATAGTCATGTGTGATTCCCAGTGTGCTTTGATTTCCACCATACCACGGTCAAGAGATCGTGCAAAAAGGTGGTTTTTGGGTACAGTCCCGAGTCACATGGAGGCAATGAGCGATAGGAGGGGTTTCCTCTCTCTCGGTATTGGGAGTTGATGTTGCGCTATGCTCGATTGGCCATTACAGGAAATCCCTGGCCAGGGTTGTTGAGATTTACTAGTAAGTGTTATCAGTAGTTTCTCGAATCATTATGGACCTTTCATCGGCATGACTTATCAGGCTATTGGGGTCTGACGTTATACCACCCCCAGGCTGTTGATATGCGACATATCAGACGAAGAGACCGGACTGTACGGTAGTGTTACTAATTGGATTTGCAGGAGTATGAGCATGCTTGCTTGTTGATCTTCTGATCGCTTAACACCTGGGTGGCCGTTATGTTTAGCAGACCGCTTGCGTCTTATGGATGTTTGATATGATCATCACCTACTGCCGACGTATTGACGAGTCTTTAGAGTCCTACACAGAGGTTTCCTGGTTCATGCGAAACGAAGTAGGATAACATATGTGATATGTGCGGGACCGAGATTAATACGATATGTGATACCATATTCTATTTTCGCGATATGTGATATAGGTCGGTTATATATAATATAGCCGGGTTATCGGATCAAGTGTTGATTCGATAGATTGTTACATTTGATATTGGTCGGTTGTATGAGATATAGCCGAATTATTAAATCAAGTGTTGGTTTAATAATCTAATGTATAATTATATATTTGATATATTAATGCGCATTAACTAATATTAGCTCACTTATTATTTCTTTTCTCACTTGTTTGTGCACATATTATATATGCGATATATATTAGTGTACATAGTTTTGTGTCATGCTTGATGATACATGCTTCATGGGTGTGTGAGACTTACACCATACTAAGTGATAATCAAGGTTTTTTTTTTATATTCTTAAGTAATTCAAAAATAGATTGGAAATTTTCATGGCAAGAAGCTTGGAGAAGCTTGCATGACTACTTTTGTTTTACTAAAGATATTTATTAACCCAATCTTTATCCTATACTATGGTTAAGTCTCTACAAGGGTTAGCATATGATGTTAACTCACCCATGGTTTCTATTGTCACCTCATGAGTTCATTCTTCATCTCATTACTTCATCATCTTCCTTATGAGAAAAAGCTTGCTAGTTTTTCTAAGTGTTGAAATATTGTCAGAAAAAGAAATCTAAAGTGAGCCCATTTCCTACTTCATCATTTTTTACTATTAGCCATTTAGTTTAGAGTGTTTGCTTCACTAAACCCTAATTTAGTGAATAGGTAGCATGAGCTTGAGTCTCCTTGACGTAGATCATCTTCGGCTTCGAAGACTTCGAGTACGTTTGCATCTTTCACCTTGTGGAGCCTCTCAAGAGTTCGGAAGATCAGAACTCGCAGCGAAGGGACTTCTACACGGAGCATTTGAAGTGAATGACCGGCCTACAAAGGTTGTATTCCACATTCACTTAGTTGTTAAGATGTTAACATTGCTAGTTCATTTAAAACTCTAGTTAAGATTCTAGGGTTAGGGTTCTTTAGTTCGGCAAAAATTTGAAAACAGCATGGACGATACCTTCCGAAACCTTGCTGCCTTGCTAAGTAACCCTAACATTACGCAACGCTCTCCCTTGTCGTACGAAGTCCATGCGAAGGTACCTACATTTCAATGAATATTGTATCGTAAACAGAAATCAAATACGAGAAATCCGATATGGCATACGAAGGGTACATAGGTTAGAACCTACGAACTACGCATGTAAGAATAGCTAAAAAAATCCTCGATGTCGATGTACAAATGTCAAACCACCGAGTTAAAACACAAATACCAAAACAAAATTCATTAAAAAGTCGTAAAACGAAGACAGAAACTCAAGAAAACACCTCCAGAATTTTCCTCAGGTCAAATTAGCCAATTTTGCATATGGGGTAGGTCTAATTTACTGAAAATGGAGCCATAGACCAAGCGCGAGGCAATTTCCTGGTACCAAGGCCGCAATTTGCGGCCAAAAGGAGATTATTTGCGGCCATGATAAGGAGTTAGGGTCTCGGGTCTTGGGGATAGTTTCTAGGTTGCCTACACACCTCTTAGTAATTGCTAAATATTTTTCAGGTCCTCCGGGTCATAGCAGATTCCTAAACATCATCACAAATTCCATAAGTTTCGATATCGGCAGATTCAAGGTTCAAGTTTTTAGGGTTAAGCTTCTGGTTTTTCCAGAATTCTAACACTAGATGGGTTGTGGTCACAACTAATCCTCAAATACACCTTTACACTTCATAATATCTCCTGACCCTCATCTTGGAAAATTCTAACCTTACTAATCTACACAAGTTTTACTCTAAACCACACTAAAATATGAGGAAAACAAGATTCTAAACTAATGGTGTAGGATTATACATCATTTGGAAACTCAAGAAAATTCTTGAGTTGCTCAAAGTCTTCAAAATCCAAACTTAAGGCCTCTATATGGTTTGTGGTGGACTTGGGATCAATTTTAGTGAAGGTGACACGGGTGATTTGAGGTAGTTTTTGGGGTGGTCAAAGGTGGTAGAGGAGGTGGAAGGTGAGGAGATGGAGGAAGAGAAAAATGGTGAAGAGAAAATGAAGATGTGATGAAGAGGAACCATGAGGGTGTGTAGAAGTTTCCTTCTATCCCTCTCTCTCTCTCTCTCACATGCCCCATGATACTTGTCCTATCAAGTCACTCTCATCTCATTTCTTTTCTTTTTACCTTTTTCTAAAAATCAAGAGCAAAACAAAGTTTAAATGTAATGAAACATAGCCATGGTTCAATAAAATGTGACAAGTGTTTTTGCAACATATCATGTCGCATGCCATGCACATAAGTATGATTAGTACATGATTAGTGAATATTTATCAAGTTTAGAAATAAACTCGTATACAAATAATTGTATAATTAATTATAAAATACCCAAATCAACTAAACACCTTCAAAATCAATAATTATATAAATTTCCAAATATTTATAAAATTTACTATTTTAATTATTTAATTTCCCCAAAACAACATTTTGTTTTCTGAAATGTTACAAGTTCCATACGAAAGCATGGGGAGACTCCTGATTGATTCCAAGAATTAGATGTTGTGTTAAGAAATATAAAATGTTCACAACCAAAGAAATTTGTATCGCCGCAATCAATAACGGTGTTGCATATAGCGCTTGTTAGTGAGCACGGATCGTCCACAGAGATTCGTGTTTTGATTGATCTTGTTTTAGATGAATTGAAATGAAAATAGTAAAGAAAATGATTCAAGATTTGTGAGATTTAGTTTCAAGAAACATAAAGAAAATAGATCTAGAATCAAGAATCAAGAAGTTATCCCCAATCAATTTGATTTATCAAAATTATGAAGATTAGCTTGTAGGATTCGATTGAGTTAATAGCTAATGATGAATCTAATAATTCCTAATCTTATATATTGATAATTTATATCTAGATTGATGATGAAGAATGAAGATTATGGATCAATTGAAGAAACTAGGGTTTCTCCTTCACCATCCCTTGTCTTTTCAATCATAATCATTCGGATCTAGCCTCTAGCAAAGAAAATCATCGATCGTTTGATCCCTAATTTGCAACGAAATAATCAAGAAGTGATCTCGCTCCAAATTAGGTCAACAACGATTCTTTTTGCTAAAGATTCACAAATTTCATAAGACATAAGATTAGTATGAAGATTTGATCATCATTAGATCTATCAATTCTCTCGAATCCTTTACAAGCGGAGATTTCACTCACACATCATGAAATATGAAAGAATCAAGAATCGATAAATTTTCATAGTGCAAGAATGTAAAGAAAGGAAGAATTACAATTATAACCTTTATTAATCGATGACAAGGTACACATTCACTCAATTTGAGGTTACAAGATTTGAGGAGGTTACTAGATCCGTCGAAATTAGCTTCACATCGATCTTTATGAGTCATGGAACGGTTGCGATCACTTGCTCTTGATGAAGACCGGCGTCGCGATAAAGGATCGTCGATGGCTTGCTTGATTTGTTCTCAATGAATCTTGATTTGGCTTTGGATTTAGATTTGGGTTAGGGTTTTGGATCTCAAGTTATGTCACTCAACTTGTGTGTGAAATTATTGAACAACCTTTTGAATGAAGCCCTAGGTATCCTTTTATAGCTTTTCCTTCATCTTCCCCTAGAAGCTAGGATGTTATGAAGCTTGCATAGGAAGCCAGGTAAGTACCAAGCTTACACAAGAAGTTTGGCTGTTGTAGAGAAGCTTCTGGAGTAATCTAGGGTTTTTGAAGTGTCTTGATGAAGCTTGGCAGTTGAAAGGAGGATTCTGGAAAAAGTACCAACCGCCGACAAGTCAGATCGGCCGCGGATCCGCGGCGGATCGTCCTGATCCGGCCGTGGATCTGCGGCCGTTTGATGAGTTTGATGGCTGGTTTTCTCAGTGTCTCTTGATGTTGGCTTTAGGGTTCTTCTCTGATACCTGGAATCTTATTATTGTTTCTTGGTTGCTGCCAGATTTCAAGTCTTTGACTTGATGCGTTTTATTGGCACTTTTGTGATTCCAGTTTTTTGACCTGAAGAATTTTCTGCACATAATCTCGATAAAGTATGTTGAGATATACAAATTCATACATGTAGTAATAAACACTTAATTTCCCTCATAATGCCGGTTATAATGTATAACACATGTTATTTTATATTTTGCAGACGAATTGCTAATATGTGCTATATTTATATCAAACACCTTTAGATGATTAGAAAGAGTAGGGAAATTGATGTGTTAAGAATGCAATATTTTCGACTGATCAAATTCCCCCAAACTTAATTTTGGTCTTCTCGAGCAAACATCTTTTATTCAAAAGAAGAAGAAAATATAAGAAAAAGAAAAACTAACTAGCACACTTTCGTAGGCCACACGATTGCACTGAGCATGTGCAACAAGCTTTAAACCTCTAGGGGTCCCTAGTAGGAGGAGTGTTGTCACCTAAGGGTTTTCAGCGGATTACACCCACAAAATCCCATAATAAAAGGAAGACAGTGAAAGTTATATATAAAGATAAGAATTGTAAAAGAAAGACTTTGAAAATTAGAGTTTCCAACTTCACAAGCTTTTCAGTTGTCATGAGCCCTATCTTAATAGTCCTGAAAAGATATTAGAAATTACATCATCTCTCAATAAAACATCGTTTTTATTCTTCATTCTTATCTTTCTTCCAAACATCGATCATATACCCCTACGTGTGTGTAATAGACATCCCTACACTCGGAGAATTCAATTCAAGCTATCATACTCTTGTCCATCTACCTCAGTACTTTTTAATCGATGAATATTTAAGATGAAATTTGCTCACACATTTTTCATGCGACCGTTAATACTTCTTGAGCTAATAACCGACCGCTTACTGCATGTGCTTGCTTATTAGGCGTATTAGTATTTTTCTCGTCTTGCAACACCTAAGGCTTAGCAGTGACTCCCAAACCAGTTGGTCTAAGACACTAGGTGATAAAGCACCCTCGCTATATTTTTTATGTTGCCTTGGTATTAACAAAACCAGTGTTCATGTTACTTTTCACCATTTTATCTTTTAATATTTCCTTTTTTTTATTTTCGTACTTTGGCTTTTAGACAAGAGCATTTCAAGGTATTCTCTACTATCCCGAGTTTTAAGACGTGTGTAAGTGCGTATAGTAGGGTATCAACATTCAAATGTTTGGCTTCTTGAATAGGAACTATTTTTCAGACTTATTTTTATTATCCGCAGATTAGTGACTTCTTTCATCTTATTAACCTTTGAGACAACGGCTCATAACTACTTATTACTAGTTTGTTTAAAAAAACATCTAACTTTCTAGGTTTTCTTAAATTTTTCTAATCTTTTGGATGTAATATTTCACTATCTAATCTTTTATTATAAAATTAAATATTAAATATTTTTTTATATATGTTTTGTGCTTATGCAAAGTATGATGCAAAGTGATGCGCAAATAAGCACAAACCTCTACCAAATTTGTTTACAACAGTGTCCTCACTGTTGCTATCTGTTAAATCTCAGAAACCTGTAGACTTGAGAGGAAATTTTATTAACGGGGGCAATAATATATGAACATGAAAATCTCCCCCAAACTTATTCTTTTCACTCACCTCCATTCTATAGAAGATGCAGTATTTTTCAAGACATGGAGGTGAGACGGAGGGATTTTAGTCAAGATAAAGCGGCTCCTGTAAAAACAGGAGCTCCTCCGTGGGGTCTGTGGAAAAATACGGTTTTAATTTATGTCCATTTACTTTGAAAATTGTACCGTTTTCAACATTTTCAACCTCAACTGCTCCGTGCGGGTATACATACCGCACAACAAAAGGTCCTTTCCACCGAGATTTTAGCTTACCCGCATGAAGATGGAGACGTGAGTCGTATAGAAGGACTTGTTGACCTGGTATAAAAGTTTTTCTCAAAATGTTTTTATCATGAAATACCTTAGTCCGGTTCTTTACAATTACAGCATTATCGTAAGCTTCATCACGGAGTTCGCTTAGCTCGTTTAATTGCAGCTTCCGAAAGTTGCAGGTTTAATTTAAGTCAAAGTTAAGTTCTTTAATGGCCCACATTGCTTTGTGTTCAATCTCGACCAGAAGGTGGAAAGCCTTACCAAACACTAGACGATAAGGAGACATACCTAGATCGGTTTTATATGCGGTACGAAATGCCCAAAGAGCATCCGTTAATCTAATTGGCCAATCTTTTCGATTTTTAGAAACTGTTTTCTCCAATTTTTTTTTAATTTGTCTGTTGGAAACCACAGCTTGCCCGCTTGTTTGGGGATGATAGGGTATGAAAAGTTTGCGGTTGATTGCATATTTCCGCATCAAAGTCTCAAAAGACCGATTACAGAATTGCTTCCCGTTATCGCTAATGATAGCGCGTGGGTGTCCAAATCGTGAAAAGATATTTTCTTTTAAGAACTTAATGACAACCTTTTTTTCATTAGTGCGACAAGGAATAGCTTCCACCCTATTTCGAGACATAATCAACCGCAAGCAATATGTACAAATTCTCAAAGGAGTTGGGAAAATGACCGATAAAATCAATACCCCAAACGTCAAAAATTTCAACCACCCGGATAGGTTGAAGTGGCATCTCATTTCTCCGAGAAATCCTACCCGTGTGTTGACACTGTGGATAGGTTTTGCAATGATCAAATGCATCTTGGAATAATATCGGCCAATAAAAACTGCATTGCAAAACCTTCTCCGCCGTCTTTCGAGGACCAAAGTGATCTCTATATGCCTGATCATGACAAAAAGATAGAACACTCTTGAATTCATCATTGGGGACACATCGTCGAATGATCTGATCAGGACAATATTTAAACAAATAGGGTTCATCCCAGTAAAAATGTTTTACTCAGGATAGAAATCGATATTTGTCTTGTTTAGACCATTCGCGGGGGATAAGTCCCGTAGCAAGATAATTCACAATATCCACGAACCAAGGTTCATCGGATACATTCAAGAGTTGTTCGTCCGGAAAAGAGTCATTAATTGGCAGGGTCACAGGTGAAGAAGAGATGCGCGAAAGATGGCCGGCTACTACGTTTTCACATCCTTTCTTATCTCGAATAACAAGATCAAATTCTTGTAATAGAAGGATCCAACGTATTAACCTACCTTTTCTTCGCCAAAAGATGTTTTAAGGCGGAGTGGTCAGTGTGCACAACAATTGGTGAGCCAATCAAGTGAGGACTGAATTTTTCTAATGCAAATACAACTGTCTAAAGTTCCTTTTCGGTTATTGTATAATTAATTTGAGCATCATTCAGGGTCTTTCTTGCATAATAAATCACGTGTGGCATCATTTCAATGTGTTGTCCTAAGACTGCACAAACTGCAAAATCTGATGCATCACACAAAAGCTCAAACGGGTGGTTCCAATTTGGAGATGATAAAACGGGGGTTGTAGTGAGGGAGTGTTTAAGTAAGTTAAATGCAGCTTCACAATCCGAGTCAAAGTGAAAGGTTGCGTCCTTGGCCAAGAGAAGAGTTAAGGGTCTAGCAATTTTGCTAAAATCCTTAATGAATCTCCGATAAAAGCCTGCATGGCCAAGAAAAGATCGTATATCTTTGACGCATTTGGGATGAGGAAGGTTATGAATGACATCTATTTTAGCTCTGTCAACCTCAATGCCTTTTTGTGAAATAATATGTCCAAGCACAATTACCTCTTGGACCATGAAATGGCATTTTTTCCAATTCAAGGTTAAATTCTTCTCTTTATAACGAGTAAGAACTGCGTCAAGATGTGATAGGCAGTCATCAAAAGAATCTACGAATATCGAGAAATCGTCCATGAAAATCTCCAAAAATTTCTCGACCATGTCCGAGAATATCCCCATCATACACCGCTGAAATGTAGCGGGAGCATTGCATAACCCAAAGGGAATGCGTCTATAAGAAAAAGTACCGAAAGGATAAGTAAATGTGGTTTTATCTTGATCCTTTTTGGCAATAGGTGTAAGTATGCGGCAGCGCCCCGGCCGTCTAACAGACGCCAATATGCGGAACAAAACTTTTAAGAACTGGCGCTATCGCGTACTATAACCCGGATCTGGCATTAAAGCTAAACTATCATATTGTAAAGAGGATAGAATTGTTATACCGAACGATCCGAGTCCTTCGGTCTTTAACCATCATCCCACGCTTTGTTGCGGCGGCTTCGATCTTCTGAAACTCCAGTCTCGTCGTCCAGGTGGCATCACGTCGACGGACCTTTAAACGGGATCCCGCCTCTGAACCGAGGCAACTCGGTCGTCAAGTTTGCTAAAAGAGATGACCAAGATGAAGTAGAGAATGAGTAGAATACTTTGTCTCGTTACGTCCAAGGCTATGGACGAACGGTTAATGAAGTTGCCAATTGGATTCGGGTAAATGGAAATTGAACTATATGAAATTTCCATACCCTAAACAATCATAATCTTTTTCTCTCAAGCAAATGAAAAAACCATCATCTCTCACAAGAGGGGGCCGACCATAAATAGGAGATGGGGGAGGTGAGTGTAGGAGCTAGGAGGGTGATCATAAGGAAAAATATCAAGGATATTTATCATGAAGAAAGAATGAGTGGTATGAACACATTAAATGAATTAAGCCACCTCACTTAACACCTCACTTCACAATTAATGCAAATGATGAGTCACTAATCCTAGTCACCATTTCTAGAATCTTCTAGAACCATGACTCACCCAAAAGACGAAAGGATAAATCCGCATTTAACCGAATGTTAAATACGGCTGATAGAAAACTGGAAACTGGCAACTTCCAAAAGTGATCCTGAAACGAATTTCAGGATAACCCCGTAATGGTATAAACATACCCGCATTTGTATTACGACCGAAAACAAATGCATCTGAGACAAAAATATTATATCTACACAGTATAATACTGGGATCCGGCTTAAACCAAAACCTACCAGTATTATCTGCCCGAAAAATGACACGTGCGAAAACGCACGTGCATTTTCCGAACCTTGCCATAATCCCATACGGCATCTACTACGTTTCACCCGAACTTGGGAAAGTGTCTATGGGGGACTATAATGACTCATCAATACACTGGCACTGGGTATAACCATTAGCACGTCAGAGGTACAAGCTGTACGTAACGGTTTGCCTATGTATTGATAGAAAGGGAAGCTGACGAGCGAACTCATCTATAAACCCTACTGAGCCTGACAGTGACATTATCCGTACAGTCCGGAACGTTCGTCTATGAGTATCGCATATTAGGCCTAGGGGGTCGGTAAACGTCAGACCCCCAATAGCTGCGTAAGTCGTGTCAGAGAGCAGCCCAGAACACCCTGAGATACTACTGGTATACTTACCAGTATATCTTGATTACCCTGGCCAAGGATTTCGTGTAATGGCTCTCCTAAACACAGCGCGATCTCACCCCCAATACCGGGAGAGACAAATCCCCTGCCGATCCGCTCACTTGCCTCTAATGTGGTTCGGGACTGTACCCAAAATATACCTGTTTGCACGACTCCTTTGACCCGTGGTAGGGTATAAATCAAAGCACAGTAGGAACTCACACGAGACAAATGACGACCTTAGGTCGAGGAACTAACCTGTACACATGTCACCAGGGAACTGCTATCTGACGATATGTATAATACCAACTAGCATGTTCCCGACGAGTCCTGTCCGGTGTACTCATAACCCAATGAGCACCTGTATACATCTTAGGTGATCCAACTGACACCAGTGGCTTGTGAGACCGGCCACCGCCTCTCGTCGGTGTTTCGAATGTATACACTAGTCTACTCTGGAGTATCGATGCCCTGTCTCGAAACTCCTACGACTAGGGACACTTTAAGGATGTGCTTATAGACCCCAGCTCCCATATATATGCTCGCCATCATACTGCTGGTAGTCAAGCAAGAATCCTATGGACTCTATCAACATTTACATGATGATAAAGACAAACCAGATAGCATATTATCATCTCGAGTAAGACTGTTCTATCGGTATAGGTCCTCCCTCAATCATTGCAATCACGTACCTGCGATCCAATAATTGACTTAGAGGGCACTATATCCAACAATCTCTCACTTGCACTTAAGGCTAATTATTGCGATGTAGTATACTTACAGCTCGTGTTATACCGAGCATCCAACTCCTCTACAAATCAGTTTCACAAAGCTCGTTTGCAAAACTATTGTGTTTGAGAAATAGCCTCAGTGAGTGGATCCGCTTCGGTGTTTCTTTCTGTATCTCTCTATATCTCAACCTCGTGGAGAAAACCATCTCCCGAATTGAGTAATACCTGTCTTAGAATATGTCTGGATATCTGATGGGACCTAGTTCATAAATGAACTCTAAATCCAAACTTCTTAGACTGTATCAATCACTGAAACTAATCAGTGTCCAGCACCATGCCTCCTACAGTATCCCCTTGGACCACCTATCCATAATACTGTCCCTCATCTGAGGGAAAACTATAACTCTGACAATCACTCTGTTATCCATGTCACCTTTGAAGCCTGCAATGATAACCGTCTCCCGAAGGAGGCCGCCGTCATCAAATCCGTAGAACATTCACTTATGTTCTAAAACTGCTTCTGTATGTTTCTTCAGGATTGGATTAATATAAACTTATCGCATCTAGTGCAATAACGACATCTGGTGTGGTACTTGACATCTCACGATTGACTAAATTGCCCAAGCAAGTGATCTGTCAATCATTTACGTCCCTCTCCCTTTTAGTCTGTAAGACATCTTTAGAGAGGGTGCTCCATCACCTGCAGGTACACCACCATGCCAGGAGTCATCTATTCTAAAATACTATTAGAATACTGTCCAAGTACCCACATTGGGAAACTACCCAAATCTAGATCTAAAACCATAGATCTAGTAACCAGAATGTCAGATATTATATCCATATCCTTTGTGGAGAAACAACTGTGTGACGACCACAGTACAACCGATCGTAGTATAGGAATTTTACTTCCTACTCTGTGTATGTCATCTTAATACCAGGACATCACATCCTACTACCTTCTCTACAGATCCATCCCCTATTCTGATGAAGTCAAACCCATGACTGTCACATCAAAAATTAGATGATCTATCTCTGCTATATCTGCTCAAGTCTATAAATAGATATTAGCTACTTACCCACTATGCTTCCGCTGCTCCCACTGACTACGACAACCCTCTGGCAGAATAATATATACGTACACTTCTAAAACTAGTTTAGAACGTTGCTATACTTATCCTCCTGCCGGGTCTCACAGTCTGGAACAACAATAGTATCAAGTCTGGGTAAATAAGAACCTCCCTGTCACCGTCCTTAAGGCTACCGGAGTACCTCTCGGGTGTCTGAGGTTACCCACCATATCTGCGGAGTGGCTATTTGAATGTCAAACCTGATTGAATATATAGGTTCTATTAAATTTTCCGTAATCGTTTGCGGTTCTGGAATCACTTCCAGTTCTACCATACTCCCACTAATGTTTTCTGAAAAAATCCATTTTAATAAAACTGTGGTGAGTCAAGAACAATATCATTATTGATCTTCCAGATGGTAGAAAATCAACCCTCGTCGAAGCTAGGGTCAATCCACAAACTGCCATTACAGAAACGTGCCTTGAGTTTTCCAGTGTCTGTTTTTAAACATAAGCTGGACAACTCTCCTTACCTTAACATCGTTAAGATATGAAGCAATCTATATCCAATATAGAAACATAGGCGCTTATTTAATTTGGAACCAAATTCTAATCATGCAGCTGTCTCCAGTGCCTATCAACTTAATGGAGAGAGGCTAATCAGCATTATTCAACTTAGGAATCCTTCCAATTATGAGTAACCTGAAAGAGAAACAAGTTTCTCAAAATCATTACTATCAACTTAATATCAATCACAAGAATCTACATCTTCGATTTCTTAGAAGAATCGCGATACTTGCGATACATGGTTCTCTACTTTATTCTTATACCCACAACTTCTCAATACTTAGACATTGTATTTCTACGAAACACTTGTCTATAAACTAGAGAAGTCACAAGTAAATAGAATATAGTACGAGGACCAACCCCTTTATCCTGATGGACACTGGACAACATACAATACTCTGTATAAATCCGCTGAGTTGAGTAACTCAAAACCTGTGCGTCGTAGGTTGAAAACTGTCCCCAGGCGATTTCCTCAAATATCACCAATTACAATGAATTCTGATATAATGAGGATGATCACCTAATTCCCAATAACTTGCTCCCACTCAACATCTGTAAAACTATACAGATGTGAGAATCATACCTGGTAAATACATACCCTGGAGTAAGTATTTTAATCGGGAAATCAGTTTTCTATTAACAATGCACAGTAAATATGAAACATAAATATGTTTGGTAGGGGTATCCTGGTATTCCTAGTAATGCCTCTTCCATAATCCAAATCATGACTTTAACCGTATATTTCCCTGCCACCTTTCCAATTCCCTTTATTTGTCTTTAGTCATTACCTTCTGTACACCATCATTAGGCTAAATGGTTTTCTTCCTTCCCTACCGTTCGGCACCAGCCTATGGTTTGGAAGAAGACTATCCAGTAAGCATAATAGGTGTACCCTCCTAAACCAAGGAGTACTCGCAACTTGAGAGAAGGTGATGATAAAAGACAACTGAATAAACCTTATTCCTATTTCTCCTGAACCAGAATCCATCCTCGAAAAAATATCCTTCGAGTTCGTATATAACCATACGATGGATTTATCCAATGGAATTGGATGTTCGTAGTGATACGGGTTGTTCTGGAGAAAAAGGTAAAGTAGGAGTGGCGATAAAGTACGCGGTTTGGTCGTGAATGATAACGGTCGCAATTTACTTTGCTTTCTTTCTAATCCCTTTATTTTGTCTTTATTTATTACCTTCTGTACACCCGGCTTAGGCTAATTGGTTTTCTTCATTCCCTACCTTTTGGCACCTGCCTATGGTTTGGAATAAGACTATCCAATAAGCGTAATAGGTGTACTCTCATAAACCAAGGAGCCCTCGCAACCTGAGAGAAGGCGATAATAAAAGACAACTGAATAAACCAATTCTATTTCTCCTGAACCTGGATCCATCCTCGAAGAAATCCCTTCGAGTTCGTATATAACCATACGATGGATCTATCCAATGGAAGTGGATATCCGTAGTAATACGGGTTGTTCTGAGAAAATACAAAGGGTAAAAGAAGGAGCGGCAATGACTTATGCAACTTTAGACAATCCAAAAGCCAGTAAATTAAGAAGGTTCGGTCAACTTTGGTCACTGAGTTATAGTCTAGGGTCGGTCAAAAGGTCGCTGCCAAAGAGAGAGAGAAAAGAAACATTCTGCGTGCACTCTAACCTAGATCAGAATGGTTATCACTTTATCTAATTAGGAAACCTCTCACTGTAATCTCAAATTCTCCTCCAAACCTTAAAGAAGAATTAGTCGGGATCACCCGAAGAGTAAACCAACTCATCAGTGAGAATCGGGATCCAACTATCATTGCATGATAACTTGATGGAAGCCACTCAAGTTAACATACTCCAGAAGGTATGCGCAAGTCTGGCAAGTTTCCTGTATGTTTGAAACTCCCGATATAATTTTTTATCCCATGCTCTTATGACCTTGACGTAGGCCAACAAATCATAAGTCATATGTCAAGTTCTGCCCGTCGTTGTCCTGATTAATTTAGGTCATCGTACATGCCCTTGACATAGGCCAACAAGGCTGTACGTCTGTCCTAAACTAATGCATCTATCTATGCAACAAATGAATACCCAGCAGCTACCAAACATTACGCCTTGACGTAGGCCAACAAACATAGCTTGAATACTACTGACCATCTATAAGAAATGACGGAGGTTTACGGCTGGTTTTTGGCGAAAAACCTTTAACGTAATGAACTTGATCTCGTTGAAGGAACCTAACAGATAAATATAGTGGCGAAAACTTTTTGCTAAAGAGATCATTCCTGGTGAAGGGATCTCGTCTCTTTCCTCGTGGAATGAGGTGTAGAATATTCTAACTGAATACCGTGATGCAAAGCAACTTGTAATCGACTATATTTAAGTTATTACCCTGACGTAAACTTCTGCCCAAAGGGTCACTCCCGGTGAAGGGATCTCGGCCCTTGCCTCGTCGAATGAGGTGCAGGATATTCTAACTGAATACCGCGATGTATAACAAAAGGAAACGACTTTGTAATTTGTTCCAACAACATCAAATATAAGTTTGTTTTATCCTTGCATTAATTAGAATCAATGCAGTCCCATCAATCAATCACACCAGAAAAGAACGAAAATAAAATGTACCTATATGCCATCCGCATTCGCCACTGGGTCCCGTCATCACCCGTTAGGTTACTTAACTAACGACAGAGCGGGAGATGGACTAGCGCGGGTGTAAAACATATACAACATCTAATAGTATATAGACTAATATACAATAATCGCTCCAGGCGTGATAATATGCAACATTACAGAAAAGTAATAAGTATCACAGAACAATACAGATAATCTGGGATCCCCGGGTTTCACAGAGCCACTGCTGAAACCTGACGTTCCTCTGGTCGTGTGGATAGCCTGTGTAATGAAACCTAGACCCCTACGGGTGCGGCAAGTTACCCGCCAAAACCTGAAGCGAGGTAGTACCCCACAGCATAGTGAATGGGACACCCGGCACTTCACGGAATCCGGTAAATTGAGCACCCCTCCTTGGGTCAAACTGTACCCCCTACGAGTGCGGCGAATAGTCTGCCAATTCTAGAGTGAGGTCCCTTTGCCTCTCAAAGCCATAAGATAAGGACCCGTTGCCCTCCAGAACCCGGCTATCCGTGCACTCCTCCATGGGATAAACCTAGTACAAAAATGAAAATATGTACAACGGGTACATCGACCTCGACCCGGTCGTGCCCCAAAAGAATATTATACAACAGGCAGTGACAGCAGTCCACAAGTCGGACGCTCGCCCCGCAATATCAAATGTACAAATAAATCCAAACTGCACTATCATTGCACCCTGCTATCCACCACGACAAATCCGCAACATCACAGCACAACACAGAACATCAACACGAATGTCACGTTCGCAAACCCGTCTAAAAGAACTATAGCAATCAGACGCGGTTTACCGATCAAATGACATTCCCGGTCGGAGATATAAAGTAAGTACTGTAAAACTAATACGTTTAAAATTTCGATCGACAAAATTTCCCGAAGTGGGCCCCAAAAACATCTGCTGTACAGTAACCAAATATGGGCCCAAAAGAAACATTTCAGAAACCACAACTTCCCAAGATAAGCCTACAGGAGAATTTTGAAGCACTGTTCCCACAGTACTGCCGCGGTTCCGCGGCGGTCACGTGGGATCACGTGCTCAAAATTTCTACGTTTGCTTAAAAAACCCTGATTGTTTTTCTGTGCTATGCAAAATAATTTTTAGAACAGTTTTAAAAACAACAGAAACTTTGAACTGGAATTTTGCGGTTTTCGAAAATTCGTTCGATCGATGTTTTAAACGCGTTAGCACAAGTTAGTATAGCTTAATGGTGAGGCTCTGATACCACTGTAAGTATGCGGCAGCGCCCCGGCCGTCTAACAGACACCAATATACGGAACAAAAATTTTAACAATTGCCGCTATCGTGTACTATAACCCGGATCTGCCATTAAAGCTAAACTAACATATTGTAAAGATGATAGAATTGTTATACCGAACGATCCGAGTCCTTCGGTCTTTAACCATCATCCCACGCTTCGTTACGGCGGCTTCGATCTTCTGAAACTCCAGTCTCGTCGTCCAGGTGGCACCACGTCGACGGATATTTAAACGGGCTCCCGCCTCTGAACCGAGGCAACTCAGTCGTCAAGTTTGCTAAAAGAGACGACCAAGATGAAGTAGAGAATAAGTAGAATACTTTGTCTCGTTACGTCCATGGCTATAGACGAACGGTTAATGAAGTTGCCAATTGCAGTCGGGTAAATGGAAATTGAACTATATGAAATTTCCATACCCTAAACTATCATAATCTTTTTCTCTCAAGCAAATGAAAAAACCATCATCTCTCACAAGTGAGGGTCGGCCATAAATAGGTGAGGGGGGAGGTGAGTGTAGGAGCTAGGCGGGTGATCATAAGGAAAAATATCAAGGATATTTATCATGAAGAAAGAATGAGTGGTATGAACACATTAAATGAATTAAGCCACCTCACTTAACACCTCACCTCACAATTAATGCAAATGATGAGTCACTAATCCTAGTCACCATTTCTAGAATTACTCACCAAAAGACGAAAGGATAAATCCGCATTTAACCGAATGTTAAATACGGCTGATAGAAAACTGAAAACTGGCAACTTCCAAAAGTGATCCTGAAACGAATTTCAGGATAACCCCGTAATGGTATAAACATACCCGCATTTGCATTACGACCGAATACAAATACATATGAGACAAAGATATTATATCTATACAGTATAATACTGGGATCCGGCTTAAACCAAAACCTACCAGTATTATCTGCCCGAAAAATGACACGTGCGAAAACGCACGTGCATTTTCCGAACCTTGGCATAATCCCATACGGCATTTACAACGTTTCGCCCGAACTTGGAAAAGTGTCTGTGGGGGACTCTAATGACTCATCAACACACTAGCACTGGGTATAACCATTAGCACGTCAGAGTACAAGCTGTACGTAACGGTTTACCTATGTATTGATAGGAAGGGAAGCTGACGAGCGAACTCATCTATAAACCCTACTGAGCCTGACAGTGACATTATCCGTACAGTCCGGAACGTTCATCTTTGAGTATCGCATATTAGGCCTAGGTGGTCGGTAAACGTCAGGCCCCCAATAGCTGCATAAGTCGTGTCAGAGAGCAGCCCAGAACACCCTGAGATACTACTGGTATACTTACCAGTATATCTTGATTACCCTGGCCAGGGATTTCGTGTAATGGCTCTCCTAAACACAGCGCGATCTCACCCCCAATATCGGGAGAGACGAATCCCCTGCCGATCCGCTCACTTGCCTCCAATGTGGCTCGGGACTGTACCCAAAATATACCTGTTTGCACGACTCCTTTGACCCGTGGTAGGGTATAAATCAAAGCACAGTTGGAACTCACACGAGACAAATGACGACCTCAGGTTGATGAACTAACCTGTACACATGTCACCAGGGAACTGCTATCTGACGATATGTATAATACCAACTAGCATGTTCCCGGTGAGTCCTGTCCGGTGTACTCATAACCCAATGAGCACCTGTATACATCTTAGGTGATCCAACCGACACCAGTGGCTTGTGTGAC
Source organism: Agapanthus africanus (assembly GCA_030015575.1). Lineage (NCBI taxonomy): Eukaryota > Viridiplantae > Streptophyta > Magnoliopsida > Asparagales > Amaryllidaceae > Agapanthus > Agapanthus africanus. The sequence goes on from CM057343.1 coordinate 161,224,990, forward strand.
CGGCCACTGCCCCTCGTCGGGGTCTCGATGCCCTGTCTCGAAACTCCTACGACTAGGGACACTTTAAGGATGTGCTTATAGACCCCAGCCCCCACATATATGATCGCCATCATACTGCTGGTAGTCAAGCAAGAATCCTATGGGCTCTATCAACATCTACATGATGATAAAGACAAACCAGATAGTATACTATCATCTCGAGTAAGGCTGTTCTATCGGTATAGGTCCTCCCTCAATCATTGCAATCACGCACCTGCGATCCAATAATTGACTTAGAGGGCACTATATCCAATAATAGGGACCTGGTTATAGCCAGAGTATCCATCCATGAAGCAATAATATTCCCGTTCAGTTAAGCGTTCTAACATCTGGTCAATAAAAGGTAGAGGAAAGTGGTCTTTCCTCGTTGCGGCATTGAGTTTTCTATAATCAATACATACACGTCACCCAGTTTGAGCGCGTTTCTGGATCAACGCATTAGCATCATTTGTTATGACCGTGATGCCAAATTTCTTAGGGACTACATGAATTGGACTTACCCATTGGCTATCAGAGATTGGTTAAATGATACCACTGTCAAGGCATTTGACGATTTCTTTCTTTACCGCCTCCTTCATGACAGGGTTTGTCCGTCTCTGTGGTTCTCGGGTTGGCTTGGTTTCATCCATCAGATGTATATGATGTTCAACAATCAAGGGACTAATCCCTTTGATGTCAGCCATAGTCCAACCAAAATCCTGAGTATTATATCTCAATACCGTCAAAAGCGCATTCTCTTGCACTGAGGCTAGAGAAGCGGATATGATCACCGGTAAAAACTCATTCTTACGTAAATATGCATATTTAAGATGAGAAGGAAATAATTCGAGATCTAATGTCGGTGGAGAAACAATAGAAGGTGGGGTAAAAGAATGACATTCAGATTCACGAAGAAGCTCATAGCCTGCAAAGGATACAGACTCGGAAAGTGATGAGTCAAAAGTTTCAGACTCAGGAGTGGGAAAAATGTCCTCACTAAGATGTGCAAGATCAAACATTGATGTGCTAATGTCGTCGAGATTATCAAAGCAAAGTTCATCAACCTCGCAGCTTTCGGGAGCTATCTCATGGACAGAACAGACATCAAGAATGTGAATAGAGGGTTCAGACGGCTGACTTCCAATTTTGTAAATGTTCAGTTCAATTGTCATTTTTCCAAAAGATAGGTTCATAGAACCGTTTCGACAGTTAATGACAGCATTGGAAGTGGCAAGGAATGGTCGACCCAGAATCACCGGAATTTGGTTCCGTGGGTTTTCTACAGGTTGTGTATCAAGAACAATAAAGTCCACAGGGAATATTAATTCCCCGACTTTTATCAACACATCCTCAAGTTCACCCCGAGATTTGGTGATTGATCGGTCTGCCATTTGGAGAGTGCAATGAGCTAGTTTCAACTCTCCAATCCCTAACTGCTCGTAGACAGAGTATGGAAGCAGGTTAACAATTGCGCCAAGGTCAAGCAGAGCACGTTTAAGGTTTTTACCCCCAATAGAAATCGAGATTGTAGGACATCGAGGGTCCTTACGTTTCTTTTGTTACTTTAGGGTAAAAGCAATGCTAACATTATTTGTCATGAATGCCTTTTTGGGAACTTGAGTCTTCCTCTTCCTAGTGCACAAGTCCTTTAAAATTTTCGCATAAGACGGAACTTGTTGGATAGCATCTAGGAGATGGATGTTGATGTTAACCTGTTTGAAAATTTCCATAATCTTCTCCATATGTGGACTCGATTTGTTCCCCTTAACCAATTCGGATAAGGAGATTTAGCAATAATAGCTGGGTCCAACATTGGAGAAGGTGGTGTGTATGGAAATGATCCCAGAATAGGAGTGGGGATCATCTTTGGTGGACTAGAAGAAATATGCTGAGGGTTTGAGCCTTGAGGAAAATGAAGAATAGGCTCGCAAGAAGGTGGTGGGGTAGACGAACAAGGGTCAGAAGTAGAAGTGGATGTGGAAGCGGAAGGAAAAGTGGAAGTGAAAGCCGGGGTATTATTGATTAATTCATTATGATTATCAATCTCTTCACCGACTTGATTATTCAGCACTTTTCCGTATCTCAACGTTGTAATTGCATTCACATTGTAGTATTGTGAATGTCCAGGATTCGGAAGGGGTTGAGACGGAAGTTTCCCTTTCTCTCTAGCACTCATTTCGGCATTCAATCGTGCAATTTGTGCTTCCATCGATTTTATACTCTCAGCTTGGGAGGCGGAGATTTTCTTTATATCATCGATAGAAGACTTAACCTCAGCCGAAACTTGCATGAAATTTTTCAGAATCAAATTCATGGTTTGTGCGAGTGAAGAGGAGTCATTAGTACGGGTCAATTGCAAAGAATTATACGGTGCAGAAGTGTTGACCGGATTTTTGAAAATTTTGTGATTGATAGGGGTGCTGAGTCAGTTGTAGTGGTTGCTATTGTTGTGGAGGGACCCTTTGAAAGTTATTTTGGTTTGGAACCGTGTTTTGAGTTTGGTGTTGGTTCCAAGAAAAATTAGGGTGATTCCTCCATCCCTGATTATAAGTGGAAGAATACGGATCGTTTCTACGTCTTTGCTGAAAAGCAGCATTAGTGTGCTCTTGACCTTGAAACGGAAAATTTAATGGACATTCTTTCGTAAGATGTGATGGATCAGAATAGCATCCACAGACAGTTTTGGGGAGTGTCATCGGATTTAGGGAGGCTAATAAAAATTTGTGTTCCATAGCTTCGAGTTTCTTTTGCATTGCTGCCATCTCTAACTCCTATGGAAGCATCCAGTTGATGGATACCACCCCTAGACGATGGTTGACTTACACTCTCCCACTGTAAAGATTTTTCAGCACAATGTTCTAAAAATCTCCAAGCTTCACCATCGTCTTTAGACATGAAGTTGCCTTAACACATGGATTCAGGATTCTGTTTTATTGTAGGATTAATGCCTTCATATATGATTCTGCACAGATCCCATCGCTGGATTCCCTGATGAGGACATTGAACTAACAGATCCTTGAAGCGTTCAAAACACATCGAAAATGGTTCATTGAGAAGCTGGATAAATTGATTTATTTTGCTACGGACTCGAGCTGTCTTATGATTGGGATAAAATTTCTTTAGGAAAGCTACGACGAATTCATCCCAGTTTTAAATAGAATGTGTGGCTGTGTTTATATAGCCACTTCTCGGCTAAATTGCACAAAGTGAACGGGAGAAGACGTAGACGCATAGCATCCACAGAAAGCTGTGAAGTGCCCATCATAGCGCATACATTTTCAAATTTGATAATAAAGACGTATACGTATTCATACTCGAGACCGTGAAATTTAGGTAAAAGATTGATGTATTGAGGTTTGATTTCAAAATTGTCCCCATTGGCTCGTGGAATGGAAAGCCAGGTAGAAACAGGACCACGAATAGGGTAGCATCTCTCCTGGAGAGAGATACGGGGCGGATTCTGCGCACCTGCGGATGGTGGCAGAGTATTGTTAAAGAAGTTCGATGGAGATCCGTCCATCGAAGTGGATGTGGTGTGTGGTGAAGAAAAAGAAGATGTAGAAATACCGACTTCGGAGTCGATAGTAGGAACGCGGACAAGACGGGCACTAGAATCCTGTGTCCAGCCGAGCATGCACTAAATGGTTTGGCACAAGTGGCAGCGTTGTGATAATTAGAGGAAAAGTTTAGATTAGTGTTTGTTTTGAAAGAATACGGATTTTTGAAAAATCAAATCACAATATATGCACAAGCAACCCTAGATCTATTAGTCACCTAGGTCAAGTCTCTAGACCTCTCCTAGACTTCCAGAAGACAAATTGCAGGATAAATCCTCTACTGCCTCTTTATCCCTTCTGTGGCCAGATAAGTGCCAGGTAAGTGGGAGGTTCTCCACTACGTAAGTAGTGGGCCTAATTAAGTAACCACTTGCCTTAGACGCATTTGCCTTAGACACCACAAAAGAAATTCGGATAAACAGTAGATTACCCACAACCTCCTTCTATCCTAAGTGAGCGCGACGGTTCTTAGAGTCTTGTCTAGATATTTTTTAGTTAATGAGGGCGATGCGGATGCTAGTTTTTTGATTTTTGGGGCTTAGGAAGGGTAATGAAATATTACCTAATCTGAATTTGGTCTTTGCCCCTTAATTTCCGTATTAAAATATGCAAACAACCAAGATCAAACACGCAAAAAATTTTCTTTAGCGGCGCTACGAATATTTGCAAAGAATCCTGTAGAAATTGGTTATTGGACAGAGCAGGGAAGAGATAAGAAAGTATAGAAGTTATCACAGAGAAATGGAGCTCTGATTCCTCAAGATTGCCGCGGATCCGCCGCAAAATGTAGCTTATTGCCACGGTTCCGCGGTCAGTTTGCACGATCGTTGAACGAAAATTTCTCCTAGTGCTCCTGTTGCTTCACTGTCCTATCTGGAATGATCTAAATATTTTTCCCCTTGCTGCAGCGATTCCAGATTTCCTTGCAAAAATTCACAATAAATCGTTAAGCACTTGATGCTATTTTGATTGAAGTTTTTGATGGAATAATAAAATTTCAACTCAAATAACAAGAACGAACAAAATAGCACGCAATCCCGGGCAACGGCGCCATTTGATTGATTCCAAGAATTCGATGTCGTGTTAAGAAATATAAAATGTTCACAATCAAAGAAATTTGTATCGCCGCAATCAATAACGGTGTCGCATATAGTGCTTGTTAGTGAGCACAGATCGTCCACAGAGATTCGTGTTTTGATTGATCTTGTTTTAGATGAATTGAAATGAAAATAGTTGTCACGACCCGAAGTGGCACATAACTGGCACTTGAATTATATGAAATCTATAGGACCCCATCTAATTCAAGTAAGCCAAAAATCCCAGAAATCTAAACCATTTTAAGGAAGAAGTGAAGAAAACTAGTTTTAAAACAAGTGGTTTTAATAACATAAGCCGAAGTATGCATTTTTAAAATCCCATGTCTTTTCTGAAAATTTCGGTAGAGTTTCCCTTGTAAATACTGGCCCCAAACAGGGTACAACATGAATAATATATGCACAATGATAAAAGGCATCCCCAAGCGGGAACTAGCTCTTTGTCAATTGACAGTCATAACCACGCAAGCAATATAATATTAAACGCCGAAGGGCGAGGATCAAAACTCAAAAGAAAACTCAAAACATCAAGAAAATCCATAATAATATAAGCGCGACTCTACGGTCGAAATAATATACAACTGGTCTTCTAAGTCTAAAATAAATACAAGTCTAGATGATGGAGCTTACTAGATACAACTGAATATAAATAAGTACAATAGTGGTCACGATGCGAGTGAACCCACCTACCAAAGCAATCACTCGAAATGGGAGCAGTGTGCCAGAAAGTCGCAAAGAAACCTGTACGGCAAAACCTGCAAGAAACTGTGGCACAACGGGGGTGAGTTGCCAACTCGTGAGTAGAAAACATCACAGAGCAGAAATCGTATGTATGGCTCCATCCTAGGTCAATACGATCAGTAATATATATATCCTCAATATGATAAAGTTTGAAGCATGGTAAGGTGGTAAGGGTAAACATCTATACAAAAGTGTAATACCAAGTGCTCGTGTCAGTGCCTCAGGTAGCAACATATCATAAATATAAGGTAAGATCAATGTAATCAACATGAAATCAGTGTCAACAGTATACTCAAGTCTATAAGTATGTGGATATCATCCAACTATGTAATCAATGCCTGTATGCATGTGAATCTCGTCCATGTGCCAACCAATAACATAACAACATCATTCATGTAAATATCATAAAAGCATATGCATGAAAGTATGAGGATATAAATCAACGTGTGCCCCTCGCGACACATCAAAATCATGGAACCTGAGTGTCCAACATCGACACTCAAAACATCATGAAACCCATGTCCAGCATCGACACGTAAATCCCCATATATCTCAGGCGCCGCACACCCTGGTCGGCCCTCATATCCATCTCACTACTCCGGTCGGTATCCTCCGGACAACCACCGAGTCCAAATGCTATCACCGGTAGGTAGTAGTCCTTCTGCCAGGCTCACCGTCTACTGCACAGCAAATCCGTTCTCGCCCCGGGGTACCATACGGGTCCACCATGTACCCGTAATCGGCCTCATCCAACTCCTCGAATTAGGTATCACTGTCACACGTCTCAGAACTAAGAAAACGCATGGTGGACACAGTAAAATATCATATGAAGAGAAACCGGGTTTTTAAAACAGTTCATACTTTCTTTTGAAATACCCACGGTTCTCAAATCCAGAAATCTCATGGAAACAATATATCTCAATGCGTATAATCATAAAGCATGATGTATGCGACACATAATAGAAATGTGAGCATATCAGTATATCATGCAACATAAAACACTAATATGCACATATCGAGGGAAAACTGCTCTTTTAAATGAATCCAGTTTCAAAATATATCATGTGGTTCCCAAATCTCAAAAATCAAGCCAGAATCATCTATGTATGTACAAATATGTATGTATGCAAGTATGGGTGTACAATATGTGTGTACGCAAGTATGGGTGTACAATATGTATGAACGCAAGTATGTCATGTAAGGAGTCATATCCTGATGCAACAATCCTACTGTGTAGTGACATGGTAATTATCGATGATGAAGTGTGTGAGCCGACAAGCAGGTGTACGTGGAGCATACGCATCATCGGAAATGGTGCTGGTGTCCTGACAGCATGGATTTAATATGCACATGAATATAAGGAAATGGAAGGTATGGGACATGAATATAAGGAAATGGAAGGAAAATTCAACAATAAGGAATCTACATTAGTTATACGAGTCATACAGTTTGTCATTTGAAATCACACGAATCGTGGTGTTTGGAAAGTAGGGCTACGGTGTTTTTAAGAAAAGAGGTACGTCCTTTGAAATATCCTTAGAATCCCTTGGCCTGTCTTTAAAATACTCATGATTCGTTAGTTTTGGAAATAGGTATGACTCGAGTCTAGTCTAACATCTACAAGTAAACTACATGACTAAACGAACAGTCTAACCGAAAGGATAAGGAAAACCACCTAAGTCTGAATCGATATATATAAATATAATAGTCGGTTATCCCGTCTCAATAGTATCATATACGATACAATATACAATATGACATTCTCGAGTCAAGAGTGCGGATCTACCATCAATATATAGCTTGTATGGTAAATCCATCGTACGGTACCCAAATCTGGGTACGGGTCAAATATGACATTCCTCTCATTATTCATCTGGTATCTATATCATCACATTCTGTATTAGGGGTACTGATCTAAGTCTAGGACAAACTGATATCATCTGCATATATATGCGTGTGAATGAAAACACATCGCCTAAATGCCCGCTATAATCTCATGTCTTATCTCATAATACGAATCAAAACATATCACTGATCTCATGGCATCATGCCCAATCTCATCGACTCATCTCCAAGTACCATAAACAATCCTTATCATCCATGTATAAGTATACGTGTGTGTGTGTGTGTGTGTATATATATAGTCCCATACCTATGTGTGTGTATATATATATATACATATCCCCATAAACACACAAGTAAAACAATGTAAACATATGTGTGCGCGTGTGGGTGTAAACCTTATTCTAAGGTCTGCGACTAAACTAACTAATGACGCTATCATCCAATTATACTAAAATTATCCATGACTCCCAATGTCTATCTAGATAATCAAAATCTCAAAATAAACATGTAAATATATCCATATAATATTTACCATACACTACACTACGAACTGCGGGGGTGCTATACGCCATACACCCGACTTCCCCCGTAGATATGTATCTACTCACCTCGATCCTCGCTTACTGGAGTCGATGACGCCACACTCATCCTCCTCGTCTTGAAGTCTATGTGGGGGTACCTACAATTTCTAATGCGTTATATAGTATCAAGAATCGAACATGAAAACCAAAATGGCATGCGAATCGCTTATAGGTTAGAACCTATACCCTACGCCTGCAGAACCATCAAACAACCCCCGTTGCTGACATACAAACATCAGACGACGGAATACAAAAAAACAAATACCAAATCCCAAATTAAAACGAAATCGCAAAACAATGCAGCAACTTAAGAAAAAGGTCCCAGATTTTACCCTAAGTGAAATTAGCCAATTTTGCATATGTGGAGGGTCTATTTTATTGGAGATAAAGCCCTGGAATAAGCACGAAGAAAATTGGGTGTACCATGGCCGCAAATTTTGGCCCAAATGAATAAATCTGCGGCCTGGACAAGGTGGTTGGGGCTCGGGTCTTGGGTATAGGTTCTAGGTTGCCTGCACAGCTCTCTGTGTTTGCTAAATATTTTTTAGGTGTCCCGGGTGATAGCAGATACCAAAACACATCACAATTTCCATAAATCTGCCGATGTCAGGGTTTCTAAGTTTGGGTTTGGGGTTTTATTCTCTGGTTTAAATCCAAAATACGATCACTACAGCGGTTGCGTGGTCTCTACAAACCTCAATTACACTTTAGGATTCAATTCAAACCCTAACCTCTTCTAGAAATTCTCAAAGTTCACAACACAACACTAAAACACTTCTAAACTTGCATGGATGCTTAAGAAATTGAAATACTATTCTAATGGTGCAAACCTCATTTGGCAACTCAAGAAAATTCTTGAGTTCCCCCAAGTCTTCAAAATCCAATTTTTCTTGGTCCAAAGTGTTTGTATTGAGCTTGTGCATGTTTTTAATGAAAGGGGAATAATGTTTTGAGGTATTTTTGATGGTGTTTTGAGGGTTTAGAGGTGGAGGGAGAGGGAGTGCTGCTATGAGAAGAAGAAGGAAGAAGAAATGATAAGGATGATGAATGAAAAAATGGCCATGACCAAGGTTTGACCCCTCACCTCTCTCTTCTCTCTCATGCCCATACCTCATTCTTTATTCCAATATTTTCTTTTTCTTTTCTTTTCTAATCTTTTCTTTTATAAAAAAAGAAACCCAAATGATACCATGGTAGAAAATGTAACAAGTATTTGTAAATGAAACATGGTGCATGCCATATGCACAAAACCGGATTAATGCAAGATTAGCGATATTTAATTGCGATTTGCATTAAAATAGAGTATAATTAATTATAGTAATTTTTATTTTGCATGAATGACATAAAACGCCCTCATTTCAGTAATTCCTAAAATTTTCCAATTTTTTCCCGATTTATCGGTATTTAATTATACCGCACTAATAAAATATTCATAATATTTATTATTTAATTATAAAAATTCCCAAAAATAATATTTTATTTTTCTGAAATATTACAATCTTCCCCCTTTAAAGAAATTCGGTCCCCAAATTTAAATTTAAACCCCTCAAAAACTGAAACATTTCAGTAAAATGACCAAGTCGTCGGGGCTCCGAAATCATAAATACATAAAACACATCGTAGCACAATGCATGTGCATGAAAAACGGGTATATAAACCAAAATCAAAACTCCGTCAAGCATCCCGCAATCATCGGAGTTATGGCGAAGATACCATTGTCTAAATCCAATACGAAAACCAACAGGATAAACATCGAAACTATAACACGTATATAGTACGCGTTAGTGTAAACTCGTCAAAACATCTGAAAGAAATTCATGCCGAACCATTCATACTGTTGTGAGATGCGCATATCGCGGCACAGTGGCGGACGTTTATTGTAAGAAAATAATTATATATATGTATATATATATATATATCCTTTGTTTAACATATACGTCCCGCCATTTTGAAAAATAATTTAGAAGAGTTTCATTTATAAAATGTTTCGTGTCATATCGGACACGTAGGTAAATAATGAGACTATAGCTCTTTCTTTGGAAATCCTTTCGATAACTATCAATGCATGTAACAATATGTTCAGGTACTGTCCCCGGACTAGTCCTGCTCAGCTACTATACCAAATAGTAAATATCATAAAAACATACTTCTCAAAATCAATCCCAAAATGTATGTACTAATGCCGCGTGCGTCTGGTGCGCACGAAAATCGAAATCCATGAATATGCCATACATGTGCACAGAAACAAAATCTAAGTGCAATGGGTGTGCACTAAATACCTGTCAAGGGTAACGGGTGTGCCTGACAGTAATATCAGGTGCATTTGATATGCACGAAGAATCTCGATTGAGTGCATCTGGTGTGCATCAAAATCGCATCAAGCGCCCAAGTATGCGCAAGAATCCAAATCGAAATCAGGTATACCGTGGTATAAAATCTCATAGCCATGTGCATCAACGTGCATAAAATCGAATCAAAATACTAAAAGTGTATGAAAACTATGGCGAAAGCATAAGTCAAATCACATGCATACCATAAGCATGAAATCAAAATCAATATCTCGAATGACATCAAATCGAAGTCAAATGCAACTGTGGTGCACAAAATCTCAATCATGCAAATAATCGCCCAAAATACCGAAATCATGATAGCGGAAACCGTCCCGCTCTGGCACATTCTCTAAAGATCTCTGGCCAACTATCATGGTCACTCATAACATGTCTTGTTGACGATGCTGAACTCTGGCCTACTGGGTGTGCGTAATATGACCGATCCTGGGTCCAAGTCTTCTCGTACAGTATTCCAGAAATGTGTTGTCGAGATCTCTCCCGATCTCGTTTCTGCTGAAATGCCTAGAAGCTATCATCCTTTTGTTAAATTTGTTTCTTGTTCCGGAACGGCTGCATACTCATCGCTATTCCTTCTGGAAGATATGTCCATATACAAAAACTCTGCAAGCGTATCACATCTCTGATGTCATCGGAGTGGAACGTCATCTCATCAAGATATCGTACGAACCTATTACTCCACCTTTCTCTATTGTCGACTGATTCGGACTCGTCTCTTCGTGGCTGCATGGACTGCGCTCCAACGGCTATACTCGTATCTGGAGTCTCCTAAGCAATGTATCCCATCACATGATATCCGAATGACGTCGAACCTTTCGATAGATTCGTCAAAGTTCCATAATCCCCCAAGAGCTCAACATCTTGAGTACAGTTTAATAGTATCCCAGTACATGCCATAGTACATATGGACCAACCGTAGAAGGGCAAACCCAAGCCTCATCAATGGCACCGCGGAACTGCTACAAACCCTAAGGTTTCAAAGCGTTCTCATGGTCATTATATCGAGTTAGGGTTTCATTCTTCTAGAGGTTCCACAGAATTACTTGCATGTTTTTCTGAATACTTTAAACTTGGAAAATGGGTTTCTGACATTCGATCGCCTTCTAGCGACTCTCAACGTACCCGCGTGAAGTCATCTCTAGCTGAAATCGATCAATCTGATGATCTCGCATCGGCGTAGGCAACGAATCACATGTCCTAGTCATTCCTCCTTTAGCGATCTTCTGTCACATCTCTAAGTACAACTCGTACGGCAATAGCTCCAACATCTGGGGCGATATCTCATCATTCGCAGCAGCAACTGGCTCATTCGTCCGCACGTTGAACAGTGCCTCAATCATCAAAATAATCGGTGCATCGACGGTCATCACATTTTGGCTGGCCTCTAGCAGTGGCTCAATCCTCTGGTGCTGGTCTGCATGTCCGAGAAATCTCATAAAGGCGATCCATCAAATGCTCATAGAGCGAAAACACCATAGGACGATACATCTATGCAATCGTGTGTCCCTGGAATCATGCCCTGGTCAGTCCTCGTCCGTGATGAGCTCGTGCTGACGCAACTCTAGCCTTTGCTCTCTATGCCCGTGTAATCGTGGCAGCAAATACCATAAACCAATATCGATGAGGATAGATCATGAATGAATATAATGCTGTGCAAGGAAATGTACATTCTAAGGTTTCTTAAGCGGAGTAGCGTATCGTAAGTATGCTGCGGAACATATACACGGTACGCCACTCTTCTTAAGTCACCTACTCCAACAACCAAGGTCAACCTATGCGACGAAAGTTCGGGTCTAATACCCCCTCGACTAAGTCTAAGTTACGTAAGGTCAAGACTAGATTTCGTATATATACAAACGTCCTAGGCTCCGCATAGTCAAACATAGACTCGAACCAAGGTTAAACTAGCGCTCTGATACCAACTTTGTCACGACTCGAAATGGCACGCGACTGGCACTTGAATCATATGAGGTCTATAGGACCCCATCTAATTCAAAAATCCCAGAAATCTAAACCATTTTAAGGAAGAAGTGAAGAAAACTAGTTTTAAAACAAGTGGTTTTAATAACATAAGTCGAAGTATGCATTTTTAAAATCCCAAGTCTTTTCTGAAAATTTCGGCAGAGTTTCCTTTGTAAATACTGCCCCAAACAGGGTACAACATGAATAATATATGCACAATGATAAAAGGCATCCCCAAACGGGAGATAGCTCTTCGTCAATTGACGGTCACAACCACGCAAGCAATATAATATACAACGCCGAAGGGCAAGGATCAAAACTCAAAAGGAAACTCAAAACATTAAGAAAACCCATAATAATACAAGCGCGACTCTACGGTCGAAATAATATACAACTGGTCTTCTATGTCTAAAATAAATACAAGTCTGGTTGATGGAGCTTACTAGATACAACTGAATATAAATAAGTGCAATGGTGGTCACGATACGAGTGAACCCACTACCAAAGCAATCACTCGAAATGAAGCAGTGTGCCAGAATGTCGCAAGGAAACCTGTACAGCAAAACCTGCAAGAAACTGTGGCACAATGGGGGTGAGTTGCCAACTCGTGAGTAGAAAACATCACAGAGCAGAAATCGTATGTATGATTCCATCCTAGGTCAATACGATCAGTAATATATATATCCTCAATATGATAAAGTCTGAAGTTTGGTAAGGTGGCAAGGGTAAACATCTATACAAAAGTGTAATACCAAGTGCTCGTGTCAGTGCCTCAGGTAGCAACATATCATAAATATGAGGTAAGATCAATGTAATCAACATGAAATCAGTGTCAACTGTATATTCAAGTCTATAAGTATGTGGATATCATCCAACTATGTAATCAATGCTTGTATTCATATGGATCTCGTCTACGTGCCAACCAATAACACAACAACATCATTCATGTAAATATCATAAAAGCATATGCATAAAAGTATGAGGATATAAATCAACGTGTGCCCCTCGCGAGACATCAAAATCATAGAACCTGAGTGTCCAGCATCGACACTCAAAACATCATGAAACCCGTGTCCAGCATCGACACGTAAATCCCTATATATCTCTGGCGCCGCACACCCTGGTCGGCCCTCATATCCATCTCACTACTCCGGTCGGTATCCTCCAGATAACCGCCGAGTCCAAATACTATCACCGGTAGGTAGTGGTCCCTCTGCCAGGCTCACCATCTACTGTACATCAAATCCGTTCTCGCCCTGGGGTACCATACCGGGTCCACCATGTACTCGAATCGGCCTCATCCAACTCCTCGAATCGGGTATCACTGTCACACGTCTCAGAACCGAGAAAACGCATGGTGGACACACTGAAATATCATATCAAGAGAAACCGGGTTTTTAAAACAGTACATACTTTCTTTTGAAATACCCATGGTTCTCAAATCCAGAAATCTCATGGAAACAGCATATCTCATTGCGTATAATCATAAAGCATGATGTATGCTACATATAATAGAAATGTGAGCATATCACTATATCATGCAACATAAAACACTAATATGCACATATCGAGGGATAACCGCTCTTTTAAATGAATCCAGTTTTAAAATATATCATGCGGTTCCCAAATCTCCAAAATCAAGCCAGAATCATCTATGTATGTGCAAATATGTATGTATGCAAGTATGGGTGTACAATATGTGTGTACGCAAGTATGGGTGTACAATATGTATGTACGCAAGTATGTCATGTAAGGAGTCATATCCTGATGCAACAAACCTACTGTATAGTGACATGGCAATTATCAATGATGAAGTGTGTGAGCCGACAAGCAGGTGTACGTGGAGCATACGCATCATCGGTAATGGTGCTGGTGTCCTGACAGCATGGATTTAATAAAACATAAATCACAAGTATATAAGCATGCAATGCGCTAATAACCACATGAATATAAGGAAATGGAAGGTAAATGCAACAATAAGGAATCTACATTAGTTATACGAGTCATACAGTTTGTCATTTGAAATCACACGAATCGTGGTGTTTGGAAAATAGGGCTACGGTGTTTTTAAGAAAAGAGGTACCTCCTTTGAAATATCCGTAGAATCCCTAGGCTTGTCTTTAAAATACTCATGAATCGTTTGTTTTAGAAATAGGTATGACTCGAGTCTAGTCTAACATCTATAAGTAAACTACAAGACTAAACGAACAGTCTAACCGAAAGGGTAAGGGAAAACCACCTAAGTCTGAGTCGATATATATAAATATAATAGTCGGTGATCCTGTCTCAATAGTATCACATATGATACAATATACAATATGACATTCTCGAGTCAAGAGCGCGGATCTATCATCAATATATAGCTCGTACGGTAAATCCATCGTACGGCATCCCAAATCTGGGTACGGGTCAAATATCACATTCCTCTCATTATTCATCTGGTATCCATATCATCACATCCTGTATTAGGGGTACTGATCTATGTCTAGTACAAACTGATACCATCTGCATATATATGCGTGTGAATGAAAACACATCGCCTAAAGGCCCGCTATAATCTCATGTCGTATCTCATAATACGAATCAAAACATATCACCGATCTCATGGCATCATGCCCAATCTCATCGACTCATCTCCAAGTACCATAAACAATCCTCAGCATCCATGTATAAGTATACGTATATATATATATATATACATAGTCCCATACAAATGTGTGTGTGTGTGTGTGTATATATACATATCCCCATAAACGCACAAGTAAAACAATGTAAACATGTGTGTGTGCGTGTGGGTGTAAATCATATTCTAAGGTCCACGACTAAACTAACTAATGACGCTATCATCCAATTATACAAAAATTATCCATGATTCCAAAAGTCTATCTGGATAATCAAAATCTCAAAATAAACATGTAAATATATCCTTATAATATGTACCATATACTACACTACGAACTGCGGGGGTGCTATATGTCATCCACCCGACTTCCCCCATAGATATGTATCTACTCACCTCGATCCTCGCTTGCTGGAGTCGATGACGCCACGCTCATCCTCGTCGTCTTGAAGTCTATGTGGGGGTACCTACAATTTCCAATGCGTTATATAGTATCAAGAATCGAACGTGAAAACCAAAACGGCATGCGAATCGCTTATAGGTTAGAACCTATACCCTACGCCTGCAGAACCATCAAACAACCCTCGTTGCTGACGTACAAACATCAGACGACGGAACACAAAAAAACAAATACCAAATCCCAAATTAAAACGAAATCGCAAAACAATGCAGCAACTCAAGAAAAAGGTCCCAGATTTTACCCTAGGTGAAATTAGCCAATTTTGCATATGTGGAGGGTCTATTTTACTGGAGATAAAGCCCTGGAACAAGCACGAAGAAAATTGGGTGTACCATGGCCGCAAATTTCGGCCCAAATGAATAAATCTGCGGCCTGGACAAGGTGGTTGGGGCTCGGGTCTTGGGTATAGTTTCTAGGTTGCCTGCACATCTCTTTGTGTTTGCTAAATATTTTTTAGGTGTCCCGGGTGATAGCAGATACCAAAACACATCACAATTTCCATAAATTTGCCGATGTTAGGGTTTCTAAGTTTGGGTTTGGGGTTTTATTCTCTGGTTTAAATCCAAAATACGATCACTACAGCGGTTGCGTGGTCTCTACAAATCTCAATTACAGTTTAGGATTCAATTCAAACCCAAATCTCTTCTAGAAATTCTCAAAGTTCACAACACAACACTAAAACACTTCTAAACTTGCATGGATGCTTAAGAAATTGAAATACTATTCAAATGGTGCAAACCTCATTTGGCAACTCAAGAAAATTCTTGAGTTCCCCCAAGTCTTCAAAATCCGATTTTTCTTGGTCCAAAGTGTTTGTATTGAGCTTGTGCATGTTTTAATGAAAGGGGAATAATGTTTTGAGGTTTTTTTGATGGTTTTTTGAGGGTTTAGAGGTGGAGGGAGAGGGAGTGCTGCCATGAGAAGAAGGAAGAAGAAATGATGAGGATGATGAATGAAAAAATGGCCATGACCAAGGTTTGACCCCTCACCTCTCTCTTCTCTCTCATGCCCATGCCTCTTTCTTTATTCCAATATTTTCTTTTTCTTTTCTTTTCTAATCTTTTCTTTTATAAAAAAAGAAACCCAAATGAAACCATGGTAGAAAATGTAACAAGTATTTGTAAATGTAACATGGTGCATGTCATGTGCACAAAACCGGATTAATGCAAGATTAGCGATATTTAATCGCGATTAGCATTAAAATAGAGTATAATTAATTATAGAAATTTGTATTTTGCATGAATCACATAAAACGCCCTCATTTCAGTAATTCCTATAATTTTCCAATTTTTTTTCCGATTTATCGGTATTTAATTATACCGCACTAATAAAATAATCATTATTTAATTATAAAAATTTCCAAAAGTAATATTTTATTTTTCTGAAATATTACAATAGTAAAGAAAATGATTCAAGATTTGTGAGATTTAGTTTCAAGAAACATAAAGAAAATAGATCAGAATCAAGAATCAAGAAGTTATCCCCAATCAATTTGATTTATCAAGATTATGAAGATTAGCTTGTAGGATTCGATTGAGTTAATAGCTAATGATGAATCTAATAATTCCTAGTCTTATCTATTAATAATTTGTATCTAGATTGATGATGATGAATGAAGATTAGGGATCAATTGAAGAAACTAGGGTTTCTCCTTCACTTTCCCTTGTCTTTTCAATCATAATCATTCGGATCTAGCCTCCAGCAAAGAAAATCAGCAATCGTTTGATCCCTAATTTGCAACGAAATAATCAAGAAGTGATCTCGCTCCAAATTAGGTCATCAACGATTCTTTTTGCTAAAGTTCACAAATCTCATAAGACTTAAGATTAGTATGAAAATTTGATCATCATTAGATCTATCAATTCTTTCGAATCCTTTACAAGCGGAGATTTCACTCACACATCATGAAATATGAAAGAATCAAGAATCGATAAATTTTCATAATGCAAAAATGTAAAGAAAGCAAGAATTACAATTATCACCTTTATTAATCGATGACTAGGTACACATTCACTCCATTTGAGGCTACAAGATTTGAGGAGGTAACTAGATCCGTCGAAATTAGCTTCGCGTCGATCTTCGTGAGTCGTGGAACGGTTGCAATCACTTGCTCTTGATGAAGATCGGCTTCGCGATAAAATATCGTTGATGGCTTGCTTGATTTGTTCTCAATGAATCTTGATTTGTCTTTGGATTTGGATTTGGGTTAGGGTTTTGGATCTCAAGTTGTGTCACTCAACTTGTGTGTGAAATTATTGAACAACCTTTTGGATGAAGCCCTAGGTATCCTTTTATAGCTTTTCCTCCATCTTCCCCTAGAAGCTAGGTTGTTATGAAGCTTGCATAGGAAGCTTGGTAAGTACCAAGCTTACACAAGAACTTTGGCTGTTGTAGAGAAGCTTCTGGAGTAATCTAGGGTTTTGAAGCGTCTTGAGGAAGCTTGGCAGTTGAAAGGAGGCTTCTGGAAAAAGTACCAACCGCCGACGAGTCAGATCGGCCGCGGATCCGCGGCGGATTGGCCCGACTCGTCCGCGGATCGACCTGACTCGGCCGCGGATCCGCGGCCGTTTGATGAGTTTGATGGCTGGTTTTCTCTATGTCTCTTGATGTTGGCTTTAGGGTTCTTCTCTGATACCTAGAATTTTATTATTGTTTCTTGGTTGCTGCCAGATTTCAAGTCTTTGACTTGATGCGTTTTATTGGCACTTTTGTGATTCCGGTTCTTTGACCTGAAAATTTTTTTGCACACAATCTCGATAAAGTATGTTGAGATATACAAATTCATGCATGTAGTAATAAACACTCAATTTCCCTCATAATGCCGGTTATAATGTATAACACATGTTATTTGATATTTTGCAGACGAATTGCTAATATGTGCTATATTTATACCAAACACCTTTAGATGATTAGAAAGAGTAGGGAAATTGATGTGTTAAGAATGCAATATTTTCGACTGATCAAATTCCTCCAAACTTAATTTTGGTCGTCTCGAGCAAACATCTTTTATTCAAAAGAAGAAGAAAATATAAGAAAAAGAAAAACTAACTAGCACACTTTCGTAGGTAACACGATTTCACTGAGCACGTGCAACAAGCTTTTAAACCTCTAGGTGTCCCCAGTAGGAGGGGTGTTGTCTCCTGAGGGTTTTCAGTGGATTACACCCAAAAAATTCCATAATAAAAAGAAGACTGTGAAAGTTACATATAAAGATAAGAATTGTAAAAGAAAGACTTTAAAAATTAGAGTTTCCAACTTCACTAGCTTTTCAGTTGTCATGAGCCCTATCTTAATAGTCATGAAAAGATGTTAGAAATCACATCATCCCTTAATAAAACATCGTTTTATTCTTCATTCCTATCTTTCTTCCAAACATCGATCATATACCCCTACGTGTGTGTAATAGACATCCCTACACTCGGAGAATTCAATTCAAGCTATCATACTCTTGTCCATCTACCTTAGTACTTTTTAATCGATGAATATTTAAGATGAAATTTGCTCACACATTTTTCATGCGACCGTTAATACTTCTTGAGGTACTAACCGACCGATTACTGCATGTGCTTTCTTATTAGGCGTATTAGTATTTTCCTCGTCTCGCAACACCTAAGGCTTAGCAGTGACTCCCAAACTAGTTGGTCGAAGGCACTAGGTGATGAAGCACTCTAGCTATATTTTTTTATGCTGCCTTAGTATTAACAAAACCGGTGTTCATTTTTCTTTTCACCATTTTATCTTTAATTATTTTTTTTATTTTCGTACTTTGGCTTTTAGACAAGATCATTTCAAGGTATCCTCTACTATCCCGAGTTTCAAGACGTGTGTAAGTGCGTATAGTAGGGTATCAACATTCAAATGTTTGGCTTCCAGAATATGAACTATTTTTCAGGCTTATTTTTTTTATCCGTGGATTAGTGACTTCTTTCATCTTACTAACCCTTGGGACAACAGCTCATAACTACTTATTATAGTTCGTTTAAGAAAATATCTAACTTTCCAGGTTTTCTTAAATTTTTCTAATCTTTTGGATGTAATATTTCACTATCTAATCTTTTATTATAAAATTAAATATTAAATATTTTTTTATATATGTTTTGTGCTTATGCAAAGTATGATGCAAAGTGATGCGCAAATAAGCACAAACCTCCCCCAAACTTGTTTACAACAATGTCCTCACTGTTGCCATCTGTTACATCTTAGAAACCTGTAGACTTGGTAGGAAATTTTATTAACGGGGGCAATAATATATGAATATGAAAATCTCCCCCAAACTTATTCTTTTCACTCACCTCCATTCTAAAGATGATACAGTATTTTTCAAAACATGGAGGTGAGACGGAGGGATTTTAGTCAAGATAATGCGGCTCCTGTAAAAACAGGAGCTCCTCCGTGGGGTCAGTGGAAAAATACGATTTTAATCTATGTCCATTTACTTTGAAAATTGTACCGTTTCAACATTTTCAACCTCAACTGCTCCGTGCGGGTATACATACCGCATAACAAAAGGTCCTTTCCACCGAGATTTTAGCATACCCGCATGAAGATGGAGACGTGAGTCGTAAAGAAGGACTTGTTGACCTGGTATAAAAGTTTTTCTCAAAATGTTTTTATCGTGAAATACCTTAGTCCGGTTCTTTACAATTACAGCATTATCGTAAGCTTCATCATGGAGTTCGCTTAGCTCGTTTAATTACAGCTTCCGAAAGTTGCAGGATTGATTTAAGTCAAAGTTAATTCTTTAATGGCCCACATTGCTTTGTATTCAATCTCAACCGGAAGGTGGCAAGCCTTACCAAACACTAGACGATAAGGAGACATACCTAGATCGGTTTTATATGCGGTACGAAATGCCCAAAGAGCATCCGTTAATTTAATTGACCAATCTTTTAAATTTTTAGAAACTGTTTTCTCCAAAAAAAATTTGATTTGTCTGTTGGAAACCTCAGCTTTCCCGCTCGTTTGGGGATGATAGGGTGTGGAAAGTTTGTGGTTGATTGCATATTTCCGCATCAAAGTCTCAAAAGGCCGAATACAGAATTGCGTCCCGTTATCGCTAATGATAGTGCGTGGGTGTCCAACTTGCAAAAAGATATTTTCTTTTAAGAACTTAATGACAAACTTTTTGTCATTAGTGTGACAAGGAATAGCTTCCACCCATTTCGAGACATAATCAACCGCAAGCAATATGTACAAATTCCCAAAGGAGTTGGGAAAAGGACCCATAAAATCAATATCCCAAACGTCAAAAATTTCAACCACCAGGATAGGTTGAAGTGGCATCTCAATTCTCCAAGAAGTCCTACCCGTGTGTTGACACTGTGGACAGGTTTTGCAATGATCAAATGCATCTTGGAATAATATCGGCCAATAAAAACCGCATTGCAAAACCTTCTCCGCTATCTTTCGAGGACCAAAGTGACCTCTACATGCCTGATCATGACAAAAAGATAGAATACTCTTGAATTCATCATTGGGGACACATCGGCGAATGATCTGACCAGGAAAATATTTAAACAAATAGGGTTCATCCCAGTAAAAACGTTTTACTCGGGATAGAAATCGATATTTGTCCTGTTTAGACCATTCGCGGGGGATAAGTCCCGTAGCAAGATAATTCACAATATCCACGAACCAAGGTTCGTCGGATACATTCAAGAGTTGTTCGTTCGGAAAAAATTCATTAATTGGCAGGGTCATAGGTGAAGAAGAGATGTGCGAAAGATGGTCGGCTACTACGTTTTCACATCCTTTCTTATCTCGAATAACAATATCAAACTCTTGTAATAGAAGGATCCAACATATTAAACTACCTTTAGCATCCTTCTTCGCCAAAAGATGTTTTAAGGTGGAGTGGTCAGTGTACACAACAATTAGTGAGCCAATCAAGTAAGGCCTGAATTTTTCTAATGCAAATACAACTGCCAAAAGTTCCTTTTCGGTAGTTGTATAATTAATTTGAGCATCATTCAGGGTCTTGCTTGCATAATAAATCACGTGTGGCATCTTTTCAATGTGTTGTCCTAAGACTGCACCAACTGCAAAATCTGATGCATCACACATAAGCTCAAACGGGTGGTTCCAATCTGGAGATGATAAAACGGGGGCTGTAGTGAGGGAATGTTTAAGTGAGTTAAAGCCAGCTTCACAATCTGAGTCAAAGTGAAAGGTTGCGTCCTTGGCCAAGAGAAGAGTTAAGGGTCTAACAATTTTGCTAAAATCCTTAATGAATCTCCGATAAAAGCCTGCATGGCCAAGAAAAGATCGTATATCTTTGACGCATTTGGGATGAGGAAGGTTATGAATGACATCTATTTTAGCTCTGTCAACCTCAATGCGTTTTCGTGAAATAACATGTCCAAGTACAATTCCCTCTTGGACCATGAAATGGCATTTTCCCTAATTCAAGGTTAAGTTCTTCTTCTTACAACGAGTAAGAACCGCGTCAAGATGTGATAGGCAGTCATCAAAAGAATCTCCGAATATCGAGAAATCGTCCATGAAAATCTCCAGAAAATTCTCGACCATGTCCGAGAATATCCCCATCATACACCGCTGAAATGTACCGGGAGTATTGCATAACCCAAAAGGCATGCGTTTATAAGCAAAAGTACCAAAAGGACAAGTAAATGTGGTTTTATCTTGATCCTTTTTGGCAATAGGGACCTGGTTATAGCCAGAGTATCCATCCATGAAGCAATAATATTCCCGTCCAACTAAGCGTTGTAACATCTGGTCAATAAAAGGTAGAGGAAAGTGGTCTTTCCTCGTTGCGGCATTGAGTTTTCTATAATCAATACATACACGCCACCCAGTTTGAGCGTGTGTCTGGATCAACTCATGAGCCTCATTTGTTATGACCGTGATGCCAGATTTCTTAGGGACTACATGAATTGGATTTACCCATTGGCTATCAGAGATTGGGTAAATGATACAACTGTCAAGGCATTTGACGATTTCTTTCTTTACCGCCTCCTTCATGACGGGGTTTAACCGTCTCTGTGGTTCTCGGGTTGGCTTGGCTTCATCCATCAGATGTATATGATGTTCAACAATCAAGGGACTAATCCCTTTGATGTTAGCCATAGTCCAACTAAAAGCCTGACTATTAGATCTCAATACCGTCAAAAGCGCATTCTCTTGCTCTGAGGCTAGAGAAGCGGATATGATCACCGGTAAAGACTTATTCTCACCTGAATATGCATATTTAAGATGAGAAGGTAATAATTTGAGATCTAATGTCGGCGGAGAAATAATAGAAGGTGGGGTAAAAGAATGACATTCAGATTCACGAAGAAGCTCGTAGCGTGCAAAGGATACAGACTCGGAAAGTGATGAGTCAAAAGTTTCAGACTCAGGAGTTGGAAAAGTGTCCTCACTAAGATGTGCAAGATCAAACATTGATGTGCTAATGTTGTCGAGATCATCAAAGCAAAGTTCATCAACCTCGCAGCTTTCAGGAGCTATCTCGTGGACAGAATAGACTTCAAGAATGTGAGCAGAGGGTTCAGACGGCTGACTTCCAATTTTGTAAATGTTCAGTTCAATTGTCATTTTTCCAGAAGATAGGTTCATATAACCGTTTTGACAGTTAATGACAACATTGGAAGTGGCAAGGAATGGTCGACCCAGAATCACCGGAATTTGGTTCCGTGGGTTTGCTACATGTTGTGTATCAAGAACAAGAAAATCCACAGGGAATATAAATTCCCCGACTTTTATCAACACATCCTCAAGTTCACCTCCAGGTTTGGTGATTGATCGGTCTGCTATTTGGAGAGTGCAATGAGATGGTTTCAACTCTCCAATCCTTAACTGCTCGTAGACAGAGTATGGAAGCAGGTTAATACTTGCGCCAAGGTCAAGTAAAGCACGGTTAATGTTTTTACCCTTAATAGAAATCGAGATTGTAGGACATCCAGGGTCCTTACGTTTCTTTGGTAACTGTGGGGTAAAAGCAGTGCTAACATTATTTATCATGAATACCTTTTTGGGCACTTGAGTCTTCCTCTTCCTAGTGCACAAGTCCTTTAAAATTTTCGCATATGACGGAACTTGTTGGCTAGCATCTAAGAGAGGGATGTTGATGTTAACCTGTTTGAAAATTTCCATAATCTTCTCCATTTGTGGACTCGATTTGTTTCCCCTTAACCGATTTGGATAAGGAGCTTTAGAAATAATAGCTGGGTCAACATTGGAGAAGGTTGTGTGTGTGGAACTGATCCCAGAATATGAGTGGGGATCATCTTTGGTGGACTAGAAGAAATTTGCTGAGGGTTCGAGCCTCGAGGAAAATGAAGAATATGCTCGCAAGAAGGTGGTGGGGTAGACGAACAAGGGTCAGAAGTAGAAGTGGATGTGGAAGTGGAAGGAAAAGTGGAAGTGAAAGACGGGGTATTATTGATTAATTCATCATGATTATCAATCTCTTCACCGACTTGATTATTCAGCACTTTTCTGTATCTCAACGTTGTAATTGCATTCACATTGTAGTGTTGTGAATGTCCAGGATTCGGAAGGGGTTGAGACGGAAGTTTCCATTTCTCTCTAGCACTCATTTCGGCATTCAATCATGCAATTTGTGCTTCCATCGATTTTATACTCTCAGCTTGGGAGGCGGAGTTTTTCTTTATATCATCAATAGAAGACTTAACCTCAGCCGAAACTTGCATGAAATTTTTCAGAATCAAATTCATGGTTTGTGCGAGTGAAGAGGAGTCATTAGTACGGGTCAATTGCAAAGAATTATACGGTGCAGAAGTGTTGACCGGATTTTGAAAATTTTGTGATTGATAGGGGTGCTGGGTCAGTTGTAGTGGTTGCTGTTGTTGTGGAGGGATCCTTTGAAAGTTATTTTGGTTTGGAACCGTCTTTTGAGTTTGGTGTTGGTTCCAAGAAAAATTAGGGTGATTCCTCCAACCCTAATTATAAGTGGAAGAATACGGATCGTTTCTAGGTCATTGCTGAAAAGCAGCATTAGTGTGCTCTTGACCTTGAAACAGAAAATTCAATAGACATTCTTCCGTAAGATGTGATGGATCAGAATAGCATCCACAAACAGTTTTAGGGTGTGTCATCGGATTTAGGGAGGCTAATAAAATTTGTGTTCCATAGCTTCGAGTTTCTTTTGCATTGCTGCTATTTCAGCTCTAACTCCTATGGAAGCATCCAGTTGATGGATACCACCCCTAGATGATGGTTGACTTACACTCTCCCACTGTAAAGATTTTTTAGCGATATGTTCTAAAAATCTCCAAGCTTCACCATTGTCTTTAGACATGAAGTTTCCTTGACACATGGATTCAAGATTCTGTTTTGTTGTACGATTAATGCCCTCATATATGATTCTGCAAAGATCCTATCGGTGGATTCCGTGATGAGGACATTGAACTAACAGATCCTTGAAGCGTTCAAAACACTTCGAAAATGGTTCATTGGGAAGCTGGGTAAATTGAATTATTTCGCTACGGACTCGAGTTGTCTTATGATTGGCATAAAATTTCTTTTGGAAAGCTACGATGAATTCATCCCAGTTTGAAATAGAATGTGCGGTTGTGTTATATAGACACTTCTCGGCTAAATCGCACAAAGTGAACGGGAGAAGACGTAAACGCATAGCATCCACAGAAAGCTGTGAAGTGCCCATCATAGCGCATACATTTTCAAATTTGGTAATAAAGACGTATGTGTCTTCAGACTCGAGACCGTGAAATTTAGGTAAAAGATTGATGTATTGAGGTTTGATTTCGAAATTGTCCCCATTGGCTGGTGGAATAGAAAGACAGGTAGAAAGAGGAACTCGAATAGGGTAGCATCTCTCCTGGAGAGAGATACGAGGCTGATTCTGCGCACCTGCGGATGGTGGCAGAGTAGCGTTAAAGAAGTTCGATGGAGATCCATCCATCGAAGTGGATGTGGTGTGTGGTGAAGAAAAAGAAGATGTAGAAATACCGACTTCGGAGTCGATAGGAGGAACGCGGACAAGACGGGCACTAGAATTGTAAGTCGACGTTAGACATCCCACATGATGCAGGGAGGCGGAATAGGTAAAACAATCATTTTTTTAAGGTAATATTGACTAACTTTACGGATCTTTGCTAAACCCTAACTAACAAACTATCTAGAAGTGCTAAACTACTATGCTACATCATTATACCTCAAGATACTAGTCCTTCTTGTTCTTGTTGTTCACCTCCTCGTCAGCCTCCTCGATGTGATAGAAGATCAACCCGAGAGTTCCTTCTCCAAGCTTTAACCTCTCACTTGAGATAACTAAGTGGATCGGATTGCTAATCCAAGTAACCTAGAGGATATAGAGATGGATTAAGGATTAATTAGTCTTTCTAACCCTTGGGATCTCAACACATGAGAGGATTAGGGTTAGGTTGAAGAAGAGGAGAGCTTGAGGAGAGAGAATGTCTATGTGAGAATGAAATGAAAAATAACTCAATTCTATATTATATGAAGCATAATCATTTATCAAATAAATCATATATGATAATTACAACCATGTTTCATTTAATACAATCAATCAATCATCACATGAGTCATTAAGCAATAAATGCTTCATTAACTCACTTGGATGAATCATCTCATGAGTCACTAATTCATTTAATGCAATTTACACATAAGCTCTCCACCTCATTTAGTTTAATTCATAAATGAATTAAATCTAAATGAGTCACCTATCTTCTAGAAGCTTCTCGACTAATTACGAGAATGCCCCTCCCATCCGTAAAACACGGAAATATCGAGACCGTATAAATCCAATAATCCAATACTAGAATCTGGCTTAAACTAAAGCTTTCTAGTATAAGCTGTCCGAACATCATACGTGCATAAGTACACGTATATGTATGAACCCTATCGTAAATGTAAGTCTACGGTAGCGCCCCGGCCGTCTTTCAGACACCAAAATGCGGAACAAAAACTTTTATAACTGGCGCTATCGCATACTATAACCCGGATCTGCCATTAACGCTAAACTAACAATCTACAAAGAGGGAAGAAAGGTTATACCGAACGATTCGAGTCCTTCGTTTTTTAACCATCATCCCACGCTCCGTTGCGGCTGCTCCGATCTCGTCGATCTCCGATCTTCTCGTCCAGGTGGCACTACGTCATCGGATCTTTAAACGGGCTCCCGCCTCTGACTCGAGGCAACTCGGTCATCAAGTTTGCTAGAAGTGATGACCAAGATTGATGTAGAGAATGAGTAGAAGACTTTATCTCGCTTCGTCCAAAGCCATGGACGAACGGTTAATGAAGTTGCCATTGGAATCGGGTGATGGAATGAAATAAGCTGTGAAATTCCATACACCGAAACTATCATAATCTTTTAACCAAATGAAGTGAGTGTCTCTCAAGAGTGGAGCGGAGGGGCCGGCCATCATATAGAGGTGGGGGGGTGAGTGTAGGAGACGGGGAGGTGACAATAAGAAAAATATCAAGTGTGAACACAAAGTGTGAACACAATTAACGAAAATGATGAATCATTAACCAAGTCGTCATGCATTAATGGAATCATTAAATGCAACCATGACTCACAAAACACCTCACCACTTCTAGAACCTTCTAGAAGCATCCACACTCATCTAAAGAAACGATAAATCCGTATTTAACCGAATGTTAAATACGGCTGATAGAAAACTGGAAACTGGCAACTTCCAAAAGTGATCCCGAAACGAATTTCAGGATAACCCCGTAACTGTATAAATATACCCGCATTTGTATTACGACCGAATACAAATGCAACTGAGACAAAGATATTATATCTACTCTGTATAATACATGGATCGGGCTTAAACCAAAGCCCACCAGTATTATCTGCCCGAAATATAACACGTGCGTAAACGCACATGCATTTTCCGAACCCTGCCATAAAACCATACGGCCTCTACAACGTTTCGCCCGAACTTGGGAAACTATCTGTGGGGGACTCTAATGACTCGTCAGTACCCTGGCAGTGGGTTTAACCATAAGCCGTCAGCGGCACTAGCTATGCGTAACGGCTGCCCATGGACTGACCTCAAGGGAGGCCGATAAGCGAACTCATCCGGAAACCCTACTGAGCCTAACAGTGACAATGTATATATAGTCCGGTCCGTTCGTCTATGAGTATCGCATATCCGGCCTAGGGGGCTAGTAACGTCAGACCCCCAATAGCTGTATAAGTCGTATCGGAGACAAGCCCTGAACACCCTGAGATACTACTGGAGTACCTACCAGTAAATCTCACCTGCCTTGGCCAAGGACTTGGTGTATTGGCTTTCCTAGACACAGCGCGACCTCCACCCCCAATACCGGGAGAGACGAATCCCCTGCCGATCCGCTCGCGTGCCTCCATGTGGATCGGGACTGTACCCAAAAACTACCTGTTTGTACGACTCCTTTGAGCCGTGGTAGGGTAGAAATCAAAGCACAGTGAGAACTCACACGAGAAAAATGACGACCTCAGGTCGATGAACTAACCTGTACACATGTCACCAGGGAACTGCTATCTGACGATTTGTATAATACCAACTAGCAGGTTTCCAGCGAGTCCTGTCCGGTGTACTCATAACCCAATGAGCACCTGTATACATCTTAGGTGATCCAACTGACACCAGTGGCTTGTGAGACCGGCCACCGCCCCTCGTCGGGGTCTCGACTGTATACACTAGTCTACTCCGGAGTATCGATTCCCTGTCTCAAAACTCCCACGACTAGGGACCACTATTAAGGATATGCTTATAGACCACCCAACTCTCACTTATATGATCGCCCTCATACTGTTGGTAGTCAAGCAAGATCCTAAGGGCTCTATCAAAGTGTAATCGTGATCAGTCACCTGAACCTATACACGACTGATAAAAGCAAACCAGATAGCATACTATCATCTCGAGTAAGGCTGTCCTACCGGTATAGGTCCTCCTCAATTATTGCAATCACGTACCTGCGATCCAATAATTGACTTTGAGGGCACTATATCCAATAGTTAAACCATACGACCTCTATATCGTTTCACCAGAAGCACGGAAACTCTCTGTGTGGGACTCTAAAGACTCGACACTACGCTGGCAGTGGGTTTAACCACAGGCCGCAAGCGGTACTAGCTGTACATAACGGTCCCCAGGTAGATGTCGATAAGAAGGCCGATGAGGAAACCCATCCGAACTCCTACTGAGCCTGATGTGACAATCTCCGTACAGTCTGGTCTGTTCATCTAATACTATCGCATATCGGGCCTAGGGGCGGCAAGCGTCATTCCCCAAAAAGCGGTATAAGTCGTGTCGGAGTGAAGCCCATTACACCTTGAGAAGCTACTGGAAATCCTACCAGTAAATCTCGTTTGCCCTGGCCAGGGACTTTGCGTAATGGCTCTCCAAACACAGTGCGATATCAACTCATAATACCGGGGGAGACGAATCCTTTCTAACTGCCACTACCTCCAAGTGCTTCGGGACTGCACCCAACTGCTACCTGTTTGCACGACTCCTTTGAGCTGTGGTAGGGTAGCAATCTAAGAACAGTGGGAACACACTCGAGATGAAGCAGCACTGTCAAGTCAACGGACTATACTGTACTCATGTCACCTGGGAACTGTTAACTAACGACGGGTATAATACTAACCAACAGTTCCCTGTGAGTCCAGTCCGGTGTACCCGTAACCCAACGAGCACCTGTATACTATCTCCAGTACAACGTACTAATGGCTGTGGGACAGACCATTTTCACTGCTGGGATGAGAAGTGTACACACTAGTCTACTCTGGAGTATCGATGCCCTGTCTCGATAATCCTATGACTAGGGACCTGAATAAGGATGTGCTTGTAGACTACCCAGCCCCACTAGTGTGACTGCCATCACAACGCTGGTAGTCAAGAAAGATCCTATGGGCTCTATCAATATGTATTTACGATATGCTAAAAGAAACATATACAAATATTAAGATAGATATAAACCAAATAGCATACTACAATGTTGAGCAAGACTGTTATTATAACTGTGAATATCCCAAGCTTCCATTAAGTAATATACAAGCTAGTATGATACAATAATGGCCCCTGGGGAATATACACTAACAATCTCCCACTTGCACTAGGGCCATGTACTGGCGTATCGAAGACCTATCATCTCGAACAGCCTCTCGAACTGTGTCTGAGGTAAGGCCTTTGTGAATAGATCTGTGGTGTTCTCCTCTGTAGCAACTCTCCGGACCTCGATCTCCTAGCGATCTATGATCTCCCTGATTAGGTGATACCTCCTTAAGATGTATCTGGACTTCTGATGGGACCTGGGTTCCTTCGCTAAAGCTATAGCGCCGTTGTTGTCATAATACAGCGGTATTGGATTAACAACGGTAGGAACCACTTGAAGTTCTGTTAGGAACTTCTTTATCCAGACTGCTTCTTTTTCGGCATCGCAAGCAGCAATATACTCTGCTTCCATCGTCGAGTCAGCAACGGTGTCCTGCTTGGAACTCTTCCAGCACACCGCCCCTCCATTGAGGGTAAAGACATAACCTGACATGGACTTGGATTCATCCTTGTCACTCTGGAAGCTGGAGTCGGCAAAAGCCTCGATCTTGAGGTCTTTTCTGCCGTAAACCAAGAACATATCCTTAGTCCTTCTCAGGTACTTGAGAATGTTCTTTACTGCTATCCAGTGCTTCTCCCCTGGGTCTGACTGATACCGGCTTACCACGGTCAGTACATAAGCTACATCTGGTCTGGTACACAACATCGCATACATTATAGAGCCTACTGCAGAAGCGTAGGGTATAACTAACATGCGATCCCTTTCCAAATCAGTCTTGGGAGACATCTCTTTGGAGAGGGTGATTCCGTGACAAGCCGGTAAATTACCGCACTTTGAATCTTCCATACTGAATCTTTTCAGTATAGTGTTGATATACCTGGACTGCGAAAATCTCAACATCCTCTTAGATCTATCACGATAGATCTGGATCCTGTTCATACCATAATTTTGCATTATTATATTCCCCATTCTTATTTATTTTACAAATAAATAGGTGCTTTTGACCAATGTCTGCTACATAGTTGTAGGTTACAGGTTCTCGGAACAAAAACAGTGAAATTGATGAAAAGACGATGCAAAAGTGAGACTACGACCGACAAATGGAAGAATCTTGATCAAGCCTACAGTTTGGAGAATAAACGAAGATCAGTGAACAAGTCCACAAAGTACAAAGGCAGCGCAAGGTTCAAGACTTCGACATGAAGCAAGCGGTAAAAGTCCACGACTTTATTCACTGTGGAAATCTGGAAGAAATCTAGAAGACAAACTGAGAAACCAAGTAAAGAAACAAGAAGCCAAAAGCAGCAGAAAGAACCCCAGGAAAATTCAGCCAGCAAGCCTTCAAGATGGCCGCGGAACCACAGCCAAACCAAGCTTTTGGCCGCGGATCCGCGGCCATATAGTGCCCGTGTCGGTGCTAAAAAGTGTCGGTGCGACGGTGCGTTGACTAGTCTTCTTAGGGGTATACTTGTAATTGCATATGTGAGTCGATTGTAACCCTAGGGTTTCTATGTTCTATAAATAGAAATCCTAAACCTCCTTTTAAGGAATGCCTCTTCTTGTGCCTCATTTTATTTTATCAAAATTCAGATCTGTAAATTTCTATAAAGTATGAAGAGTGCATCAAATTAGAGTAAGTTTTCAATTCTTACCCTAGTTAATTTTATTATCTGCCCTAGTATAATTTTCCAATCTGCCCTAGTTTAGATTTTATTCTCTGCCCTAGTTAGATAGTTAGACAATGTTTATCAATTCCCTAATGAGCGAGCAGTCTCCTCGCTTGTTAGGGTTAGATTTGGGGAAGGCTTGAGAGATGAAGATCTCTCACCCCTTTCTTGCCCATCACACTTTTTTATAGGACTCCATGAATACATGCACACACCGCTCCTTACGGCACCCTATCCCACGAGGTAGCAGTAATACCGTAGTATAAACGACCGGTTGCGTATATTTTCCATGGAGGTTAGGGTAAGAATTAAGAAAGGAAGGACAAGAACCTAGAGGAAGAAACATCGTTTCTTCCCGATGGTACTAATCCACTTTATTAATTATTACCATAACACCTCATAGATCTTAAATAGGGCATAGAAAGCGGTGAGAAATATTGACTTTCCAAACTTAACCTAAACCTAACCCTAGCAAGATTTTAGTCTAGATCAACTTAGTTTTTAGATTTAATCAATCCGAAAACCATCGGAATTAACTCGTTAGAACAAATAGGAAATACACAAAATCCCTGTGGACTGACCCGTACTCACCGGCTAGCTACCAAGCGACGCCGTTCTTGATTGCGGTAAAAATATTTTTGATCACAAAACATCGTACAAATCAGATCCCCAGAATGTAAGAGGCATCACCTAGGTCTTTCATGGAGAACCTGTGTGATAAGAATCCTTTGACAGATTGTAGCATAGGAATGTCATTTCCTTTCAAGAGAATGTCATCCACGTACAAGACGAGGAATACGACAGTTCGTGCTACAATTTTACTATATATACATGGTTCATCTGGATTTTTGATAAAGTCATATTCTTTGACTGTTTCATCAAAACAGATGTTCCAACTCCGCGATGCCTGCTTTAGTCCATAAATGGACTTAAGCAACTTGCACACTTTCCCGCTGCTCCCACTCTGATTGAAACCTTCTGGCTGATCCATAAAGACGCACTCTTCTAAATTACCATTTAGAAAAGCCGTCTTTATGTCCATCTGCCAGATCTCATAATCATGGAAGGCGGCAATGGCAAGAAGGATCCGAATGGATTTGAGCATAGCCACTGGAGAAAAGGTTTCGTCATAGTCCAAACCAGGTCTTTGATGAAAACCCTTTGCAACAAGTCTAGCCTTATAGGTTTCCACCTGTCCATCTACACAAATCTTCTTTCTGAAGATCCACTTGCATCCTATGGGTTTTATCCCATCTGGAGCAAAGTCCAAAGTCCATACTTTGTTGGTGTACATGGAATCCATCTCGGTTCTCATTGCATCTAGCCATCATACTGAGTCGCCGCTCTGGATGTCCTGGTGGAAGCTAGTAGATTCATCATTATCAATGACGCAATCCTCTCTATCCCCGTCTATGAGAAAACCGTAGTATCTCTCAGGCAGATGAGACGACCTACTACTCCTGCGAAGGGTTGCGGGAATGTCCTGTTCTTATTGAACTTCTGGTTCTACCAAACTTTCAGTAGTAGTTTGTGGTTCTGGAATTTCTTCTAGTTCTATTGCGCTCCCACTTGTTTCCTTTCCTAACTGCTGTTGTAGAAAATAGGCATTACGAGAAACAAAAACCTTTTGTTCCTCCGCGTAATAGAAAAAATACCCTTTGGAGTTCTTTTGATATCCCACAAACTTACACTGTACTGATCGTGCCTCGAGTTTATCCGCATGCTGCTTTTTAACAAAAGCTGGACATCCCCATATCTTGAGATACTGAAGATAGGGTTTCTTCCCACTCCACATCTGATATGGTATGGTAGGCACAGTTTTGGTAGGAACCCTATTCAAAATATATGCAGCTGATTCTAGTGCATAACCCCAGAAAGATCGCGGCAACTCAGCATTACTCATCATGGAACGTACCATATCCAATAGGGTTCGGTTCCGTCTTTCCGATACACCGTTATGTTGTGGAGTGTATGGAGGAGTAAGTTGAGAGAGAATTCCATTCTCTTTTAGGTAACCCAGGAACTCGGCACTTAAGTATTCACCACCTCGATCAGATCTCAGTATCTTGATACTTTTGCCAGTTTGGTTCTCTACTTCAATCTTATATTCTCAGAATTTCTCAAAGGCCTTGGATTTATGTTTCATCAAGAAAATGAATCCATACCTAGAGTAATCATCCGTAAAAGTAATGAAATATGAAAAACCGCCTCTTGCATGTGTAGACATTGGACTACATACATCGCTGTGTATGAGTCCTGAGAGCTCGCTCGCTCTTACTCCATGTCCTGTGAATGGAGTCTTTGTCATCTTTCCTTTGAGACATGATTGACAAGTGGCATAAGATTGATATTCGAACGGATCCAAATATCTTTCTCTATGTAACTTAGTTAACCTTGTCTCATTAATGTGACCTAGTCTACAATACCATAAGAAAGCCTGATTTATATTTGGAGACTTTCTTTTTAGTGTGTTCTGGACATTGAAAATTTGTAATTGGTTTAACACGTATATACCGTTATCTAGTGTACCGGACCGAATCAAACCATGATTAAGGTGGATGTTAACAACATCGCTTACAAACGTGAAATCATAACCTTCTTTTGATAACAACGATACCGATATGATATTACACGTTAAGCTGGGTACACAAAAACAGTTACGCAAAACCAAAATATGTCCGCTCGTCAATCCAAGGTGATAATCCCCTACGGACACAGCATTCATGCTAGCTCCATTAGCAACCTGGAGGGTTATATCACAAACCTTCAGCACTCTACGGTTTCTCAGTGCCTGCAATGAATTGCATATATGAGATCCTGATCCGGTATCCAATACCTAGGAAGTAGAGTTGATTGACAGACAATTTTCAATTACAAACACACCTGAAGTCGAAGCCACAAGTTGCTTCGAGTCCTGGTTCTTGGCAATCCAAGCTTTGCAATCTTTCTTCCAATGGCCTTTTCTACGACAGTGGAAGCACTCGTCCTTTGCCACTACTGGCACCGCAACCATTTCCTTTCCCTTGACACCCACCTTACCAACACCACCTCTCGGTTTGGTAGCGGCCTTCTTCTTCCTTCCTTTGGCCCTTGCCTTGGACCTGGAAGAGGAAGCACCACGAACAAACATAGTGGGTGTTTCCCTTGCCTTCTGCAAGGTGCCCTCTGCACTCCTCAACATGTTAAGGTGTTCTGGAAGTTCAACTTCTTTACCTTGAATGTCGAAATTCAAGATAAACTGGGCGTAGGTGGAAGGAAGGGACTGGAGAATCAAGTCTGTATACAGCTCGTTCTTTAATGTTATCCCGAGGTCTGCAAGCTCTTCAATATAGCCAATCATCTTAAGGACCTGTTCCCCTACAGATAGTCCGACGGCCATCCTCGACTGAAACAAGTTCTTCGAGATCTCGTATCTAGCTATACAAGATTGCTCTCCATACAGTTCCTTGGTGTGGAGAAATATGGATTCTAGATCCATATTCTCGTGCCTCCTCTGATGTTCATTATTCATAGAGGCAAGCACGATGCATTTGGCCTTCGCGCAGTCTAACTCCCAGGTCTTGTGGATTTCCTTATCCACGACACTGTATTCAGGACCTGAGACGGCAGGGGCCTTAGTAGTAAGGACATACCCCAATTTGTCATAAGTAATTACCATCTTAACATTCCGGAACCAATCTTTTTACTTTGGCCCTGTCAAAATATTTTTATCTAATAATAACTTAAGGCCTGTCATGTTCTGGGTCGCTGCAATTAGGAGAGAGAGAGGAAACACTTTAGCATGATGCTCTTGCAAGTTTAGAGTGGTTTTTAGTTTATCTAAACAGGATGGCTTCCACTGTTTCTCGAATCCCTCCTCAAACCAAAAAGGAAGAACTAGTCAGGACTATTCTCACCGTACAATACTTGCTTAACCGTTCAGCCAGGTCGGTGTCAGTACTTCGAGGGAGGTTTTATGACGCTTTCACGAAGTTCCTTAATTAAATAACCTCTTTTCTCTGGGGGCGTAGCCCTGCTGACACCTTTCTCGACACCTACTTGTTTTATAGCATTGATCGTTAAGTGAAAGAATCTCCTGATGAGTAGCATATAATCACAGTAGGATCGGGATCCAAATATCATCGTGTGATAAAGCCGAAGGAATCCTACCAAAATTATCACACTCCGAATGGTATGCAACTCTTAGCAAATTTCAGTTTCTTTAGAAATTCCCGATGTGGATTTTCCCCCCATTCTCTTATGACCTTAGCGTTGGTCAAAATACATAGCTTGAATATCCCTGACGTTGGCTAAATACTCATAAGTCACATGTCAAGTTCTACCCATCATTATCTTGTTAATTTGAACCCATCCGTACATACCCCTGACGTTGGCCAAATGGCAGTACGACTGTCCCAAACTAACTCATCTATCTATGTAACAAATGAATACCCAGCAGCTACCAAACACTATGCCTTGGCGTTGGTCAAAATACATAGCTTGAATACTACTGAATACCCAAATGAAATGATGGAAGGCTACGAATGGTTTTGGCGAAACCGTGAACGTAGTGAACTTGATATTATCGAATTAACCTAATAGCTTTTAAAAGGAGTGGTTTAAGCTCCGCAATTAAAAAAATATCTTCTGTTTTAAAATAACCGAGTGGTTTCTTTTAAACTGTACCAACGATTCAACTTTGGTTTATTTTCTTTGCATTAATAAATGCGTCCCATCAATTAACCTATCATTGCTGAAAACAACGAAAATACAATGTCCTCTTATGCCATCCGCATTTGCCACTGGGCCCCGTCATTCACCCGTTAGGTTACTTAACTAACGACAGAGCGGGGACTGGGCTAGCGCGGGTGCAAAACATAAGTGACGCCTACTAGATATCATATATAGATATTGTAAATTTATCAGACGCAATAATAGGCATTTCAGATCACAGATGAACATATTGGATTTTCTAGGAATCCGCATTCCTTTTGAGCCTGCAAAGAAAGACGGATTACATAGTCACGATGAATAGCTAAAACCCCACCCTAAACCCCTATGGGTACGGCAAACTACCAGCCAAGTACCCGAAGTGAAGCGGTCTCCCTCAACGATGTGAGTAGGCCACTAAGCACTTCAAAGTACCCGGTAGTTTGTGCACCCCACCTTGGGTTTATCCTAGGAGCAGAAAACATTAAATGAAATAATACAACGGTGGCTACAACCTCAACCCGGATGTGCCCTACAAAAGAATATTACAACAAATTACAATTTACATTCGAATGAAAGAACACTCGTCTCACATCCCCGGCTATCAATTCACGACAATCCAACAAGTTCATATTCACAAACCAGTAAAACCATTACAGAAATGTGCAACCCCCTGCTAACCGATATACTAGAAGTTAGGGGAGGTTTACGAACACATTAAACACAACACAGATATAATCCAGTTAGCCAAAGTTCTTAGAATTTCGATCAAGCAACACATATGAATCTACTCCAAATAATTCTTTGTGCACATAAAACCTGAGCAGAAACAAATCATCCCAGAAAACACAACATCAACACAGAAGAATAACTGAGCAAATTTGGGTTGACTCGGTGTCAACTCGGCAGCGGATCCGCGGCGGATCACTTGGATCGGCCGCGGTTCCGTGGTGGTTTGGTCGAGTTACGATCCTAAATTTCTTCACAATTCTTAAAAAACCCTGCTTGTATTTTTAAGGGTCCCTAAAAAATTTTTAGACCCCGTTTTAAAATCGGCAGAAACTTAGTTAAGTCTTTTTGGGATTTTTTTACGATCGAATTTCTAAAGACTTTGCTAACATGTTAGTTATGGTTTAGCTAGGCTCTGATACCACTGTAAGTCGACGTTAGACACCCCACATGATGCGGGGAGGCGGAATAGGTAAAACAATCATTTTGTTTAAGGTAACATCGACTAACTTTACGGATCTTTGCTAAACCTTAACTAACAAACTATCTAGAAGTGCTAAACTACTATGATAGATGATTATACCTCAATATACTAGTTCTTCTTATTCTTGTTGTTCACCTCCTCGTCGGCCTCCTCGATATGATAGAAGATCCACCCGAGAGTTGCTTCTCCAAGCTTTAACGTCTCACTTGAGGTAACTAAGTGGCGAGGATAGCTAATCCATGTAACCTAGAGGATATAGAGATGGATTAAGGTTTAATTAGTTTTTCTAACCCTTGGGATCTCAACACATGAGAGGATTAGGGTTAGGTTGAAGAAGAGGAGAGCTTGAGGAGAGAGAATGTGTATGTGAGAATGAAATGAAAAATAACTCAATTCTATATTATATGAAGCATAATCATTTATCAAATAAATCATATATGATAATTACAACCATGCTTCATTTAATACAATCAATGAATCATCACATAAGTCATTAAGCAATAAATGCTTCATTAACTCACTTGGATGAATCATCTCATGAGTCACTAATTCATTTAATGCAATTTACACATAAGCTCTCCACCTCATTTAGTTTAATTCATAAATGAATTAAATCTAAATGAGTCACCTATCTTCTAGATGCTTCTCGACTAATTACGAGAATGCCCCTCCCATCCATAAAACACGGAAATACTGAGACTGTATAAATCCAATAATCTAATACTAGAATCTGGCTTAAACTAAAGCCTGCTAGTATAAGCTGTCCGAACACCATACGTGCATAAGTACACGTATATGTCCGAACCCTGTCGTAAAACCATACGACCTCTATATCGTTTCTCCTGAAGCAGGGAAACTCTCTGTGTGGGACTCTAAAGACTCGACACTACACTGGCAGTGGGTTTAACCACAGGCCGCAAGC
Organism: Agapanthus africanus; assembly: GCA_030015575.1. Lineage (NCBI taxonomy): Eukaryota > Viridiplantae > Streptophyta > Magnoliopsida > Asparagales > Amaryllidaceae > Agapanthus > Agapanthus africanus. The sequence goes on from CM057343.1 coordinate 161,262,726, forward strand.
GGTACTAGCTGTACGTAACGGTCCTCAGGTAGATGTCGATAAGAAGGCCGATGAGGAAACCCATCCGAACTCCTACTGAGCCTGATGTGACAATCTCCATACAGTCCAGTCCGTTCGTCTAATACTATCGCATATCGGGCCTAGGGGGCGGCAAGCGTCAGTCCCCAAAAAGCGGTATATGTCGTTTCGGAGTGAAGCCCATTACACCTTGAGAAGCTACTGGAAATCCTACCAGTAAATCTCGTTTTCCCTGGCCAGGGACTTTGCGTAATGGCTCTCCAAACACAGTGCGATATCAACTCCCAATACCGGGTGAGGCGAATCCTTTCTAACTGCCACTGCGTCCAAGTGCTTCGGGACTGCACCTAACTGCTACCTGTTTGCACGACTCCTTTAAGCCGTGGTAGGGTAGCAATCTAAGAACAGTAGGAACACACTCGAGACGAAGCAGCAGTGTCAAGTCAACGGACTATGCTGTACTCATGTCACCTGGGAACTGTTAACTGACGATGGGTATAATACCAACCAACAGTTCCCTGCGAGTCCTGTCCAGTGTACCCGTAACCCAACGAGCACCTGTATACTGTCTGTTGGATATAGTGCCCTCAGAGACAATTATTGGATCACAGGCACGTGATTGCAATGATTGAGGAGGACCTATGCCGGTAGGACAGTCTTACTCGAGATGATATTATGCTATCTGGTTTATCTTTATCATCGTGTACTTCTTTAGGTGACCTTACGAGTCGCTATTACACGTTGATAGAGCCCTTAGGATTCTTGCTTGACTACCAGCAGTATGAGGGCGATCATATACGTGAGAGCTGGAGTCTATAAGCACATCCTTAAAAGGTCCCTAGTCGTGGGAGTTTCGAGACAGGGCATCGATACTCCAGAGTAGACTAGTGTATACAGTCGAGACCCCGACGAGGGGCAGTGGCCGGTCTCACAAGCCACTGGTGTCAGTTGGTTCACCTAAGATGTATACAGGTGCTCATTGGGTTATGAGTACATCGGACAGGACTCGCCGGGAGCCTGCTAGTTGGTATTATACCTGACGTCAGATAGCAGTTCCCTGGTGACATGTGTACAGGTTAGTTCATCGACCTGAGATCGTCATTTGTCTCGTGTGAGTTCCCACTGTGCTTTGATTACTACCCTACCACGGCTCAAAGGAGTCGTGCAAACAGGTTTTAGTTGGGTACAGTCCCGAGCCACATGGAGGCAGTGAGCGGATCTGCAGGGGTTCGTCTCTCCCGGTATTGGGGGTGTGGTCGCGCTGTGTCTAGGAGAGCCAGTACATGAAAAGTCCTTGGCCAAGGCAGGAGATTTGCTGGTAGGTATTCCAGTAGTATCTCAGGGTGTTCTGGGCTACACTCCGACACGACTTGTACCGCTATTGGGGGTCTGACTTTTATCAACCCCCTAGGCCCGCGATGCGATGCTCATAGACGAATGGACCGGACTGTACGGATATTGTCACTGACAGGCTCAGTAGGGTGTCAGGATGAGTTCGCTCATCGACGTCCCTTTTGGTCAATAGCTGGTGGCCCGTCACGTATGGCTGATACCTCTGACGTGCTAGTGGTTAAATCCACAGCCATAGTATTAACGAGTTTTTAGAGTCCACCACACACAGTTACTCAGGTTTCGGGCGAAATGCTGTAGAGGCCATATGGAGATATGGCAGGGTTCGATCAGATACGTGCGGTATTGCACGGATCGTGATCGGACGGATTTTACTAGCCGGCTTTGGTTTAAGCCGGATCCTAGTATTTGACAGTGTAGATTTTGTCTCTTTGCATTTGTGTTCAGTAGGAATACAAATGCGGGCATGTATATGCAGTAGTGGGGTTTTCCTGTACTTTATTACGGGATCAGTTTTCTGAAGTTGCCAGTTTGCATTCCGTTCCGGCCGGTTTTCCGTTGTTCCTTCGCGGCCGGACTTTTCCGATGGAGGGGGGTAATTTGCAATTGTGCAAATAACTTATTATGGAGGGGTTTCTTGCATATTTTTGGCTTCATGATTGTTCTCTCATCATGAGATTCCTTTTGGGTCATTCCATTGCATTTATGAGAATGGAAATGAAAAGTTTGAGATTAGAAGTGGGTGTGACCTTTAATCTTGCATTATCTTCTCATTTCTTTCTCTTGGTTAAAAAGATTATTTTTCCTCCACCCATTTTATATATGAGGCCGGCCACATTTCTTGGTGGGGGAATGAGAGAGACTTCATTTTTGGGTGAGGGTGGAAAATTATTCTCATTCTCATGTTGCAACCAAATTTCATAGCTCATTTCTCTTCTCCTCCACATCCATGGTAACTTCACTACCCACTTGAGACAAGCCTACTACACTTAGTCTACAGCATCCCTTGGACGCGTCGGCTAGCCAACTTCGCGCCCGAGTTGTCTCGGTCCAGAGGTGGGAGCCCGTAAACGAACCCGGCTATGTGGTGCCGTTTCCGACGAGGAGGTGACGGACGGAGATTCCACGGGAGATCGGAGTGGAGACGAAGACCGAAGGACACGGATCGCTTGGTATATCTCTTCACCCATCTTTTAGTTTGCTAGTAGCTAGGTTAATGGCCCAATCCGGGTTAAAAGTGCGCGGTGGTGCCGGTTTGCTAGTTTGCAAAGTTTTTCGTTTCCGCTTTTCCGGCATCGGATCGACGGCCGGGGCGCCGCCGCGGACTTACATTGGTATCAGAGACACGCTATTAACCTAGTCTAGCTTGGTCTAACGTGTTTATATTTTCGATCGATCAAAAGTCCCAAAAACCGTATTTTTCCTTGCATCTGGTTTCTGTCGAAATTTTTTTAGCTCCAAAAATTTTTCAGGGTGTTGCAGAAACACATGCAGGAAATTCTAAAAGATCTGTGAAAATTTGGTAGAGTGATACCTTAGAACCGCCGTGGAACCGCGGCCAACACCCCTTTGGCGCCGCTGTTCCGCCGCTGTTCAGTGAGTTCACTGCACCATTTTTCCACAGTGATCTTTTTACAGTGAAATTGGGGTTTTGGGATATTCTTTTTAGGCCAAGATTTTCTGTGAGTGCTACAGTAATGCTTGGGGCCCACTTCGATAAATTTGATCGATCGGATATTTTAAACATGCTAGTTCACAGTATTTACATTATATCTGCGACCGTGAATGTCATTTGATCGGTAAATCCTGTCTAACTGCTATAACCCTTTTAGACGGATTTGCGAACGTGACATTCACGTTGATGTTCTGTGTTGTACTGTGATGTTGCGGATTGGTCGTGGGGGATAGCCTGGATGCAATGGTAGTACAGTTTTGTTTTATATGTACATTTGATATTGCGGGTCGAGCGTCCGACATGTGGACTGCCGTCACTGCTTGTTTGTATTATTCTTTTGGGACACGACCGGGTCGAGGTCGATGTACCCGTTGTATGTATATTTTACTTTTTGTACTAGGATTACCCCGCAGAGGGGTGCACGGATAGCCGGATTCTAGAGGGCAACGGGCCCGCATCTCATAGCATTGAGACGGAGGGGGCTTTACTCTAGAATTGGCGGGCTATTCGCCGCACTTGTAGGGGGGATAGGATTGACCCAGGAGGGGTGCCCAAGTTACCGGATTCCGTGTAGTGCTGGGTGGTCCATTCACGTTGCTGAAGGGGGCTGCCTCGCTTCAGGTTTTGGCCGGTAACTTGCCGCGCCCGTAGGGGTCTAGGATTTCATTGCACAGGCTATCCACAAGACCAGGGGAACGTCGGGTTTCAGTAGCGGCTCTATGAAACCCGGGGATCCCAGATATCTGTATTGTTCTGTGATGCTGTACATTTATGTGATGTTGCATTTTATCACGCCTTGAGCGAAAATTATATATTATATATATATTAATAGATGTTGTATATGTTTTGCATCCGCGCTAATCCAGTCCCCACTCTGTCGTTAGTTAGCTAACCTAACGGGTGATGACGGGACCCAGTGGCGAATGCGGATGGCATATACGTACGTCATTATTTTCGTTCTTTATTGGTGTGATCAATTGATGGGACTGCGTTGATTCGGATCAATGCAACATAAACAAACCTACTCTGATGTTGTTGGAACACTTTTCAAAAAGCTGTTATTGCAAGGGCATTCTCTTTTGTTTTGCACAGTGGTATTCAGTTGGAATATCCTGCTCCTCAGTCGAAGAGGCAAGGGCCGAGATCCCTTCACCGGGAGTGACCCCTTGGACAAAAGTTTGCGTCAGGGCAATAACTTCACTATAGCCGTTTACTTTTGCTTTGCATCGTGGTATTCAGTTGGAATATCCTGCACCCCATCATACGGGGAAAGAGCCGAGATCCCTTCACCGGGAGTGACCTCTTTAGCAAAGGTTTTCGTCACTATATTTTTATAAAGCTATCAGTTCCTTCAACGATATCAAGTTCATTACGTTAAAGGTTTTCGCCAGAAACCATTCGCAGCCCTCCGTCATTTCAGAACGGTAGCACTTAGTTTTCATGCTATGTATGTTGGCCTTCGTCAAGGCATAGTGTATGGTAGCTATTTGTTACTTTTCTGCTGCATAGATAGATGCGTTGGTTTGGGACAGTCGTACTACTATTTTGGCCTTCGTCAAGGGTATGTACGGGTGGGTTCAAATTAACCTGGATAATGACGGGTAGAACTTGACATGTGACTTATGATATGTTGGCCTTCGTCAAGGTCATAAGAGCATGGGGCAAATCACATCGGGAGTTTCTAAAGAAACTGAAACTTGCCAGATATGCGCATACCTTCTGGAGTGTGATGACGTGAGCGGATTCCGTCACATTATCATGCGATGATAGTTGGATCCCGATTCCCATTGATGAGTTGGTTTACTCCTCGGGTGATCCCGGCTAATTCTTCTTTCAGGTTTGGGAAAGAATTTGACGTTACAGTGGGAGGTTTCCAGATTAGATAAAGTGATAACCATTCTGATCTAGGTTAGAGTGCATGCTGAGTGTTTCTTTTCTCTCTCTCTTTGGCAGCGACCATTGACCCGACCCTAGACTATGACTTAGTGACCAAGTTGATCGAAACTTCTTAACACTGGCTTTTGGATTGTCAGAATTACAGACCTCATTGCCACTCCTACTTTTACCCTTTTCTCCAGGACACCCCGTATTACTACGAACGTCCACTTCCATTGGACAAAACCATCGTATGGTTATATACGAACTCGAAGGAATTCGTGGATGGTTTCCGGTTCTAGAAAAAACGAATAGGATTATTCAGTTGTCTTTTCCTTTTACCTTCTCTCAGGTTGCGAGTACTCCTTGGTTTAGGAGATAGTACACCTATTACGAAAATTGGATAGTCTTCTTCCAAACCTTAGGCTGGTGCCGAACGGTAGGGAATGAAGAAAACCAATTAGCCTAAACGGTGTACAGAAGGTATTAAGTTAAGACAAAGAAAGGGATTAGTAAGAGAGCAAAGTAAATTGCGACTACTATTCACGACCAAATCAAGTATTTCTTCGCCAATCCTAAATCACCTTTGTATTTCTCCAGGACACTCCGTATCACTACGAAGATCCCAAGTTTATTGGATAATCCATCGTATGGTTATATACGAACTCGAAAGGAACTTGTTCCAGTTCGGGGATGGATCCTGGTTCAGGAGAAATAGGAATAAGGTTTATTCGGTTGTCTTTTATCTTCACCTTCTCTCGCATTGCGAGTGCTCCTAGGATTAGGACAGTACACCCATTATGCTTATTGGATAGTCTTCTTCCAAACCATAGGCTGGTGCCGAACGGTAGGGAAGGAAGAAAACCATTTGGCCTAAAAGGGTGTACAGAAGGTAATGTCTAAAGATATATAAAGGGATTTGGAGAGATGGCAAAGAATTATACGGTTATAGTTGTGAATCGGATAATGGAAGAGGCATTACTAGGAATACCCGGATACCCCATCGAAACATTTCAATGTTTCAGTTTCACTGTGTACTGTTAAAAGAAAACTGATTTCCCAATTAGACACTTGCTCCAGGGTATGTATTTACCAGGTTTGATTCTCACATCTGTATGGTTTTACAGATGATGAGTGGGAGTAATTTATTGGGAATTAGGTGACCATCCTCATTATATCGGGATTCGTTGTAATTGGTGATATTTGAGGAAGTCACCTGGGTTGTTTGCTGGTCGGCAAATATTTGGTTTTGAATATCCGTTGTTATGCACCAATTTCAAATTGATTTATCTGTACGTCTATTTTTATAGAGTGAGATATACTTTTTTGAAATTATGTCTATGACATTTACCTATATCAGTGGATGGTTAGGTAAGGAGCATTGAACAGCGGTGTAATTCTTCTTAACCATAAGTACAGTTTTCAACCTACGACACACAATGAGTCATTTGACTCAAGGGACTTATACAGAGTATTGTATGTTGTCCAGTGTCCATTAGGACAAAGGGGTTGGTCCTCGTACTATATCCTGTTTACTTGTGACTTCTCTAGTTCTTAGACAGGTATTTCGTAGAAACACAGGGTCTGAGTTTTGAGAAGTTATTGGTATAAGAATAAAGTAGAGAACCAGATATTGCAAGTATCGGGATTCTTCAAGGTGATCGAAGATGTAGATACTTGTGAATGGTATTCAGTTGATAGTAATGATTAAGAGAACTAGCTTCTCTTTCAGGTTACTTATAATTGGAAGTACTCCTAAGTTGAGTAACGCTGATCGGCCTCCTTCCATTTAGTTGACATGCACTGGAGACAGCTGCATGATTTGAATCTGGTTCAATTAAATCAGTGCCTCTGTTCCTGTATTGGATATAGAACAGTTCATATCTTGACATTGTTAAGGTACGGGGAGTTGTCCGGCTTATGCTTAAAACCAGACTCCGGATAACTCAAGGCACGTTTCAGTAATGGCTGTTTGTGGGTTGACCCGGGCTATGACGAGGGTCGACTTTCTACCATCTGGAAGATCAATAGTGATATTGTTCTAGACTCGCCACAGTTTTAACAAAAATGGATTTTTTCAGAAAACAGTAGTGGGAGTATGGTAGAACTCGAAGTGATTTCAAAACCGCAAACGATTACTGAAGATTTGATAAAGAACCTAAAGATTCAATCTGGTTTGACATTCTATTGGCCACTCCGCAGATAAAGTGGGTAACTTCAGGCACCCGAGAGGTATTTCGGTATACTCAAGGACGGTGGCAGGGAGGTTCTTGTTTACCCAGACTTGCTATTGATGTTGTTCCAGACTGTGAGACCCGGCAGGAGAATGAGTATAGCGTCGTTCTAAACTTGCTTTAAAAGTGTACGTCTATATGACTTTGCCAGAGGGTTGTCGTGGTCAGTGGGAGCAGCGGAAGCATAGTGGACAAGTGGCTTATGTCTATTTATAGACTAAAGCAGATATAGCGGAGATAGATCATCTATTTCTGACGTGACAGTCATAGGTTTGACTTCATCAGAATAGGGGATGGATCTAATAAGAAGGTAGTAGGGTGTGATGTCCTGGTATTTGGATGACATACAAAGAGTAGGAAGTGATATTCCTATACTACGATCGGTTATTCTTTGGTTGTCACACAGTGGTTTCTCCATATAGGACTTGGATATTATATCATACATTCTGGTTACTAGATCTATGGTTTTAGATCAAGATTTGGGTAGTTTCCCAATCAGGGTACTTAGATAGCATTCTATGAGTATTTAGAATAGACGACTCCTGGCACGGTAGTATACCTGCAGGTGATGGAGTCACCCTCGCTAAAGGTGTCTTACAGACTAAAGGGGAGAGGGATACGCATGATTGGCAGATCACTTGCTTAGGCAATTGAGTTGATCATGAGATGTCAAGTACCACACCAGATGTTGTTCTTGCAGTAGATGCAATAAGTTGATATTGATCCAATCCTGGGGAAACGGTCGGAAGCAGTTTTAGAACATAAGTGGATGTTCTAGGGATATGATAACGACAGTCTCCTTTAGGAGATAGTTATCATTCCAGGCTTCCAAGGTGACATGGACGACAGGGTGGTCGTCAGAGTTATAGTTTTCCCTCTGACGAGGGGCAGTATTTTGGACAGGTGGTCCAGGCGGATACTGAGGGAAGGATGGCGCAGGATACTGATTAAGTTCAGTTGACGATACAGTCTAAGAAGTTTGGATTTGGAGTTCATTTATGAGCTAGGTCCCATCAGACATCCAGACATTCTAAGACAGGTATTACTCATTTCAGGAGATGGCTTTCTCCGCGAACATGGGATATAGAGAGACATAGAAAGAAGCATCACAACGGATCCACTCACTGAGGCTATTCCTCGAACGCAATAGTTTCGCAAACGAGCTTTGTGAGACTGACTAGTAGAGGAGTTGGGTGTTTGGTATCACACGGGCTGTGAGTATGCGACATCGCAATAATTAGGCTTGAGTGCAAGTGGGAGATTGTTGGATATAGTGCCCTCAGAGTCAATTATTGGATCACAGGCACGTGATTGCAATGATTGAGGATGACCTATGCCGGTAGGACAGTCTTACTCGAGATGATAGTATGCTATCTGGTTTGTCTTTATCATCGTGTACTGCTTTAGGTGACCTTACGAGTCGCTATTACACGTTGATAGAGCCCCTAGGATTCTTTCTTGACTAACAGCAGTATGAGGGCGATCATATACGTGAGAGCTGGAGTCTATAAGCACATCCTTAAAAGGTCCCTAGTCGTGGAAGTTTCGAGACAGGGCATCGATACACCAGAGTAGACTAGTGTATACAGTCGAGACCCCGACGAGGGGCGGTGGCCGGCCTCACAAGCCACTGGTGTCAGTTGGTCACCTAAGATGTATACAGGTGCTTATTGGGTTATGAGTACACCGGACAGGACTCGCCGGGAGCCTGCTAGTTGGTATTATACCTGACGTCAGATAGCAGTTCCCTGGTGACATGTGTACAGGTTAGTTCATCGACCTGAGATCGTCATTTGTCTCGTGTGAGTTCCCACTGTGCTTTGATTACTACCCTACCACGGCTCAAAGGAGTCGTGCAAACAGGTTTTAGTTGGGTACAGTCCCGAGCCACATGGAGGTAGTGAGCGGATCTGCAGGGGTTCGTCTCTCCCGGTATTGGGGGTGAGGTCGCGCTGTGTCTAGGAGAGCCAGTACATGAAAAGTCCTTGGCCAAGGCAGGAGATTTGCTGGTAGGTATTCCAGTAGTATCTCAGGGTGTTCTGGGCTACACTCCGACACGACATGTACCGCTATTGGGGGTCTGACTTTTACCAACACCCTAGGCCCGCCATGCATGCTCATAGACGAACGGACCGGACTGTACGGATATTGTCACTGACAGGCTCAGTAGGGTGTCAGGATGAGTTCGCTCATCGACGTCCCTTTTGGTCAATAGCTGGTTGCCCGTCACGTATGGCTGATACCTCTGACGTGCTAGTGGTTAAATCCACAGCCATAGTATTAACGAGTCTTTAGAGTCCACAACACACAGTTACTCAGGTTTCAGGCGAAACGCTGTAGAGGCCGTATGGAGATATGGCAGGGTTCGATCAGATACGTGCGGTATTGCACGGATCGTGATCGGACGGATTTTACTAGCCGACTTTGGTTTAAGCCGGATCCTAGTATTTGACAGTGTAGATTTTGTCTCTTTGCATTTGTGTTCAGTGGGAATACAAATGCGGGCATGTATATGCAGTAGTGGGGTTTTCTTGTACTTTATTACGGGATCAGTTTTCTGAAGTTGCCAGTTTGCATTCCGTTCCGGCCGGTTTTCCATTGTTCCTTCGCGGCCGGACTTTTCCGATAGAGGGGGTAATTTGCAATTGTGCAAATAACTTATTATGGAGGGGTTTCTTGCATATTTGTGGCTTCATGATTGTTCTCTCATCATGAGATTCCTTTTGGGTCATTGCATTGCATTTATGAGAATGGAAATGAAAAGTTTGAGATTAGAAGTGGGTGTGACCTTTAATCTTGCATTATCTTCTCATTTTCTTCTCTTGGTTAAAAAGATTCTTTTTCCTCCACCCATTTTATATATGAGGCCGGCAACATTTCTTAGTAGAGGAATGAGAGAGACTTCATTTCTGGGTGAGGGTGGAAAATTATTCTCATTCTCATGTTGCATCCAAATTTCATAGCTCATTTCTCTTCTCCTCCACATCCATGGCAACTTCACTACCCACTTGAGACAAGCCTACTACACTTAGTCTACAGCATCCCTTAGACGCATCGGCTAGCCAACTTCGCGCCCGAGTTGCCTCGGTCCAGAGGTGGGAGCCCGTAAACGAACCCGGCTACTGTAGGGTTCCTAGGCACTCCCAAGAGGTCTCACAAGGCATCAACCATGCCAATTTAAAATTTAAACGGTGCCGAGAAACCCTAGACTACGGATCGTTAACTAGATATTTAGGCGAAACGATAACAAGTTAACACTTAACTAAGAGAATACGGAAATACAACCTTTGTAAAACCGGTGCTCCACCTCCATAGCTCCGCAACGAAGTCCCCTCGCTGTCTAAATGAATTCCCGGGCTTTAGCGTCGGCTTCGTCGGAGAAATGGCGAGCTAGGTCGTCGATGTCCATGCCGAAGATGATCTACGTCGAGGCATCGCTAGATCAAGCTCCACCTTCACCAAGCCATGAAAACTTGTGAAGGAAACACACTCTACTACTTGGCAAGAGGTAGAGGATGAAGAAATAGGAAGTGGGTAGACTTTAGAATTGGATTTCTCACTTATTTTCATCAATCACCATTGATGAAGCAAGCTTCTTCAAGTGAAGAAGATGAAGAAGAAGAAGATAAATATTATGATAAGTTAATTTCAAAATAGAAAATAAAAGAATACTTATCATAATCAACCATGGTCAAGTGTAGAGAATAAACTAGGGTTAGGTCAATGGTTAGGTTAGGCATGAAACAAAAATGGTGGACTTTTCAAACCTTCATGAAGTTTCAATGTAAAACAAAGCTAGCCACCATTTCTTTTCTTTTGCCAAAATGAAATAAATAAATAAATAAATGAGTAAGTAAATAAAACATAACCCTAACCATCACATAACCATGGTTTAATCTTAACATACACTTAAACAATCATGTATCATCAAACATGATACAATCATATGTACAAATGTATATCACATATACAATGTGCACAAACCAAGTGAGAAAATCCATTCAAAGTGAACCAATACTAGTTAATGCAAAGTAATATATCAAATATATAATTATGCATTAAATCATTAAATCAACACTTGATTCAATGATCCGGTCATGTCGCACACAACCGACTAGTATACAATGTATCGGCTTATCGAATCAATCCTTGAATCGATAACTAGGTTATATCGCATACAACCAATCGATACATTCATCGCGAGAATGGAATACGGTATCACATACACGCATTATTCTCGGTCCCGCACATATCTTATATGCGCTCCTATTTCGTTTCGCTTGAGCCAGGAAACCTCTGTGTAGGACTCTAAAGACTCGTCAATACGCCGGTAGCAGGTGATGATCATATCAAACACCCACAAACCGCAAGCGGTCTGCTAAACGTAACGGCCACCCAGGTATTGAGCGATCAGAAGATCGACGAGCAAGCCCGCTCACACTCCTGTGAATCCAACCAGTAACACTACCGTACAGTCCGGTCTGATCGTCAGATATGTCGCATATCTCGCCTAGGGGTGGTAAACGTCAGACCCCAATAGCTCGATAAGTCGTGTCGATATGAGGTCTATAACAATTCGAGAAACTACTGGTAACACTTACCAGTATATCTCAGCAACCCTGGCCAGGGATTTCCGGTTATAGCCAATCGAACACAGCGCAACATCAACCCCCCTATACCGGGAGAGACGAATCCCCTCCTATCGCTCATTGCCTCCATGTGACTCGGGACTGTACCCAAAAACCACCGTTTTGCACGCCCTCTTGGACGTGGTAAGATGGAAATCAAAGCACAGTGGGAACCACACAAGACTCTATGACGATCTCGGGTCAACAGACTACTCTGTACCAGTGTCACCAGAGAACTGCCATCTGACGTAAGGTATAATACCATCTGGGAGTTCTCGGCGAGTCCGTCCAGTGTACCCAGTCTCTACTGAGCACCCGTATATCATCTCTAATGTCAAACACCAATGGATATGGGATCATCCATCGCCCATCTGTATGGGTCGAGAAGGTATACGCTAGTCTACTCTGGTATATCGATGCCCCGTCTCGATACACCCACGACTAGGGACTTTAAAGGATGTACTTATGGACTACCATGTCCCCACTAGTATGATCCGCATCATAGTCCAGGTAGTCAAGTACACATCCTAAGGGCTTTACCAACATGTAATAGAGAGACAATCAATGTACACGTTAAGGTAAAGAGTAACCAGATAGCATACTATCATGTCGAGCAAGAAAGTCCTCCCTATATATGTCCAAGCATCCACTACAATATACATCCTATGTATAGTAATGGCCTCTAGGGCATACATATAACTAACAATCTCCCACTTGCACTAGGGCCATCTGATAGCAGTGGTTGTAGTATCTCATACTCAACCATCCCATAAAAGTCTCTCTCTGGGAAAAGGCCTTTGTGAGTGGATCCGCCGTGTTGTCCTCTGAGTCTACTCTCCTAACCTCGACCACCTTGGAGATCAACTATCTCCATGATCAGGTGATACTGCCTTAGAATATGTCTGGATCACTGATGGGACGGACGTTCCTTGGCATAAGCCACAACTCCATTGTCACACAATGGGAGGAACGAAGTTCATCTCATGAACTAATATACATCCAGACTGCCTCTTTGGTAGCATCTTAAGTAGCGATGTATCGAGCCTTTATCGTCTAGTATGCCACGGTATCTAGCTTGGAACTCTTCCAACATACCGTCCCTTTGCCGAGGGTAAAGACAATGCCTGCGACTGACATTCAGTCGTCTTTATCACCCTGGAACCCTTCCAGTGATTCTCCCCAGGATCGATTGATACCTTCTCACTACAACTAGTGAGGATCCTAACATCCAATTAGATCTATCTCATAGATCCAAAACCCAGGATTTAGGAGGTATCACTTTGATCCTATATGGAGAATTATTGTGATAAGCGGAGATTGACCGAGCGTAGCATAGGAAACTCCTTCCCTATCAAGAGCATGTCATCCACGTACTCTACGAGGATCGCCACCATACTCCCTACTACCTTTTTGTTTATACAAGGTTCATCTACCATTTTGATGATGTCAAACTCTTTGACTAATCCATCAAAATAGATGTTCCAACTCCGCGATGCCTGCTTTATCACATAAAACATCTTGCAGACGTTTCCGCTGCTCCCACTGTCTACGAGGCACTCTGGCTGTGTACTTATAGACGTTCTTTTCTAAAACATCATTTAGAAAAGCTGTCATGACACCCAACCACCAGATATCGTAGTCATGGTATGTAGCCGTGGTAAGTAGGATCTGGATGGACTTAAGCATAGTTCCTTAGAAAAAGGTTTCCTCATGATCCACACCTGGTCAATGATGCAAACCTTTAACAAGTCTAGCTTTGAAAGTCTCAACTTTTCCATGTACACCAAGTACTCTTCTCAAGATATACTTGCTCCTTATGGGGATTTAACCCTTCAGATATAGCAACCAAAGTCCATACTTTGTTGGTGCATAAGGATTCCATCTCAGATCGATAAGCATCCAGCCATTCTTACAGAGTCCCACTCCTGATGGCCAGCTCGAAACTAGTTGGGTCATCATCTCATGATGCAATTCTCGCTCCCACTGTCATAGAGAAACAGAAGTATCTCTCAGGTGGGTGAGGAACCCTACTAGATCGGCGGAGAGGCTGAGGTTCGTTAGTAACTATTGAATCCATTGGTTCTATCAAATCATCAGCTACAGTTTGCATAGCTGGAACCTTTCCAGTTCTACATAACAGACCTTGCCTCGAGCTTGTCCGGATTTTGCTTTCAGACATAGGCCAGACAACCCCAAATCTTAACTAACTTAAGAAATGGGCTCTTCCCTTTCCATATCACATATGAAGTGGTAGGCACTGATTTGATTCGAACCCTTATTCAATAGGTATGCAACTTCTCAAGTGCATAACTCCCAAAAGGAAATAGGTAACTCAGTAGTACTCATCATAGAGCACACCATATCATATAGGGTGCATCTGCTCCGCCCCGATATACCATCGTGCTATGGTGTATACAGAGGAGTAATGCTGAGAGAGAATCTCATTCTCCTTTAGAATAGTCCAGGAATTCCATGCACAAGTATTCTCCTCCCTGATCTCATCATAGGATATAATACTTATACCCGTATTTTGGTTTTCTACTTCTAACTTATATTCTGTGATTATCTCAAAAGGTTCGGACTTGTGTTTCAACAGGAACATATGACTGAATCTTGAGAGATTATCAGAGAACGTAATGAAGTATAAAAAACCAGTCCTGGCATGTGTAGACAGGGGACCTTTATACATCAACATGTATCAGTCCCAAGAGTAAACTAACTCTTTCTCTGTTTCCATTAAACGGAGCGATGGTCATCTTATCTTTGTGACATGACTGGCAAGTTTCATAAGATGTAAATTCAAACTAATTTAAATATGCATCTACATGTAACTTCAGCTAGTCGGGTCGCATTGATATGACCTAGTCTACAATGCCTCAAGAAGGATTCGTTCATTTCTGAACTCTTCCTCTTGTGTGTGTTCCATATACTAAGAACTGTAGTTTGATTTAAAACATCAATGCTTTTAGATAACGTGCCTGAACCGATCAACTTTTGATATAGGAAATGTTTAAAACATTATCCAACAATACAAAATTTTATCATTTCTTTACTAATAAAGAGATAGATATGATTTTGTATATCAGGTTCGGTATCTAATAACATTCGTTCAGAATCAATGTATTTGGAATACAGGGTGACAGTGACCAACAGACTTGGCTGCAACACTTGCCCCGTTTTCTGCCTCATGAAACTTATCACCCGTTCTCAGTTCTCTACCTTTCTGTAGCCCTATGTAACAGATTACATATCTGGGATCCTGATCTGGTATCAATTACCCAGGACGCAGAGGATACTGAGAAACAGTTCTTTGTAACGAACACACCCGAAGATGATGCATCAGCATGCACTCTCTTCGTTTGGGTGGCACAGGAAATCTGGTATTCCCCAATTTCCTGCTCTGTCTTATAACAATTACAAGTTAGAGCGGGACCAACGTTCCCCAGCTCAGTATAACAAGCGGGTTCGGTCAAATATCCGTATTATTATCTTGATTAAGGCGTGATATGGTCGCTACCTGGAGAGAGAGAGAAGAAAACACTCAGCGTGCGCTCTTGCAAAAATAGATTGGTTTTATTTTATCTAATCAGGATGGCTCCCACTGTTTTTTATCAAATCTTCCTTCAAACCCTAAAAGGAAAGACTAGCCGGGATTAATTACACACTACAAGTTCGCCAATCTTTCATCCAGGCCAGTGTCGGTACTTTGAGGGAGGTCCCCCGTGCTTTCGCACGAACCTAATTACTGTAAACCTCGTTTTCCCAGAGGCGTAACCCCGTTGACACCTTTCTAGACACCTACTTGATCGGCTAATTGTAATGTGTAAAAGTCTCCCAGGAGTAACTCTTACTCGCAGTGGGTATCGGGATCCAATTATCTCATAGAAGGTATGCAATCTCATTGCAAATTTCAACACTTGAAATTCCCGATAGTATTTTGCCCCTAGCGTCCTATGACCTTGACGCAGGCCAACAAACCATAGTGCGCTAGTCAAGTTCAACCCGTCATTTCCTGATTGAATTAAACCCACCCGCACGACCCTTGACGCAGGCCAACAAAGTCGCACGACTACCCTAATCCAATCACATCATATGCTTATGCAGATAAGCACCAGTTAGCTACCGCACACTACGCCTTGACGCATGCCAACAAACGTAGCACGAATACTAACTACTACTTATCTGAAATGACGGAGGGCTACGACAGGTTTTTCTGAAAACCTATTGCGTAATGAACTTGATATCGTTGTAGGATCGAATGAATTTTGAAAATGGAGTGTTTTTGAAACTTTTCTAGTTTTGCTAAAGGAGTCACTCCCGGTGAAAGGATCGTCGGTCCTTTCCTCGTCGAATGAGGTGCGGGATATATCATATATATCACTGTGCAAAGCAAAAACACTTAAAAGCAATCAAAAGACAAACCGAGTGTGTAGCATCTGCCAGTTATTGCTAAAGGAGTCACTCCCGGTGAAGGGATCTCGGTCCTTTCCTCATCGAATAAGGTGCAGGATATATCACGTATACCGCTGTGCAAAGCAAGAACTGTAGCTACCCCTTTTATTTTGAAATTCGATTCTACAACATCTTAGGTTTCTTTTATTTCATTAATCACATTAATGAAGTCCCATCATTTAAGTACCTAAACATCACAGATAAATACGACGTACACTTATGCCATCCGCATTCGCCTCGATGTCCCCTCGTGCACCGTTAGGTTAGGTAACTAACGGCAGAGCGGGGCAGGGCTAGCGCGGGTGTAAAACATAAGTAACGCCTATATAATATATCATATATACTATATACTGTATCTATCACAGAACATCACATGATCACATCACAGATATCGCAGCAGAAGAAACATATGAAATATTGGATATACTAGGACGTCCGTGCTTTCAATACGAGCCAGTATAAAACACGGATTCCACGGTCGCGATGAATAGACAAACCCACACCCCTAGACCCCTACGAGAGCGGCAAGCAATCCTACCAATTTTGGAGTTAGGAGACCCGGACTCGACTCCTCGAGTTGGTCTCCCACTGGACTCCAGAACCCGGTTACTTGTGCCCTCCACCTTGGGTCTATCCTAGTGCGGAAAAGTAAATGATATACAAAGGGTGACAACTTCCGCAACCTGGAAGCGCCCCAAATAAAAGAATATTACATACAAGTTTTTACATGAATGAAAATGAAAAACACTCATCTCACATAAAAAACCCCGGCTATTCAAACACGACAATCCAATATAACATATCCAGCAACACATAACATCACATGTCATCAACGTAAGTAAATATGCGCATCCCAATTGTCGTTGACATATAGCAACGAAACCGGCGATATCACATATTACACTTACGGTCACAGAAAAGAAAGTGTAAAACTACAACAGTTGGAATCCGCAACCACCTCAGACATCGCATGCCTGACCAAATGAATTACTTAGACATCACATGCCTAACAATTATAAACCCCGCATTTCAGTCTCATTATCGAAAACACTTTTCAATATCGAGTCGGGCAATTCAACAAGATTCCCGACATCCTGATCGAATGCTCGTCGCAAACTTCAGTAGACGGCCGCACCCCCGACGCCGTCGACGAAGTGCACCAAGGCGGAACACCGCTACCGCGAGCACCCGAACGGATGCTTTCGGCGACGGGGTTCTCCTACAGTCACTTGGTCGGGGCTATGGGGTGTAGCTGTCTATTAAGTTTACCCGGCGAGTATCCGCGTACGCTACGTGATTGCGACGGACTTTTGATCACATCAAAATTCCGTGGCAACCGATCAAGTGAGACTAAACCGCTAGATTTATAACATTCATTCAGTTATCACATAACTTTTGTGAATTCCAATTATTGTATCCCATTCCAGATAAACAGAAAATGTTAAACTTTTCGATCGAACAATTGAACACCCAAGTTTTCCCGATACAGCTCAACACATGAAATAAGTCTAACAACATTCCGTTCGTGCCTCAGTACCACGGTCCAGCCGTAGAAGGGTCAAGCCAACGCCTCACATGTGGCACGCCGTACTGCCCCAAACCCTAAGGTTCAAAGGGCAGTTCAAGACGGTCACATAATCGAGTTAAGGTTTGTTGTCTTCTAGAGGGTCCATCGCGTTACTTGCACTACTTAGAACGTCGTCAAACTACGGAAAAATCCAACACTTGGAAATTTCCCGGCAGGGGAAAAAGTGGGTATTTATATCCGGTCGAACTTTTAAACATATTCTAAAATTTATCCGGAAAGACACATAGACAAAATCTGATAATCCGATCGAACATTCGAATCCCCAAAACAAACCTGAAAATTAAAACTCTGGAAAAAATATTAAAAATACCCAGGAAAACCAGCACTGTTAAATAGGAGTTACTGTGCAAACTTCAACTCATAACACGACAAACAGGCCGCGGATCCGCCGCACGAGCCATGCTCGTGCCGCGGAAACGCGGCGCTTTAATGGAATTAGGGCATCAAAATTTACAGAAACTCGTAGATATTCCTGCTGATATTTCTACATATTTTTAATACTGAAAAATCCCTGTTTTTAGAAAAAGTCCAGAGAGCCATTTTGAGTTGGGGTTTCGGGTCGATCGGACTTCAAACTCCGTCCAAACTTCGCCTAAGGCTCTAGCTAGGCTCTGATACCACTGTAGGGTTCCTAGGCACTCCCAAGAGGTCTCACAAGGCATCAACCATGCCAATTTAAAATTTAAACGGTGCAGAGAAACCCTAGACTACGGATCGTTAACTAGATATTTAGGCGAAACGATAACAAGTTAACACTTAACTAAGAGAATACGGAAATACAACCTTTGTAGATCCGGTGCTCCACCTCCATAGCTCCGCAACGAAGTCCCCTCGCTGTCCAAATGAATTCCCGGGCTCTAGCGTCGGCTTCGTCGGAGAAATGGCGAGCTAGGTCGTCGATGTCCATGCCGAAGATGATCTACGTCGAGGCATCGCTAGATCAAGCTCCACCTTCACCAAGCCATGAAAACTTGTGAAGGAAACACACTCTACTACTTGGCAAGAGGTAGAATATGAAGAAATAGGAAGTGGGTAGACTTTAGAGTTGGATTTCTCACTTGTTTTCATCAATCACCATTGATGAAGCAAGCTTCTTCAAGTGAAGAAGATGAAGAAGAAGAAGATAAATATTATGATAAGTTAATTTCAAAATAGGAAATAAAAGAATACTTATCATAATCAACCATGGTCAAGTGTAGAGAATAAACTAGGGTTAGGTCAATGGTTAGGTTAGGCATGAAACAAAAATGGTGGACTTTTCAAACCTTCATGAAGTTTCAATGTAAAACAAAGCTAGCCACCATTTCTTTTCTTTTGCCAAAATGAAATAAATAAATAAATAAATGAGTAAGTAAATAAAACATAACCCTAACCATCACATAACCATGGTTTAATCTTAAAATACACTTAAACAATCATGTATCATCAAACATGATACAATCATATGTATAAATGTATATCACATATACAATGTGCACAAACCAAGTGAGAAAATCCATTCAAAGTGAACCAATACTAGTTAATGCAAAGTAATATATCAAATATATAATTATGCATTAAATCATTAAATCAACACTTGATTCAATGATCCGGTCATGTCGCACACAACCGACTAGTATACAATGTATCGGCTTATCGAATCAATCCTTGAATCGATAACTAGGTTATATCGCATACAACCAATCGATACATTCATCGCGAGAATGGAATACGGTATCACATACACGCATTATTCTCGGTCCCGCACATATCTCATATGCGCTCCTATTTCGTTTCGCTTGAGCCAGGAAACCTCTGTGTAGGACTCTAAAGACTCGTCAATACGCCGGTAGCAGATGATGACCATATCAACCACCCACAAGCCGCAAGCGGTCTGCTAAACGTAACGGCCACCCGGGTATTGAGCAATCAGAAGATCGACGAGCAAGCCCGCTCACACTCCTTTGAATCCAACCAGTAACACTACCGTACAGTCCGGTCTGATCATCTGATATGTCGCATATCTCGCCTAGGGGTGGTAAACGTCAGACCCCAATAGCTCGATAAGTCGTGTCGATATGAGGTCTATAACAATTCGAGAAACTACTGGTAACACTTACCAGTATATCTCAGCAACCCTGGCCAGGGATTTCCGGTTATAGCCAATCGAACACAGCGCAACATCAACCCCCCTATATCGGGAGAGACGAATCCCCTCCTATCGCTCATTGCCTCCATGTGACTCGGGACTGTACCCAAAAACCACCGTTTTGCACGCCCTCTTGGACGTGGTAAGATGGAAATCAAAGCACAGTGGGAACCACACAAGACTCTATGACGATCTCGGGTCAACAGACTACTCTGTACCAGTGTCACCAGAGAACTGCCATCTGACGTAAGGTATAATACCATCTGGGAGTTCTCGGCGAGTCCGTCCAGTGTACCCAGTCTCTACTGAGCACCCGTATATCATCTCTGATGTCAAACACCAATGGATATGGGATCATCCATCGCCCATCTGTATGGGTCGAGAAGGTATACGCTAGTCTACTCTGGTATATCGATGCCCCGTCTCGATACACCCACGACTAGGGACTTTGAAGGATGTACTTATGGACTACCATGTCCCCACTAGTATGATCCGCATCATAGTCCAGGTAGTCAAGTACACATCCTAAGGGCTTTACCAACATGTAACAGAGAGACAATCAATGTACACGTTAAGGTAAAGAGTAACCAGATAGCATACTATCATGTCGAGCAAGAAAGTCCTCCCTATATATGTCCAAGCATCCACTACAATATACATCCTATGTATAGTAATGGCCTCTAGGGCATACATATAACTAACAGCTACGTGGTGCCCTTTCCGACGAGGAGGTGACGGACGGAGATTCCGTGGGAGATCGGAGTGGAGACGAAGACCGAAGGACACGGATCGCTTGGTATATCTCTTCACCCATCTTTTAGTTTGCTAGTAGCTAGGTTAATGGCCCGATCCGGGTTAAAAGTGCGCGGTGGTGCCGGTTTGCTATTTTACAAAGTTTTTCGTTTCCGCGTTTCCGGCGTCGGATCGACGGCCGGGGCGCCGCCGCGGACTTACACTATCTCCAGTACAACATACTAATGGCTGTGGGACAGACCATTTCCCCTGCTGGGATGAGAAGCGTACACGCTAGTCTACTCTGGAGTATCGATGCCCTGTTTCGATAATCCTATGACTAGGGACCTGAATAAGGATGTTCTTGTAGACTACCCAGCCCCCACTAGTGTGACTGCCATCACAACACTGGTAGTCAAGCAAGATCCTGTGGGCTCTATCAATATGTATTTGCGATATGCTAAAAGAAACATATACACATATTAAGATAGATATAAACCAAGTAGCATACTACAATGTTGAGCAAGACTGTTATTATAACTGTGAATATCCCAAGCTTCCATTAAGTAATATACAAGCTTGTATGATACAATAATGGCCCCTAGGGCATATACACTAACAAGAATCCCGTGTCCAGCCGAGCATGCACTAAATGGTTTAGCACAAGTGGCAGCGTTGTGATAATTAGAGGAAAAGTTTGGATTGGTGTTTGTTTTGAAAGAATACGGATTTTTGAAAAATCAAATCACAAAATATGCACAAGCAACCCTAGATCTAATAGTCACCTAGGTCAAGTCTCTAGACCGCTCCTAGACTTCCAGAAGACAAATTGCAGGATAAATCCTTTACTGCCTCTTTATCCTTTCTGTGGCCAGATAAGTGCCAGGTAAGTTGGAGGTTCTCCACTACGTAAGTAGTAGGCCTAATTAAGTAACCACTTGTCTTAGACACCATAAAAGAAATGCGGATAAGCAGTAGATTACCCACAACCTCCTTCTGTCCTAAGTGAGCGCGACGGTCTTTAGAGTCTTGTCTAGATATTTTTTAGTTAATGAGGGTGATGCGGATGCTAGTTTTATGATTTTTGGGGCTTAGGAAGGGTAATGAAATCCCTACCTAATCTGAATTTGGTCTTTGCCCCTTAATTTCCGTATTAAAATATGCAAACAACCAAGATCAAACACGCAACAATTTTTCTTTAGCGGCGCTGCGAATATTTGCAAAGAATCCTGTAGAAATTGGTTATTGGATAGAGCAGGGAAGAGATAAGAAAGTATAGAAGTTATTACAGAGAAATGGAGCTCTGATTCCTCAAGATTGCCGCGGATCCGCCGCAAAATATAGCTTATTGCCGCGGTTCCGTGGTCAGTTTGCAATATCGTTGAACGAAAATTTCTCCTGGTGCTCCTGTTGCTCCACTGTCCTATCTAGAATGATCTAAATATTTTTCCCTTGCTGCAGCGATTCCAGATTTCCTTGCAAAAATTCACAACAAATCGTTGAGCACTGTAACACCTTAGAATGTGTTTTGTAGCAAATTATATTTTAATGTATGGTTTTTAATAAAAAGTTTACCAAATTGGGTTTTAATTATTTTATCCTATTTATTGAGTATTTTATTAGTATTTTTCTAGGCACACACATACTTGTGTATGATAACTAGGGTTTAGAGATGGGGTTAGACCATGATTAGCAAGGATGATGGATTAACCCATTCTCTTTAAGTTAATATTGTTAGGTCTTTTGGGTTAAATAGTTATGGTTGTTTTAAAAATGAAAATGAATTTGAAATGGAAATTTAAAATGATTGTTCTTGGGTTGACTTGGTGAGAGAGAGAGAGTGAGAATGGGGCATGATGGCTTTTGCCATGCTGCATTAAATGAAGAGAGAGAGAAGGGGGGGTTGACTTGTATGTATTCTCTCATTCTCTCACTCTCATTCTCTCACTCCCATTCTCTCTCACCCACACACCCACACACCCACACAACTTCAGTAGCAGCAGCAGAAGAGGCAACAGCAGCATCAGCATCAGCAGAAGAGGCAACAGCAGAGGCAAGAGCACCAGCAGCAGCAGCAGGAGCTTCAGCAGGAACAAGAGAAGCAAGTAGCAGCTGCACCTGAAGCAAACAATAGCAACATCAGCATCAACAACAACTACAACAACAGCAGCAGCACCAGAAGCAACTTCAGTAGCAGCAACAGAAGAGGCAACAGCAGCATCAGCAGCAGCTGTAGCAGCAGCAGCTCCAGCAGTTGTAGCAAGCTCTCACCTCCTCCATACATTTCTTCACCTGCTTCTTAGGGTTCTCTAGGGTATATCTTCTGAACCCATCTCTCTTTTGCTTAGCTTGTGTGCTAATTAGTGTCGGTTTGTGTTAAATAGTTGGTTTAGTGCTAAATTATAGTGATTTGTGAGATGTTGTGACTAAGTGATGATTGTGTTGGTAAACCCTACCTATTTAAGTGTTATTAGGGCCACTTCAACTGAGAATTTACCCAGATTTCACTAAAATACCATAGGGTTTGTGTTTGGTGCAAATTGGTGTTTTTAAGCGATTTATTGTGACATCTGAGATCTGCTTTTGGCCCGGACCCTATAGAACAAAATTGAGGATACTGGAGCATGCTTACTAGGTCTATAACACACCACCAGAACACGAGCCGCACATTCAATTTCCAGGCCGCAGATTTATTTGGTTTGGCCATAAATTGCGGCCAAGTAAGGGTCTGGGGTGTTGGGGTCTTGGCTAGGGTTCTATGCTGTGTTATCTAGTGTTTTGGCATGTATAGTTTTGTAAGATTTGGCCTGTAGGAAAATCTGGGATCAAATATCGTTTTGCATGTCCGTTGTGTTTGCGCGATACGCGCGATACGTGAGTGGGTTCTGTGATCCATCGTATCGCGGCGTGTCGCGATAGTTTTAGACGCGTACACACACGATTCAGCGTATCGTGCACACGCGCATTTAGTTCGCGACGCGAGTTTCTCGTTTTGGTTCGATATCGCGCTTTGCGGAATATTTGGCTTATATGTGATTTCCTTGTCTTATTTGCAGGTTTGCAGGCAGGGACTACGGACACTGCTACAGGGGGGAGCAGATGGTAGGATTCACCTAGCGTGGAGTGTAGGTGAGTAGATTTAACATTTACAGGGAAATCGCCCGCATGGCGTTATGCGTCTGGGCTAGGATTCTAATACTTGTCGCATATTCTACGTCATTGTTAGAATTGCGCATTTACTTTATTTCCTTGATATAGTTATACTGTGACTAGCAGCCGTAGGACACTGCACATATTATTGACGGTTCATGTTGCACGAGCATGAATTGTATGCTACACACACACCGTCAATAATTGCCATATCACACACAAACCATTATAGACATTATATTGCTTGGTTAGGGACCATGTGACATTGATTCGTACTGCTTATCACATATGACATTACCATACCTATATACCTATAGAGTATCGTACCATTAGTGATAGGTACACATACCCTTTACGATACATCTACAGGTATATCTTACTCATATTCTTCTTATACCCAGGGGGGTATACGACATCAGTTCCTATTGGTAGATACCTATACATTGCTACACCTGTATGTTACACACATATTCAGATGCAATCATATATTTACCTTTACTGATGTTACTTAGCTGTACCTTATTGGTTTCGCATACATCTGGTTTCAGCTACATATTCTCATTTATATGCTCGTATTTCAGATATATCGCATATATTTATTCCTGGATTTGCACATTGTTATTTGGATTTCACATGATGATTTCTGGATTTGGGAACCGTGGGAGTTCATGAAATTATGCATACATTGAAAAACCTGGTTTCCTTGATATGATATTTGCGCGTCCACCATGAGTTTTATCGGTGCTGATTATATACTCCATACGAGGTGTGGTTGCCGTATGAGAGTACATGGTGGGGCCCGGTATGGTTCCACTCGGCAAGAAGATCGATGGACTTTGCTGATTGAGCCTGGAGGCGGGTGAGTACCTACCGGTGACAGTACCCATGACTCGGTGGGGGATCACGGAGACACCGCTGGGAGTCATGTACGTATGCATACGTCGAAAGGCGAGGGTCAGAGCTAGGCACTCGTGCTTTCGGGATAGCGTATGATACGTGATCAGGATTTCTGTGTCGATGCTTGGCACATTGTTTTCATGATATTTCTTTTAACACCTTTGTATATATAACACGGGATTTAGCCGTTGTTATATATACCCTTACACCAATATTAGTGGAATGGGACGCTAATATATGTGTATTGCTCCCATCATATTTTACTTCTGCATATATATATATATATATATATATATATATATAAGATGTTAGAAACTTACTTGAGATTTGACTTGGGATATAGGTGATTCATTGAGATTGGATATTGGATATGAAAGAGATTGTTGATTTGTACATTCGGGATATAGGAGATCTATTCGATATTGTACATTGAGGAGATGTGAGACTTATATGATATGAGAGCCCAGTTTGGGGGCTGATTTGAGGATTTGCGGATTGGAGTGTCTTGATGGATTGTGATCCTGCCACGATGTCAGGTTTCCGTGGAAATGACATATTCCATCCCATACCTCACACTTATCTATTCTTTGCACAGATTCATATATTGGTTGTACCTGTTGGTGTACCCTTATGATAGTTGCATATTTACATTCTCATATCCCTATTTCATAGTTATTGCATATTATTGTCATGTTACTATTGCTTCACAAATTGATTGTACCTGCTAGTGTATTTTCCTTTATTCAGCATTTGCATGACATGTTATTACTGTAATCGCATATCTTAGATTCATGCTGTACGTGCATTCCTGCGATTACTTGCATATGTTATCTACTATTCACGAGTTGGCAACTCACCCCATTTGTGCCATAGGTGTTTCAGGTTGTTCCCCAGAGTAGTCGAGGCAGGCTATTCAGCTTTTCAACTATCATCTTTTGCTACAGATACCGCATCAGCTCACAGTACTAGTTTGCTTAGGTGGGTTTTGGTGGTCATCTGTATTTTGTATTGTACATTCGTTGTATCTTGTACTCTCCATCTACTATTATGTTGTTGACTTAGAGACTTGGTGAGGACGTTACTGTATATTATTTGTGGGTTTGTTGTCTTTTATATACAGCTTTCTCTCTATTATCTTTATTTCTTCGCTTTAGCTTCATATTTTTGTGTTGTATTCATCTTGGGTTAGTTTTTACAAAAAGGGGTGTTGCCAAAATTTTAAAGAAATAAAGTAGGACTTTTAAAGAATTTGGGTTGCAATTTCAAATGTTTCAAAAACTTATATTATCTTTTCCGTATTTTTATGGTTTAGATTTCTGGGTTTTGGCTTTCTTTTACTACGTTACGTCTTAGGGCGTTGCGTAGTACTAGGGCCGTCACGGGCCAATTTCGGGTCGTGACAAAGTTGGTATCAGAGCGCTAGGTTTTACCTTTCGGAGTGTAGGATGACCTTAGTATGATGGAGTAGGTAGCTTAAGTAGAGTAACGTAGTGTGTATGTCTGCAGCATACCCACGATACGGTACCTTGCATTAAGTAACCTAAGTACATATGCTTGAAATTCTTTCCTTGATGATTCATATCCTTAAGATTCGATTCCTTATTCTCATCGAATCTTATATCTATTTATAGCCTTGCC
This sequence comes from Agapanthus africanus, assembly GCA_030015575.1. NCBI lineage: Eukaryota > Viridiplantae > Streptophyta > Magnoliopsida > Asparagales > Amaryllidaceae > Agapanthus > Agapanthus africanus. The sequence goes on from CM057343.1 coordinate 161,289,091, forward strand.
GCCGATGACTATGGGGACTCAGAGTGATGCAGCGAGGGCCGAGGTCAGAGTTGGCTCGGGTGAGACGAGTACTGACCAGGATGGCACTCTAGTTGCACCGGTGCAGACGGATCAGCCTACTACTTATACCATTGATAGACTTTTGGTAGAGATGCAGGACTTCCGCCAGACGATGAGTTCTTTGGTCGATGTCGTTCGGGAGCTACGACAGGAGGTTGTCACCCCTGTTACTCAGTTGTCACTTACGATCAGTATGCAGCAGTCCGTCACCTATATAGCACCAGTGGTTGCAGCTCCAGTTGATGAGGCGCATATTCCAGAGGCTCAAAGAGTTCCAGGACAGTGGAGGACTCGTACCAGTATACCAGCCCAGAGGCAGAGGTTTGGTCGTTGAGATAGATTTCATGGCCGTCGCGGGAGTAGCAGAGGCTTAGGAAGAGGACAGTCGTTCAGCTCTCATCCCCAGGATGGTCAGCAGTCAGCGCGTGGATGTTTTCGATGCGGAAGCTTTCAGCACTTCGTCAGGGATTGTTCCTTAGCACATCGTCAGGATCGTTTCCACAGAGGCCGTGGACGTGGAAGGTTCACTCAAAGGGCTCAACCTACCAGGCGAGTTTATCCAGCTGCGAGTAGAGGGCAGACACAGGAGTTTGCTTCTACTCATCGGGACGCGCAGATGTCCAATGTGGAGTTTTCAGGTACCTTTGATTTATATGTTCTTTTCATGTACTCGTTTGTTTTTCATGCTTGTACCGTGGTTGGGTAGATTAGTCATAGTTGTGTTAACTTCTGTCAGCGATTCTTTTGTTGCGCGACACGTATTTCAGTTGTGTGCCAACCGGATAGGAGATAGAGATTCGTCCGTCGTTTTGATCTTTCTAGAGATGTTGGATTTGACGTTCTCCTGGGCATGGACTGATTAATTACGTGTTAGGAGTCTGTGGACTACCGTGAGGAAACAGTTAGGGTTGTTTTCCCCGGCAAGTCAGTTCTCGTTGTGCAGGTGGATAGTTGTGCCGCCTCTCACAGCTTGAATTCAGCCTTTTTCGCTGGTCGGCTTTTGAGGAGATGTCGTGGATTCTTGGCGCTCATTTGTGATACCGGAGCCACAGTGGGATTACTGGACCGAGTTCCTTTCATGCGAGAGTTTTCCGACGTTGTTCCAGATGGGCCGGCGAAGCTTGGGAGCTTAAGGATCAGCCGCAGAGTTGTGATTTGGGAGTTTTGTGCGCCTGAGTGTTTCGCTTTTGGAGGCTCCTATTTCTGTTCGTCAAGGAGAAGGACGGCAGTTTGAGGTTGTGTATCGACGGATCGTCAATTGAACTAGCTTATGGTGCGGATAGGTATCCTTTACCTCGCCGTGACGATTTCTTCGATCAGCTCCAGAGTGCGAGACATCTTCTAAGTTTTCTTGGGATCAGGTCATCATTGTTGTGGTTCGGAGTGACGGCATTCCGAAGACTGCCTTGTGCGTGCTACGGGCTTTGTGTGTTTTTGTGAGTCGTTGGATTCACTGATGCCCTGGTAGCATTCGTAGATGTGATGAACCAGATTTCTTCAGGCCATTCCTCGACCAGTTACTGTTGTGTTATTTACGACATTCTGGTCTATTTAATGTGCCTTGAGGGACAGTAGTATCACTTGAGGATTTGTTATGCAGATACTGGGAGAGCACCAGCAGTTTGCTAAATTCTCGGAGTGTTTCTTCAGGCTTGTTTTGTGTTGACTCCTAGGTCTTATAGTCACGGGAGATGGTTTTGTATGATTTCGAGGGAGATCGTGTCCGTACAACCTAGGCCCAGACTTGTGTGCAGGACGGAGATCCGCAGATTGTTGGGCTTAGCAGGTTTCTACCGCCGTTTCATGCAGGATTGCTAGAGTAGTGCTGCACCGTAGACTGAATGGACCGGAAGGGAGGTTTCTTTTCTGTGGACTGAGGCATGTGTACGGAGTTTTCGGCAGTTGGAGATTCGGTTAACAATTGCATCAGTTCTTTCTTTGCCTTTGGTTCGGGCGACTTTGTTGTTTAACTGTAATGTTTCTTGAGTGGGCTCGAGTGTGTACTGATGTGACACTACAGAGTCATCGCTTTTGCTTCCCTACATTTGGAGGAAGTACGAGAAGGATATTCTACTCATGACCTGGAGATGGCCGCGGTGGTTTTGCGTTGGAGATTTGGGGACACTACTTGTTTGAGAGTCGTGTCAGATTTTTCACGGACCACTAGAGCTTAATGAACATCTTCCTGTAGCGGATTTTGATTGTTGTGTTAGTCTTCTGCAGATTTACAGTTTTTGTGTGATCGTTGAGTATAACTTAAGTTCGTCGCTACGGAGGGGACAGCTTGCTCATGTCCGCGCCCGACCACTTTCCTTAAATCGTTTTCGCGAGACACTGCCCGCCGATACTCGTTCGTCAGTGATACTTGAGCATACTCGGCTGGGTAATGATTCGGAGACCTTGATTTGTGACAATGGTGTGCTAAGTTAGGGACGCGTTTGGGTACCTGATATCATCGGGTAGAAACGTGAAATCCTAGAACATGCACATCTGTCAACTCTCTATATTCATTCAAGTTCCACCAACATTGACGTGACTTGTAAGATAGTTACGGGTGGACAGGGATGTAAAGAGAAGTCAGGATTCATTTCAAGGTGTCTGTCTGGTTGTGTGCTTGGGTCGAGCATCTGAGGCCGGCTGGAGAGTTGCAATCTTTTACCGTTCCGAAGTAGGAGTGGGAGCAGATCTCCATAAATTTCGTTATGGTTTCTACCCAAGTTTAGTTAGGGTATGACTCCATACGGATTCTTGTCGTCCGGTTATACTCAATGTGCTCAGTTGTTTCTTGTTAAGTTGTGTGTTTGTTTTTGATTGTTATCAGCGGTTGGGGATCGTCACTCGCCATCGTTAGGGTTTTCCTTCGATAGCTGTTATCAGGAGACACTCCAATTGGCCTCCTTTAGGCTTAGGGGTTAGGTCGTGTCGATCACCAGTCTGTTGTTTTTCTGACTCTGCGTAAGTAGGACTTTGGACCTGATTGTTCATAAAATTCTTGATTGCTTATATCAAATCAAATACTCAAATGATTCCCGATAACGATTTCATTTGATTGTAATGATTTCTTGTTTGTGTAAATCGAAATAAGCGAATAAGTTTCTATATGTCGGTAATATTGAATAAAGTTCACAATCAAAGAATTATATTTGACCGCAATCAATTACGGTGTCGATTGTAGATCGTAAGCAAGTGCGGATCGTCCACAGGGATTGTGCGATTCGTTTCTGTATTTAATTTGTTTGAATTGAAAAGTTAATCGAAAGGAAAAGAAAACATGATTCAAGAATTTATCGATTGATTAAGGTGTCACGATGTTTAATCAAGAATCAAGAAACTGATAAACAAATCAAGAATCGGTGTTTCGATGATATTTCCAACCAAAATGTCAAGAATCTAAATGAGGCTCGTAGGAATCGATCGGATCTATAGACGTAATGTAATCTTAAGATTTCGTGTTCTTGTCCTTCGAAGGATTGATACCAGATCGATGATGATCGACGAGAGTTAGGGCTTTCTTGATGAAACTAGGGTTTCATCGTTTAACCCTTGTTCTTTCGTAGATATCATTCACATTCTAGCCTCTAGCAATTTCAAGAAACGATCGTAACTCCCCAATCTCGAGCGATATCAATCAAGAAAGCATCGCAACGAATTGGGTCGTCGATTCTTGAACTTGCTAGGGTTTACAAAACTCGTAGGATTCAAGAATCGATTTAAGATATATTACATCATCATTCTATTGATCTTCTCGACTCCTCGACGAGCGGAGTATTAGTCAAACATCATCACACAGAAAGCATTCAAGAATTGAAAAGATATCATAATGCAAGAACTTAAAGAAAACAAGATAAAAGAATATCACCTTTTATTTATATCAACAATTTGATTACAGTCGCTCAAGAACTACAAGAGGAAGAACTAAATTGTCGAATTGGCGTCGCTCGGCTCCGTGAGTCTTGGATCGGCTTGGACCACTTGCTCTGTTGAAGATCGGCTCGGCTCATAAAAGGTTGCAAGGCTTCTTGCTTGATGGGTACTCGGGATCTTGGCTTTTGATTGGAATTAGGGTTAGGGTTTCACACAAGCTTTCTTACTAGACTTGTGGAAGAAGATGAAGAGAGTGAATGGCTAAAGATGAACTAATGGAGGGATTTTTCCAAGATTAGAGATTATCCTCAAAATTGGGGATTCTTTTTACAAGTAAGCCTAGAGTCTTATTTATAGATCTCCCAAACCCTAGGTCTAGGTTTGAAATTACAATTCCCTCCAAAAGTTTGTTGAGGCTTCTAGAAGGAGTTTGTTAGGCTTAGCTTAGGGTTTAAGCTAGGGTTTAAGAAGAAGTTTCTAGAATAATAGGCTAGTTTAGTGTTGATCCCAAAGCTTGCTGATCTGGCAGAAGTCTCTGGAGTCTTCTGGAAATTAACATGTCTTGCTGAAGTGTGGGACCTGAGAGAAGCATTTTGAACCAAAATTTTAGGGCTCACATGGCATAACTGCCGCGGAACCGTGGCGCAAGCAGGCTCCGGCCGCGGTTCCGCGGCCATGATGGCTCCTTGGGACTTGAGGCTTCTTCTGTGGTCTTGGGATAGTATTTGTAGCTTTATCTGATGTGTTGATTTGTATTTTCCCTTTTGTATTGGTACCAGAACTGAAATCATTGAGTTGGCGTAATGTTTGATCGGTACCGTATAAATTTTGGCCTTTCTTCTGAATTTTCCTGCACAGATCTCAAAACAAGTGTTGCGCAATATAGGAATGATGCGATGCCATGAAATGCGGTCAATTTCCCTAGAAATGCTGGTTTTAGAGTCTAACACATGCAATCTGATATTTTGCGACAGTTTTGCTAATATATGAAATATGAATACCGTACACTTCTAAATGAGTGCAAATGATGAGGAAATTGCCGGCTGAAATATGCAATATTTTCGACTAATCAAATTCCCCCAAACTTATTTCGATCGTCTCGAGCGAACTGTTTTATTAAAAAGAGAAGGAGAAAATAAAGAAAGAGAAAAACTAACTAGCACACTTTTGTAGGCAACACGATTGCACTGAGCATGTGCAACAAGCCTTTAAACCTCTTGGTGTCCCTAGTAGGAGGAGTGTTGTCTCCTGAGGGTTTTCAGCGGATTGCACCCATAAAATCCAATAATAAAAGAAAGATCATGAATATTACATTTGAAGAAAAGAATTGTAAAAGAAAGACTTTGAAAATTAGGGTTTCCAACTAAGCTAGTTTTTCGGTTGTCATGAGCCCTATCTTAATGGTCATGAAAAAATGTTAGAAATCACGTCCTCCCTCAATAAAACTTCGTCTTATTTTTCATTCCTATCTTTCTTCCAAAACATCGATCATATCACCCTGCGTGTGTGTAAAGGACATCCCTACACCCGGAGAATTCAATTCAAGCTATCATACTCTTGCCCATCAGCCTCAGTACTTTTTAATTAATAAATATTTAGATGAGATTGCTCACACACTTTCATGCGACCGTTAATACTTCTTGAGGTACTAACCGACCGATTACTCCTGTGCTTGCTTACTTGGTGTATTTTCCTCGTCTTGCACCACTTCAGGCATAGCAGTGACTCCCAAACCAGTTGGCCTTAGGGCACTAGGTGAAGAAGCACCCTTGCTATACATTTTTTATTGCCCTCGGTGATAACAAAACCAGTATTCATTTTTCTCACCACTTTATATTTTCTTTATTCACTTTTTTTTTCTTTTTATTTCCTTCTTACATCGGCTTTAAGACGAGAGCATTTCAATGTATCCTCTACTATCCCAGGCTTCAAGACGTGTGTAAGTGCAAATAGCAGGGTATCAACGTTCAAAATGTTTGGCTTCCAGAATAGAAACTATTTTTCAGACTTATTTTTATCCTCAGATTAGTGACGTCCTTCATCTTACTAACCCTTGGGACAACGGCTCATAACTACTTATTACTAGTTCGTATAAGAAAACTTCTAATTTTCTTAGTTTTCTTAAATTTTTCTAATCTCATGGATGTAATTGTTCACTATCTAAACTTTCATTATCTTATTTATATACAAGAAAGTGTAAATATTAAAATTATTTTTATACTTGAATTTTTTTTAAATTTTTATCGGTTTTGAAATTTTTTCAATTTTTATAGATTTTTAAAGAAATGTTTTGTGCTTATGCAGATGATATGCAAATGATGCAAAAATAAGCACAAACCTCCCCCAAACTTGTTTTCAACAGTATCCTCACTGTTGCCAATCGCTATACCTACAAAAACTGTAAGTCTGGGAGGAATTATTAGTGGGAGCAAAACATATAAGTGAAGAACTTCCCCCAAACTTTCACTCACCTTCATTCAAAAGATGATACAGTGATATACTGGATATGAAGGTGAGACGGAGGAATTTTAATCCAAATAAACTGGCTCTTGTAAGAACAAGAGCTCCTCCGTGGGGTCAGTGGAAAAATACGGCTTAAGTCTATGTCCATTTACTTTGAAAAAGGTGCCGTTTTTAACATTTTCTACTTCTACTGCCCCGTGCGGGTATACAGACCGCACAACAAAAGGTCCCTTCCATCGAGATCGGAGCTTACCTGTGTGAAGGTGTAATCATGAATCATAAAGAAGGACTTGTTGACCAGGTGAAAATGTTTTCCTCAAAATGTTTTTATCGTGAAAAACCTTAGTCCTATTCTTTGTGATTACAGCGTTATCATAAGCTTCATCACGGAGTTCGCTTAGCTCATTAATTTGCAGCTTTCGAAAGTTGCACGCAAGGTTTAGATCAAAATTTATTTTTTTTATAGCCCACAATGCTTTATGCTCTATCTCGACGGGTAAATGACATGCTTTCCCAAACACTATCCTATATGGAGACATTCCTAGGTCGGTTTTATATGCAGTCCTGAATGCCCAAAGAGCATCCGTCAGTTTGGTCGACCAGTCTTTTCTATTTTTAGCAACAGTTTTCTCCAGGATAAGTTTGATTTGTCTGTTTGAGATTTCAGCCTGCCCGCTCAATTAGGGATGATAGGGTGTAGAAAGTCGGTGGTTGATTGCGTATTTTCGCATCAGAGTCTCGAAATATCTGTTGCAGAAATGTGTCCCATTATCGCTAATGATAGCGCGTGGGTGTCCAAATCGCGAGAAGATATTCTCCTTTAAGAACTTAATGACAACTTTCTTGTCATTAGTGCGACATGGAATGGCTTCTACCCACTTTGAGACATAATCAACCGCCAGCAATATGTACAAATTCCCCAAGGAGTTGGGAAAAGGACCCATAAAATCAATGCCCCAAACATCAAATATTTCAACAACCAGAATGGGTTGCTGATGCATTTCATTCCTCCGGGAGATTCTACCCGTGTACTGACACTGTGTACAGCTTTTGCAATGCTCAAATGCGTCCTTGAATAAGCTTGGCCAATAAAATCCACATTGCAAAACCTTTTCCTCCGTCTTTTTATGACCAAAGTGACCCCCACAGGCCTGATCATGACAAAATGAAAGAACACTCTTGAACTCTTCTTTTGGGACACATCGGCGAATGATCTGATCAGGACAATACTTAAACAAATATGGATCATCCCAGTAAAAGTGTTTTACTTGGGATAGAAAGCGGTATTTGTCCTGTTTAGACCAATCGCTGGGTATAAGTCCCGTGACAAGATAGTTCACAATATCCCTGAACCATGGTTCAGCAGATACGTTCAAGAGTTGTTCATCAGTGAACGAATCATTGATCGGCAGGGTCACAGGGGAAGAAGAGATGCGTGAAAGATGGTCAGCTACTACGTTTTCACATCCTTTCTTATCTTTGATAACAAGATCGAATTCTTGTAACAGAATGATCCAACGTATTAGTCGACCTTTTGCATCTTTCTTCGCCAGAAGATGTTTTAAAACGGAATGGTCAGTATACACAACTATAGGTGAGCCAATTAAGTAAGGCCTGAATTTTTCTAATGCAAATACAACCGCTAAGAGTTCTTTTTCTGTGGTTGTATAATTGATTTCCGCATCATTCAAGGTCTTACTTGCATAGTATATCACGTGTGGCATCTTTTCGATGTGCTGTCCTAAGACTGCACCTACTGCAAAATCAGATGCATCACACATCAGCTCAAAGGGGTAGTCCCAGTTTGGTGATGATAACACGGGGGCTGAAGTGAGTGAGTGTTTAAGTGAGTCGAAAGCTGTCTCGCAGTCCGAGTCAAAATGGAAGGTCGTATCCTTGGCCAGGAGAAGAGTTAAAGGTCTAGCAATTTTGCTAAAGTCCTTAATGAATCTCCTATAAAAGCCCGCATGGCCAAGGAAAGATCGAATATCTTTGACGCTTTTGGGATGATGGAGGTTTTGAATGACATCTATCTTAGCTCTGTCAACCTCAATGCCTTTCTGTGAAATGACATGTCCAAGTACAATTCCTTCTTGGACCATAAAGTGGCATTTTTCCTAGTTCAAAGTCAAGTTCTTCTCTTTGCAACGAGTAAGAACAGCGTCAAGATTCGCTAGGCAATCAGAAAAAGAGTCTCCAAAAATCGAGAAATCGTCCATAAAGATCTCCAGAAAATTCTCTACCATATCAGAGAATATCCCCATCATACACCGCTGAAAAGTAGCGGGAGCATTGCATAACCCAAAAGGCATGCGACTGTAAGCAAAGATACCAAAAGGACAAGTAAAAGTGGTTTTATCTTGATCCTTTTTGGCGACGGGGACCTGATTATAGCCTGAGTATCCGTCCATAATACAATAATACTCTCGTCCCGCTAAGCGTTCCAGTATCTGATCAATGAATGATAGAGGAAAGTGGTCTTTCCTCGTGGCAGCATTGAGTTTTCTATAATCAATACATACACGCCACCCAGTTTGGGCGCGTGTCTGAATCAACTCATTCGCCTCATTGGTTATAACAGTGATGCCGGATTTCTTAGGAACGACATGTATAGGACTCACCCACTGGCTATCGGAGATGGGGTATATAATACCATTATCTAAGCATTTGATGATCTCTTTCATGACCGCTTCCTTCATGACGGGATTCAACCGTCTCTGTGGTTCTCGGGTTGGTCTGGCATCATCCATCACATGTATATGATGTTCAACTATCAAGGGACTAATCCCTTTGATGTCCGCCATACTCTAACCAAACGCCTCTTTGTTAGATCTCAATACCGATAAAAGTGCATTCTCTTGCTCTGATGCAAGAGAAGCGGATATTATAACTGGTAAGGACTCATTCTCACCTAAATATGCATATTTAAGATGAGAAGGTAAAATTTTGAGATCTAATTCAGGTGGAGAAATAGTAGAAGGTGGGATCATTGAGTGATTTTTGGATTTACAAAGAAGCTCAGAGCCTGTGAAAGATACAGACTCGGGTGGAGAAAAGTCAGGAGTGCAGGACTCAAGTGTAGGTAAAGTGTCCTCACTAAGATCATGTGTAAGATCAAGCAGAGATGTGTTAATGTCGTCGAGATCTAGAAAGCAAAGATCCTCAGCTCCACAACTATCGGGAGCGATCTCGTGGACAGAGCACACATCTAAAATATGAGCAGAGGGTTCTGATGGCTGACTTCCAACTTTGTAGATGTTAAGTTCAATGGTCATATTTCCAAATGATAAGTTCATTGAACCATTTCTACAGTTTATAACAGCGTTGGAAGTGGCAAGGAAAGGACGACCCAGAATCACCGGAATTTGGCCCCGGGGGTTTGCTACAGGCTGTGTATCGAGTACAACGAAGTCTACAGGGAAAACAAATTCCCCGACCTTTATCAACACACCCTCTAGTTCACCCCTTGGTTTGGTGATTGAACGGTCTGCCATTTGGAGAGTGCAGTGAGCAGGTTTTAGCTCTCCAATCCCTAGTTGCTCATATACAGAATATGGAAGTAGGTTAACACTTGCGCCAAGGTCTAAAAGAGCACGATTTATGTTTTTACCCCCAATAGAAATCGATATCGTAGGACATCCTGGGTCCTTACGTTTCTTTGGTAGCTGGGGGATAAAAGCAGTGCTGATGTTATTAGACATGAAGACCTTCTTCGGCACTTGAGTCTTCCTCTTCCTAGTGCACAAGTCCTTAAGAATTTTCGCATAAGCGGGGACTTGTTGAATCGCATCTAGGAGATGGATATTGATGTTAACTTGTTTGAACATTTCTATAATTTTCTCCATATATGGACTCGTTTTATTAGCCCTTAACCGATTCGGGTAAGGTGCTTTCGCAATGAGCGTCGGGTCCATCATAGGAGAAGGAAGAAGGGGTAGACGAGATCCCAAAAGAGATGTGGGGATCGTCTGTGGAGAACTAGAAGGGCTATACTGAGGTGTCGAGCCTAGTGGGAAATGTAGAATAGGCTCGCGAGAAGGTGGTGTGGTAGAAGAAGAAGGATCAGAAGGAGAAGTGTGTGTGTGTGGAAAGGTCTCAGCCGGGGTGTTGATATGATTTTCAGTATCATCAACTTCTTCCCCAACATGGTTGTTCAGCACTCTTCCCGATCTCAACGTTGTGATGGCATTTACATTGTAATGCCCAGGATTCTGTAGGGGTTGAGAGGGAAGTTTCCCTTTTTCTCTCGCACTCATTTCGGCTTTAAGTCGTGCGATTTCAGCTTCCATCGATCTGATACTCTCAGCTTGTGACGCTGAGTTTTTCTTTATCTCACCGACGGAAGATCTAACCTCAGCCGAAACCTCTATGAAATTTGACAAATGTGATTTAATGGTTTGAGTGAATTGAGAGAATTCGTCAGAACAGGTCATAGGATTAGACTGTGTAGGAATGTTGACCTAATTTTGGAAATTTTGTGACTGATAGGGGTGCTGAGTGAGTTGAAGGGGTTGCTGTTGTGGTGGAGGAAGAGCCCTTTGAAAATTATTCGTGTTTGGAACCGTGTTTTGAGATTGGTTTTGGTTCTAAGCGAAATTCGGGTGATTCCTCCAACCCTGATTGTACGTGGAAGAATATGGATCGTTTCGAGGTCTTTGAAATGCAGCATTAGTATGCTCGTGACCTTAAAACGCAGAGTTTAATGGACATTCTTCCGTTAAATGAGACGGATCAGAACAGCACCCACAAACAGTTTTGGGGAGCGACATTGGGTTTAGGGAGGCTGCTGCAAATTTGTGTTCCATAGCGTCGAGCTTCTTTTGCATTGCTGCCATTTCAGCTCGAACACTTATGGACACATCTATTTGGTGTACGCCACCCCTATTCAATGGTTGGGTTCCACTCTCCCACTGTAGTGATTTTTCAGCGAACTTTTCTAAATACTTCCAAGCTTCCCCATCATCTTTGGTCATAAAAGTACCTTGAGACATGTTTTCAAGACTCTGTTTAGTGTTTGGGTTAATGCCCTCATAAATGATTCGGCACAATTCCCATCTCGGGATGCCGTGATGAGGACACTGAACCAATAGATCCTTGAAACGTTCAAAGCATTTTGAAAATGGTTCAGTAGGGAGCTGGGCAAATTGATTCAGTTCGCTACGGATTCGAGCTGTCTTTTGTATTGGGTAAAATTTCTTAAGGAATGCAGCGACGAATTCTTCCCAATTCGTGATAGAATGTGCGGTAGTGTTATATAGCCACTTCTCGGCTATATCGCACAATGTAAATGGGAGAAGTCGTAGACGCATTGCATCCACTGAAAGTTGTGACGTACCCATCATTGCGCATACGTTTTCAAATTTGGTAATGAAAACGTAAGCGTCCTCAGTCTCGAGTCCGTGGAATTTGGGTAAAAGATTGATATACTGGGGCTTAATCTCAAAGTTAGTACAAGTGGCAGCGTTGACTTATAATTAAGGGTAATGAATGAATGCGGTGTTTGCTTTGAAAAAGGGACGGATTTTTGAAAAAAAATGATGCGACACAACAAATGCAGCACACAAACCCTAGAATCTAGTGGTCACCTAGGTCCGGCTCTAGACCGCTCCTAACTGCCAAAAGACAAGTCGCAGGATAGAATCCTCTACTGCCTCTTTGTCCCCCTGTGGCCGGATAAGTGCCAGGTAAGTGGGAAGGTACTCCACTACGTAAGTAGTGGGCCTAATTAAAAACCACTAGCCTTAGGCACCACAAGAAAACACGGATAAGCAATGAATTACCCACGGCCTTCTCTTGTCCTAATTGAGCGCGGCGGTCCTTAGAGTCATCTCTAGATATTTTTTAGTTAATGTGGGTCAATGCGGATGCAAGTTTTGTGATTTTCGGGGCCTAGGAAGGGTAATGAAATCCCCACCTAATTTGGATTTGGCCGTGCCTCTTAATTTCCGTATTAGAATCCAAACAACCAAGAAACAAAATCATGCACAAATTTAATTTGCTTTTTGCGGCGCTGTGATTATTTGCAAAGAATCCTGCAGAAACTGTTAGTTGGAGCTAAAAAGAGAAGAGAGGAGAAGGTAAGAAGTCACCTGAATAAATTTGGTACAGAGAACCCTCAAAGGGGCCGCGGTTCCGCCGCAGATGGGCACTTAGACCGCGCTTCCGCGGTTGGATAGTGAGATCACTTCACCAAAATTTTCCAGGGAGCTTCTGTAGACTCCCTCTGTTCTCTGGTATTTTCCAAAAATTTTCTTCAATTGCCAAACAGCTCCAGATTTCCTTGCAATGAACCACAACAAATCGTTTAGGGTTTGCACGAATTTTGATCTCAAAATAACAATGGAATAATTCTTTCAATTCAAACTATAATATGAAACGAATTAGCGCGCGATCCCCGGCAACGGCGCCATTTTGATTGTTCATAAAATTCTTGATTGCTTATATCAAATCAAATACTCAAATAATTCCCGATAACGGTTTCATTTGATTGTAATGATTTCTTGTTTGTGTAAATCGAAATAAGCGAATAAGTTTCTAAGTGTCGGTAATATTGAATAAAGTTCACAATCAAAGAATTATATTTGACCGCAATCAATTACGGTGTCGATTGTAGATCGTAAGCGAGTGCGGATCGTCCACAGGGATTGTGCGATTCGTTTCTGTATTTAATTTGTTTGAATTGAAAAGTTAATCGAAAGAAAAAGGAAACATGATTCAAGAATTTATCAATTGATTCAGGTGTCACGATGTTTAATCAAGAATCAAGAAACTGATAAACAAATCAAGAATCGGTGTTTCGATGATATTTCCAACCAAAATGTCAAGAATCTAAATGAGGCTCGTAGGAATCGATCGGATCTATAGACGTAATGTAATCTCAAGATTTCGTGTTCTTGTCCTTTGAAGGATTGATACCAGATCGATGATGATCGACGAGAGTTAGGGCTTTCTTGATGAAACTAGGGTTTCATCGTTTAACCCTTGTTCTTTCATAGATATCATTCACATTCTAGCCTCTAGCAATTTCAAGAAACGATCGTAACTCCCCAATCTCGAGCGATATCAATCAAGAAAGTATCGCAACGAATTGTGTCGTCGATTCTTGAACTTGCTAGGGTTTACAAAACTCGTAGGATTCAAGAATCGATTTAAGATATATTACATCATCATTCTATTGATCTTCTCGACTCCTCGACGAGCGGAGTATTACTCAAACATCATCACACAGAAAGCATTCAAGAATTGAAAAGATATCATGATGCAAGAACTTAAAGAAAACAAGATAAAAGAATATCACCTTTTATTTATATCAACAATTTGATTACAGTCGCTCAAGAACTACAAGAGGAAGAACTAAATTGTCGAATTGGCGTCGCTCGGCTCCGTGAGTCTCGGATCGGCTTGGACCACTTGCTCTGTTGAAGATCGGCTCGGCTCATAAAAGGTTGCAAGGCTTCTTGCTTGATGGGTACTCGGGATCTCGGCTTTTGATTGGAATTAGGGTTAGGGTTTCACACAAGCCTTCTCACTAGACTTGTGGAAGAAGATGAAGAGAGTGAATGGCTAAAGATGAACTAATGGAGGGATTTTTCCAAGATTAGAGATTATCCTCAAAATTGGGGATTCTTTTTACAAGTGAGCCTAGGGTCTTATTTATAGATCTCCCAAACCCTAGGTCTAGGTTTGAAATTACAATTCCCTCCAAAAGTTTGTTGAGGCTTCTAGAAGGAGGTTGTTAGGCTTAGCTTAGGGTTTAAGCTAGGGTTTAAGAAGAAGTTTCTAGAATGATAGGCTAGTTTAGTGTTGATCCCAAAGCTTGCTGATCTGGCAGAAGTCTCTGGAGTCTTCTGGAAATTAACATGTCTTGCTGAAGTGTGGGACCTGAGACAAGCATTTTGAACCAAAATTTTAGGGCTGACGTGGCATAACTGCCGCGGAACCGCGGCTCAAGCAGGCTCCGGCCGCGGTTCCGCGGCCATGATGGCTCCTTGGGACTTGAGGCTTCTTCTGTGGTCTTGGGATAGTATTTGTAGCTTTATCTGATGTGTTGATTTGTATTTTCCCTTTTGTATTAGTACCAGAACTGAAATCATTGAGTTGGCGCAATGTTTGATCGGTACCATATAAATTTTGGCCTTTCTTCTGGATTTTCCTGCACAGATCTCAAAACAAGTGTTGCGCAATATAGGAATGATGCGATGCCATGAAATGCGGTCAATTTCCCTAGAAATGCTGGTTTTAGAGTCTAACACATGCAATCTGATATTTTGCGACAGTTTTGCTAATATGTGAAATATGAATACCGTACACTTCTAAATGAGTGCAAATGATGAGGAAATTGCCGGCTGAAATATGCAATATTTTCGACTAATCAGGACCCCAGCTAGTCTAGAGACTTCGGAGATGGTCCAGTTGTGTTAGGTCAGGATGGAAATTGTCCATTGTGAACTGAGGTCTTATGCCGACTGTGTTAGCCATAGACTCGAGTTCGCAGGGACAGATCATGTATTCCTATGGGCTTCCGATGATGACGTGTTGGATTTTGGGAAGCTTATCCCAGAATTTTAGGTCCTTTTAAGATCCTATAGGCGAGTTAGTTTCGTTGCCTTTAATTTGGCACTTCCGCCCAGATTATTGAATTTCACCCCGTATTCCTTGTGATGATACTCTACAATTAACTTCTTGACCTTTCTCACATGATTTAGCACTACACCATTTAGCTTAGACGCGATCGTTTCGCTAACCGGCAGCCATTGTGTTAATGGCTCAGCAGGTGGAGGAACATTGGTCAAGGGTCTTGCTATCTGTGGAAGGTTTCCTTGGACGTAGCCGTATAGTGAGATAGTCACTTGGGAGGCTGCGAACGAGATTTGAGGATTTTAATCTTCTCTTTGAAGGTACGCGTATCGGTATATTTTCAAATTCGGGGACGAATTTATTTTAAGGGGGAGGGGGAGATTGTAACACCTTAGAATGTGTTTTGTAGCTAATTATATTTTAATGTATGGTTTTTAATAAAAAGTTTACCAAATTGGGTTTTAATTATTTTATCCTATTTATTGAGTATTTTATTAGGATTTTTCTAGGCACACACACACTTGTGCATGATAACTAGGGTTTAGAGATAGGGTTAGACCATGATTAGCAAGCATGAAGGATTAACCCATTCTCTTTAAGTTAATATTGTTAGGTGTTTTGGGTTAAATAGTTATGGTTGTTTTAAAAATGAAAATGAATTTGAAATGGAAATTTAAAATGATTGTTCTTGGGTTGACTTGGTGAGAGAGAGAGAGAGTGAGAATGGGGCATGATGGCTTTTACCATGCTGCATTAAATGAAGAGAGAGAGAAGGGGGGTTGACATGTATGTATTCTCTCATTCTCTCACTCTCATTCTCTCACTCCCATTCTCTCTCTCACACACACCCACACACCCACACAACTTCAGTAGCAGCAGCAGAAGAGGCAATAGCAGCATCGGCAGCAGCAGAAGAGGCAACAACAGAGGTAAGAGCAGCAGCAGCAGCAGGAGCTTCAGCAGCAACAAGAGAAGAAAGTAGCAGCTGCACCTGAAGCAAACAATAACAACATCAGCATCAACAACAACTACAACAACAGCAGCAGCACCAGAAGCAACTTCAGTAGCAGCAGCAAAAGTGGCAACAACAGCATCAGCAGCAGCTGTAGTAGAAGCGGCTCCAGCAGTTGTAGCAAGATCTCACCTCCTCCATACACTTCTTCACCTGTTTCTTAGTGTTCTCTAGGGTATATCTTCTGAACCCATCTCTCTTTTGCTTAGCTTGTGTTCTAATTAGTGTCGGTTTGTGTTAAATAGTGGGTTTAGTGCTAAATTATAGTTATTTGTGAGATGTTGTGACTAAGTGATGATTGTGTTGGTAAACCCTACCTATTTAAGTGTTATTAGGGCCACTTCAACTGAGAATTTACCTAGATTTCACTAAAATACCATAGGGTTTGTGTTTGGTGCAAATTGGCGTTTTTAAGCGATTTATTGTGACATCTGAGATCTGCTTTTGGCCCAGACCCTACAGAACAAAATTGAGGATACTGGAGCATGCTCACTAGGTCTAGAACACACCACCAGAACACGAGCCCCTCATTCAATTTCCAGGCCGCAGATTTATTTGGTTTGGCCGCAAATTGCGGCCAAGTAGGGGTCTGGGGTGTTGGGGTCTTGGCTAGGGTTCTATGCTGTGTTATCTAGTATTTTGGCATGTATAGTTTTGTAAGATTTGGCCTGTAGGAAAATCTGGGATCAAATATCGTTTTGCATGTCCATTGTGTTTGCGCGATACGTGAGTGGGTTCTGTGATCCATCGTATCGTGGCGTGTCGTGATAGTTTTAGATGCGTACACACACGATTCAGCGTATCGTGCACACGCGCGTTTAGTTCGCGACGCGAGTTTCTCATTTTGGTTCGATATCGCGCTTTGCGGAATATTTGGCTTATATGTGATTTCCTTGTCTTATTTGCAGGTTTGCAGGCAGGGACTACGGACACTGCTACAGGGAGGAGCGGATGGTAGGATTCACCTAGCGTGGAGTGTAGGTGAGTAGATTTAGCATTTACAGGGGAATCGCCCGCATGGCGTTATGCGTCTGGGCTAGGATTCTAATACTTGTCGCATATTCTACGTCATTGTTAGAATTGCGTCTTTACTTTATTTCCTTGATATAGTTATACTGTGACTAGCAGCCGTAGGACACTGCACATATTATTGACGGTTCATGTTGCACGAGCACGAATTGTATACTACACACACACCGTCAATAATTTCCATGTCACACACAAACCATTATAGACAATATATTGCTTGGTTAGGGACCTTGTGACATTGATTCGTACTGCTTATCACATATGACATTACCATACCTATATACCTATAGAGTATAATACCATTAGTGATAGGTACACATACCCTTTACGATACATCTACAGGTATATCTTACTCATATTCTTCTTATACCCAGGGGGTATACGACATCAGTTCCTATAGGTAGATACCTATACATTGCTACACCTGTATGTTACACACATATTCAGATGCAATCATATATTTACCTTTACTGATGTTACTTAGTTGTACCTTATTGGTTTCACATACATCTGGTTTTAGCTACATATTCTCATTTATATGCTCGCATTTCAGATATATCGCATATATTTATTCCTGGATTTGCGCATTGTTATTTGGATTTCACATGATGATTTTTGGATTTGGGAACCGTGGGAGTTCATGAAATTATGCATACATTGAAAAACCCGGTTTCCTTGATTTGATATTTGCGCGTCCACCATGAGTTTTATCGGTGCTGATTATATACTCCATACGAGATGTGGTTGCCGTATGAGAGTACGTGGTGGGGCCCGGTATGGTTCCCCTCGGCAAGAAGATCGATGGACTTTGCCGATTGAGCCTGGAGGCGGGCGAGTACCTACCAGTGACAGTACCCATGACTCGGCGGGGGATCACGGAGACACCGCTGGGAGTCATGTACGTATGCATACGTCGAAAGGCGAGGGTCAGAGCTAGGCACTCGTGCTTTCGGGATAGCGTATGATACGTGATCAGAATTTCTGTGTCGATGCTTGGCACATTATTTTCATGATATTTCTTTTAATACCTTTGTATATATAACAGGGGATTTAGCCGTTGTTATATATACCCTTACACCAATATTAGTGGAATGGGACGCTAATATATGTGTATTGCCCCCATGATATTTTACTTCTACATATATATACATATAAGATGTTAGAAACTTACTTGAGATTTGACTTGGGATATAGGTGATTCATTGAGATTGGATATTGGATATGAAAGAGATTGTTGATTTGTACATTCGGGATATAGCAGATCTATTCGATATTGTACATTGAGGAGATGTGAGACTTATATGATATGAGAGCCCAGTTTGGGGGCTGATTTGAGGATTTGCGGATTGGAGTGTCTTGATGGATTATGATCCCGCCACGATGTCAGGTTTCCATGGAAATGACAAATTCCACCCCATACCTCACACTTATCTATTCTTTGCACAGATTCATATATTGGTTGTACCTGTTAGTGTACCCTTATGATAGTTACATATTTACATTCTCATATCCCTATTGCATGGTTATTGCATATTATTTTCATGTTACTATTGCTTCACAAATTGATTGTACCTGCTAGTGTACTTTCCTTTATTCAGCATTTGCATGACATGTTATTACTGTAATCGCATATCTTAGATTCATGCTGTACGTGCATTCTTGCGATTACCTGCATATGTTATCTACTATTCACGAGTTGGCAACTCACCCCCGTTGTGCCACAGGTGTTTCAGGTTGTTCCCCAGAGTAGTCGAGGCAGGCTATTCAGCTTTTCAGCTATCATCTTTTGCTACAGATACCGCATCAGCTCACAGTACTATTTTGCTTAGGTGGGTTTTGGTGGTCATCTGTATTTTGTATTGTACATTCGTTGTATCTTGTACTCTCCATCTACTATTATGTTGTTGACTTAGAGACTTGGCGAGGACGTTACTGTATATTATTTGTGGGTTTGTTGTCTTTTATATACAGCTTTCTCTCTATTGTCTTTATTTCTTCGCTATAGCTTCATATTTTTGTGTTGTATTCATCTTGGGTTAGATTTTACAAAAAGGGGTGTTGCCAAAATTTTAAAGAAATAAAGTAGGACTTTTAAAGAATTTGGGTTGCAATTTCAAATGTTTCAAAAAATTATATTATCTTTTCCGTATTTTTATGGTTTAGATTTCTGGGTTTTGGCTTTCTTTTACTACATTACGTCTTAGGGCGTTGCGTAGTACTAGGGCCGTCACGGGCTAATTTCGGGTCGTGACAAGCACTTGATGCGATTTTGATTGAAGTTTTTGATGGAATAATAAAATTTCAACTCAAATAACAAGAACGAACAAAATAGCACGCAATCCCCGACAACGGCGCCATTTGATAGATTCCAAGAATTCGATGTCGTGTTAAGAAATATAAAATGCTCATAATCAAAGAAATTTGTATCGCCGCAATCAATAACGGTGTCGCATATAGCGCTTGTTAGTGAACACGAATCGTCTACAGAGATTGGTGTTTTGATTGATCTTGTTTTAGATGAGTTGAAAAGAAAATAGTAAAGAAAATGATTCAAGATTTGTGCGATTTAGTTCCAAGAAACATAAAGAAAATAGATCTAAAATCAAGAATCAAGAAGTTATCCCCAATCAATTTGATTTATCAAGATTATGAAGATTAGCTTGCAGGATTCGATTTAATTAATAGCTAATGATGAATCTAATAATTCCTAATCTTATCTATTGATAATTTGTAGCTAGATTGATGATGATGAATGAAGATTAGGGATCAATTGAAGAAATTAGGATTTTTCCTTCACTATCTCTTGTCTTTTCAATCATAATCATTCGGATCTAGCCTCTAGCAAAGAAAATCATCGATCGTTTGATCCCTAATTTTCAACGAAATAATCAAGAAGTGATCTCGCTCCAAATTAGGTCATCAACGATTCTTTTTGCTAAAGTTCACAAATCTCATAAGATTTAAGATTAGTATGAAGATTTGATCATCATTAGATTTATCAATTCTCTCGAATCTTTTACTAGCGGAGATTTCACTCACACAACATGAAATATGAAAGAATCAAGAATCAATAAATTTTCATAATGCAAGAATGTAAAGAAAGAATTACAATTATCACCTTTATTAATGATGACTAGGTACACATTCACTCAATTTGAGGCTACAAGATTTGAGGAGGTAACTAGATCCGTCGAAATTAGCTTCGCGTCGATCTTCATGAGTCGAGGAACGGTTGCGATCACTTGTTCTTGATGAAGACCGGCTTCGCGATAAAAGATCGTTGATGGCTTGCTTGATTTGTTCTCAATGAATCTTGATTTGGCTTTGGATTTGGATTTGGGTTTGGGTTTTGGATCTCAAGTTGTGTCACTCAACTTGTGTGTGAAATTATTGAACAACCTTTTTATTGAAGCCCTAGGTATCCTTTTATAGCTTTTCCTCCATCTTCCCCTAGATGCTAGGTTGTTATGAAGCTTGCATAGGAACCTAGGTAAGTACCAAGCTTACACAAGAAGTTTGGCTGTTGTAGAGAAGCTTCTGGAGTAATCTAGGGTTTTTGAAACGTCTTGAGGAAGCTTGGCAGTTGAAAGGAGGCTTCTAGAAAAAGTACAAACCACCGACGAGTCAGATCAGCCGCGGATCCGCGGCGGATCGGCCTGACTCGGCCGTGGATCCATGGCTGTTTGATGAGTTTGATGGCTGGTTATCTCTTTATCTCTTGATGTTGGCTTTAGGGTTATTCTCTGATACCTGGAATCTTATTATTGTTTCTTGGTTGCTTCCAGATTTTATGTCTTTGACTTGATGCGTTTTATTGGCACTTTTGTGATTCCGGTTCTTTGACCTGAAGAATTTTCTGCACACAATCTCGATAAAGTATGTTGTGATATACAAATTCATGCATGTAGTAATAAACACTCAATTTCCCTCATAATGCTGGTTATAATGTATAACACATGTTATTTGATATTTTGTAGATGAATTGCTAATATGTGTTATATTTATACCAGACACCTTTAGATGATTAGAAAGAGTAGGGAAATTGATATGTTAAGAATGCAATATTTTCGACTGATCAACTCCCTCGGAGTACCAATATCTGCCTGGCTGACCGATTGACGAACTTGTTGGTGTAATTAATCTCGGCTAACATTACCTTTTAAGGTTTGAAGGAAGATTTGATAAAAACAGTGGGAGCCATCCTAATTAGATAAAATAATAACCAATCTAATCTTTCAAAGTGCGCACGCAAAAGTGATTATCTTTCTCTCTCTCTTGGTAGTGACCAATGACACGCCTTAATTAAGATAATAATATGGATGTATTGACCGAACCCACTTATTATACTGGGCTAGGTTCCGCTCTATCTCATGACTATCATAAATCTGAGCAAAGAATAGAGGAATATCCGGATTCCCACGCCACCCAAACGAAGAATAAGCATGTTGATGTATCGTCTTCAGGGTGTGTTAGTAACCGAGAACCGTTTCTCAGTTTGCTCTATGTTCTGGGTATTGGATACCGGATCAGGATCCCACATATGTAATTTGTTACATGGGCTAAAGATAGGTAGAGAACTGGGAAATGGTGATAAGTTTCTAGTAGTAGGGAATGGTGCAATTGTTGCAGCCAAAACTGCTGGCGAATATCATATTGTATTACCAAGTGGTAACACAATGATTCTGAGTGACTGTTATTTCGTACCAAAAATGTTGTGAATGTTTTCTTAAATCAAGTGTTGATTGGGTATGGTACGTTATCTAACGGTAAATATGTTCTAAATCACAACACAGTTCTAAGTATACAGAACACACACAAGAGGAAGAGTTCAGAAATGAACGAAGCCTACTTGTGGCATTGTAGACTAGGTCATATCAATGCGACAAGACTAGCTGAGTTGCATAAGAATGCATATTTGAATCCGTTCGAATTTACATCTTATGAAACTTGCCAGACATGTCTCAAAGGCAAGATGACCAAATCTCCGTTTACTCGACACGGAGAAAGAGCTACTGAACTCTTGGGACAGATACATAGTGATGTATGCGGTCCTATGTCTACACATACCGGGAATGGTTCCTTGTACTTTATTACGTTCACCGATGATCTCTCTAGATTCGGACATGTGTTCTTGTTGAAACACAAGTCTGAAGTTTTTGAGAAATTCAAGGAATATAATAACGAAGTAGAGATCTAGACGGGTATTAGTATAAAATTCTTCAATCTGATCAGGGAGGAGAATACTTGAGCACGGAGTTTCGGGACTATTTAAAAGATAATGGGATTCTCTCTCAACTTACTCCTCCATATACACCACAACAAAATGGAGTGTCAGAGCGGAAGAATCGCGCCCTATTAGATATAGTGCGCTCTATGATAAGTAATGTTGAGTTGCCTATTTCCTTTTGGGGTTATGCACTTGAGATAGCTGCATATCTATTGAATAGAGTTCCGACCAAATCCGTGCCTACCCCTCCATATGAGATATGGAATGGGAAGAGACCATCTCTTAAACGAGTTAAGATATGAGGTTGTCCGGCCTATGTTAAAAAAAAAAAAATCCGGACAAGCTCAAGGCAAGGTCAGTTCTGTGCAAATTTGTAGGATATCCCAAACATTCATGAGGGTATATCTTCTACCACACCGAGTTTGTTTCTTAACATGCCACCTTTTTAGAAAAGAAATTTCTTATGAAAGAAATTAGTGGTAATGAGGTAGAACTGGAAGATGTTCCAGCAACACAAACTATAACTGACGATTTGGTGGAACCGGAGGATTCAATAGTCACCGAGGAACCTCAGCTACTCCGCAGATCTAGTAGGGTTCCTCACCTACCTGAGAGATACTACGGTTTTCTCATAGAGGGTGGGAGCGAGGATTGCATTATGGAAGATCATGACCTAACTAGTTTTCGAGCAGGCCATCACAAGTGGAGACTCTGTGAAATGGCTGGATGCTATGCGATCTGAGATGGAATCCATGTACACCAACAAAGTATGGACTTTGGAAGTTGCTCCTGAAGGGGTAAAACCCATCGGGAGCAAGTGGATCTTGAGAATATAATTGGTGTAGATGGAAAGGTTGAGACCTTTAAAGCTAAACATTTAGCAAAAGGTTGTCATCAACGACCAGGTGTCGACTATGATGAAATCTTTTCTCTAGTGGCTATGCTTAAGTCCATCAGGATCCTACTTGCCATTGCTGCATACCATGACTATGAAATCTGGCAGATAGACGCCAATACCGCTTTTCTAAATTGTGATTTAGAAGAGAGCGTGTACATGAAACAGCCAGAGGGCTTCATAGATAGTGGGAGCAGCGGAAGCGTGTGCAAGTTTCTTAAATCAATCTACGGATTAAAGTGGCTGCTTGGACATATATATGGAGGACTTTCTTGATCGAAATGATAGTATGCTATCTGGTTGCCTTTATCTTAACATGTTCACTGATATTATTATACTGTCTCTCATATACATGTTGATAAAGCCCTTAGGATGTTGCCTTGACTACCAAGACTATGATGCAGATCATTCTACTGGGACCTGGGTAGTCCATAAGTACATCCTTCAATTGTTCCTAGTTGAGGGAATATTGAGTTAGGGCATCAATATTGTAATGTTTTAGAAATCGTTATAGGAATTTTTCCGTTTTAGGGTAAAATAGTCGGTATTTTCCGGTTTAACCCGATTATGATCAAACTTCCGTATAAACTTACCGGCACCTGGTTTAGCTAGAATAAAGCTAGTGCGCGGGCTTTGTGGGTCACTAGGAAGTTTTGGTTCACATAGAATTTTTCCCTAATTAAATATTATTTTAATGTGTTATTTATGCACTTAATTAGTGGAAATTAATTTTTTGTGTGGGTTAATTAGTTCTAATTGGGATCATTGCTAATCTAATCACTAGAATTAGTTTAGAACCTTCTGTTCTAATATCTAGATATTTTGTGATGACTAATGGTTTAAATTTTAAAAAGAAAAGAAATGAATGAAATGGTGGCATTTGCATTTAATATAGCAATTAATGTTTTGTGCTAGATATTTCCTTGCAATTACACAAAAACCCCCTATTTCAAATGGCCGAACCCCCCAAGTCTGCCCCAAATTTTTCCTTAGCTCTTTTCTTCATTCTTTTGCTCTCAAAACTCATCAAAAATCCAAAAATAAATCCAAAAATTCCTAAATAAAATTAAACGATCATTTCCCTTCACCAATCTTGCTTGGATTTTCAAGAAAAACATGGTTTTTGGAGGAAAAAGTTAATGAATCTAGTTGCTTTGGGTTGTTCTTGAGGAGGTATAATTTCAACTTAAATCTTTAAATTTGTTGTATTAAATCATTAAGTTAGCTAATTAATTGGTTAATATAGCTTTAAACTCAAGATAAATTCATTACTAATAATTTTAAAGAAATTCAAGTTAGGGTTTAAACTTGTTGAAGTGTTGAATGTTAATTGAAGTTTAAGAAAACTTATTCTAGAGGTGAAATATGTTAATTATTGTTAATAACTACTTTGTCTAATTAAGAGTTTTAGATTACTAGGTTTTTGCTAAAACTTAATTAAGCAAGTTTAAAAATATAGAGGTGGTTTCGATAGCTTAGTTAAGCTATTTTAAGATGTTTGGAATCGCTAGAATTATATTAGCTTTAGACTTGTGCAAAATATTGCGATAACTTGCTTACTAGGTTTCGGTGTATTTTCGACGTGGGTTCAATTGGTCGTTGCGAGGTTATATCTATTATATTATCGTATTTGATTGTGTTATGTTTGCGCGATCGGGACGATCGGAGTCTAGACTTGGTGTTGCGTAGTTTAGCGACCCTAGTTAGGGTTTTTGCCGATGTCGTGCGCGTTTAGTGCGCTAGGTGCGCAGTGTAATTTTCCGGGTGTTATCCTTGCTTTTCGTTATCTTTGCGTCGACATAGGATATTTAGCTTATGTGATGTGTTTGTGAAATTTTAGGATCGCAAGTGGGGACTTTGGACACTTTGAAAAAGGGGGAGCAGGTGGTCGGATTTTCATAGCTCGAGACCATCAGTGAGTAGATTTAACAGATACGGGGAAATTGCCCGTATAGCGTTATGCGTCGGGGCTGATATGATACGATAGCTGCATGTTATTGCATATTAGTTGATTTCATATGAACGTCATTGCATAATATTACTTGTTGTACCTTGACTTGTACCTATTGGACATAACACATTACTAACGGTTCATATTGCACGAGCACTAATTTGTATGCTACACCCACACCGTCAGTAATTGCCATGACACGCACAACCCACATACATATGTGAAATTGTAGTGGATAGGGATAATTGAGCTAGTGACTCTTATTCGATTTCACGTATACCTTGCTATAACTACTTGTACATCATGTATACATATTGACATGTATACCCACATATTTTGCTGCACTTGTTTTCGGAGGATTTGGGAACCGCATGATATATTTTAAAGTTGGAATTATTTAAAAGAGCGTTTTTTCTCTTGATATTCTCATATTGCTGTTTTATGTTGCATATATCACTTTTCATGTGATTTATAGATTTGAGAACCATGAGGGTATTTCAAGAAACTATGTATTGTTTGAAAACCCGGTTTCTCTTGATATAATATTTCGATGCGTCCACCATAAGATTTCTCGGTTCTGAGATTGTGATATATACCCGATGCGAGGTGTGAGTGGGCCGTGTGCGGGTACATGGTGGAGCCCAGTATGGTATCCCGGGGTAAGAAAGGTATGTCGATGGATTAGCCGAAGAGCCTGGCAGGGGATGTGCACTGCCTTCTGGTGATAGTATTTGGACTCGGCGGTTATCTGGAGGATACCGACCGGAGACATGAGATGGATTTAGGTCGACCGTTCTGGCGGAGCCCGCGGGCCGATCCCGCAGATGGAGCCTATTATACGAGGATTTACGTGTAGATGCTAGACACGAGTTTCATGAGGTTTCGAGTGTCGGTGTTAGACACTCAGGTTTCCACGATTTTTACGTATCGTCGATGGACATACGTGGTTGATATCCTCATACACACACACACACATATATATACATACAGGTAAATGTTTTCATGATGTTTTGGGTGTCGATGTTAGACACTCAGGTTCCATGAGACTTACAGGATGTGAGGGCCGATCTGAGGATGTGTTGCCTGAGGATTTTGGGATTTGATGTGTTAGTGAGGGACACTGGTGTTTTCCCATGCTGATGATTTTTGCATGATGTTTTATTATATTATCCCACACTCAGGATTATTTTGATATCCATTGCTTCATGTAGTTGTAGTACCCTGATGATGTACCTTTATATGACTGTTGCATATTCATATTGCCATACTTATGCTGTCAGATTACATGTGATAGATTAATCGCTGTTCGTGCATACTTGCGATTACAGTATGATGTTAATTACTATTCACGAGTTGGCAAATCACCCTTGTTGTGCCACAGTGATTTGCAGGACTTACCCTTAGAGTAGTTGCGGCAGGGCGTCTTATCATCTCTACTTTTGCGGATACCGCTACGGTTGGCTGTGAGGCCTTTGCTTTTAGGTGGGTTTGCGGTTATCCGTTTGTACATTGTATATCTTTTTGTTGGATATAGTATTCTCCATCTACCACTTCTTGTATTTGACTTAGAGACGAGTTTTGAGGATTCGGTGTTGTATTATTATTTTGATGACTTTAGGTGCCGTGCTCGTGGGAGCCGGTCTTGTTGTAGAGTTTTACTTCTTTATGCAGTTTTCATTTATATTTCTTCGCTACGGCGTTGTATTTATATCTTGTGGTGGTTGTCTCCGCCGTGGGGCGTAAGTTGCTCCCGTTTGGGATGCTTTATATTTATTCTATGTTGTACCCGTTTTCGGGGCCAGTTTTTACAAAGGAGGTGCTGCCGAAATTTTCAAGAAAGAAAACTAGAGTTAAAGATTTTACTTGAGATTTTCCCGAATGATTTAAACTATGTTTTTCTCCTCTTATCCAGTTTTGGGTGGTTTAGATTTCTGGGTTTCGGCTTACTTAAGTTGCGTACGCCTGTAGACGTTACGTAGTTTAAGTGCCGGTTACGGGCCAATTTTTTGGGTCGTGACAAAGTTGGTATCAGAACGCTAGGTTTTAGCTTTCGGAGTGTATGATGGAGTAGGTAGCTTAAGCAGAGTAACGTAGCGTGTGTATGTTCTGCGGCATACTTACGACACGGTACTCCGCCTAAGTGACCTTAGAACTTATTGATTGAATTTCTTCCGTGATTTATATACATCCTTGTGATTCGATTTTCGTGTCCTTATCGAATCTTGTTTCAATTTCCAGCCTATATGTCGCCGAAGACTATGAGGGCCCAGAGAGCGGCCGCGTGGGCCGAGGTCAGAGTTGACTCGTCCAAGGCGAGGACTGACCAGGGCGGTACGCCTGTTGTACCAAAGCACATTGCTATGTTTGGGGATGGTATGCTGGACCTGCGCTAGATGATGGGGATTTTAGTTGAGGCCATTCGAGCGCAGGGGCAGGTAGTTGTTCTACCCGTTGCAGGGACCACGATGGTACCTACTGCTCCGGCAGTCACAGTTACAGCTCCGGTGGTTATTACCGTATCACTGACAGAGTTCATGAGGCTGATGTAAGTGCACGGCGGCGCCCCGGCCGTCAATCCGACGGCCAAATGCGGAAGCGGTGATAAACTTTAATTTTCTTGAACTGGCAAACCGCCGCGCACTAATACCCGGATCGAACCATAAACTAGTCCTAGCTAACTATAAGATGGGAAAGAGATATACCGACGATCCAAGTCCTCCGGTCTTCTCGTCATCGTCCCAATCTCCTGCGGAAGCTCCGGTCTCCACCTCGACGCCGGAAGTGCACCACATCGCCTACTTCTTTTACGGGCTCCCACCTCAATGCCGAGGCAACTCGGGCATGAAGCTGGCTAGTCGACGTGCCCAAGATATGCTGTAGAATGTGTAGTGAAGAAGTCTCATTTGGGGTTTTGGAGCTTTGCCATTTTGGTGGAAGAAAAGAGAGCAACTTTAGGAAATGAACTAGAGGGCTTTTCTAGCAAACATGAGAAACAAAATGCCACACCAAAAATGAATCAATTCCCATCCCAAGGAATGGCCGGCCCATGCCAATATGAAGGGTGAGAATGGAGAGAAAGTCAAGGGAGTGGGTGAGCTATCATGCAAGCATGGATAAAGAGTGATGATTAAAACAAAATCATCACAAACAAAAACAAACACTCCAAAACAACCATGATGACTCCAAATAGTCAAGCCATCATGAAGAAGTCAAGAAGTCAAGGGATGGGCTCCATCATGAAACCATCATGAAGCAATAAGATGCAAAGAACCCCCTCCACAAACACTTATTTGCAACAATGCAAATAAGCCCTCCTCCACCAATCTTCGGCCAATGAACGATACAAAGGAAATCGGCCGAAACGAAAAGCAAACTGGCAACTCCATAAAACTGGTCCCGTAATAAATTACAGGAAAACCCCGAAACTGTGCATACACACCCGCATTTGTATTCCGACCGAAATACAACTGCAATGAGACAAAATCTCCACTGTACTATACTAGAATCCGGCTTATACCAAAACCGGCTAGTAATATCTGTTCGATCCTGATCCGTGCAATACCGCACGTATCTGATCGAACCCTGCCATATATCCATACGGCCTATAGTACAAACTGTCCGATCCTGATCCGTGCAATACCGCACGTATCTGATCGGACCTTGCCATATCTCCATACGGCCTCTACAACCTTTCTCCCGAAAGCTGAGTAACAGAATGTGGGGGACTCTAAAGACTCTTCAACACCTTGGTTGTGGATTTAACCACTAGCACGTCAGAGATATAAGCCAATACGTAACGGGCTACCAGGTATTGACTAAAAGGGACGTCTGTGAGCGAACTCAGCCTGACAACCCTACTGAGCCTGTCAGTGACAATATCCGTACAGTCCGGTCCGTTCGTCTATAAGCATCGTATGGCGGGCCTAGGGGGTTGGTAAAAGTCAGACCCCCAAAAGCGGTACAAGTCGTGTCGGAGTGTAGCCCAGAACACCCTGAGATACTACTGGAATACCTACCAGTAAATCTCCTTGCCTCGGCCGAGGGCTTCGTGTAATGGCTCTCCTAGACACAGCACGACCTCACCCCCAATACCGGGAGAGACGAACCCCTGAAGATACGCTCACTGCCTCCATGTGGCTCGGGACTGTACCCAACTAAAACCTGTTTGCACGACTGCTTTGAGCCGTGGTAGGGTAGTAATCAAAGTACAGTGGGAACTCACACAAGACAAATGACGATCCCCAGGTCGATGAACTAACCTGTACACATGTCACCAGGGAACTGCCATCTGACGTCTGGTATATGACCAACTAGCATGTTCCCGGCGAGTCCTGTCCGGTGTACTCATAACCCAATGAGCACCTGTATACATCTTAGGTGATCCAACTGACACCAGTGGCTTGTGAGACCGGCCACCGCCCCTCATCGGGGTCTCGACTGTATACACTAGTCTACTCTGGAGTATCGATGCCCTGTCTCGAAACTCACACGACTAGGGACCATTTAAGGATATGCTTATAGACCCCAGCTCCCACTTATATGATCGCCCTCATACTGCTGGTGGTCAAGCAAGAATCCTAGGGGCTCTATCAACGTGTAATAGCGACTTGTTAGGTCACCTAAAGCAGTACACGATGATAAAGGTAAACCAGATAGCATACTATCATCTCGAGTAAGACTGTCCTACCGGGATAGGTCCTCCATCAATCATTGCAATCACGTACCTGTGACCTAATAATTGACTCTGAGGGCACTATCTCCAACAATCTCCCACTTGCACTCAAGGCTAATTATTGCGATGTCGCATACTCACAGCCCGTGTGATACCGAACACCCAACTCCTCTACTAGTCAGTCTCACAAAGCTCGTTTGCGAAACTGTTGCGTTCGAGGAATAGCCTTAGTGAGTGGATCCGCCTTGATGTTCCTTTCTATGTCTCTCTATATCTCAAGTTCGCGGAGAAAACCATCTCCCGAAATGAGCAATACCTGTCTTAGAATATGTCTGGATGTCTGATGGGACTTAGCTCATAAATGAACTCCAAATCCAAACTTCGTAGACTGTATCATCAACTGAACTTAATCAGTATCCTGCGCCATGCCACCCTCAGTATTTCCTTGGACCACCTGTCCAAAATACTGCTCTTCGTCAGAAGGAGAACTATAACTCTGACAACCTCCTTGTCGTCCATGTCACCTTGGAAGCCTGGAATGATAACTGTCTCCCGAATGAGGCTGTCGTTATCATATCCCTAGAACATCCACTTATGTTCTAAAACTGCCTCCAACTGTTTCTCCAGGATTGGATCAATATCAACTTATTGCATCTAGTGCAAGAACAACATCTGGTGTGGTACTTGACATCTCACGATTGACTCAATTGCCTAAGCAAGTGATCTGCCAATCATGCACATCCCTCTCCCCTTTAGTCTGTAAGGCACCTTTAGAGAGGGTGACTCCATTACCTGCAGGTATAATACCGTGCCAGGAGTCAACCATTCTAAATACTCTTAGAATGCTGTCAAAGTACCCTGATTGGGAAACCACCCAAATCTAGATCTAAAACCATAGATCTAGTAACCAGTATGTCTGATATAATATCCAAGTCCTGTGTGGAGAAAACACTGTGTGACGACCAAAGTATAACCGATTGTAGTATAGGAGTTTTCTTTCCTACTCTGTGTATGTCATCCAAATACCATGACATCACACCCTACTACCTTCTCAACAGATCCATCCCCTATTCTGATGAAGTCAAACCCATGACTGTCACGTCAGAAATAGATGATCTATCTCCGCTACTGGTGCTTCAGTCTATAAATAGACATAAGCTACCTGTCCACCAATGCTTCCGCTGCTCCCACTGACTACGACAACCCTCTGGCAGAGTCATATACACGTACACTTCTAAAACTAGTTTAGAACGACGCTATACTCATCCTCCCGCCGGGTCTCGCAACCTGGAACAACAGCAATGGTAATTGTGGGTAAACAAGAACTTCCCTGTCACCGTCCTTGAGGCTACCGGAGTACCTCTCGGGTGCCTGAAGTTACCCACCTTATCTGCGGAGTGGCCAATGGAATGTCAATCCAGATTGAATCTTTAGGTTCCTTGTCAAATTTTCAGTAATCGTTCGTGGTTCTGGAATCACCTCCAGTTCTACCATACTCCCACTACTGTTTTTCTGAAAAAATCCATTTTTAATAAAACTGTGGCGAGTCTAGAACAATATTGCTATTGTTCATCCAGATGGTAGAAAGTCAACCCTCGTCATAGCCTGGGTCAACCCACAAACAGCCATTACAGAAACATGCCTTGAGTTGTCCAGTGTCTGGTTTTAATCATAAGCCGGACAACTCCCCGTACCTTAACATCGTTAAGATACGAACTGTTCTATATCCCATATAGGACCAGAGGCACTGATTTAACTGAACCAGATCCAAATCATGCAACTGTCTCCAGTGCATGTTAACTAAATGGAAGGAGGCCTGATCAGCGTTACTCAACTTAGGAATGCTTCCAATTATGAGT
The DNA here is from genome assembly GCA_030015575.1 of Agapanthus africanus. Lineage (NCBI taxonomy): Eukaryota > Viridiplantae > Streptophyta > Magnoliopsida > Asparagales > Amaryllidaceae > Agapanthus > Agapanthus africanus. The sequence goes on from CM057343.1 coordinate 161,320,700, forward strand.
AACCTGAAAGAGAAGCAAGATCTCTTTATCATTACTATCAACTGAATACCATAGACAAGTATCTACATCTTCGATCTCTTTGAAGAATCCCGATACTTGCTATACCTGGTTCTCTACTCTATTCAAATACCTATAACTTCTCAAAATTCAGACCCTGTGTTTCCGCGAAACACTTGTCTAAAAACTAGAGAAGTCATAAGTAAACCGAATATAGTACGAGGACCATCCCCTCTGTCCTGATGGACCCTGGACATCATACAATACTCTGTACAAGTCCCTTGAGTCTGATAACTCATTCACTGCGTGTCGTAGATTGAAAACTGTACCTATGGTTAAGAAGAATTACACCGCTGTTTAATGCTCCTTACCTAACCATCCACTGATATAGGTAAATGTCATCGACATAATTTCAAAAAGGTATATCTCACTCTATGAAAATAGACGTACAGATATATCAATTTGAAATTGGTGCATAACTGCGGATATTCAAAACCAAATATTTGCCGACCGGCAAACAGCCCAGGTGATTTCCTCAAATATCACCGATTACAACAAATCCCGATATAATGAGGATAATCACCCAATTCCCAATAACTTACTCCCACTCATCATCTGTAAAACCATACAGATGTGAGAATCGTACCTGGTAAATACATACCCTGGAGTAAGTATCTAATCGGGAAATCAGTTTTCCTTTAACATTACACAGTGAAACTGAAACATTGAAATGTTCCGATAGGGTATTCTGGTATTCCTAGTAATGCCTCTTCCAGATTCACGACTGTAACCGTATAATTCTTTGCCACCTCTCCAAATCCCTTCATATGTCTTTAGTCTTTACCTTCTGTACACCCCTTTAGGCCAAATGGTTTTCTTCCTTCCCTACCGTTCGGCACCAGCCTATGGTTTGGAAGAAGACTATCCAATAAGCATAATGGGTGTACTGTCCCAATCCTAGGAACACTCGCAATGAGAGAGGGTGAAGATAAAAGACAACCGAATAAACCTTATTCCTATTTCTCCTGGACCAGAATCCATCCCCGAACTGGAACAAGTTCCATTCGAGTTCGTATATAACCATACGATGGAGTATCCAAATAAACTGTGGATCTTCGTAGTGATACGGAGTGTCCTGGAGAAATACAAAGGTGATGTGGGAGTGGTAACGAAATATTTGGTTTGGTCGTGAATATCTGTTGCAATTTACTTTGCCCTCTTACTAATCCCTTGCTTTGTCTGAACTTAATACCTTCTGTACACCATCATTAGGCTAATTGGTTTTCTTCATTCCCTACCGGTCGGCACCAGCCTAAGGTTTGGAAGAAGACTATCCAATTTGCGTAATAGGTGTACTATCTCCTAAACCAAGGAGTACTCACAACTTGAGAGAAGGTAAAAGGAAAAGACAACTGAATAATCCTATCCGTTTTCTCCAGAACCTGAAACCATCCTCGAATAAATTCTTTCGAGTTCGTATCTAACCATACGATGGTTTTGTCCAATGGAAGTGGACGTTCGTAGTAATACGGGGTGTTCTGGAGAAAAGGGTAAAAGTAGGAGTGGCAGTGAGGTTTGTAACTCTGACAATCCAAAAGCCAGTGTTAAGAAGGTTCGGTCAACTTGGTCACTGAGTCATAGTCTTAGGGTCGGGTCAATGGTCGCTGCCAGAGAGAGAGAAAAGAAACACTCAGCGTGCACTCTAACCTAGATCAGAATGGTTACCAATTTATCTAATCTGGAAACCTCCCACTGTACCTCAAATTCTCCTCCAAACCTGAAAGAAGAATTAGTCGGGATCACCCGAGGAGTAAACTAACTCATCAGTGGGAATCGGGATCCAACTATCATCGCATGATAACGTGACGGAATCCGCTCACGGTATCACACTCCAGAAGGTATGCGCATATCTGGCAAGTTTCAGTTCTTTTGAAACTCCCGATGTGATTTCTGCCCCATGCTCTTATGACCTTGGCGTGAGGTCAAAATATCATAAGTCACATGTCAAGTTCTGCCCGTCATTATCCAGGTTAATCTGAACCCACCCGTACATACCCTTGACGTAGGCCAAAATAGTAGTACGACTGTCCCAAACCAACGCATCTATCTATGCAACAGATAAATACCCGGCAGCTACCAATCACTATGCCTTGGCGTGAGGTCAAAATACATAGCTTGAATACTACCGAATATTTAACTGAAATGACGGAGGGCTACGAATGGTTTCTGGTGAAAACCTTTAACGTAATGAACTTGATATCGTTGAAGGAACGGATAGCTTTTTAGAAATATAGTGACGACAACTTCCGCTAAAGAGGTCACTCCCGGTGAAGGGATCTCGGCTCTTTCCCCGTAGAATGGGGTGCAGGATATTCCAACTGAATACCACGGTGCAAAGCAAAAGTAATCGGCTATAGTGAAGTCATTGCCCTGACGCAAACTTTTGTCCAAGGGGTCACTCCCGGTGAAGGGATCTCGGCCCTTGCCTCGTCGATTGAGGAGCAGGATATTCCAACTGAATACCACGATGCAAAACAAAAGTGAACGTCCTTGCAATAACAGCTTTTTGAAAAGTGTTCCAACAACATCAGATTAGGTTTGTTTTTAACTTGCATTGATCCGAATCAACGCAGTCCCATCAATTGATCACACCACAAAGAACGAAAATATACTGATGTACGTATATGCCATCCGCATTCGCCACTGGGTCCCGTCATTACCCGTTAGGTTAGCTAACTAACGACAGAGCGGGGACTGGACTAGCGCGGATGTAAAACATATACAATATCTACTAATATATATACCAATATATTATATTCGCTCAAGGCGTGAATAAAATGCAACATCACAGAAAATGTACAGCATCACAGAAACAATACAGATATCTGGGATCCCCGGGTTTCACAGAGCCGCTGAAACCCGACGTTCCCCTGGTCGTGTGGATAGCCTGTGCAATGAGAACCTAGACCCCTACGGGCGCGGCAAGTCACCCGCCAAAACCTGAAGCGAGGCAGCCCCCTTCAGCGCCGTGAATGGACCACCCAGCACTTCACGGAATCCGGTAACTTGGGCACCCCTCCTGGGTCAACCTGTACCCCCTACGAGTGCGGCGAATAGCCCGCCAATCCTAGAGTGAAGCCCCCTCCGTCCCAATGCCATGAGATGCGGGCTTGTTGCCCTCTAGAACCCGGCTATCCGTGCACCCCTCCGCGGGGCAAGCCTAGTACAGAAAGTAAAATATACATACAACGGGTACATCGACCGCAACCTGGCCGTGCCCCAAAATAATAATACAAACAGGCAGTGACGGCAGTCCACATGTCGGACGCTCGCCCCGCAATATCAAATGTACATAATACAACAGAACTGTACTAGCATTGCATCCAGGCTATCCCCCATGACCAATCCGCAACATCACAGCAAAAACAGAACATCAACGTGAAAGTCACGTTCGCAAATCCGTCTAACCGGGCTATAGCAGTTAGACCGGATTTACCGATCAAGTGACATTCACGGTCGCAGATATAATGTAAATACTGTGAAATAATGTGTTTAAAATATCCGATCGATCAAACTTTAACAAGTGGGCCCCCAAGTACTACTGTAGCACATCAAGAAATTCTGGGCCCAATATTAATATTCCAAAACCCCAATTTTAAGCCCCAGAAAGCTACTGAAGAAATTTGACACAGCAAGGACACTGTTCGGCGGCGGAACCGCGGCCAAAGGGGGGGTTTGCCGCGGTTCCGCGCTCTGTTGGTCGACTTACCGTGTCGAATTTCTACAGTATGCTTATGACATCCAGTGCATCACTATTTTACAACCTGAAAAATTTTTCGACACCAAAAAATTTCAACAGAAAACTGATGTGACCAAAAATGTGGATTTTGGAATTTTGGTCGATTGGAAATGCAAAACACATTAAACCAAGCTAGACTAAGTTAATGGCGAGGCTCTGATACCACTGTAAGTGCACGGCGGCGCCCCGGCCGTCAATCCGACGGCCAAATGCGGAAGCGGTGATAAACTTTAATTTTCTTGAACTGGCAAACCGCCGCGCACTAATACCCGGATCGAACCATTAACTAGTCCTAGCTAACTATAAGATGGGAAAGAGATATACCGACGATCCAAGTCCTCCGGTCTTCTCGTCATCGTCCCAATCTCCTGCGGAAGCTCCGGTCTCCACCTCGACGCCGGAAGTGCACCACATCGCCTACTTCTTTTACGGGCTCCCACCTCAATGCCGAGGCAACTCGGGCATGAAGCTGGCTAGTCGACGTGCCCAAGATATGCTGTAGAATGTGTAGTGAAGAAGTCTCATTTGGGGTTTTGGAGCTTTGCCATTTTGGTGGAAGAAAAGAGAGCAACTTTAGGAAATGAACTAGAGGGCTTTTCTAGCAAACATGAGAAACAAAATGCCACACCAAAAATGAATCAATTCCCATCCCAAGGAATGGCCGGCCCATGCCAATATGAAGGGTGAGAATGGAGAGAAAGTCAAGGGAGTGGGTGAGCTATCATGCAAGCATGGATAAAGAGTGATGATTAAAACAAAATCATCACAAACAAAAACAAACACTCCAAAACAACCATGATGACTCCAAATCGTCAAGCCATCATGAAGAAGTCAAGAAGTCAAGGGATGGGCTCCATCATGAAACCATCATGAAGCAATAAGATGCAAAGAACCCCCTCCACAAACACTTATTTGCAACAATGCAAATAATCCCTCCTCCACCAATCTTCGGCCAATGAACGATACAAAGGAAATCGGCCGAAACGAAAAGCAAACTGGCAACTCCATAAAGCTGGTCCCGTAATAAATTACAGGAAAACCCCGATACTGTGCATACACACCCGCATTTGTATTCCGACCGAAATACAACTGCAATGAGACAAAATCTCCACTGTACTATACTAGAATCCGGCTTATACCAAAACCGGCTAGTAATATCTGTTCGATCCTGATCCGTGCAATACCGCACGTATCTGATCGAACCCTGCCATATATCCATACGGCCTATAGTACAAACTGTCCGATCCTGATCCGTGCAATACCGCACGTATCTGATCGGACCTTGCCATATCTCCATACGGCCTCTACAACCTTTCGCCCGAAAGCTGAGTAACAGAATGTGGGGGACTCTAAAGACTCGTCAACACCTTGGTTCTGGATTTAACCACTAGCACGTCAGAGGTATAAGCCAATACGTAACGGGCTACCAGGTATTGACTAAAAGGGACGTCTGTGAGCGAACTCAGCCTGACAACCCTACTGAGCCTGTCAGTGACAATATCCGTACAGTCCGGTCCGTTCGTCTATGAGCATCGCATGGCGGGCCTAGGGGGTTGGTAAAAGTCAGACCCCCAAAAGCGGTACAAGTCGTGTCGGAGTGTAGCCCAGAACACCCTGAGATACTACTGGAATACCTACCAGTAAATCTCCTTGCCTCGGCCGAGGGCTTCGTGTAATGGCTCTCCTAGACACAGCACGACCTCACCCCCAATACCGGGAGAGACGAACCCCTGAAGATACGCTCACTGCCTCCATGTGGCTCGGGACTGTACCCAACTAAAACCTGTTTGCACGACTCCTTTGAGCCGTGGTAGGGTAGTAATCAAAGTACAGTGGGAACTCACACAAGACAAATGACGATCCCCAGGTCGATGAACTAACCTGTACACATGTCACCAGGGAACTGCCATCTGACGTCTGGTATATGACCAACTAGCATGTTCCCGGCGAGTCCTGTCCGATGTACTCATAACCCAATGAGCACCTGTATACATATTAGGTGATCCAACTGACACCAGTGGCTTGTGAGACCGGCCACCGCCCCTCATCGGGGTCTCGACTGTATACACTAGTCTACTCTGGAGTATCGATGCCCTGTCTCGAAACTCACACGACTAGGGACCATTTAAGGATATGCTTATAGACCGCAGCTCCCACTTATATGATCGCCCTCATACTGCTGGTGGTCAAGCAAGAATCCTAGGGGCTCTATCAACGTGTAATAGCGACTTGTCAGGTCACCTAAAGCAGTACACGATGATAAAGGTAAACCAGATAGCATACTATCATCTCGAGTAAGACTGTCCTACCGGGATAGGTCCTCCATCAATCATTGCAATCACGTACCTGTGACCTAATAATTGACTCTGAGGGCACTATCTCCAACAGCTGAGGCCTCCGGTGTTCACTGGCACAGGTGCAGCTGAGGATCCGCAGTTGTTTATCGACCGGATGGCCAGGATTTGTCGTTCGCTCCGATGCTCCAACGAGAGATGGGTGGATTTCGCGAGCTTCCGTCTGGAGGGTCTGGCCCAGAAGTGGTGTGAGTCCTTGGAGAGGGGCAGAGCCGCAGGTCTTGCTCCTATGACCTGGGCTGAGTTTGTGACGGTGTTTCTCGCCCGTTTTCTTCCACCGAGCGTCAGGGATGCGCGAGCACGCAGTAGTTACGCCATACTCCGGGGATGACGGTGTCAGAGTATGATGTGTTGTTTATCGAGCTGTCTGTGTATGCTCCATACTTGGTAGCGACTGAGGAGATGAGGGTGAAGAGGTTTGTTCGAGGCCTGCTTACCCAGTTGTTCCTCGCCATCAGTATTCAGCATTGTGACACGTATGCGGTAGTGGTGGATGCAGCCCTAATGGTGGAGGAGCGTCTTTCTGAGTCGTCGGTTGTTTCGGAACTGAAGAGGGCTCGTACTGGTGTGCCAGCACAGAGACAGACTTTTAGACACCGTGATAGATTCCGTACAGGTACTAGGGGTAGTGGAGGCCCGAGATCAAGCCAATTATTTAGCTCTTATCCCCAGGAGGGTCAGCGGTCTTCATCTGGATGTTACCGGTGCGGGAGTTTATATCATTGGGTTCGAGATTGTACTGAGACACTTGAGGGCTAGGCAGTTGTACCGCAGGTTACCTTACCACCTTCTCCGCCTCAGAGAGCATTGCCTCTTATGCCTGTTGTTGCGCCGCGTCAGACTCCTGCTCAGAGAGGTCGTGGCCGAGGTGGTTTTGTGCCGAGAGGACGCGGTGGCGGAGTCAGAGGACAGCTAGTAGTCGGTAGAGGGCAGGCTCGGGTTTTTGCCTTGACTCACCAGGACGCGTAGGCGTCCAATGCTGTGGTTTCAGGTACCCATTCTGTATGTTCGTTTGATGCTCATGTTCTTTTCGATCCAGGATCTATGCATTCATATGTTTCTACGCCCTTCGTGCCGAGGTTAGGCCGAGAGTCGTGTTTGCTAGATCAGCCGCTTGTCGTGACTACTCCTGTTGGGGAGTCGTTTGTTGCGCGATACGTGTTCCGGTCGTGTGCTGTCCGTAGAGGTGCCAGAGATCTGTCCGTCGACTTGATCTTTCTTGAGATGTTGGACTTCGATGTTCTGCTGGGCATGGACTGGTTAGCTACTTGTTACGCGTCCGTGGACTGTCGTGAGAAGACTGTTAGGTTTTGTTTTCCCGGCGAGTCAATGTTTGTTGTGCAGGGGGACCGTAATGCCGCCCCTCACAGTTTGATTTATTTCCTTTGCGCTAGTCGGCCTTTGAGGAGAGGATGTCAGGGATTCTTGGCTTTCATTCATGATATTGGAGCCACAGTAGAGTCGTTAGACCAGGTTCCTACCGTGCGAGAGTTGAAAGGTTCCTAGGCACCCTATAGAGGTCTCACAAGGCATCGAACATGCCAATTTCAAATTTTATGGGTGCCGCGAAAACCTAACGCGGATCTTAGACTAGAATTCTAGGCGAAACACAAAACTAGTTAACTTCTTAACTAGAAGTGAGAAGCTACAACCTTTGTAGATCCGGATTTCCACTTCCTTAGCTCCACGTGGGTGTCCTCTCGCTGTCCATCATGAATCCCGAACCCAATCGTCGGCTTCATCGGAGAAACGGGCGAGCTAGGTCGTCGGCTTCGTGTCAAAGACGATCTAGGTCGAGGTTGCACTAGTTCAAGCTCCGACTTCACAAAGTTGTGAAACTTGTGAAGAAAACACCCAAAACAACTTGGCAAGAGGTAGAGGATGAAGAAATAGGAGGTGGGTTCACTTTAGAATTGGATTTCTCTCACTAGAACTCAAGTTGCCATTAAAGTAGCAAGCTTTTTCTTTTTAGAAGAAGTAGATGATGAAGCTAGTTATGATAAGTTCTATCTTAAAATGAAAAGAAAATACAAACTTATCATAACTTTAACTAGGGTTAAGTGTAGAGAATAAACCATGGTCATTTTAGTGGGTTAGGGTTAAGCATGAAGACTAGAATGGTTAGCAAAGTCAAAGCTTCATGAAGCTTCAATATGAAACAAAAATTGCCACCATTTTCATCTTAAAGTTTATCCAAATAAATGAATAAACAAATAAATGAATAAATGCATAATCAAAACCCTAATCTCAAGTTAACTATGGTTTAATTCTATACACTTAACCATATGATCAAGTATCATCAAACATGATACAAATATGTGCACAAAAGTATATCACATATACAATGTGTAAATCAAGTGAGAAAAATCCGTTTAAAATGAACCAATACTAGTTAATGCAAAGTAATATATCAAATATATAATTATACATTAAATCATTAAATCAACACTTGATTCAATGATCCGGTCATGTCGCACATAACCGACTAGTATTCAATGCATCGATTTATCGAATCAATGATTCGATAACTAGGTCATATCTCATACAACCAATCGAAACATTAATCGCGAGAATCAAATACGGTATCACATACACGCATTATTCTCGGTCCCGCACATATCTCATATGCACTCCTATTTCGTTTCGCTTGAGCTAGGAAACCTCTGTGTAGGACTCTAAAGACTCGTCAATACGCCGGTAGCAGATGATGATCATATCAAGCACCCACAAGCCGCAAGCGGTCTGCTAAACGTAACGGCCACCCGGGTATTGAGCGATCAGAAGATCGACGAGCTATCCCGCTCACACTCCTGCGAATCCGACCAGTAACACTTACCATACAGTCCGGTCTCTTCGTCTGATATGTCGCATATCAAGTCTAGGGGTGGTAAACGTCAGACCCCAATAACCCGATAAGTCGTGCCGATGTGAGGCTCATAACGGGTCGAGAAACTACTGGTAACACTTACCAGCAAATCTCTGATCAGCCCTGGCCAGGGACTTCCCTGCTACGGCCAATCGAGCACTGCGCAACATCAACCCCCAATACCGGGAGAGACGAAACCCCTCCTATCGCTCATTGCCTCCATGTGACTCGGGACTGTGCCCAAAGACCACCGTTTTGCATGCCCTCATGGACGTGGTAAGGTGGAGATCAAAGCACAGTGGGAATCACACAAGACTCTATGACGATCTCGGGTCTACAGACTAACCTGTACAAGTGTCACCTGAGAACTGCCATCTGACGTGAGGTATAATACCATCTGGGAGTTCTCGACGAGTCCGTCCAGTGTACTCAGTCTCCACTGAGCACCCGTATACCATCTCTGATGTCAAACACCAATGGATATGGGATCATCCATCGCCCATCACATGGGTCGAGAAGCGTATACGCTAGTCTACACTGGTATATCGATGCCCCGTCTCGATACACCCACGACTAGGGACCTTGAAGGATGTACTTATGGACTACCATGTCCCCACTAGTATGATCTGCATCATAGTCCAGGTAGTCAAGTACAAATCCTAAGGGCTTTACCAACATGTAACTATAAGACAGTATAAAGAGACTAGTGTACATGTTAAGATAAAGAGCAACCAGATAGCATACTATCATGTCGAGCAAGAAAGTCATCTCTATATATGTCCAAGCATCCAATATAATATACATCATCTGTACAATACTGGCCTCTTGGGCATACATACAACTAACAATCTCCCACTTGCACTAGGGCCAGCTGCTGTAGTATCGCATACCGAGCATCCCGAAGAGTCTCTCAAACTGTATCTGGGGAATGGTCTTCGTGAGTGGATCCGCAGTGTTGTCCTTCGTGTCAACCCTCCTGACCTCGATCTCCCGTCGATCAACTATCTCCCGGATCAGGTGATACCGCCTCAGAATATGCCTGGATCGCTGATGGGACCTGGGTTCCTTGGCCAAAGCCACGGCTCCATTGTTATCGCAATACAAAGGTATTGGATGCTCAATGGATGGAACCACACCAAGTTCAGTAATGAACTTCTTGATCCAGACAGCCTCTTTAGCAGCATCGTTGGCAGCGATGTATTCAGCCTCCATCGTCGAGTCTGCCACGGTTTCCTGCTTGGAACTCTTCCAGCTAACCGCCCCTCCGTAAAGGGTAAAGACAAAGCCCGACTGCGACTTAGAGTCGTCCTTATCACTCTGGAAGCTCGAATCGGTAAAGGACTCCACTTGGAGCTCTCCGTTACCATACACCAAGAACATATCTCTAGTCCTTCGTAAGTACTTGAGAATGCTCTTCACAGCTGTCCAGTGACTCTCTCCAGGATCAGCTTGATACCTGCTCACTACACTTAGTGAGTATGCTACATCGGGTCTGGTACATAGCATCGCATACATGATAGAGCCTACTGCCGAAGCATAGGGTATCCCTTGCATGCGAGCTCTCTCCAAATCAGTCTTGGGAGACATCTCTTTGGAGAGAGTGACTCCAGAGATCGTGGGCACGTTCCCACGCTTGGACTCTTCCATACTAAACCTCTTTAGTATGGTGTCAATGTACCTGGATTGGGACAATCCCAAAATCCGTTTGGATCTATCTCTATAGATCCTAATTCCCAATATGCAGGAGGCATCACCAAGATCTTTCATTGAGAATCTTTGTGATAAGAAGAGCTTGACCGCTTGCAGCATAGGAATATCATTTCCTATCAAGAGTATGTCATCCACGTACAATACGAGGAAGACAACCTTACTCTCTGCCACCTTCTTGTAGATACAAGGTTCATCTGGATTATTGACGAAATCAAACTCTTTGATAACGACATCAAAGCAGATGTTCCAACTCCGCGATGCTTGCTTTAATCCATAAATGGATTTAAGCAGCTTGCACACCTTCCCGCTGCTCCCACTGTCTACGAAGCCCTCTGGCTGAGTCATGTACACACACTCTTCTAAATCACCATTTAGAAAGGCGGTCTTAACATCCATTCGCCAGATTTGGTAGTCATGAAAGGCAGCAATGGCAAGCATGATCCGGATGGATTTAAGCATAGCCACTGGAGAAAAGGTTTCGTCATAGTCCACACCTGGTCTTTGACGAAAACCCTTTGCTACAAGTCTAGCTTTGAAAGTCTCCACTTTCCCATCTACACCAAGTTTCTTCTTGAAGATCCACTTGCTCCCAATGGGTTTTACCCCTTCAGGAACAACTTCCAAAGTCCATACTTTGTTGGTGTACATGGATTCCATCTCGGACCGCATAGCATCCAGCCATCTCACTGAGTCCCTACTCGTGATGGCCTGCTCGAAGCTAGTTGGGTCATCATCCTCCATGATGCAATCCTCGCTCCCTCCATCCATGAGAAAACCGTAGTATCTCTCAGGTTGGCGAGGAACCCTATTAGATCGGCGGAGTGGCTGGGGTTCATCGGGAACTACGGAATCCTCTGGTTCAACCAAATCTTCTGTTGTAGTCTGTATCGCTGGAACCTCTTCCAGTTCTACCTCAATGCCACTTATCTGTTTCATAAGAAAACTTTTTTCTAAGAAAGTGGCATGTCGAGAAACAAACACCTTTTGTTCCTCGGGGTGGTAGAAGATATACCCTTATGAATTTTTGGGATATCCTACAAACTTACATAAGACAGATCTTGCCTCGAGTTTGTCCGGATTTTGTCTTTTGACATAGGCTGGACAACCCCATATCTTAATATAATTAAGATGTGGTCTCTTCCCTTTCCATATCTCATATGGAGTGGTAGGCACTGATTTGGTAGGAACTCTATTCAATAGGTCCATGGCTGTCTCAAGCGCATATCCCCAGAAGGAAATAGGTAACTCAGCTGTACTCATCATTGAGCGCACCATATCTAATAGGGTGCGGTTTCTCCGTTCAGATACACCGTTGTGCTGTGGTGTATAAGGAGGAGTAAGCTGAGAGAGAATCCCATTCTCTTTTAGGAATTCCAGGAATTCATTGCTTAAGTATTCTCCTCCTCGATCAGATCGTAGGATTTTAATACTTTTTCCGGTTTGGTTCTCGACTTCTTGTTTATATTCTCTAAATTTCTCAAAAGCTTCTGATTTGTGTTTCATCAGGAACACATATCCGAATCTAGAGAGATCGTCAGTGAATGTAATGAAGTACGAAGAACCATCCCTGGCATGTGTAGACATGGGACCGCATACATCACTATGTATCAGTCCCAAGAGTTCGGTAACTCTTTCTCCGTGTCCCGTAAACGGAGCTTTGGTCATCTTGCCTTTGAGACATGACTGGCAAGTGTCATAGGATGAAAATTCAAACGGATTTAAATATCCATCCTTATGCAACTTAGCCAGTCGTGTCGCATTGATGTGACCCAGTCTACAATGCTACAAGAAGGATTCGTTCAGTTCAGAACTCTTCCTCTTGTGTGTGTTTGTTATGCTCAGAACTGTTGATTGGTTTAGAACATAAATGCCATTGCACAACGTGCCTGATCCAACCAAATTTTGGTTACGGAAAATGTTCATAACATTATCCTGTAATACAAAATTATATCCCTCTTTACTCAGTAAAGAAACCGATATAATGTTGCATATCAGGTTCGGTATGTAATAGCATTCGTTCAGAACCAATGTATTACCAGTTGGTAATGTAAGGTGATATTCCCCGACAGTCTTAGCTGCAACAATTGCACCATTTCCGACTCTAATGTCTTTATCACCTTCTCCAAGTTCTCTACCTTTCCTAAGCCCATGTAACTGATTACATATATGGGATCCCGACCCGGTATCTAATACCCAGGACGTGGAGCAAATGGAGAAACGGTTCTCTTTAACGAACACACCCGAAGAAAATGCATCAACATGTACTTTCTTCATTCGGGTGGCATGGGAATCCTGGTATTCCCTAATTTCCTGTTCATTCCTATAACTCTTATAAGAAGGAACGGAACCAACGTTCCCTAGCACAGTATAACATGCGGGTTCGGTCAATACATCCATATTATTATCTTGTTTAAGGCATGAAATGGTCGCTACCTGGAGAGAGAGAGAAGAAAACACTTTAGCGTAAGCTCATGCAAGATCAGATTGGTTATTATCTTATCTAATCAGGATGGCTCCCACTGCTTTTGATCAAATCTTCCTTCAAACCCTAAAAGGAAAGACTAGCCGGGATTAATTACACACTACAAGTTCGCCAATCTTTCAGCCAGGCCAGTGACGGTACTTTGAGGGAGGTCCCCCGTGCTTTCGCACGAACCTAATAAATGTAAACCTCGTTTTCCTAGAGGCGTAACCTCGTTAACACCTTTCTAGACACCTACTTGATCGGCTAATTGTAATGTGTAAAACTCTCCCAGGAGTAACTCTTACTCGCAGTGGGTATCGGGATCCAACTATCTCATAGAAGGTATGCAATCTCATTGCAAATTTCAACACTTGAAATTCCCGATAATCTTTTGCCCCTAGCGTGCTATGACCTTGACGCATGCCAAACAACCCATAGTCCGCTAGTCAAGTTCAACCCGTCATTTCCTGATTGAATGAAACCCACCCGCACGACCCTTGACGCATGCCAAACAACGCCGTGCGAATACCCTAATCCAATCTGCATCATATGCATAAGCAGATAAATACTAGTTAGCTACCGTACACTACGCCTTGACGCATGCCAAACAACCGCCGCACGAATACTAAATAGTACTTATCTGAAATGACGGAGGGCTACGACAGGTTTTTCTGAAAACCTATTGCGTAATGAACTTGATATCGTTGTAGAATCAAATGGAGTTTTGAAATGGAGTGATTTTGAGGCTTTTCTAGTTTTGCTAAAGGGGTCACTCCCGGTGAAGGGATCGTCGGCCCTTTCCTCGTCGAATGAGGTGCGGGATATATCATATATATCACTGTGCAAAGCAAAAACTCAAAAGCAATCAAGAGCAAACCGTGTGTGTAGCATCTGCCAGTTATTGCTAAAGGAGTCACTCCCGGTGAAGGGATCTCGGTCCTTTCCTCATCGAATAAGGTGCAGGGCATATCATATATACCGCTTTGCAAAGCAAAAACTGTAGCTACCTGTTTTATTTTAAAATTTGAATCTACAACATCTTAGGTTTCTTTTCTTTCATTAATCACATTAATGAAGTCCCATCATTTAAGTCACCTAAACATCACAGATAAATAAGACGTACACTTATGCCATCCGCATTCGCCTAGATGTCCCCTCATGCACCGTTAGGTTAGGTAACTAACGACAGAGCAGGACATGGCTAGTGCGGGTGCAAAACATAAGTAACGCCTATATAATATATCATATATACTATATACTGTATCTATCACAGAACATCACATGATCACATCACAGATATCACAGCAGAATAACCATATTAAATATTGGATATACTAGGACGTCCGTGTTTTCAATACGAGCCAGTATAAAACACGGATTCCACGGTCGTGATGAATAGCCAATCCCACACCCCTAGACCCATAAGAGAGCGGCAAGCAACCCTGCCAATTCTAGGGTTAGGAGGCCCGGACTCGACTCCTCGAGTTGGTCTCCCACTGGACCCCAGAACCCGGTTACTTGTGCTCCCCTCCTTGGGTCTATCCTAATGTGGAAAAGTAAATAATATACAAAAGGTGACAACTTCCGCTACCTGGAAGTGCCCCAAATAAAGGAATATTACATACAAGTTTTTACATGAATGAAAATGAAAAACACTCATCTCACATAAAAACCCCCGGCTATTCAAACACGACGATCCAATATAACATATCCAGCAACACATAACATCACATGTCATCAACGTAAGTAAGTATGTATACCCCAATTGTCTTTGACATATAGCAATGAAACCGGCGATATGAACATACTACACTTACGGTCACAGAAAAGAAAGTGTAAAACTACAACAGTTGGAATCCGTAACCTCTTTAGACATCACATGCCTAATCAAATGAAATACTTAGACATCACATGCCTAACAGATATAAATCCCGCATTTTAGTCTCATTATCGAAAACTCTTTTCAATATCAAGTGAAACTAAAGTGCTAGACTTATAACATTCATTCAGTTATCTCATAACTGTTTGTGAATTCCAATTATTGTATCACATTCCAGATAAACAGAAAATGTTAAACTTTTCGATCGAACAGTCGAATACCCAAGTTTTCCAGATACAACTCAACACATGAAATAAGTCAAACAACATTCAGTTCGTGCCTCAGTACCGACGGTCCAGCCGTAGAAGGGTCAAGCCAACGCCTCACATGTGGCACGCCGTACTGCCCCAAACCCGAAGGTTCAAAGGGTAGTTCAAGATGGTCACATAATCGAGTTAAGGTTTGTTGTCTTCTAGAGGGTCCATCGCGTTACTTGCACTACTTAGAACGTCGTTAAACTACGGAAAAATCCAACACTTGGAAATTTCCCGACAGGGGAAAAATTGGGTATTTATATCCGGTCGAACTTTTTAACATATTCTAAAAATTATCCGGAAATACACAAAAGACGAAATTTGATAATCCGGTCGAAACACCGAAGCTCTAAAACAGCCCAGAAAATTAAACTCTGGAATAATTATTAAAAAATACTCATAAAGCTCAGCTGCAGAACCTATGAATTACTGTGCATTGGAGGAGGGATGACCTCATCAAGCCGCCGCGGAACCGCCGCCTAAGATGGCTTAGGCCGCGGTTCCGCCGCGCTTATTACTGTTCATTGGATGAAATTTGCATCGTAATTCTTAGAATTCCCTGCTGAATTTTTTAAGCATTTTTAATATTGAAAAATCCCAGATTTTAGAAAATGTACAGAGAGCATGTTTAGTTTAGGGTTTCGGGTTCGTTCGGGCTTCAAATTGCGTCTAGACTTCGCCTAAGGCTCTAGCTAGGCTCTGATACCAGTGAAAGGTTCCTAGGCACCCTATAGAGGTCTCACAAGGCATCGAACATGCCAATTTCAAATTTTATGGGTGCCGCGAAACCCTAACGCGGATCTTAGACTAGAATTCTAGGCGAAACACAAAACTAAGTTAACTACTTAACTTGAAGTGAGAAGCTACAACCTTTGTAGATCCGGATTTCCACTTCCTTAGCTCCACGTGGGTGTCCTCTCGCTGTCCATCATGAATCCCGAACCCAATCGTCGGCTTCATCGGAGACACGGGCGAGCTAGGTCGTCGGCTTCGTGTCAAAGACGATCTACGTCGAGGTTGCACTAGTTCAAGCTCCGACTTCACAAAGTTGTGAAACTTGTGAAGAAAACACCCAAAACAACTTGGCATGAGGTAGAGGGTGAAGAAATAGGAGGTGGGTTCACTTTAGAATTGGATTTCTCTCACTAGAACTCAAGTTGCCATTAAAGTAGCAAGCTTTTTCTTTTTAGAAGAAGAAGATGATGAAGCTAGTTATGATAAGTTCTATCTTAAAATGAAAAGAAAATACAAACTTATCATAACTTTAACTAGGGTTAAGTGTAGAGAATAAACCATGGTCATTTGAGTGGGTTAGGGTTAAGCATGAAGACAAGAATGGTTAGCAAAGTCAAAGCTTCATGAAGCTTCAATATGAAACAAAAATTGCCACCATTTTCATCTTAAAGTTTATCCAAATAAATGAATAAACAAATAAATGAATAAATGCATAATCAAAACCCTAATCTCAAGTTAACTATGGTTTAATTCTATACACTTAACCATATGATCAAGTATCATCAAACATGATACAAATATGTGCACAAAAGTATATCACATATACAATGTGTAAATCAAGTGAGAAAAATCCGTTTAAAATGAACCAATACAAGTTAATGCAAAGTAATATATCAAATATATAATTATACATTAAATCATTAAATCAACACTTGATTCAATGATCCGGTCATGTCGCACATACCCGACTAGTATTCAATGCATCGATTTATCGAATCAATGATTCGATAACTAGGTCATATCTCATACAACCAATCGAAACATTAATCGCGAGAATCAAATACGGTATCACATACACGCATTATTCTCGGTCCCGCACATATCTCATATGCACTCCTAGTTCGTTTCGCCTGAGCTAGGAAACCTCTGTGTAGGACTCTAAAGACTCGTCAATACGCCGGTAGCAGATGATGATCATATCAAGCACCCACAAGCCGCAAGCGGTCTGCTAAACGTAACGGCCACCCGGGTATTGAGCGTTCAGAAGATCGACGAGCTAGCCCGCTCACACTCCTGCGAATCCGACCAGTATCACTTACAATACAGTCCGGTCTCTTCGTCTGATATGTCGCATATCAAGTCTAGGGGTGGTAAACGTCAGACCCCAATAACCCGATAAGTCGTGCCGATGTGAGGCTCATAACGGGTCGAGAAACTACTGGTAACACTTACCAGCAAATCTCTGATCAGCCCTGGCCAGGGACTTCCCTGCTACGGCCAATCGAGCACTGCGCAACATCAACCCCCAATACCGGGAGAGACGAAACCCCTCCTATCGCTCATTGCCTCCATGTGACTCGGGACTGTGCCTAAAGACCACCGTTTTTCACGCCCTCATGGACGTGGTAAGGTGGAGATCAAAGCACAGTGGGAATCACACAAGACTCTATGACGATCTCGGGTCTACAGACTAACCTGTACAAGTGTCACCTGAGAACTGCCATCTGACGTGAGGTACAATACCATCTGGGAGTTCTCGGCGAGTCCGTCCAGTGTACTCAGTCTCCACTGAGCACCCGTATACCATCTCTGATGTCAAACACCAATGGATATGGGATCATCCAACGCCCATCACATGGGTCGAGAGGCGTATACGCTAGTCTACACTGGTATATCGATGCCCCGTCTCGATACACCCACGACTAGAGACCTTGAAGGATGTACTTATGGACTACCATGTCCCCACTAGTATGATCTGCATCATAGTCCAGGTAGTCAAGTACAAATCCTAAGGGCTTTACCAACATGTAACTATAAGACAGTATAAAGAGACTAGTGTACATGTTAAGATAAAGAGCAACCAGATAGCATACTATCATGTCGAGCAAGAAAGTCATCTCTATATATGTCCAAGCATCCAATATAATATACATCATCTGTACAATACTGGCCTCTAGGGCATACATACAACTAACAAGAGTTTCCCGATGTTTTTCCAGATGAGTTACCTGAAATGCCGCCAGAGCACGATGATGAGTGGGAGTAAGTTATTGGGAATTGGGTGATTATACTCATTATATCGGTATTTGTTTGGTGATATTTGAAGAAATCGCCTGGGTTGTTTGCCGGACAGCAAATATTTGGTTTTGAATATCCGTTGTAATGCACCAATTTCAAATTGATATATCTGTACGTTTATTTTTATAAAGTGAGATATAACATTTTGAAATTATGTCTATGACATTTACCTACATCAGTTGATGGTTAGGTAAGAAGCATTAAACAGCGGTGTAATTCTTCTTAACCATAAGTACAGTTTTCAACATACGACACACAGGGAATGAGTTATTAAACTCAGGGGACTCATACAGAGTATTGTATGTTGTCCAGTGTCCATTAAGGACAGAGGGGTTGGTACTCATACTATATTCTGTTTACTTATGACTTCTCTAGTTCTTAGACAAGTGTTTCGTAGAAACACAAGGTCCAAGTTTTGAGAAGTTATAGGTATATGAATAAAGTAGAGAACCAGGTGTTGCAAGTATCGGGATTCTTCAAGGTGATCGAAGATGTAGATACTTGTGTATGGTATTCAGTTGATAGTAATGATTAAAAGAACTTGCTTCTCTTTCAGGTTATTCATATCTGGATGTATTCCTAAGTTGAGTAATGCTGATAGGCCTCTCTCCATTTAGTTGACATGCACTGGAGACAGCTGCATGATTTGAATCTGGTTCCAATTAAATCAGTGCCTCTGTTTCTATATTGGATATAGAACGGTTCGTATCTTATCGATTTTAAGGTACGGGGAGTTGTCCGGCTTATGCTTAAAACTAGACTCTGGATAACTCAAGGCACGTTTCTGTAATGGCTGTTTGTGTGTTGACCCGGGCTATGATGAGGGTTGACTTTCTACCATCTGGAAGATCAATAGTGATATTGTTCTTGACTCACCACAGTTTTAGTAAAATGGACTTTTTCAGAAAACAGTAGTGGGAGTATGGCAGAACAGGAAGTGATTCCAGAAATTGATAAGAACCTAAAGATTCAATCTGGTTTGACATTCCATTGGCCACTCCGCAGATATGGTGGGTAACCTCAGGCACTCGAGAGGTACTTCGGTATGCTCAAAGACGGTGACAGGGAGGTTCTTGTTTACCCAGACTTGACACTACTGTTGTTCCAGACTATGAGACCCGGCAGGAGGATGAGTATGGAGTCGTTCTAAACTAGCTTTAGAAGTGCCCGTGTATATTATTCTGCCAGAGGGTTGTCGTAGTCAGTGGGAGCAGCGGAAGCATAATGGACAAGTGGCTTATGTCTATTTATGGACTAGAGCAGATATAGCGGAGATAGGTCATCTATTTCTGATGTGACAGTCATAGGTTTGACTTCATCAGAATAGGGGATGGATCTGTTAAGAAGGTAGTAGGGTGTGATGTCCTGGTATTTGGATGACATACATAGAGTAGGAAGTGAAATTCCTTTACTATGGTCGGTTATACTTTGGTTGTCACATAGTGGTTTCTCTACAAAGGACATGGATTTCATATCAGACATTCTGGTTACTGGATCTATGGTTTTAGATCTAGATTTGGGTAGTTTCCCAATCTGGGTACTTAGACAGCATTCTAAAGGTGCTTTAGAATGGACGACTCTAGGCATGGTGGTGTATCTGCAGGTAATGGAGTCACCCTCTCTATAGGTGTCTTACAGACTAAAGGGGAGAGGGTTGTGCATGATTGGCTGATCACATGCTTAGGCAATTGAGTCAATCATAAGATGTCAAGTACCACACCAGATGTTGTTTTTCATTGAGATGCAATAAATTGATATTAATCCAATCCTGGAGAAACGATCGGAAGCAATTTTAGAACATAAGTGGATGTTCTAGGGATATGATAACAACAGCCACTTTCGGGGAATGGTTATCATTCCAGGCTTCCATGGTGACCTGGATGACAGAGTGACTGTCAGAGTTATAGTTTTCCCTCTGACGAGGGGCGGTGTTTTAGACAGGTGATCCAAGCAAACACTGAGGGAGGCATGGCGCAGGATACTGATTAAGTTCAGTTGACGATACAGTCTAAGAAGTTTGGATTTGGAGTTCATTTATGAGCTAGGTCCCATCATATATCCAGACATATTCTATGACAGGTATTACTCAATTCGGGAGATGGCTTTCTCCACGAATTTGAGATTAAGAGAGACATGGAAAGAAACATCAGGGCGGATCCACTAGCTGAGGTTATTCCTTGATCGCAATAGTTTCACAAACGAGCTTTGTAAAACTGATCAGTAGAGAATTTGGGTGTTCGGTATCACACGGGTTGTGAGTATGCGACATCACAATAATTAGCCTTAAGTGCAAGTGGGAGATTGTTGGATATAGTGCCCTCAGAGTCAATTATTGGATCGCAGGCACGTGATTGCAATGATTGAGGGAGGACCTATACCGGTAGGTCAGTCTTACTCGAGAGGTTTGTATACTATCTGGTTTGTCTTCATCATCGTGTACATGCTTTAGGTGACATTGCAGTTCACTATTACACGTTGATAGAGAATAGTATACTATCTGGTTTATCTTTATCATCGTGTACAGCTTTAGGTGATGCTACATATCACTATTGCACGTTGATAGAGCCCATAGGATTCTTGCTTGACTACCAGCAGTATGATGACGATCATATACGTGGGAGCTGGGATCTACAAGCACATCCTTAAAAGGTCCCTAGTCGTGGGAGTTTCGAGACCGGGCATCGATACCCCATTAGTAGACTAGTGTATACAGTCGAGACCCCGACGAGGGGCGGTGGCTGGTCTCACAAGTCATTGGTGTCAGTTGGTTCACCTAAGACGTATACAGGTGCTCATTGGGTTATGAGTACACCGGACAGGACTCGCCGGGAACATGCTAGTTGGTATTATACCTGACGTCAGATAGCAGTTTCCTGGTGACATGTGTACAGGTTAGTTCATCGACCTGAGATCGTCATTTGTCTCGTGTGAGTTCCCACTGTACTTTGATTACTACCCTACCACGGCTCAAAGGAGTCGTGCAAACAGGTTTTAGTTGGGTACAGTCCCGAGCCACATGGAGGCAAGTGAGCGGATCGGTAGGGGATTCGTCTCTCCCGGTATTGGGGGTGAGATCGCGATGTGTCTAGGAGAGCCATTACACAAAGCCCTCGGCCGAGGCAGGAGATTTACTGGTAGGTATTACAATAGTATCTCAGAGTGTTCTGGGCTACACTCCGACACGACTTGTACCGCTTTTGGGGGTCTGACTTTTACCAACCCCCTAGGCCCGCCATGCGATGCTCATAGACGAATGGACCGGATTGTACGGATATTGTCACCAATAGGCTCAGTAGGGTGTCAAGATGAGTTCGCTCATCGACCTCCCTTTTGTTTAATACCTGGTAGCCCGTTACGTATAGCTAGTACCACTGACGTGCTAGTTGTTAAATCCACAGCCAATGTATTGACGAGTCTTTAGAGTTCCCCACAGACTGTTTCTCAAGTTTCGGGCGAAACGTTGTAGAGGCCGTATGATATATAGCAGAGTTCGATCATATACGTGCGGTATTGCACGGATCATGATCGGGCGGATCATACTAGTGGGCTTTGGTTTAAGCCGGATCCTAGTATTAGATTTGTTCGATTACTTTAGTCTCATCGCATTCGCATTCAGTCGAAATGCGGGTGCAGGTATGTATATATAGGTGAGGGGTATCCTTGTGATCCGTCATGAGTTTACTTTAGATGTTGTCGTATCTTTTTATTGTTGCAGACATTTGGATTAATGTTTGCATATGGATATTATGAGCTAGAAATCATCATTTAGAGCATTTATGGTGACACATGCACAAGTGATGACACATGGTCTCTTTTCTTGTGCATGTGTCACATTATATGATGGATTTGTGAGTTGATTTGATGAGAAGAGAGAGAGAGGCAGCCAAGGGAAAGGTTGGCTCTTGCATTATTCTCTTCTTGTTCTCATTATTCTTATTGCAACAACACAAGAAGCAAAGAGAGAGGAAACTCCTTCTTCTTCCTCTTTCTTCTCTAGCTCAAATCTCCATTAATGGAAACACTTCTAACCTCCATCCAAATCAATGGATGCAAGAGACAAAGTGATCACAAACATTCTCTACATCACCTTGGACACGTCGGCTAGCACACTTCGTGCCCGAGTTGCTTCGAATGAAGCGGGAGCCCGTAAAAAGAATCGATGATGTGGTGCCCTTTCCGACGAGGAGATCGAGACCAGAGATGCCGCGAGGAGCTTGGGATGGTGGCCAAAGACCGAAGGATACGGATCGATCAGTATAGCCTTTCTATCCCTTCTCTAGTTTGCTGGTAGTAGGTTAATGGTTCGATCCGGGTTTAAGCATACGATAGCGCCGGTTTCTAGTCTAGAAAAAATTTCGTTCCGCATTTTGGCCTCGGAAAGATGGCCGGGGCGTTACCGTAGTCTTACATGGTATCAGAGCCACGCCATTAACCTTTACTAGCTTGCTCTAACGTATTTAGAACTTCGATCGAACGAAAATTTCGAAACCGCGATTTCGAAAAGTGCAGTTTCTGTCGAATTTTTTTTGTTGTCGGAAAATTATTTGATGTATTGCAGAAATATGTGCAGGCGTTTCTAAGAAAACTGAGAAATTTTGGTTCACTGTTGGCACAGTAGCGTCGCGGAATCGCGGTCGTACCCACGTTTTGGCCGCGGTTCCGCCGTCGTACAGTAGCCTTAGTGCACCAATCTTTTAGCAGTTCTCTCTGACTTGGAATTGTGGTTTCTGGTATTTTTATTTTGGGCCCAGATTTGTTTGAGTACTAGGTATTGTGGTTGGGGCCCACTTTGGAAAATTTTGTCGATCGAAAATTTAAATATGTTAGTTCACAGTATTTACATTATATCTGCGACCGTGAATGTCATTTGATCGGTAAATCCTGTCTAATTGCTATAGCCCTTTTAGGCGGATTTGCGAACGTGACATTCACGTTGATGTTCTGTGTTGTGCTGTGATGTTGCGGATTTGTCGTGGTGGATAGCCTGGATGCAATGGTAGTACAGTTTGGCTGTATATGTATTTTTGATATTGCGGGGCGAGCGTCCGACATGTGGACTGCCGTCACTGCCTATTTGTATATTATTCTTTTAGGGCACGATCGGGCTGAGGTCGATGTACCCGTTGTATATATTTTACTTTCTGTACTAGGATTACCCCAATGTGGAGTGCACGGATAGCCGGGTTCTAGAGGGCAACGGGCCCGCATCTCATGGCTTTGAGACGGAGGGGGCTTCACTCTAGAATTGGCGGGCTATTCACCGCACTCGTAGGGGGTATAGGTTGACCCAAAGAGGGATGCTCAAGTTACCGGATTCCGTGAAGTGTTGGGTGGTCCATTCACGTTGTTGAAGGGGGCTGCCTCGCTTCAGGTTTTGGCGGGTAACTTGCCACGCCCGTAGGGGTCTAGGATTTCATTGCACAGGCTATCCACACGTCCAGGGGAACGTCGGGTTTCAGTAGCGGCTCTATGAAACCCGGGGATCCCAGATTATCTGTATTGTTCTGTGATTCTTATTACATTTCTATGATGTTACATTTTATCACGCCTTGAGCGATTATTATATATTGATATATATACTAGTAGATGTTGTATATGTTTTACAACCGCGCTAGTCCAGTCCCCGCTCTGTCGTTAGTTAAGTAACCTAACGGGTGATGACGGGACCCATTGGCGAATGCGGATGTCATATACGTACATCGTATTTTCGTTCTTTATTGGTGTGATCAATTGATGGGACTGCATTGATTCGGATCAATGCAAGCTAAACAAACCTATTCTGATATTGTTGGAACATTTTTCAAAAAGCTGTTATTGCAAGGACGTTTTCTTTTGTTTTGCACAGTGGTATTCGGTTATGAATATCCAGCACCTCAGTCGACGAGGCAAGGGCCGAGATCCCTTCACCGGGAGTGACCCCTTGGACAGAAGTTTGTGTCAGGGTAGTAACTTCACTATAGCCGATTGCCTTTTTGCTTTGCATTATGGTATTCAGTTGGAATATCCTGCACCTCATTCTACGGGGAAAGAGCCGAGATCCCTTCACCGGGAGTGACCTCTTTAGCAAAGGTTTTCGCCATTATATTTATAAAAGGCTATGCAGTTCCTTCAACGATATCAAGTTTATTACATTAAAGGTTTTTCGCCAAAAACCAGCCGTAGCCCTCCATCATTTCTTACGGGTATTATTTAGTATTCGTGCTGCGTTTGTTGACCTAGTCAAGACGTAGTGTTCGGTAGCTAAGTGGTGCTTGTTTGTTGCATAAATGGGATTGGTTAGGACAGTCGTGCGGCCTTGTTGACCTAGTTAAGGGCACGTACGGGTGGGTTTAATGCAATCCAGAATAATGACGGGTTGAACTTGACTAGCGGTTTATGGTTTGTTGACCTAGTCAAGGTCATAAGCCGCTTGGGGTAAAAATCACATCGGGAGTTTCTAAAGAAACTGAAACTTGCCAGATATGCGTATACCTTCTGGAGTGTGATAACATGAGTGGATTCCATCACGTTATCATGCGATGATAGTTGGATCCCGATTCCCACTGATGAGTTGGTTTACTCCTCGGATGTTCCCGACTAATTCTTCTTTTAGGTTTGGAGAAGAATTTGAGGTTACAGTAGGAGGTTTCCTGATTAGATAAATTGATAACCATTCTGATCTAGATTAGAGTGCACGCTGAGTGTTTCTTTTCTCTCTCTCTTTGGCAGCGACCATGACCCGACCCTTGACTATGACTCAGTGACCAAGATTAACCGAACCTTCTTAAAACACTGGCTTTTGGATTGTCTGAGTTGCATACCTCATTGCCACTCCTACTTTTACCCTTTTCTCCAGGACACCCCGTATTATTATGAACATCCACTTCCATTGGATAAAACCATTGTATGGTTATATATGAACTCAAAGGAATTTATTCGAGGTTGGTTTCCGGTTCTGGACAAAACGAATAAGACTATTCAGTTGCATTTTCCTTTTACCTTCTCTCAGATTGCGAGTGCTCCTTGGATTAGGACAGTACACCTATTACGCTTATTGGATGGTCTTCTTCCAAACCATAGGCAGATGCCGAACGGTGGGGAATGAAGAAAACCAATTAGCCTAACGATGGTGTACAGAAGGTAATAAGTTAAGACAAATAAAGGGATTAGTAAGAGGGCAAAGTAAATTGCAACTACTGTTCATGACCAAACAAAGTATTTCATCGCCACTCCTACATCACCTTTGTTTTTCTCCAGGACACTCTGTATCACTATGAAGATCCACAGTTATTTAGATACTCCATCGTATGGTTATATACGAACTCGAAGGAACTTGTTCCAGTTCGGGGATGGATTCTGGTTCAGGAAAAATATGAATAAGGTTTATTCAGTTGTCTTTTATCTTCACCTTCTCTCAGGTTATGAGTACTCCTAGGATTAGGAGAGTACACCCATTATGCTTATTGGATAGTCTTCTTCCAAACCATAGGCTGGTGCCGAACGGTAGGGAAGAAAGAAAACCATTTGGCCTAAAGGGGTGTACAGAAGGTAATGACTAAAGACATATAAAGGGATTTGGAGAGATGGCAAAGAAATATACGGTTACAGTTGTGAATCTGATAATGGAAGAGGCATTACTAGGAATACCCGGATACCCCTTCGAAACATTTATATGTTTCAGTTTCATTGTGTATTGTTGAAAAAAAACTGATTTCCCAATTAGTCCTTGCTCCAGGGTATGTATTTACCAGGTTTGATTCTCACATCTATATGGTTTTACAGATGATGAGTGGGAGTAAGTTATTGGGAATTGGGTGATCATCCTCATTATATCGGGATTCGTTGTAATTGGTGATATTTGAGGAATCGCCTGAGTTGTTTGCCGGACGACAAATATTTGGTTTTGAATATCCGTTGTAATGCACCAATTTCAAATTGATATACCTGTACGTTTATTTTTATAAAGTAACCTTTTGAAATTATGTCTATGACATTTACCTACATCAGTGGATGGTTAGGTAAGGAGCTTTAAACAGTGGTGTAATTCTTCTTAACCATAAGTACAGTTTTCAACCTACGACATAAGGGAATGAGTTATTAAACTCAAGGGACTCATACAGAGTATTGTATATTGTCCAGTGTCCATTAAGGACAGAGGGGTTGGTACTCGTACTATATTCTGTTTACTTATGACTTCTCTAGTTCTTAGATAAGTGTTTCGTAGAAACACAAGGTCCAAGTTTTAAGAAGTTATAGGTATATGAATAAAGTAGAGAACCATGTGTTGCAAGTATCAGGATTCTTCAAGGTGATCGAAGATGTGGATACTTGTGTATGGTATTCAGTTGATAGTAATGATTAAGAGAACTTGCTTCTCTTTCAGCTTATTCATATCTGGATGTATTCCTAAGTTGAGTAATGCTGATAGGCCTCTCTCCATTTAGTTGACATGCACTGGAGACAGCTGCATGATTTGAATCTGGTTCCAATTAAATCTGTGCCTATGTTTCTATATTGGATATAGAATGGTTCATATCTTATCGATGTTAAGGTACGGGGAGTTTTCCGGCTTATGCTTAAAACCAGACTCTGGATAACTCAAGGCACGTTTCTGTAATGGCTGTTTGTGGGTTGACCCGGGCTATGACGAGGGTTGACTTTCTACCATCTGGAAGATCAATAGTGATATTGTTCTTGACTCGCCACAGTTTTAGTAAAATGGACTTTTTTCAGAAAACAGTAGTGGGAGTATGGTAGAACAGGAAGTGATTCCAGAGCCGCAAACGATTACTGAAAATTTGATAAGAACCTAAAGATTCAATCTGGTTTGACATTCCATTGGCCACTCCGCAGATATGGTGGGTAACCTCAGGCACTCGAGAGGTACTTTGGTATGCTCAAAGACGGTGACAGGGAGGTTCTTGTTTACCCAGACTTGACACTACTGTTGTTCCAGACTATGAGACCGGCAGGAGGATGAGTATGGCGTCGTTCTAAACTAGCTTTAGAAGTGCACGTCTATATTATTCTGACAGAGGGTTGTCATAGTCAGTGGGAGCAGCGGAAGCATAGTGGACAAGTGGCTTATGTCTATTTATGGACTGGAGCAGATATAGCGGAGATAGATCATCTATTTCTGATGTGACAGTCATAGGTTTGACTTCATCAGAATAGGGGATGGATCTGTTAAGAAGATAGTAGGGTGTGATGTCCCGGTATTTGGATGACATACATAGAGTAGGAAGTGAAATTCCTTTACTACGGTCGGTTATACTTTGGTTGTCACATAGTGGTTTCTCTACAAAGGACATGGATTTCATATCAGACATTCTGGTTACTGGATCTATGGTTTTAGATCTAGATTTGGGTAGTTTCCCAATCTGGGTACTTAGACAGCATTCTAAAGGTGCTTTAGAATGGACGACTCCAGGCATGGTGGTGTACCTGCAGGTGATGGAGTCACCCTCTCTAAAGGTGTCTTACAGACTAAAGGGGAGAGGGATGTGCATGATTGGCAGATCACTTGCTTAGGCAATTGAGCCAATCATGAGATGTCAAGTACCACACCAGATGTTGTTTTTGCACGAGATGTAATAAATTGATATTAATCCAATCCTGGAGAAACGATCGGAAGTAATTTTAGAACATAAGTGGATGTTCTAGGGATATGATAACAACAGCCTCTTTCAGGGAATGGTTATCATTCCAGGCTTCCAAGGTGACCTGGATGACAGAGTGACTGTCAGAGTTATAGTTTTCCCTCTTACGAGGGGCAGTGTTTTGGACAGGTGATCCAAGCAAACACTGAGGGAGGCATGGCGCAGGATACTGATTAAGTTCAGCTGACGATACAGTCTAAGAAGTTTAAATTTGGAGTTCATTTATGAGCTAGGTCCCATCAGATATCCAGACATATTCTAAGACAGGTATTACTCAATTTGGTAGATGGCTTTCTCCACGAATTTAATATTAAGAGAGACATGGAAAGAAACATCAGGGCGGATCCACTAGCTGAGGCTATTCCTCGAACGCAATAGTTTTGCAAATGAGCTTTGTGAAACTGATCAGTAGAGGAGTTGGGTGTTCAGTATTACACGGGCTGTGAGTATGCGACATTGCAATAATTAGCCTTGAGTGCAAGTGGGAGATTGTTGGATATAGTGCCCTCAGAGTCAATTATTGGTTCGCAGGCACGTGATTGCAATGATTGAGGGAGGACCTATACCGGTAGGACAGTCTTACTCGAGAGGTTTGTATACTATCTGGCTTGTCTTCAACATCGTGTACATGCTTTAGGTGACATTGCAGTTCACTATTACCCGTTGATAGAGAAAAGTATACTATCTGGTTTATCTTTATCATCATGTACAGCTTTAGGTGCTGCTACATATCACTATTGCACGTTGTTAGAGCCCATAGGATTCTTGCTTGACTACCAGCAGTATGATGGCGGTCATATACGTGGGAGCTGGAGTCTATAAGCACATCCTTAAAAGGTCCCTATGTAAGTCCACGTTGCCCACCCCGGTGCTTGCGGGGAGGCGGAAAACGGAATAAAAATCGGATTTTTATCATGCTAGGCAACATGGACTAACAAAAGAAGGATCTTTGCTAAACAAAAACTAACTAAAGCTAACTAGAAATTAGCTACATGGAAGAAAGGTTATACCTTGGGCTTTATGTCCTTCTCTCCTTGCTCCTTGTAGTGAACGGAAGTGATCTCCTTGTCGTCTTCTTGAGTCGAAGAAGGATCCACCCGAGAGCCTCAACCTTTGGCTTCAACTCCAAGCTAGAAGCAACTAAAGTGCTAGAAGTGCTAATCCTAGTACCTTAGATGAGAGTAGAGATTACCAAGAAGAGGTTTTTCTCAAGGTCAAGTGTTTCTCAACACATGAGAAGGGAGAGCTTGAGGGAGAGGAAGAACAAGAGAGAGAAAATATATGATAGAATGAGAGAATAAAATGAACCATTCTCTCATATATGGGTGAATTATGTAAATTGATAATTAGCAAGATAATTGTCATGGCTTAATCAAGACATGACCATTATCATTTCATTTTTAATGCAAATTGCAAGGATCAAAGAGCATCTTTTATATGAAATGATGATGGTCAAAGTGTCAACCTAGGTCAACAAGTCAAGAATGTCAAATGGTCAACAACCCTAACCATGCACAATTATATTAAACTAATATCAATTAATCATAATACACACATAAGCATTAGGGTTAATAAAATGACAATGTTCATTAACCCTAATCAAAGTCCTCTCCCTCTGTCTCAATCAACTGTGCATACGCACCCGTATTCGTGATCCGAGGAACACGAATACAAAGAAATAAAACCAATCCCAAATCATATACTAGGATCTGGCTTAAACCAAAGCCCGCTAGTATAAGCTGTCCGGACAGCAAACGTGCACAAGTGCGCGGATGTGAACAAACCCTGTCGCAAAACCATGCGACCTCTACTCATTTTGCCTAAAGGCGAATAGCTCTCTGTGTGGGACTCTAAAGACTCGACACTACGCTGGCAGTGGGTTTAACCACAGACCGCAAGCGGCACTAGCTGTACGTAACGGTCCCCAGGTAGATGCCGATAAGAAGACTGACGAGGTGAACCCATCTGAACTCCTACTGAGCCTGTATGTGACAGTCTCCATACAGTCCGGTCTGTTTGTCTGATACATCGCATGGCGGGCCTAGGGGGGCAGTGAACGTCAGTCCCCTAATAGCGGTACAAGTCGTGTCGGAGTGTAGCCCAGAACACCCTGAGATAACACCGGAAACCTACCAGTATATCTCGCTTGCCCTAGCCAGGGACTACTCGTGTAATGGCTCTCCTAGACACAGCGCGATGTCAACCCCCAATACCGGGAGAGATGAATCCTGTCTAACCGTCATTGCCTCCAAGTGCTTCGGGACTGCACCCAACTACTACCTGTTTGCAAGACTCCTTTGAGCCATGGTAGGGTAGTAATCAAAGTACAGTGGGAACACACTCGAGGCGAAGTGACAGTGTCAAGTCAGCGGACTAAGCTGTACTCATGTCACCTGGGAACTGATGACTAAAGATAGGTATAATACCAACCAACAGTTCCCGACGAGTCCTGTCCAGTGTACTCGTAACCTAACGAGCACCCGCATACTATCTCAAGTATGACGTACTGACGGCTGTGGGACAGACCGTCTCCCACGCTGGGATGAGAAGCGCATACGCTAGTCTACTCCGGAGTATCGATGCCCTGTCTCGATAGTCCAACGACTAGGGACCTGTATAAGGATGTGCTTATAGATTACCCAGCCCCCACGAGTGTGAGCGCCATCACAACGCTGGTAATCAAGCAAAGATCCTAAGGGCTCTACTAATATGTATATAAGCGATATGCTAAAAGAAACACATGCACATATTAAAGCAGAGACAAACCAAGTAGCATACTACCATTTCGAGCAAGATTGTATATACAACTGTGAATATCCCAAGCTTCCATCAGCTAATATACATACTAGTATGATACAGTAATGGCCTCTAGGGCATATACACTAACAATCTCCCATTTGCACTAAGGCCATGTACTGGCGTATCGAAGACCTATCATCTCGATCAGCCGCTCGAACTGAGTCTGGGGTAAGGCCTTCGTGAATGGATCTGCAGTGTTATCTTCTGAAGCAACCCTCCGAACCTCGATCTCTTGGCGATCCACGATCTCCCTGATCAGGTGATACCGCCTCAAGATGTGTCTGGATTTCTGATGGGACCTGGGTTCCTTCGCTAAAGCTATAGCCCCGTTGTTGTCGCAATACAGAGGTATTGGATCAACAATGGACGGAACCACCTGAAGTTCTTTCAAGAACTTCCTCATCCAGACAGCTTCTTTTGCGGCATCAGATGCAGCGATGTATTCCGCTTCCATAGTCGAGTCAGCAACGGTTTCCTGTTTGGAGCCCTTCCAACACACCGCCCCTCCATTGAGGGTAAAGACAAAACCCGACATGGACTTGGAATCATCCTTGTCACTCTGGAAGCTGGAGTCAGCAAAGGCCTCAATCTGGAGGTCTTTTCCGCCATACACCAAGAACATCTCCTTAGTCCTTCTCAGGTACTTGAGAATGTTCTTTATTGCTATCCAATGTTTCTCCCCAGGGTTTGACTGATACCTGCTTACCACACTCAGTGCATAAGCCACATCTGGTCTGGTACACAACATCGCATATATTATAGAGCCTACCGCAGAAGCGTAGGGTATAATAGACATGCGATCCCTCTCCAAATCAGTCTTGGGAGACATCTCTTTGGAGAGGGTGATCCCATGACAAGCCGGTAGATTACCGCGCTTGGTGTTAGTGTAGGGTTCCTAGGCACTCTCAAGAGGTCTCACAAGGCATCAACCATGCCAATTTCAAATTTTACAAGTGCCGAGAAACTCTAATACGGATCGTTAACTAGAATTTTAGGCGAAAAAGGAAACTAGTTAACAACTTAACTAAAGTTAAGAAGCTACAACCTTTGTAGATCCGGTTATCCACTTCCGTAGCTCCACGTAGTCGTCCTCTCGCTGTCCAAGTCGGATCTCGGACTCTAACATCGGCTTCATCGGAGAAATGAACGGACTGGACGTCGGCTACGATGCCGAAGATGATCTACGTCGAGGTTGCACAAGATCAAGCTCCAACTTCACCAAGTTGTGAAACTTGTGAAGAAAACACCCTATACTACATGGCAAGAGATAGAGGGTGAAGAAATAGGAGGTGGGTTCACTTTAGAATTGGATTTCTTACACTATTGCTCAAGATGCCATTGATGGAATCAAGCTTTCTTTCTTGATGAAGATGATGAAGAAGAAGAAAGAATATGATAAGTGTTTCTTTTAAAATGAAAATAAAATCAATACTTATCATATGCTAACCATGGTAAAGTGTAGAGAATAGATCATGGTTAGTTAGAATGGTTAGGGTTAAGGATGAAGACAAAATGGTAACTAAGTCAAACATTCATGAAGCTTCAACTAAATACAAAGAAAGCCACCATTTTTCTTCATAATCCTTTCCAAAATCAATAAATAAATAAATGAGTAATAAAAAGGAAACCCTAACCATTACACAACCATGGTTTAATCTTTACACAAAACACAAGTTAGCATGCAACATCAAACATGATACAATCAAGTGCACACAAAATATATCACATATACAATGTGTTTTTCAAGTGAGAAAATCCCTTTAAAGTGAACCAATACTAGTTAATGTAAAGTAATATATCAAATATATAATTATACATTAAATCATTAAATCAACACTTGATTCAATTATCCGGTCACGTCGCACATAACCGACTAGTATCCAATGTATCGACTTATCGAATCGTTCTTCGATTCGATAACTAGGTTATATCGCATACAACCAATCGAAACATTAATCGCGAGAATGAAATACGGTATCACATACACGCATTTTTCTTGGTCCCGCACACATCTCATATGCGCTCCTATTTCGTTTCGCTTGATCCAGGAAACCTCTGTGTAGGACTCTAAAGACTCGTCAATACGCCGGTAGCAGATGATGATCATATCAAGCACCCACAAGCCGCAAGCGGTCTGCTAAACGTAACGGCCATCCGGGTATTGAGCGATCAGAAGATCGACGAGCTAGCCCGCTCACACTCCTGTGGATCCAACCAGTAACACTTACCGTACAGTCCGGTCTGTTCGTCTGATATGTCGCATATCAAGTCTAGGGGTGGTAAACGTCAGACCCCAATAACCGATAAGTCGTGCCGATATGAGGCTCATAACGGGTAGAGAAACTACTGGTAACACTTACCAGCAAATCTCTGATCAGCCCTGGCCAGGGACTTCCCTGTTATAGCCAATCGAGCACAGCGCAACATCAACCCCCAATACCAGGAGAGACGAAACCCCTCCTATCGCTCATTGCCTCCATGTGACTCGGGACTGTACCCAAAGACCACCGTTTTGCACGCCCTCATAGACGCGGTAAGGTGGAGATCAAAGCACAGTAGGAATCACACAAGACTCTATAACGATCTCGGGTCTACAGACTAACCTGTACAAGTGTCACCTGAGAACTGCCATCTGATGTGAGATATAATACCATCTGGGAGTTCTCGGCGAGTCCGTCCATTGTACCTAGTCTCCACTGAGCACCCGTATACCATCTCTGATGTCAAACACCAATGGATATGGGATCATCCATCGCCCATCTCATGGGTCGAGAAACGTATACGCTAGTCTACACTGGTATATCGATGCCCCGTCTCAATACACCCACGACTAGGGACCTTGAAGGATGTACCTATGGACTACCATGTCCCCATTAGTATGATCTGCATCATAGTCCAGGTAGTCAAGTACACATCCTAAGGGCATTACCAACATGTAACTATAAAACAGTTTAAAGAGACAAGTGTACATGTTAAGATAAAGAGCAACCAGATAGCATACTATCATATCGAGCAAGAAAGTCATCTCTATATATGTCCAAGCATCCAATATAATATACATCATCTGTACAATACTGGCCTCTAGGGCATACATACAACTAACAATCTCCCACTTGCACTAGGGCCAGCTGCTGTAGTATCGCATACCGAGCATCCCGAAGAGTCTCTCAAACTGTATCTGAGGAATGGCCTTTGTGAGTGGATCCGCCGTGTTGTTCTTCGTGTCAACCCTCCTGACCTCGATCTCCCGGCGATCAACTATCTCCCGGATCAGGTGATACCGCCTCAGAATATGTCTAGATCGCTGATGGGACCTAGGTTCCTTGACCAAAGCCACTGCTCCTTTGTTATCGCAATATAAAGGTATTGGATGCTCAATGGATGGAACCACTCCAAGTTCAGTAATGAACTTCTTGATCCAGACAGCCTCTTTAGCAGCATCGTTGGCAGCGATGTATTCAGCCTCCATCGTCGAGTCTGCCACGGTTTCCTGCTTGGAACTCTTCCAGCTAACCGCCCCTCCGTAAAGGGTAAAGACAAATCCCGACTGCGACTTAGAGTCGTCCTTATCACTCTGGAAGCTCGAATCGGTAAAGGACTCCACTTGGAGTTCTCCGTTACCATACACCAAGAGCATCTCTTTAGTCCTTCGCAAGTACTTGAGAATGCTCTTCACAGCTGTCCAGTGACTCTCTCCAGGATCATCTTGATACCTGCTCACTACACTTAGTGAGTATGCAACATCGGGTCTGGTACATAGCATCGCGTACATGATAGAGCCTACAGCCGAAGCATAGGGTATGTAAGTCCATATTGCGACCCCCGGTTCTTACGGGGAGGCGGAAACGGTATAAAAAACGAATTTTTATCGCAAGAGGCAACATGGACTAAACTATGGTCGGGATCGTTACCTAAACTAAAACTAGCAAACTAAGCTAAAGATATTTAGCTACTCGGATGAAGATGGTTATACCTAAACTTGAACTCCTTCTCTTCAAGCTCCGATGGTGGTTCGATGGCTCCTTCTCGTTGTCTCCGTACGCCGAAGATAGATCCACTTGAAAGCTCCAACCTTTAGCTCCTTCTTCGTTCTTTGAAGAAACTAGTTCACTTGGTTTGCTAAACCTAGTGAACTAGAATGAGTAGAGATGATTTAGAATGGGATTTTATCTATGGTTCTTGATTCTCAACTCATGAGACAAGAGAACCATAGATCAAGAGAGGGAGCAAGAGGTTGAGGATGAGAGCAAGAGGAGAGCTCAAGAACAAGAGAGAGAATGAGCAAGAAAGAATGAGCAAGTATTTTGTCTCTCACCCTCTCATAATCCAAAGCAATGATAACTCATCATATCAACAAAAGTCTTATGTGATGGTTGAAGTAACCATAACCTTATCATGTCATGCACTCATTTTACTCAAATGAACAAGCAAGAAAAAGTCTTTGGCATGAAATGATAACCATGGTTATCATGATGGTCAACTAGTCAAGCCTAGTCAACCGGTCAACAAGTCAACAAAAGTCAACAAGTCACCAAAGTCAACAAGTCAACAAAAGTCAACAAGTCAACAACCATATCACCATAATACTTAATTAATATAATAGTTAATCACATATCATATTCTCATTAGGGTTGAGCATAAAGTCAAAAAGTCAACGGTCAACTGTCAACAACCCTAATGAGAATCCGCTGCCTCTGCCTCCCTGTCAACTGTGCATACACACCCGCATCCGTGTTCCGAGGAACACGAATGCAAACTGGATAAATCCAATCCCATAAGGTACACTAGGATCTGGCTTAAACCAAAGCCCGCTAGTGTAAACTGTCCGGACACTGTACGTGCACAAGTGCACGGATGTGACCGAACCCTGTCGCAAAACCATGCGACCTGTCGCAATACCATGCGACCTCTACTCTTTTGCCTAAAGGCGAAAAGCTTTCTGTGTGGGACTCTAAAGACTCGACACTACGCTGGCAGTGGGTTTAACCACAGACCGCAAGCGGCACTAGCTGTGCGTAACGGTCCCCAGGTAATGCCGACAAGAAGACCGACGAGGCGAAACCCATCTGAACTCCTACTGAGCCTGAGTGTGACATTCTCCATACAGTCCGGTCTGTTCGTCTGATACATCGCATGGCGGGCCTAGGGGGCGGTAAACGTCAGTCCCCCAATAGCGGTACAAGTCGTGCCGGAGTGAAGCCCAATACACCCTGAGATAACACTGGAATCCTACCAGTATATCTCGTTTGCCCTGGCCAGGGACTACTCGTGTAATGGCTCTCCTAGACACAGCGCGATGTCAACCCCCAATACCGGGAGAGACGAATCCTGTCTAACCGTCACTGCCTCCAAGTGCTTCGGGACTGCACCCAACCACCACCTGTTTGCACGACTCCTTTGAGCCGTGGTAGGGTAGTGATCAAAGTGCAGTGGGAACACACCCGAGGCGAAGTGACAGTGTCAAGTCAGCGGACTAAGCTGTACTCATGTCACCTGGGAACTGATAACTGACGATAGGTATAATACCAACTAGTCAGTTCCCTACGAGTCCTGTCCAGTGTACCCGTAACCTAACGAGCACCCGCATACTATCTCAAGTACGACGTACTGACGGCTGTGGGACAGACCGTTTCCCACACTGGGATGAGAAGCGCATGCGCTGGTCTACTCCGGAGTATCGATGCCCTGTATCGATAGTCCTGCGACCAGGGACCTGAATAAGGATGCGCTTATAGATTACCCAGCCCCCACTAGTGTGACTGCCATCACAACGCTGGTAATCAAGCAAAGATCCTAAGGGCTCCACTAATGCGTATAAGTGATATACTGAAATAAACACAAGTACACATT
Source organism: Agapanthus africanus (assembly GCA_030015575.1). Classification (NCBI taxonomy): domain Eukaryota; kingdom Viridiplantae; phylum Streptophyta; class Magnoliopsida; order Asparagales; family Amaryllidaceae; genus Agapanthus; species Agapanthus africanus. Next base: position 161,357,343 of record CM057343.1, read on the forward strand.
GAAGTAGAAACAAACCAAGTAGCATACTACTATTTTGAGCAAGATTGTATATACAAGGTGAATATCCCAAGCATCCATTAAGTAATATACAAACTAGTATGATACAGTAATGGCCTCTAGGGCATATACACTAACAATCTCCCACTTGCACTAAGGCCATGTACTGGCGTATCGAAGACCTATCATCTCGATCAGCCGCTCGAACTGAGTCTGGGGCAAGGCCTTGGTGAATGGATCTGCAGTGTTGTCTTCTGAAGCGACTCTCCGAACCTCGATCTCCTGGCGATCTACGATCTCCCTGATCAGGTGATACCGCCTTAAGATGTGCCTGGATTTCTGATGGGACCTGGGTTCCTTCGCTAAAGCTATAGCCCCGTTGTTGTCGCAATACAGAGGTATTGGATCAACAATGGACGGAACCACCTGAAGTTCTTTCAAGAACTTCCTCATCCAGACAGCTTCTTTTGCGGCATCAGATGCAGCGATGTATTCCGCTTCCATCGTCGAGTCTGCAACGGTTTCCTGTTTGGAACTCTTCCAACACACCGCCCCTCCATTGAGGGTAAAGACAAAACCCGACATGGACTTGGAATCATCCTTGTCACTCTGGAAGCTGGAGTCAGCAAAGGCCTCGATCTGGAGGTCCTTTCCGCCATACACCAAGAACATCTCCTTAGTCCTTCTCAGGTACTTGAGAATGTTCTTTACCGCTATCCAGTGTTTCTCCCCTGGGTTAGACTGATACCGGCTTACCACACTCAGTGCATAAGCTACATCCGGTCTGGTACACAACATCGCATACATTATAGAGCCTACCGCAGAAGCGTAGGGTATAATAGACATGCGATCCCTCTCCAAATCAGTCTTGGGAGACATCTCTTTAGAGAGGGTGATCCCGTGACAAGCCGGTAGGTTACCGCGCTTGGAATCTTCCATACTGAATCTCTTCAGTATGGTGTCGATGTACCTGGACTGTGAAAGTCCTAATATCCTCTTGGATCTGTCACGGTAGATCCGGATACCCAGAATGTATGAGGCATCACTCAGGTCTTTCATGGAGAACCTGTGTGACAAGAACCCCTTGACAGATTGTAGCATAGGAATGTCATTTCCTATTAAGAGAATGTCATCCACGTATAAAACGAGGAATACTACAGTTCTCGCTACAAATCTACTATAGATGCATGGTTCATCTGGATTTTTGATAAAGCCAAATTCTTTGACCGTCTCATCAAAGCAGATGTTCCAACTCCGCGATGCCTGCTTTAGTCCATAGATGGACTTAAGCAACTTGCACACCTTTCCGCTGCTCCCACTCTGAATGAAACCCTCTGGCTGGTCCATATAGACACACTCCTCTAAATTTCCATTTAGAAAAGCTGTCTTTACGTCCATTTGCCAGATCTCATAATCGTGGAAGGCAGCAATGGCAAGAAGGATCCGAATGGATTTCAGCATGGCTACTGGAGAAAAGGTTTCGTCGTAGTCCAAGCCAGGTCTTTGACGAAAACCCTTTGCTACCAGCCTAGCTTTATAGGTCTCAACCTGTCCATCTACACCAATCTTCCTTTTGAAGATCCACTTGCATCCTACGGGTTTTACCCCGTCTGGAGCAATGTCCAACGTCCATACCTTGTTGGTGTACATGGACTCCATTTCGGTCCGCATTGCATCCAGCCATTTCACTGAGTCAACGCTCTGAACGGCCTGCTGGAAGCTAGTAGGCTCATCATAATCTATGATGCAATCCTCTCTATCCCCGTCTATGAGAAAACCGCAGTATCTCTCGGGCGGATGAGACTGCCTACTACTCCTGCGGAGCGGCGTAGGAATGTCCTGTTCTGTTGAACCCTCTGGTTCCACTAACCTTTCAGTAATAGTCTGTGGTTCTGGAATTTCTTCTAGTTCTACTGCGCTCCCACTAATTTCCTTTTCCAAGAACTGGTGTTCTAGAAAGTGGGCATTACGAGAAGCAAGGACTTTTTGTTCCTCTGCGTAGTAGAAAAGATACCCCCTGGTGTTCTTTGGGTATCCCACAAACTTGCACAGTACTGAGCGTGCCTCAAGTTTGTCCGCATGCTGCTTTTTGACAAAAGCTGGACATCCCCAGATCTTCAGATATTGAAGATAGGGTTTCTTCCCACTCCACATTTCATATGGGGTGGTAGGCACAGTCTTAGTCGGAACTCGGTTCAAAAGGTATGCTGCTGATTCTAGCGCATATCCCCAGAATGATCGCGGCAACTCAGCGTTACTCATCATGGACCGCACCATATCCAATAGGGTGCGGTTCCGTCTCTCCGATACACCGTTATGTTGCGGGGTGTATGGAGGAGTAAGCTGAGAGAGAATTCCGTTCTCTTTTAAATAGTCCAGGAATTCGGCACTTAAGTATTCTCCACCTCGATCCGATCTTAGAATCTTAATACTTTTGCCGGTCTGTTTCTCTACTTCATTCTTATACTCCTGGAATTTTCCAAAGGCCTCGGACTTATGTTTCATTAAGAAGACATAACCGTACCTTGAGAAGTCATCCGTAAAAGTAATGAAGTAAGAATGTCCGCTTCGGGCATGTGTAGACATTGGACCGCACACGTCACTATGTACGAGTCCCAAGAGCTCGCTCGCTCTTACTCCTTGTCCAGTAAATGGAGTCTTTGTCATCTTTCCTTTGAGACAAGATTGACAAGTGGCATACGATTGATATTCGAACGCATTCAAATATCCTTCTGTATGTAACTTAGTCAACCTTCTCTCATTGATGTGACCCAATCTACAATGCCATAAGAAAGTCTGATTTATTTCTGGAGACTTTCTTTTGTGTGTATTCTGGACGTTGAAAATCTGTGGTTGGTTTAACACGTATATACCATTACTCAATGTACCTGACCCAATCAAAACTTGATTAAGGTGAATGTTTACAACATTACTTACAAATGCAAATTCATAACCTTCTTTAGAAACTAAAGATACAGAAATGATATTACAAGTTGCGTTGGGTACAAAAAAGCAATTACGCAAAACCAAAACATGTCCATCTGACATTCCCAGGTGATAGTCCCCCACGGCTTTAGCATCCATGCTAGCTCCGTTTGCAACTCTGAGGGTCATGTCACCTGCTTTCAAAACACTACGGTTTCTCAACGCCTGCAAAGAATTACAGATATGAGATCCTGATCCGGTATCCAATACCCAGGAAGTAGAGTTTATTGAAAGACAGTTTTCAATAACATACACACCTGAAGCTGAAGCTGCAACCTGCTTCAATTCCTGTGTTCTGGCCTTTCAGGCCCTGCAATCATTCTTCCAGTGTCCTTTCTTATGACAATAGAAGCATTCTTCCTTATCCACAAGCTTCCCCGCTATCTTTGTTGCTTTGCCTTTTCCCTTCGTATCCACTTTACCAACACCGCCCCTTGGTTTGGCGGGGGCCTTCTTCTTCTTTCCCTTGGCTTTCGCCTTGGACCTAGAAGAAGATGATCCTCCTACAAACAAAGTGGATGTTTCCCTACCTTTCTGTAGGGTGCCCTCTGCGCTCCTCAGCATGTTGAGGAGCTCTGATAGTTCAACCTCTTTTTCTTGTAGGTTGAAGTTCAGTATAAACTGGGCGTAAGTGGAAGGAAGGGACTGGAGAACTATATCCGTATATAGCTCACTCTCCAATGTGATCCCTAGGTCAGCGAGCTCCTCAATGAAGCCGATCATCTTTAGCACATGCTCGGCTACTGATGATCCGACGGCCATTCTTGTCGAAAACAACTTTTTCGACGCTTCGTATCTTGCGATACGTGATTGCTCTCCATACAGTTCTTTTGTATGGAGCAATATGGACTCCATGTCCATATTCTCATGCCTCCTCTGATGTTCGTTGTCCATCGAGGCAAGCAGGAGGCATTTGGCCTTCGCGCTATTAATCTCCCAAGTCTTACGGATTTCCTTATCCGCGACGCTGGAAGTTGGACCAGGGACAGAGGAAGCTTTGGTGGTAAGAAGATACCCCAGCTTGTCATAAGTGATTGCTATCGTGACATTCCTGAGCCAATCTTTGTAGTTTGGCCCTGTCAGTTTGTTTTTATCTAGGAGTAACTTAAGTCCAGTCATGTTGATTGGTCGCTGCAATTAGGAGAGAGAAGAAGAAGAAACACTCAGCATGATGCTCTTGCAAGTTTAGAGTGGTTTTTAGTTTGTCTAAACAGGATGGCTCCCACTGTTTCTCGAATCCCTCCTCAAACCATAAAGGAAGAATTAGTCAGGATCAATCCCACCGTACAATACTTGCTTAACCGTTCAGCCAGGCCGGTGTCGGTACTTTGAGGGAGGTTTTCCAACGCTTTCGCGAAGTTCCTTAATTAGAGAACCTCTTTTCCCTGGGGGCGTAGCCCCGCTAACACCTTTCTAGGCACCTACTAGGTTTATAGCATTGATCGTTAAGTGAGAAATTTCCCGAGGAGTAGCATATACTCACAGTAGGATCGGGATCCAAATATCATCGCGTGACGAAACTGAAGGAATCCTACCAGAATCATCACACTCCAAATGGTATGCAAATCTAGCAAGTTTCAGTACTTATGAAACTCCCGATGTGGATTTTTGCCCCATGCTCTTATGACCTTGGCGTGAGGTCAAAATGTCATAAGTCACATGTCAAGTTCGTCCCATCATTATCCAGGTTAATTTGAATCCACCCGTACATACCCTTGACGTAGGCTAAAATGGCAGTACGACTGTCTCAAATCAACGCATTCTATCTATGCAACAGATAAATATCCGGCAGCTACCAATCACTATGCCTTGGCGTGAGGTCAAAATACATAGCTTGAATACTATCGAATATTTAACTGAAATGATGGAGGGCTACGGATGGTTTTGGCAAAACCGTGAACGTAGTGAACTTGATTTGGTCGATGGAACGAGATAGCTTTTAAATGGAGTGGCTCAAACTCCGTATTTTAAAAGTTTGTTTTGAAAAGAACCGAGTGGTTTTTCGAAAGTGTTCCAACGACTTTAACTTGGTTTATTATCTTGCATTAGTTCTTTTAATGCGTGATATTCTTGCATTAGTACTTTTAATGCGTCCCATCATTTAACCCTACCATTGCAGAAAACAACCAAAATATGACGTACGCTTATGCCATTCGCATTCGCCACTGGGCCCCGTCATTACCCGTTAGGTTACTTAACTAACGACAGAGCGGGGGCTGGGCTAGCGCGTCTGTAAAACATAAGCAACGCCTAAATAGTAAGCAATGATAGACATTACAGATCACAGATGAATGCATTGGATATACTAGCAATCCGCAATCCTTTCGAGCCTGAAACGAAAAGCGGATAACACGGTCGCGGTGAATAGCCAAATACCCCACCCAAGACCCCTACGGGTGCGGCAAACTACCCGCCAAGTACTCGGTAGTTTGTGCACCCCTCCATGGGTCTATCCTAGGAGCAAAAACAGTAAAAAGAATTATACAATGACGGCTACAACCCCGACCCGGTTGTGCGGCCAAACAAATAATATTATTACATCAATTTACATTTACAATGAATGAAAGAAAAACAAAAGCTCATCTCACATCCACCCCGGCTATTCACCCGCGACAGTCCAACACATTCATATACACATTCCAGCACATTACAGATCATGTATAACCCCGACTAATCGACTTATAGCGATTAGCCGACGTTCAATACATGCAAGCATCACAGATATAACCATCATAGTCAAAGTGCAGTGAAGTTCGGAAAAAATACGGAATTATAGGACCCCAAAAGGAAATTTATTTTCTGGAAAATCTGGGCACATATAATATATTTTAAAAATCCCAAAACCAACACACAAACACACTGCACGAAAAACGATGCAGAGAAGACACCAAGTCGCGGCGGTTCCGCGGCGTCTAAGAAGGATCACGCGGCGGAAGCGCGGCACTTTAGGCGAATCACTGTATCGTTTTTCTTGGGTGTTCACACAAAACCCTGAGCCGAATTTAGGAGTATAAAGTTTTTCATTTTGAGCAGAAAAAATTTCAACAGAAACTCAGTTTTTGTGATTATCCGGTTTTGTGATTTTTTTCGGTTCCGAACTTCGTTACACTTCACTACCAAGCTAGTTTAAGTTTAGTTAGGCTCTGATACCACTGTAAGTCCATATTGCGACCCCCGGTTCTTACGGGGAGGCGGAAACGGTATAAAAAATGAATTTTTATCGCAAGAGGCAACATGGACTAAACTATGGTCGGGATCGTTACCTAAACTAAAACTAGCAAACTAAGCTAAAGATATTTAGCTACTCGGATGAAGATGGTTATACCTAAACTTGAACTCCTTCTCTTCAAGCTCCGATGGTGGTTCGATGGCTCCTTCTCGTTGTCTCCGTACGCCGAAGATAGATCCACTTGAAAGCTCCAACCTTTAGCTCCTTCTTCGTTCTTTGAAGAAACTAGTTCACTTGGTTTGCTAAACCTAGTGAACTAGAATGAGTAGAGATGATTTAGAATGGGATTTTATCTATGGTTCTTGATTCTCAACTCATGAGACAAGAGAACCATAGATCAAGAGAGGGAGCAAGAGGTTGAGGATGAGAGCAAGAGGAGAGCTCAAGAACAAGAGAGAGAATGAGCAAGAAAGAATGAGCAAGTATTTTGTCTCTCACCCTCTCATAATCCAAAGCAATGATAACTCATCATATCAACAAAAGTCTTATGTGATGGTTGAAGTAACCATAACCTTATCATGTCATGCACTCATTTTACTCAAATGAACAAGCAAGAAAAAGTCTTTGGCATGAAATGATAACCATGGTTATCATGATGGTCAACTAGTCAAGCCTAGTCAACCGGTCAACAAGTCAACAAAAGTCAACAAGTCACCAAAGTCAACAAGTCAACAAAAGTCAACAAGTCAACAACCATATCACCATAATACTTAATTAATATAATAGTTAATCACATATCATATTCTCATTAGGGTTGAGCATAAAGTCAAAAAGTCAACGGTCAACTGTCAACAACCCTAATGAGAATCCGCTGCCTCTGCCTCCCTGTCAACTGTGCATACACACCCGCATCCGTGTTCCGAGGAACACGAATGCAAACTGGATAAATCCAATCCCATAAGGTACACTAGGATCTGGCTTAAACCAAAGCCCGCTAGTGTAAACTGTCCGGACACTGTACGTGCACAAGTGCACGGATGTGACCGAACCCTGTCGCAAAACCATGCGACCTGTCGCAATACCATGCGACCTCTACTCTTTTGCCTAAAGGCGAAAAGCTTTCTGTGTGGGACTCTAAAGACTCGACACTACGCTGGCAGTGGGTTTAACCACAGACCGCAAGCGGCACTAGCTGTGCGTAACGGTCCCCAGGTAATGCCGACAAGAAGACCGACGAGGCGAAACCCATCTGAACTCCTACTGAGCCTGAGTGTGACATTCTCCATACAGTCCGGTCTGTTCGTCTGATACATCGCATGGCGGGCCTAGGGGGCGGTAAACGTCAGTCCCCCAATAGCGGTACAAGTCGTGCCGGAGTGAAGCCCAATACACCCTGAGATAACACTGGAATCCTACCAGTATATCTCGTTTGCCCTGGCCAGGGACTACTCGTGTAATGGCTCTCCTAGACACAGCGCGATGTCAACCCCCAATACCGGGAGAGACGAATCCTGTCTAACCGTCACTGCCTCCAAGTGCTTCGGGACTGCACCCAACCACCACCTGTTTGCACGACTCCTTTGAGCCGTGGTAGGGTAGTGATCAAAGTGCAGTGGGAACACACCCGAGGCGAAGTGACAGTGTCAAGTCAGCGGACTAAGCTGTACTCATGTCACCTGGGAACTGATAACTGACGATAGGTATAATACCAACTAGTCAGTTCCCTACGAGTCCTGTCCAGTGTACCCGTAACCTAACGAGCACCCGCATACTATCTCAAGTACGACGTACTGACGGCTGTGGGACAGACCGTTTCCCACACTGGGATGAGAAGCGCATGCGCTGGTCTACTCCGGAGTATCGATGCCCTGTCTCGATAGTCCTGCGACCAGGGACCTGAATAAGGATGTGCTTATAGATTACCCAGCCCCCACTAGTGTGACTGCCATCACAACGCTGGTAATCAAGCAAAGATCCTAAGGGCTCCACTAATGCGTATAAGTGATATACTGAAATAAACACAAGTACACATTGAAGTAGAAACAAACCAAGTAGCATACTACTATTTTGAGCAAGATTGTATATACAAGGTGAATATCCCAAGCATCCATTAAGTAATATACAAACTAGTATGATACAGTAATGGCCTCTAGGGCATATACACTAACAGGGTATCCCTTGCATGCGAGCTCTCTCCAAATCAGTCTTGGGAGACATCTCTTTGGAGAGAGTGACTCCAGAGATCGTGGGCAAGTTCCCACGCTTGGATTCTTCCATACTAAACCTCTTTAGTATGGTGTCAATGTACCTGGATTGGGACAATCCCAATATCCGTTTGGATCTATCTCTATAGATCCTAATTCCCAATATGCAGGAGGCATCACCAAGATCTTTCATTGAGAATCTTTGTGATAAGAAGAGCTTGACCGATTGCAGCATAGGAATATCATTTCCTATCAAGAGTATGTCGTCCACGTACAATACGAGGAAGACCACCTTACTCTCAGCTACCTTCTTGTAGATACAAGGTTCATCTGGGTTTTTGACGAAATCAAACTCTTTGATAACGACGTCAAAGCAGATGTTCCAACTCCGCGATGCTTGCTTTAATCCATAAATGGATTTAAGCAGCTTGCACACCTTCCCGCTGCTCCCACTGTCTACGAAGCCCTCTGGCTGAGTCATGTACACGCACTCTTCTAAATCACCATTTAGAAAGGCGGTCTTAACATCCATTTGCCAGATTTCGTAGTCATGATATGCAGCGATGGCAAGCATGATCCGGATGGATTTAAGCATAGCCACTGGAGAAAAGGTTTCGTCATAGTCCACACCTGGTCTTTGACGAAAACCTTTTGCAACAAGTCTAGCTTTGAAAGTCTCCACTTTCCCATCTACACCAAGTTTTTTCTTGAAGATCCACTTGCTCCTGATGGGTTTTACCCCTTCAGGAGCAACTTCCAAAGTCCATACTTTGTTGGTGTACATGGATTCCATCTCGGACCGCATAGCATCCAGCCATTTCACTGAGTCTCCACTCGTGATAGCCTGCTCGAAGCCAGTTGGGTCATCATCCTCCATGATGCAATCCTCGCTGCCACCATCCATGAGAAAACCGTAGTATCTCACAGGTTGGCGAGGAACCCTACTAGATCGGCGGAGAGGCTGAGGTTCATCAGGAACTACTGAATCCTCTGGTTCAACTAAGTCTTCTGTCGTAGTCTTTATTGCTGGAACCTTTTCCAGTTCTACCTCCTTGCCACTAATCTCTTTATCAAGAAATTCCTTTTCTAAAAAGGTGGCATGTCGAGAAACAAACACCTTTTGTTCCTCGGTGTGGTAGAAGATATACCCGCGCGAATGTTTGGGATATCCAATAAACTTACACAGAAAGGACCTTGCCGCGAGTTTGTCCGGATTTTGCGTTTTTACATATGCCGGACAACCCCATATCTTAACATAATTAAGACATGGTCTCTTTCCTTTCCATATCTCATATGGAGTGGTTGGCACGGTTTTGGTGGGAACCATATTCAATAGGTCTGCAGCTGTTTCCAGTGCATATCCCCAGAAAGAAATAGGTAACTCAGCCGTGCTCATCATAGAGTGCACCATATCTAATAGGGTGCGGTTCCTCCGTTCTGATACACCGTTGTGTTGTGGTGTATATGGAGGAGTCAGCTGAGAGAGAATCCCATTCTCTTTTAGGAAGTCCAGGAATTCATTGCTCAAGTATTCACCTCCTCGATCAGATCGTAGGATTTTAATACTTTTTCCGGTTTGGTTCTCAACTTCTTGTTTATATTCTCTAAATTTCTCAAAAGCTTCTGATTTGTGTTTCATCAGGAACACATATCCGAATCTAGAGAGATCGTCAGTGAATGTAATAAAGTACGAAGAACCATCCCTGGCATGTGTAGACATAGGACCGCATACATCACTATGTATCAGTCCTAAGAGTTCAGTAACTCTTTCTCCGTGTCCTGTAAACGGAGTTTTGGTCATCTTGCCTTTGAGACATGACTGGCAAGTGTCATAAGATGAAAATTCAAACGGATTTAAATATCCATCTTTATGCAACTTAGCTAGTCGTGTCGCATTGATGTGACCCAGTCTACAATGCCATAAGAAGGATTCGTTCAGTTCTGAACTCTTCCTCTTGTGTGTGTTTGTTATGCTCAGAACTGTTGATTGATTTAGAACATAAATGCCATTGCACAACGTGCCTGATCCAACCAACTTTTGGTTACGGAAAATGTTTATAACATTGTCCTGTAATACAAAATTATATCCCTCTTTACTCAACAAAGAAACCGATATAATGTTGCATATCAGGTTCGGCATGTAATAGCATTCGTTCAGAACCAATGTATTACCAGTTGGTAATACAAGGTGATATTCCCCGACAGTCTTAGCTGCAACAATTGCACCATTTCCAACTCTGATGTCTTTATCACCTTCTCCAAGTTCTCTACCTTTCCTAAGCCCATGTAACTGATTACATATATGGGATCCTGACCCGGTATCTAATACCCAGGACGTAGAGCAAATGGAGAAACAGTTCTCTGTAACAAACACACCTGAAGAAAATGCATCATCATGTACTTTCTTCATTCGGGTGGCATGGGAATCCTGGTATTCCCCTATATCCTGTTCAGTCCTATAACTCTTATAGGAAAGAACGGAACCAACGTTCCCCAGCACAGTATAACATGCGGGTTCGGTCAATACATCCATATTATTATCTTTATTAGGGCATGACATGGTCGCTACCTGGAGAGAGAGAGAAGAAAACACTTTAGCGTATGCTCTTGCAAGATCAGATTGGTTATTATCTTATCTAATCAGGATGGCTCCCACTGGTTTTTATCAAATCTTCCTTCAAACCCTAAAAGGAAAGACTAGCCGGGATTAATTACACACTACAAGTTCGCCAATCTTTCAGCCAGGCCAGTGTCGGTACTTTGAGGGAGGTCCCCCGTGCTTTCGCACGAACCTAATTAATGTAAACCTCGTTTTCCCAGAGGCGTAACCCCGTTGACACCTTTCTAGACACCTACTTGATCAGCTAATTGCAATGTGTAAAACTCTCCTAGGAGTAACTCTTACTCGCGGTGGGTATCGGGATCCAACTATCTCATAGAAGGTATGCAATCTCATTGCAAATTTCAACACTTGAAATTCCCGATAATATTTTGCCCCTAGCGTCCTATGACCTTGACGCAGCCCAACAAACCATAGTGCGCTAGTCAAGTTCAACCCGTCATTTCCTAATTGAATTAAACCCACCCGTACGACCCTTGACGCAGGCCAACAAAGTCGCAGGACTACCCTAATCCAATCTGCATCATATGCATAAACAGATAAATACTAGTTAGCTACCGCACACTACGCCTTGACGCAGGCCAACAAACGTAGCACGAATACTAACTACTACTTATCTAAAATGACGGAGGGCTACGACAGGTTTTTCTGAAAACCTATTGCGTAATGAACTTGATATCGTTGTAGAATCAAATGAAGTTTTGAAATGGAGTGATTTTGAGGCTTTTCTAGTTTTGCTAAAGAGGTCACTCCCGGTGAAGGGATCGTCGGCCCTTTCCTCATCGAATGAGGTGCGGGATATATCATATATTGTTAGTTGTGTGTATGCCCTAGAGGCCAGTATTGTACAGATGATGTATATTATATTGGATGCTTGGACATATATAGAGATGACTTTCTTGCTCGATATGATAGTATGCTATCCAGTTGCTCTTTATCTTAACATGTACACTTGTCTCTTTTAACTGTCTTATAGTTACATGTTGATTAAGCCCTTAGGATGTGTACTTGACTACCTGGACTATGATGCAGATCATACTAGTGGGGACATGGTAGTCCATAGGTACATCCTTCAAGGTCCCTAGTCGTGGGTGTATCGAGACGGGGCATCGATATACCAGAGTAGACTAGTGTATATGCTTCTCGACCCATGAGATGGGCGATGGATGATCCCATATCCATTGGTGTTTGACATCAGAGATGGTATACGGGTGCTCAGTGGAGACTGGGTACACTGGACGGACTCGCCGAGAACTCCCAGATGGTATTATACCTCACGTTAGATGGCAGTTCTCAGGTGACACTTGTACAGGTTAGTCTGTAGACCCGAGATCGTCATAGAGTTTTGTGTGATTCCCACTGTGCTTTGATCTCCACCTTACCACGTCCATGAGGACGTGCAAAACGGTGGTCTTTGGTTACAGTCCCGAGTCACATGGAGGCAATGAGCGATAGGAGGGGTTTCGTCTCTCCCGGTATTGGGGGTTGATGTTGCGCTGTGCTTGATTGGCCGTAACAGGGAAGTCCCTGGCCAGGGCTGATCAGAGATTTGCTGGTAAGTGTTACAAGGTAGTTTCTCGACCCGTTATGAGCCTCACATTGACACAACTTATCGGTTATTGGGGTCTGACGTATACCACCTCTAGACTTGATATGCGACATATCAGACGAACAGACCGGACTGTACGGTAAGTGTTACTGGTTGGATTCACAGGAGTGTGAGCGGGCTAGCTCGTCGATCTTCTGATCGCTCAATACCCGGATGGCCGTTACGTTTAGCAGGCTGCTTGCGGCTTGTGGGTGCTTGATATGATCATCATCTGCTACCGGCGTATTGACGAGTCTTTAGAGTCCTACACAGAGGTTTCCTGGCACAAGCGAAACGAAATAGGAGCGCATATGAGATATGTGCGGGACCGAGAATAATGCGTGTATGTGATACCGCATTTCATTCTCGCGATAAATGTTTCGATTGGTTGTATGCGATATGACCTAGTTATCGAATCATTGATTCAATAAATCGATACATTCGATACTAGTCGGTTATGTGCGACATGACCGGATCATTGAATCAAATGTTGATTTAATGATTTAATGTATAATTATATATTTGATATATTACTTTGCATTAACTAGTATTGGTTCACTTTAAATGGATTTTCTCACTTGATGTGCAAGAAGTATATGTGATATACTTTTGTGCACATATATGTATCATGTTTGATGATACTTGATCATTTGGTTAAGTGTATAAAATTAAACCATGGTTAATTTGATGATTAGGGTTTTGCTTATTCATTTATTTATTTATTTGTTCATTTATTTATTTGGAAATGATTTAGATGAGAATGGTGGCTTTATTTGTTTCTAGTTGAAGCTTCATGAAGCTTTGACTTCTTAACCATTCTTGTCTTCATGCTTAACCCTAACCCATCCAAGTAACCATGGTCTATTCTCTACACTCTACCCTAGTTAGTATATGATAAGTATTCATTTACTTTTCAATTTGAATTAACACTTATCATATTCTTTCTTCTTCTTGATCATCTTCTTCTTCAAGAAAAGCTTAAGTCCATTAATGGCAACTTGAGCAAAAGTGAGAGAGATCCAATTCTAAAGTGAACCCACCTCCTATTTCTTCATCCTCTACCTCTTGCCAAGTGGTTTTGCGTGTTTTCTTCACAAGTTTCACAACTAGGTGAAGTCGGAGCTTGATCCAGTGTAGCCTTGACGTAGATCATCTTCGGCACGAAGCCGACGACCTATTCCGCTCATTTCTCCGATGAAGCCGATGAGAGAGTCCGAGATTCGAGATGGACAGCGAGGGGACGACTACGTAGAGCTAAGGAAGTGGATAACCGGATCTACAAAGGTTGTTGCTTCCTATCTTTAGTTAAGTTGTTAACTAGATTCGTTTTTCGCTTAAACTTCTAGTCAACGATCCGTATTAGGGTTTCTCGGCATCCGTAAAATTTGAAATTGGCATGGTTGATGCCTTGTGAGACCTCTATAGTATGCCTAGGAACCCTACAGTGGTATCAGAGCTACTAGGCATTGGATGTCGACCTATGGGGGGTTCTCACTGTGTGACAGTGTGGCGAAGCATAGGCTCTTACCCCCAGGGTGTCCCGAGACCAGAAGGTGTTCTGGCGGGTTGTAGTCCTCGTGAGGGGGCATGCGTAAAAAGTAGCTGCTGAGGGACCCGTTAGTGCCACGGCGACCCTATTGGATGGGGTTGCTGCCTGACCAAATTGGTATCAGAGCTACTAGGCATTGGATGTCGACCTATGGGGGATTCTCCCTGTGTGACAGTGTGGCGAAGCATAGGCTCTTACCCTCAGGGTGTCCCGAGACCGGAAGGTGTTCCGGCGGGTTGTAGTCCTCGCGAGGGGGCATGCGTAAAAAGTAGCGGCTGAGGGACCCGTTGGTACCACGGCGACCCTATTGGATGGGGTGGCTGCCTGACCAACATTGGTATCAGAGCTACTAGGCATTAGATGTCGACCTATGGGGGGTTCTCACTGTGTGACAGTGTGGCGAAGCATAGGCTCTTACCCCTAGGGTGTCCCGAGACCGGAAGGTGTTCCGGCGGGTTGTAGTCCTCGCGAGGGGGCATGCGTAAAAAGTAGCTGCTGAGGGACCCGTTGGTGCCACAGTGACCCCATTGGATGGGGTGGCTGCCTGACCTACAGTGGTATCAGAGCCTAGCTAGAGCCTTAGGCGAAGTGTAGACGACGTTTGAAACCCGATCGAACCGAAACCCTAAAAACCCAAGTGCTCTCTGGACATTTTCTAAAAACTGGGTTTTTTCCAGATTAAAAATTCTTAAAAAATTCAGCAGGACATTCTACGAATTACGGTGCAAAATTTTCAAAATGATACCTCTAGTGTGCGGCGGAACCGCGGCAGAAGCATGGCTTCTGCGGCGGTTCCGCGGCCTTATGATGACATCAGCCCTCCTCCTTTGCACAGTAATTCCTATTTCACAGTGCTGAGTTTTCTGGGAATTTTTAAATTGACTCAAGAGTTGAGTGTTCTGGGGTTGTATTGGGAATCGACGATTCGATCGGATTATCAAACCTTGTCTATGTGGCTTTCCGGATAATTTTCGAATATGTTAAAAAGTTCGACCGGATATAAATACCCAACTTTTCCCCTGCCGGAAAATTTCCAAGTGTTGGATTTTTCCGTGGTTTAAAGACATTCTAAGTAGTGCAAGTAACGCGATGGTCCCTCTAAAAGACAACAAACCTTAACTCGATTATGTGACCGTCTTGAACTGCCCTTTGAACCTTCGGGTTTTGGGGCAGTACGGCGTGCCACATGTGAGGCGTTGGCATGACCCTTCTACGGCTGGACCGTTGGTACTGAGGCATGAAGTGAATGTCTTTGAACCTATTTCATGTGTTGAACGGTTTCGGGAAAACTTGGGTGTTCGAATATTCGATCGGAAAGTTTAATATTTTCTATTTATCGGGAATGGGATACAATAATTGGAATTCACAAACAGTTATGAGATAACTGAATGAATGTTATAAATCTAGCGGTTTAGTCTCAATTTATATTGAAAAGAGTTTTCGATAATGGGACTAAAATGCGGGGTTTATAAGTGTTAGGCATGCGATGTCTAAAGAGGTTGCAGATTCCAACTGTTGTAGTTTTAAACTTTCTTTTCTGTGACTGTAAGTGTAATATGTGGTATCGCCGGTTTCGTTGCTATATGTCAACGACAATTGGGATGCGCATATTTACTTACGTTGATGACATGTGATGTTATGTGTTGCTGGATATGTTATATTGGATTGTCGTGTTTGAATAGCCGGGGGTTTTTATGTGAGATGAGTGTTTTTCATTTTCATTCATGTAAAAACTTGTATGTAATATTCTTTTATTTGGGGCACTTCCAGGTTGCGGAAGTTGTCACCCTTTGTATATTATTTACTTTTCTGCACTAGGATAGACCCAAGGAGGGGAGCACAAGTAACCGGGTTCTAGGGTCCTGTGGGAGACCATCTCGAGGAGTCGAGTCCGGGTCTCCTAACCCTAGAATTGGTAGGGTTGTTTGCCGCTCTCGTAGGGGTCTAGGGGTGTGGGTTTGGCTGTTCATCACGACCGTGGAATCCGTGTTTTATACTGGCTCGTATTGAAAACACGGACGTCCTAGTATATCCAATGTTTCATATGTTTCTTCTGCTGCGATATCTGTGATGTGATCATGTGATGTTCTGTGATGGATACTTTATATAGTATATATGATATATTATATAGACGTTACTTATGTTTTGCACCCGCACTAGCCCTGCCCTGCTCTACCGTTAGTTACCTAACCTAACGGTGCACGAGGGGACATCCAGGCGAATGCGGATGGCATAAGTGTACGTCGTATTTATCTGTGATGTTTAGGTGACTTAAATGATGGGACTTCATTAATGTGATTAATGAAATAAAAGAAACCAAATGATGTTGTAGAATCAAATTTTAAATAAAACAGGTAGCTACAGTTCTTGCTTTGCATAGTGGTATATATCATATACCCTGCACCTTATTCGATGAGGAAAGGACCGAGATTCCTTCACCGAGAGTGACTCCTTTAGCAATAACTGGCAGATGCTACATACTCGGTCTGCTTTTGATTGCTTCTATAGTTTCTTCTTTGCACAGTGATATATATGATATATCCCGCACCTCATTCGACGAGGAAAGGGCCGACGATCCCTTCACCGGGAGTGACCCCTTTAGCAAAACTAGAAAAGCCTCAAAATCACTCCATTTCAAAACTACATTTGATCCTACAACGATATCAAGTTCATTACGCAATAGGTTTTCTGAAAACCTGCGTAGCCCTCCGTCATTTCAGATAAATACTAATTAGTATTCGTGCTTCGGTAGTTTGGCATTCGTCAAGGCGTAGTGTATGGTAGCTAACTAGTATTTATCTGCTTATGCATATGATGCAGATTGGATTAGGGTATTCGTACGGCGTTGTTTGGCATTCGTCAAGGGTCGTGCGGGTGGGTTTAATTCACTCAAGAAATGTACGGGTTGAACTTGACTAGTGGACTATGGGTTGTTTGGCATTCGTCAAGGTCATAGAACACTAGGGGTAAAATATTATTGGGAATTTCAAGTGTTGAAATTTGCAATGAAATTCCATACCTTCTATGAGATAGTTGGATCCCGATACCCACTGCGAGTAAGAGTTACTCCTGGGAGAGTTTTAAACATTGCAATTAGCTAATCAAGTAGGTGTCTAGAAAGGTGTCAACGGGGTTACGCCTCTGGAAAAACGAGGTTTACATTAATTAGGTTCGTGCGAAAGCACGGGGGACCTACCTCAAAGTACCGACACTGGCCTGGCTGAAAGATTGGCGAACTTGTAATGTGTAATTAATCCCGGCTAGTCTTTCCTTTCAGGGTTTGAAGGAAGATTTGATAAAAACCAGTGGGAGCCATCCTGATTAGATAAGATAATAACCAATCTGATCTTGCAAGTGCATATGCTAAAGTGTTTTCTTCTCTCTCTCTCCAGGTAGCGACCATGTCATGCCCTAATAAAGATAATAATATGGATGTATTGACCGAACCCGCATGTTATACTGTGCAGGGGAACGTTGGACCCGTTCTTTCTTATAAGAGTTATAAGACTGAACAGGGAATAGGAGAATATCTAGATTCTCTAGCCGCCCAAAAGAACATGCATGTTGATGCATCTTCTTCGGATGTGTTAGTTATTGAGAACTGTTTTTCAGTTCACCCTACGTCCTGGGTATTAGATACCGGATCAGGATCCCACATATGTAAGCAGTTACATGGGCTATGGAAAGGTAGAGAACTGGGTAAAGGTGATCATTCCGTTCAAGTAGGGAACGGTGCAAATGTTGCAGCCAAAGCAGTTGGCGAATATCACCTAGTATTACCAAGTGGTGATACAATGATTCTGAATGAATGCTATTATATACCGAACATGATGTGCAACATTATATCAGTTTCTTTATTGAGTAAAGAAGGATATAATTTTGTAGTACAGGATAATGTTATGAACATATTCCTAGATCAAAAGTTGATTGCATCAGGCTCGTTACATAATGGCATATTCATTCTAAATCAAAATACAGTCCTCAATATACAGAACACACACAAGAGGAAAAATTCAGAAATGAACGAATCCTACTTGTGGCATTGTAGACTTGGTCATATCAATGCGACACGACTGGCTAAGTTACATAAGGATGGTTATTTGAATCCGTTCGAATTATCATCTTATGATACTTGCCATTCATGTTTCAAAGGAAAAATGACCAAAGCTCCGTTTAGTGGACACGGAGAAAGGGTTACTGAACTCTTAGGACTGGTACATAGTGATGTATGCGGTCCCATGTCTACCCATGCCAGGAACGGTTCTTCCTACTTCATTACTTTCACTGACGATCTCTCTAGATACGGGCATGTGTTCCTATTAAAACACAAGTCTGAAGCTTTTGAGAAATTCAAAGAATATAAGCAAGAAGTAGAGAACCAAACGGGTAAAAGTATTAAGATCCTTCGATCTGATCGAGGAGGAGAATACTTGAGCAATGAGTTCCAAGATTATCTAAAAGAGAATGGGATTCTCTCTCAGCTTACTCCACCTTATACACCACAGCACAACGGTGTATCGGAACGAAGGAATCGCACCCTATTAGATATGGTGCGTTCAATGATGAGTACAGCTGAGTTACCTATTTCCTTCTGGGGGTATGCGCTTGAGACAGCCATACACCTATTGAATATGGTTCCTACCAAATCAATGCCGACCACTCCATATGAGATATGGAAATAGAAGAGACCATCTCTTAAGTATGTTAAGATATGGGGTTGTCCAGCCTATGTCAAAAGACAAAATCCGGACAAACTCGAGGCAAGATCAGTCTTATGTAAGTTTGTAGGATATCCCAAAAATTCACAAGGGTATATCTTCTACCACCCCGAGGAACAAAAGGTGTTTGTTTCTCGACATGCCACTTTCTTAGAAAAACGTTTTCTTATGAAACAGATTACTGGCATTGAGGTAGAACTGGAAGAGGTTCCAGCAACACAAACTATAACTGAAGATTTAGTAGAACCAGAGGATTCAGTAGTACCCGACGAACCCCAGCCTCTCCGCCGATCTAGCAGGGTTTCTCGTCCACCTGAGAGATACTATGGTTTTCTCATTGATGGTGGAAGCGAAGATTGCATCATGGAGGATGATGACCCAACTAGTTTCGAGCAGGCCATCACGAGTAGGGACTCAGTGAAATGGCTGGATGCTATGCGGTCCGAGATGGAATCCATGTACACCAACAAAGTATGGACTTTGGATGTTGCTCCTGAAGGGGTAAAACCCTTCAGGAGCAAGTGGATCTTCAAGAAAAAACTTGGTGTAGATGGGAAAGTGGAGACTTTCAAAGCTAGACTTGTAGCAAAGGGTTTTCGTCAAAGACCAGGTGTGGACTATGACGAAACCTTTTCTCCAGTGGCTATGCTTAAATCCATCCGGATCATGCTTGCCATCGCTGCATATCATGATTATGAAATCTGGCAAATGGATGTTAAGACCGCCTTTCTAAACGGTGATTTAGAAGAGTGCGTGTACATGACTCAGCCAGAGGGCTTCGTAGATAGTGGGAGCAGCGGGAAGGTGTGCAAGCTGCTTAAATCCATTTATGGATTAAAGCAAGCATCGCGGAGTTGGAACATCTGCTTTGACGTCGTTATCAAAGAGTTTGATTTCGTCAAAAACCCAGATGAACCTTGTATTTACAAGAAGGTAGCAGAGAGTAAGGTTGTCTTCCTCGTATTGTACGTGGACGACATACTCTTGATAGGAAATGATATTCCTATGCTGCAATCGGTCAAGCTCTTCTTATCACAAAGATTCTCAATGAAAGATCTTGGTGATGCCTCCTGCATATTGGGAATAAGGATCTATAGAGATAGATCCAAACGGATATTGGGATTGTCCCAATCCAGGTACATTGACACCATACTAAAGAGGTTTAGTATGGAAGAATCCAAGCGTGGGAACTTGCCCGCGATCTCTGGAGTCACTCTCTCCAAAGAGATGTCTCCCAAGACTGATTTGGAGAGAGCTCGCATGCAAGGGATACCCTATGCTTCGGCTGTAGGCTCTATCATGTACGCGATGCTATGTACCAGACCCGATGTAGCATACTCACTAAGTGTAGTGAGCAGGTATCAAGCTGATCCTGGAGAGAGTCACTGGACAGCTGTGAAGAGCATTCTCAAGTACTTACGAAGGACTAAAGAGATGCTCTTGGTGTATGGTAACGGAGAACTCCAAGTGGAGTCCTTTACCGATTCGAGCTTCCAGAGTGATAAGGACGACTCTAAGTCGCAGTCGGGTTTTGTCTTTACCCTTTACGGAGGGGCGGTTAGCTGGAAGAGTTCCGAGCAGGAAACCGTGGCAGACTCGACGATGGAAGCTGAATACATCGCTGCCAACGATGCTGCCAAAGAGGCTGTCTGGATCAAGAAGTTCATTACTGAACTTGGTGTGGTTCCATCCATTGAGCATCCAATACCTTTGTATTGCGATAACAATAGAGCGGTGGCTTTGGACAAGGAACCCAGGTCCCATCAGCGATCCAGGCATATTCTGAGGTGGTATCACCTGATCCGGGAGATAGTTGACCGCCGGAAGATCGAGGTCAGGAGAGTTGACACGAAGAACAACACGGCGGATCCACTCACGAAGGCCATTCCCCAGATACAGTTTGAGAAACTCTTCGGGATGCTCGGTATGCGATACTACAGCAGTTGGCCCTAGTGCAAGTGGGAGATTGTTAGTTGTGTGTATGCCCTAGAGGCCAGTATTGGACAGATGATGTATATTATATTGGATGCTTGGACATATATAGAGATGACTTTCTTGCTCGATATGATAGTATGCTATCTGGTTGCTCTTTATCTTAACATGTACACTTGTCTCTTTTAACTGTCTTATAGTTACATGTTGATTAAGCCATTAGGATGTGTACTTGACTACCTGGACTATGATGCAGATCATACTAGTGGGGACATGGTAGTCCATAGATACATCTTTCAAGGTCCCTAGTCATGGGTGTATCGAGACGGGGCATCGATATACCAGAGTAGACTAGTGTATACGCTTCTCGACCCATGAGATGGGCGATGGATGATCCCATATCCATTGGTGTTTGACATCAGAGATGGTATACGGGTGCTCAGTGGAGACTGGGTACACTGGACGGACTCGCCGAGAACTCCCAGATGGTATTATACCTCACGTCAGATGGCAGTTCTCAGGTGACACTTGTACAGGTTAGTCTGTAGACCTGAGATCGTCATAGAGTCTTGTGTGATTCCCACTGTGCTTTGATCTCCACCTTACCGCGTCCATGAGGGCGTGCAAAACGGTGGTCTTTGGGTACAGTCCCGAGTCACATGGAAGCAATGAGCGATAGGAGGGGTTTCGTCTCTCCCGGTATTGGGGGTTGATGTTGCGCTGTGCTTGAATGGCCGTAACAGGGAAGTCCCTGGCCAGGGCTGATCAGAGATTTGCTGGTAAGTGTTACCAGTTGTTTCTCGACCCGTTATGAGCCTCACATCGGCACGACTTATCGGTTATTGGGGTCTGACGTATACCACCCCTAGACTTGATATGCGACATATCAGACGAACAGACCGGACTGTACGGTAAGTGTTACTGGTTGGATTCACCGGAGTGTGAGCGGGCTAGCTCGTCGATCTTCTGATCGCTCAATACCCGGATGGCCGTTACGTTTAGCAGACCGCTTGCGGCTTGTGGGTGCTTGATATGATCATCATCTGCTACCGGCGTATTGACGAGTCTTTAGAGTCCTACACAGAGGTTTCCTGGCTCAAGCGAAATGAAATAGGAGCGCATATGAGATATGTGCGGGACCGAGAATAATGTGTGTATGTGATACCGCATTTCATTCTCGCGATGAATGTTTCGATTGGTTGTATGCGATATGACCTAGTTATCGAATCATTGATTCAATAAATCGATACATTCGATACTAGTCGGTTATGTGCGACATGACCGGATCATTGAATCAAATGTTGATTTAATGATTCAATGTATAATTATATATTTGATATATTACTTTGCATTAACAAATATTGGTTCACTTTAAATGGATTTTCTCACTTGATGTGCAAGAAGTATATGTGATATACTTTTGTGCACATATATGTATCATGTTTGATGATACATGATCATTTGGTTAAGTGTATAAAATTAAACCATGGTTAATTTGATGATTAGGGTTTTGCTTATTCATTTATTTATTTATTTGTTCATTTATTTATTTGGTAATGATTTAGATGAGAATGGTGGCTTTATTTGTTTCTAGTTGAAGCTTCATGAAGCTTTGACTTCTTAACCATTCTTGTCTTCATGCTTAACCCTAATCCATCCAAGTAACCATGGTCTATTCTCTACACTCTACCCTAGTTAGTATATGATAAGTATTCATTTACTTTTCGATTTGAATTAACACTTATCATATTCTTTCTTCTTCTTGATCATCTTCTTCTTCAAGAAAAGCTTAAGTCCATCAATGGCAACTTGAGCAAAAGTGAGAGAGATCCAATTCTAAAGTGAACCCACCTCCTATTTCTTCATCCTCTACCTCTTGCCAAGTGGTTTTAGGTGTTTTCTTCACAAGTTTCACAACTAGGTGAAGTCGGAGCTTGATCCAGTGTAGCCTCGACGTAGATCATCTTCGGCACGAAGCCGACGACCTATTCCGCTCATTTTTCCGATGAAGCCGATGCGAGAGTCCGAGATTCGAGATGGACAGCGAGGGGACGACTACGTGGAGCTAAGGAAGTGGATAACCGGATCTACAAAGGTTGTTGCTTCTTACCTTTAGTTAAGTTGTTAACTAGATTCGTTTTTCGCCTAAACTTCTAGTCAATGATCCGTATTAGGGTTTCTCGGCACCCGTAAAATTTGAAATTGGCATGGTTGATGCCTTGTGAGACCTCTATAGTGTGCCTAGGAACCCTACATATATATCACTGTGCAAAGCAGAAACTATTGAAGCAATCAAAAGTCAAACCGAGTGTGTAGCATCTGCCAGTTATTGCTAAAGGAGTCACTCCCGGTGAAGGGATCTCGGTCCTTTCCTCATCGAATAAGGTGCAGGGTATATCATATATACCGCTATGCAAAGCAAGAACTGTAGCTACCTATTTTATTTAAAATTTGATTCTACAACATCTTAGGTTTCTTTTCTTTCATTAATCACATTAATGAAGTCCCATCATTTAAGTCACCTAAACATCACAGATAAACACGACGTACACTTATGCCATCCGCATTCGCCTGGATGTCCCCTCGTGTACCTTTTGGTTAGGTAACTAACGACAGAGTAGGGCAGGGCTAGTGCGGATGCAAAACATAAGTAACGTCTATATAATATATCATATATACTATATACAGTATCCATCACAGAACATCACATGATCACATCACAGATATCGCAGCAGAAGAAACATATGAAACATTGGATATACTAGGACGTCCGTGTTTTCAATACGAGCCAGTATAAAACACGGATTCCACGGTCGTGATGAATAGCCAATCCCACATCCCTAGACCCCTACGAGAGCGGCAAGCAACCCTATCAATTCTAGGGTTAGGAGACCCGGACTCGACTCCTCGAGATGGTCTCCCACTGGACCCTAGAACCCGGTTAGTTATGCTCCCCTCCTTGGGTCTATCCTAATGCGGAAAAGTAAATAATATACAAAGGGTGACAGCTTCCGCAACCTGGAAGTGCCCCAAATAAAAGAATATTACATACAAGTTTTTACATGAATGAAAATGAAAAACACTCATCTCACATAAAAACCCCCGGCTATTCAAACACGACAATCCAATATAACATATCCAGCAACACATAACAACGCATGTCATCAACGTAAGTAAATATGCGCATCCCAATTGTCGTTGACATATAGCAACGAAACCGGCGATATCACATATTACACTTACGGTCACAGAAAAGAAAGTGTAAAACTACAACAGTTGGAATCCGCAACCTCTTTAGATATCGCATGCCTAATCAAATGAAATACTTAGACATCACATGCCTAACAATTATAAACCCCGCATTTTAGTCCCATTATCGAAAACTCTTTTCAATATCAAGTGAGACTAAACCGCTAGATTTATAACATTCATTCAGCTATCTCATAACTTTTTGTGAATTCCAATTATTGTATCCCATTCCGGATAAATAGAAAATATTAAACTTTCCGATCGAACATTCGAACACCCAAGTTTTCCCGAAACCGTTCAACACATGAAATAGGTTCAAAGACATTTACTTCATGCCTCAGTACCAACGGTCCAGCCGTAGAAGGGTCAAGCCAACGCCTCACATGTGGCACGCCGTACTGCCCCAAACCCTAAGGTTCAAAGGGCAGTTCAAGACGGTCACATAATCGAGTCAAGGTTTGTTGTCTTCTAGAGGGACCATCGCGTTACTTGCACTACTCAGAACGTCCTTAAACCACAGAAAAATCCAACACTTGGAAATTTTTCCGGCAGGGGAAAAGTTGGGTATTTATATCCGGTCGAACTTTTTAACATATTCTAAAGTTATCCGGAAAAACACATAGACGAAGTTTAATAATCCGATCGAATCTACGATTCCCAATGCAACCCCAGAACACTCAACTCTTGAGTCAAATTAAAAATTCCCAGAAAACTCAGCATCATAAAGTAGGAATTACTGTGCAAAAATCGAATGATGATGTCATCATATGGTCGCGGAACCGCCGCAGAAGCCAGGTTCTGCCGTGGTTCCGCCGCTCTTTGAACTGATCTCTTGGAAAAATTTGTACCGTAATTCTTAGAATTTCCTGCTGAATTTTTTAAGCATTTTTAATCTGGAAAAAACCCAGTTTTTAGAAAAAGTCCAGAGAGCGTGAAAAATATAGGGTTTCGGGTTCGATCGGGTTTCAAACATCGTCTAAGCATCGCCTAAGGCTCTAGCTAGGCTCTGATACCACTGTAGGGTTCCTAGGCACTCTCAAGAGGTCTCACAAGGCATCAACCATGCCAATTTCAAATTTTACAAGTGCCGAGAAACTCTAATACGGATCGTTAACTAGAATTTTAGGCGAAAAAGGAAACTAGTTAACAACTTAACTAAAGTTAAGAAGCTACAACCTTTGTAGATCCGGTTATCCACTTTCTTAGCTCCACATAGTCGTCCTCTCTCTGTCCAAGTCGGATCTCGTACTCTAATATCGGCTTCATCGGAGAAATGAACGGACTAGACGTCGGCTACGATGCCGAAGATGATCTACGTCGAGGTTGCACAAGATCAAGCTCCAACTTCACCAAGTTGTGAAACTTGTGAAGAAAACACCCTATACTACTTGGTAAGAGGTAGAGGGTGAAGAAATAGGAGGTGGGTTCACGTTAGAATTGGATTTCTCACACTTTTGCTCAAGATGCCATTGATGGAATCAAGCTTTCTTTCTTGATGAAGATGATGAAGAAGAAGAAAGAATATGATAAGTGTTTCTTTTAAAATGAAAATAAAATCAATACTTATCATATGCTAACCATGGTAAAGTGTAGAGAATAGATCATGGTTAGTTAGAATGGTTAGGGTTAAGGATGAAGACAAAATGGTAACTAAGTCAAACCTTCATGAAGCTTCAACTAAATACAAAGAAAGCCACCATTTTTCTTCATAATCCTTTCCAAAATCAATAAATAAATAAATGAGTAATAAAAAGGAAACCCTAACCATTACACAACCATGGTTTAATCTTTACACAAAACACAAGTTAGCATGCAACATCAAACATGATACAATCAAGTGCACACAAAATATATCACATATACAATGTGTTTTTCAAGTGAGAAAATCCCTTTAAAGTGAACCAATACTAGTTAATGTAAAGTAATATATCAAATATATAATTATACATTAAATCATTAAATCAACACTTGATTCAATGATCCGGTCCTGTCGTACATAACCTACTAGTATCCAACGTATCGACTTATCGAATCGATCTTCGATTCGATAACTAGGTTATATCGCATACAACCAATCGAAACATTAATCGCGAGAATGAAATACGGTATCACATACACGCATTATTCTCGGTCCCGCACACATCTCATATGCGCTCCTATTTCATTTCGCTTGAGCCAGGAAACCTCTGTGTAGGACTCTAAAGACTCGTCAATACGCCGGTAGCAGATGATGATCATATCAAGCACCCACAAGCCGCAAGCGGTCTGCTAAACGTAACGGCCATCCGGATATTGAGCGATCAGAAGATCGACGAGCTAGCCCGCTCACACTCCTGTGAATCCAACCAGTAACACTTACCGTACAGTCCGGTCTGTTCGTCTGATATATCGCATATCAAGTCTAGGGGTGGTAAACGTCAGACCCCAATAACCGATAAGTCGTGCCGATATGAGGCTCATAACTGGTCGAGAAACTACTGGTAACACTTACCAGCAAATCTCTGATCAGCCCTGGCCAGGGACTTCCCTGTTACAGCCAATCGAGCACAGCGCAACATCAACCCCCAATACCGGGAGAGACGAAACCCCTCCTATCGCTCATTGCCTCCATGTGACTCGGGACTGTACCCAAAGACCACCATTTTGCACGCCCTCATGGACGCGGTAAGGTGGAGATCAAAGCACAGTGGGAATCACACAAGACACTATGACGATCTCGGGTCTACAGACTAACCTGTACAAGTGTCACCTGAGAACTGCCATCTGACGTGAGGTATAATACCATCTGGGAGTTCTCGGCGAGTCCGTCCAGTGTACCCAGTCTCCACTGAGCACCCGTATACCATCTCTGATGTCAAACACCAATGGATATGGGATCATCCATCGCCCATCTCATGGGTCGAGAAACGTATACGCTAGTCTACACTGGTATATCGATGCCCCGTCTCGATACACCCACGACTAGGGACCTTGAAGGATGTACCTATGGACTACCATGTCCCCATTAGTATGATCTGCATCATAGTCCAGGTAGTCAAGTACACATCCTAAGGGCTTTACGAACATGTAACTATAAGACAGTTTAAAGGGACAAGTGTACATGTTAAGATAAAGAGCAACCAGATAGCATACTATCATATCGAGAAAGAAAGTCATCTCTATATATGTCCAAGCATCCAATGTAATATACATCATCTGTACAATACTGGCCTCTAGGGAATACATACAACTAACAGTTAGTGTATATGCCCTAGGGGCCATTATTGTATCATACTAGTTTGTATATTACTTAATGGAAGCTTGGGATATTCACATGTATATAACAGTCTTGCTAAATATGGTAGTATGCTACTTGGTTTTTCCTATCTTAATATGTGAGTATACGTATTGATAGAGCTTTTAGGATCTTGCTTGACTGCCAGCATTGTGATGGCAATCACACTAGTGGGGGCTGGGTAGTCTACAAGCACATCCTAATTCAGGTCCCTAGTCGTTGGATTATCGAGACAGGGCATCGATACTCCGGAGTTGACTAGTGTGTACGCTTCTCATCCCAGTTGGGGAGATGGTCTGTCCCACAGCCGTCAGTACGTCGTACTGAAGATAGTATGCAGGTGCTCGTTAGGTTACGGGTACACCAGACAGGACTCACAGGGAACTGTTGGTTGGTTTTATACCAGTCGTCAATGAACAGTTCTCAGGTGACATGAGTACAGCATAGTCCGCAGACTTGACACTGCTACTTCGCCTCGAGTGTGTCCCACTGTTCTTAGATTGCTACCCTACCATGGCTCAAAGGAGTCGTGCAAACAGGTAGCAGTTGGGTGCAGTCCCAAGCACTTGGAGGCAGTGGCGGTTAGACAGGATTCGTCTCTCCCGGTATTGGGGGTTGATATCGCGCTGTGTCAGAGAGCCATTACACAAATTCCCTGGCCAGGGCAAGCGAGATTTGCTGGTAGGTTCCAGTAGTATCTCAGGGTGTAATGGGCTTCGCTCCGACACGACTTATACCGCTATTAGGGGACTGACGCTTGCCGCCCCCTAGACCCGATATGCGATAGTCTTAGACGAACGGACCGGACTGTACGGAGATTGTCACATCAGACTCAGTAGGAGTTCGGATGGGCTTCCTCATCGGCCTTCTTATCGACATCTACCTGGGGACCATTACGTACAGCTAGTGCCGCTTGCGGTCTGTGGTTAAACCCACTGCCAGCGTAGTAGTCGAGTCTCTAGAGTCCCACACAGAGAGTTTCCCTACTCCGGGCGAAACGATATAGAGGTCGTATGGTTTTACGACAAGGGTTCGGACGCATACGTGTGTTTACGCACGTACGACTTTCGGACAGTTTTTACCAGTCGGCTTTGGTTTAAGCCAGTTACTGGTATCCAGTTATTAGATTTATACAGTCTAAAGTTTTTCCGTATTTTTGCAGAAATGAGGGGCGTTCTCGTAATTGCGCGAGAAGCTTCTAGAAGGTGGTGACTAAGGGGGTTTAGGTGGCATGTACAATGAATGTCATTAGTGAGTCATATGGATGATTCATCCATGTAATTAATGCATCATAAATGTTTAATGACTCATGGAGATGAATCATCACTAGATATTATCAAGCATGGTTGTTAAATTGATTTATTTTCTTTTCTTGATAAAAAGAAATGCTTGATATATATTATCATAACTCATTATTCTCACTTCATTATTATGTTCACCTTCTCTCTCCTCAAGCTCTCCCTCTTCAAACCCTAATCCTCCCCTCTCATGTGTTGAGTACAAGGATTAGTTAGACTTATTAAACCATAACCCTCACTCTATTTCACCTAGATTCTTTGATTAGCACTTAAAGAAGTTTAGTTGCCTCAAGTTTAGAAGCTAAGCTTGGAGTAAAGCTCTCGGGTGGATCGTCTACTACTTCGAGAAGGCCGAGGAGGAGGTGGAGTTCGTAAAGACGAAGGACACGGTTCTTTAGGTATAATCCCTTTACATAGTAGTTGTTAACTTCTATGTTTGATGTTAGTTATCATTTAGCTTCGATTCTTGCGGTTAGTCGATGTTTAAGCAAAGAACAAGATCGTTTTCATATTTCCGCCTCCCCGCAAGTCGTGGGGTGTTGTACATCGACTTACAGTGGTATCAGAGCCTCGCTAAACAATAAATAACTTACTTGCAAATTTGTATGAATTTCGAACGGAAAAAACGAAACCGGAAAACCCCGATATCATGAGTTTCTGTCGATTTTTAAATGAAGTCCAAAAATTTTTCAGGGAGGTTCAGATAGCTCTAAATGACAGTAGTAGAACACCCAAGAAAATTGGGCCCATGAATCGGCTAAAGCGCCGCGGAACCGCGGCGGATCCCACCGATCCGCCGTGCTTCCGCCGCCGAGTTGCCGATTCATGAACCCAATTTTCCTGTGTTGGTTCTCTGTGATATTTGGTATTTTCTGGAATTTTTTATTTTTGCTCAGGTTTCAGATTTACAAAGAAGTATTGGAGCAAAATTAAATGTGTTTAATCGATCGAAATTATACGGTATTTGCTTGTTGGATTATATCTGTGTTTGTATAATGTGTTCGTAAACCTTCCCTAACTGCTAGTATGTCGGTTGGCAGGGGGTTGCACATTTCTGTAATGGATTTTATCTGTTTGTGTATATGAACTATGTTGGACTGTTATGATGCATAGCCGGGGTTTTGTGATGGGTTTTTATTTAATTCATTTGATGTAAATGTAATTTGTTGTAATATTATTTTGCGGGGCACATCCAGGTTGCGGTTGTAGCCACTATTGTATTATTTCATTTTACTATTTTTGCTCCTAGGACAGACCCAAGGTGGGGTGCACAAACTGCCGGGTTGGTAGTTTGCCGTACCCGTTGGGGTCTTGGGTGGGGTAATGGCTATTCATCATAACTGTGTAATCCGTCTTTTGTTGCAGGCTCAAAACAAACACGGATTACTTGCAAATCCAATAAAGTTCATCTGTGATCTGGAATGCCTATTATTGCGTCTGACGAATGTATAATATCTATATATGATAGCTATTTAGACGTCACTTATGTTTTACACCCGCGCTAGCCCAGCCCCCGCTTTGTCGTTAGTTAAGTAACCTAACGGGTGATGACGGGACCCCGTGGCGAATGCAGATGGCATAAGAGGACGTTGTATTTTCGTTGTTTTCTGCAATGATAGGTTAATGATGGGACGCATTATTTATAATGCAAAGAAAATAAACCAAAAAGTTTAATCGTTGGAACAATTTAAAAGAAACCACTCGGTTAATTTTAAAACCAGATATTTTTAAATGCAGAGCTTTAACCACTCCTTTTAAAAGCTATCAGGTTCCTTCGGTTATATCAAGTTCATTACGTTCACGGTTTCGCCAAAACCATTCGTAGCCCTCCGTCATTTCATCTGGGTATTCAGTAGTATTCAAGCTATGTATTTTGACCTAACGCCAAGGCATAGTGTTTGGTAGCTACTGGGTATTCATTTGTTGTATAGATAGATGAGTTAGTTTGGGACAGTCGTATTATCATTTTGGCCGAACGCCAAGGATATATACGGATGGGTTCAAATTGACAAGATAATGATGGGTAGAACTTGACATGTGACTTATGACATTTTGACCTAACGCCAAAGTCATAAGAGCATGGGGCAAAAATATATATCGGGAATTTCTAAAGAAACTGAAATTTGCAAAGAGTTGCATACCATTTGGAGTTTGATGAATGTTGGTAGGATTCCTTCAACATTATCATACAATGATATTTGGATCCCGATCCTACTGTGAGTATATGCTACTTATCAGGATATTCGTCACTTAACGATCAATGCTATAAACCAAGTAGGTGTCAAGAAAGGTGTCAGCGGGGTTACGCCCCCAGAGAAAAGAGGTTATTTAATTAAGGAACTTCGCGAAAGCGTTGGAAAACCTCCCTCGAAGTATCGACACTAGCCTGGCTGAACGGTTAAGCAAGTATTGTACGGTGAGAATAGTCCTGGCTAATTCTTCTTTTATGGTTTGAGGAAGGATTCGAGAAACAGTGGGAGCCATCCAGTTTAGATAAACTAAAAACCACTCTAAACTTGCAAGAGCATCATGTTAAATAGTTTTCTTCTCTCTCTCCTATTTGCAGCGACCCTGAAAATGACTGGACTTAAGTTACTTTTAGAGAAAAATATACTGACAGGGCCAAACTATAAAGATTGGCTGCGGAATGTCAAAATGGCTTTGACCTATGACAAACTGGGGTACGTCCTCACCGCTACGACACCTGCTGTCCCTGGTCCTAAATCCAGTAATGCGGATAAGGAAATCCGCAAAACCTGGGATTTAGATTGCGCGAAAGCCAAGTGCATCGTGCTTGCCTCGATGAACAATGAACATCAGAGGAGGCACGAGGATATGAACCTAGATGGTATATTTCTCCATACAAAGGAACTTTATGGAGAGCAATCTCGTATAGCAAGATACGAGACCTCTAAGAACTTGTTTCGAGCGAGGTTGGCTGTCGGGTCATCGGTAGGAGAACATGTCCTAAAGATGATCGGCTATATTGAAGAGCTCACAGACCTTGGGACGACTTTGGATAATGAGCTCTATACAGACCTTATTCTCCAGTCCCTTCCTCACACCTATGCCCAGTTTATCCTGAATTTCAACATTCAAAGAAAAGAAGTTGAACTTCCGGAACTCCTGAACATGTTAAGGAGTGCAGAGGGCACCTTGCAGAAGACAAGGGAAACACCCGCTATGTTTGTTAGTGGTGCATCTTCTTCCGGGTCCAAGGCTAGGGCCAAAGGAAGGAAGAAGAAGGCCGCCACTAAATCTAGAGGAGGTGTTAGTAAGGTGGGACGGAAGGGAAAGAAAAAGTTTGCGGTACCGGTAGTGGGCCAGGATGAGTGCTTCCATTGTCACAGGAAAGGGTACTGGAAGAAAGATTGCAAGGCGTGGAACGCCAAGAACTAGGAACCGAAGCAAGCTGTGGCTTCGACTTCAGGTGTGTTTGTAATTGAGAATTGTCTATCAATTAACTCTACTTCCTGGGTATTGGATACCGGATCAGGATCTCATATTTGCAATTCATTGCAGGCACTGAGAAACCGTAGAGTGCTGAAGGAAGGTGATATGACCCTAAAGGTTGCTAACGGAGCTAGCATGGGAGCTGCGTCCATCGGGGATTATCACCTAGGATTGACGAGTGGACACATTTTGGTTTTACATAACTGTTTTTTTTGTTCCAAGCTTAACGTGTAATATCATATCAGTTTCCTTGTTATCAAATAAAGGTTATGATTTCACGTTTGTAAGAGATGTTGTTAACATCCACCTTAATCATGGTTTGATTGGGTCCGGTACACTAAATAACGGTATATATGTTTTAAACCAACTCCAAATTTTCAATGTCCAGAACACACTTAAAAGAAAGTCTCCAGATTTAAATAAAGCTTTCTTATGGCATTGTAGACTGGGTCATATCAATGAGAGAAGGTTGACTAAGTTGCATAGAGAAGGATATTTGGACTCGTTCGAATATCAAACTTTTGACACTTGCCAATCTTGTCTCAAAGGAAAGATGATAAAGACTCCATTTACTGGACAAGGAGTAAGAGCGAGCGAGCTCTTAGGACTCATACACAGTGATGTATGTGGTCCAATATCTACGCATGCAAGAGGTGGTTTTTCCTATTTCATTACTTTCACGGATGATTACTCAAGATACGGATTCATTTATCTGATGAAACATAAATCCGAGGCTTTTGTGAAATTCCAAGAGTATAAGAATGAAGTAGAAAACCAAACCGGCAAAAGTATCAAGACACTTAGATCTGATCGAGGTGGTGAATACTTGAGTGCCGAGTTCCTAGGTTACCTAAAAGAGAAAGGAATTCTCTCTCAGCTTACTCCTCCATACACTCCACAGTACAACGGTGTATCGGAGAGACGGAATCGAACCCTATTGGATATGGTACGATCCATGATGAGTAATGCTGAGTTACCGCGATCTTTTTGGGGTTATGCGCTAGAATCAGCAGCATATCTTTTGAACATGGTTCCTACCAAGACTGTGCCTACCACTCCATATCAGATGTGGAGCGGGAAGAAACCCCATCTACAGTATATAAAGATTTGGGGATGTCCAGCTTTTGTTAAAAAGCAGCATGTGGACAAGCTCGAGGCACGATCAGTAAAGTGTAAGTTTGTGGGATATCCAAAGAACTCCAGGGGATATCTATTCTATTACGCAGAGGAACAAAAGGTATTTGTTTCTCGTAATGCCCATTTTCTAGAACATCAGTTTTTAGAAAAGGAATCAAGTGGGAGCGAAATAGAACTGGAAGAAATTCCAGAGCCACAAACTAATACTGAAAGTTTGGTAGAACCTGTAGTTCAAGAAGAACAGGACATTCCCGCACCCCTCCGCAGGAGTAGTAGGCTGTCTCATCCGCCTGAGAGATACTACGGTTTTCTCATAGATGGGGATAGAGAGGATTGCATCATAGATGATGATGAACCTACTGACTTCCAGCAGGCTATCCAGAGCGGCGACTCGGTACGATGGCTAGATGCAATGCGGACCGAAATGGAGTCCATGTACACCAACAAAGTATGGACTTTGGACTTTGCTCCAGATGGGGTAAAACCCATAGGATGCAAATGGATCTTCAAGAAAAAGATTGGTGTAGATAGACAGGTGGAAACCTATAAGGCTAGACTTGTTGCAAAGGGTTTTCGTCAAAGACCTGGTTTGGACTATGACGAAACTTTTTCTCCAGTGGCTATGCTCAAATCCATTCGGGTCCTTCTTGCTATTGCTGCCTTCCATGATTATGAAATCTGGCAGATGGACGTAAAGACGGCTTTTCTGAATGGAAATTTAGAAGAGTGCGTCTATATGGATCAGCCAGAGGGTTTCAATCAGAATGGGAGCAGCGGGAAAGTATGCAAGCTGCTTAAATCCATTTATGGACTAAAGCAGGCATCGCGGAGTTGGAACATCTGTTTTGATGAAACAGTCAAAGAATATGACTTTATCAAAAATCCAGATGAACCATGAATATATAGTAAAGTTGTATCCAGAAGTGTTGTATTCCTCGTCTTGTACGTGGATGACATTCTATTGATAGGAAATGACATTCCTATGCTACAATCTGTCAAAGGATTCTTGTCACAAAGGTTCTTCATGAAAGACCTGGGTGATGCCTCTTACACTCTGGGGATCCGGATCTATCGTGATAGATCCAAGAGGATGTTGGGACTTTCGCAGTCCAGGTATATCGACACTGTACTGAAAAGATTCAGTATAGAAGATTCTAAGCGCGGTAATCTACCGGCTTGTCACGGAATCACCCTCTCCAAAGAGATGTCTCCCAAGACTGATTTGGAAAGGGAACGCATGTCTATTATACCCTACGCTTCTGCGGTAGGCTCTATAATGTATGCGATGTTGTGCACCAGACCAGATGTAGCTTACGCACTGAGCGTGGTAAGCCGGTATCAGTCAGACCCAGGGGAGAAGCACTGGATAGCAGTAAAGAACATTCTCAAGTACCTGATATTCTTGGTTTACGGCGGAAAAGACCTCAGGTTGGAGGCCTTTGCTGATTCCGGATTCCAGAGTGATAAGGACGATTCCAAGTCCATGTCGGATTATGTCTTTACCCTCAATGGAGGGGCGGTGTGCTGGAAGAGCTCCAAGCAGGACACCGTTGCTGACTCGACGATGGAAGCGGAGTATATAGCTGCTTGCGATGCCGCAAAAGAAGCAGTCTGGATGAAGAAGTTCCTAACAGAACTTCAGGTGGTTCCTACCATAGTTGATCCAATACCTCTGTATTGCGACAACAACGGAGCTATAGCTTTAGCAAAGGAACCAAGGTCCCATCAGAAGTCCAGACACATCTTAAGGCGGTATCACCTGATCAGGGAGATCATTGATCGTCAGGAGATCGAGGTTCAGAGAGTTGCTTCTGAAGAGAACATTGTTGATCCATTCACAAAGGCCCTACCTCAGATTCAGTTCGAGAGGCTACTCGAGATCATCGGTCTTCGATATGCCAATACTTGGCCCTAGGGCAAGTGGGAGATTGTTAGTGTATATGCCCTAGGGGCCATTATTGTATCATACTAGTTTGTATATTACTTAATGGAAGCTTGGGATAATCACATGTATATAACAGTCTTGCTAAACATGGTAGTATGCTACTTGGTTTTTCCTATCTTAATATGTGAGTATACGTATTGATAGAGCTCTTAGGATGTTGCTTGACTACCAGCGTTGTGATGGCAGTCACACTAGTGGGGGCTGGGTAGTCTACAAGCACATCCTTATTCAGGTCCCTAGTCGTTGGATTATCGAGACAGGGCATCGATACTACGGAGTAGACTAGTGTGTACGCTTCTCATCCCAGTTGGGGAGATGGTCTGTCCCACAGCCGTCAGTACGTCGTACTGGAGATAGTATGCAGGTGCTCGTTAGGTTACGGGTACACCGAACAGGACTCACAGGGAATTGTTGGTTGGTTTTATACCAGTCGTCAGTGAACAGTTCCCAGGTGACATGAGTACAGCATAGTCCGCAGACTTGACACTGCTACTTCGCCTCGAGTGTGTCCCACTGTTCTTAGATTGCTACCCTACCACGGCTCAAAGGAGTCGTGCAAACAGGTAGCAGTTGGGTGCAGTCCCGAGCACTTGGAGGCAGTGGCGGTTAGACAGGATTCGTCTCTCCCGGTATTGGGGGTTGATATCGCGCTGTGTCAGAGAGCCATTACGCAAAGTCCCTGGCCAGGGCAAGCGAGATTTGCTGGTAGGTTCCAGTAGTTTCTCAGGGTGTAATGGGCTTCGCTCCGACATGACTTATACCGCTATTAGGGGACTGACGCTTGCCGCCCCCTAGGCCCGATATGCGATAGTCTTAGACGAACGGACCGGACTGTACGGAGATTGTCACATCAGACTCAGTAGGAGTTCGGATGGGTTTCCTCATTGGCCTTCTTATCGACATCTACCTGGGGACCGTTACGTACAGCTAGTGCCGCTTGCGGTCTGTGGTTAAACCCACTGCCAGCGTAGTAGTCGAGTCTCTAGAGTCCCACACAGAGAGTTTCCCTACTCTGGGCGAAACGATATAGAGGTCGTATGGTTTTACGACAAGGGTTCGGACGCATACGTGTGTTTACGCACGTACGACTTTCGGACAGTTTTTACCAGTCGTCTTTGGTTTAAGCCAGTTACTGGTATCCGGTTATTGGATTTATACAGTCTAAAGTTTTTCCGTATTTTTGCGGAAAGGAGGGGCGTTCTCGTAATTGCGCGAGAAGCTTATAGAAGGTGGTGACTAAGGGGGTTTAGGTGGCATATACAATGAATGTGATTAGTGAGTCATATGGATGATTCATCCATGTCATTAATGCATCATAAATGCTTAATGACTCATGGAGATGAATCATCACTAGATATTATCAAGCATGGTTGTTAAATTGATTTATTTTCTTTTCTTGATAAAAAGAAATGCTTGATATATATTATCATAATTCATTATTCTCACTTCATTATTATGTTCACCTTCTCTCTCCTCAAGCTCTCCCTCTTCAAACCCTAATCCTCCCCTCTCATGTGTTGAGTACAAGGATTAGTTAGACTTATTAAACCATAACCCTCACTCTATTTCACCTAGCTTATTTGATTAGCACTTAAAGAAGTTTAGTTGCCTCAAGTTTAGAGGCTAAGCTTGGAGTAAAGCTCTCGGGTGGATCGTCTACTACTTCGAGAAGGCCGAGGAGGAGGTGGAGTTCGTAAAGACGAAGGACACGGTTCTTTAGGTATAATCCCTTTACATAGTAGTTGTTAACTTCTATGTTTGATGTTAGTTATCGTTTAGCTTCGATTCTTGCGGTTAGTCGATGTTTAAGCAAAGAACAAGATCGTTTTTCATATTTCTGCCTCCCCACAAGTCATGGGGTGTTGTACATCGACTTACACTTGGAATCTTCCATACTGAATCTTTTCAGTATAGTGTCGATGTACCTGGACTGTGAAAGTCCTAAAATCCTCTTGGATCTGTCACGGTAGATCCGGATCCCCAGAATGTATGAGGCATCACCCAGGTATTTCATGGAGAACCTGTATGACAAGAATCCTTTGACAGATTGTAGCATAGGAATGTCATTTCCTATTAAGAGAATGTCATCCACGTATAAAACGAGGAATACTACAGTTCTCGCTACAAATCTACAATAGATGCATGGTTCATCTGGATTTTTGATAAAGCCAAATTCCTTGACCGTCTCATCAAAACAGGTGTTCCAACTCCGCGATGCCTGCTTTAGTCCATAAATGGACTTAAGCAACTTGCACACCTTTCCGCTTCTCCCACTCTGAATGAAACCCTCTGGCTGGTCCATATAGACACACTCTTCTAGATGTTCATTTAGAAACGCGGTTTTTACGTCCATCTGCCAAATCTCATAATCGTAGAAGGCAGCAATGGCAAGAAGGATCTGAATGGATTTCAGCATAGCTACTGGAGAAAAGGTTTCGTCATAGTCCAAACCAGGTCGCTGACGAAAACCTTTTGCAACCAGTCTAGCTTTATAGGTCACAACCTGTCCATCTACACCAATCTTCCTTTTGAAGATCCACTTGCATCCTACGGGTTTTACCCCATCTGGAGCAACGTCCAACGTCCATACTTTGTTGGTGTACATGGACTCCATTTCCGTCCGCATTGCATCCAGCCATTTTACTGAGTCGATGCTCTGAATGGCTTGCTGGAAGCTAGTAGACTCATCACAATCTATGATGCAATCCTCTCTATCCCCGTCAATAAGAAAACCGTAGTATCTCTCGGGCGGATGAGACTGCCTACTACTCCTGCGGAGTGGCATGGGAATGTCCTGATCTTTCGAACCCTCTGGTTCTACTAAGCTTTCAGTAATAGCTCGTGGTTCTGGAATTTCTTCCAGTTCTATTGCGCTCCCACTTATTTCTTTTTCTATGAACTGGTGTTCTAGAAAGTGGGCATGGAGAGAAACAAAAACCTTTTGTTCCTCTTCGCAATAGAAGAAATATCCCTTGGAGTTCTTTGGATATCCCATAAACTTGCACTGTACTGAGCGTGCCTCGAGCTTGTCCGCATGCTGATTTTTGACAAATGCTGGACATCCCCATGTCTTAATGTGATTAAGACAGGGTCTCTTCCCACACCACATCTGATATGGTTTAGTAGGCACAGTCTTAGTAGGAACTCGGTTCGAAAGGTATGCAGCTGATTCTAGCGCATATCCCCAGAACGATCGCGGCAACTCAGCGTTACTAATCATGGACCGTACCATATCCAATAGGGTTCGGTTCCGTCTCTCCGATACACCGTTATGTTGCGGAGTGTATGGAGGAGTAAGCTGAGAGAGAATTCCATTCTCTTTTAAGTAACCCAGGAACTCGGCACTCAAGTATTCACCACCTCGATCAGATCTTAGTGTCTTGATACCTTTGCCTGTTTGTTTTTCTACTTCATTCTTTTATTCCTGGAATTTTTCAAAAGCCTCGGATTTATGTTTCATTAAGAAGACATAACCGTACCTTGAAAAGTCATCCGTAAAAGTAATGAAGTTAGAATAACCGCTTTGTGCATGCGTAGACATTGGACCGCACACGTCGCTGTGTACGAGTTCCAAGAGCTCGCACGCTCTTACTCCGTGTCCAGTGAACGGAGTCTTTGACATCTTTTCTTTGAGACAGGATTGACAAGTTGCATACGATTGATATTCGAACGGATCCAAATATCCTTCTGCATGTAACTTAGTCAATCTTCTCTCATTGATGTGACCCAGTCTACAATGTCATAAGAAAGTTTTATTGATTTCTGGAGACTTTCATTTGTGTGTATTCTGAACATTGAAAATCTGTGGTTGGTTTAATACGTATATACCGTTGTTTAATGTACCTGACCCAATCAAAACATGATTAAGGTGAATGTTCACTACATTACTTACAAATGCAAATTCATAACCTTCTTTAGATAATAAAGATACAGAAATGATATTACAGGTTGCATTTGGTACAAAATAACAACTACGCAAAACCAAAAAGTGTCCATCTGACATTCCCAGGTGATAGTCCCCTACGGCCTCAGCACCCATGCTAGCTCCGTTTGCAACTCTGAGGGTCATGTCACCTGCTTTCAAAAACCTACGCTTTCTCAACGCCTGCAAAGAATTACAGATATGAGATCCTGATCCGGTATCCAATACCCATGATGTAGAGTTTATTGATAGACAGTTTTCAATAACATACACACCTGAAGCTGAAGCCGCAACTTGCTTCAGATCCTGGGTTCTGGCCTTCCAAGACTTGCAATCCTGTTTCCAGTGTCCACTTTTGTGACAGTAGAAGCATTCTTCCTTCCCCACCAGCTTTCCCGCTACCTTTGTTGCCTTTCTTTTTCCCTTCGTATCCACTTTACTGACACCGCCTCTTGGTTTGGCGGGGGCTTTCTTCTTCTTGCCCTTGGCTTTCGCCCTGGACCTAGAAGAGGAAGATCCTCCTACAAACAAAGTGGATGTCTCCCTACCTTTCTGTAGGGTGCCCTCTGCACTCCTCAGCGTGTTGAGGAGCTCTGAAAGTTCAACTTCCTTTTCCTGTAAGTTGAAGTTCAGGATGAACTGGGCGTAAGTGGAAGGAAGAGACTGGAGAATCCAGTCCGTATAGAGCTCATTCTCAAAGTGGTCCCAAGTTCCGCGAGCTCCTCTATGTAGCCAATCATCTTAAGCACGTGTTTCGCTACCGATGATTCGACGGCCAACCTTGCCGAAAACAACTTCTTCGACACTTCGTATCTGGCGATACGAGACTGCTCTCCATACAGTTCTTTTGTATGAAGAAATATGGACTCTAGGTCCATATTTTCGTGCCTCCTCTGATGTTCGTTGTCCATCGAGGCAAGTACGAGGCATTTGGCCTTCACGCAATCTATTTCCCAGGTCTTACGGATTTCCCTATCCGCGACACTGGTTTTGGGACCTGGGACAGAGGGAGCTTTTGTGGTAAGGAGATACCCCAACTTGTCGTAAGTGATTGCCATCTTGACATTCCTGAGCCAATCTTTGTAGTTTGGCCCTGTCAGTATGTTTTTATCTAGTAATAACTTAAGTACGGTCATCTTGAATGGTCGCTGCAATTAGGAGACAGAAAAGAAACACTTTAGCATGATGCTCTTGCAAGTTTAGAGTGGTTTTTAGTTTGTCTAAACAGGATGGCTCCCACTGTCTCTCGAATCCCTTCTCAAACCATAAAGAAAGAATTAGTCGGGATCAATCTCACCGTACAACACTTGCTTAACCGTTCAGCCAGGCTAGTGTCGGTACTTCGAGGGAGGTTTTCCAACGCTTTCGCGAAGTTCCTTAATTAAGTAACCTCTTTTCCCTGTGGGCGTAGCCCCGCTAACACCTTTCTAGACACCTACTAGGTTTATAGCATTGATCGTTAAGTGAGAGTTTTCCCGAGGAGTAGCATATACTCACAGTAGGATCGGGATCAAAATATCATCGCATGATAAAACCGATGGAATCCTACCAGAATTATCACACTCCAAATGGTATGCAGTGCTAGCAAGTTTCAGTACTTATGAAACTCCCGATGTGGATTTTTGCCCCATGCTCTTATGACCTTGACTTTGGCCAAAAGATCATAAGTCACATGTCAAGTTCTACCCGTCATTCTCCTGGTTAATTTGGACCCACCCTTACCTACCCTTGACTTTGGCCAAAATGGCCGCACGACTGTCCCAAACCAACGCATCTATCTATGCTTCACATGAATACCCAATATCTACCAATCACTATGCCTTGACTTTGGCCAAAATACATAGCTTGAATACTTTTCGACCATTCATATGGAATGACGGAGGGCTACGAATGGTTTTGGCGAAACCGCGAACGTAGTGAACATGATATAATCGATGGAACGAGATAGCTTTTAAAAGGAGTGGTTCAAGCTCCGCGTTTAAAAGTTTAGTTTTGAAAAGAACCGAGTGGTTTTCAAAGTGTTCCAATCGACTTTACTTAGTTTATTTTCTTGCATTAGTTCTTTTAATGCGTCCCATCATTTAATCCTACCATTGCAGAAAACAACCAAAATATGACGTACGCTTATGCCATTCGCATTCGCCACAGAGCCCCGT
Source organism: Agapanthus africanus (assembly GCA_030015575.1). Taxonomy (NCBI): domain Eukaryota; kingdom Viridiplantae; phylum Streptophyta; class Magnoliopsida; order Asparagales; family Amaryllidaceae; genus Agapanthus; species Agapanthus africanus. Next base: position 161,398,539 of record CM057343.1, read on the forward strand.
CATCACCCGTTAGGTTACTTAACTAACGACAGAGCGAGGGCTGGGCTAGCGCGGCTGTAAAACATAAGCAACGCCTAAATAGTTATTATATATAAATATATATAGCAATGATAGACATTACAGATCACAGATGAATACATTGGATATACTAGGAACCCGCAATCCGTTCGAGCCTGCAACGAAAATCGGATTACACGGTCGCGGTGAATAGCCAATACCCCACCCAAGACCCCTACGGGTGCGGCAAACTACCCGCCAAATATCCGAAGCGAAGCAACCTCCCTCAACACCGTGAGTAGACCACTCGGCACTTCGAGATACCCGGTAGTTTGGGCACCCCCTCCATGGGTCTATCCTAGGAGCAAAAATAGTAAAAAGAATTGTACAATGACGGCTACAACCCCGACCCGGTTGTGCGGCCATACAAATAATATTACATCAATTTACATATTACATGAATGGAAAGAAAAGAAAACTCTCGTCTTACAAAACCCCCGGCTATTCACCCGCGACAGTCCAACGCATTCATAAACACATACCATCAACAAACACAGATCACAGATATGTATAACCCCCACTAATCGACGTATAGCGATTAGCAGACGTTCAATACATATTAACATCACAGATATAACCCAATAGTCAAAGTGTAGTGAAGTTCGATCAAAAATACGGATTTATAGGCCCCCAAAAACAAATTTCTTTTCTGGAAAACCTGGGCACAAATAAACCATCTTAAAAATCCCAAAACTATGTCAGAAGAACACTGCACCAAACTCGATCCAGAACCGAGTCAACTCGGCCGCGGTTGTGCGGCAATAGCTTGCTATTGCCGCGGAACCGCGGCGCTTTGAACGATTCACTGGACCGGGTTTGGTGAGTTTCTTATAAAAACCCTGAGATGATTTTAGACGTATGATTTTTTATTTTTGGAGCAGAAAAAATTTCAACAGAAAGTTAGGGTTTTCATGTTTTGGTTTTGCGATTTTTCCTATCAAACTTCCATACACTTTACTACCCAGCTAGTTTATGTTTAGTTAGGCTCTGATACCAATGTAAGTCCACGTTGCCCACCCCGGTGCTTGCGGGGAGGCGGAAAACGGAATAAAAATCGGATTTTTATCATGCTAGGCAACATGGACTAACAAAAGAAGGATCTTTGCTAAACAAAAACTAACTAAAGCTAACTAGAAATTAGCTACATGGAAGAAAGGTTATACCTTGGGCTTTATGTCCTTCTCTCCTTGCTCCTTATAGTGAACGGAAGTGATCTCCTTGTCGTCTTCTTGAGTCGAAGAAGGATCTACCCGAGAGTCTCAACCTTTGGCTTCAACTCCAAGCTAGAAGCAACTAAAGTGCTAGAAGTGCTAATCTTAGTACCTTAGATGAGAGTAGAGATTATCAAGAAGAGGTTTTTCTCAAGCTCAAGTGTTTCTCAACACATGAGAGGGGAGAGCTTGAGGGAGAGGAAGAACAAGAGAGAGAAAGTATATGATAGAATGAGAGAATAAAATGAACCATTCTCTCATATATGGGTGAATTATGTAAATTGATAATTAGCAAGATAATTGCCATGGCTTAATCAAGACATGACCATTATCATTTCATTTTTAATGCAAATTGCAAGGATCAAAGAGCATCTTTTATATGAAATGATGATGGTTAAAGTGTCAACCTGGGTCAACAAGTCAAGAATGTCAAATGGTCAACAACCCTAACCATGCACAATTATATTAAACTAATATCAATTAATCATAATACACACATAAGCATTAGGGTTAATAAAATGACAATGTTCATTAACCCTAATTAAAGTCCTCTCCCTCTGTCTCAATCAACTGTGCATACGCACCCGTATTCGTGATCCGAGGAACTCGAATACAAAGAGATAAAACCAATCCCAAATCATATACTAGGATCTGGCTTAAACCAAAGCCCGCTAGTATAAGCTGTCCGGACAGCAAACGTGTACAAGTGCGCGGATGTGAACGAACCCTGTCGCAAAACCATGCGACCTCTACTCATTTTGCCTAAAGGCGAATAGCTCTCTGTGTGGGACTCTAAAGACTCGACACTACGCTGGCAGTGGGTTTAACCACAGACCGCAAGCGGCACTAGCTGTACGTAATGGTCCCCAGGTAGATGCCGATAAGAAGACTGACGAGCTGAACCCATCTGAACTCCTACTGAGCCTGTATGTGACAGTCTCCGTACAGTCCGGTCTGTTCGTCTGATACATCGTATGGCGGGCCTAGGGGCCGGTGAACGTTAGTCCCCTAATAGCGGTACAAGTCGTGTCGGAGTGTAGCCCAGAACACCCTGAGATAACACCGGAAACATACCAGTATATCTCGCTTGCCCTGGCCAGGGACTACTCGTGTAATGGCTCTCCTAGACACAGCGCGATGTCAACCCCCAATACCGGGAGAGACGAATCCTGTCTAACCGTCACTGCCTCCAAGTGCTTCAGGACTGCACCCAACTACTACCTGTTTGCACAACTCCTTTGAGCCGTGGTAGGATAGTAATCAAAGTACAGTGGGAGCACACTCGAGGCGAAGTGACAGTGTCAAGTCAGCGGACTAAGCTGTACTCATGTCACCTAGGAACTGATAACCGACGATAGGTATAATACCAACCAACAGTTCCCGACGAGTCCTGTCTAGTGTACTCGTAACCTAACGAGCACCCGCATACTTTCTCAAGTACGACGTACTGACGGCTGTGGGACAGACCGTCTCCCACGCAGGGATGAGAAGCGCATACGCTAGTCTACTCCGGAGTATCAATGCCCTGTCTCGATAGTCCAACGACTAGGGACCTGTATAAGGATGTGCTTATGGATTACCCAGCCCCCACGAGTGTGAGCGCCATCACAACGCTGGTAATCAAGCAAAGATCCTAAGGGCTCTACTAATATGTATATAAGCGATATGCTAAAAGAAACACATGCACATATTAAAGCAGAGACAAACCAAGTAGCATACTACCATTTCGAGCAAGATTGTATATACAACTGTGAATATCCCAAGCATCCATCAGGTAATATACATACTAGTATGATACAGTAATGGCCTCTAGGGCATATACACTAACACCCTAGTCGTGGGAGTTTCGAGACTGGGTATCGATACTCCATTAGTAGACTAGTGTATACAGTCGAGACCCCGACGAGGGGCGGTGGCCGGTCTCACAAGCCATTGGTGTCAGTTGGTTCACTTAAGATGTATACAGGTGCTCATTGGGTTATGAGTACACCGGACAGGACTCGCCGGGAATATGCTAGTTGGTATTATACCTGACGTCAGATAGCAGTTCCCTGGTGACATGTTTACAGGTTAGTTCATCGACCTGAGATCGTCATTTGTCTCGTGTGAGTTCCCACTATACATTGATTACTATCCTACCACGGCTCAAAGGAGTCATGCAAACAGGTTTTAGTTGGGTAAAGTCCCGAGCCACATGGAGGCAAGTGAGCGGATCGGCAAGGGATTCGTCTCTCCCGGTATTGGGGGTGAGATCGTGCTGTGTCTAAGAGAGCCATTACACAAAGCCCTCGGCCGAGGCAGGAGATTTACTGGTAGGTATTCCAGTAATATCTCAGGGTGTTCTGGGCTACACTCCGACACGACTTGTACCGCTTTTGGGGTCTGACTTTTACCAACCCCCTAGGCCCGCCATGTGATGCTCATAGATGAATGGACCGGACTGTACGGATATTGTCACTAACAGGCTCAGTAGGGTGTCAGGATGAGTTCGCTCATCGACCTCCCTTTTGGTCAATACCTGGTAGCCCGTTACGTATAGCTAGTATCTCTGACGTGCTAGTGGTTAAATCCACAGCCAATGTATTGACGAGTCTTTAGAGTCCCCCACAGACTGTTTCTCAAGTTTCGGGCGAAATGTTATAGAGGTCGTATGATATATGGTAGGGTTCGATCATATACGTGCGGTATTGCACGGATCATGATAGGGCGGATCATACTAGTGGGCTTTCGTTTAAGCCGGATCCTAGTATTAGATTTGTTGGATTAGTTTAGTCTCATCGCATTCGTATTCAGTCGGAATGCAGGTGCAGGTATGTATATACAGGTGAGGGGTATCCTTGTGATCCGTCACGAGTTTACTTTAGATGTTGCCGTATCTTTTTATTGTTGCAGTAATTTGGATTAATGTTTGCATATGGATATTATGAGCTAGAAATCATCATTTAGAGCATTTATGGTGACACATGTGTAGGGTTCCTAGGCACCCTCAAGAGGTCTCACAAGGCATCAACCATGCCAATTTCAAAAATTATGGTGCCGAGAAACCCTAGTGTACGGATCGTTTGCTAGAAAACTAGGCGAAAAGATAACTAGTTAATAATTAACTAAGAGATACGGAAATACAACCTTTGCAGATCCGGTGCTCCACCTCCTTTGCTCCGCAACGAAGTCCTCTCCGCTGTCCAAATCGAAATCCGGGCTCTTTCGTCGGCTTCGTCGGAGAAAAAGCATACTAGGTCGTCGATGTCCATGCCGAAGATGATCTACGTCGAGGCATCGCTAGATCAAGCTCCACCTTCACCAAGTCTTGAAAACTTGTGAAGGAAACACACTCTACTACTTGGCAAGAGGTAGAGGATGAAGAAATAGGAAGTGGGTAGACTTTAGTTTTGGATTTCTCACTCAAATTCATCACTTGCCATTGATGGAGGCAAGCTTTCTTCTTGAGTTCAAGGAAGAAGAAGAAGAATATTATGATAAGATTAATTAGAAAAGAAAAGAATAATCATTCTTATCATAAAAGTAACCATGGTAAAGTGTAGAGAATTAACTTAGGTTAAATGAATGGTTAGGGTCAAGGTTTCATGAAGCTTCAACTAAACAACAAAAAAAGCCACCATTCTTTTTCTCTTTTCCATTCATTTTCCAAAATGAATAAATAGATAAAGGAAAAGAGAAAAGGAAATAAAACCCTAATCATAAGTTTAAACATGGTTTAATTCTTTACACTTAACCAAGTAAACATGTATCATCAAACATGATACAAACAAGTGCACAAAATTATATCGCATATACAATGCGCACATCCGAGTGAGAAAATCCATTTAAAGTGAACCGATACTAGTTAATGCAAAGTAATATATCAAATATATAATTATGCATCAAATCATTAAATCAACACTTGATTTAACGATCCGGTCATATCGCATATAACCGACTAGTATCATTAGTAACAACTTATCGAATCAACACTTGATCCGATAACCCGGCTATATCGCATATAACCGATCAATGTCACATCGCGAGAATCAAATACAGTATCACATACTGGTATCATTCTCGGTCCCGCACATATCTCATACGCGCTCCTATTTCGTTTCGCTTGAGCCAGGAAACCTCTGTGTAGGACTCTAAAGACTCGTCAATACGCCGGCAGCAGGTGATGATCATATCAAACACCCACAAGCCGCAAGCGGTCTGCTAAACGTAACGGCCACCCGGGTATTGAGCGATTAGAAGATCGACGAGCAAGCCCGCTCATACTCCTGTGAATCCAACCAGTAACACTACCGTACAGTCCGGTCTGATCGTCTGATATGTCGCATATCTCGCCTAGGGGTGGTAAACGTCAGACCCCAATAGCTCGATAAGTCGTGTCGATATGAGGTCTATAACAATTCGAGAAACTACTGGTAACACTTACCAGTAAATCTCAGCAACCCTGGCCAGGGATTTCCTGTTATAGCCAATCGAACACAGCGCAACATCAACTCCCTATACCGGGAGAGACGAATCCCCTCCTATCACTCATTGCCTCCATGTGACTCGGGACTGTACCCCAAAACCACCATTTTGCACGCCCTCCTGGACGTGGTAAGATGGAAATCAAAGCTCAGTGGGAACCAGACAAGACTCTATGACGATCTCGGGTCAACAGACTACTCTGTACCAGTGTCACCAGAGAACTGCCATCTGACGTGAGGTATAATACCATCTGGGAGTTCTCGGCGAGTCCGTCCAGTGTACCCAGTCTCTACTGAGCACCCGTATATCATCTCTGATGTCAAACACCAATGGATATGGGATCATCCATCGCCCATCTGTATGGGTCGAGAAGGTATACGCTAGTCTACTCTGGTATATCGATGCCCCGTCTCGATACACCCACGACTAGGGACTTTCAAGGATGTACTTATGGACTACCATGTCCCCACTAGTATGATCCGCATCATAGTCTAGGTAGTCAAGTACAGATCCTAAGGGCTTTACCAACATGTAACAGAGAGACAAACAGTGTACACGTTAAGGTAAAGATCAACCAGATAGCATACTATCATGTCGAGCAAGAAAGTCCTCCCTATATATGTCCCAGCATCCACTACAATATACATCCTATGTATAGTAATGGCCTCTAGGGCATACATATAACTAACAATCTCCCACTTGCACTAGGGCCATCTGTAGCAGTGGTTGTAGTATCTCATACTCAACCATTCCTTAAAGTCTCTCTCTGGGAACAGGCCTTTGTGAGTGGATCCGCTGTGTTGTCCTCTAAGCCTACTCTCCTAACCTCGATCTCCCTGGAGATCAACCATCTCCATGATCAAGTGATACTGCCATAGAATATGTCTGGATCACTGATGGGACCGGCGTTCCTTGGCATAAGCCACAACTCCATTGTCACACAATGGGAGGAACATAGTTCATCTCATGAACCAATATACACCCAAACAGCCTCTTTGGTAGCATCTTAAGTAGCGATGTATCGAGCCTTTATCGTCTAGTATGTCACGGTATCCAGCTTGGAACTCTTCCAACATACCGTCCCTTCACTGAGGGTAAAGACAATGCCTGTGACTGACATTCAGTCGTCTTTATCACCCTGGAACACTTCCAGTGATTCTCCCCAGGATCGATTGATACCATCTCACTACATCTAGTGAGTATCCTAATATCCAATTAAATCTATCTCATAGATCCAAAACTCTGGATTTTAGGAGGTATCATTTTGATCCTATATGGAGAATCATAGTGATAAACGGAGATTGACCGAGCGTAGCATAGGAAACTCTTTCCCTATCAAGAGTATGTCATCCACGTACTCTACCAGGATCACCACCATACTCCCTACTACCCTTTTGTTTATACAAGGTTCATCTACTATTTTGATGATGTCAAACTCTTTGACTAATCCATCAAAACAGATGTTCCAACTCCGCGATGCCTGCTTTATCCTATAAAGCATCTTGCACACGTTTCCGCTGCTCCCACTGTCTACGAAGCCCTCTGGCTGTGTACTTATAGACGCACTCTTTTAAATCAATATTTAGAAAAGCAGTCATGACACCCAACCACCAGATATCGTAGTTATGGTATGTAGCCGTGACAAGTAGGATCTGGATGGACTTAAGCATAGTTTCTAGAAAAGGTTTCATCATTATCCATGCCTGGTCGATGACGAAAACCTTTAACAAGTCTAGCTTTGAAAGTCTCAACTTTTCCATGTACACCAAGTAATCTTCTCAAGATATACTTGCTCCTGATGGGGATTTAACCCTTCAGATATAGCAACTAAAGTCCATACTTTGTTGGTGTATAAGGATTCCATCTCAGATCGCTAAGCATCCAGCCATTCTAACAGAGTCTTACTCCTGATGGCCAGCTCGAAACTAGTTGGGTCATCATCTCATGATGCAATCCTCGCTCCCACTGTCATAGAGAAACCGAAGTATCTCTCAGGCGGGTGAGGAACCCTACTAGATCGGCGGAGAGGCTGAGGTTCGTTGGAATCTACTGAATCCTTTGGTTCTACTAAATCATCTGCTGTTGTTTGCATAGCTGGAACCTTTCCAGTTGTACATAACAGATCTTGCCTCGAGCTTGTCCGGATTTTGCTTTTCAGACATAGGCTGGACAACCCCAAATCTCAACTAACTTGAGAGATGGGCTCTTCCCTTATCATATCACATATGAAGCGGTAGGCAACTTATTTGATTGGAACCCTATTCAATAGGTATGCAGCTTCTCAAGTGCATAACTCCCAAAAGGAAATAGGTAACTCAGTAGTACTTATCATAGAGCACACGATATCTAATATTGTGTGATTGCTCCGCCCCGATACACCGTTGTGCTGTGGTGTATTCAGAGAGGTAATACTGAGAGAGAATCTCATTTTCCTTTAGAATAGTCCAAGGATTCCATGCACAAGTATTCTCCTCCCTGATCTCATCATAGGACATAATACTTATACCGGGTTATTGGTTCTCTACTTCTAACTTATATTCTGTGAATACCTCAAAAGGTTCGGACTTATGTTTCAACAGGAACATATGACTGAATCTTGAGAGATTATCAGAGAATATAATGAAGTAAAAAGAACCGGTCTTGGCATGTGTAGACAGGGGACCTTTGTACATCAACATGTATCATCCCAAGAGTTCACTAACTCTTTCTCTGTTTCCAATAAACGGAGCTATGGTCATCTCATCTCTGTGACATGACTGGCAAGTTTCACAAGATGTAAATTCAAACTAATTTAAATATGCATCTTTATGAAACTCTAGCTAGTCGGGTCGCATTGATATGACCTAGTCTACAATACCTCAAGAAGAATTCGTTCATTTCTGAACTCTTCCTCTTTTGTGTGTTCCGTATACTAAGAACTGTAGTTTGATTTAGAATATTAATGCTTTTATATAACGTGCCTGATCCGATCAACTTTTGATATAGGAAATGTTCAAAACATTATCCAACAATACAAAATTTTATCATTTCTTTACTAATAAAGAGATAGATATGATTTTGTATATCAGGTTCGGTATCTAATAACATTCGTTCAGAATCAATGTATTGACAATACAGGGTGACAGTGACCAACAGACTTGGCTGCAACACTTGCCCCGTTTTCTGCCTCATGAAACTTTTCACCCGTTCTCAGTTCTCTACCTTTCTTGAGCCCTATGTAACATATTACATATCTGGGATCCTGATCTGGTATCACATACCCAGGACGTAGAGGATACAGAGAAACAGTTCTATATAATGAACACACCCGAAGATGATGCATCAGCATGCACTCTCTTCGTTTGGGCGGCACGGGAAATCTGGTATTCCCCAATTTCCTGCTCTGTCTTATAACAATTATAAGTTGGAGCGGGACCAACGTTCCCCAGCTCAGTATAACAAGCGAGTTCGGTCAATATTCCGTTTTATTATCTTGATTAAGGCGTGACATGATCGCTACCAGGAGAGAGAGAGAAGAAAACACTCAGCGTGCGCTCTTGCAAGAATAGATTGGTTATTATTTTATCTAATCAGGATGGCTCCCACTGCTTTTTATCAAATCTTCCTTCAAACCCTAAAAGGAAAGACTAGCCGGGATTAATTACACACTACAAGTTCGCCAATCTTTCAGCCAGGCCAGTGTCGGTACTTTGAGGGAGGTCCCCCGTGCTTTCGCACGAACCTAATTAATGTAAACCTCGTTTTCCCAGAGGCGTAACCCCATTGACACCTTTCTAGACACCTACATGATCGGCTAATTGTAATATGTAAAACACTCCCAGGAGTAACTCTTACTCGCAGCGGGTATCGGGATTCAACTATCTCATAGAAGGTATGCAATCTCATTGCAAATTTCAACACTTGAAATTCCCGATAATATTTTGCCCCAAGCGATCTATGACCTTGACTGAGTCAACAAATCATAGACCACAAGTAAAGTTCAACCCGTCATTTCTCGATTGAATTAAACCCACCCGCACGACCCTCGACTGAGTCAACAAGGCCGCACGACTACCCTAATCCAATCGCATCATATGCTTTGCAGATAAGCACTAATCAGCTACCGCACACTACGCCTTGACTGAGTCAACAAACGTAGCACGAATACTAACTAGGACTTATCTGAAATGACGGAGGGCTATGTCAGGTTTTTAAGAAAACCTTTTGCGTAATGAACTTTATATCGTTGTAGAATCAAATGATTTTGAAATGGAGTGTTTTTGAGGCTTTTCTAGTTTTGCTAAAGGAGTCACTCCCGGTGAAGGGATCGTCGGTCCTTTCCTCGTCGAATGAGGTGCGGGATATATCATATATATCGCTATGCAAAGCAGAAACTATAGAAGCTATCAAAAGACAAACCGAATGTGTAGCATCTGCCAGTTATTGCTAAAGGAGTCACTCCCGGTGAAGGGATCTCGGTCCTTTCCTCATCGAATAAGGTGCAGGATATATCACATATACCGCTGTGCAAAGCAAGAACTGTAGCTACCTGTTTTAATTTTGAAATTCGATTCTACAACATCTTAGGTTTCTTTTATTTCATTAATCACATTAATGAAGTCCCATCATATAAGTACCTAAACATCACAGATAAATACGACGTACACTTATGCCATCCGCATTCGCCTCGATGTCGCCTCGTGCACCGTTAGGTTAGGTAACTAACGGCAGAGCGGGGCAGGGCTAGCGCGGGTGTAAAACATAAGTAACGCCTATATAATATATCATATATACTATATACTGTATCTATCACAGAACATCACATGATCACATCACAGATATCGCAGCAGAAGAAACATATGAAATATTGGATATACTAGGACGTCCTTGTTTTCAATACGAGCCAGTATAAAACACGGATTCCACGGTCGCGATGAATAGCCAAACCCACACCCCTAGACCCCTACGAGAGCGGCAAGCAACCCTACCAATTCTAGAGTTAGGAGACCCGGCCTCGACTCCTCGAGTTGGTCTCCCACTGGACTCCAGAACCCGGTTACTTGTGCCCTCCTCCTTGGGTCTATCCTAGTGCGGAAAAGTAAATAATATACAAAGGGTGACTACTTCCGCAACCTGGAAGCGCCCCAATAAAAGAATATTACATACAAGTTTTTACATGAATGAAAATGAAAAACACTCATCTCACATAAAAACCCCCGGCTATTCAAACACGACGATCCAATATAACATATCCAGCAACACATAATATCACATGTCATCAACGTAAGTAAACATGCGTATCCCAGTTGTCGTTGACATATAGCAACGAAACCGGCGATATCACATATTACACTTACGGTCACAGAAAAGAAAGTGTAAAACTACAACAGTTGGAATCCGCAACCACCTCAGACATCGCATGCCTGACCAAATGAATTCCTTAGACATCACATGCCTAACAATTATAAACCCCGCATTTTAGTCTCATTATCGAAAACTCTTTTCAATATCAAGTCGGGCAATTCAACAAGATTCCCGACATTCTGATCGAATACTCGTCGCAAACTTCAGTAGACGGCCGCACCCCCGATACCGTCGACGAAGTGCACCAAGGCGGAACACCGCTACCGTGAGCATCCGAACGGATGCTTTCGGCGACAGGGTTCTCCTACAGTCACTTGGTCGGGGCTATGGGGTGTAGCTGTCTATTAAGTTTACCCGGCGAGTATCCGCGTACGCTACGTGATTGAGACGGACTTTTGATCACATCAAAATTCCGTGGCAACCGATCAAGTGAGACTAAAGTGCTATGTTTATAACATTCATTTAGTTATCTCATAACTTATTGTGAATTCCAATTATTGTATCACATTCCGGATAAGATAGAAAATGTTAAACTTTTCGATAGAACAATCGAACACCCAAGTTTTCCCGATCAACCGAATGAAATAAGTTCAAAGACATTCACTTCATGCCTCAATACCAACGGTCCAGCCGTAGAAGGGTCAAGCTAACGCCTCACATGTGGCACGCCGTACTGCCCCAAACCCTAAGGTTCAAAGGGCAGTTCAAGACGGTCACATAATCGAGTTAAGGTTTGTTGTCTTCTAGAGAGACCATCGCGTTACCTGCACTACTCAGAACGTCCTTAAACCACGGAAAAATCCAACACTTGGAAATTTTCCAGCAGGGGAAAAAGTGGGTATTTATGTCCAGTCGAAATTTTTAACATATTCTAAAATATCTGAAAAACACATAGACAAAATTAGACAATCCGATCGAATGTACGAACTCCTAATACAACCCAAAAAACTCAACTCTTGATTTCAGATAAAAAAAAATTCCCAGGAAAACCAGCACTGCAAAATAGGAATTACTGTGCAAAATTGAATGCCTAATAAGACAAAACGGCCACGGAACCGCCGCATTAGCATGCTAATGGCGCGGTTACGCCGCACTTTTGAGGGATCATTAGTTACTTTTTGCATCGTAATTCTTAGAATTTCCTGCTGATTTTTCTGCATATTTTTAATTCTCAAAAATCCACGAAAACAGAAAATGTCCAGAGAGCACTTTCAAGTCGGGGTTTCGGGTCGATCGGACTTCTAACTCCGTCTACGCATCGCCTAAGGCTCTAGCTAGGCTCTGATACCACTGTAGGGTTCCTAGGCACCCTCAAGAGGTCTCACAAGGCATCAACCATGCCAATTTCAAAAATTATGGTGCCGAGAAACCCTAGTGTACGGATCGTTTGCTAGAAAACTAGGCGAAAAGATAACTAGTTAACAATTAACTAAGAGATACGGAAATACAACCTTTGCAGATCCGGTGCTCCACCTCCATTGCTCCGCAACGAAGTCCTCTCCGCTGTCCAAATCGAAATCCGGGCTCTTTCGTCGGCTTCGTCGGAGAAAAAGCATACTAGGTCATCGATGTCCATGCCGAAGATAATCTACGTCGAGGCATCGCTAGATCAAGCTCCACCTTCACCAAGTCTTGAAAACTTGTGAAGGAAACACACTCTACTACTTGGCAAGAGGTAGAGGATGAAGAAATAGGAAGTGGGTAGACTTTAGTTTTGGATTTCTCACTCAAATTCATCACTTGCCATTGATGGAGGCAAGCTTTCTTCTTGAGTTCAAGGAAGAAGAAGAAGAATATTATGATAAGATTAATTAGAAAAGAAAAGAATAATCATTCTTATCATAAAAGTAACCATGGTAAAGTGTAGAGAATTAACTTAGGTTAAATGAATGGTTAGGGTCAAGGTTTCATGAAGCTTCCACTAAACAACAAAAAAAGCCACCATTCTTTTTCTCTTTTCCATTCATTTTCCAAAATGAATAAATAGATAAAGGAAAAGAGAAAAGGAAATAAAACCCTAATCATAAGTTTAAACATGGTTTAATTCTTTACACTTAACCAAGTAAACATGTATTATCAAACATGATACAAACAAGTGCACAAAATTATATCGCATATACAATGCGCACATCCGAGTGAGAAAATCCATTTAAAGTGAACCGATACTAGTTAATGCAAAGTAATATATCAAATATATAATTATGCATCAAATCATTAAATCAACACTTGATTTAACGATCCGGTCATATCGCATATAACCGACTAGTATCATTAGTAACAACTTATCGAATCAACACTTGATCCGATAACCCGGCTATATCGCATATAACCGATCAATGTCACATCACGAGAATCAAATACAGTATCACATACTGGTATCATTCTCGGTCCCGCACATATCTCATACGCGCTCCTATTTCGTTTCGCTTGAGCCAGGAAACCTCTGTGTAGGACTCTAAAGACTCGCTAATACGCCGGCAGTAGGTGATGATCATATCAAACACCCACAAGCCGCAAGCGGTCTGCTAAACGTAACGGCCACCCGGGTATTGAGCGATCAGAAGATCGACGAGCAAGCCCGCTCATACTCCTGTGAATCCAACCAGTAACACTACCGTACAGTCCGGTCTGATCGTCTGATATGTCGCATATCTCGCCTAGGGGTGGTAAACGTCAGACCCCAATAGCTCGATAAGTCGTGTCGATATGAGGTCTATAACAATTCGAGAAACTACTGGTAACACTTACCAGTAAATCTCAGCAACCCTGGCCAGGGATTTCCTGTTATAGCCAATCGAACACAGCGCAACATCAACTCCCTATACCGGGAGAGACGAATCCCCTCCTATCGCTCATTGCCTCCATGTGACTCGGGACTGTACCCAAAAACCACCGTTTTGCACGCCCTCTTGGACGTGGTAAGATGGAAATCAAAGCACAGTGGGAACCAGACAAGACTCTATGACGATCTCGGGTCAACAGACTACTCTGTACCAGTGTCACCAGAGAACTGCCATCTGACGTGAGGTATAATACCATCTGGGAGTTCTCGGCGAGTCCGTCCAGTGTACCCAATCTCTACTGAGCACCCGTATATCATCTCTGATGTCAAACACCAATGGATATGGGATCATCCATCGCCCATCTGTATGGGTCGAGAAGGTATACGCTAGTCTACTCTGGTATATCGATGCCCCGTCTCGATACACCCACGACTAGGGACTTTCAAGGATGTACTTATGGACTACCATGTCCCCACTAGTATGATCCGCATCATAGTCCAGGTAGTCAAGTACAGATCCTAAGGGCTTTACCAACATGTAACAGAGAGACAAACAGTGTACACGTTAAGGTAAAGATCAACCAGATAGCATACTATCATGTCGAGCAAGAAAGTCCTCCCTATATATGTCCCAGCATCCACTACAATATACATCCTATGTATAGTAATGGCCTCTAGGGCATACATATAACTAACAACATGCACAAGTGATGACTCATGGTCTCTTTTTTGTTCATGTGTCACATTATATGATGGATTTGTGAGTTGATTTGATGAGAGGAGAGAGGGGGGGCAGCCAAGGGCAAGGTTGGCTCTTGCATTATTCTCTTCTTGCTCTCATTATTCTTATTGCAACAACACAAAAAGAAAAGAGAGAGGAAACTCCTTCTTCTTCCTCTTTCTTCTCTAGCTCAAATCTCCATTAATGGCAACACCTCTAACCTCTATCCAAATCAATGGATGCAAGAGACAAAGTGATGACAAACATTCTCTACATCACCTTGGACATGTCGGCTAGCACACTTCGTGCCCGAGTTGCTTCGGATGAAGCAGGAGCCCGTAAAAAGAATAGATGATGTGGTGCCCTTTCCGACAAGGAGATCGAGACCGGAGATGCTGCGAGGAGCTTGGGATGGTGGCCAAAGACCGAAGGACACGGATCGATCGGTATAACCTTTCTATCCCTTCTCTAGTTTGCTAGTAGTAGGTTAATGGTTCGATCCGGGTTTAAACATACGATAGCGCCGGTTTCTAGTCTAGAAAAATTTTCGTTTCCCATTTTGGCCTCGGAAAGACGGCCGGGGCGCTACCGTAGTCTTACAGTGTCAGTAAGGGACACTGGTATTTTCCCATGCTGATGATTTTTGCATAAGGTTTTATTATATCATCCCACACTCAGGATTATTTTAATATGCATTTCTTCATGTAGTTGTAGTACCCTGATGATGTACCTTTACATGACTGTTGCATATTCATATTGCCATACTTATGCTGTCAGATTACATGTGATAGATTAATCATTGTTCGTGCATAGTTGCGATTACAGTATGATGTTAATTACTATTCACGAGTTGGAAACTCACCCCCGTTGTGCCACAGTGTTTTGCAGGACTTACTCTCAGAGTAGTTGCGGCATGGCGTCTTATCATCTTTACTTTTGCAGATACCGCTACGGTTGGCTGTGAGGCCTTTGCTTTTAGGTGGGTTTGCGGTTATCCGTTTGTACATTGTATATCTTTTTGTTAGATCTAGTATTCACCATCTACCACTTCTTGTATTTGACTTAGAGACGAGTTGTGAGGATTCGGTGTTGTATTATTATTTTGGTGACTTTGGGTGTCATGCTCGTGGGAGTCGGTCTTGTTGTAGAGTTTTACTTCTTTATACAGTTTTCATTTATATTTCTTCGCGACGGCATCGTATTTATAACTTGTGGTGGTTGTCTCCGCCGTTGGGCGTGAGTTTCTCCCATTTGGGATGCTTTATATTTATTCTATGTTGTACCCGTTTTCGGGGATAGTTTTTACAAAGGAGGTGCTGCCAAAATTTTCAAGAAAGAAAACTAGAGTTAAAGATTTTACTTGAGATTTTCCCGAATGATTTAAACTATATTTTTCTCCGCTTATCCAGTTTTGGGTGGTTTAGATTTCTGGGTTTTCGCTTACTTAATTTGCGTACGCCTGTAGACGTTACGTAGTTTAAGTGCCGGTTACGGGCCAATTTTTTGGGTCGTGACAACGTTGGTATCAGAGCACTAGGTTTTAGCTTTCGGAGTGTAGGATGACCTTGGTATGATGGAGTAGGTAGCTTAAGCAGAGTAACGTAGCGTGTGTATGTTCCGCAGCATACTTACGACATGGTACTGTGCCTATGTGACCTTAGGACTTATTGATTGAAATTCTTCCGTGATTTATATACATCCTTGTGATTCGATTTCCGTGTCCTTATCGAATCTTGTTTCAATTTCCATCTTATATGCCGCCGAAGACTACGAGGGCACAAAGAGTGGCCGCGAGGGCCGGGGTCAGAGTTGATTCATCCGAGGCGAGGACTGACCAGGACAGTACGCCTGTTGTACCGGAGCACATTGCTATGTTCGGAGATGGTATGCAGGACCTGCGCCAGATGATGGGGATTTTTGTTGAGGCCATTCGAGCGCAGGGGCAGGCAGTTGTTCCACCCATTACAGGGACCACGATGGTACCTACTGCTCCGGCAGTCATAGTTACAGCTCCGGAGGTTATTACCATGTCACTGATAGAGTTCATGAGGCTGAGGCCTCCGGTGTTCAATGGCACAGATGCAGCTGAGGATCCGCAGTTGTTTATCGACCGGATGGCCAGGATTTGTCATTCGCTCCGATGCTCCGACGAAAGATGGGTGGAGTTCGCGAGCTTCCGTCTCGAGGGTCTAGCCTAGAAGTGGTGTGAGTCCTTAGAGAGGGGCAGAGCTGCAGGTCTTGTTCCTATGACCTGGGCTGAGTTTGTGACGGTGTTTCTCGGCCGTTTTCTTCAACCGAGCGTCATGGATGCGCCAGCGCGCAGATTCGAGTCGTTACGCCATACTCCGGGGATGACGGTGTCGGAGTATGATGTGCTGTTTACCGAGCTGTCTGTGTATGCTCCGTACTTGGTAGCGACTGAGAAGATGAGGGTGAAGAGGTTTGTTCGAGGCCTGCTTACCCAGTTGTTCCTCGCCATCAGTATTCAGCATTGTGACACATATGCGGCAGCGGTGGATGCAGCCCTATTGGTAGAGGAGCATCTTTCTGAATCTTCGGTTGTTCCGGAACCGAAGAGGGCTCGTACTGGTGTGCCAGCACAGAGACAGAGTTTTAGACGCCGTGATAGATTCCGTATAAGTACTGGGGATAGTGGAGGCTCGGGACCAGGCCAGTTATTTAGCTCTTATCCCCAGGAGGGTCAGCGGTCTTCATCTGGATGTTACCAGTGCGGGAGTTTATATCATCGGGTTCGAGATTGTACTGAGAAACTTGAGGGCAAGGCAGCTGTACCCCTGGTTACCTTACCACCTTCTCCGCCTCTGAGAGCGTTGCCTCTTATGCCTGTTGTTGCGCCGCGTCAGACTCCTGCTCAGAGAGGTCGTGGCCGAGGTGGTTTTGTGCCGAGAGGATGAGGTGGTGGAGGCAGAGGACAACCAGTAGTTGGTAGAGGGCAGGCTCGGGTTTTTGCCTTGACCCACCAGGACGCGCAGGCGTCCAATGCTGTGGTTTCAGGTACCCTTTCTGTATGTTCTTTTGATGCTCATGTTCTATTCGATCCAGGATCTACGCATTCGTATGTTTCTACGCACTTCGTGCCAAGGTTAGGCCGAGAGTCGTGTTTGCTAGATCAGCCGCCTGTCGTGACTACTCCTGTTGGCGAGTCGTTTGTTGCGCGACACGTGTTTCGGTCGTGTGCTGTCCGTAAAGGTGACAGAGATCTATCCGTCGACTTGATCCTTCTTGAGATTTTGGACTTCGACGTTCTGCTGGGCATGGACTGGTTAGCTACTTGCTACGCGTCCGTCGACTGCCGCGAGAAGACTGTTAGGTTTTGTTTTCCCGGCGAGTCAGTGTTTGTTGTGCAGGTGGACCGTAGTGCTGCCCCTCACAGTTTGATTTCTGTCCTTTTCCTTAGTCGGCTTTTGAGGAGAGGATGTTGGGGATTCTTGGCTTTCATTCATAATACTGGAGCCACAGTGGAGTCGTTGGACCAGGTTCCTACCGTGCGAGTGTTTCTTGACGTTTTTCCAGATGAGTTACCTTGGATGCCGCCAGAGCGCGATATTGAGTTCTGCATTGATCTGATTCCTGGCACGGAGCCTATTTCTTTACCGCCTTATCGGATGGCACCGGCAGAGCTTAGAGAGCTTAAAGATCAATTGCAAGAATTGCTTGATAGGGGACTTGTACGTCCGAGTGTTTCGCCGTGGGGAGCTCCTGTTCTGTTTGTCAAGAAGAAGGACGACAGTTTGAGGTTGTTTGTGGATTATCGTCAATTGAACCGAGTTATGGTGCGGAATAGGTATCCTTTACCTCGCATTGATGATTTATTTGATCAGCTCCAGGGTGCGAAACATTTTTCTAAGATTGATTTTTGTTCTGGTTATCATGAGTTGCGGGTTCGGAATGATGACATTCCGAAGACTGCTTTTCGTACGCGCTATCGGCATCATGAGTTTCTGGTGATGTCGTTCGGACTTACCAATGCGCCACAGCGTTCATGGATCTGATGAACCGGATTTTCAGGACGTTCCTCGACAAGTTTATTTATTGTTTTTGTTGATGACATACTGGTCTACTCTAGGAGTCGTGAGGAGCATGAGCAGCACTTGAGGATTGCTTTGCAGATTTTGAGAGAGCACCAGCTGTATGCTAAATTCTCAAAGTGCGCAATTTGTCTTGATAGAGTTGACTTCCTGGGTCATGTGGTGACTGGTGATGGTATTCTGGTGGACCGAGGAAGATCGAGCCTGTGCAGCTTTGACCCAGACCTGTATCGGTGACTGAGATCCGCAGCTTTTTGGGCTTAGCTGGTTATTATCGCCGTTTTGTGCAGGATTTCTCAAGTATCGCTGCACCACTGACTGGACTGACCCGAAAGGGAGTTCCTTTTCTTTGGACTGATGCGTTCAAGCAGAGTTTTCAGCAATTGAAGCCTCGGTTGACGACAGCACCAGTTCTATCTTTGCCTTCTGGATCGGGCGGCTATGTTGTTTACTGTGATACTTCTCGAGCGGGGCTCGGTTGTGTACTGATGCAGCATGATAGAGTGATTACTTATGCTTCTAGGCAGCTGAAGAAGTACGAGTAGAATTACCTCACTCACGATCTTGATATGGCCGCGGTGGTCTTTGCGTTGAAGATTTGGAGACACTACTTGTACGGGGAGTCGTGTCAGATCTTCACGGATCACAAGAGCTTGAAGTACATCTTCCAGCAGCGGGATCTGAATCTGCGACAGTGCCATTGGATAGAGCTTGTGAAGGATTATGATTGTGAGATCCTTTATCACCCGGGCAAGGAGAATGTGGTAGCTGATGCTTTGAGTCGTAGGCCCGGGGGTAGCTTGTCCCAGTTGAGCACAGTTCAGCGACAGTCTTCTACAGATTGGCAGCTCTTGTGTGATGGTAGAGTGCAGTTCAAGTTCACTTCCGCTGGGGGATAGCTTGCTCATTTCCGCGCCCGTCCACTACTTTTTGATCGTATCCGTGAGGCGCAGCCCAGTGATGACCGTTTGTCTGAGATTCTTGAGCTTGTTCGGCAGGGTAGAGTTTCAGAGTTCATGATTGATGACCAGGGTGTGCTACGATGCGGGACTCGCTTGTGTGTACCAGATGCTGATGGGTTGAGACGTGAGATCCTAGAGCGGGCACATCAGTCGGCCTTTAGCGTTCATCCAGGTTCCACCAAGATATAACGTGACTTGAGAGACTTTTACTAGTGGGAAGGGATGAAGCGTGATATTTCGGACTTCATTTCGAGGTGTTTGACTTGTCAGCAAGTCAAGGCTGAGCATTAGAGACCGGCTGGAGAGTTGCAGCCTTTACCCGTTCCGGAGTAGAAATGGGAGCAGATTTCCATCAACTTCATTGTGGATCTACCCAGGACCAGTCGAGGGTATGACTCCATTTGGGTGATTGTAGACCGGTTGACGAAAGTGGCCCACTTCCTTCCAGTGAAGACCACTTTCGGTTATGCTTAGTATGCTCAGTTGTACATAGATGAGATTATGCGTTTGCACGGTGTTCCCACATGCATAGTATCCGACAGAGGCACCCAGTTTAGTAGCCGTCTTTGGCAGAAGCTTCAGGAAGCTTTGGGTACCCGGTTGAGTTTTAGTACTGCTTTTCATCCACAAACCGATGGTCAGTCGGAGCGGACTATACAGACTCTGGAGGATATGCTCCGTGCATGTGTGCTTGATTTTAGTGGCAGTTAGGATCGTTACTTGCCGTTATTGAGTTCTCCTACAACAACAACTTTCAGGAGACTATTCAGATGGCACCTTTTGAGGCTCTGTATGGTAAGAAGTGTCGATCGCCAGTCCGTTGGACCGAACTCAGCGAGAGTAGAGTTTTGGGACCCCAGCTAGTTCAGGAGACTCTGGAGAAGATCTAGCTAATTCAGGATAGGATAAGAGCAGCCCGGTGCAGGCAGAAGTCTTATGCCGACCATCGTCGTCGTAGACTTGAGTTCGCGGTGGGGGATCATGTATTCCTGAGGATTTCTCTGATGAAGGGCGTTATGCGATTTGGGAAGAGGGGGAAGCTCAGTCCCAGATTTGTAGGTCCTTTCGAGATTCTTGAGCGAGTGGGTTCTGTTGCTTATCGTTTGGCGCTCCCGCCTAGTTTTCCGGATGTTCACCCCGTTTTCCATGTGTCGATGCTTCGTAGATACCTTCATGACCCTTCTCACATAATTCAGCATGAGACCGTTCAGCTTGAGCGCGATCTTTCATTCACTGAGCAGCCGATAGTTATTTTGGATCGGCAGGTGAAGAAACTTCGGTCAAAGGTCTTGTCCTCTGTGAAGGTTCTTTGGCGAAGCCCAACTAGTGAGGAGATCACTTGGGAGGCCGAGAGCGAGATGCGGAAGAAATTCTCTCATCTCTTCGAAGGTATGCGTAGCTAAATTTTAATTCTGGGACCGAATTTCTATAGGGGGGAGATTGTAACGTTTTAAAAATCGTTATAGGAATTTTTCCGTTTTCGGGTAAAATAGTCGGTATTTTCCGTTTTAACCCTATTGTGATCAAACTTCCGTATAAAGTTACCGGTACCCAGTTTAGCTAGAATAAAACTAGTGCGTGGGCTTTGTGGGTCAATAAGAAGTTTTGGTTCACATAGAATTTTTCCCTAATTAAATATTTTTTTAATGTGTTATTTATGCACTTAATTAGTGGAAATTACTTTTTTGTGTGGGTTAATCAGTTCTAATTGGAATCATTGCTAATCTAATCACTAGAATTAGTTTAGAACCCTCTCTTCTAATATCTAGATATTTTGTGATGACTAATGGTTTAAATTTTAAAAAGAAAAGAAATGAATGAAATGGTGGCGTTTGCATTTAATTTAGCAATTAATGTTTTGTGCTAGATATTTCCTTGCAATTACACAAAACACCCCCCCCCCCATTTCAAATGGCCGAACCCCCCAAGTCTGCCCAGAATTTTTCCTTAGCTCTTTTCTTCATTCTTTTGCTCTCAAAATTCATCAAAAATCCTAAAATAAATCCACAAATTCCTATATAAAATTAAACCACCATTTCCCTTCACTATTCTTGCTTGGATCTTTGGAGGAAAAAGTTGATGAATCTAGTTGCTTTGGGTTGTACTTGAGGAGGTATAATTTCAACTTAAATCTTTAAATTTATTGTATTAAATCATTAAGTTAGCTAATTAATTGGTCAATATAGCTTTAAACTCATGATAAATTCATTATTAATAATTTTAAAGAAATTCAAGTTAGGGTTTAAACTTGTTGAAGTGTTGTGTAAGTCCACGTTGCCCACCCCGGTGCTTACGGGGAGGTGGAAACGGTATAAAAATACGATTTTTACAACTCTAGGCAACATGGACTAACTAAAGGAGGATCTTTGCTAAACATAAACTAACAACCAAGCTAAAAGAGTTAACTACTCGGTTAAAGGGTTATACCTAAATCTTGAAGTCCTTCTCTTCTTGCTCCTTGGAGTAGGATGAACGGGTTGTCCTCGTCGCCTTCTCCTGCCGAAGAAAGATCCACCCGAGGGCCTCTACCTTTGGCTCCTACCTCAAACTAGAAGTAACTAAGGTGCTTGGTGTGCTAAACCTAGAACCTTAGGAAGAGTAGAGAGTAATTTTGAAGGTTTTATCTCAAAGCTTAATGGTTCTCAACTCATGAGAGGGGAGAGCTTTGAGAGAGAGGAAGAGAATGAGAGAGAATGAGAATGATAGAATGAGAAGATAATGCCAACCTTCTCACATATATGTGAATTATGATAATTAAATAATTAACTAAAGATAATTGTGATGGTTAACATGAAATGACCATTATCATTTCACATTAATTACTTTTGCAAGAATCAAAGAGCATCTTTCATATGAAATGATGATGGTCAATATGTCAATATAGGTCAACAAGTCAACCATAGTCAAATAGTCAAGAACCATAACCATAACACAATTATAATTAATTAATATTAATAATCATATTTCACATATAAACATTAGGGTTAAGAAAAAGACAACGGTCATCAACCCTAATGAAAGTCCTCTGCCTCTGCCTCAGTCAACTGTGCATACACACCCGTATCCGTGTTCTGAGGAACACGAATATAATGAGATAAAACCAATCCCAAAACATATACTAGGATCTGGCTTAAACCAAAGCCCGCTAGTATAAGCTGTCCGGACACCAAACATGCACAACTGCGCGGATGTGAACGAACCCCGTCGTAAAACCATGCGAACTCTACTCGTTTTGCCTAAAGGCCAATAACCCTCTGTGTGGGACTCTAAAGACTCGACACTACGCTGGCAGTGGGTTTAACCACAGACCGCAAGCGGCACTAGCTGTACGTAACGGTCCCCAGGTAGATGCCGATAAGAAGACTGACGAGGTAAACCCATCTGAACTCGTACTGAGCCTGAATGTGACAGTCTCCGTACAGTCCGGTCTGTTCGTCTAAGAGTATCGCATGGCGGGCATAGGGGGGCGGTAAACGTCAGTCCCCTAATAGCGGTGCTAGTCTTGTCGGAGTGTAGCCCAGAACACCCTGAGATAACACTGGAAACCTACCAGTATATCTCGCTTGCCCTGGCCAGGGACTTTGTGTAATGGCTCTCCTAGACACAGCGTGATATCAACCCCCAATACCGGGCGAGACGAATCTTGTCTAACCGTCACTGTCTCCAAGTGCTTCGGGACTGCACCCAACTGCTACCTTTTTGCACGACTCCTTTCAGCCGTGGTAGGGTAGCAATCAAAGAACAGTGGGAACACACTCGAGGCGAAGTGACAGTGTCAAATCAACGGACTAAGCTGTACTCATGTCACCTGGGAACTGATAACTGATGATAGGTATAATACCAACCAACAGTTCCCGACGAGTCCTGTCCAGTGTACTCGTAACCTAACGAGCACCCGCATACTATCTCAAGTATGACGTACTGACGGCTGTGGGACAGACCGTCTCCCAAGATGGGATGAGAAGCGCATACGCTAGTCTACTCTGGAGTATCGATGCCCTGTCTCGATAGTCCTACGACCACGGACCTGCATAAGGATGTGCTTGTGGATTACCCAGCCCCTAAGAGTGTGACTGCCATCACAACGCTGGTAATCAAGCAAAGATCCTAAGGGCTCCACTAATGTGTAAAGGCGATATGCTATAAGAAACACATGCACACATTAAAATAGAAACAAACCAAGTAGCATACCACAATTTTGAGCAAGATTGTCTATACAACTGTGAATATCCCAAGCTTCCATCAAGTAATATACAAACTAGTATGATACAGTAATGGTCTCTAGGGCATATACACTAACAATCTCCCACTTGCACTAAAGCCATGTACTGGCGTATCGAAGACCAATCATCTCGATCAGCCGCTCGAACTGAGTTTGGGGTAAGGCCTTCGTGAATGTATCAGCAGTGTTATCTTCCGTAGCAACTCTCCGAACCTCGATATCCTGGCGACCCACGATCTCCCTGATCAGGTGATACTGCCTCAAGATGTGTCTGGACTTCTGATGGGACCTGGGTTCCTTCACTAAAGCTATTGCCCCGTTGTTGTCGCAATACAGAGGTATGTGATCAACAATGGACGGAACCACCTAAAGTTCTGTCAAGAACTTCCTTATCCAGACTGCTTCTTTTGCGGCATCTGCAGTATCGATATATTCTGCTTCCGTCGTCCAGTCAGCAACGGTTTCCTGTTTGGAACTCTTCCAACACACCGCCCCTCCATTGAGGGTAAAGACATAACCCGACATGGACTTGGAATCATCCTTGTCACTCTGGAAGCTGGAGTCAGCAAAGTCCTCGATCTGGAGGTCTTTTCCGCCATACACCAAGAACATCTCCTTAGTCCTTCTCAGGTACTTGAGAATGTTCTTTACCGCTATCCAGTGTTTCTCCCCAGGGTTTGACTGATACCGGCTTACCACACTCAGTGCTTAAGCTACATCCGGTCTGGTACACAACATCGCATACATTATAGAGCCTACCGCAGAAGCGTAGGGTATAATAGACATGCGATCCCTTTCCAAATCAGTCTTGGGAGACATCTCTTTAGAGAGGGTGATCCCGTGACAAGCCGGTAGATTACCGCGCTTGGAATCTTCCATAGTGAATCTTTTCAGTATGGTGTCGATGTACCTGGACTGTGAAAGTCCTAATATCCTCTTGGATCGTTCACGATAGATCCGGATCCCCAGAATGTAAGAGGCATCACCCAGGTCTTTCATGGAGAACCTGTGTGATAAGAACCCTTTGACAAATTATAGTATAGGAATGTCATTTCCTATTAAGAGAATGTCATCCACGTCTAAAACGAGGAATACCACAGTTCTTGCTACAAATCTACTATAGATGCATGGTTCATCTGGATTTTTGATAAAGCCAAATTCTTTGACCGTCTCATCAAAACAGATGTTCCAACTTTGCGATGCCTGCTTTAGTTCATAGATGGACTTAAGCAACTTGCACACCTTTCCGCTGCTCCCACTCTGAATGAAACCCTCTGGCTGGTCCATATAGACACACTCCTCTAAATTTCCATTTGGAAAAGCGGTCTTTACGTCCATCTGCCAAATCTCATAATCGTGGAAGGAAGCAATGGCAAGAAGGATCCGAATGGATTTCAGCATAGCTACTGGAGAAAAGGTTTCGTCATAGTCCAAACCAGGTCTTTGACGAAAACCCTTTGCAACAAGTCTAGCTTTATAGGTCTCAACCTGTCCATCTACACCAATCTTGTTTCTGAAGATCCACTTGCATCCTACGGGTTTTACCCCATCTGGAGCAACGTCCAACGTCCATACTTTGTTGGTGTACATGGACTCCATTTCGGTCCGCATTGCATCCAGCCATTTTACCGAGTCAACGCTCTGAATGGCCTGCTGGAAGCTAGTCGGCTCATCACTATCAATGATGCAATCCTCTCTATCCCCGTCTTTGAGAAAACCGTAGTATCTCTCGGGCGGATGAGACTGCCTACTACTCCTGCGGAGCGGCACAGGAATGTCCTGATCTTTCGAACCCTCTGGTTCTACTAAGCTTTCAGTAATAGTCTGTGGTTCTGGAATTTCTTCCAGTTCTATTGCGCTCCTACTAATTTCCTTTTCTAAGAACCGGTGTTCCAGAAAGTGGGCATTACGAGAAACAAAGACCTTTTGTTCCTCTGCGTAATAGAAAAGATACCCCCTGGAGTTCTTTGGGTATCCCACAAACTTGCACAGTACTGAGCGTGCCTCGAGTTTGTCCGCATGCTGCTTTTTGACAAAAGCTGGACATCCCCAGATTTTCAAATATTGAAAATAGGGTTTCTTCCCACTCCATATCTCATATGGTGTGGTAGGCACAGTCTTAGTTGGAACTCTGTTCAAAAGGTATGCAGCTGATTCTAGCGCATATCCCCAGAATGATCGCAGCAACTCAGCGTTACTCATCATGGAACGTACCATATCCAATAGGGTGCGGTTCCGTCTCTCCGATACACTGCGGGGTGTATGGAGGAGTAAGCTGAGAGAGAATTCCATTCTCTTTTAAGTAATCCAGGAACTCGGCACTTAAGTATTCACCACATCGATCAGATCTTAGTGTCTTGATACTTTTGCCTGTTTGTTTTTCTACTTCATTCTTATATTCCTGGAATTTTCCAAAGGCTTCGGATTTATGTTTCATTAAGAAGACATATCCGTACCTTGAAAAGTCATCCATAAAATTAATGAAGTAAGAATAACCGCTTCACGCATGCGTAGACATTGGACCGCACACATCGCTGTGTACGATTCCTAAGAGCTTGCTCGCTCTTACTCCGTGTCCAGTGAACGGAGTCTGTCATCTTTCCTTTGAGACAGGATTGACAAGTTGCATATGATTGATATTCGAACGGATCCAAATATCCTTATGTATGTAACTTCGTCAACCTTCTCTCATTGATGTGACCCAGTCTACAATGCCATAAGAAAGCCTGATTTGTTTCCGGAGACTTTCTTTTGTGTGTATTCTGGACATTGAAAATCTGTGGTTGGTTTAGTACGTATATACCATTGCTTAATGTACCTGACCCAATCAGAACTTGATTAAGGTGAATGTTTACAACATTACTTACAAATGCAAATTCATAACTTTCTTTAGATATTAAAGATACAGAAATGATATTACAAGTTGCATTGGGTATAAAATAACAATCACGTAAAACCAAAACATGTCCATCTGACATTCCCAGGTGATAGTCCCCCACGGCCTCAGCATCCATGCTAGCTCCATTTGCAACTCTGAGGGTCATATCGCCTACCTTCAAAACCCTACACTTTCTCAATGCGTGCAAAGAATTACAGATATGAGATCCTGACCCGGTATCCAGTACCCAGGAAGTAGAGTTTATTGATAGACAGTTTTCAATAACATACACACATGAAGCTGAAGCCGCAACTTGCTTCAGATCCTGGTTTCTGGCCTTCCAAGCCCCGCAATCCTTTTTCCTGTGTCCACTCTTTTGACAGTAAAAGCACTCTTCCTTATCCACAAGCTTTCCCGCTACCTTTATTGCCTTTGCCTTTTCCTTCGTATCCACTTTACTAACACCGCCCCTTGGTTTGGTGGGGGGTTTCTTCTTCTTTCCCTTGGCTTTCGCCTTGGACCTAGAAGAGGAAGATCCTCCAACAAATAAAGTGGATGTTTCCCTACTTTTCTGTAGGGTGCCCTCTGCACTCCTCAGCATGTTGAGGAGTTCTGATAGTTCAACTTCCTTTTCTTGCAAGTTGAAGTTCAGGATAAACTGGGCGTAAGTGGAAGGAAGGGACTGGAGAATCAAGTCCGTATAGAGCTCGTTCTCTAACGTGGTCCCAAGGTCCGCGAGCTCCTCTATGTAGCCAATCATCTTAAGCACGTGTTCCGCTACCGATGATCCGACGGCCAATATCGCCGAAAAAAGCTTTTTCGAGACTTCGTATCTGGCGATACGGGATTGCACTCCATACAGATCTTTTGTATGGAGAAATATGGATTCGAGGTCCATATTCTCATGCCTCCTCTGATGTTCATTGTCCATAGAGGCAAGCACGAGGCACTTGGCCTTCGCGCAGTCGATTTCCCAGGTCTTACGGATTTCCCTATCCGCGACGCTGGTTTTGGGACCTGGGACAGGGGGAGCTTTGGTGGTAAGGAGATGCCCCAACTTGTCATAAGTGATTACCATTTTGACATTCCTGAGCCAATCTTTGTAGTTTGGCCCTGTCAGTATGTTTTTATCTAGTAGTAACTTAAGTCCAGTCATGATGTTTGGTCGCTGCAATTAGGAGAGAGAAAAGAAACACTTTAGCATGATGCTCTTGCAAGTTTAGAGTGGTTTTTAATTTGTCTAAACAGGATGGCTCCCACTGTCTCTCGAATCCCTCCTCAAACTATAAAGGAAGAATTAGTCGGGATCAATCTCACCGTACAATTCTTGCTTAACCGTTCAGCCAGGCCAGTGTCGGTACTTCGAGGGAGGTTTTCCAACGCATTCGCGAAGTTCCTTAATTAAGTAACCTCTTTTCCCTGTGGGCGTAGCCCCGCTAACACCTTTCTAGACACCTACTTGGTTTATAGCATTGATCGTTAAGTGAGAAAGTTCCGGAGGAGTAGCATATACTCACAGTAGGATCGGGATCCAAATATCATCGTGTGACAAAACTGAAGGAATCCTACCAGAATCATCACACTCCAAATGGTATGCAGCGCTAGCAAGTTTCAGTTTCTTTAGAAACTCCCGGTGTGGATTTTTTTGCCCCATGCTCTTATGACCTTGGCGTGAGGTCAAAATGCCATAAGTCACATGTCAAGTTCTACCCATCATTATGTAACATTTCAAAATAATAAAATATTATTTTTGGAATTTTTATAATTTAATATTATTTTATTGATTATTTTAATATTAAATTTATAATTAAATAGCGATAAATGGGAAAAATTTTGGAAAAATTATGGAAAATTCTAAAATAGGGTATTTTATGGAATTATGACATTTTTAAGTTTTTATGATTAATTGTATGCTAATTTAGTGCTAATCGCGATTAAAAATCGCTAATCAGGTTTTTAGCAATTTTGTGCAAAACATACACATATCTTTTTCCTACACTTGTGTTACATTTTCTTACCATGGCTATTACTTTGGGTTTACTATTTGAATGAGAAGGTTTTAGAAAAGAAAAGAAAAGGATTTTGATTAAAGAAAAGAGGTATGGTAAGAGAGAGGGGGTAGGTGAGGGTGTTGACTTGGCTTTCTCTTTATCTCTTCCTCTCATTTTCTCTCCCCATCTTCCTCCATCTCGTGCTGCTACTGCCCTCTTGCTCTCCCCCTTCACAAAATCATCACAATCACACATAAAACAAACTCAAAACCCCATATCGGTTTCACAAAAAATGCACACAAGCTCAAGAACTACGCAATGGACCAAGAAAGTTGATGTTTTGGTGCTGTGGGATGATTCATGAGTCTCTATAGAGGTAATTCCTTCACATTTGTTGTAGCATTTCAAGTGATTTAGCCTCTTTTAAAGTTTAGTGTCGTTTTGTCGAAATTTTGTACACTTTGGACAAAACTAGAGAGGGTAGGGTAAAGTTGAGATGTGGCTGTGCAATTGGACCCTAATGGTGACCTTAGACCCTATATTGACCAAAACAATGGCCTAGCACAACCTGAAACCCAAAAATACGGAATTACGGAACTTTTCATGTCGGTTTGTGTGATCTGTGAAGGTGTTCTGGAATCTGGAGCAACCCGGGGGCACCAAAAATAAAATTGAGCTGATAGTGAGTCGTGCAGGCACCTAGGAAGCTACCACCAAGACCCAAGCCCCTAACTCAAAACTACGGCCGCAAATTTAATCATTCTGGCCGCAATTTGCGGCCAGAGTAAAAGTGAATCGGTCAATTTTTGTTCTAGGGCTCATTTTGCACTAAATTAGACCCTCCCTATATGCAGTTTTGGCTAATTGTCATCTGGGGAAAATCTGGGAGCATTTTGCTATGTTTTAGGCAGTGTTTTCCGTATTTTTAAATGCACTTTCTTGATATTTGGATTTGTATTTGGTTGTCGGGTGTTCGTACATCGACAACAGGGGTTGTTTGTTGGATTTGCATGTTTGGGCCATAGGTTCAAACCTATGAGCACAATGTGCGCTGTATCGGTTTTCTGCCTTGATTTTCATACGCATTGCTATGGTTGATCATTGTAGGTACCTTCACGTGGATTCTGAGACGATGCAGAAGATGATGGAGACATTGACACCGACACACTGAGTGCAGGTGAGTAGATTTATATCTACGGGGAGAAGTCGGGTGGATGGCGTATAGCACCCCCGCAGTTCGTGGTGATGTATACGAATACGTATACACACAGATATTGATTGTATATTGTTTGACATTATTGATGTTAAAAGATGGATTCTAGGTGTGATTGGATTGGTTAGTGATGTGAAACCCTAGAGTAGTGGTTGCACCACACATACATACACACACCCATACTTGCACACATTCTTCTTTCATAAGTGCGTATATGGGATTGTATTTTTATGTGTTTACATAAGTATGGGACTATGGGTTCATATACTGGATTTGAGGATAATATTTGGGTTTGAGATGAGTCGATGAGATTGGGCTTGAGGCCAGGAGATCGGTGATGTGATTTGGTTCGTATTGAGATACGACACGATGTTTTAGCGGGTCTTTTGACGTAGTGATTCTTACACCTGCATGCATACTTAGGCGGTATCAGTATTGTACTAGACGTAGATCAGTACCCCAATCATGATATTTGATAAAGAGGATACCAGATGAATAGTATGATGAATGTGATATTGACCCGTACCCAGATTTGGGATGCCGTACGACGGATTTACGTACGAGCTATATATTGATGATTGATCCGCACTCTTGACTTGGGATGTCTGATTATAGATATGGTATCGGATATGATATTATTGAGGCGGGATCACCGACTAATATATATACAGGTATGTATATATATCGACTCAGATGTTAGGCGGTTTCCTCACCTGTAGTCCAGCTTGTTAGCTTAGTCCTTTAGTTTAGTTTAGTTGTTAGATTAGATTCGATTCTTACCTATTTCAAAAAAACTAATGAATCGTAGGTATTTTAAAAGACAGCCCAAGGGATTCCTACGGATATTTCAAAAGATGTATCTTTTCATAAAAACACCGTAGCCCCTATTTTCAAAACCCCATGATTCGTGTTATTTCAAAAGGCACCATTTGTAGAACTTATATTAGATTAATGCAGATTAGTTATAGTTGCGTCTAGTATTCAGCTTCCGCTCATTATTGTGGTTCGCTTCGCATCGCATGCTTATATTATGTTTCGTACTACATTATTGATATCATGCTGTTAGGACACCAGCACCATTACCGATGATGCGTATGTACCACGTACACTTACTTGCCGGCTCACACACATCTTCATCGGTAATTGCCATGTCACGTACACTTTAGAAATACTATTGCATTGACATAGGTTGTTAGCTAATAATTTAGACATGATATTAGTGTACTCGCCTTATATGCTAGATTAGACATTGTAGATATTACTTGTTACTTCATGCATGTTAATATTCATTGTTATGCCGCATTCATGGATTTTTATGCCGATATGCACTGTTTACATGCTATTGAGGATTGGATTCGGATTTCCATGAGATTTTCTGGATTTAAGGGAAAACCGCAAAACTTATATAAACTTCTTTCTCTCTTTAAAATAAAAAGTGCGGTTTTCCCATGATGTATGAGTCGTCCACCATGAGTTTGCTGATGGATTTCGAGACCCGATTCGAGGAGGCGGATGAACCGTTTCGGGTACATGGTGGACCCGGTAAGGTACCCCGGGGCAAGAAGCGCGTGATGATGACGATGTGAGCCTGGAAGGGGAGCACTACCTACCGGTGATTTTACCCGACGCGTCGGATATCCGGAGGATACCGTCATGGTCTTGAGATGGATGGTAGGGGCCGGTCTGGACTGACGGCGCCCTAGATATTATGATTGAGACATTGAGATTTCGAGATTTTGAGGTTCAGAGACTGTGATACAGAGATATCGAGATATTGGGATTACGTTTTGTGCCGATGCTAGGCACTGTTTTATGCTGATTTCATTATGATACCTCATTTTAAAAATACAAAGGAAATCTCACTAAATTATAAAAACAGTTCTTCATTTACATGTATTATGTTTTCATGCATTCATACCTCATTCATATGATATATTGCTACCCTTGGGCACTGACACGGGAACATGAGATTACACTCGGGTTAGATATTTACCCTAGCCTTGTTATAGGCTGCTGGTTATATATATTTGAGGATGTACATTGATCGTATGACCTAGGATTGCGTCATACATGCGATTTCTATTCGTAGATGTTTTCTATTCACGAGTTGGCAACTCACCCCTGTTGTGCCCCAGTTTCTTGCAGGTTTGCCGTACAAGTTTCATTACGGCTTGCGGGCATAGTTTCATTCGGGTGATTTGCTACTAGGTGGGTTTACTTGTATCGTACCCCCATTATATCTTGTATATTATTATTCTGTTGTATCTAGAAGTTCCATCAACCAAACATGTAATTATTTCAGAGATAGAGACCAGTGTTGTTTATTCTATCGACCTTAGAGTCGCGCGTTGTATTTATACGAATTTCATGCTGTTTTGAGTTTCCTTTTCTGTTGTGATCCTCGCCTTTCGGCGTTGTATATTATATTGTTGTGTGGTTGTGGCCATCGTTTGACGAAGAGCTAGCTTCCGCTTGGGGATGCCTTTATTTGATTTCGTATACTATTCATGCTGTATTCCGTTTGGGGGCCTGTATTTACAAAGGAGACTCTGCCGAAATTTTCAGGAAATTTTTGATGTTTTTAGAAACCCGCATAATTCGGCTTATGCTTTTAAAACTACTTATTTAAATTGGTTTTCCTACACTCTACTACTTTTCTTGGTTTGGATTTCTGGGTTTTCGGCTTACTTAGAATACGTACGCCTTGAGACGTTCGTAGTTTAAGTGCCGGTCATGTTCCGTACTTTCGGGTCGTGACACATTATCCAGGTTAATTTGAACCCACCCGTACCTACCCTTGACGTAGGCCAAAATGGCAGTACGACTGTCTCAAACCAACGTATTCTATCTATGCAACAGTTAAATATCCGGCAGCTACCAATCACTATGCCTTGGCGTGATGTCAAAATACATTGCTTGAATACTACCGAATATTTAACTGAAATGATGGAGGGCTACGAATGGTTTTGGCGAAACCGTGAACGTAGTGAACTTGATATAATCGATGGAACTAGATAGCTTTTAAAAGGAGTAGTTCAAACTCCGCATTTTAAAAGTTGGTTTTTGAAAAGAACCGAGTGGTTTTGAAAGTGTTCCAATGACTTTTACTTGGTTTATTTTCTTGCATTAATTTTAATGCGTCCCATCAATTAATCCAACCATTGCAGAAAACAACGAAAATATGACGTATGCTTATGCCATCCGCATTCGCCACGGGGTCCCGTCATCACCCGTTAGGTTACTTAACTAACGACAGAGCGAGGGCTGGACTAGCGCGGATGCAAAACATAAGCAACGCCTAAATAGATATCATATATAGATATATACATTCGTCACATGCAATGATAGCCATTCTAGATCACAGATGAACACATTGGATATACTAGGAATCCGCATTTCTTATGAGCCTGTAACGAAGAGTGGATTACACAGTCGCGATGAATAGCCAAACCCCACCCTAGACCCCTACGGGTGCGGTAAACTACCCGCCAAGTACCCGAACCGAAGCAACCTCCCTCAACACCGTGAGTAGGCCACTCGGCACTTCGAGATACCCGGTAGTTTGTGCACCCCACCTTGGGTCTATCCTAGGATCAAAAACAGTAAAAGAAATTATACAATGACGGCTACAACCCTATCCCGGTTGTGCGGCCATATAAATAATATTACATCAATTTACATATTATAAGAATTGAAAGAATAAGAAAACTCTCATCTCAAAACCCCCCGGCTATTCATCTGTGACAATCCAACGAATTCATATACACAAACCATCAACATTACAGATCACAGATATGCATAACCCCCACTAATCGATGTATAGCGATTAGCAGACGTTCAATACATATATCACATCACAGATACAACCCATTAGCCAAAGTCTACAGAAAATCGATCAAAATACGGATTTGTAACAACCCCAAAAACAAACTTGTTCTCTGGAAATTCTGGGCAGAAACAAACCATCTCAAAAATCACAAAACACCAGCAGAAGAAAACTGCAGGAGAAACGATCCACGGTCGAGTCAACTCGGCCACGGATCCGCGGCAGGAGCAAGCTCGTGCCGCGGATCCGCGGTGAGTTGGTCAACTCACTGGATCGTTTTTCTTTCCTGTTCTTTAAAAAGCCTGAGCCGATTTTTAGTACATGATTTATTATTTTTTGAGCAGAAATAAAAATCGGCAGAAACTTAAATTTTACGGGGTGTTTTGCGATTTTTTGTTCGATCGAAATTCTAGATACTTTGCTAACTTGCTAGTTTGTGTTTAGCTAGGCTCTGATACCACTGTAAGTCCACGTTGCCCATCCTGGTGCTTATGGGGAGGCGGAAACGGTATAAAAATATGATTTTTACAACTCTAGGCAACATGGACTAACTAAAAGAGGATCTTTGCTAAACATAAACTAACAACCAAGCTAAAAGAGTTAGCTACTCGGTTAAAGGGTTATACCTAAGTCTTGAAGTCCTTCTCTTCTTGCTCCTTGGAGTGGGATGAACGGGTTGTCCTCGTCGCCTTCTCTTTCCGAAGAAAGATCTACCCGAGGGCCTCTACCTTTGGCTCCTACCTCAAACTAGAAGTAACTAAGGTGCTTGGTGTGCTAAACCTAGAACCTTAGGAAGAGTAGAGAGTAATTTTGAAGGTTTTATCTCAAAGCTTAATGGTTCTCAACTCATGAGAGGGGAGAGCTTTAAGAGAGAGGAAGAGGATGAGAGAGAATGAGAATGATAGAATGAGAAGATAATGCTAACCTTCTCACATATATGTGAATTATGATAATTAAATAATTAACTAAAGATAATTGTGATGGTTAACTTGAAATGACCATTATCATTTCACATTAATTACTTTTGCAAGAATCAAAGAGCATCTTTCATATGAAATGATGATGGTCAATATGTCAACATAGGTCAACAAGTCAACCATAGTCAAATGGTCAAAAACCCTAACCATAACACAATTATAATTAATTAATATTAATAATCATATTTCACATATAAACGATCATCAACCCTAATGAAAGTCCTCTGCCTCTGCCTCAGTCAACTGTGCATACACACCCGTATCCGTGTTCCGAGGAACACGAATATAATGAGATAAAACCATACCCAAAACATATACTAGGATCTGGCTTAAACTAAAGCCCGCTAGTATAAGCTGTCCGGACACCAAATGTGCACAAGTACGCGGATGTGAACGAACCCCGTCGCAAAACCATGCGACCTCTACTCGTTTTGCCTAAAGGCGAATAACCCTCTGTGTGGGACTCTAAAGACTCGACACTACGCTGGCAGTGGGTTTAACCACAGACCGCAAGCGGCACTAGCTGTACGTAACGGTCCCTAGGTAGATGCCGATAAGAAGACTGACGAGATAAACCCATCTGAACTCCTACTGAGCCTGAATATGACAGTCTCCGTATAGTCCGGTCTGTTCGTCTAAGAGTATCGCATGGCGGGCCTAGGGGGCGGTAAACGACAGTCCCTAATAGCGGTACAAGTCGTGTCGGAGTGTAGCCCAGAACACCCTGAGATAACACTGGAAACCTACCAGTATATCTCGCTTGCCCTGGCTAGGGACTTTGTGTAATGGCTCTCCTAGACACAGCGCGATATCAACCCCTAATACCGGGAGAGACGAATCCTGTCTAACCGTCACTGCCTCCAAGTGCTTCGGGACTGCACCCAACTGCTACCTGTTTGCACGACTCCTTTGAGCCGTGGTAGGGTAGCAATCTAAGAACAGTGGGAACACACTCGAGGCGAAGTGACAGTGTCAAGTCAACGGACTAAGCTGTACTCATGTCACTTGGGAACTGATAACTGACGATAGGTATAATACCAACCAACAGTACCCGATGAGTCCTGTCCAGTGTACTCATAACCTAACGAACACCCGCATACTATCTCAAGTACGACGTACTGATGGCTGTGGGACAGACCGTCTCCCAAGCTGGGATGAGAAGCGCATACGCTAGTCTACTCCGGAGTATCGATGCCCTGTCTCGATAGTCCTACGACCAGGGACCTGCATAAGGATGTGCTTGTGGATTACCCAGCCCCTACGAGTGTGACTGCCATCACAAAGCTGGTAATCAAGCAAAGATCCTAAGGGCTCCACTAATGTGTAAAGGCGATATGCTATAAGAAACACATGCACACATTAAAGTAGAAACAAACCAAGTAGCATACTACTATTTTGAGCAAGATTGTCTATACAACTGTGAATATGCCAAGCTTCCATCAAGTAATATACAAACTAGTATGATACAGTAATAGCCTCTAGGGAATATACACTAACATGTTGAATATTAATAAAACTTATTCTAGTGGTGGAATTGTTAGTTGTATGTATGCCCTAGAGGCCAGTATTGTACAGATGATGTATATTATATTGGATGCTTGGACATATATAGAGATGACCTTCTTGCTCGATATGATAGTATGCTATCTGGTTGCTCTTTATCTTAACATGTACACTAGTCTCTTTAAACTGTCTTATAGTTACATGTTGGTAAAGCCCTTAGGATGTGTACTTGACTAACTGGACTATGATGCAGATCATACTAGTGGGGACATGGTAGTCCATAGGTACATCCTTCAAGGTCCCTAGTCGTGGGTGTATCGAGACGGGGCATCGATATACCAATGTAGACTAGCGTATACGCTTCTCGACCCATGAGATGGGCGATGGATGATACCATATCCATTGGTGTTTGACATCAGAGATGGTATACGGGTGCTCAGTGGAGACTGCGTACACTGGACGGACTCACCGAGAACTCCAAGATGGTATTATACCTCACGTCAGATGGCAGTTCTCAGGTGACACTTGTACAGGTTAGTCTTGTTGGATATATGTATGCCCTAGAGGCCATTATGTGATAGTGGATGTATCTATACATGTATATATATTCAGTTTGCATTCTTGCTCGACATGATAGTATGCTATCTGGTTCTTCTTTATCTGACATGTTGATTTGATCATGCTTTTATTCATTCATACATGCTGATAAAGCCCTGAGGATATCGGCTTGACTACTCTGATTATGATGGAGATCATACTAGTGGGACATCTGTAGTCTATAAGCATATCCTGGAACGTCCCTAGTCGTAGGTATATCGAGACGGGGCATTGATATACCAGAGTAGACTAGCGTATATGATACTAGACCCATACGATGGGCGATGGATGTTTCCACATTCATCGATGTTTGACATCAAGATCACATACGGGTGCTCAGTGGTGACTGAGTACACTGGACGGACTCACCGAGAACTCCTATATGGAATTATATCTATCGTCGGATAGCAGTTCTCAGGTGACACTGGTACAGGTTAGTCTGTAGACCCGAGATCGTCATGGAGTCTTGTGTGTTCTCCCACTGTACTTTGATTGCCACCCTACCACGGCTCTACTGAGTCGTGCAAACAGGTGGCCGTTGGGTACAGTCCCGAGACACACGAAGACGATGAGCGATAGGAGGGGTTTCGTCTCTCCCGGTATTGGGAGTTGATGCTGTGCTGTGCCCGACTGGTTATAACAGCAAGTCCCTGGCCAGGGCTGCTGAGATTTGCTGATAAGTGTTATCAGTAGTTTCTCGATCTGTTATAGACCATTCACCGGCACGACTTATTGAGTTATTGGGGTCGACGTGACCATCCCTAGGCTCGATATGCAGCATATCTGACAAAGAGACCGGACTGTACGGTAGTGTTGCCGGATGGCTCGACGGGAGTTGTAGCAGGTTCACTTGTTGTCTTCTGATCGCTCAATACCCGGGTGGCCGTTACGTTTAGCTGACCGCTTGCAGCTTGAAGGTACTTGATATGATCATCACCCTCTGCCGGCGTATTGATGAGTCTTAGAGTCCCACAAAGGAGTTACCCAGTCCAGGCGAAACGTTGTGGTGCGCGTATGCGATATGCGCATGCACCCGATTGAAATGTGCGTATATGATACCGAACATTGATCGGGTGAACTGCTTTTGGTGGGGTCATATGAGATATGACCGGATTGATAAATAAAGTGTTGATTTATCATTTAACCATTAGTTTTCTCACTTAAAACCTTTTCTTGGATGATGGATGTGTGCATGCATGTGTGCTTTTCTTTCTTTCTTTCTTTCATGCTAGTTTCATGCACATGTGGATGTGCATACATGCACACATACATACACTCATCCATCATGGTTGTTAGCATATGGAAATGGTGGCAATATAAGACTCACACCATGGATTATATAATGGATTATTATTTGATTTTGGATTTAAAAGAAAATGAAAAGGAAAGGATAATCATTCTTGCTTCTACATTCTTCCTTTGACCTAACCATGCTCAACTACCACTAACCTAGGGTTATCCTTCTCTTTATCATTTAAAACTCAAGTTAAATAATGTCTCCATCACTTTAACTATGGTTCATAGTGAGAAGAAATAAAATATATATTGATATATTTCTTTTTCTTCTCATGAGTTATCTTTTTACCTCTTGTTAAAAAATTGCCACCATCTTCTTCCTCTTTCTCTTTTGCTCTCTAGTTTTTTCTAGTGAGTAAATACCACTTAAAGATAGGTTTTTGAAGTGAGAAACTTAACCACAACTTCATTCTACACAAGCTTAGCCGTTTTATTTAGAGTGTTCTCTTCGGTTTTACGAAGTTGCGAGCTTGGACGGAGATCTCCGTGGTGGATCGTCGTGGACACAAGATGTAAGTCCATATTGCGACCCCCGGTTCTTACGGGGAGGCGGAAACGGTATAAAATCAAAATTTTTATCGCAAGAGGCAACATGGACTAACTTATGGTCGGGATCGTTACCTAAACTAAAACTAGCAAACTAAGCTAAAGATGTTTAGCTACTCGGATGAAGATGGTTATACCTTAACTTGAACTCCTTCTCTTCAAGCTCCGGTGGTGGTCCGATGGCTCCTTCTCGTCGTCTCCGTACGCCGAAGATAGATCCACTTGAAAGCTCCAACCTTTAGCTCCTTCTTCGGTCTTTGAAGAAACTAGTTCACTTGGTTTGCTAAACCTAGTGAACTAGAATGAGTAGAGAGGAAATAGAATGGGATTTTATCTATGGTTCTTGATTCTCAACTCATGAGACAAGAGAACCATAGATCAAGAGAGGGAGCAAGAGGTTGAGGGTGAGAGCAAGGGGAGAGCTCAAGAACAAGAGAGAGAATGAGCAAGAAAGAATGAGGCTCTCTTTTCTCTCTCACCCTCTCATAATCCAAAGTGATCATAACTCATCATATCAAAAAAGTCTTTTGGTGATGGTTAGAAGCAACCATAAGGTTATCATATCATGCACTCATTTTACTCAAAAAGCAAGCAAGAAAAAAGTCTTTGGCATGAAATGATAACCATGGTTATCATGATGGTCAACTAGTCAAGCCTAGTCAACCGGTCAACAAGTCAACAAAAGTCAACAAGTCACCAAAGTCAACAAGTCAACAAAAGTCAACAAGTCAACAACCATATCACTATAATACTTAATTAATATAATAGTTAATCACATATCATATTCTCATTAGGGTTGAGCAAAAAGTCAAAAGTCAACGGTCAACTGTCAACAACCCTAATGAGAATCCACTGCCTCTGCCTCCCTGTCAACTGTGCATACACACCCGCATCCGCGTTCCGAGGAACACGAATGCAAACTGGATAAATCCAATCCCATAAGGTACACTAGGATCTGGCTTAAACCAAAGCCCGCTAGTGTAAACTGTCCGGACACTGTACGCGCACAAGTGCACGGATGTGACCGAACCCTGTCGCAAAACCATGCGACCTGTCGCAATACCATGCGACCTCTACTCTTTTGCCTAAAGGCGAAAAGCTTTCTGTGTGGGACTCTAAAGACTCGACACTACGCTGGCAG
This sequence comes from Agapanthus africanus, assembly GCA_030015575.1. Taxonomy (NCBI): domain Eukaryota; kingdom Viridiplantae; phylum Streptophyta; class Magnoliopsida; order Asparagales; family Amaryllidaceae; genus Agapanthus; species Agapanthus africanus. The sequence goes on from CM057343.1 coordinate 161,438,318, forward strand.
TGGGTTTAACCACAGACCGCAAGCGGCACTAGCTGTGCGTAACGGTCCCCAGGTAATGCCGACAAGAAGACCGACGAGGCGAAACCCATCTGAACTCCTACTGAGCCTGAGCGTGACATTCTCCGTACAGTCCGGTCTGTTCGTCTGATACATCGCATGGCGGGCCTAGAGGGCGGTAAACGTCAGTCCCCCAATAGCGGTACAAGTCGTGCCGGAGTGAAGCCCAATACACCCTGAGATAACACTGGAAACCTACCAGTATATCTCGTTTGCCCTGGCCAGGGACTACTCGTGTAATGGCTCTCCTAGACACAGCGCGATGTCAACCCCCAATACCGGGAGAGACGAATCCTGTCTAACCGTCACTGCCTCCAAGTGCTTCGGGACTGCACCCAACCACCACCTGTTTGCACGACTCCTTTGAGCTGTGGTAGGGTAGTAATCAAAGTACAGTGGGAACACACCCGAGGCGAAGTGACAGTGTCAAGTCAGCGGACTAAGCTGTACTCATGTCACCTGGGAACTGATAACTGACGATAGGTATAATACCAACTAGTCAGTTCCCGACGAGTCCTGTCCAGTGTACCCGTAACCTAACGAGCACCCGCATACTATCTCAAGTACGACGTACTGACGGCTGTGGGACAGACCGTCTCCCACACTGGGATGAGAAGCGCATGCGCTGGTCTACTCCGGAGTATCGATGCCCTGTCTCGATAGTCCTGCGACCAGGGACCTGAATAAGGATGTGCTTATAGATTACCCAGCCCCCACCAGTGTGACTGCCATCACAACGCTGGTAATCAAGCAAAGATCCTAAGGGCTCCACTAATGCGTATAAGTGATATACTGAAATAAACACAAGTACACATTGAAGTAGAAACAAACCAAGTAGCATACTACTATTTTGAGCAAGATTGTATATACAAGATGAATATCCCAAGCATCCATTAAGTAATATACAAACTAGTATGATACAGTAATGGCCTCTAGGGCATATACACTAACAATCTCCCACTTGCACTAAGGCCATGTACTGGCGTATCGAAGACCTATCATCTCGATCAGCCGCTCGAACTGAGTCTGGGGCAGGGCCTTGGTGAATGGATCAGCAGTGTTATCTTCTGAAGCGACTCTCCGAACCTCGATCTCCTTGCGATCTACGATCTCCCTGATCAGGTGATACCGCCTTAAGATGTGCCTGGATTTCTGATGGGACCTGGGTTCCTTCGCTAAAGCTATAGCCCCGTTGTTGTCGCAATACAGAGGTATTGGATCAACAATGGACGGAACCACCTGAAGTTCTTTCAAGAACTTCCTCATCCAGACAGCTTCTTTTGCGGCATCAGATGCAGCGATGTATTCCGCTTCCATCGTCGAGTCTGCAACGGTTTCCTGTTTGGAACTCTTCCAACACACCGCCCCTCCATTGAGGGTAAAGACAAAACCCGACATGGACTTGGAATCATCCTTGTCACTCTGGAAGCTGGAGTCAGCAAAGGCCTCGATCTGGAGGTCCTTTCCGCCATATACCAAGAACATCTCCTTAGTCCTCCTCAGGTACTTGAGAATGTTCTTTACCGCTATCCAATGTTTCTCCCCAGGGTTTGACTGATACCGGCTTACTACACTCAGTGCATAAGCTACATCCGGTCTGGTACACAACATCGCATACATTATAGAGCCTACCGCAGAAGCGTAGGGTATAATAGACATGCGATCCCTCTCCAAATCAGTCTTGGGAGACATCTCTTTAGAGAGGGTGATCCCGTGACAAGCCGGTAGGTTACCGCGCTTGGAATCTTCCATACTTAACCTCTTCAGTATGGTGTCGATGTACCTGGACTGTGAAAGTCCTAATATCCTCTTGGATCTGTCACGGTAGATCCGGATACCCAGAATGTATGAGGCATCACCCAGGTCTTTCATGGAGAACCTGTGTGACAAGAACCCCTTGACAGATTGTAGCATAGGAATGTCATTTCCTATTAAGAGAATGTCATCCACGTATAAAACGAGGAATACTACAGTTCCCGCTACAAATCTACTATAGATGCATGGTTCATCTGGATTTTTGATAAAGCCAAATTCTTTGACCGTCTCATCAAAGCAGATGTTCCAACTCCGCGATGCCTGCTTTAGTCCATAGATGGACTTAAGCAACTTGCACACCTTTCCGCTGCTCCCACTCTGAATGAAACCCTCTGGCTGATCCATATAGACACACTCCTCTAAATTTCCATTTAGAAAAGCGGTTTTTACGTCCATCTGCCAAATCTCATAATCGTGGAAGGCAGCAATGGCAAGAAGGATCCGAATGGATTTCAGCATGGCTACTGGAGAAAAGGTTTCGTCGTAGTCCAAGCCAGGTCTTTGACGAAAACCCTTTGCTACCAGCCTAGCTTTATAGGTCTCAACCTGTCCATCTACACCAATCTTCCTTTTGAAGATCCACTTGCATCCTACGGGTTTTACCCCGTCTGGAGCAATGTCCAACGTCCATACTTTGTTGGTGTACATGGACTCCATTTCGGTCCGCATTGCATCCAGCCATTTCACTGAGTCAACGCTCTGAACGGCCTGCTGGAAGCTAGTAGGCTCATCATAATCTATGATGCAATCCTTTCTATCCCCGTCTATGAGAAAACCGTAGTATCTCTCGGGCGGATGAGACTGCCTACTACTCCTGCGGAGCGGCGTAGGAATGTCCTGTTCTGTTGAACCCTCTGGTTCCAACAAGCTTTCAGTAACAGTCTGTGGTTCTGGAATTTCTTCCAGTTCTACTGCGCTCCCACTTATTTCTTTTTCTATGAACTGGTGTTCTAGAAAGTGGGCATGTCGAGAAACAAGAACTTTTTGTTCCTCTTCACAGTAGAAGAAATATCCCTTGGAATTCTTTGGATATCCCACAAACTTGCACAGTACTGAGCGTGCCTCGAGCTTGTCCGTATGCTGCTTTTTGACAAAAGCTGGACTTCCCCATATCTTAATGTGATTAAGATGGGGTCTCTTCCCACACCACATCTCAAATGGCGTGGTAGGCACAGTCTTAGTGGGAACTCGGTTCAAAAGGTATGCGGCTGATTCTAGCGCATACCCCCAGAATGATCGCGGTAACTCAGCGTTACTCATCATGGACCGCACCATATCCAATAGGGTGCGGTTCCGTCTCTCCGATACACCGTTATGTTGCGGGGTGTATGGAGGAGTAAGCTGAGAGAGAATTCCGTTCTCTTTTAAATAGTCCAGGAACTCGGCACTTAAGTATTCTCCACCTCGATCCGATCTTAGAATCTTAATACTTTTGCCGGTCTGTTTCTCTACTTCATTCTTATACTCCTGGAATTTTCCAAAGGCCTCGGACTTATGTTTCATTAAGAAGACATAACCGTACCTTGAGAAGTCATCCGTAAAAGTAATGAAGTAAGAATGTCCGCTTCGGGCATGTGTAGACATTGGACCGCACACGTCACTGTGTACGAGTCCCAAGAGCTCGCTCGCTCTTACTCCTTGTCCAGTAAACGGAGTCTTTGTCATCTTTCCTTTGAGACAAGATTGACAAGTGGCATACGATTGATATTCGAACGCATTCAAATATCCTTCTGTATGTAACTTAGTCAACCTTCTCTCATTGATGTGACCCAATCTACAATGCCATAAGAAAGTCTGATTTATTTCTGGAGACTTTCTTTTGTGTGTATTCTGGACGTTGAAAATCTGTGGTTGGTTTAACACGTATATACCATTACTCAATGTACCTGACCCAATCAAAACTTGATTAAGGTGAATGTTTACAACATTACTTACAAACGCAAATTCATAACCTTCTTTAGAAACTAAAGATACAGAAATGATATTACAAGTTGCGTTGGGTACAAAAAAGCAATTACGCAAAACCAAAACATGTCCATCTGACATTCCCAGGTGATAGTCCCCCACGGCTTTAGCATCCATGCTAGCTCCGTTTGCAACTCTGAGGGTCATGTCACCTGCTTTCAAAACACTACGGTTTCTCAACGCCTGCAAAGAATTACAGATATGAGATCCTGATCCGGTATCCAATACCCAGGAAGTAGAGTTTATTGAAAGACAGTTTTCAATAACATACACACCTGAAGCTGAAGCTGCAACCTGCTTCAATTCCTGTGTTCTGGCCTTCCAGGCCCTGCAATCATTCTTCCAGTGTCCTTTCTTATGACAATAGAAGCATTCTTCCTTATCCACAAGCTTCCCCGCTATCTTTGTTGCTTTGCCTTTTCCCTTCGTATCCACTTTACCAACACCGCCCCTTGGTTTGGCGGGGGCCTTCTTCTTCTTTCCCTTGGCTTTCGCCTTGGACCTAGAAGAAGATGATCCTCCTACAAACAAAGTGGATGTTTCCCTACCTTTCTGTAGGGTGCCCTCTGCGCTCCTCAGCATGTTGAGGAGCTCTGATAGTTCAACCTCTTTTTCTTGTAGGTTGAAGTTCAGTATAAACTGGGCGTAAGTGGAAGGAAGGGACTGGAGAACTATATCCGTATATAGCTCACTCTCCAATGTGATCCCTAGGTCAGCGAGCTCCTCAATGAAGCCAATCATCTTTAGCACATGCTCGGCTACTGATGATCCGACGGCCATTCTTGTCGAAAATAACTTTTTCGACGCTTCGTATCTTGCGATACGTGATTGCTCTCCATACAGTTCTTTTGTATGGAGCAATATGGACTCCATGTCCATATTCTCATGCCTCCTCTGATGTTCGTTGTCCATCGAGGCAAGCAGGAGGCACTTGGCCTTCGCGCTATCAATCTCCCAAGTCTTGCGGATTTCCTTATCCGCGACGCTGGAAGTTGGACCAGGGACAGGGGGAGCTTTGGTGGTAAGAAGATACCCCAGCTTGTCATAAGTGATTGCTATCGTGACATTCCTGAGCCAATCTTTGTAGTTTGGCCCTGTCAGTTTGTTTTTATCTAGGAGTAACTTAAGTCCAGTCATGTTAATTGGTCGCTGCAATTAGGAGAGAGAAGAAGAAACACTCAGCATGATGCTCTTGCAAGTTTAGAGTGGTTTTTAGTTTGTCTAAACAGGATGGCTCCCACTGTTTCTCGAATCCCTCCTCAAACCATAAAGGAAGAATTAGTCAGGATCAATCCCACCGTACAATACTTGCTTAACCGTTCAGCCAGGCCGGTGTCGGTACTTCGAGGGAGGTTTTCCAACGCTTTCGCGAAGTTCCTTAATTAGAGAACCTCTTTTCCCTGGGGGCGTAGCCCCGCTAACACCTTTCTAGGCACCTACTAGGTTTATAGCATTGATCGTTAAGTGAGAAATTTCCCGAGGAGTAGCATATACTCACAGTAGGATCGGGATCCAAATATCATCGCGTGACGAAACTGAAGGAATCCTACCAGAATCATCACACTCCAAATGGTATGCAAATCTAGCAAGTTTCAGTACTTATGAAACTCCCGATGTGGATTTTTGCCCCATGCTCTTATGACCTTGACTTTGGCCAAAATATCATAAGTCACATGTCAAGTTCTACCCGTCATTATCCAGGTTAATTTGGATCCATCCATACCTACCCTTGACTTTGGCCAAAATGGCAGTACGACTGTCCCAAACCAACGCATCTATCTATGCTACACATGAACACCCAATAGCTACCAATCACTGTGCCTTGACTTTGGCCAACATACACAGCTTGAATACTATTGACTATTCATGTGAAACGACGGAGGGCTACGGATGGTTTTGGCAAAACCGTGAACGTAGTGAACTTGATATGGTCGATGGAACGAGATAGCTTTTAAATGGAGTGGCTCAAACTCCGTATTTTAAAAGTTTGTTTTGAAAAGAACCGAGTGGTTTTTCGAAAGTGTTCCAACGACTTTAACTTGGTTTATTATCTTGCATTAGTTCTTTTAATGCGTGATATTCTTGCATTAGTTCTTTTAATGCGTCCCATCATTTAACCCTACCATTGCAGAAAACAACCAAAATATGACGTACGCTTATGCCATTCGCATTCGCCACTGGGCCCCGTCATTACCCGTTAGGTTACTTAACTAACGACAGAGCGGGGGCTGGGCTAGCGCGTCTGTAAAACATAAGCAACGCCTAAATAGTAAGCAATGATAGACATTACAGATCACAGATGAATGCATTGGATATACTAGCAATCCGCAATCCTTTCGAGCCTGAAACGAAAAGCGGATAACACGGTCGCGGTGAATAGCCAAATACCCCACCCAAGACCCCTACGGGTGCGGCAAACTACCCGCCAAGTACTCGGTAGTTTGTGCACCCCTCCATGGGTCTATCCTAGGAGCAAAAACAGTAAAAAGAATTATACAATGACGGCTACAACCCCGACCCGGTTGTGCGGCCAAACAAATAATAATTATTACATCAATTTACATTTACAATGAATGAAAGAAAAACAAAAGCTCATCTCACATCCACCCCGGCTATTCACCCGCGACAGTCCAACACATTCATATACACATTCCAGCACATTACAGATCATGTATAACCCCGACTAATCGACTTATAGCGATTAGCCGACGTTCAATACATGCAAGCATCACAGATATAACCATCATAGTCAAAGTGCAGTGAAGTTCGGAAAAAATACGGAATTATAGGACCCCAAAAGGAAATTTCTTTTCTGGAAAATCTGGGCACATATAATATATTTTAAAAATCCCAAAACCAACACAGACACACACTGCACGAAAAACGACGCACTAAAGACAACAAACCGCGGCGCTTCCGCGGCGTCCAAGAAGGGTCACGCGGCGGAAGCGCGGCGGTTTAGACGAATTGGTGAATCGTTTTTCATGGGTGTTCTAACAAAACCCTGAGACGAATTTAGGAGTATGAAGTTTTTCATTTTGACCAGAAAAAAATTCAACAGAAACTCAGTTTTTGTAGTTTTCCGGTTTTGTGATTTTTTTTCGGTTCCGAACTTCGTTACACTTTACTACCTAGCTAGTTTAAGTTTAGTTAGGCTCTGATACCACTGTAAGTCCATATTGCGACCCCCGGTTCTTACGGGGAGGCGGAAACGGTATAAAATCAAAATTTTTATCGCAAGAGGCAACATGGACTAACTTATGGTCGGGATCGTTACCTAAACTAAAACTAGCAAACTAAGCTAAAGATGTTTAGCTACTCGGATGAAGATGGTTATACCTTAACTTGAACTCCTTCTCTTCAAGCTCCGGTGGTGGTCCGATGGCTCCTTCTCGTCGTCTCCGTACGCCGAAGATAGATCCACTTGAAAGCTCCAACCTTTAGCTCCTTCTTCGGTCTTTGAAGAAACTAGTTCACTTGGTTTGCTAAACCTAGTGAACTAGAATGAGTAGAGAGGAAATAGAATGGGATTTTATCTATGGTTCTTGATTCTCAACTCATGAGACAAGAGAACCATAGATCAAGAGAGGGAGCAAGAGGTTGAGGGTGAGAGCAAGGGGAGAGCTCAAGAACAAGAGAGAGAATGAGCAAGAAAGAATGAGGCTCTCTTTTCTCTCTCACCCTCTCATAATCCAAAGTGATCATAACTCATCATATCAAAAAAGTCTTTTGGTGATGGTTAGAAGCAACCATAAGGTTATCATATCATGCACTCATTTTACTCAAAAAGCAAGCAAGAAAAAAGTCTTTGGCATGAAATGATAACCATGGTTATCATGATGGTCAACTAGTCAAGCCTAGTCAACCGGTCAACAAGTCAACAAAAGTCAACAAGTCACCAAAGTCAACAAGTCAACAAAAGTCAACAAGTCAACAACCATATCACCATAATACTTAATTAATATAATAGTTAATCACATATCATATTCTCATTAGGGTTGAGCAAAAAGTCAAAAGTCAACGGTCAACTGTCAACAACCCTAATGAGAATCCACTGCCTCTGCCTCCCTGTCAACTGTGCATACACACCCGCATCCGCGTTCCGAGGAACACGAATGCAAACTGGATAAATCCAATCCCATAAGGTACACTAGGATCTGGCTTAAACCAAAGCCCGCTAGTGTAAACTGTCCGGACACTGTACGCGCACAAGTGCACGGATGTGACCGAACCCTGTCGCAAAACCATGCGACCTGTCGCAATACCATGCGACCTCTACTCTTTTGCCTAAAGGCGAAAAGCTTTCTGTATGGGACTCTAAAGACTCGACACTACGCTGGCAGTGGGTTTAACCACAGACCGCAAGCGGCACTAGCTGTGCGTAACGGTCCCCAGGTAATGCCGACAAGAAGACCGACGAGGCGAAACCCATCTGAACTCCTACTGAGCCTGAGCGTGACATTCTCCGTACAGTCCGGTCTGTTCGTCTGATACATCGCATGGCGGGCCTAGGGGGCGGTAAACGTCAGTCCCCCAATAGCGGTACAAGTCGTGCCGGAGTGAAGCCCAATACACCCTGAGATAACACTGGAAACCTACCAGTATATCTCGTTTGCCCTGGCCAGGGACTACTCGTGTAATGGCTCTCCTAGACACAGCGCGATGTCAACCCCCAATACCGGGAGAGACGAATCCTGTCTAACCGTCACTGCCTCCAAGTGCTTCGGGACTGCACCCAACCACCACCTGTTTGCACGACTCCTTTGAGCCGTGGTAGGGTAGTAATCAAAGTACAGTGGGAACACACCCGAGGCGAAGTGACAGTGTCAAGTCAGCGGACTAAGCTGTACTCATGTCACCTGGGAACTGATAACTGACGATAGGTATAATACCAACTAGTCAGTTCCCGACGAGTCCTGTCCAGTGTACCCGTAACCTAACGAGCACCCGCATACTATCTCAAGTACGACGTACTGACGGCTGTGGGACAGACCGTCTCCCACACTGGGATGAGAAGCGCATGCGCTGGTCTACTCCGGAGTATCGATGCCCTGTCTCGATAGTCCTGCGACCAGGGACCTGAATAAGGATGTGCTTATAGATTACCCAGCCCCCACTAGTGTGACTGCCATCACAACGCTGGTAATCAAGCAAAGATCCTAAGGGCTCCACTAATGCGTATAAGTGATATACTGAAATAAACACAAGTACACATTGAAGTAGAAACAAACCAAGTAGCATACTACTATTTTGAGCAAGATTGTATATACAAGGTGAATATCCCAAGCATCCATTAAGTAATATACAAACTAGTATGATACAGTAATGGCCTCTAGGGCATATACACTAACACAAGAGGACTTCAAGAGGACCTCCGTTCAACACCCTAGAGACCAAGGAGTCCAGCGAAAGGGAGCTACAAAGGTTGTAGTCTCGAAACCCTAGATTAGTTCGCTTTATTTTTCGAAACCCTAAATTTCTAGGATCGATTCCTTTGCATGTTCGTTTAGCACCATAAAAATTTAAACTTTGGGTCATGTGATGCTTCCAAAATCTTCATAGGGTGCTAGACTAACCTTACATTGGTATCAGAGCCGACCTAGAACATTAGGCGACCTTTTTACGAAGTTAAAACTCCGATCGAACCGAAATACGAATTTTTAGGGTGCTCTCTGGAAATTTTCTAAAAATTGACTTTTTTCAGAATTAAAAATATGTAAAAAATACAGCAGGAAAAAATAAGGGTTACAGTACAAAAATTATTCCATGAACAGTGATTCTCGCCGCAGAAACGCGGCCTAAGCTTGCTTAGGCCGCGGTTCTGCTGCCGTATATATGAATTGATGAATACTTTTTGTACAGTAATTCATGAATCTTCTTGTATAAATTTTTGGATATTTTTAATCTGTATTTGGTTTTGAAAAATTCTGGAGATGGTTTTGGACTCGTCATTTCGATCGGGATTTTTATTTCGTAGCTTTTCCGGGTAAATTAGAAAGTATTGAAGTGTTTGAACGAGTATCATTTACTCACTATTCACGGGGTTTAAATACTCTGGAGATACGTGCAAGTCTTTTTGCCGTGGTCCCTCTAGAAGACAACAAACCTTAACTCGATTATGTGACCGTCTCGAACTGCCCTTTGAACCCTAGGGTTTGGGGCAGTACGGCGTGCCACATGTGAGGCGTTGGCTTGACCCTTCTACGGCTGGACCGCTACTACTGTGTCACACTCCGGATTTTTGAACCCTGCTCAAGTGTTGAGCTTTAGTGAATCTTGGGTGCTTGATCGTTCGTTCGAAAACTTTAATACTCTCTGTTTGTCTGGAATGTGATACAATATGTGGAATTCATATAGTTTAGGCATGAAATATGAAATATGTGATATTTCGCATTTATGATGTCTAAAGGGAATATGGATTCCAAATATTGTAGTTTTACACTTTCTTTTCTGTGACCATAAGTGTAGTATGTACGATATCGCCGGTTTCGTTGCTATACATCAACGACAATCGGGATACGCATACTTACTTACGTTGATGATATGTGATATTATGTGTTGCTGAGATATGATGTGCAGGATTGTCGCGATCGAATAGCCGGGGGTTTTTTGTGAGATGAGAGTTTTATATTTTCATTCATGTAAACTCAAATGTAATGTAATATTCTTTTATTTGGGGCACTTCCGGGTTGAGGTTGTGTCACCAGTATTGTATATTATTTACTTTTCCGCATTAGGATGAACCCAAGGAGGGGAGCACAGGTGACCGGGTTTTGGGGTTCAGTGGGAGGCCATCTCGAGGAGTCGAGACCGGGTCTCCTAAACTCCAGAATTGGCAGGGTCACTTGCCGCTCTCGTAGGGGTCCAGGGTGTGGGCTTCGCTATTCATCACGACTGTGGAATCCGTATTTTCTATTCTGGCTAAATACTAAATACGGACGTCCTAGGATATCCCACGTTATATCTATGTTTCTGCTGCCTATGCTCTGTGATATCTGAGACGAATGACATATTATATATATGATATATAGTAGACGTTGCTTATGTTTTACACCCGTGCTAGTCCCGTCCCGGTATGCCGTTAGTTAAGTAACCTAACGGTGCATAACGGGACATTGCGGCGAATGCGGATGGCATAAGCGTACGTGTTATTTTCGTTTTTTTTCTGTGACTGGCTTAAGGACTTAAATGATGGGATTACATTAATATGATTAATGTAAAGAAAATAAACCTAAAAAGATGTTGTAGAATCGGATTTGAAAACCACTCGGCTATTTATGAAAAAGCTATATTTCAAAACTGCGGAGCTTAAGCCACTCCTTTTGAAAACCATTTGATTCTACAACGATATCAAGTTTAAAGCGTTAAAGATTTTCTTAAAAATCATTCGCAACCCTCCATCATTTTAGGAAGTAGATTACTTAGTATTCGTGCTACGTTTGTTGACCTTAGCCAAGGCGTAGTGTACGATAGCTAAGTGATGTCTTCCTACAAACGCATATGATGCAGATTAATTAGGACGGGCATATGACTTTGTTGACCTTAGCCAAGGGTCATGTGAACGGGTCTAATTAATCAAGAAATGACGGGTTGAGCTTGACTAGTGCTCGTGATTTGTTGACCTTAGCCAAGGTCACGAGTATTAGGGGTAAAAACCACATCGGGAATTTCAATAGTTGAAATTTGCAATGAGATTGCATACCTTCCATATGATGGTTGGATCCCGATCCCACTGTGGGCAATAGTTGCTCCTAGGAGAGTTTTACAGTTTACAATTAGCTAACTCATTAGGTGTCTAGAAAGGTGTTAACGGGGCTCTGCCTCTGGGAAAACGAGGTTTACTCTAATTAGGTCCGTGCGAAAGCAAGGGGAACCTCCCTCAAGTACCGACACTGGCCTGGCTGAACGGTTAGCGAAGTTGTAGACTGTAATTAATCCTGGCTAGTTTTTCTTTTTAAGGTTTGAAAGAAAAACTCGATAAAAGCAGTGGGAAACATCGATTAGACAAGATAATAACCAATCTAATCTATGCAAGAGCTTTCGCTGAGTGTATTCTTTTCTCTCTGTTAATGGCAGATACCAATGACTGGACTTAAGCTTCTACTAGATAAAAACAAACTGAATGGGACCAACTATAAAGACTGGCTGAGGAATCTGAAAATCGCCTTGACTTATGATAAAGTATCATATGTCCTCACGGCTTCAGCCCCGCCCGTCCCTGGTCCAAAATCCTCAGTTGCGGACATTGAAGTCCGCAAGACATGGGACGCTGACTGTGCCACGGCCACATGCCTCGCACTTGCATCGATGGATAACACACATCAAAAGCAGCACGAGGACATGGACAATCACGGTATATTGCTCCATACAAAGGAGTTGTATGGGGAGCAATCCCGCGTATTACGATACGAAGCATCAAAGAAATTGTTTCAGATGCGAATGGCCCCTGGCACACCAGTAGGAGACCATGTTCTGAAGATGATAGCTCTTATAGAAGAGCTTGAGGACCTTGGATGGACGATGGAAAATGAACAATATATAGATATTATTCTGCAGTCCCTCCCCTCCACCTTTGCTCAGTTCATAGTGAACTTCAACATGCATGGTATGGAGAAGGATCTCCCTGAACTCCTTAATATGTTAAGGAGTGCAGAGAGCACTATGAAGTTAGCAAAAACTCCCGTTATGACTATTGGACAGTCTTCCTCTTCTCGCCCGAAAGCCAAGGCCAAGGGAAAGAAAAAGAAGAAACCCACTAATCCTAAGGGAGGAGTTAAAAAGGTGAAGGGAAAGGGAATGTCCAAGGCTGGAGACTCAGGGAAGGGCGAATGTTTCCATTGCTACAAGACAGGACACTGGAAGCGCAATTGCACGGAGTACTTAAGTCTCAAGAAGAAGCATGGTGATGCTTCTGCTTCAGGTGCGTTTGTGACTGAAAACTGTTTTTCTATAAACTCTGCTTCCTGGGTATTGGATACCGGATCAGGTTCTCACATTTGTAATTCTATGCAGGGGCTGAGAAATAGCAAGGTTTTGAAGACAGGTGACCATACTCTCCGCATTGGAAATGGTTCCAATGTACATACAGTCGCAGTGGGAGAGTATCACTTGGGGTTGCCATCTGGATGTATTTTGATTTTGAATCCATGTTATTTTGTACCAAGTATGCTATGTAATATAATATCCGTTTCTTTGTTGGACAATAAAGGATATAATTTTGTGTTGCAGAACAATGTTATGAACATTCATCTAAATCAAATGTTGGTTGGGTATGGTACGCTTAATAACGGAATATATGTCCTAAATCAACACACAGTTTTCAGTATACAACACACTAATAAAAGAAAACTTTCAGAATTAAATGAAGCTTTTCTTTGGCATTGTAGACTTGGTCATATTAACGAAACAAGACTAAACAGGTTACACAAAGATGGATATTTAAACTCTTTTGAATATAAATCTTATGCGACTTGCCAGTCTTGTATCAAGGGTAAAATGACCAAAACTCCGTTTACCGGACACGGAGAAAGAGCTACCCAGCTCCTTGGCCTCATACATAGTGATGTATGTGGGCCAATGTCTACACAGGCTAGAGGCGGTTTTTCATACTTCATTACATTCACCGACGATTTCTCAAGATTCGGTCATGTATTTTTATTAAAGCACAAGTCTGAAGCTTTTGAGAAATTCATTGAATATAAACAAGAAGTAGAAAAACAAACCGGCTTGAGTATCAAGATGCTTCGATCAGATCGAGGTGGTGAGTATCTCAGTGCAGAATTTGCAAACTTCTTAAAAGAGAATGGGATTCTCTCTCAGCTCACTCCTCCTTACACACCACAGCACAACGGTGTGTCAGAACGAAGGAATAGGACCCTATTAGATATGGTCCGGTCCATGATGAGTGACGCTGAGTTACCCGTCTCGTTTTGGGGGCATGCATTAGAGATTGCAGCGTTTCTACTGAACAGGGTTCCAACCAAAGCCGTGTCCACCACACCATATGAGATATGGCATGGGAAGAGACCATCTCTTAAGAGAATTAAGATTTGGGGTTGCCCGGCCTATGTTAAAAAGCAGAATCCGGACAAACTCGAGATACGGTCGGTCATGTGTAGCTTTGTGGGATATCCAAAGAATTCTTATGGATATCTATTCTACCATAAAGAGGAACAAAAAGTGTTCGTTTCTCAACATGCCACATTCTTAGAAAAAGAGTTTTTCACAGACAAAGATGATGGCAAGGTGGTGGATCTAGAAGAGGTTCTAGAGACACAAACTACAAATGACGATTTGGTTGAACCGGCTGTTGCAGCAGAAACTGAAGAACCTCGGCCACTCCGTAGGTCTGGTAGGACTTCTCGCCCACCGGAGAGGTACTACGGTTTCCTCATTGATGGTAACGGAGAAGATTGCATCATGGATGATGATGATCCTACCAGTTTTCAGCAAGCTATCACGAGTAAAGACTCTGTGAAGTGGCTGGATGCCATGAGATACGAAATGGAGTCTATGTACACCAACAAAGTGTGGACTTTGGACGTTGTACCCCCTAGGGTAAAACCTGTAGGGTGCAAATGGATCTTTAAAACAAAGATTGGTGTAGATGGGCATGTGGAGACCTATAAGGCAAGACTTGTAGCAAAGGGTTTTCGTCAAAGACCAGGTTTGGACTATGACGAAACTTTTTCGCCCGTAGCCATGCTTAAATCCATTCGGATCCTACTTGCTATTGCTGCTCACTACGACTATGAAATCTGGCAGATGGACGTTAAAACAACATTTCTAAATGGAGATTTAGAAGAATGCGTTTATATGGATCAGCCAGAGGGCTTCATTGACAGTGGGAGCAGCGAGAAAGCATGTAGATTGCTTAAATCCATATATGGGTTAAAGCAGGCATCTTGGAGTTGGAACATCTGTTTCGATGATGTTATCAAAGAGTTTGATTTCATCAAAAATCCAGATGAACCTTGTGTTTATAAGAAGGCTGTAGGAAGAACTGTCACATTCCTCGTATTCTACGTGGATGACATTCTTCTGATAGGAAATGATATTCCTATGCTACAGTCGGTCAAATCATTCTTATCACTAAGGTTCTCCATGAAGGACCTGGGTGATGCCACATACATCCTGGGCATAAGGATCTATAGGGATAGATCCAAAAAGTTATTGGGATTGTCCCAAACCAGGTACATCAACACCATCCTAAAGAGGTTTAGTATGGAAGACTCCAAGCGGGGTGCCTTACCCGCTTGCCATGGAGTCACCCTCTCCAAGGATTCTTGTCCAAAGACCGATGAAGAGAGAGCTCGCATGAGCATTATACCCTATGCTTCGGCAGTAGGATCTATAATGTATGCGATGTTATGTACACGCCCAGATGTAGCTTATGCACTCAGTGTTGTAAGCAGGTATCAATCCAACCCAGGGGAGAACCACTGGACAGCTGTGAAGAACATTCTTAAGTACTTACGAAGGACTAAAGAATTGTTCTTGGTGTATGGTAATACAGATCTCCAAATGGAGGCATTTACCGATTCCAGCTTCCAGAGCGATAAGGATGACAGCAAATCTATCTCAGGGTTTGTATTTACCCTCAATGGAGGGGCGGTAAGTTGGAAGAGTTCCAAACAAGATACCGTTGCAGACTCTACGATGGAAGCTGAGTACATTGCTGCAAATGATGCCACCAAGGAAGCCGTCTGGATGAAGAAGTTTGTCTCGGAGCTAGGAGTAGTTCCAACCATTATTGATCCAATACCTTTGTATTGTGACAATAATGGGGCGATGGCGTTAGCCAAGGAGCCCAGAACCCATCAGCGGTCCAGACATATCCTGAGGCGCTTTCATTTGATCCGGGAGATTGTAGATCGCCGCGAGATCGAGATTAAGAGAGTAGATACAAAGAACAACGCCGCGGATCCACTCACCAAGGCCCTCCCTCAGCCACAGCATGAGCGACTTTTTGAGATGTTGCGTATGAGATACGCCAATAACTGGCCTTAGTGCAAGTGGGAGATTGTTGGATATATGTATGCCCTAGAGGCCATTATGTGATAGTGGATGTATCTATACATGTATATATATTCAGTTTGCATTCGTGCTCGACATGATAGTATGCTATCTGGTACTTCTTTATCTGACATGTTGATTTGATCATGCTTTTATTCATTCATACATGCTGATAAAGCCCTGAGGATATTGGCTTGACTACTCTGATTATGATGGAGATCATACTAGTGGGACATCTGTAGTCTATAAGCATATCCTGGAACGTCCCTAGTCGTAGGTATATCGAGACGGGGCATTGATATACCAGAGTAGACTAGCGTATATGATACTAGACCCATACGATGGGCGATGGATGTTTCCACATTCATCGATGTTTGACATCAAGATCACATACGGGTGCTCAGTGGTGACTGAGTACACTGGACGGACTCACCGGGAACTCCTATATGGAATTATATCTATCGTCGGATAGCAGTTCTCAGGTGACACTGGTACAGGTTAGTCTGTAGACCCGAGATCGTCATGGAGTCTTGTGTGTTCTCCCACTGTACTTTGATTGCCACCCTACCACGGCTCTACTGAGTCGTGCAAACAGGTGGCCGTTGGGTACAGTCCCGAGACACACGAAGACGATGAGCGATAGGAGGGGTTTCGTCTCTCCCGGTATTGGGAGTTGATGCTGTGTTGTGCCCGACTGGTTATAACAGCAAGTCCCTGGCCAGGGCTGCTGAGATTTGCTGATAAGTGTTATCAGTAGTTTCTCGATCTGTTATAGACCATTCACCGGCACGACTTATTGAGTTATTGGGGTCGACGTGACCATCCCTAGGCTCGATATGCAGCATATCTGACAAAGAGACCGGACTGTACGGTAGTGTTGCCGGATGGCTCGACGGGAGTTGTAGCAGGTTCGCTTGTTGTCTTCTGATCGCTCAATACCCGGGTGGCCGTTACGTTTAGCTGACCGCTTGCTGCTTGAGGGTACTTGATATGATCATCACCCTCTGCCGGAGTATTGACGAGTCTTAGAGTCCCACAAAGGAGTTACCCAGTCCAGGCGAAACGTTGTGGTGCGCGTATGCGATATGCGCATGCACCCGATTGAAATGTGCGTATATGATACCGAACATTGATCGGGTGAACTGCTTTTGGTGGGGTCATATGAGATATGACCGGATTGATAAATCAAGTGTTGATTTATCATTTAACCATTAGTTTTCTCACTTAAAACCTTTTCTTGGATGATGGATGTGTGCATGCATGTGTGCTTTTCTTTCTTTCTTTCATGCTAGTTTCATGCATATGTGGATTTGCATACATGCACACATACATACACTCATCCATCATGGTTGTTAGCATATGGAAATGGTGGCAATATAAGACTCACACCATGGATTATATAATGGATTATTATTTGATTTTGGATTTGAAAGAAAATGAAAAGGAAAGGATAATCATTCTTGCTTCTACATTCTTCCTTTGACCTAACCATGCTCAACTACCACTAACCTAGGGTTATCCTTCTCTTTATCATTTAAAACTCAAGTTAAATAATGTCTCCATCACTTTAACCATGGTTCATAGTGAGAAGAAATAAAATATATATTGATATATTTCTTTTTCTTCTCATGAGTTATCTTTTTACCTCTTGTTAAAAAATTGCCACCATCTTCTTCCTCTTTCTCTATTGCTCTCTAGTTTTTTCTAGTGAGTAAATACCACATAAAGATAGGTTTTTGAAGTGAGAAACTTAACCACAACTTTATTCTACAAAAGCTTAGCCATTTTGTTTAGAGTGTTCTCTTCGGTTTTACGAAGTTGCGAGCTTGGACGGAGATCTCCGTGGTGGATCGTCGTGGACACAAGAGGACTTCAAGAGGACCTCCGTTCAACACCCTAGAGACCAAGGAGTCCAGTGAAAGGGAGCTACAAAGGTTGTAGTCTCGAAACCCTAGATTAGTTCGCTTTATTTTTCGAAACCCTAATTTTCTAGGATCGATTCCTTTGCATGTTCGTTTAGCACCATAAAAATTTAAACTTTGGGTCATGTGATGCTTCAAAACTCTTCATAGGGTTCTAGACTAACCTTACAAGTCTGTAGACCAGAGATCGTCATAGAGTCTTGTGTGATTCCCACTGTGCTTTGATCTCTACCTTACCACGTCCATGAGGGCGTGCAAAACGGTGGTTTTTGGGTACAGTCCCGAGTCACATGGAGGCAATGAGCGATAGGAGGGGTTTCGTCTCTCCCGGTATTGGGGGTTGATGTTGCGCTGTGCTCGATTGGCCGTAACAGGGAAGTCCCTGGCCAGGGCTGATCAGAGTTTTGCTGGTAAGTGTTACCAGTAGTTTCTCGACCCGTTATGAGCCTCACATCGGCACGACTTATCGGTTATTGGGGTCTGACGTTTACCACCCCTAGACTTGATATGCGACATATCAGACGAACAGACCGGACTGTACGGTAAGTGTTACTGGTTGGATTCACAGGAGTGTGAGCGGGCTTGCTCGTCGATCTTCTGATCGCTCAATACCCGGGTGGCCGTTACGTTTAGCAGACCGCTTGCGGCTTGTGGGTGCTTGATATGATCATCATCTGCTACCGACGTATTGACGAGTCTTTAGAGTCCTACACAGAGGTTTCCTGGCTCAAGCGAAACCAAATAGGAGCGCATATGAGATATGTGCGGGACCGAGAATAATGCGTGTATGTGATACCGTATTTCATTCTCGCGATGAATGTTTCGATTGGTTGTATGCGATATAACCTAGTTATCGAATCATTGATTCGATAAATCGATATATTGAATACTAGTCGGTTATGTGCGACATGACCGGATCATTGAATCAAGTGTTGATTTAATGATTTAATGTATAATTATATATTTGATATATTACTTTGCATTAACTAGTATTGGTTCACTTTAAAAGGTTTTTCTCACTTGATGTGCACATTGTATATGTGATATATTTTTATGTGCACTTGATTGTATCATGTTTGATGATACATACTCACTTGGGTTTGTGCAAAGAATTAAACCATGGTTAAGTTAATGATTACGGTTTTGTTTTTTTTGCTTATTTATTTTTTTATTTATTTTTCCATTATGGAAAAGATAAATATGATATGGTGGCTTTCTTTGGATGCTTGTTGAAGCTTCATGAAGCTTTGAACAAGTCCACCATTCTTGTCTCATGCTTAACCCTAACCACTAAAAGTAACCATGGTCTATTCTCTACACCTAACCAAGGTTAGGATATGATAAGTATTCATATTGTTTTTCTTTTTAAAGAGACTTATGATATTCTTTCTTCATCTTCTTCCTCTTGAACAAGAAGAAAAGCTTACTAGCTTTAATGGCATCTTGAGTAAAAGAGTGAGAAATCCAATTCTAAAGTGAACCCACCTCCTATTTCTTCACCCTCTACCTCTTGCCAAGTAGTATAGGGTGTTTTCTTCACAAGTTTCACGACTTGGTGAAGTTAGAGCTTGATCTTGTGTTGCCTCGACGTAGATCATCTTCGGAATCGTAGCCGACGACTAGTCCGCTCATTTCTCCGATGAAGCCGATGCTAGAGTCCGAGATCCGATATGGACAGCGAGAGGACGTCTACGTGGAGCTAAGGAAGTAGAGAACCGGATCTACAAAGGTTGTAGCCTCTTTCTTTTAGTTAAAATGTTAACTAGTTTCACTTTTCACCTAAACTCTAGTCAACGAATCCGTATTAGGGTTTCTCGACACTTGAAAATTTTGAAATTGACATGGTTGATGCCTTGTGAGACCTCTAGTGTGTGCCTAGGATCCCTACTGTGGTATCAGAGCCTAGCTAGAGCCTTAGGCGAAGTGTAGACGACGTTTGAAATCCGAACGAACATCGAAACCCTAACCCAAAATGCTCTCTGGACTTTTTACAAAAACTGGGTTTTTTCCAGATTAAAAATGCTTAAAAAATTCAGCAGGGAATTCTAAGAATTACGGTGCAAAAATTATCTCATGATATGTTTAAAGCGCGGCGGAACCGCGGCAGAAGCCTGGCTTCTGCGGCGGTTCCGCGGCCAAATGATGGGATCTGCTTCCAATATTTCCACAGTAATTCATGTTTTCAGGTGTTGAGTTTTCTGGGAATTTTTAACTTGACTCAAGAGTTGAGTTTTCTGGGGTGTTTTAGAGCTTCGATGATTCGATCGGAAATTTCAAACTTTGTCTATGTGTTTTCCGGATATTTAGAATATGTTAAAAGGTTCGACCGGATGTAAATACCCAATCTTTCCCCTGCCGGGAAATTTCCAATTGTTGGACTTTTCCGTAGTTTAATGACGTTCTAAGTAGTGCAAGTAACGCGATGGTCCTTCTAGAAGACAACAAACCTTAACTCGATTATGTGACCGTCTTGAACTGCCTTTTGAACCTTAGGGTTTGGGGCAGTACGGCGTGCCACATGATAGGCGTTGGCTTGACCCTTCTACGGCTGGACCGTTGGTACTGAGGCATGAAGTGAATGTCTTTGAACTTATTTCATGTGTTGAACGGTTTCGGGAAAACTTGGGTGTTCGAATGTTCGATCGGAAAGTTTAATATTTTCTATTTATCCGGAATGGGATACAATAATTGGAATTCACAAACAGTTATGAGATAACTAAATGAATGTTATAAATCTAGCGGTTTAGTCTCACTTGATATTGAAAAGAGTTTTCGATAATGAGACTAAAATGCGGGGTTTATAATTGTTAGGCATGTGATGTCTAAGTATTTCATTTGATTAGGCATGCGATGTCTAAAGAGGTTGCGGATTCCAACTGTTGCAGTTTTACACTTTTTTTCTGTGACCGTAAGTGTAATATGTGATATCGCCGGTTTCGTTGCTATATGTCAACGACAATTGGGATGCGCATATTTACTTACGTTGATGACATATGATGTTATGTGTTGCTGGATATGTTATATTGGATCGTCGTGTTTGAATAGCCGGGGGTTTTTATGTGAGATGAGTGTTTTTCATTTTCATTCATGTAAAAACTTGTATGTAATATTCTTTTATTTGGGGCACTTCCAGGTTGCGGAAGATGTCACCTTTTGTATATTATTTACTTTTCCGTATTAGGATAGACCTAAGGAGGGGAGCATAAGTAACCGGGTTCTAGGGTCCAGTGGGAGACCATCTCGAGGAGTCGAGTCCGGGTCTTCTAACCCTAGAATTGGTAGGGTTGCTTGCCGCTCTCGTAGAGGTCTAGGGGTGTGGGTTTGGCTATTCATCACGACCGTGGAATCCGTGTTTTATGCCGGCTCGTATTGAAAACACGGACGTCCTAGTATATCCAATGTTTCATAGGTTTCTTCTGCTGCGATATCTGTGATGTGATCATATGATGTTCTGTGATAGATACTGTATATAGTATTTATGATATATTATATAGACGTTACTTATGTTTTGCACCCGCACTAGCCCTGCCCTGCTCTGTCGTTAGTTACCTAACCTAACGGTGTACGAGGGGACATCGAGGCGAATGCGGATGGCATAAGTGCACGTCGTATTTATCTGTGATGTTTAGGTGACTTAAATGATGGGACTTCATTAATGTGATTAATGAAAGAAAAGAAACCTAAAAGATGTTGTAGAATCAAATTTTAAATAAAATAGGTAGCTACAGTTCTTGCTTTGCACAGAGGTATATGTGATATATCCCGCACCTTATTCGATAAAGGAAGGACCGAGATCCCTTCACCGGGAGTGACTCCTTTATCAATAACTGGCAGATGCTACACACTCGGTTTGCTTTTGATTGTTTTCGGAGTTTTGCTTTGCACAGCGATATATATGATATATCCCTCACCTCATTCGACGAGGAAAGGGCCGACGATCCCTTCACCGGGAGTGACCCCTTTAGCAAAACTAGAAAAAGCCTCAAAAACACTCCATTTCAAAATCATTCGATTCTACAACGATATCAAGTTCATTACGCAATAGGTTTTCAGAAAAACCTGTCGTAGCCCTCCGTCATTTTAGATAAGAACTGTTTAGTATTCATGCTGCGTTTGTTGGCCTTTGTCAAGGCGTAGTGTGCGGTAGCTGAATAGTGCTTATCTGCTTGTGCATGTGATGCAGATTGTTTCAGGGTAGTCGTACGACCTTGTTGGCCTTTGTCAAGGGCCGTGCGGGTGGGTTTGATTCAATCAAGAAATGACGGGTTGAACTTGACTAGCAGCCTATGATTTGTTGGCCTTTGTCAAGGTCATAGGACGCAAGGGGCAAAAGCATTATCGGGAATTTCAAGTGTTGAAATTTGCAATGAGATTGCATACCTTCTATGAGATAGTTGGATCCCGATACCCAGTGCGAGTAAGAGTTACTCCTGGGAGAGTTTTGCACATTACAATTAGCCGATCAAGTAGGTGTCTAGAAAGGTGTCAACGGGGTTACGCCTCTGGGAACACGAGGTTTACTATAATTAGGTCCATCCGAAAGCACGGGGAACCTCCCTCAAAGTACCGACACTGGCCTGGCTGAAAGATTAGCGAAGTTGTAGGATGTAATTAATCCCGGCTAGTCTTTCTTTTTAGGGTTTGAAGGAAGATTTGATAAAAACCAGTGGGAGCCATCCTGATTAGATAAGATAATAACCAATCTGATCTTGCAAGAGCATACGTTAAAGTGTTTTCTTCTCTCTCTCTCTCCAGGTAGCGACCATGTCATGCCCTAATAAAGATAATAATATGGATGTATTGACTGAACCCGCATGTTATACTGTGCTGGGGAACGTTGGTTCCGTTCTTTCTTATAAGAGTTATGGAAATGAACAGGACATAGGGGATTACCAGGATTCCCAAGCCACCCGAATGAAGAAAGTACATGTTGATGCATTTTCTTCGGGTGTGTTCGTTACAGAGAACTGTTTCTCCATCTGCCCTACGTCCTGGGTATTAGATACCGGGTCAGGATCCCATATATGTAATCAGTTACATGGGCTTAGGAAAGGTAGAGAACTTGGAGAAGGTGATAAAGACATTAGAGTTGGAAATGGTGCAATTGTTGCAGCTAAGACTTTCGGGGAATATCACCTTGCATTACCTACTGGTAATACTTTGGTTCTGAACGAATGCTATTACATGCCGAACCTGATATGCAACATTATATCGGTTTCTTTATTGAGTAAAGAGGAATATAATTTTGTATTACAGGATAATGTTATGAACATTTTCCGTAACCAAAAGTTGGTTGGATCAGGCACGTTGTGCAATGGCATTTATGTTCTAAATCAATCAACAGTTCTGAGCATGACAAACACACACAAGAGGAAGAGTTCTGAACTGAACGAATCCTTCTTGTGGCATTGTAGACTGGGTCACATCAATGCGACATGACTAGCAAAGTTGCATAAGGATGGATATTTAAATCCGTTTGAATTTTCATCTTATGACACTTGCCAGTCATGTCTCAAAGGCAAGATGACCAAAACTCCGTTTACGGGACACGGAGAAAGAGTTACTGAACTCTTGGGATTGATACATAGTGATGTATGCGGTCCCATATCTACACATGCCAGGGATGGTTCATCGTACTTCATTACATTCACTGACGATCTCTCTAGATTCGGATATGTGTTCCTGATGAAACACAAATCAGAAGCTTTTGAGAAATTTAGAGAATATAAATATGAAGTCGAGAACCAAACCGGAAAAAGTATTAAAATCCTTCGATCTGATCGAGGAGGTGAATACTTGAGCAATGAATTCCTGGACTTCCTAAAAGAGAATGGGATTCTCTCTCAGCTGACTCCTCCATATACACCACAAGACAACGGTGTATCAGAACGGAGGAACCGCACCCTATTAGATATGGTGCGCTCTATGATGAGCACAGTTGATTTACCTATTTCCTTCTGGGGATATGCACTGGAAACAGCAGCATACCTATTGAATCAAGTTCCAACTAAATCTGTACCTACCACACCATATGAGATATGGAGTGGGAAGAGACCATGTCTTAAATGAGTTAAGATATGGGGTTGCCCGGCCTATGTCAAAAGGCAAAATCCGGACAAACTCGAGGCACAGTCAGTTCTATGCAAGTTTGTGGGATATCCCAAACATTCACATGGATATCTTTTCTACCATGCAGAGGAACAAAAAGTGTTTGTTTCTCGACATGCCACATTTTTAGAAAAGGAATTCCTTGAAAGAGAAATTAGTGGCAAAGTGGTAGAGCTGGAAGAAGTTCCAGATTCACAAACCGTAACTGAAGATTTAGTGGAACCAGAAGATTCAGTAGCTCCCAATGAACCTCAGCCTCTCCGCCGATCTAGTAGGGTTCCTCGCCAACCTGAGAGATACTACGGTTTTCTCATGGATGGTGGGAGCGAGGATTGCATCATGGAGGATGATGACCCAACTAGCTCCAAGCAGGCCATTATGAGTAGGGACTCAGTGAAATGGCTGGATGCTATGCGGTCCGAGATGGAATCCATGTACACCAACAAAGTATGGACTTTGGAAGATGCTCCTGAAGGGGTAAAACCCATTGGGAGCAAATGGATCTTCAAGAAAAAACTTGGTGTAGATGGGAAAGTGGAGACTTTCAAAGCTAGACTTGTTGCAAAGGGTTTTCGTCAAAGACCAGGTGTGGACTATGACGAAACCTTTTCTCCAGTGGCTATGCTTAAATCCATCCGGATCATGCTTTCCATCACTGCATATCATGACTACGAAATCTGGCAAATGGATGTTAAGACCGCCTTTCTAAACGGTGATTTAGAAGAGTGCGTGTACATGACTCAGCCAGAGGGCTTCGTAGACAGTGGGAGCAGCGGGAAGGTGTGCAAGCTGCTTAAATCCATTTATGGATTAAAGCAAGCATCGCGGAGTTGGAACATCTGCTTTGACGTCGTTATCAAAGAGTTTGATTTCGTCAAAAACCCAGATGAACCTTGTATTTACAAGAAGGTGGCAGAGAGTAAGGTTGTCTTCCTCGTATTGTACGTGGACGACATACTCTTGATAGGAAATGATATTCCTATTCTGCAATCAGTCAAGCTCTTCTTATCACAAAGATTCTCAATGAAAGATCCTGGTGATGCCGCCTGCATATTGGGAATCAGGATCTATAGAGATAGATCCAAACGGATACTGGGATTGTCCTAATCCAGGTACATTGACACCATACTAAAGAGGTTTAGTATGGAAGAATCCAAGCGTGGGAACTTACCCACGATCTCTGGAGTCACTCTCTCCAAAGAGATGTCTCCCAAGACTGATTTGGAGAGAGCTCGCATGCAAGGGATACCCTATGCTTCGGCTGTAGGTTCTATCATGTACGTGATGCTATGTACCAGAACCGATGTTGCATATTCACTAAGTGTAGTGAGCAGGTATCAAGCTGATCCTGGAGAGAGTCACTGGACAGCTGTGAAGAGCATTCTCAAGTACTTGCGAAGGACTAAAGAGATGCTCTTGGTGTATGGTAACGGAGAACTCCAAGTGGAGTCCTTTACCGATTCAAGCTTCCAGAGTGATAAGGACGACTCTAAGTCGCAGTCGGGATTTGTCTTTACCCTTTACGGAGGGGCGGTTAGCTGGAAGAGTTCCAAGCAGGAAACCGTGGAAGACTCGACGATGGAGGCTGAATACATCGCTGCCAACGATGCTGTCAAAGAGGCTGTCTGGATCAAGAAGTTCATTACTGAACTTGGAGTGGTTCCATCTATTGAGCATCCAGTACCTTTGTATTGCGATAACAATAGAGCGGTGGCTTTGGCCAAGGAACCCAGGTCCCATCAGCGATCCAGGCATATTCTGAGGCGGTATCACCTGATACGGGAGATAGTTGATCGCCGGGAGATCGAGGTCAGGAGGGTTGACACGAAGAACAACACGGCGGATCCACTCACGAAGGCCATTCCCTAGATACAGTTTGAGAGACTCTTCGGGATGCTCGGTATGCAATACTACAGCAGCTGGCCCTAGTGCAAGTGGGAGATTGTTAGTTGTATGTATGCCCTAGAGGCCAGTATTGTACAGATGATGTATATTATATTGGATGCTTGGACATATATAGAGATGACCTTCTTGCTCGATATGATAGTATGCTATCTGGTTGCTCTTTATCTTAACATGTACACTAGTCCCTTTAAACTGTCTTATAGTTACATGTTGGTAAAGCCCTTAGGATGTGTACTTGACTACCTGGACTATGATGCAGATCATACTAGTGGGGACATGGTAGTCTATAGGTACATCCTTCAAAGTCCCTAGTCGTGGGTGTATCGAGACGGGGCATCGATATACCAGTGTAGACTAGCGTATACGCTTCTCGACCCATGAGATGGGCGATGGATGATCCCATATCCATTGGTGTTTGACATCGGAGATGGTATACGGGTGCTCAGTGGAGACTGCGTACACTGGACGGACTCGCCGAGAACTCACAGATGGTATTATACCTCACGTCAGATGGCAGTTCTCAGGTGACACTTGTGCAGGTTAGTCTGTAGACCCGAGATCGTCATAGAGTCTTGTGTGATTCCCACTGTGCTTTGATCTCCACCTTACCACGTCCATGAGGGCGTGCAAAACGGTGGTTTTTGGGTACAGTCCCGAGTCACATGGAGGCAATGAGCGATAGGAGGGGTTTCGTCTCTCCCGATATTGGGGGTTGATGTTGCGCTCTGCTCGATTGGCCGTAACAGGGAAGTCCCTGGCCAGGGCTGATCAGAGTTTTGCTGGTAAGTGTTACCAGTAGTTTCTCGACCCGTTATGAACCTCACATCGGCATGACTTATCGGTTATTGGGGTCTGACGTTTACCACCCCTAGACTTGATATGCGACATATCAGACGAACAGACCGGACTGTACGGTAAGTGTTACTGGTTGGATTCACAGAAGTGTGAGCGGGCTTGCTCGTCGATCTTCTGATCGCTCAATACCCGGGTGGCCGTTACGTTTAGCAGACCGCTTGCGGCTTGTGGGTGCTTGATATGATCATCATCTGCTACCGGCGTATTGACGAGTCTTTAGAGTCCTACACAGAGGTTTCCTGGCTCAAGCGAAACGAAATAGGAGCGAATATGAGATATGTGCGGGACCGAGAATAATGCGTGTATGTGATACCGTATTTCATTCTCGCGATGAATGTTTCGATTGGTTGTATGCGATATAACCTAGTTATCGAATCATTGATTCGATAAATCGATACATTGAATACTAGTCGGTTATGTGCGACATGACCGGATCATTGAATCAAGTGTTGATTTAATGATTTAATGTATAATTATATATTTGATATATTACTTTGCATTAACTAGTATTGGTTCACTTTAAAAGGTTTTTCTCACTTGATGTGCACATTGTATATGTGATATATTTTTATGTGCACTTGATTGTATCATGTTTGATGATACATACTCACTTGGGTTTGTGCAAAGAATTAAACCATGGTTAAGTTAATGATTAGGGTTTTGTTTTTTTTGCTTATTTATTTTTTTATTTATTTTTCCATTATGGAAAATATAAATATGATATGGTGGCTTTCTTTGGATGCTTGTTGAAGCTTCATGAAGCTTTGAACAAGTCCACCATTCTTGTCTCATGCTTAACCCTAACCACTAAAAGTAACCATGGTCTATTCTCTACACCTAACCAAGGTTAGGATATGATAAGTATTCATATTGTTTTTCTTTTTAAAGAGACTTATGATATTCTTTCTTCATCTTCTTCCTCTTGAACAAGAAGAAAAGCTTACTAGTTTTAATGGCATCTTGAGTAAAAGAGTGAGAAATCCAATTCTAAAGTGAACCCACCTCCTATTTCTTCACCCTCTACCTCTTGCCAAGTAGTATAGGGTGTTTTCTTCACAAGTTTCACGACTTGGTGAAGTTAGAGCTTGATCTTGTGTTGCCTCGACGTAGATCATCTTCGGCATCGTAGCCGACGACTAGTCCGCTCATTTCTCCGATGAAGCCGATGCTAGAGTCCGAGATCCAATATGGACAGCGAGAGGACGTCTACGTGGAGCTAAGGAAGTGGAGAACCGGATCTACAAAGGTTGTAGCCTCTTTCTTTTAGTTAAAATGTTAACTAGTTTCACTTTTCGCCTAAACTCTAGTCAACGAATCCGTATTAGGGTTTCTCGGTACTTGAATATTTTGAAATTGGCATGGTTGATGCCTTGTGAGACCTCTAGTGTGTGCCAAGGATCCCTACAGGAATATGTTAATTATTGTTAATTATTATTTTGTCTAGTTAAGAGTTTTAGCTTACTAGGTTTTTTCTAAAACTTAATTAAGCAAGTTTAAAAATATAGAGGTGGTTTTGATCGCTTAGTTAAGCTATTTTAAGATATTTGGAATCGCTAGAATTGTATTAGCTTTAGACTTGAGCAAAATATTGCGATAAGTTGCGTACTAGGTTTCGGTGTATTTTCGACGTGGGTTCAATTGGTCGTTGCAAGGTTATATCTATTATATTCTCGTATTTGATTCTGTTATGTTTGCGCGATCGGGACGATCGGAGTATAGACTTGGTGTTGCGTAATTTAGCAACCCTAATTAGGGTTTTTGCCGATGTCGTGCGCGTTTAGTGCGCTATGTGCGCAGTGTAATTTTCCTGGTGTTATCCTTGCATTTCGTTATCTTTGCGTCGACGTAGGATATTTAGCTTATATGATGTGTTTGTGAAATTTTAGGATCGTAAGCGGGAACTTCGGATGCTGAAAACAAGGGGAAGTAGGTGGTCAGATTTTCATAGCTCGAGACCATCGGTGAGTAGATTTAATATATATGGGGAAATCGCCCGTATGGCGTTATGCGTCGGGGCTGATATGATACGATAACTGCATGTTATTGCATATTAGTTAATTTCATATGAACTTCATTGCATAGTATTACCTGTTATACCTTGACTTGTACCTATTGGACATAACACATTACTGACGGTTCATGTTGCACGAGCACTAATTTGTATGTTACACCCACACCGTCAGTAATTACCATGACACGCACAACCCACATACATATATGATATTATAGTGGATAGGTATAATTGAGGTAGTAACTCTTATTCCATTTCACGTATAACTTGCTATAGCTACTTGTACATCATGCATACATATTGACATGTACACCCAGATATTTTGCTGCATTTGTTTTCGGAGGATTTGGCAACCACATGATATATTTTAAAGTTGGAATTATTTAAAAGAGAGGTTTTTCCCTTGATATGCTCATATTGCTGTTTTAAGTTGCATATATCAGTTTTCATGTGATTTATGGATTTGAGAACCGTGGGGGTATTTCAAGAAACTATGTATTGTTTGAAAACCCGATTTCTCTTGATATGATATTTCGATGCGTCCACCATGAGATTTCTCGGTTCTGAGATTATGATATATACCTGATGCGAGGAGTGAGTGGGCCGTGTGCGGGTACATGGTGGAGCCCGATATGGTACCCCGGGGTAAGAAAGGTATGTCGATGGATTAGCCGATGAGCCTGGCAGGGGATGCGCAATGCCTACCGGTGACAGTATTTGGACTCGGTGGTTATCTGGAGGATACCGACCGGAGTCATGAGATGGATTTTGGCCGACCGTTCTGCCGGAGCCCGCGGGCCGATCCCGCAGACGGAGCCTATTATACGAGGATTTACGTGTCGATGCTGGACACGGGTTTCATGAGATTTCGAGTGTCGGTGTTAGACACTCAGGTTTCCATGATTTTTACGTATCGTCGATGTACATACGTGGTTGATATCCTCGTACACACACACACACAGATATATATATATACATACAGGTAAATGTTTTCATGATGTTTTGGGTGTCGATGTTAGACACTCAGGTTCCATAAGACTTACAGGATGTGAGGGCCGATCTGAGGATGCGGTGCTTGAGGATTTTGGGATTTGATGTATCAGTAAGGGACAATGGTATTTTCCCTTGCTGATGATTTTTGCATGAGGTTTCAGGATTATTTTGATATGCATTTCTTCATGTAGTTGTAGTATCCTGATGATATACCTTTACATGACTGTTGCAAATTCATATTGCCATATTTATGCTGTCAGATTACATATGATAGATTAATCGCTGTTCATGCATACTTGCGATTACAGTATGATGTTAATTATTATTCACGAGTTGGCAACTCACCCCCGTTGTGCAACAGTGTTTTGCAGGACTTACCCTCAGAGTAGTTGCGGTAGGGCGTCTTATCATCTCTACTTTTGCGGATACCACTATGTTTGTTTGTGAGGCCTTTGCTTTTAGGTGGGTTTGCGGTTATCCGTTTGTACATTGTATATCTTTTTGTTGGATCTAGTATTCTCCATCTACCACTTCTTGTATTTGACTTAGAGATTAGTTGTGAGGATTCGGTGTTGTATTTGTAGGGTTCCTAGGCACACTGGTGAGGTCTCACAAGCCATCTATCATGCCAATTTCAAAAATTCTAGGTGCCGAGAAACCCAACTACGGACCGTTGGCTAGAAATCTAGGCGAAAATATAATCTAGTTAACAACTTAACTATAAAGATTACGGAAATACAACCTTTGTAGATCCGGTGCTCCACCTCCATAGCTCCGCAACGAAGTCCCCTCGCTGTCCAAATGAGTTCCCGGGCTCTAGCGTCGGCTTCGTCGGAGAATGGGCAAGCTAGGTCGTCGATGTCCATGCCGAAGATGATCTACGTCGAGGCATCGCTAGATCAAGCTCCAACTTCACCAAGTCATGAAAACTTGTGAAGGAAACACACTCTACTACTTGGCAAGAGGTAGAGGATGAAGAAATAGGAAGTGGGTAGACTTTAGAATTGGATTTCTCACTCATTTCCATCAATCACCATTGATGGAGCTTGCTTTCTTCAAGTGAAGAAAGGAAGAAGAAGAAGAATTATGTTATGATAAGTTCATTAAAAAAGAAAAGAATAATCAATCCTTATCATAACATGACCATAGTTAAGTGTAGAGAACTAATCATGGTTTAATGCAGTGGTTAGGGTTAAGCTAAAAACAAAATGGTCATCAAGTCAAAGCATTCATGAAGCTTCATGAATGAACAAAAGAAATGCCACCATTTTATCATTTCATTTCCTTTTTCCAATAAGAAAAAGATTAATAAATAAATGAATAAAATGAATAAGCAAATAGTAAACCCTAACCATTCCATTAACCAAGGTTTAATTCTATACACTTAATTAAAAAGGCATGTATCATCAAACATGATACAAGCATGTGCACAAAATCATATCGCATATGCAATGCGCACACCCGAGCGAGAAAATCCATTTAAAGTGAACCGATAC
This sequence comes from Agapanthus africanus, assembly GCA_030015575.1. Lineage (NCBI taxonomy): Eukaryota > Viridiplantae > Streptophyta > Magnoliopsida > Asparagales > Amaryllidaceae > Agapanthus > Agapanthus africanus. Next base: position 161,469,460 of record CM057343.1, read on the forward strand.
TAGTTAATGCAAAGTAATATATCAAATATATAATTATGCATTAAATCATTAAATCAACACTTGATTTAATGATCCGGTCATATCGCATATAACCGACTAGTATCATTAGTAACAACTTATCGAATCAACACTTGATCCGATAACCCGGCTATATCGCATATAACCGATCAATGTCACATCGCGAGAATCGAATACAGTATCACATACTGGTATTATTCTCGGTCCCGCACATATCTCATATGCGCTCCTATTTCGTTTTGCTTGAGCCAGGAAACCTCTGTGTAGGACTCTAAAGACTCGTCAATACGCCGGCAGCAGATGATGATCATATCAAGCATCCACAAGCCGCAAGCGGTCTTCTAAACGTAACGGCCACCCGGGTATTGAGCGATCAGAATATCGACGAGCAAGCCCGCTCACACTCCTGTGAATCCAACCAGTAACACTTACCGTACAGTCCGGTCTGTCCGTCTGATATGTCGCATATCTCGCCTAGGGGTGGTAAACGTCAGACCACGATAGCTTGATAAGTCGTGTCAATATGAGGTCTATAACTATTCGAGATACTACTGGTAACACTTACCAGTAAATCTCAGCAACCCTGGCTAGGGATTTCCTGTTATAGCCAATCGAACACAGCGCAACATCAACCCCCTATACCGGGAGAGATGAATCCCCTCCTATCGCTCATTGCCTCTATGTGACTCGGGACTGTACCCAAAAACCACCGTTTTGCACGCCCTCTTGGACGTGGTAAAATGGAAATCAAAGCACAGTGGGAACCACACAAGACTCTATGACGATCTCGGGTCAACAGACTACTCTGTACCAGTGTCACCAGAGAACTGCCATCTGACGTAAGGTATAATACCATCTGGGAGTTCTTGGCGAGTCCGTCCAGTGTACCCAGTCTCCACTGAGCACCCGTATATGATCTCTGATGTCAAACACCAATGGATATGGGATCATCCATCGCCCATCTGTATTGGTCGAGAAGGTATACGCTAGTCTACTCTGGTATATCGATGCTCCGTCTCGATACACCCTCGACTAGGGACTTTGAAGGATGTACTTATGGACTACCATGTCCCCACTAGTATGATCCGCATCATAGTCCAGATAGTCAAGTACACATCCTAAGGGCTTTACCAACATGTAACAGAGAGACAATCAGTGTACACGTTAAGGTAAAGAGTAACCAGATAGCGTACTATCATGTCGAGCAAGAAAGTCCTCCCTATATATGTCCCAGCATCCACTACAATATACATCCTATGTATAGTAATGGCCTCTAGGGCATACATATAACTAACAATCTCCCACTTGCACTAGGGCCATCTGATAGCAGTGGTTGAAGTATCTCATACTCAACCATCCCATAAAAATCTCTCTCTGGGAACAGGCCTTTGTGAGTGGATCCGCTGTATTGTCCTCTGAGTCTACTCTCCAAACCTCGATCACCCTGGAGATCATCCATCTCCATGATCAGGTGACACTTCCTTAGAATATGTCTGGATCACTGATGAGACCAGCGTTCCTTGGCATAAGCCACAACTCCATTGTCACACAATGGGAGGAACATAGTTCATCTCATGAACCAATATACACCCAAACAGCCTCTTTGGTAGCATCTTAAGTAGCGATGTATCCAGCCTTTATCGTCTAGTATGCCACGGTATCTAGCTTGGAACTCTTCCAACATACCGTCCCTTTACTGAGGGTAAAGACAATGCCTGCGACTGACATTCAGTCGTCCTTATCACCCTGGAACCCTTCCAGTGATTCTCCCCAGGATCAGTTGATACCATCTCACTACAACTAGTGAGTATCCTAACATCCAATTAGATCTATCTCATAGATGCAAATCCAGGATTTAGGAGGTCTCACTTTGATCCTTTATGGAGAATCATTGTGATAAGCGGAGATTGACCGAGCGTAGCATAGGAAACTCCTTCCCTATCAAGAGTATGTCATCCACGTACTCTACGAGGATCATCACCATACTCCCTACTACCTTTTTGTATATACAAGGTTCATCTGCTATTTTGATGATGTCAAACTGTTTGACTACTACATCAAAACAGATGTTCCAACTCCGCGATGCCTGCTTTATCCTATAACGTATCTTGCATACGTTTCCGCTGCTCCCACTGTCTACGAAGCCCTCTGGCTGTGTACTTATAGACGCGCTCTTCTAAAACAGCATTTAGAAAAGCAGTCATGGCACCCAATCGCCAGATATCGTAGTTATGGTATATAGCCGTGGCAAGTAGGATCTGGATGGATTTAAGCATAGTCACTTGAAAAGGTTTCATCATTATCCATGCCTGCTCGATGACGAAAAGCTTTAACAAGTCTAGCTTTGAAAGTCTCAACTTTTCCATTTACACCAAGTAATCTTCTCAAGATATACTTGCTCCTGATGGGGATTTAACCCTTCAGATATAGCAACTAAAGTCCATACTTTGTTGGTGTATATGGATTCCATCTCAGATCACTAAGCATCCAGTCATTCTTACAGAGTCCCACTCCTGATGGCCAACTCGAAACTAGTTGGGTCATCATCTCATGATGCAATCCTCGCTCTCACTGTCACAGAGAAACCGAAGTATCTCTCAGGTGGGTGAGGAATCCTACTAGATCGGCGGAGAGGCTGAGGTTCGTTGGTATCTACTGAATCCTTTGGTTTTATCAAATCAACTGCTGTTGTCTGTATAGTTGGAACCTTTCCAGTTGTACATAACAGACCTTGCCTCGAGCTTGTCCGGATTCTGTTTTTCAGACATAGGCTGGACAACCCCAAATCTTAACTAACTTAAGAGATGGGCTCTTCCCTTATCATATCAAATATGAAGTGGTAGGCAACTGATTTGATTTGAACCCTATTCAATAGGTATGCATCTTCTCAAGTGCATAACTCCCAAAAAGGAAATAGGTAACTCAGTATTACTCATCATAGAGCACACCTTATCACATAGGGTGTGATTGCTCCGCCCCGATATACCATCGTGCTATGGTGTATACGGAGGAGTAATGCCGAGAGAGAATCTCATTCTCCTTTAGAATAGTCCAGGAATTCCGTGCTCAAGTATTCTCCTCCTTGATCTCATCATAGGACATAATACTTATACCCGTATTGGTTCTCTACTTCTCGCTTATATTCTGTGAATATCTCAAAAGGTTCGGACTTGTGTTTCAACAAGAACATAGATCTGAATCTCGTGAGATTATCAGAGAATGTAATGAAGTACAAAGAACCGGTCTTGGCATGTGTAGACTGGGGACCTACATACATCAACATGTATCATCCCAAGAGTTCACTAACTCTTTCTCTGTTTCCAATAAACAGAGCTGGTGTCATTATATCTTTGTGACATGACTTGCAAGTTTCAAAAGATGTAAATTCAAACTAATTTAAATATGCATCTAAATGTAACTTCAGCCAGTCGGGTCGCATTGATATGACCTAGTCTACAATGCCTCAAGAAGGATTCGTTCATTTCTGAACTCTTCCTCTTGTGTGTGTTCCGTATACTAAGAACTGTAGTTTGATTTAGAACATCAATGCTTTTAGATAACGTGCCTGATCCGATCAACTTTTGATATAGGAAATGTTCAAAACATAATCCAACAATACAAAATTTTATCATTTCTTTACTACTAAAGAGACTGATATGATTTTGTATATCAGGTTCGGTATCTAATAACATTCGTTCAGAATCAATGTATTTGTAATACAGGGTGACAGTGACCAACAGACTTGGCTGCAACACTTGCCCCGTTTTCTGTCTCATGAAACTTATCACCCGTTCTCAGTTTTTCTACCTTTTTGTAGCCCTATGTAGCAGATTACATATCTGGGATCCTGATCCGGTATCATATACCCTGGAGGATACTGAGAAACAGTTCTTTATAATGAACACACCCGAAGATGATGCATCAGCATGCACTCTCTTCGTTTGGGCGGCACGGGAATTCTGGTAATCCCCTATTTCCTGCTCTGTCTTATAACAATTATAAGTTGGAGTGGGACCAACGTTCCCCAGCTCAGTATAACAAGCGGGTTCGGTCAATATTCCGTATTATTATCTTGATTAAGGCGTGATATGGTCGCTACCTGGAGAGAGAGAGAAGAAAACACTCAGTGTGCGCTCTAGCAAGAATAGATTGGTTATTATTTTATCTAATCAGGATGGCTCCCACTGCTTTTTATCAAATCTTCCTTCAAACCCTAAAAGGAAAGACTAGCCGGGATTAATTACACACTACAAGTTCGCCAATCTTTCAGCCAGGCCAGTGTCGGTACTTTGAGGGAGGTCCCCCGTGCTTTCGCACGAACCTAATTAATGTAAACCTCGTTTTCCCAGAGGCGTAACCCCGTTGACACCTTTCTAGACACCTACTTGATCGGCTAATTGTAATGTGTAAAACTCTCCCAGGAGTAACTCTTACTCGCAGCGGGTATCGGGATCCAACTATCTCATAGAAGGTATGCAATCTCATTGCAAATTTCAACACTTGAAATTCCCGATAATATTTTGCCCCTAACTTGCTATGACCTTGACGAAAGCCAACAAACCATAGCCCGCTAGTCAAGTTCAACCCGTACATTTCTTGATCGAATTAAACCTACCCGCACGACCCTTGACGAAAGCCAACAAAGCCGCACGACTACCCTAATCCAATCGCATCGTATGCTAGCAGATAAGCAGCATATAGATACCGCACACTGCACCTTGATGAAAGCCAACAAATGCAGCACGAATACTATATACAACTTATCTGAAATGACGGAGGGCTACGACAGGTTTTTCTGAAAACCTATTACGTAATGAACTTGATATCGTTATAGAATCAAATGAATTTTGAAATGGAGTGTTTTTTAGGCTTTTCTAGTTTTTCTAAAGGAGTCACTCCCGGTGAAGGGATCGTCGGTCCTTTCCTCGTCGAATGAGGTGCGGGATATATCATATATATCACCGTGCAAAGCAAAAACACTTAAAAGTAATCAAAAGACAAACCGAGTGTGTAGCATCTGCCAGTTATTGCTAAAGGAGTCACTCCCGGTGAAGGGATCTCGGTCCTTTCCTCATCGAATAAGGTGCAGGATATATCACATATACCGCTGTGCAAAGCAAGAACTGTAGCTACCTGTTTTATTTGTTGGAGATAGTGCCCTCAGAGTCAATTATTGGATCACAGGCACGTGATTGCAATGATTGAGGGATGACCTATCCCGGGACGACAGTCTTACTCGAGATGATAGTATGCTATCTGGTTTACCTTTATCATCGTGTACTGCTTCAGGTGACCTTACAGGTCGCTATTACACGCTGATAGAGCCCCTAGGATTCTTGCTTGACTGCCAGCAGTATGATGGCGATCATATACGTGAGAGCTGGTGGTCTATAGGCACATCCTTAAATGGTCCCTAGTCGTTGGAGTTTCGAAACAGGGCATCGATTCTCCAGAGTAGGCTAGTGTATACAGTCGAGACCCCGACGAGGGGCGGTGGCCGGTCTCACAAGCCACTGGTGTCAGTTGGTTCACCTAAGATGTATACAGGTGCTCATTGGGTTATGAGTACACCGGACAGGACTCGCCGGGAACCTGCTAGTTGGGATTATACCAGACGTCAGATAGCAGTTCCCAGGTGACATGTGTATAGGTTAGTTCATCGACCTGAGATCGTCATTTGTCTCGTGTGAGTTCCCACTGTGCTTTGATTACTACCCTACCACGGCTCAAAGGAGTCGTGCAAACAGGTTTTAGTTGGGTACAGTCCCGAGCCACATGGAGGCAGTGAGCGGATCTTCAGGGGTTCGTCTCTCCCAGTATTGGGAGTGAGGTCGCGCTGTGTCTAGGAGAGCCATTACACAAAGCCCTCGGCCGAGGCAGGAGATTTACTGGTAGGTATTCCAGTAGTATCTCAGGGTGTTCTGGGCTACACTCCGACACGACTTGTACCGCTTTTGGGGGTCTGATTTTCACCAACCCCCTAGGCCCGACATGCGTTGCTCATAGACGAACGGACCGGACTGTACGGATATTGTCACTGACAGGCTCAGTAGGGTGTCAGGATGAGTTCGCTCATCGACGTCCCTTTTGGTCAATAGCTGGTGGCCCGTCACGTATTGGCTTATACCTCTGACGTGCTAGTGGTTAAATCCACAGCCATAGTATTGACGAGTCTTTAGAGTCCACCACACTTTCAGTTACTCAAGCTTTCGGGCGAAACGCTGTAGAGGCCGTATGGAGATATGGCAGGGTCCGATCAGATACGTGCGGTATTGCACGGGTCAGGATCGGACGGTTTGTACTAGTGGCCGTATGGATATATGGCAGGGTTCGATCTGATACGTGCGGTATTGCACGGATCAGGATCGGACGAACATTACTAGCCGGCTTTGGTTTAAGCCGGATCCTAGTTTAGTATAGTGTAGATTTTGTCTCATTGCATTTGTATCCGGACGGAATACAGATGCGGGTGTGTATGCACAGTATCGGGGTTTTCCTGTAATTTATTACGGGACCAGTTTTCTGGAGTTGCCAGTTTGCATTCCGTTCCGGCCGGTTTTCCTTTGTTCTTTCCCGGCCGGACTTTTCCGATGGAGGGGGGTTATTTGCAATTGTGCAAATAACATTTGTGGAGGGGGTTTCCTGCAAATATATTCATTATGATATGTTTAGCATCTTTCATCCATGATGGTGTATTAAATGAGATTTGAAAGGGTATGGAGTGATAAGTATGGTTGTTGTTTCTTTGCTTTATGATATGGTCACCATTCTCTTTATCCTACACTCACCTCCCTTATACATGTTGCTTTTCCCTCCACCATTTCCAAGCAAGCATGGCCGGCCACATTTGATGAGAGGAGAGAAAAATGAGAGGAGTTCATTTTGTATGAAGGATTCATTCACATCTCTTTTTCCATGCTTGCTAAATTCTCAAAAACCCTCTCCAAAGTTCATGATTCTCTTCTCCCTCCAAGGCAACTTCACTACCCCAAATGAGATAACGATTCTACACTATATTCCACAGCAAATCTTGGGCGCGTCGGCTTGCCAACTTCGCGCCCGAGTTGCCTCGGTATTGAGGTGGGAGCCCGTAAAAGATGCAGACGATGTGGTGCCCTTCCGGCAAGGATGCGACGACCGGAGTTTCCGCGGGAGATCGGGACGACGACGAGAAGACCGGAGGACTCGGATCACTCGGTACATCTCTCACCCCATCTCTAGTTAGCTAGTATAGGTTAATGGTTTCGATCCGGGTATATTGTCCGCGGTAGCGCCAGTTTCCAAGTAAGGAAAATTTTTGATTCCGCATTTTGGCCTCGGATAGACGGCCGGGGCGCTGCCGTGGCGCAACATGGTATCAAAGCCACGCCATTAACCTTGCCTAGCTTTTTCTAATGCGTTTTACTTATCCGATCGACCAAAATTCCAAAAACCGCGTTTTGCATGCATCAGTTTTCTGTCGATTTTTTCCGGGCTCGAAAAATTTTTCAGGTTGTAGAAAATTGATGTACATGAAGTTATAAGAAAACTGCAAAAATTTGGTAAGCTGATCCTTCCAGAGGACCGCGGAACCGCGGCAATGACCCCTCTTTTGCCGCGGTTCCGCCGCAGGATGTTCCCTTCATTTTACCATTTCTTTGCAGTGGGCTTTTGGGCTGAGAATAGGGGTTTTGGAATATTAAAATTGGGCCCAGAATTTCTGTGAGTGCTACAGTATTACTTGGGGGCCCACTTGTTAATTTTTGATCGATTGGATATTTTAAACACATTATTTCACAGTATTTACATTATATCTGCGACCGTGAATGTCACTCGATCGGTAAATCCGGTCTAACTGCTATAGCCCGGTTAGACGGATTTGCGAACGTGATTTTCACGTTGATGTTCTGTGTTTATGCTGTGTTGTTGCGGATCGGTCGTGGGGGATAGCCTGGATGCAATGCTAGTACAGTGTTGTTGTATTATGTACATTTGATATTGCGGGGCGAGCGTCCGACATGTGGACTGCCGTCACTGCCTGTTTGTATTATTCTTTTGGGGCACGGCCTGGTTGCGGTCGATGTATCCGTTGTATGTATATTTTATTTTCTGTACTAGGTTGACCCAGGAGGGGTGCCCAAGTTACCGGATTCCGTGAAGTGCTGGGTGGTCCATTCACGGTGCTGAAGGGGGCTGCCTCGCTTCAGGTTTTGGGGGTGACTTGTCGCGCCCGTAAGGGTCTAGGATTTCATTGCACAGGCTATCCATACGACCAGGGGAACGTCGGGTTTCAGCAGCGGCTCTGTGAAACCCGGGGCTTCCAGATATCTGTATTGTTCTGTGATGCTGTATATTTCTGTGATGTTGCATTTTATCACGCCTTGAGCGAATATAATATATTGGTATATATATTAGTAGATGTTGTATATGTTTTGCATCTGCGCTAGTCCAGTCCCCGCTCTGTCGTTAGTTAGCTAACCTAACGGGTAATGACGGGACCCAGTGGCGAATGCGGATGGCATATACGTACATCAGTATATTTTCGTTCTTTGTGGTGTGATCAATTGATGGGACTGCATTGATTCGGATCAATGCAAGATAAACAAACCTATTCTGATGTTGTTGGAACATTTTTCTAAAAGCTGTTATTGCAAGGACGTTCACTTTTGTTTTGCATCGTGGTATTCATTTGGAATATCCTGCTCCTCAGTCGACGAGGCAAGGGCCGAGATCCCTTCACCGGGAGTGACCCCTTGGACAGAAGTTTGCGTCAGGGCATTAACTTCTCTATAACCGATTACTTTTGCTTTGCATCGTGGTATTCAGTTGGAATATCCTGCACCTCATTCTACGGGGAAAGAGCCGAGATCCCTTCACCGGGAGTGACCTCTTTAGTAAAGGTTTTCGTCACTATATTTTTATAAAAAGTTATCCAGTTCCTTCAACGATATCAAGTTCATTACGTTAAAGGTTTTTCGCCAAAAACCAGTCGTAGCCCTCCGTCATTTCAGATCAGTATTGCTTAGTATTCACGCTGCGTTTATCGTTGCTATTCGCCGAGGCGTAGTGTGCGGTAGCTTTGTTGTGCTATTCTGTCGTATGGATATGTGGATTGGTTAGGACAGTCGTACGACTTTGTTGATTATTCGTCAAGGGTCGTGCGGGTGGGTTTAACGCAATCAAGATAATGACGGGCTGAACTTGACTAGGACCCTTTGATTTGTTGATTATTCGTCAAGGTCACTTGGGTCCTAGGGGTAAAAATCACATCGGGAGTTTCAAAAGAACTGAAACTTGCCAGACATGCGCATACCTTCTGGAGTGTGGTGACGTGAGTGGATTCCGTCATGTTATCATGCGATGATAGTTGGATCCCGATTCCCACTGATGAGTTGGTTTACTCTTCGGGTGACCCCGACTAATTCTTCTTTCAGGTTTGGGGAAGTATTTGAGGTTACAGTGGGAGGTTTCCAGATTAGATAAAGTGATAACCTTTCTGATCTAGGTTAGAGTGCACGCTGAGTGTTTCTTTTCTCTCTCTCTTTGGCAGCGACCATTGACCCGACCCTGGACTATGACTCAGTGACCAAGTTGACCGAACCTTCTTAACACTGGCTTTTGGATTGTCAGAGTTGCAAACCTCATTGCCACTCCTACTTTTACCCTTTTCTCCAGGACACCCCGTATTACTACGAACGTCCACTTCCATTGGACAAAACCATCGTATGGTTATATACGAACTCGAAGAACTTCGAGGATGGTTTCTGGTTCTGGAGAAAACGAATAGGATTATTCAGTTGTCTTTTCTTTTCACCTTCTCTCATTGCGAGTACTCCTTGGTTTAGGAGATAGTACACCTATTACGCAAATTGGATAGTCTTCTTCCAAACCTTAGGCTGGTGCCGACCGGTAGGGAATGAAGAAAACCAATTAGCATAACGATGGTGTGCAGAAGGTATTAAGTTAAGACAAAGCAAGGGATTAGTAAGAGGGCAAAGTAAATTGTGACTGCTATTCACGATCATACCAAGTATTTCTTCGCCAATCCTAAATCACCTTTGTATTTCTCCAGGACACTCCGTATCACTACGAAGATCCACAGTTTATTGGATACTCCATCGTATGGTTATATACGAACTCGAAAGGAACTTGTTCCAGTTCGGGGATGGATTCTGGTCCAGGAGAAATAGGAATACAGTTTATTCGGTTGTCTTTTCTCTTCACCTTCTCTCGCATTACGAGTGCTCCTAGGATTAGGACAGTACACCCATTATGCTTATTGGATAGTCTTCTTCCAAACCATAGGCTGGTGCCGAACGGTAGGGAGGGAAGAAAACCAATTGGCCTAAAGGGGTGTACAGAAGATAATGACTAAAGACATATAAAGGGATTTGGAGAGGTGGCAAAGAATTATACGGTTATAGTTGTGAATCTGGATAATGGAAGAGGCATTACTAAGAATACCGGAATACCCCACCGAAACATTTCAATGTTTCAGTTTCACTGTGTAATGTTAAAAGAAAACTGATTTCCCGATTAGATACTTACTCCAAGGTATGTATTTACCAGGTATGATTCTCACATCTGTATGGTTTTACAGATGATGAGTGGGAGTAAGTTATTGGAAATTAGGTGACCATCCTCATTATATCGGGATTCGTTGTAATTGGTGATATTTGAGGAAGCCACCTGGGTTGTTTGCCGGTCGGCAAATATTTGGTTTTGAATATCCGTTGTTATGCACCAATTTCAAATTGATATATCTGTACGTCTATTTTCATAGAGTGAGATATACCGTTTGATATTATGTCGATGACATTTACCTATATCAGTGGATGGTTAGGTAAGGAGCATTAAACAGCGGTGTAATTCTTCTTAACCATAAGTACAGTTTTCAACCTACGACATACAGTGAAAGAGTTACTAGACTCAGCGGACTTATACAGAGTATTGTATGTTGTCCAGTGTCCATTAGGACAGTGGGGTTGGCCCTCATACTATATTCTGTTTACTTTTAACTACTCTAATTCTTAGACATGTGTTTCGTAGAAACACAGGGTCTGAGTTTTGAGGAGTTATTGGTATAAGAATAGAGTAGAGAACCAGGTATTGCAAGTATCGGGATTTTTCAAGGTGATCGAAGATGTAGATACTTGTGTATGGTATTCAGTTGATAGTAATGAGAACTTGCTTCTCCTTCAGGTTACTCATAATTGGAAGCATTCCTAAGTTGGGTAACGCTGATCGGCCTCCTTCCATTTAGTTGACATGCACTGGAGACAGCTGCATGATTTGAATCTGGTTCAATTAAATCAGTGCCTCTGGTTCTATATTGGATATAGAACAGTTCATATCTTAACGATGTTAAGGTACGGGGAGTTGTCCGGCTTATGATTAAAACCAGACACTGGACAACTCAAGGCACGTTTCTGTAATGGCTGTTTGTTGGTTGACCCAGGCTATGACGAGGGTTGACTTTCTACCATCTGGAAGATCAATAGTGATATTGTTCTTAACTCGCCACATTTTAAAAAGGAATGGTTTTTTTTTCAGAAAACAGTAGTGGGAGTATGGTAGAACTGGAAGCGATTCCAGAACCGCAAACAATTACTGAAGATTTGATAGGGAACCTAAAGATTCAATCTGATTTGATATTCCATTGGCCACTCCGCAGATAAGGTGGGTAACTTCAGGCACCCGAGAGGTACTCCGGTAGCCTCAAGGACGGTGACAGGGAAGTTCTTGTTTACCCACACTTGCCATTGTTGTTGTTCCAGGCTGCGAGACCCGGCAGGAGGATGAGTATAGCGTCGTTCTAAACTAGCTTTAGAAGTGCACGTCTATATGACTCTGCCAGAGGGTTGTCATAGTCAGTGGGAGCAGCGGAAGCATTGGAGGACATCAGGCTTATGTCTATAGACTAAAGCAGATATAGCGGAGATAGATCATCTATTTCTGATGTGACAGTCATAGTTTTGACGTCATCAGAATAGGGGATGGATCTGTTAAGAAGGTAGTAGGATGTGATGTCCTGGTTTTGGATGACATACACAGAGTAGGAAAGGAAACTCCTATAATACGATCGGTTATACTTTGGTTGTCACACAGTGGTTTCTCCACACAGGACTTAGATATTATATCAGACATTCTGGTTACTAGATCTATGGTTTTAGATCTAGATTTGGGTGGTTTCCTAATCTGGGTACCTTGACAGCATTCTATGAGTATTTAGAATGGACGACTCCTGGCACGGTAGTACACCTGCAGGTAATGGAGTCACCCTCTCTAAAGGTGTCTTACAGACTAATGGGGAGAGGGATACGCATGATTGACAGATCACTTGCTTAGGCAATTGAGTCAATCATGAGATGTCAAGTACCACAGCAGATGTTGTTCTTGCAGTAGCTGCAATAAGCTAATATTAATCCAATCCTGGAGAAACAGTCGGAAGCAGTTTTAGAACATAAGTTGATGTTCTAGGGATGTGATAACGACAGCCTCTTTTAGGAGACGGTTGTCACTCCAGGCTTCCAAGGTGACATAGATGGCAGAGTGGCTGTCAGAGTTATATTTTTCTCCTTCTAACGAGGGGCAGTATTTTGGACAGGTGGTCCAAGGCAATACTGAGGGAGGCATGGCGCTGGGTACTGATTAAGTTCAGTCATCGATACAGTCTAAGAAGTTTGGATTTGGAGTTCATTTATGAGGTAGGTCCCATCAGATATCCAGACACATTCTAAGACAGGTATTGCTCATTTTGGGAGATGGTATTCTCCGCGAACTTAAGATTTAGAGAGACATAGAAAGAAACATCAGAGCGGATCCACTCGCTGAGGCTATTCCTCGAACGCAATAGTCTCGTAAACGAGCTTTGTGAGACTGACTAGTAGAGGAGTTGGGTGTTCGGTATCACACGGGCTGTGAGTATGCGACATCGCAATAATTAGCCTTGAGTGCAAGTGGGAGATTGTTGGAGATAGTGCCCTCAGAGTCAATTATTGGATCACAGGCATGTGATTGCAATGATTGAGGGAGGACCTATCCCGGGACGACAGTCTTACTCGAGATGATAGTATGCTATCTGGTTTACCTTTATCATCGTGTACTGCTTCAGGTGACCTTACAGGTCGCTATTACACGCTGATAGAGCCCCTAGGATTCTTGCTTGACTGCCAGCAGTATGATGGCGATCATATACGTGAGAGCTGGTGGTCTATAAGCACATCCTTAAATGGTCCCTAGTCGTTGGAGTTTCGAGACAGGGCATCGATTCTCCAGAGTAGACTAGTGTATACAGTCGAGACCCCGACGAGGGGCGGTGGCCGGTCTCACAAGCCACTGGTGTCAGTTGGTTCACTTAAGATGTATACAGGTGCTCATTGGGTTATGAGTACACCGGACAGGACTCGCCGGGAACCTGCTAGTTGGGATTATACCAGACGTCAGATAGCAGTTCCCAGGTGACATGTGTACAGGTTAGTTCAACGACCTGAGATCGTCATTTGTCTCGTATGAGTTCCCACTGTGCTTTGATTACTACCCTACCATGGCTCAAAGGAGTCGTGCAAACAGGTTTTAGTTGGGTACAGTCCCGAGCCACATGGAGGCAGTGAGCGGATCTTCAGGGGTTCGTCTCTCCCGGTATTGGGGGTGAGGTCGCGCTGTGTCTAGGAGAGCCATTACACAAAGCTCTCGGCCGAGGCAGGAGATTTACTGGTAGGTATTCCAGTAGTATCTCAGGGTGTTCTGGGCTACACTCCGACCGACTTGTACCGCTTTTGGGGGTCTGATTTTCACCAACCCCCTAGGCCCGACATGCGATGCTCATAGACGAACGGACCGGACTGTACGGATATTGTCACTGACAGGCTCAGTAGGGTGTCAGGATGAGTTCGCTTATCGACGTCCCATTTGGTCAATAGCTGGTGGCCCGTCACGTATTGGCTTATACCTCTGACGTGCTAGTGGTTAAATCCACAGCCATAGTATTGACGAGTCTTTAGAGTCCACCACACTTTCAGTTACTCAAGCTTTCGGGCGAAATGCTGTAGAGGCCGTATGGAGATATGGCAGGGTCCGATCAGATACGTGCGGTATTGCACGGGTCAGGATCGGACGGTTTGTACTAGTGGCCGTATGGATATATGGCAGGGTTCGATCTGATACGTGCGGTATTGCACGGATCAGGATCGGACGAACATTACTAGCCGGCTTTGGTTTATGCCGGATCCTAGTTTAGTACAGTGTAGATTTTGTCTCATTGCATTTGTATCCGGACGGAATACAGATGCGGGTGTGTATACACAGTATCGGGGTTTTCCTGTAATTTATTACCGGACCAGTTTTCTGGAGTTGCCAGTTTGCATTCCGTTCCGGCCGGTTTTCCTTTGTTCTTTCCCGGCCGGACTTTTCCGATGGAGGGGGGTTATTTGCAATTGTGCAAATAACATTTGTGGAGGGGGTTTCCTGCAAATATATTCATTATGATATGTTTAGCATCTTTCATCCATGATGGTGTATTAAATGAGATTTGAAAGGGTATGGAGTGATAAGTATGGTTGTTGTTTCTTTGCTTTATGATATGGTCACCATTCTCTTTATCCTACACTCACCTCCCTTATACATGTTGCTTTTCCCTCCACCATTTCCAAGCAAGCATGGCCGGCCACATTTGATGAGAGGAGAGAAAAATGAGAGGAGTTCATTTTGTATGAAGGATTCATTCACATCTCTTTTTCCATGCTTGCTAAATTCTCAAAAACCCTCTCCAAAGTTCATGATTCTCTTCTCCCTCCAAGGCAACTTCACTACCCCAAATGAGACAACGATTCTACACTATATTCTACAGCAAATCTTGGGCGCGTCGGCTTGCCAACTTCGCGCCCGAGTTGCCTCGGTATTGAGGTGGGAGCCCGTAAAAGATGCAGACGATGTGGTGCCCTTCCGGCAAGGATGCGACGACCGGAGTTTCTGCGGGAGATCGGGACGACGACGAGAAGACCGGAGGACTCGGATCACTCGGTACATCTCTCACCCCATCTCTAGTTAGCTAGTATAGGTTAATGGTTTCGATCCGGGTATATTGTCCGCGGTAGCGCCAGTTTCCAAGTAAGGAAAATTTTTGATTCCGCATTTTGGCCTCGGATAGACGGCCGGGGCGCTGCCGTGGCGCAACATTATTTTGAAATTCGATTCTACAACATCTTAGGTTTCTTTTATTTCATTAATCACATTAATGAAGTCCCATCATTTAAATTACCTAAACATCACAGATAAATACGACGTACACTTATGCCATCCGCATTCGCCTCGATGTCCCCTCGTGCACCGTTAGGTTAGGTAACTAACGGCAGAGCGGGGCAGGGCTAGCGCGGGTGTAAAACATAAGTAACGCCTATATAATATATCATATATACTATATACTGTATCTATCACAGAACATCACATGATCACATCACAGATATCGCAGCAGAAGAAACATATGAAATATTGGATATACTAGGACGTCCGTGTTTTCAATACGAGCCAGTATAAAACACGGATTCCACGGTCGTGATGAATAGCCAAACCCACACCCCTAGACCCCTACGAGAGCGGCAAGCAACCCTACCAATTCTAGAGTTAGGAGACCCGGACTCGACTCCTCGAGTTGGTCTCCCACTGGACTCCAGAACCCGGTTACTTATGCTCCCCTCCTTCGGTCTAGGCACACTAGTGATGTCTCACAAGCCATCTATCATGCCAATTTCAAAAATTCTAGGTGCCGAGAAACCCGACTACGGACCGTTGGCTAGAAATCTAGGCGAAAATATAATCTAGTTAACAACTTAACTATAAAGAATACGGAAATACAACCTTTGTAGATCCGGTGCTCCACCTCCATAGCTCCGCAACGAAGTCCCCTCGCTGTCCAAATGAGTTCCCGGGCTCTAGCGTCGGCTTCGTCGGAGAATGGGCAAGCTAGGTCGTCGATGTCCATGCCGAAGATGATCTACGTCGAGGCATCGCTAGATCAAGCTCCAACTTCACCAAGTCATGAAAACTTGTGAAGGAAACACACTCTACTACTTGGCAAGAGGTAGAGGATGAAGAAATAGAAAGTGGGTAGACTTTAGAATTGGATTTCTCACTCATTTCCATCAATCACCATTGATGGAGCTTGCTTTCTTCAAGTGAAGAAAGGAAGAAGAAGAAGAATTATGTTATGATAAGTTCATTAAAAGAGAAAAGAATAATCAATCCTTATCATAACATGACCATAGTTAAGTGTAGAGAACTAATCATGGTTTAATGCAATGGTTAGGGTTAAGCTAAAAACAAAATGGTCATCAAGTCAAAGCATTTATGAAGCTTCATGAATGAACAAAAGAAATGCCACCATTTTATCATTTCATTTCCTTTTTCCAATAAGAAAAAGATTAATAAATAAATGAATAAAATGAATAAGCAAATAGTAAACCCTAACCATTCCATTAACCAAGGTTTAATTCTATACACTTAATTAAAAAGGCATGTATCATCAAACATGATACAAGCATGTGCACAAAATCATATCGCATATGCAATGCGCACACCCGAGCGAGAAAATTCATTTAAAGTGAACCGATACTAGTTAATAGAAAGTAATATATCAAATATATAATTATGCATTAAATCATTAAATCAACACTTGATTTAACGATCCGGTCATATCGCATATAACCGACTAGTATCATTAGTAACAACTTATCGAATCAACACTTGATCCGATAACCCGGCTATATCGCATATAACCGATCAATGTCACATCGCGAGAATCGAATACAGTATCACATACTGGTATTATTCTCGGTCCCGCACATATCTCATATGCGCTCCTATTTCGTTTTGCTTGAGCCAGTAAACCTCTGTGTAGGACTCTAAAGACTCGTCAATACGCCGGCAGCAGATGATGATCATATCAAGCATCCACAAGCCGCAAGCGGTCTGCTAAACGTAACGGCCACCCGGGTATTGAGCGATCAGAAGATCGACGAGCAAGCCCGCTCACACTCCTGTGAATCCAACCAGTAACACTTACCGTACAGTCCGGTCTGTCCGTCTGATATGTCGCATATCTCGCCTAGGGGTGGTAAACGTCAGACCCCAATAGCTTGATAAGTCGTGTCGATATGAGGTCTATAACTATTCGAGATACTACTGGTAACACTTACCAGTAAATCTCAGCAACCCTGACCAGGGATTTCCTGTTATAGCCAATCGAACACAGCGCAACATCAACCCCCTATACCGGGAGAGACGAATTCCCTCCTATCGCTCATTGCCTCCATGTGACTCAGGACTGTACCCAAAAACCACCGTTTTGCACGCCCTCTTGGACGTGGTAAGATGGAAATCAAAGCACAGTGGGAACCACACAAGACTCTATGACGATCTCGGGTCAACAGACTACTCTGTACCAGTGTCACCAGAGAACTGCCATCTGACGTAAGGTATAATACCATCTAGGTGTTTTCGGCGAGTCCGTCCAGTGTAGCCAGTCTCCACTGAGCACCCGTATATGATCTCTGATGTCAAACACCAATGGATATGGGATCATCCATCGCCCATCTGTATGGGTCAAGAAGGTATACGCTAGTCTACTCTGGTATATCGATGCCCCGTCTCGATACACCCTCGACTAGGGACTTTGAAGGATGTACTTATGGACTACCATGTCCCCACTAGTATGATCCGCATCATAGTCCAGATAGTCAAGTACACATCCTAAGGGCTTTACCAACATATAACAGAGAGACAATCAGTGTACACGTTAAGGTAAAGAGTAACCAGATAGCGTACTATCATGTCGAGCAAGAAAGTCCTCCCTATATATGTCCCAGCATCCACTACAATATAAATCCTATGTATAGTAATGGCCTCTAGGGCATACATATAACTAACAGTATTATTATTTTGGTGACTTTGGGTGCCGTGCTCGTGGGAGCCGGTCTTGTTGTAGAGTTTTACTTCTTTATGCAATTTTCATTTATATTTCTTCGCTACGGCGTCGTATTTATATCTTATGGTGGTTTTCTCCGCCGTTGGGCGTGAGTTGCTCCCGTTTGGGATACTATATATTTATTCTATGTTGTACCCGTTATCGGGGCTAGATTTTACAAAGGAGGTACTGCCGAAATTTTCAAGAAAGAAAACTAGAGTTAAAGATTTTTTAATTGAGATTTTCCCGAATGATTTAAACTATGATTTTCTCCGCTTATCCAGTTTTGGGTGGTTTAGATTTCTAGATTTCGTCTTACTTAAGTTGCGTACGCCTGTAGACGTTACGTAGTTTAAGTGCTGATTACGGGCTAATTTTTTGGGTCGTGACAGATATTCCAGTGTAGACTAGTGTGTACGTTTCTTGACTCTGTATGGGGCGATGGTTGATCTCATATCCATTGGTGTTTGACATCAAAGATTGTACACAGGTGCTTATTAGAGAATGGATACACTGAACAGGACTCACCGAGAACTCCTAGATGGTAATATACCTATCTTCAGATAGCAGTTCTCCGGTTACACTGGTACAGGTTAGTCAGTAGACCTGAGATCGTCATAGAGTCTTGTGTGGTTTCCACTGTGCTTTGATTTCCTCCGTACCACGGCTCAAATGAGTGGTGCAAACAGGTGGATTTTAGGTACAATCCCGAGTCACATGGAGATAATGAGCGATAGGAGGGATTTCGTCTCTCCCGGTATAGGGAGTTCATATTGCGCTATGCTCAATTGGCTATAACAGAAAGTCCCTGGCCAGGGCTGTTGATGAGATTTACTGGTAAGTGTTATCAGTAGTTTATCGTACCGTTATTAGCCTTATATCGACATGACTTATCAAGTTATTGGGGTCTGACGATACCACCCTGTAAGTCAACGTTACAGACCCCACGGGTTTGCAGGGAGGCGGAACGGGTAAAATACGATTTTTACAAGCAAGGTAAAATTGACTTAAACACAAGATCTCAGCTAAACCATATCTAACAAAACTAACTAGAGATATTATCTACTCGGTAAGAAGATTATACCTAAAGTTCTAAGTCCTTCTCTTCTTTCCGCTGTCCTCCTTCTCCTTGCAAGCTCCTTGGAGTGAAATGGAAACCACCTTCTCGTCTGCTTCTTGATTTAGTAGAAGATCCACCCGAAAGTTCCAACCTAGAGCTAAACCTCCAATTTAAGGAAACTAGATCACTTGGGTTGCTAGACTAAGTAACCTAGAGTGAGTAGAGTATGGATTAGAGTAGCTTAGTCTCACTAAACCCTTGATTCTCAACTCATGAGACACTAGGTGTTGAGAGGAAGAAGAAGAGAGCAAGCTTAAGAGAGAAAATGTATTTGTGATAATGATAATAAAAATTGGAATGGATAACTTATATATGACCATTTGTCATGGTATGAAAAATATCTCATCAAAATATCTAGCTCAAAAATATCTCATCAAAATATCTATGGTCAACAAGTCAAGCCAAGTCAAATGGTCAACCAAGTAGCCATGCCAAAAAGATTATCATTTATCAAAAATAACAAATACTTTTCCTTTTCTCATATTTGCTTTGACCAAGTCAATGGTCAAAACCGTAATAAGAAGTCTCCTTCTTCACCCCCTCTCATCTGTATATACATACCCGCATCCGTGTTCTGAAAAACACGAATACCATGAGACGAAGCTAATCCAATAATCAAATACTAGGATCCAGTTTAAACCAAATCCCACTAGTATTGTCCGCTCGAACACCACACGTGCAGAAGCACTCGTATGTGATCGAACCTTGTCATAAAACCATACGACCTCTACTCGTTTCGCCCGAAGCTGGGAAACTCTCTGTATGGGACTCTAAAGACTCGACACTACGCTGGCAGTGGGTTTAAACACAGGCCGCAAGCGGTACTAGCTGTACATAACGGTCCCCAGGTAGATGTCGATAAGAAGGCCGATGAGGAAACCCATCCGAACTCCTACTGATCCTGAATGTGACAATCTCCGTACAGTCCGGTCTGTTCGTCTAAGAGTGTCGCATATCGGGCCTAGGGGGCGGCAAAAATCAGACCCCTAATAGCGGTATAAGTCATGTCGGAGTACAGTTCAAAACACCCTGAGAACTACTGGAGTATCTACCAGTAAATCTCACTTGCTCTGGCCAGGGACTTTGTGTAATGGCGTTCCGAACACAGCACGACATCAACCCCCAATACCGGGAGAGACGAGTCCTATCTAACTGCCACTGCCTCCAAGTGCTTCGGGACTGCACCCAACTGCAACCTGTTTGCATGACTCAATAGAGCCGTGGTAGGGTAGCAATCTGAGAACAGAAGGAACATACTTGAGGCGAAGTAACAGTGTCAAGTCAATGGACTAAGCTGTACTCATGTCACCTGGGAACTGCTAACTGACGATATGTATAATACCAACCAACAGTTCCCGACGAGTCATGTCCAGTGTACTCGTAACCTAACGAGCACCTGCATACTATCTCCAGTACGACGTATTGATGGCTGTGGGATAGACTATCTCCCCTCCTGGGATGAGAAGCGTATACACTAGTCTACTCTGGAGTATCGATGCCCTGTCTCGATAATCCTACGACTAGAGACCTGTATAAGATTGTGATTGTAGACTACCTTGCCCCCACTAGTGTGACTGTCATCACAACGCTGGTAGTCAAGCAAAGATCCTAAGGGCTCTATGAATAGGTATTAGCGATATGTTAAAAGAAATACATACACATATTAAGATAGATACAAACCAAGTAGCATACTACCATATCGAGCAAGACTGTCATAAATCCGTGTATATATCCCAATCTTCTAAAATGTAATATAGAAGCTAGTACTATACAATAATAGCCTCTAGGGCATATCACACTAACAATCTCCCACTTGCACTAAGGCCATGTATTGGCATATCGCAGACCTATCATCTCGAATAGCCTCTCGAACCGCGTCTGAGGTATGGCCTTTGTGAATGGATCTGCAGTGTTGTCCTCTGTACCAATTCTCCGAACCTTGATCTCCCAGCGATCCACGATCTCCCTGATCAGGTGATACCGCCTCAAGATGTGTCTGGACTTCTAATGAGACCTGGGTTCCTTTGCTAAAGCTATAGCTCCGTTATTGTCACAATACAGAGGTATTGGATCAATAATGGACGGAACCACCTGAAGTTCTATTAAGAACTTCCGCATCCAGAATACTTCTTTTGCGGCATCAGAAACTGCGATATACTCTGCTTCCATAGTTGAGTCACCAATGGTGTCCTGCTTGGAACTCTTCTAACAGACCGCCCCTCCATTGAGGGTAAAGGCATAGCCCGACATGGACTTGGAGTCATCCTTATCACTCTGGAAGCTGGAGTTAGCAAAGGTCTCGATCTGGAGGTCTTTTTCGCCTTAAACCAAGAACATATCCTTAGTCCTTTTTAGGTACTTGAGAATGTTCTTTACTGCTGTCCAGTGCTTCTCCCCAGGGTTTCACTTGTTGGAGATAGTGCCCTCAGAGTCAATTATTGGATCGCAGGTACGCGATTGCAATGATTGCGGAGGATCTATCCCGGTAGGACAGTCTTACTCGAGATGATAGTATGCTATCTGGTTTGCCTTTATCAGTCGTGTACATGTTCAGGTGACTGATTACATGTTACACTTTGATAGAGCCTTTAGGATCTTGCTTTACTACCAACAGTATGATGGCGATCATATACGTGAGAGTTGGGTAGTTTATAAGCATATCCTTAATTGAAGTCCCTAGTAGTGGGAGTTTCGAGACAGGGCATCGATACTCCGGAGTAGACTAGTATATACAGTCGAGACCCCGACAAGGGGCGGTGGCCGGTCTCACAAGCCACTGGTATCAGTTGGATCACCTAAGATGTATACAGGTGCTCATTGGGTTATGAGTACACCGGACAGGACTCGCCGGGAATCTGCTAGTTGGTATTATACATATCGTCAGATGCAGTTCCCTGGTGACATGTGTACAGGTTAGTTCATCGACCTGAGGTCGTCATTTGTCTCGTGTGAGTTCCCACTGTGCTTTGATTTCTACCCTACCACGGCTCAAAGGAGTCGTGCAAACAGGTAGCTTTTGGGTACAGTCCCGAGCCATATGGAGGCACGTGAGCGGATTGGCAGGGGATTCGTCTCTCTCGGTATTGGGGGTGAGATCGTGCTGTGTCTAGGAGAGCCATTACACAAAGCCCATGGCCGTGGCAGGAGATTTACTGGTAGGTACTCCAGTAGTATCTCAGGGTGTTATTGGGCTACACTCCGACACGACTTATACTGCTATTGGGGGTCTGACGTTACTAGCCCCCTAGGCAGATATGCGATACTCATAGACGAACGGACCAGACTGTATATACATTGTCACTGTTAGGCTCAGTAGGGTTTCCGGATGAGTTCGCTCATCGGCCTCCCTTGAAGTCAGTCCATGGGTAGCCGTTATGCATAGCTAGTGCCGCTGACGGTTTATGGTTAAACCCACTGCCAGGGTACTGACGAGTCATTAGAGTCCCCCACAGACAGTTTCCCAAGTTCGGGCGAAACGTTGTAGAGGCCGTATGGTTTTATGGCAGGGTTCGGAAAATACACGTGCGTTTACGCACGTGTCGGTTTTCGGACAGATGATACCGGTCGGCTTTGGTTTAAGCCGGGTCCGAGTATTGTATTGAGTAGATATAATATCTTTGTCTCAATTGCATTTGTATTCGGTCGTAATACAAATGCGGATATATTTATACAGTTACGGGGTTATCCTGAAAGTCGTTTCAGGATCACTTTTGGAAGTTTCCAGTTTCCAGTTTTCTATCAGCCGTCTTTTAACATTCGGTTAAAGACGGATTTATCTTTTCTTGGATGAGAGTGAGTCATGCTTCCAGAAGGTTCTAGAGAGGGTGACTTGGCTTGGTGAGTCATTAATGCATTAATGGAGTCATTAATGACTTGATGAGGTGTATAATGACTCATGCTTTAAGCTTTATTGTTTCTTGTTTTCTTAAGGATATTTTCTCTTGATCTTTTGCTTATGGTTACCCTCACATTGCTCCTACACTCACCCCCTCTCCATATATATGGCCGGCCCCTCCTCTCACTCTCTCACTTGTGGTTTTCATTTTTGGAAAAAGATTATGATAGCTTTGGGGTGTATGGAAATATCATTGCTCATTTCATTCCATCACCCGAACCAATCGGCAACTTCATTAACCGTTCGTCCATAGCTTTGGACGGAACGCGACAAAGTCTTCTACTCATTCTCTACATCATTCTCGGTCGTCTCTTTTAGCAAACTTGACGACCGAGTTGCCTCGAGTCAGAGGCGGGAGCCCGTTTAAAGAATCGTTAACGTGGTGCCACCTGGACGAGGAGATCGGAGATCGACGAGATCGGAGCAGCCGCAACGGAGCGTGGGATGATGGTTAAAGAACGAAGGACTCGGATCATTCGGTATAACCTTTCTACACTCTTTACAGTTTGTTAGTTTAGCAATAATGGAAGATCCGGGTTAAAGTACACGATAGCGCCAGTTAAAAGTTTTTGTTCCGCATTTGGCGTCTGTAGACGGCCGGGGCTCTACCGTAGACTTACATCACTGATACTGGCTTGCCACGCTCAGTGCGTAAGCAACATCTGGTCTGGTACACAACATCGCATACTTTATAGAGCCTACCACAGAAGCGTAGGGTATAATAGACATGCGATCCCTTTCCAAATCAGTCTTGGGAGACATCTCTTTGGAGAGGGTGATTCCGTGACAAGCCGGTAAATTACCGCCCTTAGAATCTTCTATACTGAATTTTTTCAGTATGGTATCGATGTACCTGGACTGTGAAATTCCCAACATCCTTTTAGATCTATCACGATAGATCTGGATCCCCAGAATGTAAGAGGCATCACCCAGGTCTTTCATGGAGAACCTGTGTGACAAGAACCCTTTGACAGATTGTAGCATAGGAATGTCATTTCCTATCAAGAGAATGTCATCCACGTATAAGAAGAGGAATATAACAGTTCGTGCTACAGTCTTACTATAAATGCATGGCTCATCTGGATTTTTGATAAAGTCAAATTCTTTGGCTGTCTCATCAAAATAGATGTTCCAACTCCGTGATGCTTGCTTTACTCCATAGATGGACTTAAACAACTTGCACACTTTCCCCTGCTCCCACTCTGAATGAAACCCTCTGGCTGGTCCATATAGACACACTCTTCTAAATTTCCATTTAGAAAAGCGGTTTTTACGTCCATCTGCCAAATCTCATAATCGTGGAAGGCAGCAATGGCAAGAAGGATGCGAATGGATTTGAGCATAGCCACTGGAGAAAAGGTTTCGTCATAGTCCAGACAAGGTCTTTGACGAAAACCCTTTGCAACAAGTCTAGCCTTATAGGTTTCAACCTGTCTATCTACACCAATCTTCTTTTTGAAGATCCATTTGCAGCCTACGGGTTTTACCCCTTCTGGAGCAATGTGCAAAGTCCATACTTTGTTGGTGTACATGGACTCCATTTCGGTCCGCATTGCATCCAGCCATCTTACCGAGCCAGCGCTCTGAATAGCCTGCTGGAAGTTAGTCGTCTCATCATTATCAATGATGCAATCCTCTCTATCCCCGTCTATGAGAAAACCGTTGTAACTCTCAGGCGGATGAGACAGCCTACTACTCCTGTGGAGAGGTGCGGGAATGTCCTGTTCTTTTGAAACTTCTGGTTCCACCATGCTTTCAGTAATAGCTTGTTGTTCTGGAATTTCTTCCAGTTCTATTGTGCTCCCACTTGTTTCTTTTTCTAAATATGGATGTTCCAGAAAGTGGGTATGAAGAGAAACAAAAACCTTTTGTTCCTCTGTCTAATAGAAAAGATACCCCCTGGAGTTCTTTGGATATCCTACAAACTTACACAGTACTGAGCGTGCCTCGAGTTTGTCCGCATGCTATTTTTTAAAAAAAGCTGGACATCCGCATATCTTCAAATACTGAAAATAGGGTTTCTTCCCAGTCCACATCTGATATGGAGTGGTAGGCACAGTCTTGGTAGGAATCTTTTTCAAAAGATATGCAGCTGATTCTAGTGCATAGCCCCAGAATGATCGCGGTAACTTAGCGTTACTCATCATGGAATGTACCATATCCAATAGGGTTCGGTTCCTTCTCTCCGATACAACGTTGTGTTGTGGTGTGTATGGAGGAGTAAGCTAAGAGAGAATTCCATTCTCTTTTAGGTAATCCAGGAACTCGGCACTCTAGTATTCACCACCTCGATCAGATTTCAGTGTCTTGATACTTTTGCCGGTTTGTTTTTCACTTCATTCTTATATTCCCGCAATTTCTCAAAGGCCTCGGATTTATGTTTCATCAAGAAAATATGTCCACACCTAGAGAAATCATCATTAAAAGTAATGAAATAGGAATAACCACTTCTTGCATGTGTAGACATTGGACCATATACGTCACTGTGTATGAGTCCCAAGGGCTCACTCGCTCTTACTCCGTGTCCAGTGAACGGAGTATTTGTCATCTTTCTTTTAAGACATGATTGACAAGTTGCATAAGAGTAATATTCGAATGGATCCAAATATCCTTCTTTATGTAACTTAGTTAAACATGTCCCATTGATGTGACCTAGTCTACAATGCCATAAGAAAGCTTGATTTAATTCTGGAGTCTTTCTTTTATGTGTGTTATAGACATTGAAAACTTGTAGTTGGTTTAATACGTATATACCGTTGTTTAGAGTACCTAACCCAATCAGAACATGATTAAAGTGGATGTTTACGACATCGCTTACAAATGAAAAATCATAACCTTCTTTTGATAACAAAGATACTGAAATGATATTAAAAGTCTAACTAGGTACACAAAAACAGTTGCGCAAAACCAAAATATGTCCACTCGTCAATCCAATGTGATATTCCCCTATGGACACATCATCCACGCTCGCTCCGTTAGCAACCCTGAGGATCATATCACCGGTCTTCAGAACTCTACGGCTTCTCAGTGCCTGCAATGAATTGCATATATGAGATCCTGATCCGGTATCCAATACCCAGGAAGTAGAGTTGATTGACAGACAGTTTTCAATTACAAACACACCTGAAGCCGAAGCCACAACTTGCCTCGGGTCCTGGTTCTTAGCCTTCCAAGCCTTGCAATCTTTCTTCCAATGTCCCTTCTTGTAACAGTAGAAGCATTCTTCCTTTCCTACTGTCGTCCCTGCCACCTTTTCTTTTCCCTTGGCTTCCACCTTACTAACACCGCCTCTCGGTTTGGTAGGGGCCTTCTTCTTCTTTCCTTTGGTTTTCTCCTTGGACCTAGAAGAGAAAGCACCACCAACAAACAGAGCGGGTATTTCCATGGATTTCTGCAGGGTGCCTTCTACACTCCTCAACATGTTGAGGAGTTCCGGAAGTTCAACTTCTTTACCTTGAATATTAAAATTCAAGATAAACTGGGCGTAGGTGGAAGGAAGGGACTGGAGAATCAAGTCTGTATACAGCTCATTCTCTAACATGGTCCCGAGGTCCGCGAGCTCTTCAATAAAGCCGATCATCTTAAGGATGTGCTCCCCTACAGATGACCCGACGGCCAACCTCGCTTGAAATAGCTTCTTCGAGGTCTCGTATCTTGCGATACGAGATTGCTCTCCATATAATTCCTTGGTATGGAGGAATGTGGATTCAAGATCAATATTCTCGTGCCGCCTATGGTGCTCATTATCCATAGAGGCAAGCACAAGGCACTTGGCCTTCGCACAGTCAATCTCCCAGGTATTGCGGATTTCCTTATCCGCAACACTGGATTCTGGACCTAGGACGGTGGGGGCTTTAGTAGTAAGAAGATACCCCAATTTGCCATAAGTGATTGCTATCTTGACATTCCTGAACCAAAATTTATAGTTTGGCCTTGTCAATATATTTTTATCTAATAGTAACTTAAGGCCCGTCATGTTTGGTCGCTGCAATTAGGATAGAGAGAAGAAACACTTTAGCATGACGCTCTTGCAAGTTTAGAGTGGTTTTTAGTTTATCTAAACAGGATGGCTCCCACTGTTTCTCGAATCCTTCCTCAAACCATAAAAGAAGAATTAGTCAGGATTAATCTCACTGTACAATACTTGCTTAACCGTTCAGCCAGGCCAGTGTCGGTACTTCGAGGGAGGTTTTATGATGCTTTCATGAAGTTCCTTAATTAAATAACCTCTATTCCCTTGGGGCGTAGCCCCGCTAACACCTTTCTAGACACCTACTTGGTTTATAGCATTGATCATTAAACGAAAAAATCTCCCGAGGAGTAGCATATACTCATAGTAGGATCGGGATCCAAATATCATCGTGTGATAAAGTTGAAGGAATCCTACCAAAATAATCACACTCCAAATGGTATGCAACACTAACAAGTTTCAGTTTCTTTAGAAACTCCCGATGTATGTTTTTACCCCATGCTCTTATGACCTTGACGAAGGCCAACATATCATAAGTCACATGTCAAGTTCTACCCGTCATTATTCAGGTTAATTTGAACCCACCCGTATATACTTTTGACGAAGGCCAAAATAGCAGTACGAATATCCAAAACCAACGCATCTATCTATGCTACAGATAAATATTTAGTAGCTACCAATCACTATGCCTTGGCGAAGGTCAAAATACATAGCTTGAATACTACTGAATTTTTAACTGAAATGACGGAGGGCTACGAATGGTTTTGGCGAAACCGTGAACGTAGTGAACTTGATTTAATCGAAGGAACTTGATAGCTTTTAAAAAGGAGTGGTTTAAGCTCAGCATTTAAAAGTTTTGCTGTTTTGAAAAAACTGAGTGGTTTTGAAATTGTTCCAACGATTCAACTTTGGTTTATTTGCTTAGCATTAATATAATGCAATCCTATTAATTAATCCTACCATTGCAGAAAACAACAAAAATATAACGTACGCTTATGCCATCCGCATTCGCCACGGGGCCCCGTCATCACACGTTAGGTTACTTAACTAACGACAGAGCGGGGGCTAGACTAGCGCGGATGCAAAACATAAGCAACGTCTACTAGATATCATATATATATATATATACATACATTCGCCAGACGCAATGATAGGCATTTCAGATCATAGATGCCACATTGGTTATACTAGGAATCCGCGTGTTGTTTGAGCCTGCAACGAAAGACAGATTATACGGTCGCGATGAATAGCCGAACCCCACCCTAGACCCCTACGGGTGCGACAAACTACCCGCCAAATACCCGAAGTGAAGCAGCCTCCCTAAACAAAGTGAGTAGGCCACTCGGCACTTCAAAGTACTCGGTAGTGTGTGCACCCCACCTTGGGTTTATCTTAGGAGCAAAACCAGTAAAAGAAATAATACAACGGTGGCTACAACCTCAATCCGGATGTGCCCCGCAAAAATAATATCATATCACTTTACAAATTTTACATCGAATGAAAGAATGAAAACCCTCATCTCACATCCCCGGCTATTCATCACGACGATCCAACAAGTTCATACACACAAACCAATATAATCATCATAGAAATGTGTAACCCCAACTAACCGACATATAGCAATTAGCGGAAGTTTACCAACACATTTAGCAGAACTTGAAACATTAAACGACATTAAACCGCGACTTCGAAACACCCGGTATTTTCCACAGTAAAGAATTTACAGTAAAATCAAAATTGTCAAAAACAAACAACTCCTGAAGCCCTAGATCCAAGTAACAAAGACACACATCAAAACACAAGGCATTTCCCTCAAATTGGGCCGAGCTCGCCGGATTTTGGAGCATTGTGGCCGGTCACTTTTGGGTGGAAATGTCTCGTTTTTGGTGAGTGTCAATTTTACAGTTCAAATAGTACTCTGCAGATTTTAAAATAATTTTTAGAGCATCATTAAGAAATGACAGAAACCTTAATCTTGGTTTCGATGTTTTCGGGTCACCTCGGTTTCGTAGTTTAACTTGTCGTTTAAACTGTTAGCTATGGTTTAGTCGGCTCTGATACCACTGTAAGTCAACGTTACACACCACACGGGTTTTCGGGGAGGCAGAACGGGTAAAAAAAATTTTTTACAAGCAAGGTAACATTGACTTAAATACAAGATCTTAGCTAATCCATATCTAACAAAAATAACTAGAGGTATTATCTACTCGGTAAGAAGATTATACCTAAAGTTCCAAGTCCTTCTCTTCTTTCTACTGTCCTCCTTCTCCTTGCAAGCTCCTTGAAGTGAAATGGAAGGCACCACCTCGTCGGCTTCTTGATGTAGTAGAAGATCCACCCCGAGAGTTCCAACCTAGAGCTAAACCTCCAATATGAGGCAACTAGATCACTTGGGTTGCTAGAAAAAGTGACCTACAGTGAGTAGAGTGTGGATTAGAGTAGCTTAGTCTTACTAAACCCTTGATTCTCAACTCATAAGACACTAGGGTTTTGAGAGGAAGAAGAAAAGCGCAAGCTTAGGAGAGAGAATGTATTTATGATAATGATAATAAAAATTGGAATGGATAACTTATATATGACCATTTATCATGGCATGAAAAATTTCTCATCAAAATATCTAGCTCAAAAATATCTCATCAAAATATCTATGGTCAACAAGTCAAGCTAAGTCAAATGGTCAACCAAGTAGCCATGCCAAAAAGATTATCATTTCTCAAAAATAACAAATACTTTTCCTTTTTCTCATATTTGCTTTGACCAAGTCAATGGTCAAAACCCTAATGAGAAGTCTCCTTCTTCACCCCCTCTCATCCGTATATACATACCCGCATCCGTGTTCCGAAAAACACGAATACCATGAGACGAAGCTAATTCAATAATCAAATACTAGGATCCGGCTTAAACCAAAGCCCACTAGTATTGTCCGCTCGAACACCATATGCGTAGAAGCATACGTATGTGATCGAACCCAGTCGTAAAACCATACGACCACTACTCGTTTCGCCCGAAGCTGGGAAACCCTCTGTGTGGGACTCTAAAGACTTGACACTACGCTGGCAGTGGGTTTAACCACAGGCCGCAAGCAGTACTACCTGTACGTAACGGTCCCCAGGTAGATGTCGATAAGAAGGCCGATGAGGAAACCCATCCGAACTCCTACTGGGCCTGAATGTGACAATCTCCATACAATCCGGTCCGTTTGCCTGAGAGTGTCGCATATCGAGCCTAGGGGGCGGCAAGCGTCAGACCCCTAATAGCGGTATAAGTCTTGTCAGAGTACAGTCCAAAACACCCTGAGAAACTACTGGGGTACCTACCAGTAAATCTCACTTGCCCTGGTTAGGGAGTTTGTGTAATGGCGTTCCGAACACAGTGCGACATCAACCCCCAATACCGGGAGAGACGAATCCTATCTAACCGCCACTGCCTCCAAGTGCTTCGGGAATGCACCCAATTGCTACCAATTTGCATGACTCAATAGTGCCGTTGTAGGGTAGCAATCTAAGAACAGTGGAAACACACTTGAGGCGAAGTAGCAGCGTCAAGTCAACGGACTAAGCTGTACTCATGTCACCTTGGAACTGCTAACTGATGATAGGTATAATACCAACCAACAGTTCCCGATGAGTCCTGTCCAGTGTACTCTTAACCTAACGAGCACCTACATACTATCTCCAGTACGACATACTGATGGCTGTGGGACAGACCATCTCCCCTCCTGGGATGAGAAGCGTATACACTAGTCTACTCTGGAGTATCGATGCCCTGTCGCGATAATCCTACGACTAGGGACCTGTATAAGGATGTGCTTGTAGATTACCCAGCCCCCACTAGTGTCACTGCCATCACAACGCTGGTAGTCAAGCAAAGATTCTAAGGGCTCTATCAATATGTATTAGTGATATGTTAAAAGAAACACATACACATATTAAGATAGATACAAACCAAGTAGCATACTACCCTATCGAACAAGACTGTCATAAATCCGTGTATATATCCCAAGCTTCCAAAATGTAATATACAAGCTAGTACTATACAATAATGGCCTCTAGGGCATATCACACTAACACACCCCAGACTCGATATGCGACATATCAGACGAAGAGAACGGACTGTATGGTAAGTGTTTCCTATAGGCTTCATAGGAGTTTGGACAAGCTTGCTTGTTAAACTTCTATTCGCTCAATACCTGGGTAGCTGTTACATCCAGCTAGTACCGCTGACGGCTTGTGGGTGACTGATATGATCATCACCTACTGCTGGCGTATTGACGAGTCTTTAGAGTCCCACATAGAAGTTTTCTGGTTCAAGCGAAATGAAGTAAGGCACATATGTTGATATATGCGGGGGCCTGATTAAATACGAGTTTGTGATACCGTATTGTAATCTGGCGGTTATTTGTTATCGGTTATGCTGTATGTGATATAACCATATTATTGAATTAAGTGTTGATTTTATAATGTGATATACAGATAAATGATATTAGTCGGTTATATGTGATATAACCGGATTATTAAATCAAGTGTTGATTTAATTATTTGATATATTTTATATTTGATATAATTATATATTAACTAATATTATTAGCTCACTAATTATTTTCTTCATAATATATATGTGCGTGCGTGCGTGTGTGTGTGTGGGTATTTTATGAAGCATGGTTTGTTTTTCTATTTTGAGAAATTAGAAAAAGAGGTGGAAAATGGGGAGACTTTTTGTAGCATGGAGCAAAGCATGGTTTGATGAATATTTTATTCATCTTACTACACTATTGAAGCATGGTTACAATTGAATATTATTTTCAATTGGATACTTCAATAATGTGTGAGCTTCAAGCCATTTTGAAACTTAGTTCATTTTCTTTCTTGAACTCAAGTGATGAGTTTCTCTCTAGCTCTCTCCCATTTCCTCACCTCAACCTCCAAGCTTAATCCCTCACATGAGTTTTGAAACCTTGAGCTTGTGAGTCTGGTGAGCAAACAAAACCCCTACTTCACCATCCTACACTAGATTAGCACTTTGGTGTAGTGTGTTTACTTCACTAAAGAGTTTAGTGAAAAGGTAGCTTGGATTTGCGGACTTTGGGTGGATCACCTTCGGCACGAAGGTCATCGAAGCAAGTTCATTCAACCTTCAAGTGGTGCCTACTGGAGTCGCATGGACTACAACCCGAAGATTTAGAATAGAAGGACACGGTCTACAAAGGTTGTAGCCATCCATCTCTTAGTATAGTTTTTATGATATTATAATTAAACCATAATTATCTAGTTTAAGATCTTGGTTAGTGTTGATTAGCATCCCTAATTTTTTAAAATTGGCATGCTTGATACTAGTAAAACCCAGTGGTGGTGCTAGTAAACACTTTCAGTTCACAACTCATGTGACGGTTTAGAGCTTGAAGCATGAAGGAAGAAGAAGAAGGAAAAATGAAGGGAGTTAAAATATGGCTAAGGCAAAAACTAAGTGAAGAATGGCTCTCATATGGCTCCTTACTAATTGAAGCATGAATAAAATCCCAATAGAAAATACAACCATACTTCAATAGTGTATCCAAATCAATAAAGAAATGGAAAAAGCCATGCCTTGCACCATACCACAAATATCTCCCCATTTTTCCACCTCATTTCTATTTTCCCAAAATAGAAATTCCAACCATGCTTCATTATATATATACATATATCAAATATATATACATATATCAAATATATATATATATATATATAAAGAAAATAATTAGTGAGCTTAATATTAGTTAATATATAATTTTATCAAATATAAATATATATCAAATTATTAAATCAACACTTGATTTAATAATCCGGTTATATCACATATAACCGACTAATATCATTTATCTATATATCACATTATCAAATCAACACTTGATTCAATAATCCGGTTATATCACATATAACCTAATCGATATCAAATGTCGCCAGATTAGAATACGGTATCACATACTTGTATTTAATCAGGCTCCCGCACATATCAGCATATGTGCCCTATTTCATTTCTCTTGAACTAGGAAACCTCTATGTTGGACTCTAAAGACTCGTCAATACGCCAGTAGTAGGTAATGATCATATCAGTTACCTACAAACCGTCAGCGGTACTAGCTGGACGTAACGGTTACCTAGGTATTGAGCGATTAGAAGATCAACAAGCAAGCTTGTCCAAACTCCCATGAAGTCTATAAGTAACACTTACCGTACAATCCGGTCTCTTCGTCTGATATGTCGCATATCAAGTCTAGGGGTGGAATCATCAGACCCCACTAACTTGATAAGTCATGCCGATGTATGGCTCATAACGGTTTGAGAAACTACTGAGAACACTTACCAGTAAATATCATCAGCCCTAGCCAGGGACTTACTGTTATAGTCAATCGAGTATATCGCAACATCAACTCCCAATATCGGGAGAGACGAAACCCTTCATATCGCTCACTGCCTCTATATGATTCGGGACTATACCTAAAATCCGTCTGTTTGCATGACTCCTTTGAACCGGGGTAGAGAGGAAATCAAAGCACAGTGGGAACCACACAAGACTTTATGACGATCTCGGGTCTACAGACTAATTTGTACCAGTGTCACCAGAGAACTGCTATCTGATGATAGGTATAGTACCATCTAGGAGTTCTCGGCGAGTCCTATTCAGTGTACCCATTCTCTAATGAGCACCTGTGCACAATCTTTAATGTCAAACACCAATGGTTATGGGATCAACCATCGCCCCATACAGGGTCAAGAAATGTACACATTAATCTACTCTGGAATATCGATGCCCTGTCTTGATATCTCCTCGACTAGGAACAATTAAAAGATGTTCTTGTGGAACAAGTCCCAGCAGTATGATCCGCATCATAGTCCTGGTAGTCAAGAAAATATCTGTAACATTTCAAAAAAATAAAATATTATTTTTGGGAATTTTTATAATTAAATAATAAAATGTTGAATATTTTAATAGGGCAGTATAATTAAATACCGATAAATTGGGAAAAATTTGGGAAATTATGGAAATTACTGAAAAGAGGATGCTTTATGTGATTTAAGGAAATTATGAAATTTTATGATTTTTTTATACACTAATTTTGTGCTAATCGTGATTAAATATCGTTAATCGGGCACTAAACGTGTTTTGTGCACATGACATGCAAAAGTCTTTTTTTTACACTTGTTACATATCTTATCATGACATTTCTTCATGTTTCATGCATGGTTGTTGAATTTAAAGAGAAGAGAAAAGAAAACAAAAGAAAAGAAAAAGAAAGGAAAACAATAAAAAAGAAATGAAGTATGGGCAAGTGAGAGAAAGTGAGGGGTCAAGAGAGCCATGCCCATTTGTTCCTTTCTTCTTCCTTCATCATTTTCTCCCCTCATTTCCTCATTGCTGCTGCCTTCATCTCCCCCTCCTCAAATCACCACAAACACACCCAAAAACAACCCAAAACCCCACTCTCATTTCACAAATATTGTGCACATGCTCACAAGCTACACTTTGGACCAAGAAAGTTTGCATTTTGGTGCTTTAGGGGATTCATGGGTGCTAAATGAGGTAATCCCTTCACCATTTGTGTAGTTTTTCATTCAATTTTGTATTTATATGTGTTTAGTTATGATTTTGTGCGATTTGGCGAACTTTGAAGATTTCTAGAGAGGGTTGTGGGATTCTTGAGTTGTGATGTCGTTAATGAGGGTAGTAGTGACTAGAAAACACCCCTAAGTGTTGGAAACCCAGACCAAACACATATACCAAACCTGAAACCCAAAATACGGAAAAATAGAAAACTGTAAATGTCTATTTTGTAAGTTTTAGTAGGTGCAGGGAAATCTGGAGTGACCCGAGACCAAAACTTGAAAAGCAAACAACTTCAGAGACCTATTTAGAGCACTACGAGACCACCCAACCAAAACGAACCAAATCCACGACACCAAAACCGAGGAGGCCGGATCCTATGGGTATGTGGCCGGCCATAGGGTGGGGTTTAGGGCCCAGGTTGCTTCAATAGGTCATATTCACACTATATAACACCCCAGTGTTGTTTGGGAGCATTGTTTTCACCTTAATCAAAATCTGGGACCGCTTTCTCAAGTTGCTGTTTTGATTCGGGATATGGTTTTGCGTATTTTGAATTCTGGATTTTAGTGTTTGTGTTTTATCTCGATCACTTGACGGTTGTACGTCTATATCGAGTGATATCGGGTTGATTTGCGAGAGCTAACCATAGGTTTTGACCTATGTGAGTTTCGTGCGTCGTTTTGGCTTTGCATTAGATTTTAATGCGGCACGATACGTTATAATGTGTAGGTACCCCCACGATGATTCATGATGATGAAGAAGAGGATGGCGACATCGACATCGGCAAGCAAGATCAAGGTGAGTAGATATATATCTACAGGGGAAGTCGGGTGGATGGCGTATAGCACCCCTGCAGTTTCGTTGTGTGGTATACGAATTCGTATACACTCGTATATATATATGATATTAGATGATTATTGTTATCATGATAGGGTTATATGTTCGTGGATTAGTTTAGTGTTAGTTGCGAAACCCTAGATTTGAGATTACACCCCCACACACACACACACAAGCATACATTTATTTTTACTTGTGCGTATATGAGGATATGTGTATATACACACACACACACACACATGGGTATGGGACTATGTATGTATATATATATATATACATATACATATACATATACTGGATGATGAGGATAGTACTTGGGATTGGAGTTGAGTCGATGAGATTGGACTTGAGGCCGTGAGATCGGTGATGTGACATGGTTCGTATTTGAGATACGACATGATATTTTATCGGGTCCTTTCGACATGGTGTTTTCATACACACGCATGCATATACATATATGGTATCAGTATTGTACTAGACGTAGATCAGTACCCCTGATCATGATATTTGATAAAGAGGATACCAGATGAATAATGTGATAGATGTGATATTGACCCGTACCCTGATTTGGGATGCCGTACGACGGATTTACCGTACGAGCTGTGTATTGATGATAGATCCGCACCCTTGACTTGAGGATGTCATATTATAGATATTGTATCGTATGGGATACTATTGAGGCGGGATCACAGACTGTTATATATATGTGTGTGTGTGTGTGTGTGTGTGTGTGTGTGTATCGACTCAGATGTTAGGCGGTTTTCTTACCTTTCGATCAGCTTGTTTAGTTTAGTCCGGTAGTTTACATGTACATGATAGATTAGACTCGAGTCATACCTATTTCAAAACTAGCGAATCGTGAGTATTTTAAGGACAGGCCAAGGGATTCTACGGATATTTCAAAGGACGAATCTTTTCTTAAAAACACCGTAGGCCTTATTTTCAAAACACCATGATTCGTGTTATTTCAAATGGCAAACCTGTATGACTCATATTTATATAATTGCAGATTAGTTATTATTGTGTTTATTATTCAGCTCCCGCATATTATTGATGTTCGCTTCGCATTGCATGCTTATATTGTGTTTTCATATGTTAATATTGAGATCATGCTGTCAAGACACCAGCACCATTACCGATGATGCGTATGTTCCACATACACTAACTTGCCGGCTCACACACATCATCATCGGTAATTGCCATGTCACGTACACTTTAAAGAATATTTATTGATTGATATCACCTGTTAGCTGATAGTCTCGACTTATCATTACTGTGCTAGTTTAGACATTGTATTCATTATTGTGATACTTTTTGCATATTATTATTCATTGGTTATGCAGTATTATGGAGTTTTATGCCGATATTCGCTGTTTACTTTCTATTGATGATTGGATTTCGGATTTTCATGAGATTTCCTGGATTTGGGGGAAAACCGCAAGAAAATATATAAACTTCTCTCTCTCTCTCTCTCTTTAAAATGAAAAGTGTTGTTTTCTCGTGATGTATAAGTCGTCCACTATGATGTTTTCTTAGTTATGAGATGGATTTCGAGACCCGATTCGAGGAGTCGTATGAACCGTCTCGGGTATATGGTGGACCCGGTATGGTACCCCAGGGAAAGAGTGATTTCATGGAAGATGATGAGCCCTGCAGGGGCAGACTGCCTACCGGTGATTGTTTGGCGTGTTGGATATCCAAAGGATACCGCTCGTGGTCGTGTGATTTATGATACGGGCCGATCCGGACTGAAGGAGCCCGAGACACTGAGACATTGAGATATTGAGATATGAGATACTGAGATTTTGAGATTTGATGATACAGGCCAGTCCGGGTAGCCAGAGCCTGAGATATTGAGATATTGGGATTTATGTTTTGTGTCGATACTTGACACGGATTTCTCTGTTGATTTCATTGATGATACTCGATTCATACGTACAGAAATATCATTAAATAAGAATACAGTTGTCTCACTCATTTCATTACATTACATTCATACCTCATACATGTGATATATTGCTACCTGAGACACTGACACAAGCGCATGAGATTACACTTATGTATAGATATTTACCCTTGCCACCTTTTCTTGCTTCAGACTTATCATTTGAGGTTATATATGTATATTTGATCGTATTGACCTAGGATTGTGTCATACATACGATTTCTGCTCGGTGATGTTTTCTATTCACGAGTTGGCAACTCACCCCCGGTGTGCCACAGTTTCTTGCAGGTTTTGCCGTACAGGTTTTGTTACAGCTTTGCTGGCACACTGCTCCCTTTCCGGGTGATTGCTTTGGTAGGTGGGTTCATTTGCATCGTGACCGTCATTGTACTTTATTACATTCAGTTGTATCTAGTAAACTCCATCAACCTAACATGTATATTTTATTGACTTAGCAGACCAGTGATGTTTATTCTTTCGACCTTAAAATCGCGCGCTGTGTTATTATAGATTTCATGTTGTTTTGAGTTTCCTTTTCAGTTTTGATCTTCGCCCTTTGGCGTTGTATATTATATTGCCTGCGTAGTTGTGACCGTCGATTGACGAAGAGCTAGCTCCCGCTAGGGGATGCCTTTTATCATTATGTATGCTTTATCAGGTTTGTACCCGTTTGGGGTCAGTTTTTACAAAGAAAACTTTACCGAAATTTTCAGAAAAGACTTGAGATTTTAAAAATGCATACTTCGGCTTATGTTGTTAAACTTCTTGCTTTAAAATGGGTTATTCCTTCAATCTACTGCTTTACTTGGTTTGGATTTCTAGGTTTTGGCTTACTTAGATTACGTACGCCTCAAGACATTTCGTAGTTTAAGTGCCGGTCATGTTCCATACTTTTCGGGTGATGACAAAGTTGGTATCAAAGCGTTAGGATTTACCTTATAAGTGTAGGATGACCCTTGGTTGATGGAGTAGGTGACTTAGGAAGAGTGACGTACCGTGTGTATGTTCCGCGGCATACTTACGATACGCTGCTCTGCTTAAGAAGCCTTTATGATGTACATTTCCTTGCACATCATTATATTCATTCTTATGATCTATCCTCTTCAGTACCAGTTTATGGTTTGGCTGCCACGATTACACGGGCAGAGAGAGCTACGGCTAGAGTTGCGGTCAGCGTGAGCTCGTCACGGACGAGGACAGACCAGTGCGTGATTCCAGAGATACGATTACATAGAGAGGCATCGTTTTATTGTGTTTCACGCTATAAGCGTTTGATGGATCGCTGTTATGAGATTTCTCAGACGTATAGATCAACACCAGAGGATTGAGCCACCGGTAGAGGCCAGCCAGATTTTTATGACCATTGATGTATCGCTTATTCATGATGACTGAGGCACTGTTTAGCATGCAGACGAATGAGCCAGTTGTTGTTGTGAACGATGAGATATCGCCCCAGATGTTAGAGCTATTGCAGTACGAGTTATACTCAGAGATAAGATAGATGGTCGCTAGTCACACGCGGGTGAAAGACTAGGACATGTGGTTCGTTTGCTTACCCCGATGCGAGGTCATCAGATTGATTGATTTCGGCTTGAGGAGACTTCACACGGATATGTTGGGAGTCGATGGAGACGATCGAATGTCAGAAACCCATTTTCCAAGTTTAAAGTATTTGAAGAAAACATGCAAGTAACTCTACGGACCTCTAGAAGAATGAAACCCTAACTCGACATAATGACCATGTGAAAGCCTTTGAACCTTCAGGTTTGCGGCAGTACCGTGGTGCCATTAATGAGGCTTGGGTTTGCCCTTCTACGGTTGGTCCATAGGTGATGTGGCATGTACTCGATATTATTAAATTGTACTCAAGATGTTGATCTCTTAGGAGATTATGAGGTTTTGACGAATCGATCGAATGGTTTGACTTCATTCGGATGCTATGTGATGGGATGCATTGCTTGGGAGACTCTAGATACGAGTATAGCCATTGGAGCGCAGTCCATGCAGCCACGAGGAGACGAGTCCGAATCAGTCGACATTAAAGAAAAGTGGAGCAAAAGGTTCGTACGAGATCTTGATAAGATGACATTTCACTCCGCTGACATCAGAGATGTGATACGCAAGAAGAGGCGTTGACTATGGATATATCTTTCAGGAGGAGTCGTGATGAGTATGCAGCCGTTCCGGAATAAGAAATAGAGTT
Organism: Agapanthus africanus; assembly: GCA_030015575.1. NCBI lineage: Eukaryota > Viridiplantae > Streptophyta > Magnoliopsida > Asparagales > Amaryllidaceae > Agapanthus > Agapanthus africanus. The sequence goes on from CM057343.1 coordinate 161,508,967, forward strand.
AGTAATGATGATGACTTCCGGGCAGTTTGGCAGAAACGAGATTTGGGGAAAGACCTTGCAGGACCTTTCTGGGATACTGTACGAGAAGACTTGGACCCCGGATCAGTCATATTGCACACGCCCAGCAGGCCAGAGTTCAGCATCGTCAACGGGACCTATTATGAGTGACCATAAGAGTTGGCCAGAGATCTTTAGAAGATGTGCCAGAGAGGACTACTTTCATTATCGTTTCCATATTAGACCGTTGAGCCGGGGAGCTATGTACTTGTTAGATATATGTATGCCCTAGAGGCCATTATATGCATAGTGGATGCTTGGACATGTATATATGATTTTAGATGACTTTCTCGCTCAACATGATAGTATGCTATCTGGTTTACTTTATCTTAACATGTTGATTTGATCATGCTTTTATTCATTTGCACATGTTGATAAAGCCCTCAGGATATATGCTTGACTACCGTGACTATGATGCGGATCATACTAGTGGGGCATATGTAGTTTATAAGCATATCCTTGAACTGTTCCTAGTCGTGGGTGTATCGAGACAGGGTATCGATATTCCAGAGTAGACTAGCGTATACTATTCTTGTCCCATATGATGGGCGATGGATGATCCCATATCCATCTGGTGAGGTGACACCAAAGATTGTATGCGGGTGCTCAGTGGAGACTGGGTACACTGAACGGACTCACTGAGAACTCCTATGTAGTATTATATCTATCATCGGATAGCAGTTCTCAGGTGACACTGGTACAGGTTAGTCTGTAGACCCAAGATCGTCATAGAGTCTTGTGTGTCCTCCCACTGTACTTTGATATCCACCCTACCACAGCTCTACTGAGTCGTACAAACAGGTGGACTTTGGGTACAGTCCCGAGGCACATGGAGGCGATGAGCGATAGGAGGGGTTTCGTCTCTCCCGGTATTGGGAGTTGATGTTGTGCTATGCTCGATTGGCTATAACAGGTCCCTGGCCAGGGCTACTGAGATTTACTGATAAGCGTTATCAGTAGTTTCTCGATCTGTTATGAGCCATACACTAGCATGACTTATTGGGTTATTGGGGTCGACGATTCAATCCCTAGACTCGATATGCAACATATTTGACGAGGAGACCGGACTGTATGGTAAGTGTTTCCAGTTGGCTCGACGGGAGTTTTGACAGCTTTGCCGGTTTTCTTCTGTTCGCTCATTATCCGGATGGCCATTACGTTTAGCTGACCGCTTGCGTCTTGTAAGTGTTTGATATGATCATCACCTACTGCCGGTGTATTGACGAGTCTTAGAGTCCCACAATGAAGTTTCCTGGCTCAGGCGAAAAGATGTGGTGTGCATATGAGATATGCGCGGGGACCCGATTAAATACGGATATGTGATACCGTATATTAATCGGGCATTTTCTATTGGTCGGGTCGTATTTGATATGACCGGTTTGCAAAATCAAGTGTTGATTTAACAAATGACTTTTGGATTAATTCTTTAATTAAACCCTTTTTCTATTTTTGTATGCATGCATGTATGCACATGATGATGTGCATGGACACATACATACATACATTGTATCATGGTTGTTGATACATATTTGGTGGCAATGCAAGACTCATATTGTAGTAATTATATATATATATATATATATATTTATCATTTTGAGTTAATTGAAAGGATAATTCACTCATGGTTAATGTTTATCATCTTTAACTAAACCTTACCTAACTTTTAACCATGAGTTAATTCTCCTTTGGAAGTTAACTCAATAAGTAAATATCTAAATAATTACTAACCATGGTTGAAGTGAGAAGGATTAATATTGATTATTCTTTCTCATCTCATTATTCATTCATATCGTTATCTTTTGAGCTCAAGCTTAGCCACCATCTTCTTCTTCCTCTCTTGAAATTTTCTTTGAGTGAAGTTGATAAAAAGAAAGGGTTTTGATTATAGAATACAAACCACATCATCATACTACACACATCTAGCCTATTTGTGTAGGGTGTTTGCTCTACTTCATTTTACATATCAAGTAAAGCAAGGAGCTTTGGGCAAAGGGACTTCGGGTGGATCTTCGTGGACTAGGAAGGCTTCCATCGATCCGTTCCAAACTCTCATAGCGCCAACGAGTCACCAAGGGAGGTCTACAAAGGTTGTAATCTCTACCCTTAGTGATAGTTTTTCATTTGCATGTGATGCTTAGTTGAATGAAACCCTAAATTTCTAGTTATGATTCTTGTGAAGTTCACTTAGCACCTTCAAAATTTGATTTTGGCATATGTGATGCTTCTAAACCCTTGATGAGGTGCTAGGTAAACCCAACAATGGTATCAGAGCCAAGCTAGAGCTTTAGGCGATGCGTAGACGAAGTTAAAACTCCGATCGAAACACGAAACACCATATTAGACCCCTCTCTGGAAATTTTGTAAAAATATGATTTTTTCTGCATTAAAAATACTCAAAAAAATCAACAGGCAATTCTAAGAATAACCCTGAAACATGAGCCCCCAAGGCTCTCAAAGAGCCGTGGAACCGCGGCAGGAACATGCTTGTCGCGGCGGTTCCGCGGCCAAAAGAGTGCATTGGGGACACGTGTTGGTACAGTCTTATTCCTAGTTGTTCCTACATATTTCTGGATATTTTTAATCTAACTCATGTGTTGAGTGTTCTAGGGATTATTTTGAATCCGTTGATTCGATCGGAAAATTTAATTTCATTCTGTTTTCCGGATAATTTAAAAACTATTAAAATGTTCGAACGAATATCATTAACTCACTTTTTCCCGGCACGAAAAACTTTCAAGTGTTGAATTTTTCTTGAGTTTAAATCTTTCGGAAAAATGTGCAAGTAACGTGGTGGACCCTCTAGAAGAACACAAACCTTAACTCGATTATGTGACCGTCTGAACCGCCTCTAAACCTTAGATTTGGGGCAGTACGGCGTGCCACATGTGAGGCGTTGGCTTGACCCTTCTACGGCTGGACCACTGCTACTGTGACATATTCTGGGATTTTTGAACTCCGCTCAAATGTTGAGCTATTTAGGAAATCTTGGGTATTTGATTATTCGAACGGAAAGTTTAATACTGTCTATTTATCTGGAATGTGATACAATATGTGGAATTCATATACTTTGGCATGAAATGCGAAGTATGTGATATTTCGGATTTACGATGTCTAAAGTTATTGTGGATTCCAAATGTTGTAGTTTTACACTTTCTTTTCTGTGACCGTAAGCGTAGTATGTGGTGTATCGCCAATTTCGTTGCTATACATCAACGACAATCGGGATACGCATACTTGCTTACGTTGATGATATGAGATATTATGTGTTGTTGAGATATGATGTGCAGGATTGTCGCGATTGAATAGCCGGGGGTTTTATGTGAGATGAGAGTTTTATTTTCATTCATGTATAAATCAATTGTATGTAATATTCTTTTATTTGGGGCACTTCCGGGATGAGGAAGATATTTCCATCATTGTATATTATTTACTTTTCCGCATTAGGATAGACCCAAGGAGGGGAGCACAAGTGACCGGGTTCTAGGGTTCAGTAGGAGGCCATCTCGAGGAGTCGAGACCGGGTCTCCTAAACACTAGAATTGGCAGGCCCACTTGTCGCTCTCGTAGGGGTCTAGGGGTGTGGGCTTGGCTATTCATCGCGACCGTGGAATCCGTATTTTCTATAGTTGGCTAAATACAAAATACGGACATCCTTGATATCCTTTTATTTTCATATGTGCTTCTGCTGTTGATATTCTGTAATGTGATTACTTAATATCTGAGAAGAATGGATTATTATTATATATATGATATATAATAAACGTTGCTTATGTTTTACACCCGCACTAGTCCCGCCCCGCTATGCCGTTAGTTAAGTAACCTAACGGTGCATAACGGGACACTGTGGCGAATGCGGATGGCATAAGTGTGCGTTCTATTTTCGTTTCTTTTCTGTGATGGCTTAGGAAATTAAATGATGGGATTACATTAATGATATTAATGTAAAATAAAGAAACCTAAAAGATGTTGTAGAATCAGATTTGAAACCCACTCGGCCTTTTTATGAAAAATGCACGTTTCAAAAGATGCGGAGCTTAAGCCACTCCTTTTCTAAACTGTTTTGGTTCTACAACGAGATCAAGTTCAAAGCGTTAAAGGTTTTCATAAAAACCATCCGCAACCCTCCGTCATTTTAGAAAGCAGAGTACTTAGTATTCGTGCTGCGTATTTTGACCATAGTCAAGGCGTAGTGTACGGTAGCTAAGTGATGACTTCCTACAAAGCATATAATGCGATCAGTTAGGACATTCATGTAATTATGTTGATCATAGTCAAGGGTCATATGGGTGGGTCTAGTTAATCTTGAAATGACGGGTAGAACTTGACTAGTACTTATGATATTTTGACCATAGCCAAGGTCATAAGTAACTAGGGGTAAAAACAATATCGGGAGTTTCAAGAGTTGAAATTTGCAATGAGATTGCATACCATCTATATGATAGTTGGATCCCGATCCCATTGTGAGTAAGTGTTACTTCCAGGAGAATTTTACACTTTACAATTAGCTAATCCTGTAGGTGTATAGAAAGGTGTTAACGGGGTTTGACCTCTGGGAAAACGAGGTTTATTTTAATTAGGTCCGTGCGAAAGCACGGGGAACCTCCCTCAAAATACCGACACTTGCCTGGCTGACCGGTTAGCGAAATTGTAGAATGTAATTAATCTTGGCTAGTTTTCTTTTCAGGTTTTGAAAGAAAATTTGATAAAACCAGTGGGAGACATCGATTAGATAAGATAATAACAAATCTAATTCTTTGCAAGAGCATTTCGCTGAGTGTATTCTTTTCTCTCTCCTAATGGCAGATACCAATGACGGGACTTAAACTTCTACTAGAGAAAAATAAACTGACTGGACCGAACTATAAAGAATGGTTGAGGAACTTGAACATTGCACTTACATATGATAAAGTATCATATGTCCTCACAACCCAAGCCCCACCCGTCCCAGGACCTGAATCATCTGTCTAGGATAGGGAGATCCGAAAAACTTGGGATATTGATTGTAACACGGCCAAGTCCCTCGCGCTTGCTTCTATGGACAATATCCATCAGAAACAACACGAGAATATGGATGTACAATCCATCTTTCTTCACACAAAGGATTTGTATGAAGAGCAATCTCGTACTTTGAGATACGAGGCATCTCGAAAGCTGTTTCAGATGCGAATGGCCCCTGGTACATCAGTAGGAGACCATGTTTTGAAGATGATTGGTCATATAGAAGAACTTGAGGAACTGGGATGGACCATGGATAATGAGCAATATACGGATATTGTTCTACAGTCTCTCCCCCCTGCCTTTGCTCCGTTCATATTGAATTTCAATATGAACGATTTGGGGAAATCATTGCCTGAACTTCTCAATATATTGAGGAGTGCAAAGAGCACGTTGAAAACAACGAAAACTCCCGCTCTGTTATATGGGCCATCTTCCTTTTCCGTCCCAAAAGCCAAGGCCAAGGGAAAGAAAAAGAAGAAGTCCATCAAACAGAAAGGTGGAGTTAAAAAGGCAAAGGGGAAAGACAAATCCGGAGCTGCGGGAAGCGGGAAAGGAGAATGTTTTTACTGCCACAAGTCGGGATATTGGAAACGCAACTGTGCTGTGTATCTTGCTGATCTCAAGAAGAAGAAGCATGCTGATGCTTCCACTTCAGGTGTGTTTGTAACTGAAAACTGTTTTTCTTTAAACTCTGCATCTTGGATATTAGATACCGGTTCTGGTTCTCACATCTGTAATTATATGCAGGTATTGAGAAATAGTAGAGTTTTGAAGACAGGTGACCATACTCTGCGGATTGGAAATGGTTCCAATGTACATGCTGTATCCGTAGGAGAGTATCATCTTGGGTTGCCTTCGGGTTGTATTTTGGTTTTGAACCCGTGTTATTTTGTACCTAGTATGTAATATCCGTTTCTTTGTTGGACAATGAAGGATATCATTTTGTATTGCAAAATAATGTTATGAACATTAACTTGAATCAAGAGTTGATTGGGTATGGTTCATTAAATAACGGTATTTACGTCCTGAACTAACACACAGTTTTCAATATACAAAATACTAATAAAAGAAAATTTTCAGATATATATGAAGTTTTTCTTTGGCATTGTAGACTTGGTCATATTAATGAAACAAGACTAAACAAACTACATAAAGATGGATATTTAAATCCTTTTGAATATAAATCTTATGCAACTTACCAGTATTGTATCAAAGGTAAAATGACCAAAACTCCGTTTACTGGACACGGAAAAAGAGCTGTGGAACTCTTAAGTCTCATACATAGTGATGTATGCGGACCAATGTCTACACATGCTAGAGGTGGTTTTTCATACTTCATTACTTTTACTGATGATTTCTCAAGATTCGGACACGTGTTTCTGATAAAGCACAAATCCGAAGCTTTCAAGAAATTCAAGGAGTACAAACTTGAAGTAGAAAAACAAACATGCTTGAGCATCAAGAAACTTCGATCAGATCGAGGTGGAGAATATTTAAATACAAAGTTTTTAGACTTCTTAAAAGAGAATGGGATTCTCTCTCATCTCACTCCTCCTTACACACCACAGCACAATGGTGTGTCAGAACGGAGGAATCGTACCTTATTATATATGGTACGATCCATGATGTGTGATGCTGAGTTACCGCTTTCCTTTTGGGGGCATGCATTAGAGACAGCGATGTATCTGTTAAACAGGGTTCCAACCAAGACCGTGTCTACCACTCTATATGAGATATGGAGTGGAAAGAGACCATCTCTTAAAAGAGTTAAGATTTGGGGTTGTCCGGCTTTTGTTAAAATGAAGAATCCAGACAAACTCGAGACACGATCGGTCATGTGTAAATTTGTAAGGTATCCAAAACATTCGTATGGATATCTATTCTACCACAAGGAGGAACAAAAGGTGTTTGTTGCTCAGCATGCCACATTTTTGGAAAATGAAATCTTTACAGACAGTACTGATTGCAATGCGGTAGAACTAGAAGAGGTTCTAGAGACACAAATTACTCAGGACGAATTGGCTGAAACTGATGTTGCAGTAGAACTTCAAGAATCTCAGCCGCTCCGGAGATCTAGTAGAACTTCTCGCCAACCAGAGAGATACTATGGGTTTCTCATTGATGGTGATAGAGAAGATTGGATCATGGATGATGATGACCCTACTAATTTTCAGCAAGCTATCACGAGTGCTCAGTGAAGTGGCTGGAAGCCATGAGATCCGAAATGGAGTCCATGTATACCAACAAAGTATGGACTTTGGACGTTGCGCCTCCTGGGATAAAACCCGTTGGGTGCAAATGAATCTTTAAAAGAAAGATTGGTATAGATGGACAGGTAGAGACCTTTAAAGCAAGGCTAGTAGCGAAAGGTTTTCGTCAAAGACCAGGATTGGACTATGATGAAACTTTCTCTCCAGTAGCAATGCTTAAATCCATTAGGATACTACTTGCTATTGCTGCTCACTATGATTATGAAATCTGGAAGATGGACGTTAAAACTGCATTTCTAAATGGTGATTTAGAAGAATGCGTTTTTATGGATCAGCCATAGGGCTTCATTGAAAGTGGGAGCAGCGGGAAAGCGTGTAGATTGCTTAAATCCATTTATGGATTAAAGCAGGTCTCATGGAGCTGGAACATCTTCTTTGATGATACAATCAAAGAGTTTGATTTTATCAAAAATATAGATGAACCATGCATTTATAAGAAGATTGTAGGGAGCACTGTCACATTTCTCGTATTGTACGTAGATGACATTCTCCTGATAGGAAATGATATTCCTATGCTACAATCGGTCAAACTATTCTTATCACAAAGGTTCTCCATGAAGGACCTGGGTGATGCCTCATGTATTTTGGGCATAAGGATCTATAGAGATAGATCCAAGAGGTTATTGGGATTGTCCCAATCAAAGTACATAGACACCATCCTAAAAAGGTTTAGTATGGAAGATTCCAAGCGTGGTGCCTTGCCTGCTTGTCATGGAATCACTCTCTCCAACGACTTCTGTCCGAAGACTGATGAAGAGAGAGCTCGCATGAGCGTTATACCCTACGCTTCAGCCGTAGGATCTATAATGTATGCGATGTTATGTACTCGCCCTGATGTAGCTTATGCACTAGCTGTAGTAAGCAGGTATCAATCCAACCCAGGGGAGAAACATTGGATAGCAGTGAAGAACATTCTTAAATACTTACGAAGGACTAAAGAATTGTTCTTGGTGTATGGTAATGGGGATCTCTAGATGGAGGCCTTTACCGATTCCAGCTTCCAAAGTGATAAGGATGACAGCAAATCTATCTCAAGGTTTGTATTTACCCTCAATGGAGGGGCGGTTAGTTGGAAGAGTTCCAAACAGGATACCGTTGCAGACTCTACGATGGAAGCTGAGTATATTGCTGCAAATAATGCTGCCAAGGAAGCAGTCTGGATGAGGAAGTTCATCGCGGAACTAGGAGTAGTTCCAACCATTGTTAATCCAATACCATTATATTGTGATAATAATGGAGCTATGGCGTTAGCCAAAGAACCAAGGTCCCATCAGAAATCCAGACACATCCTGAGGCGATATCATTTGATTCGGGAGATAGTAGATCGCCAGGAGATCGAGATTTGGAGAGTAGATACAAAGGATAACACAGCGGATCTACTCACCAAGGCCCTTCCACAGCCGCAGCATGAGAGACTTTTTGAGATGTTGGGTATGAGATACGCCAATAACTGGCCTTAGTGCAAGTGGGAGATTGTTAGATATATGTATGCCCTAGAGGCCATTATATGTATAGTGGATGCTTGGACATGTATATATGATTTTAGATGACTTTCTCGCTCAACATGATAGTATGCTATCTGGTTTACTTTATCTTGACATGTTGATTTGATCATGCTTTTATTCATTTGCACATGTTGATAAAGCCCTCAGGATATATGCTTGACTACTGTGACTATGATGCGGATCATATTAGTAGGGCATGTGTAGTTTATAAGCATATCCTTGAACTATTCCTAGTCGTGGGTGTATCGAGACGGGGCATCGATATTCCAGAGTAGACTAGCATATACTATTCTTGTCCCGTATGATGGGCGATGGTTGATCCCATATCCATCTGGTGAGGTGACACCAAAGATTGTATGCGGGTGCTCAGTGGAGACTGGGTACACTGAACGGACTCACTGAGAACTCCTATGTGGTATTATATCTATCGTCGGATAGCAGTTCTCAGGTGACACTGGTACAGGTTAGTCTGTAGACCCAAGATCGTCATAGAGTCTTGTGTGTCCTCCCACTGTACTTTGATATCCACCCTACCACGGCTCTACTGAGTCGTGCAAACAGGTGGACTTTGGGTACAGTCCCGAGGCACATGGAGGTGATGAGCGATAGGAGGGGTTTCGTCATTCCCGGTATTGGGAGTTGATGTTGTGCTATGCTCGATTGGCTATAACAGGAAGTCCCTGGCCAGGGCTACTGAGATTTACTGATAAGCGTTATCAGTAGTTTCTCGATCTGTTATGAGCCATACACCGGCATGAATTATTGAGTTATTGGGGTCGACGATTCCATCCCTAGACTCGATATGCAACATATTTGACGAGGAGACCGGACTGTACGGTAAGTGTTGCCAGTTGGCTCGACGGGAGTTTTGACAGCTTCGCTGGTTTTCTTCTGATCGCTTAATATTCGGGTGGCCGTTATGTTTAGCTGACCGCTTGCGGCTTGAAGGTATTTGATATGATCATCACCTACTGCCGGCGTATTGACGAGTCTTAGAGTTCCACAATGAAGTTTCCTGGCTCAGGCGAAAAGATGTGGTGTGCATATGCGATATGCGCGGGGACCCGATTAAATACGGATATGTGATACCGTATATTAATCGGGCATTTTCTATTGGTCGGGTCGTATGTGATATGACCGGTTTGCAAAATCAAGTGTTGATTTAACAAATGACTTTTGGATTAATTCTTTAATTAACCCCTTTTTCTATTTTTGTATGCATGCATGCAAGCACATGATGATGTGCATGGACACATACATACATACATTGTATCATGGTTGTTGATACATAATTGGTGGCAATGCAAGACTCATATTGTAGTAATTATATATATTTATCATTTTGAGTTAATTGAAAGGATAATTCATGCATGGTTATTGTTTATCATCTTTGACTAAACCTTACCTAACTTTTAACCATGAGTTAATTCTCCTTTGGAAGTTAACTATAAGTAAATATCTAAATAATTACTAACCATGATTGAAGTGAGAGGGATTAATATTGATTATTCTTTCTCATCTCATTATTCATTCATATCATTATCTTTTGAGCTCAAGCTTAGCCACCATCTTTTTCTTCCTCTCTTGAAATTTTCTTTGAGAGAAGTTGATAAAAAGAAAGGGTTTTGATTATAGAATACAAACCACATCATCATACTACACACATCTAGCCCATTTGTGTAGGGTGTTTGCTTTACTTCATTCACATATCAAGTAAAGCAAGGAGCTTTGGGCAAAGGGACTTCGGGTGGATCTTCGTGGACTAGGAAGGCTTCCATCGATCCGTTCCAAACTCTCATAGCGCCAAGGAGTCACCAAGGGTGGTCTACAAAGGTTGTAATCTCTACCCTTAGTGATAGTTTTTCATTTGCATGTGATGCTTAGTTGAATGAAACCCTAAATTTCTAGTTATGATTCTTGTCAAGTTCACTTAGCACCTTCAAAATTTGATTTTGGCATATGTGATGCTTCTAAACCCTTGATGAGGTGCTAGGTAAACCCAATAGTACTTAACAATTCGCAGTGAGAGACGAGAGCCTAAGGGCACCTGGCGACAGGCCATGATCAGGAGGCAAGTAGATATCTTGCTCTGCTAGCATTGGATGCACCGACACCTTCTCGACCCTGAAGGAAGGACATATCGACGACAGTATTTACGATTTTTAAATTCGTGAGTTGACTATCACGTATTCATTACTTTGGATTTCGGAATTTTGGGCGATCTATTCGCATGATTGAGTTTTGATGACTGAGTTTCATGATCTTTATTTTCGTGCACCATGGCTGCACCTACAGAGTATTTACGTTTTATGCATAGTTATTGCACTTGAGATATGCTTTATATACCGTTGTGTTGATTTGTGCAGGTTTATTTCACTTGATTCAGTTTTGTGCCTTGGCTGCACATGTTTATGATTTCATGGATTGCATACAGCTGATTTGATTGTGTGCAGGTGGTATGCACTCGATTTGGTTTTTGCATTCGGTATAGCTTACATATGCTTGTAGTGCGTGGATACGTGTTTTGTGCATGCAGTTGCACGCGTTTATGATTTTATACACCTTGGCACACTCGGTGTTGCTTTTTATCAGCATTTGAGTTGTTGATGCATTTCCGTGCACCTGTTGCACCTGATTTGTATTTTGTACAGTTGTTGCACTAGGTTTTTACGCTGTGCATTGTTGCACGATATTGTATTTTGTGCACTGGATGCACTGTATTGGTATTTCATGCACTGGATGCACTGTATTAGGTATTTCGTGCATTGGATGCACTGTATTCGGTATTTCGTGCACTGGATGCACTGTATTCGGCATTTCGTGCACTGGATGCACTGTATTTGATATTTCATGCACTGGATGTACTGTATTGGTATTTCGTGCACTGGATGCACTGTATTGGTATTTCGTGCACTGGATGCACTGTATTTGGTATTTCGTGCACTGGATGCACTGTATTTGGTATTTCGTGCATTGGATGCACTGTATTAGGTATTTCTTGCACTGGATGCACTGTATTTGATATTTCATGCACTGGATGCACTGGAGTTGGTATTTTGTGTATTTGATGCACCATATTTGTATTTTTGTGCGATTGTTGCACTGTATTGTATTTCGTGCACTGGATGCACTAGAGTTGGTATTTTGTGCACTTGATGCACCATATTTGTATTTTTGTGCGATTGTTGCACTATATTGTATTTCGTGCACTGGATGCACCGGATTCACATTTCGAGCATTTGTTGCCCCAGGTAGGTATTTTGTGCATTGGTTGCATCGGAATTATACTTCGTACCTTGGTTACACCCGATTTATGTCTTTGAGCATTTGAGTTACCAGATTGTGTTTTGTGCATCTTGTGCACCTGATTGGATTCTTGCACATATCTCACGTGCTTGGATTGGATTTTGCGCACGTTCGGCGCTTGATATTAGATTTCGTGATTTCGTGCATGTTGGATGCACACGATTTAGATTTTATTCATGCATGTTCGATGCTCTTGATTTAGCCTTCATTCGTGCATGACGGATGTACTTGATTTGGATTTTCGCGCATATTGAGCGCATGATATGAGATATGGTTTTGTGCACACCTGATGCACTCAATTGGGATTTCCATTCGTGCATGTTAGTTGCACTGGATTGAGATTTTGTGCACCACAATTGCGCTCGACTTTGATTGATGACATTCGAGATGTTGATTTTGATTCCATGCCTAATATTTTGAGCGATTTATTTGCATGATTGAGATTTTGTGCACCACAGTAGCACTTGAATTTGATTAGATATCATTCGAGATGTTGATCTTGATTTCATGCCTATGATATGCATATGATTTGACTTGTGGTCCCCCCTAGCGTCGGTATTTGACCACTGTTTTCGGCATAGTTTTCAGGCACTTTTAGTGTTTTGATTTGGGTTGTGCATGTGGATGCACATAGTTGTGAGATTATATACCGCGGTATACCTGATTGGGATTGAGGTTTATTGTATACCGTCGATTTCGATTGTTATATTCGATATTTGTTTTCGTGCACCTTGTGCACTGGATTTGGATTCTTGCACATTCTTGGGCGCTTGATACAATTTTGGTGCACACCAGATGCACTAAATCGAGATTTTCGTGCATATTTGATGCACCTGGTATTGCTGTCAGGCACACACCATTGCCTTTGACAGGTATTTTCATGCACACCCGTTGCACTTAGATTTTGTTCTGTGCACATGTATGGGCACATTCATGGATTTTGATTTCCGTGCGCACCAGACGCACGCGGTATTCTTATGCACCTTTTGGGATTTTTTCTTATGGAGCAGTATGTTTTTATGATATTTACTATTGTTTCGTACTGAGCAGGACTAGTTAGAGGACAGTACCTGAGTATATTTTTGCATGTATTGATGGATATCGAAGGGATTTCCAAAAAGGGAGCTATAGTCCCAGTATTTACCTACGTGTCTGATAGGACACGAAACGTTTAAAAACAAGGAAACCCTTCTAAATTATTTTCAGAACGGCGGTACGTGCATGTAAACAAAGGATATATATATATATAGAGTTATTTTCTTACAATAGACGTCTGCCACTTTGCAGTGTTATGCGCATCGCACAACGACTTAAAAAGGTTTGGCATGCATTTCCTTCAGATGTTTACATGTATAGATTTGATGTTTACATGTATAGTTTTGATGTATATCATATTGGTTTCGTTTGGATTTGACACTTGTGTCTTCACCAAGACTCCAATGATTGCGGGATACCTGACGGAGTTTTATTTTTGAGTTATCTGCTCATTGTTCATGTGCACGCATTGCGCTACGACGCGTTTTATGTATTGATGGTTTCGGGACCCCGACGGCTTAGTCTTTTACTGAAATGTTTTAGTATTGAGGGGTTTAAATTTAAATTCAGGGACCGAATTTTTTTAAAGGGGGAAGATTGTAACATTTCAAAAAAATAAAATATTATTTTTGGGAATTTTTATAATTAAATAATAAAATATTGAATATTTTAATAGGGCGGTATAATTAAATACCGATAAATTGGGAAAAATTTAGGAAATTATGGAAATTACTGAAAAGAGGGTGCTTTATGTGATTTAAGCAAATTATGAAAATTTATGCTTTTTTATACACTAATTTTGTGCTAATTGCGATTAAATATCGTCAATCGGGCACTAAACGTGTTTTGTGCACATGACATGTAAAAGTCTTTTTTATACACTTGTTACATTTCTTATCATGGCATTTCTTCATTTTTCATGCATGGTTGTTGAATTTAAAGAGAAGAGAAAAGAAAACAAAAGAAAAGAAAAAGAAAGGAAAACAATAAAAAAAATAAAGTATGGGCAAGTGAGGGGTCAAGAGAGAGCCATGCCCATTTGTTCCCTTCTTCTTCCTTCATCATTTTCTCCCCTCATTTCCTTATTGCTGGTGTCCTCATCTCCCCCTCCTCAAATCATCACAAACACACCCAAAAACAACCTAAAACCCCACTCCCATTTCACAAATATTGTGCACAAGCTCACAAGTTACACTTTGGACCAAGAAAGTTTGCATTTTGGTGCTCTAGGGGATTCATGGGTGCTAAATGAGGTAATCCCTTCACCATTTGTGTATTTTTTCATTCACTTTTGTATTTATATGTGTTTAGTTGTGATTTTATGAGATTTGGTGAACTTTGAAGATTTCTAGAGAGGGTTGTAAGATTCTTGAGTTGTGATTGTTAGTTATATGTATGCCCTAGAGGCCATTACTATGCATAGGATGTATATTGTAGTGGATGGTTGGACATATATAAGGAGGACTTTCTTGCTCGACATGATAGTATGCTATCTGGTTACTCTTTACCTTAACGTGTATACTGATTGTCTCTCTGTTACATGTTGGTAAAACCCTTAGGATGTGTACTTGACTATCTGGACTATGATGCAGATCATACTAGTGGGGACATGGTAGTCCATAAGTACATCCTTCAAGGTCCCTAGTCGTGGGTGTATCGAGACAGGGCATCGATATACCAGAGTAGACTGGCGTATACCTTCTCGACCCATACAGATGGGCGATGGATGATCCCATATCCATTGGTGTTTGACATCAGAGATGATATACGGGTGCTCAGTGGAGACTCGGTACACTGGACGGACTCGCCGAGAACTCCCAGATGGTATTATACCTTACGTCAGATGGCAGTTCTCTGGTGATACTGGTACAAAGTAGTCTGTTGACCCGAGATCGTCATAAAGTCTTGTGTGGTTCCCACTGTGCTTTGATTTCCACCTTACCACGTCCAAGAGAGCGTGCAAAACGGTGGTTTTTGGGTACAGTCCCGAATCACATGGAGGCAATGAGCGATAGGAGGGGATTCGTCTCTCCCGGTATAGGGGGTTGATGTTGCGCTGTGTTCGATTGGCTATAACCGAAAATCCCTGGCCAGGGTTGCTGAGATTTACTGGTAAGTGTTATAAGTAGTTTCTCGAACTGTTATAGACCTCATATCGACACGACTTATCGAGCTATTGGGGTCTGACGTTTACCACCCCTAGGCGAGATATGCGACATATCAGACGACGAGACCGGACTGTACGGTAAGTGTTACTGGTTGGATTCACAGGAGTATGAGCGGGCTTGCTCGTCGATCTTCTGATCGCTCAATACCCGGGTGGCCGTTACGTTTAGCAGACCGCTTGCGGCTTGTGGGTGTTTGATATGATCATCACCTGCTGCCGGCGTATTGACGAGTCTTTAGAGTCCTACACAGAGGTTTCCTGGCTCAAGCAAAACGAAATAGGAGCGCATATGAGATATGTGCGGGACCGAGAATAATGCGTGTATGTGATACCGTATTTCATTCTCGCGATGAATGTATCGAATGGTTGTATGCGATATAACCTAGTTATCGAATCAAGGATTGATTCGATAAGTCGATACATTGGATATTAGTCGGTTATATGCGATATGACCGGATCGTTAAATCAAGTGTTGATTTAATGATTTAATGCATAATTATATATTTGATATATTACTTTGTATTAACTAGTATTGGTTCATTTTAAATGGATTTCTCACTTGCATTGCACAAGTTGTATATGTGATATACTTTTGTGCACTTGATTGTATCATGTTTGATGATACATGTTTACTTGGGTTTGTGTAAAGATTAAACCATGTTTATATGAATGGTTAGGGTTTTGTTTTCTTATTCATTTATTTATTTATTTATTCTTTTTGGAAAATAAATGGCATAAAGAGAAAATGGTGGCTTTCTTTGTTTGCATCTTGAAGCTTCATGAAGCTTTGACTAAGTGACCATTTTGACTCATGCTTAACCCTAACCACTCCACTTAACCCTAGTTGATTCTCTACACTTGACCATGGTTGTATTATGATAAGTATTGATTTTCTTTTCTATTGAAAAAGAACTTATCATAATATTCATCTTCTTCTTCTTCTTCTTCACTTGAAGAAAACCTTGCTTCATCAATGGTGACTTGATGAAAAGAGTGAGAAATCCAATTCCAAAGTGAACCCACCTCTTATTTCTTCATCCTCTACCTCTTGCCAAGTAGTAAAGGGTGTTTTCTTCACAAGTTTCATGACTTGGTGAAGTGGGAGCTTGATCTTGTGATGCCTCGACGTAGATCATCTTCGGCATCGAAGCCGACGACCAAGCCCGCCCATTTCTCCGATGAAGCCGACGCTAGAGCCCGGGATTCGATTTGGACAGCGAGGAGACTTCATTGCGGAGCTATGGAGGTGGAGGACAGGATCTACAAAGGTTGTATTTCCGTTCTTTTAGTTAAGTTGTTAACTAGCTTCTAGTTTCGCCTAAAATTCTAGTTAACGATCCGTATTAGAGTTTCTCGGCACTTGTAAAATTTAAAATCGGCATGGTTGATGCCTTGTGAGACCTCTATTGTGTGCCTAGGAACCCTACAGTGGTATCAGGGCCTAGCTAGAGCCTTAGGCGATGCGTAGACGGAGTTTGAAATCCGATCGAACCGAAATCCCATTTCCAAAATGCTCTTTGGACTTTTTCCAAAAACTGGGTTTTTTCCAGATTAAAAATTGCTAAAAAATTCTGCAGGGTCTAGGTTGAATTACTGTGAAATTCGAGGGGCTAACTCATCTAAAGAGCGGCGGAACCGCGGCACAAACATGCCTTGTGCGGCGGTTCAGCAGCCATATGATGACGTCAGCCCTCCATTTTTGCACAGTAATTTGTCACTTCAGGTGCTGGATTTTCTGGGAATTTTTTAATATTTATTCAAGAGTTGAATATTCCAGGGGGTTTTGGAGCTTAGATGATTCGATCGGATTATCAGATTTTGTCTATGTGTTTTCCGGATAATTTGTTGAATATGTTAAAAACTTCGACCGGATATAAATACCCAACTTTTCCCCTGCCGGAAATTTCCAAGTGTTGGATTTTTTCGAGGTTTAAAGACGTTCTAAGTAGTGCAAGTAACACGATGGTCCTTTTAGAAGACAACAAACCTTAACTCGATTATGTGACCGTCTTGAACTGCCCTTTGAACATTCGGGTTTGGGGCAGTACGGCGTGCCACATGTGAGGCGTTGGCTTGACCCTTCTATGGCTGGACTGTTGGTACTGAGACACGAAGTGAATGTTTTTGAACTTGTTTCATGTGTTGAGCCGTTTCGGGAAAACTTGGGTGTTCGATTGTTCGATCGGAAAGTTTAACATTTTCTATCTTATTCGGAATGTGATACAATAATTGGAATTCACAAGAAGTTATGAGATAACTGAATGAATGTTATAAACATAGGACTTTAGTCTCACTTGATCGGTTGCCACGGAATTTTGATGTGATCAAAATTCCGTCGCAATCATGTAGCATACGCGGATACTCGCCGGGTAAACTTAATAGACAGCCTCACTCCATAGCCCCGACGAAGTGACTGTAGGAGTACCCCGTCGCCGAAAGCGTCCGTTCGGGTGCTCGCGGCAGCGGTGTTCCGCCTTGGTGCACTTCGTCGACGGTATCGGGGGTGCGGCCGCCTACTAAAGTTTGCGACGAGCATTCGATCAGGATGTCGGGAATCTTGTTGAATTGCCCGACTTGATATTGAAAAGAGTTTTCGATAATGAGACTAAAATGCGGGGTTTATAATTGTTAGGCATACGATGTCTAAGGAATTCATTTGATTAGGCATGCGATGTCTATGGAGTTTGCGGATTCCAACAGTTGTAGTTTTACACTTTCTTTTCTATGACCGTAAGTGTAATATGTGATATCGCCGGTTTCGTTGCTATATGTCAACGACAATTGGGATACGCATATTTACTTACGTTGATGACATGTGATGTTATGTGTTGCTGGATATATTATATTGGATCGTCGTGTTTGAATAGCCGGGGTTTTTTATGTGAGATGAGTGTTTTTCATTTTCATTCATGTAAAAACTTGTATGTAATATTCTTTTATTGGGACACTTCCAGGTTGCGGAAGTTGTCACCCTTTGTATATTATTTACTTTTCTGCACTAGGATAGACCCAAGGAGAGGAGCACAAGTAACCGGGTTCTAGGGTCCAGTGGGAGACCATCTCGAGGAGTCGAGTCCGGGTCTCCTAACTCTAGAATTGGTAGGGTTGCTTGCCGCTCTCGTAGGGGTCTAGGGGTGTGGGTTTGGCTATTCATCGCGACCGTGGAATCCGTGTTTTATACTGGCTCGTATTGAAAACCCGGACGTCCTAGTATATCCAATGTTTCATATGATTCTTCTGCTGCGATATCTGTGATGTGATCATGTGATGTTCTGTGATAAATACTGTATATAGTATATATGATATATTATATAGGCGTTACTTATGTTTTACAGCCGCGCTAGCCCTGCCCCGCTCTGCCGTTAGTTACCTAACCTAACGGTACACGAGGGGACATCGAGGCGAATGCGGATGGCATAAGTGTACGTCGTATTTATCTGTGATGTTTAGGTATATTAAATGATGGGACTTCATTAATGTGATTAATGAAAGAAAAGAAACCTAAAGATGTTGTAGAATCGAATTTCAAAATAAAAAGGGTAGCTACAGTTCTTGCTTTGCATAGTGGTATATATGATATATCCTGCACCTTATTCGATAAGGAAAGGACCGAGATCCCTTCACCGCGAGTGACTCCTTTAGCAATAACTGGCAGATGCTACACACTCGGTTTGTCTTTTGATTGCTTTTAAGAGTTTTTGCTTTGCACGGTGATATATATGATATATCCCGCACCTCATTCGACGAGGAAAGGACCGACGATCTCTTCACCGGGAGTGACTTCTTTAGCAAAACTAGAAAAGCCTAAAAAACACTCCATTTTAAAATCATTTGATTCTACAACGATATCAAGTTCATTACACAATAGGTTTTCAGAAAAACCTGTCGTAGCCCTCCGTCATTTCAGATAAGTCCTACTTAGTATTCGTGCTACGTTTGTTGACCTCCGTCAAGGCGTAGTGTGCGGTAGCTAACTAGTATTTATCTGCTTATGCATATGATGCAGATTGGATTAGGGTAGTCGTGCGGCCTTGTTGACCTCCGTCAAGGGTCGTGCGGGTGGGTTTAATTCGATCAAGAAATGACGGGTTGAACTTTACTAGTAGCCTATGGTTTGTTGACCTCCGTCAAGGTCATAGGACGCTAGGGGCAAAATATTATCGGGAATTTCAAGTGTTGAAATTTGCAATGAGATTGCATACCTTCTATGAGATAGTTGGATCCCGATACCCGCTGCGAGTAATTGTTACTCCTGATAGAGTTTTACACGTTACAATTAGCCGATCAAGTAGGTGTCTAGAAAGGTGTTAACGAGGTTACGCCTCTGGGAAAACGAGGTTTACATTAATTAGGTTCGTGCGAAAGCACGGGGGACCTCCCTCAAAGTACCGACACTGGCCTGGCTGAAAGATTGGCGAACTTGTAGTGTGTAATTAATCCCGGCTAGTCTTTCCTTTTATGGTTTGAAGGAAGATTTGATAAAAACAGTGGGAGCCGTCCTGATTAGATAAAATAATAACCAATCTGATCTTGCAAGAACGCACGCTGAGTGTTTTCTTCTCTCTCCCTCCAGGTAGCGACCATATCACGCCTTAATCAAGATAATAATACGGATATTTGACCGAACCCGCTTGTTATACTGAGCTGGGGAACGTTGGTCCCGCTCCAACTTATAATTGTTATAAGACAGAGCAGGAAATTGGGGATTACCAGAATTCCCGTACCGCCCAAACGAAGAGAGTGCATGCTGATGCATCATCTTCGGGTGTGTTCATTGTACAGAACTGTTTCTCAGTATTCTTTACGTCCTAGGTATGTGATACCAGATCAGGATCCCGCATATGTAATTTGTTACATGGGCTACAGATAGGTAAAGAACTGAGAACGGGTGATAAGTTTCATGAGGCAGAAAACGGGGCAAGTGTTGCAGCCAAGTCTGTTGGTCACTGTCACCCTGTATTACCAATACATTGATTTTGAACAAATGCTATTAGATACCGAACCTGATAAACAAAATCATATCAGTCTCTTTATTAGTAAAGAAATGATAAAATTCTGTATTGATGGATAATGTTTTGAACATTTCCTATATCAAAAGTTGATCGGTTCAGGCACGTTATCTAAAAGCATTGACGTTCTAAATCAAACTACAGTTCTTAGTATACGGAACACGCACAAGTGGAAGAGTCCAGAAATGAACGAATCCTTCTTGTGGTATTGTAGACTAGGTCATATCAATGCGAGCCGACTAGCTAAGTTGCACATAGATGCATATTTAAATCAGTTTGAATCTACATCTTATGAAACTTGCCAGTCTTGTCACAAAGATATAATGACACCGGCTCTGTTTATTGGAAACAGAGAAAGAGTTAGTGAACTCTTGGGATGATACATGTTGATGTATAAAGGTCCCTTGTCTACACATGCCAAGACTGGTTCTTTGTACTTCATTACATTCTTTGATAATCTCTCAAGATTCAGACATATGTTCCTGTTGAAACACAAGTCCGAACCTTTTGAGATATTCACGGAATATAAGTTAGAAGTAGAGAACCAAAATACGGGTATAAGTATTATGTCCTTTGATGAGATCAAGGAGGAGAATACTTGAGTACGGAATTCCTGGACTATTCTAAAGGAGAATGAGATTCTCTCTCAGCATTACTCCTCTGTATACACCATAGCACGATGGTATATCGGGATGGAGAAATAACATCCTATGTGATAAGGTGTGCTCTATGATGAGTACTACTGAGTTACCTATTTCCTTTTTGGGAGTTATGCACTTGAGAAGTTGCATACCTATTGAATAGGGTTCAAATCAAATCAGTTGCCTACCACTTCATATTTGATATGATAAGGGAAGAGCCCATATCTTAAGTTGGTTAAGATTTGGGGTTGTCCGGGCTATATCTAAAAGCATAATCCGGACAAACTCGAGGCAAGGTCTGTTATGTACAACTGGAAAGGTTCCAGCTATACAAATAACAGCAGATGATTTGGTAGAACCAAAGGATTCAGTAGATTCCAACGAACCTCAGCCTCTCCGCCGATCTAGTAGGGTTCCTCACCCACCTGAGAGATATTTCGGTTTCTCTATGACAGTGGGAGCGAGGATTGCATCATGAGATGATGACCCAACTAGTTTCGAGCTGGCCATCAGGAGTGGGACTCTGTAAGAATAGCTGGATGCTTAGCGATCTGAGATGGAATCCTTATACACCAACAAAGTATGGACTTTAGTTGCTTTATCTGAAGGGTTAAATCCCCATCAGGAGCAAGTATATCTTGAGAAGATTACTTGGTGTACATGGAAAAGTTGAGACTTTCAAAGGTAGACTTGTTAAAGGTTTGCATTATAGACAAGATATGGATCATGATGATGTAGGGTTCCTAGGCACCCTAGTGAGGTCTCACAATGCATCGAACATGCCAATATAAAAATTTATGGGTGCCGAGAGACCCGACTACGGATCGTTTGCTAGAAAACTAGGCGAAAAAGCTAACTAGTTAACACTTAACTATAAGAATCAGAAATACAACCTTTGTAGATCTGGTGCTCCACCTCCATAGCTCCGCAACGAAGTCCTCTCCGCTGTCCAAATCAAATCCGGGCTCTAGCGTCGGCTTCGTCGGAGAATGGGCAAGCTAGGTCGTCGATGTCCATGCCGAAGATGATCTACGTCGAGGCATCGCTAAATCAAGCTCCGACTTCACCAAGTCAAGAAACTTGTGAAGAAAACACACTCTACTACTTGGCAAGAGGTAGAGGATGAAGAAATAGGAAGTGGGTAGACTTTAGAATTGGATTTCTCACTTGTTTCATCAATCCACCATTGATGAAGAAAGCTTTTCTTCTTTGAAGAAGAAGAAGAAAGAAATTATGATAAGTTAATTAAAAATGAAAAGAATATCCAAACTTATCATAATCCTAACTATGGTTATGTGTAGAGAATTGACCATGGTTAAATCATTGGTTAGGGTTAAAAAAGAGAAAAGAATGGTGGCTTAATTTATAGTTTAGTTGAAGCTTCATGAAGCTTTGACCTTGACCACCATTCTTATCTCATCCTTAACCCTAACCAATGATTTAACCATGGTCAATTCTCTACACATAACCATAGTTAGGATTATGATAAGTTTGGATATTCTTTTCATTTTTAATTAACTTATCATAATTTCTTTCTTCTTCTTCTTCATCTTCTTCAAAGAAGATAAGCTTTCTTCATCAATGGTGGATTGATGAAACAAGTGAGAAATCCAATTCTAAAGTCTACCCACTTCCTATTTCTTCATCCTCTACCTCTTGCCAAGTAGTAGAGTGTGTTTTCTTCACAAGTTTCTTGACTTGGTGAAGTCGGAGCTTGATTTAGCGATGCCTCGACGTAGATCATCTTCGGCATGGACATCGACGACCTAGCTTGCCCATTCTCCGACGAAGCCGACGCTAGAGCCCGGATTTGATTTGTACAGCGGAGAGGACTTCGTTGCGGAGCTATGGAGGTGGAGCACCGGATCTACAAAGGTTGTATTTCCGATTCTTATAGTTAAGTGTTAACTAGTTAGCTTTTTCGCCTAGTTTTCTAGCAAACGATCCGTAGTCGGGTCTCTCGGCACCCATAAATTTTTATATTGGCATGTTCGATGCATTGTGAGACCTCACTAGGGTGCCTAGGAACCCTACAGTGGTATCAAAGCCTAGCTAGAGCCTTAGGCGATGCGTAGACGGAGTTAGAAGTCCGATCGACCCGAAACCCCGACTTTAAAATGCTCTCTGGACATTTTTGTAAAATGTGGATTTTTGCAAATTAAAAATATGCAGAAAAACAAGCAGATAAATCTAAGAATTACGATGCAAAAATTACCTAATGATCTTTCTAAAGTGCGGCGGAACCGCGGTATTAGCGTGCTAATGCGGTCCTTCCGCCGCACTTTTGTCTTATCTGCCATTGAATTTTGCACAGTAACTCCTATTTTTCAGTGCTGGTTTTCCTGGGAATTTTTAATCTGAAATCAAGAGTTGAGTATTTTGGGTTGAATTGGGAGTTCATACATTCGATCGGATTGTCAAACTTTGTCTATGTGTCGTTCCGGATAATTTTTTGAATATGTTAAAAAGTTCGACCGGATATAAATACCCAATTTTTCCCCTGTCGGGAAATTTCCAAGTGTTGGATATTTCTGTAGTTTAATCACGTTCTAAGTAGTGCAAGTAACACGATGGTCCCTCTAGAAGACAACAAACCTTAACTCGATTATGTGACCGTCTTGAACTACCCTTTGAACCTTCGGGTTTGGGGCAGTACGGCGTGCCACATGTGAGGCGTTGGCTTGACCCTTCTACGGCTGGACCGTTGGTACTGAGGCACGAACTGAATGTTTTTAGACTTGTTTCATGTGTTGATCTGTATCGGGAAAACTTGGGTGTTCGATTGTTCGATCGGAAAGTTTAACATTTTCTATTTATCCGGAATGTGATACAATAATTGGAATTCACAAGAAGTTATGAGATAACTGAATGAATGTTATAAACATAGCATTTTAGTCTCATTTGATCGGTTGCCACGGAATTTTGATGTGATCAAAAGTCCGTTGCAATCACGTAGCATACGCGGATACTCGCCGGGTAAACTTAATAGACAGCCTCACCCCATAGCCCCGACCAAGTGACTGTAGGAGAACCCCGTCGCCGAAAGCATCCGTCCGGGTGCTCGCGGCAGCGGTGTTCCGCCTTGGTGCACTTCGTCGACGGTATCAGGGGTGCGGCCGCCTACTAAAGTTTGCGACGAGCATTCGATCAGTTTTTCGGGAATCTTGTTGAATTGCCCGACTTGATATTGAAAAGTGTTTTCGATAACGAGACTAAAATGCGGGGTTTATAATTGTTAGGCATGTGATGTCTAAGTAATTCATTTGATTAGGCATGTGATGTCTAAAGAGGTTGCGGATTCCAACTGTTGTAGTTTTACACTTTCTTTTCTGTGACCGTAAGTGTAATATGTGATGTCGCCGGTTTCGTTGCTATATGCCAACGACAATTGGGATGCGCATATTTACTTACGTTGATGACATGTGATGTTATGTGTTGCTGGATATGTTATATTGGATCGTCGTGTTTGAATAGCCGGGGATTTTTTATGTGAGATGAGTGTTTTTCATTTTCATTCATGTAAAAACTTGTATGTAATATTCTTTTATTGGGGCACTTCCAGGTTGCGAGAGTAGTCACCGTTTGTATATTATTTACTTTTCCGCATTAGGATAGACCCAAGGAGGGGAGCACAAGTAACCGGGTTCTGGGGTCCAGAGGGAGACCAACTCGAGGAGTCGAGTCCGGGTCTCCTAACCCTAGAATTGGTAGGGTTGCTTGCCGCTCTCGTAGGGGTCTAGGGGTGTGGGATTGGCTATTCATCACGACCGTGGAATCCGTGTTTTATATTGGCTCGTATTGAAAACACGGACGTCCTAGTATATCCAATATTTCATATGTTTCTTCTGCTGTGTTTTATCTGTGATCATGTGAAGTTCTGTGACAGATATTATATATAGTATATATGATATATTATATAGACGTTACTTATGTTTTACACCCGCGCTAGCCCTCCCCGCTCTGTCGTTAGTTACCTAACCTAACGGTGCACGAGGGGACATCGAGGCGAATGCGGATGGCATAAGTGTACGTCGTATTTATCTGTGATGTTTAGGTACTTATATGATGGGACTTCATTAATGTGATTAATGAAATAAAAGAAACCTAAGATGTTGTAGAATCGAATTTCAAAATAAAACATGTAGCTACAGTTCTTGCTTTGCACAGCGGTATATGTGATATATCCTGCACCTTATTCGATCAGGAAAGGACCGAGATCCCTTCACCGGGAGTGACTCCTTTAGCAATAACTGGCTGATGCTACACACTCGGTTTGTCTTTTGATTGCTTTTAAGTGTTTTTGCTTTGCACAGTGATATATATGATATATCCCGCACCTCATTCGACGAGGAAAGGACCGACGATCCCTTCACCGGGAGTGACTCCTTTAGCAAAACTAGAAAAGCCTCAAAAACACTCCATTTCAAAATTCATTCGATCCTACAACGATATCAAGTTCATTACGCAATAGGTTTTCAGAAAAACCTGTCGTAGCCCTCCGTCATTTCAGATACGTACTAGTTAGTATTCGTGCTGCGGTTGTTTGGCCTCCGTCAAGGCGTAGTGTACGGTAGCTAACTAGTGCTTATCTGCTAGCATATGATGCGATTGGATTAGGGTATTCGTACGGCGTTGTTTGGCCTCCGTCAAGGGTCGTGCGGGTGGGTTTAATTCAATCAGGAAATGACGGGTTGAACTTGACTAGCGGACTATGGGTTGTTTGGCCTTCGTCAAGGTCATAGCGAGCTAAGGGGCAAAATATTATCGGGAATTTCAAGTGTTGAAATTTGCAATGAGATTGCATACCTTCTATGAGATAGTTGGATCCCGATACCCGCTGCGAGTAAGTGTTACTCCTGGGAGAGTTTTATACATTACAATTAGCCGATCAAGTAGGTGTCTAGAAAGGTGTCAACGGGGTTACGCCTCTGGGAAAACGAGGTTTACATTAATTAGGTTCGTGCGAAAGCACGGGGGACCTCCCTCAAAGTACCGACACTGGCCTGGCTGAAAGATTGGAGAACTTGTAGTGTGTAATTAATCCCGGCTAGTCTTTCCTTTTAGGGTTTGAAGGAAGATTTGATAAAAAGCAGTGGGAGCCATCCTGATTAGATAAAATAATAACCAATCTATTCTTGCAAGAGCGCACGCTGAGTGTTTTCTTCTCTCTCTCTCCAGGTAGCGACCATATCACGCCTTAATCAAGATAATAATACGGATTATTGACCGAACCCGCTTGTTATACTGAGCTGGGGAACGTTGGTCCCGCTCCAACTTATAATTGTTATAAGACAGAGCAGGAAATTGGGGAATACCAGATTTCCCGTGCCGCCCAAACGAAGAGAGTGCATGCTAATGCATCATCTTCGGGTGTGTTCATTATACAGAGAACTGTTTCTCAGTAACCTTTACGTCCTGGGTATGTGATATCAGACCAGGAACCCAGATATATAATCTGTTACATAGGGCTACAGATAGGTAGAGAACTGAGAACGGGTGATAAGTTTCATGAGGCAGAAAACGGGGCAAGAGTTGCAGCCAAGTCTGTTGGTCACTGTCACCCTGTATTACCAATACATTGATTCTGAACGAATGTTATTAGATACCGAACCTGATATACAAAATCATATCAGTCTCTTTATTAGTAAAGAAAGGATATAATTTTGTATTGATGGATAATGTTTTGAACATTTTCTATATCAAAAGTTGATCGGTTCAGGCACGTTATCTAAAAGTGTTGATGTTCTAAATCAAACTACAGTTCTTAGTATATGGAACACACATAAGAGGAAGAAGTTCAGAAATGAACGGATCCTTCTTAAGGTATTGTAGACTAGGTCAGATCAATGTGACCCGACTAGCTGAAGTTACATGAAGATGCATATTTAAATCAGTTTGAATCTACATCTTGTGAAACTTGCCAGTCATGTCACAAAGATATAATGACACTAGCTCTGTTTATTGGAAACAGAGAAAGAGTTAGTGAACTCTTGGGATGATACATGTTGATGTATGTAGGTCCCCTGTCTACACATGCCAAGACTGGTTCTTTGTACTTCGTTACATTCTCTGATAATCTCTCAAGATTCAGACATATGTTCCTGTTGAAACATAAGTCCGAACCTTTTGAGATACTCACAGAATATAAGTTAGAAGTAGAGAACCAATAAAGGTATAAGTATTATGTCCTATGATGAGATCAAGGAGGAGAATACTTGAGCACGGAAATCCTGGACTATTCTAAAGGAGAATGAGATTCTCTCTCAGCATTACTCCTCTGAATACACCATAGCACGATGGTATATCGGGGCGGAGCAATAACACCATATATGATAAGGTGTGCTCTATGATGAGTACTACTGAGTTACCTATTTCCTTTTTTGGGAATTATGCGCTTGAGAAGCTGCATACCTATTGAATAGGGTTCGAATAAAATCAGTTGCCTACCACCTCATATATGATATGGTATGGGAAGAGCCCATGTCTTAAGCTAGTTAAGATTTGGGTTGTCCGGCCTATGTCTAAAAGCAAAATCCGGACAAACTCGAGGCAAGATCTGTTATGTACAACTGGAAAGGTTCCAGCTATACAAACTACAGCAGATGATTTGATAGAACCAAAGGATTCAATAGTTACCAATGAACCTCAGCCTCTCCGCCGATCTAGTAGGGTTCCTCACCCACCTGAGAGTTACTTCGGTTTCTCTATGACAGTGGGAGCGAGGATTGCATCATGAGATGATGACCCAACTAGCTTCGAGCTGGCCATCAGGAGTAAGACTCTGTAAGAATGGCTGGATGTTTAGCGATCTGAGATGGAATCCATGTACACCAACAAAGTATGGACTTTGGTTGCTATATCTGAAGGGTTAAATCCCCATTAGGAGCAAGTATATCTTGAGAAGATTACTTGGTGTAGATGGAAAAGTTGAGACTTTCAAAGCTAGACTTGATAAAGGTTTTCGTCATCGACCAGGCATGGATAATGATGAAACATTTTCCAGTACCTATGCTTAAGTCCATCCAGATACTACTTGCCACGGCTGCATACCATGACTACGATATCTGGTGGTTGGGTGTCTTGACTGCTTTTCTAAATGATATTTTAGAAGAATGCGTCTATAAGTACACAGCCAGAAGGCCTCGTAGACAGTGGGAGCAGCGGAAACGTGTGCAAGATGCTTTATAGGATAAAGCAGGCATCGCGGAGTTGGAACATCTGTTTTGATGAAGCGGTCAAAGAGTTTGACATCATCAAAATGGTAGATGAACCTTGTATATACAAAAAGGTAGTAGGGAGTATGGTGACGATCCTCGTAGAGTACGTGGATGACATACTCTTGATAAGAAAGGAGTTTCTTATGCTACGCTCGGTCAATCTCCGTTTATCACATTGATTCTCCATAAAGGATCATAATGATACCTACTAACTCCTGGATTTTGGATCTATGAGATAGATCTAGTTGGATGTTAGGACTCTCACTAGTTGTAGTGAGACGGTATCAACCGATCCTGGGGAGAATCATTGGAAGGGTTCCAGGGTGATAATGACGACTGAGTGTCAGTCGCAGGCATTGTCTTTACCCTCAGTAAAGGGACGGTATGTTGGACCAGTTCCAAGCTAGATACCGTGACATACTAGACGATAAAGGCAGGATATATCGCTACTTAAGATGCTACCAAAGAGGCAGTCTGGGTGTATATTGGTTCATGACACGAACTACGTTCCAACCATTGTGAGACAATGGAGTAGTGGCTTATGCCAAGGAAGGTCCATCCCATCAG
The DNA here is from genome assembly GCA_030015575.1 of Agapanthus africanus. NCBI lineage: Eukaryota > Viridiplantae > Streptophyta > Magnoliopsida > Asparagales > Amaryllidaceae > Agapanthus > Agapanthus africanus. The sequence goes on from CM057343.1 coordinate 161,537,739, forward strand.
TGATCCAGACATATTCTAAGGCAGTGTCACTTGATCATGGAGATGGTTGATCTCCAGGGAGATCGAGGTTAGGAGAGTAGACTCAGAGGACAACACAGCGGATCCATTCACAAAGGCCTGTTCCCAGAGAGAGACTATTATGGGATGGTTGAGTATGAGATACTACAACCACTGCTACAGATGGCCCTAGTGCAAGTGGGAGATTGTTAGTTATATGTATGCCCTAGAGGCCATTACTGTACATAGGATGTATATTGTAGTGGATGCTGGGACGTATATAGGGAGGACTTTCTTGCTCGACATGATAGTATGCTATCTGGTTGAACTTTACCTTAACGTGTATACTGATTGTCTCTCTGTTACATGTTGGTAAAGCCCTTAGGATCTGTACTTGACTACCTGGACTATGATGCGGATCATACTAGTGGGGACATGGTAGTCCATAAGTACATCCTTCAAAGTCCCTAGTCGTGGGTGTATCGAGACGGGGCATCGATATACCAGAGTAGACTAGCGTATACCTTCTCGACCCATACAGATGGGCGATGGATGATCCCATATCCATCGGTGTTTGACATCAGAGATGATATACGGGTGCTCAGTAGAGACTGGGTACACTGGACGGACTCGCCGAGAACTCCCAGATGGTATTATACCTCACGTTAGATGGCAGTTCTCTGGTGACACTGGTACAGAGTAGTCTGTTGACCCGAGATCGTCATAGAGTCTTGTGTGGTTCCCACTGTGCTTTGATTTCCATCTTACCACGTCCAAGAGGGCGTGCAAAACGGTGGTTTTTGGGTACAGTCCCGAGTCACATGGAGGCAATGAGCGATAGGAGGGGATTCGTCTCTCCCGGTATAGGGGGTTGATGTTGCGCTGTGTTCGATTGGCTATAACAGGAAATCCCTGGCCAGGGTTGCTGAGATTTACTGGTAAGTGTTACCAGTAGTTTCTCGAACAGTTATAGACCTCATATCGACATGACTTATCGAGCTATTGGGGTCTGACGTTTACCACCCCTAGGCGAGATATGCGACATATCAGACGATCAGACCGGACTGTACGGTAGTGTTACTGGTTGGATTCACTGGAGTGTGAGCGGGCTTGCTCGTCGATCTTCAGATCGCTCAATACCCGGGTGGCCGTTACGTTTGGCAGACCGCTTGCGGCTTGTGGGTGATTGATATGATCATCATCTGCTGCCGGCGTATTGACGAGTCTTTAGAGTCCTACACAGAGGTTTCCTGGCTCAAGCAAAACGAAATAGGAGCGCATATGAGATATGTGCGGGACCGAGAATAATACGTGTATGTGATACCGTATTCCATTCTCACGATGAATGTATGGAATGGTTGTATGCGATATAACCTAGTTATCGATTCAAGCGTTGATTCGATAAGCCGATACATTGTATACTAGTCGGTTGTGTGCGACATGACCGGATCATTGAATCAAGTGTTGATTTAATGATTTAATGTATAATTATATATTTGATATATTACTTTGCATTAACTAGTAACGGTTCACTTTAAATGGATTTTCTCACTCGGATTGTGCACATTGTATATGTGATATACTTTTGTACACATGATTGTATCATGTTTGATGATGCATGTTTACTTGGTTAAGTATAAAGAATTAAACCATGGTTAAATCATTGGTTAGGGTTAAGGATGAGATAAGAATGGTGGTCAAGGTCAAAGCTTCATGAAGCTTCAACTAAACTACAAATTAAGCCACCATTCTTTTCTCTTTTCCATTTATTTTCCAAAATATATAAACAAATAAATAAATGAATAAATAAGTAATGGAAAATAAAACCCTAATTATATGTTTAACCATGGTTTAATTCTTTATACTTAACCAAGTAAACATGCATCATCAAACATGATACAATCATGTGTACAAAAGTATATCACATATACAATGTGCACAATCCGAGTGAGAAAATCCATTTAAAGTGAACCGTTACTAGTTAATGCAAAGTAATATATCAAATATATAATTATACATTAAATCATTAAATCAACACTTGATTCAATGATCCGGTCATGTCGCACACAACCGACTAGTATACAATGTATCGGCTTATCGAATCAACGCTTGAATCGATAACTAGGTTATATCGCATACAACCATTCGATACATTCATCGCGAGAATGGAATACGGTATCACATACACGTATTATTCTCGGTCCCGCACATATCTCATATGCGCTCCTATTTCGTTTCGCTTGAGCCAGGAAACCTCTGTGTAGGACTCTAAAGACTCGTCAATACGCCGGCAGCAGATGATGATCATATCAATCACCCATAAGCCGCAAGCGGTCTGCCAAACGTAACGGCCACCCGGGTATTGAGCGATCTGAAGATCGACGAGCAAGCCCGCTCACACTCCAGTGAATCCAACCAGTAACACTACCGTACAGTCCGGTCTGATCGTCTGATATGTCGCATATCTCGCCTAGGGGTGGTAAACGTCAGACCCCAATAGCTCGATAAGTCATGTCGATATGAGGTCTATAACTGTTCGAGAAACTACTGGTAACACTTACCAGTAAATCTCAGCAACCCTGGCCAGGGATTTCCTGTTATAGCCAATCGAACACAGCGCAACATCAACCCCCTATACCGGGAGAGACGAATCCCCTCCTATCGCTCATTGCCTCCATGTGACTCGGGACTGTACCCAAAAACCACCGTTTTGCACGCCCTCTTGGACGTGGTAAGATGGAAATCAAAGCACAGTGGGAACCACACAAGACTCTATGACGATCTCGGGTCAACAGACTACTCTGTACCAGTGTCACCAGAGAACTGCCATCTAACGTGAGGTATAATACCATCTGGGAGTTCTCGGCGAGTCCGTCCAGTATACCCAGTCTCTACTGAGCACCCGTATATCATCTCTGATGTCAAACACCGATGGATATGGGATCATCCATCGCCCATCTGTATGGGTCGAGAAGGTATACGCTAGTCTACTCTGGTATATCGATGCCCCGTCTCGATACACCCACGACTTGGGACTTTGAAGGATGTACTTATGGACTACCATGTCCCCACTAGTATGATCCGCATCATAGTCCAGGTTGTCAAGTACAGATCCTAAGGGCTTTACCAACATGTAACAGAGAGACAATCAGTATACACGTTAAGGTAAAGTTCAACCAGATAGCATACTATCATGTCGAGCAAGAAAGTCCTCCCTATATACGTCCCAGCATCCACTACAATATACATCCTATGTACAGTAATGGCCTCTAGGGCATACATATAACTAACAGATGAAACCTTTTCTAAAGAACTATGCTTAAGTCCATCCAGATCCTACTTGCCACGGCTACATACCATGACTACGATATCTGGCGGTTGGGTGTCATGTTTGCTTTTCTAAATGATGTTTTAGAAGAGGGCGTCTGTAAGTACACAGCCAGAGGGCCTCGTAGACAGTGGGAGCAGCGGAAACGTGTGCAAGATGTTTTATGTGATAAAGCAGGCATCGCGGAGTTGGAACATCTGTTTTGATGGATAAGTCAAAGAGTTTGACATCATCAAAATGGTAGATGAACCTTGTATAAACAAAAAGGTAGTAGGGAGTATGGTGGTGATCCTCGTAGAGTACGTGGATGTCATGCTCTTGATAAGAAAGGAGTTTCCTATGCTACGCACGGTCAATCTCCGCTTATCACAAGGATTCTCCATAAAGGATCAAAGTGATACCTCCTAAATCCTGGGTTTTGGATCTATGAGATAGATCTAAATGGATGTTAGGATACTCACTAGTTGTAGTGAGATGGTATCAATCGATCCTGGGGAGAATCACTGGAAGTGTTCCAGGGTGATAAGGACGACTGAATGTCAGTCACAGGCATTGTCTTTACCCTTAGTAAAGGGACGGTATGTTGGAAGAGTTCCAAGCTAGATACCATGGCTAACTAGACGATAAAGGCTGGATACATCGCTACTTTAGATGCTACCAAAGAGGAAGTCTGGGTGTATATTAGTTCATGAGATGAATTTAGTTCCTCCCATTGTGTGACAATGGAGTTGTGGCTTATGCCAAGAAACGTCCGTCCCATCAGTGATCCAGACATATTCTAAGGCAGTATCACCTGATCATGGAGATGGTTGATCTCCAGGGTGATCGAGGTTAGGAGAGTAGACTCAGAGGACAACCCGGCGGATCCACTCACAAAGGCCTTTTCCCAGAGAGAGACTTTTATGGGATGGTTGAGTATGAGATACTACAACCACTGCTATCAGATGGCCCTAGTGCAAGTGGGAGATTGTTTGTTATATGTATGCCCTAGAGGCCATTACTATACATAGGATGTATATTGTAGTGGATGCTTGGACATATATAGGGAGGACTTTCTTGCTCGACATGATAGTATGCTATCTGGTTACTCTTTACCTTAACGTGTATACTGATTGTCTCTCTGTTACATGTTGGTAAAGCCCTTAGGATGTGTACTTGACTACCTGGACTATGATGCGGATTATACTAGTAGGGACATGGTAGTCCATAAGTACATCCTTCAAGGTCCATAGTCGTGGGTGTATCGAGACGGGGCATCGATATACCAGAGTAGACTAGCGTATACCTTCTCGACCCATACAGATGGGCGATGGATGATCCCATATCCATTGGTGTTTGACATCAGAGATGATATACGGGTGCTCAGTGGAGACTGGGTACACTGGACGGACTCGCCGAGAACTCCTAGATGGTATTATACCTTACGTCAGATGGCAGTTCTCTGGTGACACTGGTACAGAGTAGTCTGTTGACCCGAGATCGTCATAAAGTCTTGTGTGGTTCCCACTGTGCTTTGATTTCCACCTTACCACGTCCAAGAGGGCGTGCAAAACGGTGGTTTTTGGGTACAGTCCCGAATCACATGGAGGCAATGAGCGATAGGAGGGGATTCGTCTCTCCCGGTATAAGGGGTTGATGTTGCGCTGTGTTCGATTGGCTATAACCGGAAATCCCTGGCCAGGGTTGCTGAGATTTACTGGTAAGTGTTATCAGTAGTTTCTCGAACTGTTATAGACCTCATATCGACACGACTTATCGAGCTATTGGGGTCTGACGTTTACCACCCGTGGGCGAGATATACGACATATCAGATGACGAGACCGGACTGTATGGTAAGTGTTACTGGTTGGATTCATAGGAGTATGAGCGGGCTTGCTCGTCGATCTTCTGATCGCTCAATACCCGGGTGGCCGTTACGTTTAGCAGACCGCTTGCGGCTTGTGGGTGTTTGATATGATCATCACCTGCTGCCGGCGTATTGACGAGTCTTTAGAGTCCTACACAGAGGTTTCCTGGCTCAAGAAAAACGAAATAGGAGCGCATATGAGATATGTGCGGGACCGTGAATAATGCGTGTATGTGATACCGTATTTCATTCTCGCGATGAATGTATCGAATGGTTGTATGCGATATAACCTAGTTATCGAATCAAGGATTGATTCGATTAGTCGATACATTGGATATTAGTCGGTTATATGCGATATGACCGGATCGTTAAATCAAGTGTTGATTTAATGATTTAATGCATAATTTTATATTTGATATATTACTTTGCATTAACTAGTATTGGTTCATTTTAAATGGATTTCTCACTTGCATTGCACAAGTTGTATATGTGATATACTTTTGTGCACTTGATTGTATCATGTTTGATGATACATGTTTACTTGGGTTTGTGTAAAGATTAAACCATGGTTATATGAATGGTTAGGGTTTTGTTTTCTTATTCATTTATTTATTCATTTATTCTTTTTGGAAAATAAATGGCATAAAGAGAAAATGGTGGCTTTCTTTGTTTGCATCTTGAAGCTTCATGAAGCTTTGACTAAGTGACCATTTTGTCTCATGCTTAACCCTAACCACTCCACTTAACCCTAGTTGATTCTCTACACTTGACCATGGTTGTATTATGATAAGTATTGATTTTCTTTTCTATTGAAAAAGAACTTATCATAATATTCATCTTCTTCTTCTTCTTCTTCACTTGAAGAAAACCTTGCTTCATCAATGGTGACTTGATGAAAAAAGTGAGAAATCCAATTCCAAAGTGAACCCACCTCCTATTTCTTCATCCTCTACCTCTTGCCAAGTAGTAAAGGGTGTTTTCTTCACAAGTTTCATGACTTGGTGAAGTGGGAGCTTGATCTTGTGATGCCTCGACGTAGATCATCTTCGGCATCGAAGCCGACGACCAAGCCCGCCCATTTCTCCGATGAAGCCGACGCTAGAGCCCGGGATTCGATTTGGACAGCGAGGAGACTTCATTGCGGAGCTATGGAGGTGGAGGACAGGATCTACAAAGGTTGTATTTCCGTTCTTTTAGTTAAGTTGTTAACTAGCTTCTAGTTTCGCCTAAAATTCTAGTTAACGATCCGTATTAGAGTTTCTCGGCACTTGTAAAATTTAAAATTGGCATGGTTGATGCCTTGTGAGACCTCTATTGTATGCCTAGGAACCCTACAGTGATGTTGTTTATGAGGGTAGTAGTGACTAGAAAACACCCCTACGTGTTGGAAACTCAGACCAAACACATATACCAAACGTGAAACCCAAAATACGGAAAAACAGAAAACTGTAAATGTCGGTTTTGTGAGTTTTAGTGGGTGCAGGGAAATCTGGAGTGACCCGAGACCGAACATGAAAAGCAAACAACTTCAGAGACCTATTTAGAGCACTACGAGACCACCGAACCAAAAAGAACCAAATCCACGACACTAAAACCGAGGAGGCCGGATCCTATAGGTATGTGGCCGGCCATGGGGTGGGGTTTAGGGCCCAGGTTTCTTCAGTAGGTCATATTCACACTATATAACACCCCAGTGTTGTTTGGGAGCATTGTTTTCACCTTAATCAAAATCTGGGACCGCTTTCTCAAGTTGTTGTTTTGATTTGGGATATGGTTTTGCATATTTTGAATTCTAGATTTTAGTGTTTGTGTTTTATCTCGATCACTTGATGTTTGTACGTCTATATCGAGTGATATCGGGTTGATTTGCGAGAGCTAACCATAGGTTTTGACCTATGTGAGTTTCGTGCGTCCTTTTGGCTTTGATTTGGATTTTAATGCGGCACGATACATTATAATGTGTAGGTATCCCATGATGATTCGAGACGATGAAGAAAAGGATGGCGACATCGACATCGGCAAGCAAGATCAAGGTGAGTAGATATATATCTACGGGGGAAGTCGGGTGGATGGCGTATAGCACCCCCGCAGTTTCGTTGTGTGGTATACGAATTCGTATACACACGTGTATATATATATATGTTATTAGATGATTATAGCTATCATGATAGGCTTATATGTTCGTGGATTAGTTTAGTGTTAGTTGCGAAACCCTAGATTTGAGATTACACCCACATGCACACACACACATGCATACATTTATTTTTACTTGTGCGTTGATTGATAAAAAATGTCTAGTAACCACAATCAAGAACGGCGTCGCTTGGTAGCTAGTCGGGGAGTACGGGTCGGTCCACAGGGATGTTGTGAATTTCCTAATCGCTCTAACGAGTTAATTCCGAACGGTGTGAACGGATTGATTTAAATCTAAAAACTAAATTAATCTAGATCTAAATCTTTCTAGGGTTAGGTTTATGGTAGGTTTGGAAATGTAAATAAATCTCACCGCTTTCTATACCCAAATTAAGATCTATGAAGTGTTATGGTAATTATTAATAAAGGGGATTAGAACCATTCGGGAAGGTGTTTCTTCCTCTAGGTTCTTGTCCTTCCTTTATCAATCCTTACCCTAACCTCCATGGGAAACACGCTCAACCGGGCCTTTATACTACGGTATCACCGCTACCTTGAGGGATAGGGTGCCGTAGGGAGCGGTATGTGCATGTATGCATGGAGTCCTATAAAAACGTGTGATGGGAAAGAAAGGGATGAGAGATCTTCATCTCTCAAAAGCCTTCCCCAAATCTAACCCTAACAAGCGAGGAGACTACTCACTCATTAGGGAATTGAAGAACATTCTATCTATCTTACTAGGGCAAGGAATTAAAGATCTATACTAAGGCAATTAAATAAAACTACTTACTTGATGGCTCTCTCCAAACATTTACACAAGATTTGTCAGATCTGAATAGATGAAATGAAAAGAGACATCTATGCTCTCCAAAAGAATTCTGAATTTTATTAATGAAAGGAGGCATAAACTAATACAAGGAATTGAGCTTCTATTTATAGGACATAGAAAACCCTAGGTTTACAATTGCCGCACGTCTGCATTTACCAAAATACCCCTAGGTTGACTAGTCAGAGCAGACTTGAATTATGGTAAAAAATATTTCATCTCCGGGCTTTAGATGGACGCGGAACCACGGCCGCAGCAAGGGTTGGGCCGCAGTTCCGCGGCCCAATAGTAGGCTCATCTGCTGAAAACTTTTGTGCTTGTTCTGGGCTTTTTATTATTCCTACTTCTTTAGTACTTTTATCAAAATGGCTTCTAGGTTTCTTCCAGATCTCCCGGTGAACAATTGCAGTGGACTTTTAACCGTTCGCTTTGTAATCTTGGACCTTGCGTTGCCTTGTACTTTGTGAACTAATCTTTTGTGTAGGCTTGATCAAGATCCTTCTATTTGTTGGTCGTAGTCTCACTTTTGCATCGTCTTTTATCTTTTTCACTGTTTTTGCTCCAAGAACCTGTAACCTGTACTATGTAGCAGACATGGGTCAAAAGCACCTATTTATTTGTAAAATGCATATGAATGGGGAATATAATAATGCAATATTATGATATGAACAAATACCCCCAAACTTATCTTTTGGTCGTCCTCGAGCAAACTTAGTTTTATTCTCGACAAAAACCTAACCTCACTTTCGCAGGGAAACGCGATTGCACTGAGCTCGTACAACAAGCCGTTAAACCTCTAGGTGTCCCTAGTAGGAGGATTGTTGTCTCCTGAGGGTTTTCAGCGGATACTACCCACAAAATCCTATCAATTCGGCCCATTGACTTTAATTCTACAATTAGGTTTTCTAACAAGGAATTCTATTAACGTCGACTCGTAAATTATCCACCCATATTCTTCACACTTCCCTATCATCTAACTTAAGATTATATATGTTCTGCAGACCTACTTAGCTTTCGGCATCTCTTAAGTTTTCCTTCTAGGGTTCTATCTCCACTTAGGAATTTTTATCAACTCTACTGAAGATACAAGTTCTATTCTTCATTCCTCTCTCTTATCTAAATCCCAATCACATACCCCTACGTGTGTGTATAAATCACCCCTACACTTGGAAATTCAAATCAAGCAATCATACTCTTGTCCGATGTCCAAAGCACTTATTAATTGGTGAATTTTTAATTGAATTTTTGCTTACATATCCTTCATGCGACCGTTAATACTTCTTAAGGTACCAACTACCGATTACAAAATGCGTTTGCACTTTAAAGCGTACTTCCTGGTCTTGTAACACCTAAGGCTTTTTAGCAGTGACTCCCAAACCAGTTGGTCTAAGGCACTAGGTGATGAAGCACCCTCGCTAAATATTTTTCTATTTTTGCAGCCTTAAGTAATCACAAAAACCAGTGTTCATCATTTTTTTTCTTTATTCACTTGTATTTTTTTTATTTTTCATCGTACTAAGGACTTTAGACAAGAGCATTTCAAGGTCTCTTCTACTATTCCAAGTTTCAAGGTGCGTGTTTGTGCAAGTTGTAGGGTATATATTTTCAGAATCTAGACTTAAGCTTAGGAATTATTTTTCAAACTTATACTTTAATAAAAACATCAATACTCTTCCCTTGTTTAAACTTAGCCTAAGAAGTGAACTCAAAGTTTGCCTATTTCTAAATAAACTACAAGGACATATACTTTCTACCGTTAAATTTTAAGAAAGGTTATTTTTAGGGTTTTTAATTTACTAAGTCTAGATCTAGTTGTTCCTGGCTAGTTAACCTTTTTGTCAAACTCAAGTCAATTATGGCCAAAATTGAATACATTAATTTTTATAATTTTTCAAATTTTTTCAATTTTTATGGGTTTTAAAATAAGTATGCAAATGCAAAAATATACATATGAATGCGAAGGAAGAAGGCTTACCGAGCATACCCCCAAACTTAAACTTGACAGTGTCCTCACTGTCATGCTACACCAAGAGGGTTGAGAATGTCGGCACTCCCCTGTTTATTTATTTATAAGAAAAAATTATTTTTTGAATTGTTTTTTTTATTAGAAAAGAAAACAAAAAATATATATACATATATACAATAAGGTCCTCCCCAAACTAAGCAAGGCCTTACATAAGCCAAAGATTAGCACCAACCATTCAAAAATCTTATCGTGGTAATGGTAGGGTTGGTGAAAGAATGGAGTGTAAAAGAAAGAAATGAGAAACACACGAGACCGTGTGGAGAGAAAGGGAGAATATGGTCTCGGTGGAGGAGAAGAAGGGCGGAAAAGTGAAAGAAGTGTAGCACGATCTTGAGGGGGTAAATCGAGTGAATAAATTAGCACAATTTGTGATGACCGATGTGTTAAAAGCGATTGTGCTAATCTATCAACCCGTCGAGAAATGGGGTCAAATCCCTCAAGATTCGTAAGAAAACATGGGTCCGTCGAACTTGGTATTGGAGATGAAAGCGTAACGGTCTCTTGTAAGGTTGGAACGATAGGAAGGACGAAAGGGAGTGAATTAGGGATAGTCTCATTCTCACCGTAGTAAACTGTCTCGAACTTGAAAGATTCCATCAATGGTTCGAAACGACCGTAAGCAACCGAGTCTGATGGTTCAACTAACTCATCTGAAAATTCAAAGGACTCAAATTCGGGCGGTGAGTCATCAACATCGTCCGAAAAAGTGAAACACTCGTAAGTGTCATCGGCTGTGAGAACTTTATCAGATTAAAAGGGAAATTTTTCAAGCTCACAGTCTTCAAGTGTAGTCTTGTGCGTGGTCGGAACGATGGAATGGAGGGAGGGTGATATAACAGTTAAAGGTTCAGGAGGATGAATTGGAAAATCCGACACATCAAACAAAAATGGTTCAACCTCAATATTATCCTCAATACTCTCCTCAATACTCTCCTCATAATTCTCCTCAAAATTTAACCTATCCATGCTATTATCATCAAAATCAAGACGCATATGAAGTTCGGGAGAAACAATTAATGACTCGGGATGATGAATTGGAGATAAAATTTCAGTCAAATTTATGGGTTCATCATCCAAAATATTCCCGGCGTCTATATCCTCAATCAAGTGAAAATCAATTTTTTCTGACACCTCATCAAAAGCATGGATATTAATTAATTTAGGCTCTAGAGTGGAGGTGTAAAGTTCAAAAGGATTAGGTATGGTTTCACTCGAAAGGGACTCTTCACAATCTGGAAAATCAAGCACTACAAAGTCACACAACTCGTTTTTATTTGTTCTATTTTCAACTTGTGAATCATTTAGGCCAATCGATGGAAAACAGGAGTTGTGGGCTTCAATTGGGTATGGTAGGTTTGATTTGGAAATGTGTAGAACTCACTCGCTCCTCTCAAATTCTCACTCTGTTCAACCGCCTCCTCATATATTGAAAAATTTGAAGCTAGTTGGAAACTAGCTCCCGGTTCAGTAGGTTGCATAAGGGCGGCAATGGATGCATCTACATTCCTCACCATTTTGTTTGTTTCTAAAATATAAGCTTCCAACGAATGTTCCAAACTAGACCAGGGTGGTGAGGGGGTTTCGGTAAAAGATTCGAAGGTGTTTGGATACGTGAAACTCCTAACTGGCTGTGTAGAAGCAATGTCTAGTGAAGGCGGGAAAGTCGGGTAGGACTGGTAGGAATTGGATGGTTGGACAGGGGTAGGATCAACATTTGGATAAAAAGGTGAATGGACTTGTTGATCCCTAGAACTGGATGTGTGGAGAGGAGTGAAAGATCGGCTACGAGATTGGGCAATGTGCTCAGCAATAGACATCGACTTAGGAGTTACAATAGGACTCGAAAAAGTGGTATCAATGTACGAAGGTGGTGAAGGTTGACATGGTTGAGACAAAGTGGGTTGCAAAGTCGAACTGTTTCTCCGAGACGCTTCTATTTGATCTTTTAACGAAATTTTGGGCATGGAGGGATCTTCCTTAAATCGACCGAAACAATTAACATACGAAGCAAAGTTAGGTTCGGGATACCAAAGTTCGGCAAGAGATTTATGATAAGGGGTACCCATGATGTAAGAAAGAGAAGAGAAATAAGGTGGGTGGTGCACGGATTTTTTAGCGACAAAAGTTGCAAGTCTTTTTATAAAAAGTTTTTTTCCTTTTTCTCTTTATTTGGATATTTTTGCAAAAAGATTAAAGGTATGCAAAACAGAAAAGATTTCTTGCAATCAATTTTTATTTTAAGCACGGCGCAAAGAATCCTGCACAAGATTTGTTATTTGGAAGGGAAGAATTTTTTTAAGCGCAAAGAATCCTGCAGAAGATTTGACAAAAGATATATGGGGATTGGCAGAAGAGGGAAAAGGGGAGCAAACAGTGCAAAATTCGCGCGCTGACGTTGTAGAGAGACCGCGGAACCTCGGTGGGAGAGCACTTGCGCGAGGGCGGCGGAGTTGAAGCTTTAGGTCTCTGAAAAAATTGTGCTGCTCTGTTGTTCCAATCCCTTTCTGTTCTGATCTACCGTTTTCTGTTTCGTACTCTGGAATTTTCCAGACCCGTCTCGATTGTAGATCCTGCAAAATTCAAACAAAAAATATCCTTCACAAAATACAAAGATGATAAAATTTTTATATTATATATATATATATATTTTAATTTTTTAGATTTTTTAGATTTTTTTAGTTTATATTAACCCGAAATTGCAAAAAGGAAATAACACGCCATCCCCGGCAACAGCGCCATTTGATTGATCAAAAATGTCTAGTAACCGCAATCAAGAACGGCGTCGCTTGGTAGCTAGCCGGTGAGTACGGGTCGGTCCACAGGGATGTTGTGAATTTTCTAATCGCTCTAACGAATTAATTCCGAACGGTGTGAACGGATTGATTTAAATCTAAAAACTAAATTAATCTAGATCTAAATCTTGCTAGGGTTAGGTTTAGGGGAGGTTTGGAAATGTAAATAAATCTCACCGCTTTCTATACCCAAATTAAGATCTATGAGGTGTTATGGTAATTATTAATAAAGAGGATTAGAACCATTCGGGAAGGTGTTTCGTCCTCTAGGTTCTTGTCCTTCCTTTATCAATCCTTACCCTAACCTCCTTGGAAAACACGCTCAACCGGGCCTTTATACTACGGTATCACCGCTACATCGAGGGATAGGGTGCCGTAGGGAGCGGTATGTGCATGTATGCATGGAGTGTTGGTGCACGGCGGCGCCCCGGCCGTCTATCCGAGGCCAAAATGCGGAATCAATAATTTTCTTAACTTTTATAAACCGGCGCCACCGCGGACCATAAACCCGAATCGGGCCATTAATCTACTCCTAGCTAACTAGAGAGGGGTAGAGAGATATACCGAGCGATCCGTGTCCTTCGGTCTTCTCGTCGTCGTCCCGATCTCCTCGCGGAATCTCCTGTCTTCATCTCCTCGTCGGAAGGGCACCACATTGCCGGGTTCTTTTACGGGCTTCCACCTCTGGACCGAGGCGACTCGGGCACGAAGTTGGCGAGTCGACGTGTCCAAGAATTGCTGTAGAATAAGTGTAGTGCTCTTTGTCTCTTGGGGTTGTATGAAGTTGCCATATCAAGTGGAGGGATGAGATGCAAGCTTTTTTGTGGAGCTAAGGGATTTTGTGCAAGCCAAAAGAGATCAAAAATCCCCTCTAAAAATTTGGACAGCCCCCATGAGGAAGTGGTCGGCCTCATTGATAGGAGAATGAGAGAGAGAGCAAAAGTCAAGAGGGAGGGAAGCAATAATGCAAGAATGTTATCATGAGGAATAATGATAACCTAAAATCTTACACCAAAAACCCAACACTCAACCCATCATTGCAAGCAATAACGATCAAAGGAAGTCAAGGTTAAACAAGAGCTATCATGAAGCAACAATATACAAAGACCACCCCCACCAATGCTAATTTGCACATTTGCAAATAAGCCCTCCTCCACCAATTTTCAGCCAAGGAAAGAAACAAAGGAAAACTGGCTGAAACGGAAAGCAAAAAGGCAACTTCAAAAACTGATCCCGTAATAAATTACAGGAAACCCCGTTACTGTATATACATACCCGCATTTGTATTGCGACTGAATACAAATGCAATGAGACAAAATATACACTGTACTATACTAGGATCCGGCTTAAACCAAAGCCCGCTAGTATTATCCGTCCGATCATGATCCGTGCAATACCGCACGTATATGATCGAACCCTGCCATATCTCCATACGGCCTCTACAGCGTTTCGCCCGAAACTTGAGAAACGGTCTGTGGGGGACTCTAAAGACTCGTCAATCCCTTGGCTGTGGATTTAACCACTAGCACGTAAGAGGTATTAGCCATACGTAACGGGCTACCAGGTATTGACCAAAAGGGACGGCGATGAGCGAACTCATCCTGATACCCTACTGAGCCTGTCGGTGATAATATCCTTACAGTCCGGTCCGTTCGTCTATGAGTATCGCATGGCGGGCCTAGGGGGTTAGAAAAAGTCAGACCCCCAAAAGCGGTACAAGTCGTGTCGGAGTGTAGCCCAGAACACCCTGAGATACTACTGGAATACCTACCAGTAAATCTCCTGCCTCGGCCGAGGGCTTTGTGTAATGGCTCTCCTAGACACAGCGCGACCTCACCCCCAATACCGGGAGAGACGAACCCCTGCAGATCCGCTCACTGCCTCCATGTGGCTCGAGACTGTACCCAACTAAAACCTGTTTGCACGACTCCTTTGAGCCATGGTAGGGTAGTAATCAAAGTACAGTGGGAACTCACACGAGACAAATGACGATCCCAGGTCGATGAACTAACCTGTACACATGTCACCAGGGAACTGCTATCTAAATCAGGTATATGAACAACTAGCATGTTCTCGGCGAGTCCTGTCCGGTGTACTCATAACCCAATGAGCACCTATATATATCTTAGGTGAACCAACTGACACCAGTGGCTTGTGAGACCGACCACTGCCCATCGTCGGGATCTCGACTGTATACACTAGTCTACTCTGCTGTATCGATACCCTATCTCGAAACTCCCTCGACTAGAGACCTTTTAAGGATGTGCTTATAGACTACCTGCTCCCACGTATATGATCGCCCTCATACTACTGGCAGTCAAGCAAGAATCGTAGGGGCTCTATCAACGTGCAATAGTGACCTGTAAGGTCACCTAAAGCAGTACACGATGATAAAGATAAACCAGATAGCATACTATCATCTTGAGTAAGAATGTCCTACTAGGACAGGTCCTCCCTCAATCATTGCAATCACGTGCCTGTGATCCAATAATTGACTCTAAGGGCACTATCTCCAACAATCTCCCACTTGCACTCAAGGCTAATTATTGCGACGTCGCATACTCACAGCCCGTGTGATACCGAACACCCAACTCCTCTACTAATCAGTCTCACAAAACCAGTTTGCAAAATAATGTGTTCGAGGAATAGCCTCAGTGAGTGGATCCGCCTTGATGTTTCTTTCTATGTCTCTCTATATCTCAAGTTCGCGGAGAAAGCCATCTCCCGAAATGAGCAATACCTGTCTTAGAATATGTCTGGATATCTGATGGGACCTAGCTCATAAATGAACTCCAAATCCAAAATTCTTAGACTGTATCGTCAACTGAACTTAATCAGTATCCTGCGTCATGCCTCCCTCAGTATCCCCTTGGACCACCTGTCCAAAATACTTCCCCTCGTCAGAAGAAAAACTATAACTCTGACAGCCACTCTGTCATCCAGGTCACCTTGGAAGCCTGGAATGATAACTGTCTCCCGAATGAGGCAGTCGTTATCATATCCCTAGAACATCCACTTATGTTCTAAAACCGCTTCCCAATATTTCTCCAGGATTGGATCACTATCAACTTATTGCAGCTCGTGCAAAAAAACATCTGGTGTGGTACTTGACATCTCATGATTGACTCAATAGCCTAAGCAAGTGATCTGCCAATCATGCACATCCCTCTTCCTTTTAGTCAGTAAGACACCTTTAGAGAGGGTGACTCCATCACCTGCAGATACACTACCGTGCCAGGAGTCATCCATTCTAAAACACCTTTAGAATGCTGTCTAAATACCCTGATTGGGAAACTACCCAAATCTAGATCTATAGATCTAGTAACCAAAATATCTTGATATTATATCCAAGTCCCATGTGGAGAAACCACTGTGTGACAACCAAAGTATAACCGATCGTAGTATAGGAATATCATTTCCTACTCTGTGTATGTCATCCAAATACCAGGACATCAAAGCCTACTACCTTCTTAACAGATCCATCCCCTATTCTGATGAAGTCAAACATATGACTGTCACATCAGACATAGATGATCTATCTCCGCTATATCTGCTTTAGTCTATAAATAGACATAAGCCACCTGTCCACCAATGCTTCCGCTACTCCCACTGATTACGACAACCCTCTGGCAGAGTCATATAGACGTACACTTCTAAAGCTAGTTTAGAACGACGCTATACTCATCCTCCTGCCGGGTCTCACAGTCTGGAACAACAGCAATGGCATGTCTGGGTAAACAAGAACCTCCCTGTCACCGTCTTTGAGGCTACCGGAGTACCTCTCGGGTGCCTGAGGTTACCCACCATATCTGCGGAGTGGCCAATGGAATGTCAAACCAAATTGAATCTTTAGGTTCATATCAAATTTTCAGTAATCGTCTGCGGTTCTGGAATCATTTCCAGTTCTACCATACTCCGACTACTGTTTTCAGAAAAAATCCATTTTTGTTAAAACTGTGGCGAGTCAAGAACAATATCACTATTGATCTTCCAGATGGTAGAAAGTCAACCCTCGTCATAGCCTGGGTCAACCCACAAACAGCCATTACAGAAACGTGCCTTGAGTTATCCAGAGTCTGGTTTTAAACATAAGCCGGACAACTCCCCGTACCTTAACATCGTTAAGATATGAACTGTTCTATATCCAATATAGAACCAGAGGCACTGATTTAATTGAACCAGATTCAAATCATGCAGCTGTCTCCAGTGCATGTTAACTAAATGGAAGGAGGCTGATCAGCGTTACTCAACTTAGGAGTACTTCCAATTATGAGTAACCTGAAAGAGAAGCAAGTTCTCTTAATCATTACTATCAACTGAATACCTTACACAAGTATCTACATCTTTGATCACCTTGAAGAATCCTGATACTTACAACACCTGGTTCTCAACTTTATTCTTATACCTATAACTTCTCAAAATTCAGACCTTGCGTTTCTACGAAACACTTGTCTAAAAACTGTTGGAGATAGTGCCCTCAGAGTCAATTATTGGATCACAGGCACGTGATTGCAATGATTGAGGGAGGACCTATCCCGGGACGACAGTCTTACTCGAGATGATAGTATGCTATCTGGTTTACCTTTATCATCGTGTACTGTTTCAGGTGACCTTACAGGTCGCTATTACACGTTGATAGAGCCCCTAGGATTCTTGCTTGACGACCAGCAGTATGATGGCGATCATATACGTGGGAGCTGGGGTCTATAAGCACATCCTTAAAAGGTCCCTAGTCGTGGGAGTTTCGAGACTGGGCATCGATACTCCATTAGTAGACTAGTGTATACAGTCGAGACCCCGACGAGGGGCGGTGGCCGGTCTCACAAGCCACTGGTGTCAGTTGGTTCACCTAAGATGTATACAGGTGCTCATTGGGTTATGGGTACACTGGACAGGACTCGCTGGGAACCTGCTAGTTGGGATTATACCAGACGTCAGATAGCAGTTCCCAGGTGACATGTGTACAGGTTAGTCCATCGACCTGAGATCCTCATTTGTCTCGTGTGAGTTCCCACTGTGCTTTGATTACTACCCTACCACGGCTTAAAGGAGTCGTGCAAACAGGTTTTAGTTGGGTACAGTCCCGAGCCACATGGAGGCAGTGAGCGGATCTGCAGGGGTTCGTCTCTCCCGGTATTGGGGGTGAGGTCGCGCTGTGTCTAGGAGAGCCATTACACAAAGCCCTCGGCCGAGGCAGGAGATTTACTGGTAGGTATTCCAGTAGTATCTCAGGGTGTTCTGGGCTTCACTCCGACACGACTTGTACCGCCTTTGGGGGTCTGACTTTTACCAACCCCCTAGGCCCGCCATGCGATGCTCATAGACGAACGGACCGGACTGTACGGATATTGTCACTGACAGGCTCAGTAGGGTGTCAGGATGAGTTCGCTCATCGACGTCCCTTTTGGTCAATAGCTGGTGGCCCGTCACGTATTGGCTAATACCTCAGACGTGCTAGTGGTTAAATCCACAGCCATAGTATTGATGAGTCTTTAGAGTCCACCACACTTTCAGTTACTCAGCTTTCGGGCGAAACGCTGTAGAGGCCGTATGGAGATATGGCAGGGTCCGATCAGATACGTGCGGTATTGCACGGATCAGGATCGGACGGTTTGTACTAGTGGCCGTATGGATATATGGCAGGGTTCGATCAGATACGTGCTGTATTGCACGGATCAGGATCGAACGGATTTTACTAGCCGGCTTTGGTTTAAGCCGGATCCTAGTTTAGTACAGTGTAGATTTTATCTCATTGCATTTGTATCCGGTCGGAATACAGATGCGGGTGTGTATGCACAGTATTGGGGTTTTCCTGTAATTTATTACGGGACCAGTTTTCTGGAGTTGCCAGTTTGCATTCCGTTCCGGCCGGTTTTCCTTTGTTCTTTCCCGGCCGGACTTTTTCCGATGGAGGGGGTTATTTGCAATTGTGCAAATAACATTTGAGGAGGGGGTTTCTTGCACTTGTATTCATTATGATAAGCATCTTTTCTTTTGCACCATCACTTGCATTAATTGTGATTTGAGAGGGTATGGTTTGGATGTAAGTTTGTGATGATAATGTTTTGTTTAAGGTCACCTCTTGCTTTATCCTACAATCACCTCCCTTCATGCTACATATTCTTTTTCCTCCACCATTCTTAAAAGAGGATGGCCGGCCACTTTTGTGAAAGGATGAGAGAAATTTCCATTTTGTTGTAACATATATTTCATCATCTCATTCTTCTAGTTTTGGAAAAATGAAAGCACCATTTTTCCATAACCTTATTCCTCCATCAAGGCAACTACAAACCCCAAATGAGACTAGCATCATCTACACTACATTATACAGCAAATCTTGGGCACGTCGACTTGCCAGCTTTGTGCCCGAGTTGCCTCGGTATTGAGGTGGGAGCCCGTAAAAGATACAGACGATGTGGTGCCCTTCCGGCAAGGATACGACGACCGGAGTTTCCGCGGGAAATCGGGACGATGACGAGAAAACCGGAGGACTCGGATCACTCGGTATATCTCTCACCCTTTCTCTTGTTAGCTAGTATCGGTTAATGGTTACGATCCGGGTATTTTGTCCGCGGTAGCGCCAGTTTGAAAGTTAAGAAAATTTTGATTCCGCATTTTGGCCTAAGATAGACGGCCGGGGCGCTGCCGTGGCGCAACATGGTATCAGAGCCACGCCATTAACCTTTTCTAGCTTGTTCTAATGTGTTTTACTTATCCGATCGACCAAAATTCCAAAAAACGCGTTTTGCTTGCATCAGTTTTCTGTCGATTTTTTCCGGGCTCTAAAAATTTTTCAGGTGATTGCAGAATGATGTACAGAGAATCCTAAGAACACTGCAAAAATTTGGAAGCTTGATCGTTCCGTACGACCGCGGAACCGCGGCAATTACCCCTCATTTGCCGCGGTTCCGCCGCAGTATGTTTGCTTCATTGGGCCAACTTTTTGCAGTGGGCTTTTGGGCTTAAGATAGGGGTTTTGGAATATTAAAATTGGGCCCAAATTTTCTGTGAGTGCTACAGTATTACTTGGGGGCCCACTTGTTAATTTTTGATCGATTGGATATTTTAAACACATTATTTCGCAGTATTTACATTATATCTGCGACCGTGAATATCACTTGATCGGTAAATCCTGTCTAACTGCTATAGCCCGGTTAGACGGATTTGCGAACGTGATTTTCACGTTGATGTTCTGTGTTTATGCTGTGATGTTGCGGATCGGTCATGGGGGATAGCCTGGATGCAATGCTAGTAAAGTTTTGTTTTATATGTACATTTGATATTGCGGGGCGAGCGTCCGACATGTGGACTGCCGTCACTGCCTGTTTGTATTATTCTTTTGGGGCACGACCTGGTTGCGGTCGATGTACCCGGTGTATGTATATTTTACTTTCTGTACTAGGATTACCCCGTGGAGGGGTGCACGGATAGCCGGGTACTAGAGGGCAACGGGCCCGCATCTCAGGGCATTGAGACGGAGGGGGCTTCAGTCTGGAATTGGCGGGCTATTCGCCGCACTCATAGGGGGTACAGGTTGACCCAGGAGGGGTGCCCAAGTTACCAGATTCCGTGAAGTGCTGGGTGGTCCATTCACGGTGCTGAAGGGGGCTGCCTCGCTTCAGGTTTTGGCGGGTGACTTGCCGCCCCGTAGGGGTTTAGGATTTCATTGCACAGGCTATCCACACGACCAGGGGAACGTCGGGTTTTAGCAGCGGCTCTGTGAAACCCGGGGCTTCCAGATATCTGTATTGTTCTGTGATGCTGTACATTTCTGTGATGTTGCATTTTATCACGCCTTGAGCGAAATATAATATATTGGTATATATATATTAGTAGATGTTGTATATGTTTTTCATCCGCGCTAGTCCAGTCCCCGCTCTGCCGTTAGTTAGCTAACCTAACGGGTGATGACGGGACCCAGTGGCGAATGCAGATGGCATATACGTACGTCAGTATATTTTCGTTCTTTGTGGTGTGATCAATTGATGGGACCGCGTTGATTCGGATCAATGCAAGCTAAAAAAACCTATTCTGATGTTGTTGGAACACTTTTTCAAAAAGCTGTTATTGCAAGAAGGTTCACTTTTGTTTTGCATCGTGGTATTCATTTGGAATATCCTGCTCCTCAGTCGACGAGGCAAGGGCCGAGATCCCTTCACCGGGAGTGACCCCTTGGACAGAAGTTTGCGTCAGGGCATTAACTTCACTATAGCCGATTACTTTTGCTTTGCATCGTGGTATTCAGTTGGAATATCCTGCACCTCATTCTACGGGGAAAGAGCCGAGATCCCTTCACCGGGAGTGACCTCTTTAGCAAAGGTTTTCGTCACTATATTTTTATAAAAGGCTATGCAGTTCCTTCAACGATATCAAGTTCATTACGTTAAAGGTTTTTCTCCAAAAACCAGTCGTAGCCCTCCGTCATTTCAGATTAGTATTACTTAGTATTCGTGCTGCGTATGTCGTGCTTAGCCGAGGCGTAGTGTTCGGTAGCTATGTAGTGCTTTTCTGTTGCATGGATATGAGATTGGTTAGGACAGTCGTGCGGTCATTTTGGCTCAGTCAAGGATTCGTGCGGGTGGGTCTAATGCAATCAAGATAATGACGGGTTGAACTTGACTAGGATCCTTTGATATGTTGGCTCAGTCAAGGTCACTTGGGTCCTAGGGGTAAAAATCACATCGGGAGTTTCAAAAGAACTGAAACTTGCCAGGCATGCGCATACCTTCTGGAGTGTGGTGACTTGAGTGGATTCCGTCAAGTTATCATGCGATGATAGTTGGATCCCGATTCCCACTGATGAGTTGGTTTACTCCTCGGGTGATCCCGACTAATTCTTCTTTCAGGTTTGGAGGAGAATTTGAGGTTACAGTGGGAGGTTTCCAGATTAGATAAAGTGATAACCATTCTGATCTAGGTTAGAGTGCACGCTGAGTGTTTCTTTTCTCTCTCTCTTTGGCAGCGACCATTGACCCGACCCTGGACTATGACTCAGTGACCAAGTTGACCGAACCTTCTTAACACTGGCTTTTGGATTGTCAGAGTTGCAGACCTCATTGCCACTCCTACTTTTACCCTTTTCTCCAGGACACCCCGTATTACTACGAACGTCCACTTCCATTGGACAAAACCATCGTATGGTTAGATACGAACTCGAAGGAATTCGAGGATGGTTTCCGGTTCTGGAGAAAACGGATAGGATTATTCAGTTCTCTTTTCCCTTTTACCTTCTCTCAAGTTGTGAGTACTCCTTGGTTTAGGAGATAGTACACCTATTTTGCAAATTGGATAGTCTTCTTCCAAACCTTAGGCTGGTGCCGACCGGTAGGGAATGAAGAAAACCAATTAGCCTAAACGGTGTGCAGAAGGTATTAAGATTAAGACAAAATAAAGGGATTAGTAAGAGGGCAAAGTAAATTGCGACTGATATTCACGACCAAACCAAGTATTTCTTCGCCAATCCTAAATCACCTTTGTATTTCTCCAGGACACTCCGTATCACTACGAAGATCCACAGTTTATTGGATAATCCATCGTATGGTTATATACGAACTCGAAAGGAACTTGTTCCAGTTCGGGGATGGATTCTGGTCCAGGAGAAATAGGAATAAGGTTTATTCAGTTGTCTTTTATCTTCACCTTCTCTCGCATTGCGAGTGCTCCTAGGATTAGGACAGTACACCCATTATGCTTATTGGATAGTCTTCTTCCAAACCATAGGCTGGTGCCGAACGGTAGGGAAGGAAGAAAACCATTTGGCCTAAAGGGGTGTGCAGACGGTAATGACTAAAGACATATAAAGGGATTTGGACAGATGGCAAAGAGATATACGGTTACAGTTGTGAATCTGGATAATGGTAGAGGCATTACTAGGAATACCAGGATACCCTATCGAAACATTTTAATGTTTCAGTTTCAACTGTGTACTGTTAAAAGAAAACTGATTTCCCGATTAGACACTTGCTCCAGGGTATGTATTTACCAGGTTTGATTCTCACATCTGTATGGTTTTACAGATGATGAGTGGGAGTAAGTTATTGGGAATTGGGTGATCATCCTCATTATATCGGGATTCGTTGTAATCGGTGATATTTGAGGAGATCACCTGGGCTGTTTGCCGGTCGGCAAATATTTGGTTTTGAATATCCGCTGTTGTGCACCAATTTCAAATTGATATATCTGTACGTCGATTTTCATAGAGTGAGATATACCTTTTGATATTATGTCGATGACATTTACCTATATCAGTGGATGGTTAGGTAAGGAGCATCAAACAGCGGTGTAATTCTTCTTAACCATAAGTACAGTTTTCAACCTACGACGCACAGTGAAAGAGTTGTTAGACTCAGCGGACTTATACAGAGTATTGTATGTTGTCCAGTGTCCATTGGGACAGAGGGGTTGGTCCTCATACTATGTTCTGTTTACTTTTAACTTCTCTAGTTCTTAGACATATGTTTCGTAGAAACATAGGGTCTAAGTTTTGAGGAGTTATAGGTATTTGAATAGAGTAGAGAACCAGGTGTAGCAAGTATCGGGATTCTTCAAGGTGATCGAAGATGTAGATACTTGTGTATGGTATTCAGTTGATAGTAACGATAAAGAAATATTGCTTCTCTTTCAGGTTACTCATAATTGGAAGCATTCCTAAGTTGAGTAACGCTGATCGGCCTCTCTCCATTTAGTTGACATGCACTGGAGACAGCTGCATGATTTGAATCTGGTTCAATTAAATCAGTGCCTCTGGTTCTATATTGGATATAGTACAGTTCATATCTTAACATTGTTAAGGTACGGGGAGTTGTCCGGCTTATGATTAAAAACAGACTCTGGATAACTCAAGGCACGTTTCTGTAATGGCTGTTTGTGGGTTGACCCAGGCTATGACGAGGGTTGACTTTCTACCATAAGAAAGATCAATAGTGATATTGTTCTAGACTCGCCACAGTTTTAATAAAAATGGATTTTTTCAAAAACAGTAGTGGGAGTATGGTAGAACTGGAAGTGATTCCAGAACCGCAAACGATTACTGAAGATTTGATAAGGAACCTAAAGATTCAATTTGATTTGACATTCCATTGGCCACTCCGCAGATAAGGTGGGTAACTTCAGGCACCCGAGAGGCACTCCGGTAGCCTCAAGGACGGTGACAGGGAAGTTCTTGTTTACCCACACTTGCCATTGTTGTTGTTCCAGGCTGCGAGACCCGGCAGGAGGATGAGTATAGCGTCGTTCTAAACTAGCTTTAGAAGTGCACGTCTATATGACTCTGCCAGAGGGTTGTCGTAGTCAGTGGGAGCAGCAGAAGCATTGGTGGACATCAGGCTTATGTCTATAGACTAAAGCAGATATAGCGGAGATAGATCATCTATTTCTGATGTGACAGTCATAGGTTTGACGTCATCAGAATAGGGGATGGATCTGTTAAGAAGGTAGTAGGGTGTGATGTCCTGGTATTTGATGACATACACAGAGTAGGAAGTGATATTCCTATACTACGATCGGTTATATTTTGGTTGTCACACAGTGTTTTCTCCACACAGGACTTGGATATTATATCAGACATTCTGGTTACTAGATCTATAGTTTTAGATCTAGATTTGGGTGGTTTCCTAATCTGGGTACCTTGACAGCATTCTATGAGTATTTAGAATGGACGACTCCTAGCACGGTAGTACACCTGCAGGTAATGGAGTCGCCCTCTCTAAAGGTGTCTTACAGACTAAAGGGGAGAGGGATACGCATGATTGACAGATCACTTGCTTAGGCAATTGAGTCAGTCAGGAGATGTCAAGTACCACACCAGATGTTGTTCTTGCACTAGATGCAATAAGTTGATATTGATCCAATCCTGGAGGAACAGTCGGAAGCAGTTTTAGAACATAAGTGAATGTTCTAGGGATATGATAACGGCTGCCTCCTTTAGGAGACGGTTATCACTCCAGGCTTCCAAGGTGACATGGACAACAAGGAGGTTGTCAGAGTTATAGTTCTCCCTCTGACGAGGGGCAGTATTTTGGACAGGTGATCCAAGGCAATACCGAGGGAGGCATGGCGCAGGATACTGATTAAGTTCAGTTGACGATACAGTCTAAGAAGTTTGGATTTGGAGTTCATTTATGAGCTAGGTCCCATCAGACATCCAGACATTCTAAGACAGGTATTGCTCATTTCGGGAGATGGTATTCTCCGCGAACTTGAGATTTAGAGAGACATAGAAAGAAACATCAGAGCGGATCCACTCGCTGAGGCTATTCCTCGAACGCAATAGTCTCGCAAACGAGCTTTGTGAGACTGACTAGTAGAGGAGTTGGGTGTTCGGTATCACACGGGCTGTGAGTATGCGACATCGCAATAATTAGCCTTGAGTGCAAGTGGGAGATTGTTGGAGATAGTGCCCTCAGAGTCAATTATTGGATCACAGGCACGTGATTGCAATGATTGAGGGAGGACCTATCCCGGGACGACAGTCTTACTCGAGATGATAGTATGCTATCTGGTTTACCTTTATCATCGTGTACTGTTTCAGGTGACCTTACAGGTCGCTATTACACGTTGATAGAGCCCCTACGATTCTTGCTTGACGACCAGCAGTATGATGGTGATCATATACGTGGGAGCTGGGGTCTATAAGCACATCCTTAAAAGGTCCCTAGTCGTGGGAGTTTCGAGACTGGGCATCGATACTCCATTAGTAGACTAGTGTATACAGTCGAGACCCCGACGAGGGGCGGTGGCCGGTCTCACAAGCCACCGGTGTCAGTTGGTTCACCTAAGATGTATACAGGTGCTCATTGGGTTATGGGTACACTGGACAGGACTCGCCGGGAACCTGCTAGTTGGGATTATACCAGACGTCAGATAGCAGTTCCCAGGTGACATGTGTACAGGTTAGTTCATCGACCTGAGATCGTCATTTGTCTCGTGTGAGTTCCCACTGTGCTTTGATTACTACCCTACCACGGCTCAAAGGAGTCGTGCAAACAGGTTTTAGTTGGGTACAGTCCCGAGCCACATGGAGGCAGTGAGCGGATCTGTAGGGGTTCGTCTCTCCCGGTATTGGGGGTGAGGTCGCGCTGTGTCTAGGAGAGCCATTACACAAAGCCCTCGGCCGAGGCAGGAGATTTACTGGTAGGTATTCCAGTAGTATCTCAGGGTGTTCTGGGCTTCACTCCGACACGACTTGTACCGCCTTTGGGGGTCTGACTTTTACCAACCCCCTAGGCCCGCCATGCGATGCTCATAGACGAACGGACCGGACTGTACGGATATTGTCACTGACAGGCTCAGTAGGGTGTCAGGATGAGTTCGCTCATCGACGTCCCTTTTGGTCAATAGCTGGTGGCCCGTCACGTATTGGCTAATACCTCTGACGTGCTAGTGGTTAAATCCACAGCCATAGTATTGACGAATCTTTAGAGTCCACCACACTTTCAGTTACTCAGCTTTCGGACGAAACGCTGTAGAGGCCGTATGGAGATATGGCAGGGTCCGATCAGATACGTGCGGTATTGCACGGATCAGGATCGGACGGTTTGTACTAGTGGCCGTATGGATATATGGCAGGGTTCGATCAGATACGTGCAGTATTGCACGGATCAGGATCGAACGGATTTTACTAGCCGTCTTTGGTTTAAGCCGGATCCTAGTTTAGTACAGTGTAGATTTTGTCTCATTGCATTTGTATCCGGTCGGAATACAGATGCGGGTGTGTATGCACAGTATTGGGGTTTTCCTGTAATTTATTACGGGACTAGTTTTCTGGAGTTGCCAGTTTGCATTCCGTTCCGGCCGGTTTTCCTTTGTTCTTTCCCGGCCGGACTTTTTCCGATGGAGGGGGTTATTTGCAATTGTGCAAATAACATTTGAGGAGGGGGTTTCTTGCACTTGTATTCATTATGATAAGAATCTTTTCTTTTGCACCATCACTTGCATTAATTGTGATTTGAGAGGGTATGGTTTGGATGTAAGTTTGTCATGATAATGTTTTGTTTAAGGTCACCTCTTGCTTTATCCTACAATCACCTCCCTTCATGCTACATATTCTTTTTCCTCCACCATTCTTAAAAGAGGATGGCCGGCCACTTTTGTGAAAGGATGAAAGAAATTTCCATTTTGTTGTAACACATATTCCATCATCTCATTCTTCTAGTTTTGGAAAAATGAAAGCACCATTTTTCCATAACCTTATTCCTCCATCAAGGAAACTACAAACCCCAAATGAGACTAGCATCATCTACACTACATTATACAGCAAATCTTGGGCACGTCGACTTGCCAGCTTCGTGCCCGAGTTGCCTCGGTATTGAGGTGGGAGCCCGTAAAAGATACAGACGATGTGGTGCCCTTCCGGCAAGGATACGACGACCGGAGTTTCCGCGGGAGATCGGGACGATGACGAGAAGACCGGAGGACTCGGATCACTCGGTATATCTCTCACCCTTTCTCTTGTTAGCTAGTATCGGTTAATGGTTACGATCCGGGTATTTTGTCCGCGGTAGCGCCAGTTTGAAAGTTAAGAAAATTTTGATTCCGCATTTTGGCCTAAGATAGACGGCCGGGGCGCTGCCGTGGCGCAACAAAAACTAGAGAAGTCATAAGTAAACCGAATATAGTACGAGGACCAACCCCTCTGTCCTAATGGACACTGGACAACATACAATACTCTGTATAAGTCCCATGAGTTGAATAACTCAATCCCTGTATGTCGTAGGTTGAAAACTGCACTTATGGTTAAGAAGAATTACACCGCTGTTTAATGCTCCTTACCTAATCATCTACTGATATAGGTAAATGTCATGGACATAATTTCAAAAAGGTATATCTCACTCTATAAAAATAGATGTACAGATATATCAATTTGAAATTGGTGCATAACAGCGGATATTCAAAACCAAATATTTGCAGTCCGGCAAACTATCCAGGAGATTTCCTCAAATATCACCAATTACAACGAATCCCGATATAATGAGGATAATCACCCAATTCTCAATACCTTACTCCCACTCATCATCTGTAAAACCATACAGTTGTGAGAATCAAACCTGGTAAATACATACCTTGGAGCAAAGGCTAATCAGGAAATCAGTTTTCCTTTAACAGTACACGGTGAAACTGAAACATTGAAATGTTTCGAAGGGGTATCCTGGTATTCCTAGTAATGCCTTTTCCATTATCTAGATTCACAACTGTAACTGTATATTTCTATGCCGTCTCTCCAAATCCCTTCATATGTCTTTAGTCATTACCTTCTGTACACCCCTTTAGGCCAAGTGGTTTTCTTCCTTCCCTACCGTTCGGCACCAGCCTATAGTTTGGAAGAAGACTATCCAATAAGCATAATGGGTGTACTATCCTAATCCTAGGAGCACTCGCAATGCGAGAGAAGGTGAAGATAAAAGACAACCGAATAAACCTTATTCCTATTTCTCCCGAACCAGAATCCATCCCCGAACTGGAACAAGTTCCTTCGAGTTCGTATATAACCATACGATGGAGTATCCAAATAAACTGTGGATCTTCGTAGTGATACGGAGTGTTCTGGAGAAATACAAAGGTGATTTAGGATTGGCGAAGAAATACTTGGTTTGGTCATGAATAGCAGTCGCCGTTTACTTTGCCCTCTTACTAATCCCTTTATTTGTCTTAACTTAATACCTTCTGTACACCATCGTTATGCTAATTGGTTTTCTTCATTCCCCACCGTTCGGCACCGGCCTAAGGTTTGGAAGAAGACTATCCAATTTGCGTAATAGGTGTACTATCTCCTAAACCAAGGAGTACTCGCAACCTGAGAGAAGGTAAAAGGAAAAAACAACTAAATAGTCTTATTCGTTTTCTCCAGAATCGGAAACCATCCTCGAATAAATTCCTTCGAGTTCGTATATAACCATACAATGGTTTTATCCAATGGAAGTGGACGTTCGTAGTAATATGGGGTGTCCTGGAGAAAAGGGTAAAAGTAGGAGTGGCGATGAGGTTTGCAACTCTGACAATCCAAAAGCTAGTCTTAGAGGAAGGTTCGGTTAACTTGGTCACTGAGTCATAGTCAAGGGTCGGGTCATGGTCGCTGCCAAAGAGAGAGAGAGAAAAGAAACATTCGGCGTGCACTCTAACCTAGATCAAAATGGTTACCAATTTATCTAATCTGGAAACCTCCCACTGTACCGACAAATTCTCCTCCAAACCTGAAAGAAGAATTAGTCGGGATCACCCGAGGAGTAAACCAACTCATCAGTGGGAATCGGGGTCCAACTATCATCGCATGATAACATGACGGAATCCACTCACGTTATCACACTTCAGAAGGTATGCGCATGCCTGGCAAGTTTCTTTAGAAACTCCCGATATGATTTTTACCCCTAGGACCCAAGTGACCTTGACTGAGCCAGCATATAAAAGGATCCTAGTCAAGTTCAACCCGTCATTATCTTGATTGCATTAGACCCACCGACTGAGCCAAAATGACCGTACGACTGTCCTAACCAATCACATATCCATAAGACAGAAAAGCATTACAGAGCTACCGCACACTACGCCTCGGCTGAGCACGACATACGTAGCACGAATAATAGGCAATACTAATCTGAAATGACGGAGGGCTACGGCTGGTTTTTGGCGAAAAACCTTTAACGTAATGAACTTGATATCGTTGAAGGAACCGGATAACTTTTTATAAAAATATAGTGGCGAAAACCTTTGCTAAAGAGGTCACTCCTGGTGAAGGGATCTCGGCTCTTTCCCCGTAGAATGAGGTGCAGGATATTCTAACTGAATACCGCGATGCAAAGCAAAAGTAATCGGCTACAGTGAAGTTATTACCCTGACGCAAACTTCTGTCCAAGGGGTCACTCCCGGTGAAAGGATCTCGGCCCTTGCCTCGTCGACTGAGGTGCTGGATATTCATAACCGAATACCACTGTGCAAAACAAAAGAGAATGTCCTTGCAATAACAGCGTTTTGAAAAATTGTTCCAACAACATCAAACAGGTTTGTTTAGCTTGCATTGATCCGAATCAACGCAGTCCCATCAATTGATCATACCAATAAAAAACAAAAATAATGATGTACGTATATGCCATCCGCATTTGCCACTGGGTCCCGTCATCACCCGTTAGGTTACTTAACTAACGATAGAGTGGGGACTGGACTAGCGCAGATGCAAAACATATACAACATCTACTAGTATATATATCAATATATAATATTCGCTCAAGGCGTAATAAAATGTAACATCACAGAAATATAATAAGCATCAAAGAAAAATAAAAATATCTGGGATCCCCGGGTTTCATAGAGCCGCTACTGAAACCCGACGTTCCCCTGGTCGTGTGGATAGCCTGTGCAATGAAATCCTAGACCCCTACGGACGCGGCAAGTTACCCGCCAAAACCTGAAGCGAAGTAGCCCCCTTCAACAACGTGAATGGACTACCCAGCACTTCACGGAATCCGGTAACTTGGGCACCCCTCCTGGGTCAACCTGTATCCCCTATGAGTGCGGCGAATAGCTCGCCAATTCTAGAGTGAGGCCCCCTCCGTCTCAACGCCATGAGATGCGGGCCCGTTGCCCTCTAGAACCCGGCTATCCGTGGACCCCACCTTGGGGTAATCCTAGTATAGAAAGTAAAATATACATACAATGGGTACATCGACCTCACCCCGGTCGTGCCCCAAAAGAATAATAAACAAACAGGCAGTGACGGCAGTCCACATGTCGGACGCTCGCCCCGCAATATCAAATGTACATAAAATTACCAAACTGTACTACCATTGCATCTAGGCTATCCCCCACGACCAATCCGCAACATCACAGCACAACACAGAACATCAACGTGAATGTCACGTTCGCAAATCCGTCTAAAAGGGCTATAGCAGTTAGACAGGATTTACCGATCAAGTGACATTCACGGTCACAGATATAATGTAAATACTGTGAACTAACATGTTTAAAATTTTCGATCGATCAAATTTACCGAAGTGGGCCCCAAGCACAACTGTAGCTCTCAAAGAAAATCTGGGCCCAAACAGAACATTCCAAAACCCCAATTTCCCATCCAGAGAGCCTATGTACAAATTTGGTGCAGGAAGGACATAGAATGGCCGCGGAACCGCGGCCAATGCATGGGTTTGGCCGCGGTTCCGCGGTGGAAAGGTGATATTAGGCGACCAAATTTTTACAGAACTCATAAAATAACCTGCTTCAATTTCTGCAATACACTGAAAAAAAATTTGACCCAAAAATAATTCGACAGAAAACTGATGCTTTGAAATCGCGGTTTTGGGATTTTTGTTCGATCGAAAATGTAAACACGTTAGACCAAGCAAGACTAGGTTAATGGCGTGGCTATGATACCATGTTGGTGCACGGCGGCGCCCCGACCGTCTGTCCGAGGACAAAAAGAGGAATCAAAAATTTTCTTAACTTTTATAAACCGGCGCCACAGCGGACCATAAACCCGGATCGGGCCATTAACCTACTCCTAGCTAACTAGAGAGGGGTAGAGAGATATACCGAGCGATCCGTGTCCTTCGGTCTTCTCGTCGTCGTCCCGATCGCCCCGCATAATCTCCGGTCTTCATCTCCTCGTCGGAAGGGCACCACATCCCCGGCTT
Source organism: Agapanthus africanus (assembly GCA_030015575.1). Taxonomy (NCBI): domain Eukaryota; kingdom Viridiplantae; phylum Streptophyta; class Magnoliopsida; order Asparagales; family Amaryllidaceae; genus Agapanthus; species Agapanthus africanus. The sequence continues at coordinate 161,569,301 of CM057343.1, forward strand.
CTTTTACGGGCTCCCACCTCTTGACCGAGGCAACTCGGGCATGAAGTTAGCGAGTCGACGTGTCCAAGAATTGCTGTAGAATAAGTGTAGTGCTCTTTGTTTCTTGGGGTTGTATGAAGTTGCCATATCAAGTGGAGGGATGAGATGCAAGCTTTTTTGTGGAGCTAGGGGATTTTGTGCAAGCCAAAAGAGATCAAAAATCCCCTCTAAAAATTTGGACAGCCCCCATGAGGAAGTGGCCGGCCTCATTGATAGGAGAATGAGAGAGAGAGCAAAAGTCAAGAGGGAGGGAAGCAATAATGCAAGAATGTTATCATGAGAAATAATGATAACCCAAAATCTTACAACAAAAACCCAACACTTAACCCATCATTGCAAGCAATGATGATCAAAGGAAGTCAAGGTCAAACAAGAGCTATCATGAAGCAACAATATACAAAGACCACCCCCACCGATGCTAATTTGCACATTTGCAAATAAGCCCTCCTCCACCAATTTTCAGCCAAGGAAAGAAACAAAGGAAAACTGGTTGAAACGGAAAGCAAACTGGCAACTTCAAAAACTGATCCCGTAATAAATTACAGGAAACCCCGCTACTGTATATACATATCCGCATTTGTATTGCGACTGAATACAAATGCAATGAGACAAAATCTACACTGTACTATATTAGGATCCGGTTTAAACCAAAGCCCGCTAGTATTATCCGTCCGATCATGATCCGTGCAATACCGCACGTATATGATCGAACCCTGCCATATCTCCATACGGCCTCTACAGCGTTTCCCCCGAAACTTGAGAAACGGTCTGTGGGGGACTCTAAAGACTCGTCAATCCCTTGGCTGTGGATTTAACCACTAGCACGTCAGAGGTATTAGCCATTTGTAACGGGCTACCAGGTATTGACCAAAATGGACGTCGATGAGCGAACTCATCCTGACACCCTACTGAGCCTGTCAGTGACAATATCCATACATTCTGTTCCGTTCATCTATGAGTATCGCATGGCGGGCGTAGGGGGTTGGAAAAAGTCAGACCCCTAAAAGCGGTACAAGTCGTGTCGGAGTGTAGCCCAGAACACCCTGAGATACTACTGGAATACCTACCAGTAAATCTCCTGCCTCGGCCTAGGTCTTTGTGTACTGGCTCTCCTAGACACAGCGCGACCTCACGCCCAATACCGGGAGAGACGAACCCGTGCAGATCCGCTCACTGCCTCCATGTGGCTCGGGACCGTACCCAACTAAAACATGTTTGCACGACTCCTTTGAGCCGTGGTAGGGTAGTAATCAAAGTACAGTGGGAACTCACACAAGACAAATGATGATCCCAGGTCGATGAACTAACCTGTACACATGTCACCAGGGAACTGCTATCTGACGTCAGGTATAAGACCAACTAGCATGTTCCCGGCGAGTCCTGTCCAGTGTACTCATAACCCAATGAGCATCTGTATACATCTTAGATGAACCAACTGACACCAGTGGCTTGTGAGACCAGCCACCGCCCCTCGTCGGGGTCTCGACTGTATACACTAGTCTACTCTGGCGTATCGATGCCCTGTCTCGAAACTCCCTCGACTAGGGACCTTTTAAGGATGTGCTTATAGACTACCAGCTTCCACGTATATGATCGCCCTCATACTGCTGGAAGTTAAGCAAGAATCCTAGGGACTCTATCAACGCGCAATAGTGACCTGTAAGGTCACCTAAAGCAGTACACGATGATAAAGATAAACCAGATAGCATACTTTCATCTTGAGTAAGACTGTCCTACTGGGACAGGTCCTCTCTCAATCATTGCAATCACGTGCCTGTGATTCAATAATTGACTCTGAGGGCACTATCTCCAATATGGAGTCCTATAAAAACGTATGATGGGCAAGAAAGGGATGAGAGATCTTCATCTCTCAAAAGCCTTCCCCAAAGCTAACCCAAACAAGCGAGGAGACTACTCGCTCATTAGGGAATGGAAGAACATTTTATCTATCTAACTAGGGCAAGGAATTAAAGATCTATACTAGGGCAATTAAATAAAACTACTTACTTGATGGCTCTCTCCAAACATTTACACAAGACTTGTCAGATCTGAATAGATGAAATGAAAAGAGGCATCGATACTCTCCAAAAGAATTCTGAATTTTATTAATGAAAGCAGGCATAAACTAATACAAGGAATTGGGCTTCTATTTATAGGACATAGAAAACCCTAGGTTTACAATTGCCGCACGTCTGCATTTACCAAAATACCCTTAGGTTGACTAGTCAGAGCAGACTTGAATTATGGTAAAAAATATTTCATCTCCGGGCTTTAGATGGTCGCGGAACCGCGGCCGCAGCAAGGGTTGGGCAGCGGTTCCGCGGCCCAATAGTAGGCTCATCTGCTGAAAACTTTTGTGCTTGTTCTGGGCTTTTTATTCTTTTTTACTTCTTTAGTAGTTTTATCAAAATGGCTTCTAGGTTTCTTCCAGATCTCCCAGTGAACAATTGCAGTGGACTTTTAACCGTTCGCTTTGTAATCTTAGACCTTGCGTTGCCTTGTACTTTGTGAACTAACCTTTTGTGTAGGCTTGATCAAGATCCTTCTATTTGTTGGTCATAGTCTCACTTTTGCATCGTCTTTTATCTTTTTCACTGTTTATGCTCCAAGAACCTGTAACCTGTACTATGTAGCAGACATGGGTCAAAAGCACCTGTTTATTTGTAAAATGCATAAGAATGGGGAATATAATAATGCAATATTATGATATAAACATGCGTATATGGGGATATGTATATATATATATACACACATGGGTATGGGACTATATATATATATATATACACATACATACATACATATACATATACTGGATGATGAGGATAGTACTTGGGATTGGAGATGAGTCAATGAGATTGGGCTTGAGGCCGTGAGATCGGTGATGTGACATGGTTCGTATTTGAGATACGACATGATGTTTTAGCGGGTCCTTTCGACATGGTGTTTTCATACACACGCATGCATATACATATATGGTATCAGTAATGTACTAGACGTAGATCATTACCGCTGATCATGATATTTGATAAAGACGATACCGGATGAACAATGTGATAGATATGATATTGACCCGTACCCAGATTTGGGATGCCGTACGATGGATTTACCGTACGAGCTGTGTATTGATGATAGATCCGCACTCTTGTCTTGAGGATGTCATATTATAGAAATTGTATCGTATGGGATATTATTGAGTCGGGATCACCGACTGTTATATATATATGTATATATATATGTATATGTATATATATATGTATATATATATGTATATATATGTATATATATGTATATGTATATATATATGTATATATATATATATGTATATATATATATGTATATATATGTATGTATATATATATATATATGTATATATATATGTATGTATCGACTCAGATGTTAGGCGGTTTTCTTACCTTTCAACCAGCCTGTTTAGTTTAGTCTGGTATTTTACATGTACATGATAGATTAGACTCGAGTCATACCTATTTCAAAACTAACGAATCGTGAGTATTTTAAGGACAGGCCAAGGGATTCTACGGATATTTCAAAAGACGTATCTTTTCTTAAAAGCACCGTAACCCTTATTTTCAAAACACCACGATTCGTGTTATTTCAAATGGCAAACCTGGATGACTCATATTTATATAAATGCAGATTAGTTATCATTTTGTTTATTATTCAGCTCCCGCATATTATTGCTGTTCGCATCGCATTGCATGCTTATATTGTGTTTTCATATGTTAATATTGAGATCATGCTGCCAGGACACCAGCACCATTACCGATGATGCGTATGTACCACATGTAGGGTTCCTAGGCACACACTAGAGGTCTCAAAAGGTATCAACCATGCCAAATTCAAATTTTTTCATGTGCCTACAAACCCTAATACGGATCGTTAACTAGAGTTTAGGCGAAACAAGATGCAAGTAAACAACTTTACTCTAAAGTGAATGGAAATACAACCTTTGTAGATCCGGTCCTCCACTTCCTTAGCTCCATGATGATGTCCCTCCGCTGCGATCATTGGATCCCGGACTCTCGCGGTGGTTTCATCGAAGAAATGATCGGGTTAGGTCGATGACTTCGATGCCGAAGATGATCTACGTCGAGGCGACTCTAACTCGAGCTCCAACTTCACCAAGTCATGAAACTTGTGAAGAAAACACCCTATACTACATGGATAGGTTAGGCAAAAGAAACAAAAATGGTTGAACATTTCAAAGCTTCATGAAGCTTCAAAGTAAAGACAAAGCAAGCCACCGTTTCATTTTCCTTTGCCAAAAAGAATAAAGAGAATAAATAAATAAGTAAATCAAAACCCTAACCATTAACATAACCATGGTTTAATCATACACACCCAAGTTTGCATGTATCATCAAACATGATACAAACTAGTGCACAAAACTATATCATATATACAATGTGCACATCAAGTGAGAAAATCCATCTTAAGTGAACAAATACTAGTTAATGTAAAGTAATATATCAAATATATAATTATACATTAAATCATTAAATCAACACTTGATTTAACGATCCGGTCATATCGTATATGACCGACTAATATCCAATGTATCGACTTATCGAATCAATCCTCGATTCGATAACTAGGATATATCGCATACAACCAATCGATACATTCATCGCGAGAATAGAATACGGTATCACATACACGCATTATTCTCGGTCCCGCACATATCTCATATGCGCTCCTATTTCGTTTCGCTTGAGCCAGGAAACCTCTGTGTAGGACTCTAAAGACTCGTCAATACGCCGGCAGCAGGTGATGATCATATCAAACACCCACAAGCCGCAAGCGGTCTGCTAAACGTAACGGCCACCCGGGTATTGAGCGATCAGAAGATCATCGAGCAAGCTCGCTCACACTCCTGTGAATCCAACCAGTAACACTTACCGTACAGTCCGGTCTCGTCGTCTGATATGTCGCATATCTCGCCTAGGGGTGGTAAACGTCAGACCCCAATAGCTCGATAAGTCGTGTCGATATGTGGTCTATAACAGTTCAAGAAACTACAGGTAACACTTACCAGTAAATCTCAGCAACCCTGGCCAAGGATTTCCGGTTATAGCCGATCGAACACAGCGCAAGATCAACTCCCTATACCGGGAGAGACGAATCCCCTCCTATCGCTCATTGCCTCCATGTGATTCGGGACTGTACCCAAAAACCACCGTTTTGCACGCCCTCTTGGACGTGGTAAGGTGGAAATCAAAGCACAGTGGGAATCACACAAGACTCTATGACGATCTCGGGTCAACAGACTACTCTGTACCAGTGTCACCAGAGAACTGCCATCTGACGTAAGGTATAATACCATCTGGGAGTTCTCGGCGAGTCCGTCTAGTGTACCCAGTCTCCACTGAGCACCTGTATATCATCTCTGATGTCAAACACCAATGGATATGGGATCATCCATCGTCCATCTGTATGGGTCGAGAAGGTACACACTAGTCTACTTTGGTATATCGATGCCCCATCTCGATATACCCACGACTAGGGGCTTTGAAGGATGTACTTATGGACTACCATGTCCCCACTAGTATGATCCGCATCATAGTCCAGGTAGTCAAGTACACATCCTAAGGGCTTTACCAACATGTAACAGAGAGACAATCAGTGTACACGTTAAGGTAAAGAGCAACCAGATAGCATACTATCATGTCGAACAAGAAAGTTCTCCCTATATATGTCCAAGCATCCACTACAATATACATCCTATGTATAGTAATGGCCTCTAGGGCATACATATAACTAACAATCTCCCACTTGCACTAGGGCCATCTGATAGCAGTGGTTGTAGTATCTCATACTCAACCATCCCATAATAGTCTCTCTCTGGGAAAAGGCCTTTGTGAGTGGATCCGCCGTGTTGTCCTCTGAGTCTTCTCTCCTAACCTCGATCACCCTGGAGATCAACTATCTCCATGATCAGGTGATGCTGCCTCAGAATATGTTTGGATCTCTGATGGGACGGGCGTTCCTAGGCATAAGCCACAACTCCATTGTCTCACAATGGTAGGAACGAAGTTCATCTCATGAACAAATATACATCCAGACTACCTCTTTGGTAGCATCTTAAGTAGCGATGTATCCAGCCTTTATCGTCTAGTATGCCACGGTATCTAGCTTGGAACTCTTCCAACATACCGTCCCTTTACTGAGGGTAAAGACAATGCCTGTGACTGACATTCAGTCGTCCTTATCACTCTGGAACTTTTCCAGTGATTCTCCCCTGGATCAATTGATACCATCTCACATCAACTAGTGAGAATCCTAACATCCATTTAGATCTATCTTATAGATCCAAAACCCAGGATTTAGTAGGTATCACTTTGATCCTACATGGAGAATCCTTGTGATAAGCGGAGATTGACCGAGCGTAGCATAGGAAACTCCTTTCCTATCAAGAGTATGTCATCCACGTACTCTACGAGGACCATCACCATACTCCCTATTACCTTTTTGTATATACAAGGTTCATCTACCATTTTGATGAAGTCAAACTATTTGACTACTACATCAAAACAGATGTTCCAACTCCGCGATGCCTGGTTTATCCTATAAAGCATCTTGTACACGTTTCCGCTGCTCCCACTGTTTACGAAGCCCTCTGGCTGAGTACTTATAAACGCCCTCTTCTAAAACATCATTTAGAAAAGCTGTCATGACACCCAACCACCAGATATCGTAGTCATGGTATGTAGCCGTGGCAAGTAGGATCTGGATGGACTTAAGCATAGGCCCCAGAAAAGGTTTCATCATTATCCACTCCTGGTTGATGACGAAAACCTTTAACAAGTCTAGCTTTGAAAGTCTCAACTTTTCCATCTACACCAAGTAATCTTCTAAAGATATACTTGCTCCTGATGGGGATTCTGTAGGGTTCCTAGGCACTCTCAAGAGGTCTCACAAGGAATCAACCATGCCAATTTCAAATTTAACGGTGCCGAGAAACTCTAAACTACGAATCGTTGGCTAGAAATCTAGGCGAAAATGAAACTAGTTAACACTTAACTACAAGAATACGGAAATACAACCTTTGTAGATCCGGTGCTCCACCTCCATAGCTCCGCAACGAAGTCCCCTCGCTGTCCTAAACAAATTCCGGGCTCTAGCGTCGGCTTCATCGGAGAATAGGTGAGCTAGGTCGTCGATGTCCATGCCGAAGATGATCTACGTCGAAGCATCGCTAGATCAAGCTCCAACTTCACCAAGTCAAGAAAACTTGTGAAGGAAACACACTCTACAACTTGGCAAGAGGTAGAGGATGAAGAAATAGGAAGTTGGTTCACTTTAGAATTGGATTTCTCACTCTTTATCATCACTTGCCATTGATGGAGGCAAGCTTTCTTCACATGAAGAAATGAAGAAGAAGAAGAATATTGTTATGATAAGAATTATTCAAAAAGAAAAGAAAATGAATTCTTATCATAAGCTAACAATAGTTAGGTGTAGAGAATTAATTAGGGTTAAGTGGAATGGTTAGGTTTAAGCATGAGACAAAATGGTCACAAAGTCAAAGTATTCATAAAGCTTCATGAAAGAACAAAAGAATGCCACCATTTTTCTCATGCCATTTTATTTTTCCAAAAAAGAAAAAGATTACTAAATGAATAAGGAAATCAAAAACCCTAATCATCCACTTAACCATAGTTTAATTCTTTACACTTAACCAAAAGGCATGTATCATCAAACATGATACAATCATGTGCACAAAAACTATATCGAATATACAATGTGCACATCCGAGCGAGAAAATCCATTTAAAGTGAACCGATACTAGTTAATGCAAAGTAATATATCAAATATATAATTATACATTAAATCATTAAGTCAACACTTGATTTAACGATCCGGTCATATCACATATAACCGACTAGTATCCAATGTATCGGTTTATCGAATCAATCCTTGATTCGACAACTAGGGTATATCGCATATAACCTAATCGATACATTCATCGCGAGAATGGAATACGGTATCACATACACGCATTACTCTCGGTCCCGCACATATCTCATAGGCGCTCCTATTTCATTTCGCTTGAACCAGGAAACCTCTGTGTAGGACTCTAAAGACTCGTCAATACACCGGCAGCAGATGATGATCATATCAAGCACCCACAAGCCGCAAGCGGTCTTTTAAACGTAACGGCCACCCGGGTATTGAGCGATCTGAAGATCGACGATCAAGCCCGCTCACACTCCAGTGAATCCAACCAGTAACACTACCGTACAGTCCGGTCTGATCGTCTGATATGTCGCATATCTCGCCTAGGGGTGGTTAACGTCAGACCCCAATAGCTCGATAAGTCGTGTCGATATGAGGTCTATAACAATTCGAGAAACTACTGGTAACACTTACCAGTAAATCTCAGCAACCCTGGCCAGGGATTTCATGTTATAACCAATCGAACACAGCGCAACATCAACCCCCTATACCGGGAGAGACGAATCCCCTCCTGTCGCTCATTGCCTCCATGTGATTCGGGACTGTACCCAAAAACCACCGTTTTGCACGCCCTCTTGGACGTGGTAAGATGGAAATCAAAGCACAGTGGGAACCACACAAGACTCTATGACGATCTCGGGTAAACAGACTACTCTGTACCAGTGTCACCAGAGAACTGCCATCTGACGTAAGGTATAATACCATCTGGGAGTTCTCCGTGAGTCCGTCCAGTGTACCCAGTCTCTACTGAGCACCCGTATATCATCTCTGATGTCAAACACCAATGGATATAGGATCATCCATCGCCCATCTGTATGGGTCGAGAAGGTATACGCTAGTCTACTCTGGTATATCGATGCCCCGTCTCGATACACCCACGACTAGGGACTTTGAAGGATGTACTTATGGACTACCATGTCCCCACTAGTATGATCTGCATCATAGTCCAGGTAGTCAAGCACACATCTTAAGGGCTTTACCAACATGTAACAGAGGGACAATCAGTGTACACATTAAGGTAAAGATCAACCAGATAGCATACTATCATGTCGAGCAAGAAAGTCCTCCCTATATATGTCTTAGCATCCACTACAATATACATCCTATGTACAGTAATAGCCTCTAGGGCATAGATATAACTAACAATCTCCCACTTGCACTAGGGCCATCTGATAGCAGTGGTTGTAGTATCTCATACTCAACCATCCTATAAAAATCTCTCTCTGGGAACAGGCCTTTGTGAGTGGATCCGCTGTATTGTCCTCTGAGTCTACTCTCCTAACCTCGATCTCCCTGGAGATCAACTATCTCCATGATCAGGTGATACTGCCTTAGAATATGTCTGGATCACTGATGGGACGGACGTTCCTTGGCAAAAGCCACAACTCCATTGTCACACAATGGGAGGAACAAAGTTCATCTCATGAACCAATATACACCCAGACCGCCTCTTTGGTAGCATCTTAAGTAGCGATGTATCCAGCCTTTATCGTCTAGTATGTCACGGTATCTAGCTTGGAACTCTTCCAACATACCGTCCATTTACTGAGGGTAAAGACAATGCCTGTGACTGACACTCAGTCGTCATTATGACCCTGGAACACTTCCAGTGATTCTTCCCAGGATCAATTGATACCATCTCACTACAGCTAGTGAGTATTCTAACATCCATTTGGATCTATCTCATAGGTCCAAAACCCAGGATTTAGTAGGTATCACTTTGATCCTATGTGGAGAATCATTGTGATAGGCGGAGATTGATCGAGCGTAGCATAGGAAACTCTTTCCCTATCAAGAGTATGTCATCCACGTACTCTACGAGGATCATCACCATACTCCCTACTACCTTTTTGTATATACAAGGTTCATCTACCATTTTGATGATGTCAAACTCTTTGACTAATTCATCAAAACAGACGTTCCAACTCCGCGATGCCTGCTTTATCCTATAAAGCATCTTGTACACGTTTCCGCTGCTCCCACTGTTTACGAAGCCCTCTGGCTGTGTACTTACAGACGCTCTCTTCTAAAACATCATTTAGAAAAGCTGTCATGACACCCAACCGCCAGATATCGTAGTCATGGTATGTAGCCGTGGCAAGTAGGATCTGGATGGACTTAAGCATAGGTACTTGAAAAGGTTTCATCATTATCCACAGCTGGTCAATGATGCAAACTTTTAACAAGTCTAGCCTTGAAAGTCTCAACTTTTCGATGTACACCAAGTAATCTTCTCAAGATATACTTGCTCCTGATGGGGATTTAACCCTTCAGATATAGCAACCAAAGTCCATACTTTGTTGGTGTACATGGATTCCATCTCAGATCACTAAGCATCCAACCATTCTTACGGAGTCCCACTCCTGATGGCCAGCTCGAAGCTAGTTGGGTCATCATCTCATGATGCAATCCTCGCTCCCACTGTCATAGAGCAACCGAAGTATCTCTCAGGTGGGTGAGGAACCCTACTAGATCGGCGGAGAGGCTGAGGTTCGTTGGTAACTATTGAATCCTTTGGTTCTTTCAAATCATCTGCTGTAGTTTGTATAGCTGGAACATTTCCAGTTCTACATAACAGATCTTGCCTCGAGCTTGTCCGGATTTTGCTTTTGGACATAGACCGGACAACTCCAAATCTTAACTAGCTTAAGACATGGGCTCTTCCCTTTCCATATCGCATATGAAGTGGTAGGTAACTGATTTGATTCGAACCTATTCAATAGGTATGCAGCTTCTCAAGCGCATAACTCCCAAAAGGAAACAGGTAACTCAGTAGTACTCATCATAGAGCACACCATATCATATAGGGTGTGATTGCTCCGCCCCGATATACCATCGTGCTATGGTGTATACGGAGGAGTAATGCTGAGAGAGAATCTCATTCTCCTTTAGAATAGTCCAGGAATTCCATGCTCAAGTATTCTCCTCCTTGATCTCATCATAGGACATAATACTTATACCCGTATTTTGGTTCTCTACTTCTAACTTATATTCTGTGAATATCTCAATAGGTTCGGACTTGTGTTTCAACAGGAACATAGGTCTGAAACTCGAAAGCGATCATCAGAGAATGTAATGAAGTACAAAGAACCGATCTTGGCATGTGTAGACAGGGGAGCTTACATACATCAACATGTATCATCCCAAGAGTTCACCAACTCTTTCTCTGTTTCCAATAAACAGAGCTGGTGTCATTATATCTTTGTGACATGACTGGAAAGTTTCACAAGATGTAAATTCAAACTGATTTAAATATGCATCTACATGTAACTTCAGCTAGTCGGGTCACATTGATATGACCTAGTCTACAATGCCTCAAGAAGGATTCGTTCATTTCTGAACTCTTCCTCTTGTGTGTGTTCCATATACTAAGAACTGTAGTTTGATTTAGAACATTAATTCTTTTAGATAACGTGCCTGAACCGATCAACTTTTGATACAGGAAATGTTCAAAACATTGTCCAGCAATAAAAAATTATATCCTTTCTTTACTAATAAAGAGACTGATATGATTTTGTATATCAGGTTCGGTATCTAATAACATTCGTTCAGAATCAATGTATTTGTAATACAGGGTGACAGTGACCAACAGACTTGGCTGCAACTCTTGCCCCATTTTCTGCCTCATGAAACTTATCACCCGTTCTCAGTTCTTTACCTATCTGTAGCCCATGTAACATATTACATATGTGGGATCCTGATCTGGTATCACATACCCAGGACGTAAAGGATACTGAGAAACAGTTCTTTGTAATGAACACACCCGAAGATGATGCATCAGCATGCACTCTCTTCGTTTGGGCGGCACGGGAAATCTGGTAATCCCCAATTTCCTGCTCTGTCTTATAACAATTATAAGTTGGAGCGGGACCAACGTTCCCCAGCTCAGTATAACAAGCGGGTTCGGTCAAAACATCCGTATTATTATCTTGATTAAGGCGTGATATGGTCGCTACCTGGAGAGAGAGAGAAGAAAACACTCAGCGTGCGCTCTTTCAAGAACAGATTGGTTATTATTTTATCTAATCAGGATGGCTCCCACTGCTTTTTATCAAATCTTCCTTCAAACCCTAAAAGGAAAGACTAGCCGGGATTAATTACACACTACAAGTTCGCCAATCTTTCAGCCAGGCCAGTGTCGGTACTTTGAGGGAGGTCCCCCGTGCTTTCGCACGAACCTAATTAATGTAAACCTCGTTTTCCCAGAGGCGTAACCCCGTTGACACCTTTCTAGACACCTACTTGATCGGCTAATTGTAATGTATAAAACTCTCCCAGGAGTAACTCTTACTCGCAGCGGGTATCGGGATCCAACTATCTCATAGAAGGTATGCAATCTCATTGCAAATTTCAACACTTGAAATTCCCGATAATATTTTGCCCCTAGCAGCTATATGACCTTAACATAGTCAACAAATCATAAGTGCTAATCAAGTTCAACCCGTCATTTCCCGATTGAATTAAACCCACCCGTACGACCCTTAACATAGTCAACAAAGTCGCACGACTATCCTAATCCAATCACATCATATGCTTATGCAGATAAGCACTAATTAGCTACCGCACACTACGCCTTAACATAGTCAACAAACGTAGCACGAATACTAACTAGTACTTATCTGAAATGACGGAGGGCTACGACAGGTTTTTCTGAAAACCTATTGCGTAATGAACTTGATATCGTTGTAGGATCGAATGAATTTTGAAATGGAGTGTTTTTGAGGCTTTTCTAGTTTTGCTAAAGGAGTCACTCCCGGTGAAGGGATCGTCGGTCCTTTCCTCATCGAATAAGGTGCGGGATATATCATATATTGTTGGGTTCCTAGGCACTCTAGTTAGGTTTCACAAGTGATCAAACATGCACAAATAAAATTTTACGGGTGCCTACAAACCCGACTATGGATCGTTTACTAGATATTTAGGCGAAACATGAACTAGTTAACAATTAACTAAGGGAATACGGAAATACAACCTTTGTAGATCCGGTCCTCCACCTCCACGGCTCCGCAACGAGGTCGTCTCCGCTGTCCAAATCAAATCCGGGCTCTAGAGTCGGCTTCGTCGGAGAATGGGCAAGCTAGGTCGTCGATGTCCATGCCGAAGATGATCTACGTCGAGGCATCGCTAGATCAAGCTCACAACTTCACCAAGTTATGAAACTTGTGAAGTAAACACACTCTACTACTTGGCAAGAGGTAGAGGATGAAAAAATAGGAGTTGGGTAAACTTTAGAATTGGATTTCTCACTCTAATTCATCAATCACCATTGATGAGGTAAGCTTTCTTCACTTGAAGCAAGGAAGAAGAAGAAGAAATGTTATATGATAAGTTAATTAAAAAGAAAAAGAAAATCAATACTTATCATATATTCAACCTTAGTTAAGTGTAGAGATAAGACCATGGTTAATAGAATGGTTAGGGTTAAGGATAAGAACAAAATGGTCACTAGGTCAAAGTCTTCAAGAAGCTTCAATATGAAACAAAATTAGCCACCATTTTCTTTTTATACCTTTTCTAATTATTTCCAAAATGAATAAATAGACAAATAAATAAGAAAAGGAAATAAAAACCCTAATCATATAAATAACCATGGTTTATTCTTAACATACACTTAAACAATCATGTATCATCAAACATGATACAAGCAAATGTACAAATGTATATCACATATACAATGTGCACAAAACAAGTGAGAAAATCCATATAAAGTGAACCAATACTAGTTAACGCAAAGTAATATATCAAATATATAATTATGCATTAAATCATTAAATCAACACTTGATTCAATGATCCGGTCATGTCGTACACAACCGACTAGTATAGAATGTATCGGCTTATCGAATCAATCCTTGATTCGATAACTAGGTTATATCACATACAACCATTCGACACATTCATCGCGAGAATGGAATACGGCATCACATACACGCATTATTCTCGGTCCCGCACATATCTCATATGCACTCCAATTTCGTTTCGCTTGAGCCAGGAAACCTCTGTGTAGGACTCTAAAGACTCGTCAATACGCCGGCAGCGGATGATGATCATATCAAACATCCACAAGCCGCAAGCGGTCTGCTAAACGTAACGGCCACCCGGGTATTGAGCGATCTGGAGATCGACGAGCAAGCCCGCTCACACTCCAGTGAATCCGACCAGTAACACTACCGTATAGTCCGGTCTGTTCGTCTGATATGTCGCATATCTCGCCTAGGGGTGGTAAACGTCAGACCCCAATAGCTCGATAAGTTATGCCGACTTAAGGTCCATAACATTCGTGAAACTACTGATAACTCTTACCAGTATATCACTGCAACCCTGGCCAGGGATTTCCTGTTATGGCCAGTCGAGCATAGCACAACATCAACCCCCAATACCGGGAGAGACGAATCCCCTCCTATCGCTCATTGCCTCCATGTGAATCGGGACTGTACCCAAAAACCACCTGTTTGCACAACTCAGTAGAGCCGTGGTAGGGTGGAAATCAAAGCACAGTGGGAGACACACAAGACTCTATGACGATCTTGGGTCAACAGACTAAGCTGTACCAGTGTCACCAGAGAACTGCCATCTGACGTGAGGTATAATACCATCTGGGAGTTCTCGGCGAGTCCGTTCAGTGTACCCAGTCTCCACTGAGCACCCGCATACCATCTTCGATGTCAAACACCAATGGATATGGGATCATCCATCGCCCATCGCATTGGTCGAGAAGATATGCGCTAGTCTACTCTGGAATATCGATGCCCCGTCTCGATAATCCCACGACTAGGAACAATTCAAGGATGTACTCTTGGACTACCATGTCCCCACTAGTATGATCCGCATCATAGTCCAGGTAGTCAAGTACAGATCCTAAGGGCTTTACCAACATGTAACAGAGAGACAATCAGTATACACGTTAAGGTAAAGTTCAACCAGATAACATACTATCATGTCGAGCAAGAAAGTCCTCCCTATATACATCCCAGCATCCACTACAATATACATCCTTTGTACAGTAATGGCCTCTAGGGCATACATATAACTAACATATATATCACTGTGCAAAGCAAAAACACTTAAAAGCAATCAAAAGACAAACCGAGTGTGTAGCATCTGCCAGTTATTGCTAAAGGAGTCACTCCCGGTGAAGGGATCTCGGTCCTTTCCTTATCGAATAAGGTGCAGGATATATCATATATACCGCTGTGCAAAGCAAGAACTGTAGCTACCTGTTTTAATTTTGAAATTCGATTCTACAACATCTTAGGTTTCTTTTATTTCATTAATCACATTAATGAAGTCCCATCATTTAAGTTACCTAAACATCACAGATAAATACGACGTACACTTATGCCATCCGCATTCGCCTCGATGTCCCCTCGTGCACCGTTAGGTTAGGTAACTAACGGCAGAGCAGGGCAGGGCTAGCGCGGGTGTAAAACATAAGTAACGTCTATATAATATATCATATATACTATATATAGTATCTATCACAGAACATCACATGATCACATCACAGATATCGCAGCAGAAGAATCATATGAAATATTGGATATACTAGGACGTCCGTGTTTTCAATACGAGCCAGTATAAAACACGGATTCCACGGTCGTGATGAATAGCCAAACCCACACCCCTAGACCCCTACGAGAGCGGCAAGCAACCCTACCAATTCTAGAGTTAGGAGACCCGTACTCGACTCCTCGAGTCGGTCTCCCACTGGACCCCAGAACCCGGTTACTTGTGCCCTCCTCCTTGGGTCTATCCTAATGCGGAAAAGTAAATAATATACAAGAGGTGACAACTTCCGCAACCTGGAAGTGCCCCAATAAAAGAATATTACATACAAGTTTTTACATGTATGAAAATGAAAAACCCTCATCTCACATAAAAACCCCCGGCTATTCAAACACGACGATCCAATATAACATATCCAGCAACACATAACATCACATGTCATCAACGTAAGTAAATATGTCCATCCCAATTGTCGTTGACATATAGCAACGAAACCGGCGATATCACATATTACACTTACGGTCACAGAAAAGAAAGTGAAAAACTACAACAGTTGGAATCCGCAACCTGCATAGACATCGCATGCCTAATCATATGAATTCTTTAGACATCGCATGCCTAACAATTATAAACCCCGCATTTTAGTCCCATCATCGAAAACACTTTTCAATACCAAGTCGGGCAATTCAACAAGATTCCCGACATCCTAATCGAATGCTCGTCGCAAACTTCAGTAGGCGGCCGCACCCACGACGCCGTCGACGAAGTGCACCAAGGCGGAACACCGCTGCCGCGAGCACCCTAACGGATGCTTTCGGCGACGGGGTTCGCCTACAGTCACTTGGTCGGGGGTATGGAGTGAGGCTGTCTATTAAGTTTACCCGGCGAGTATCCGCGTACACTACGTGATTGCGACGGACTTTTGATCACATCAAAATTCCGTGGCAACCGATCAAGTGAGACTAAACCGCTATGTTTATAACATTCATTCAGTTATCTCATAACTATTTGCGAATTCCAAGTATTGTATCACATTCCGGATAAATAGAAAATGCTAAACTTTTCGATCGAACAATCGAACACCCAAGTTTTCCCGATACAGCTCAACACATGAAATAAGTCTAACAACATTCAGTTCGTGCCTCAGTACCAACGGTCCAGCCGTAGAAGGGTCAAGCCAACGCCTCACATGTGGCACGCCGTACTGCCCCAAACCCTAAGGTTCAAAGGGCAGTTCAAGACGGTCACATAATCGAGTTAAGGTTTGTTGTCTTCTAGAGGGTCCATCGAGTTACTTGCACTACTTAGAACGTCGTTAAACTACGGAAAAATCCAACACTTGGAAATTTCCCGACAGGGGAAAAGTTGGGTATTCATATCCGGTCGAACTTTTTAACATATCCAAAAATTATCCGGAAAACCACATAGACAAAATTTGATACTCCGATCGAAACACCGAATCCCCAAAACAACCCCAGAAAATTCAACTCTTGAATAAATATTAAAAATTCCCAGAAAACCCAGCATATTAAAATAGGAATTTCTGTGCAACAATGGGAAGGTGACGTCATCACCTAGCCGCGGAACCGCCGCAGAAGCTGGGCTTCTGCCGCGGTTCCGCCGCGGTATGGATGAATCATGGGTCCAATTTTGCTCCGTAATTCATATATTTCCCTGCTGAATTTTTTAGCAATTTTTAATTTGGAAAAATCCACGTTTTCAGAAAAAGTCCAGAGAGCGTGGAAATTTTGGGGTTTCGGTTCGTTCGGACTTCAAATTGCGTCTAGACTTCGCCTAAGGCTCTAGCTAGTCTCTGATACCACTGTAGGGTTCCTAGGCACTCTCAAGAGGTCTCACAAGGCATCAACCATGCCAATTTCAAATTTAACGGTGCCGAGAAACTCTAAACTACGGATCGTTGGCTAGAAATCTAGGCGAAAATGAAACTAGTTAACACTTAACTACAAGAATACGGAAATACAACCTTTGTAGATCCGGTGCTCCACCTCCATAGCTCCGCAACGAAGTCCCCTCACTGTCCTAAACAAATTCCGGGCTCTAGCGTCGGCTTCATCGGAGAATAAGAGAGCTAGGTCGTCGATGTCCATGCCGAAGATGATCTACGTCGAAGCATCGCTAGATCAAGCTCCAACTTCACCAAGTCAAGAAAACTTGTGAAGGAAACACACTCTACTACTTGGCAAGAGGTAGAGGATGAAGAAATAGGAAGTTGGTTCACTTTAGAATTGGATTTCTCACTCTTTATCATCACTTGCCATTGATGGAGGCAAGCTTTCTTCACATGAAGAAATGAAGAAGAAGAAGAATATTGTTATGATAAGAATTATTCAAAAAGAAAAGAAAATGAATTCTTATCATAAGCTAACCATAGTTAGGTGTAGAGAATTAATTAGGGTTAACTGGAATGGTTAGGTTTAAGCATGAGACAAAATGGTCACAAAGTCAAAGTATTCATGAAGCTTCATGAAAGAACAAAAGAATGCCACCATTTTTCTCATGCCATTTTATTTTTCAAAAAAAGAAAAAGATTACTAAATGAATAAGGAAATCAAAAACCCTAATCATCCACTTAACCATAGTTTAATTCTTTACACTTAACCAAAAGGCATGTATCATCAAACATGATACAATCATGTGCACAAAAACTATATCATATATACAACTTGTGAACTACAAGTGAGAAAATCCTATTAAAGTGAATCAATACTAGTTAATGCAAAGTAATATATCAAATATATAATTATACATTAAATCATTAAGTCAACACTTGATTTAATGATCCAGTCATATCACATATAACCGACTAGTATCCAATGTATCGGTTTATCGAATCAATCCTTGATTCGATAACTAGGGTATATCGCATATAACCTAATCGATACATTCATCGCGAGAATGGAATACGGTATCACATACACGCATTACTCTCGGTCCCGCACATATCTCATATGCGCTCCTATTTCATTTCGCTTGAACCAGGAAACCTCTGTGTAGGACTCTAAAGACTCGTCAATACGCCGGCAGCAGATGATGATCATATCAAGCACCCACAAGCCGCAAGCGGTCTGCTAAACGTAACGGCCACCCGGGTATTGAGCGATCTGAAGATCGACGAGCAAGCACGCTCACACTCCAGTGAATCCAACCAGTAACACTACCGTACAGTCCGGTCTGATCGTCTGATATGTCGCATATCTCGCCTAGGGGTGGTTAACGTCAGACCCCAATAGCTCGATAAGTCGTGTCGATATGAGGTCTATAACAATTCGAGAAACTACTAGTAACACTTACCAGTAAATCTCAGCAACCCTGGCCAGGGATTTCATGTTATAGCCAATCGAACACAGCGCAACATCAACCCCCTATACCGGGAGAGACGAATCCCCTCCTATCGCTCATTGCCTCCATGTGATTCGGGACTGTACCCAAAAACCACCGTTTTACATGCCCTCTTGGACGTGGTAAGATGGAAATCAAAGCACAGTGGGAACCACACAAGACTCTATGACGATCTCGGGTCAACAGACTACTCTGTACCAGTGTCACCAGAGAACTGCCATCTGACGTAAGGTATAATACCATCTGGGAGTTCTCGGCGAGTCCGTCCAGTGTACCCAGTCTCTACTGAGCACCCGTATATCATCTCTGATGTCAAACACCAATGGATATGGGATCATCCATCGCCCATATGTATGGGTCGAGAAGGTATACGCTAGTCTACTCTGGTATATCGATGCCCCGTCTCGATACACCCACGACTAGGGACTTTGAAGGATGTACTTATGGACTACCATGTCCCCACTAGTATGATCTGCATCATAGTCCAGGTAGTCAAGCACACATCCTAAGGGCTTTACCAACATTAACAGAGAGACAATCAGTGTACACGTTAAGGTAAAGATCAACCAGATAGCATACTATCATGTCGAGCAAGAAAGTCCTCCCTATATATGTCCTAGCATCCACTACAATATACATCCTATGTACAGTAATGGCCTCTACGGCATACATATAACTAACAGATTTAACCCTTCAGATATAGCAACCAAAGTCATTACTTTGTTGGTGTACATGGATTCCATCTCAGATCGCTAAGCATCCAGCCATTCTTACAGAGTCACTACTCTCGATGGCCTGCTCGAAACTAGTTGGGTCATGACCTCATGATGCAATCCTTGCTCCCACTGTCATAGAGAAAACGAAGTATCTCTCAGGTGGGTGAGGAACCCTACTAGATCGGCGGAGAGGCTGAGGTTCGTTGGTAACTATTGAATCCTTTGGTTCTACCAAATCATCAGCTGCAGTTTGTATAGCTGAAACATTTCCAGTTCTAAATAACAGATCTTGCCTTGAGTTTGTCCGGATTATGCTTTTAGACATAGGCCGGACAACCCCAAATCTTAACAAACTTAAGATATGGGCTCTTCCCTTTCCATATCTCATATGAAATGGTAGGCAACTGATTTGATTTGAACCCTATTCAATAGGTATGCAGCTTCTCAAGCGCATAACTCCCAAAACGAAATAGGTAACTCAGTAGTACTCATCATAGAGCATACCTTATCATATAGGGTGTGATTGCTCCGCCCCGATACACCGACGTTCTGTGGTGTATACGGAGGAGTAATGCTGAGAGAGAATCTCATTCTCCTTTAGAAAAGTCCAAGAATTCCGTGCTCAAGTATTCTCCTTCTTGATCACATTAAAGGACATAATACTTATACCCGTTTTGGTTCTCTACTTCTAACTTATATTCTGTGAATATCTCAAAAGGTTCGGACTTGTGTTTCAACAGGAACATATGTCTGAATCTAAAGAGATTATCAGAGAATGTAATGAAATACAAAGAACCGGTCTTGGTATGTGTAGACTGGGGACCTACATACATCAACATGTATCATCCAAAAAGTTCACTAACTCTTTCTCTGCTTCCAATAAACAGAGCTGTGGTCATCTTATCTTTGTGACATGACCGGCAAGTTTTCACAAGATGTAAATTCAAACAGATTTAAATATGCATCTAAATGTAACTTCAGCCAGTCGGGTCGCATTGATATGACCTAGTATACAATACCTCAAGAAGGATTCGTTCATTTCTGAGCTCTTCCTCTTGTGTGTGTTCTGTATACTAAGAACTGTAGTTTCATTTAGAACGTCAATGCTTTTAGATAACGTGCCTGAACCGATCAACTTTTGATATAGGAAATGTTCAAAACATTATCCAACAATACAAAATTATATCCTTTCTTTACGAATAAAGAGACTGATATGATGTTGTATATCAGGTTCGGTATCTAATAACATTTGTTCAGAATCAATGTATTTGTAATACAGGGTGACAGTGACCAACAGACTTGGCTGCAACACTTGCACCGTTTTCTGCCTCATGAAACTTATCACCCGTTCTCAGTTCTCTACCTTTCTGTAGCCCTATGTAACAGATTATATATCTGGGATCCTGATCCGGTATCAAATACCCAGGACGTAGAGGATACAGAGAAACAGTTCTTTGTAATGAACACACCCGAAGATGATGCATCAACATGCACTTTCTTCGTTTGGGCGGCACGAGAAATCTGGTATTCCCCAATTCCTGCTCTTTGTTATAACAATTATAAGTTGGAGTGGGACCAACGTTCCCCAGCTCAGCATAACAAGCGGGTTCGGTCAATATATCCGTTTTATTATCTTGATTAAGGCGTGATATGGTCGCTACCTGGAGAGAGAGAGAAGAAAACACTCAGCGTATGCTCTTGCAAGATCAGATTGGTTATATATTTTATCTAATCAGGATGGCTCCCACTGTTTTTATAAAATCTTCCTTCAAATCCTAAAAGGAAAGACTAGCCGGGATTAATTACACGCTACAAGTTCGCCAATCTTTCAGCCAGGCCAGTGTCGGTACTTTGAGGGTGGTTCCCCGTGCTTTCGCACAGACTTAATTACAGTAAACCTCGTTTTCCCAGAGGCGTAACCCCGTCGACACCTTTCTATACACCTACTTGATCGGCTAATTGTAATGTGTAAAACTCTCCCAGGAGTAACAATTACTCGCAGTGGGTATCGGGATCCAACTATCTCATAGAAGGTATGCAATCTCATTGCAAATTTCAACACTTGAAATTCTCGATAATATTTTGCCCCTAATCTCCTATGACCTTGACAAAGGCCAACAAACCATAGGATGCTAGTCAAGTTCAACCCGTCATTTCCTGATTGAATTAAACCCACCCGCACGACCCTTGACAAAGGCCAACAAGGTCGCATGACTACCCTAACCCAATCTGCATCATATGCATAAGCAGATAAGCACCAGTCAGCTACCTCACACTACGCCTTGACAAAGGCCAACAAACGCAGCACGAATACTAACTACTACTTATCTGAAATGACGGAGGGCTACGATAGGTTTTTCTGAAAACCTATTGCGTAATGAACTTGATATCGTCGTAGAATCAAATGATTTTAAAATGGAGTGTTTTTGAGGCTTTTCTAGTTTTGCTAAAGGGGTCACTCCCGGTGAAGGGATCGTCGGCCTTTTCCTCGTCGAATGAGGTGCGGGATATATCATATATATCGCTGTGTAAAGCAGAATCTATAGAAGCTATCAAAAGACAAACCGATTGTGTAGCATCTGCCAGTTATTGCTAAAGGGGTCACTCCCGGTGAAGGGATCGTCGGCCCTTTCCTCATCGAATAAGGTGCAGGATATATCATATATACCGCTGTGCAAAGCAAGAACTGGAGCTACCTGTTTTATTTTTGAAATTCGATTCTACAACATCTTTAGGTTTCTTTTATTTCATTAATCTCATTAATGAAGTCCCATCATTTAAGTACCTAAACATCACAGATAAATACGACGTACACTTATGCCATCCGCATTCGCCTCGATGTCCCCTCGTGCATCGTTAGGTTAGGTAACTAACGGCAGAGCGGGGCAGGGCTAGCGCGGGTGTAAAACATAAGTAACGTCTATATAATATATCATATATACTATATACAGTATCTATCACAGAACATCGAATGATCACATCACAGATATCGCAGCAGAAGAAACATATGAAACATTGGATATACTAGGACGTCCGTGTTTTCAATACGAGCCAGGATTCCACGGTCGCGATGAATGCCAAACCCACACTCCTAGACCCCTACGAGAGCGGCAAACAACCCTACCAATTCTAGAGTTAGGAGACCCGGACTCGACTCCTCGAGTTGGTCTTCCACTGGACTCCAGAACCCGGTTACTTGTGCCCTCCTCCTTGGGTTTATCCTAGTCCGGAAAAGTAAATAATATACAAAAGGTAAAATCTTCCGCAACCTGGAAGTGCCCCAATAAAAAAATATTACATACAAGTTTTTTACATGAATGAAAATGAAAAAACACTCATCTCACATAAAAAACCCCCGGATATTCAAACACGACGATCCAATATAACATATCCAGCAACACATAACATCACATGTCATCAACGTAAGTAAATATGCCCATCCCAATTGTTGTTGACATATAGTAACAAAACCGGCGATATCACATATTACACTTACGGTCGCAGAAAAGAAAGTGTAGAACTGCAACAGTTGGAATCCGCAAACACTTTAGACATCGCATGCCTAATCAAATGAAATACTTAGACATCGCATGCCTAACAATTATAAACCCCGCATTTTAGTCCCATTATTGAAAACTCTTTTCAATATCAAGTCGGGCAATTCAACAAGATTCCATACATCCTGATCGAATGCTCGTCGCAAACTTTAGTAGGCGGCCACACCCCCGACGCCGTCGACGAAGTGCACCAAGGCGGAACACCGCTGCCGTGAGCACCCGAACGGATGCTTTCGGTGACGGGGTTCTCCTACAGTCACTTGGTCGGGGCTATGGGACGAGGCTGTCTATTAAGTTTACCCGGCGAGTATCCACGTACGCTACGTGATTGTGACAGACTTTTGATCACATCAAAATTCCGTGGCAACCGATCAAGTGAGACTAAACTGCTATGTTTACACCATTCATTCAGTTATCTCATAACTACTTGTGAATTCCAAATATTGTATCACATTGCGGATAAATAGAAAATGTTAAACTTTCCGATCGAACAATCGAACACCCAAGTTTTCCCGAAACAGCTCAACACATGAAATAAGTTTAACAACATTCACTTCGTGCCTCGGTACCAACGGTCCAGCCGTAGAAGGGTCAAGCCAACGCCTCACATGTGGCACGCCGTACTGCCCCAAACCCTAAGGTTCAAAGGGCAGTTCAAGACGGTCACATAATCGAGTTAAGGTTTGTTGTCTTCTAGAGGGTCCATCGCGTTACTTGCACTACTTAGAACATCATTAAACTACGGAAAAATCCAACAATTGGAAATTTCCCGGCAGAGGAAAAAGTGGGTATTTATATCCGGTCGAACTTTTTAATATATTCTAAAGTTATCCGGAAAAACACATAGACAAAGCTAAACAATCCGATCGAATCTACGAACTCCCAATACAACCCAGAAAACTCAACTCTTGAGTGCAGATTAAAAATTCCCAGAAAATACAGCACTAAAAGATATGAATTACTGTGCAATTTAGAAATGCTGATTTGACTATATGGCCGCGGAACCGCTGCACGAGCCACGCTCGTGCCGCGCTTCCGCGGCGCTTTAGAGGATTCACGCGCACATGCTTCACAGTATTTCATAAAATTCCCTGCTGATTTTTCTGCATATTTTTAATTTGGAAAAATGCACAGTTTTGAAAAATGTACAGAGAAGGGGTCAGATTAGGGTTTCGGGGTTCGTTCGGATTTCTAACATCGTCTACACTTCGCCTAAGGCTCTAGCTAGGCTCTGATACCACTGTAGGGTTCCTAGGCACACACTAGAGGTCTCACAAGGTATCAACCATGCCAAATTCAAATTTTTTCATGTGCCTACAAACCCTAATACGGATCGTTAACTAGAGTTTAGGCGAAACAAAATGCAAGTAAACAACTTTACTCTAAAGTGATTGGAAATACAACCTTTGTAGATCCGGTCCTCCACTTCCTTAGCTCCGTGATGATGTCCCTCCGCTGCGATCATCGGATCCCGGACTCTCGCGGTGGTTTCATTGAAGAAATGATCGGGCTAGGTCAATGACTTCGATGCCGAAGATGATCTACGTCGAGGCGACTCTAACTCGAGCTCCAACTTCACCAAGTCATGAAACTTGTGAAGAAAACACCCTATACTACATGGCAAGTGGTAGAGGATGAAGAAATAGGAAGTGGGTTCACTTTGGATTTGGATTTCTCACTTGGATTCATCACTTGAAATTTTGTAGCAAAGCTTTTCTTACTTCTCTTCATGAAGAAGATGAAGAAGAAGAAAAATGAATAATCATTTTAAATAAAAATCCAAGTGAATACTTATCATAATGCAACCATGGTTAAGTATAGAGAATAAACTAGGGTTAGGTGAATGGTTAGGTTGGGCAAAAGAAACAAAAATGGTTGAACATTTCAAAGCTTCATGAAGCTTCAAAGTAAAGACAAAGCAAGCCACTGTTTCATTTTCCTTTGCCAAAAAGAATAAAGAGAATAAATAAATAAGTAAATCAAAACCCTAACCATTAACATAACCATGGTTTAATCATACACACCCAAGTTTGCATGTATCATCAAACATGATACAAACTAGTGCACAAAACTATATCATATATACAATGTGCACATCAAGTGAGAAAATCCATCTTAAGTGAACAAATACTAGTTAATGTAAAGTAATATATCAAATATATAATTACACATTAAATCATTAAATCAACACTTGATTTAACGATCCGGTCATATCGCATATGACCGACTAATATCCAATGTATCGACTTATCGAATCAATCCTCGACTCGATAACTAGGTTATATCGCATACAACCAATCGATACATTCATCGCGAGAATAGAATACGGTATCACATACACGCATTATTCTCAGTCCCGCACATATCTCATATGCGCTCCTATTTCGTTTCACTTGAGCCAGGAAACCTCTGTGTAGGACTCTAAAGACTCGTCAATACGCCGGCAGCAGGTGATGATCATATCAAACACCCACAAGCCGCAAGCGGTCTGCTAAACGTAACGGCCACCCGGGTATTAAGCGATCAGAAGATCGTCGAGCAAGCTCGCTCACACTTCGGTGAATCCAACCAGTAACACTTACCGTACAGTCCGGTCTCGTCTTCTGATATGTCGCATATCTCGCCTAGGGGTGGTAAACGTCAGACCCCAATAGCTCGATAAGTCGTGTCGATATGAGGTCTATAACGGTTCGAGAAACTACAGGTAACACTTACCAGGAAATCTCAGCAACCTTGGCCAGGGATTTCCGGTTATAGCCAATCGAACACAGCGCAACATCAACTCCCTATACCGGGAGAGACGAATCCCCTCCTATCGCTCATTGCCTCCATGTGATTCGGGACTGTACCCAAAAACCACCGTTTTGCACGCCCTCTTGGACGTGGTAAGGTGGAAATTAAAGCACAGTGGTAATCACACAAGACTCTATGACGATCTCGGGTCAATAGACTACTCTGTACCAGTGTCACCAGAGAACTGCCATCTGACGTAAGGTATAATACCATCTCAGAGTTCTCGGCGAGTCCGTCCAGTGTACCCAGTCTCCACTGAGTACCCGTATATCATCTTTGATGTCAAACACCAATGGATATGGGATCATCCATCGCCCATCTGTATGGGTCGAGAAGGTACACGCTAGTCTACTCTGGTATATCGATGCCCCGTCTCGATATACCCACGACTAGGGACTTTGAAGGATGTACTTATGGACTACCATGTCCCCACTAGTATGATCCGCATCATAGTCCAGGTAGTCAAGTACACATCCTAAGGGCTTTACCAACATGTAACAGAGAGACAATCAGTGAACACGTTAAGGTAAAGAGCAACCAGATAGCATACTATCATGTCAAGCAAGAAAGTCCTCCCTATATATGTCCAAGCATCCACTACAATATACATCCTATGTATAGTAATGGCCTCTAGGGCATACATATAACTAACACCACATACACTTACTTGCCGGCTCACACACATCATCATCGGTAATTGCCAAGTCACGTACACTTTAAAGAATATTAATTGATTGATATCGCCTGTTAGCTGATAGTCTCGACTTATCATTACTGTGCTAATTTAGACATTGTATTCATTATTGTCATACTTCTTGCATATTATTATTCATTGGTTATGCAGTATTATGGAGTTTTATGCCGATATTCGTTGTTTACTTGCTATTGATGATTGGATTTCGGATTTTCATGAGATTTCCTGGATTTGGGGGAAAACTGCAAGAAAATATATAAACTTCTCTCTCTCTCTCTTTTTAAAATGAAAAGTGCGGTTTTCTCGTAATGTATGAGTCATCCACTATGTTGTTTTCTCGGTTATGAGATGGATTTCGAGACCCGATTCGAGAAGTCGTCTGAACCGTCTCGGGTACATGGTCGACGCGGTATAGTACCCCGGGGAAAGAGTGATTTCATGGAGGATGATGAGCCCAGCAGGGGCAGACTGCCTACCGGTGATTGTTTGGCGTGTCGGATATCCAGAGGATACCGTTCGTGGTCGTGTGATTTATGATACGGGACGATCCGGACTGACGGAGCCCGAGGTACTGAGACATTGAGATATTGAGATATGAGACGCTGAGATTTTGAGATTTGATGATACAGGCCAGTCCGAGTAGCCGGAGCCTAAGATATTGAGATATTGGGATTTATGTTTTGTGTCGATACTTGACACGGATTTCTCTGTTGATTTCATTGATGATACTCGATTCATACGTACAGTAATCTCATTAAATAAGAAAACAGTTGTCTCACTCATTTCATTACATTACAATCATACCTCATACATGTGATATATTGCTACCTGAGGCACTGACACGAGCATATGGGATTACACTTATGTATAGATATTTACCCTTGCCACATTTTCTTGCTTCAGACTTATCATTTGAGGTTTTATATGTATATTTGATCGTATTGACCTAGGATTGTGTCATACATACGATTTCTGCTCGGTGATGTTTTCTACTCACGAGTTGGCAACTCATCCCCGTTGTGCCACAGTTTCTTGCAGGTTTTGCCGTACAGGTTTCGTTACGGGTTTGCTGGCACACTGCTCCCTTTCCGGGTGATTGCTTTGGTAGTTGGGTTCACTTGCATCGTGACCGCCATTGTACTTTATTATATTCAGTTGTATCTAGTAAACTCCATCTACCTGACATGTATATTTTATTGATTTAGTAGACCTGTGATGTTTATTCTTTCGACCTTAGAGTCGTGCGTTGTATTATTATGGATTTCATGTTGTTTTGAATTTCCTTTTCAGTTTTGATCCTCGCCATTTGGCGTTGTATATTATATTGCCTGCGTGGTTGTGACCGTCGATTGACGAAGAGCTAGTTCCCTCTTGGGGATGCATTTTATCATTATGTATGCTTTATCAGGTTTCTACCCGTTTGGGGTCAGTTTTTACAAAGGAAATCTGCCGAAACTTTCAGAAAAGACTTGAGAATTTATAAATGCTTAGTTCGGCTTATGTTGTTAAAATTCTTGCTTTAAAATGGGTGTTTCCTTCACTCTACAGCTTTACTTGGTTTGGATTTCTGGGTTTTGGCTTACTTAGATTACGTACGCCACGAGACGTTTCGTAGTTTAAGTGCCGGTCATGTTCCGTATTTTTTGGGTCGTGACAATATCCTAAGGGCTTTATCAACATGTATCAGAGAGACAGTATAATAATACAAGAGTACATGTTAAGATAAAGAGCAACCAGATAGCATATTATTATGTCGAGCAAGAATGTCCTCTATATATTTGTCAATGCATCCACTATATCATACAATAATGGCCACTAGGGCATACATATTCCTAACACGGTGTCGATAATCTAACTAAACCGTTTATATTTTTTTGCTTCCATAGGAGGAAATTTACTCCTGTGGAGGCTAATATTTTGTTTTCTGAATATGCATATACATGTACATACATTTGTGTGTGTATGTGCACAAATATATTCAATTTTAGTGTATAAAATTTGTGAGATGATTTTAATGCTGCTGGCATGAACTTCTTTATCATGCTTTACTTCCTGGAATATTTAATAATTTGTTTTGAGGTGACAAAATCTTCCAATTTTCTTAGTTTGCAAAACTAGACTAGAGGGGTATTTTGAATAACTAAAAGTGTTGTTGGGGATGACATATATAAACATCCAATTATTATTGTTAAGTACTGGGGTTACGGTATTGAGTAACTGAAAGTGTTCGGGTTTGGATCATCTTTATTTACTAGACTTGTCTATTGAAACCGAGTGAAGCTAGGCCTGTCTAATAAACTATAACTAAGGATCCGGAGTCCCTGCTACTTTTTTCCTATGCTATTGTAAATTATGTACACCCAATGGTTTATATTTCGGTAAAATAGGGGACACATAGATTTTAATTAAGACATGTTGTCAAGAGATAATTAACAGGGAAAATAGTAGAGGGGGATAGCAGAAGTTCCAGGTCCCCTAACTAACTAATCCATGCGTCGCCACCTCTTTTTTTTTTCCTAAAGAAGAAACATCAAATCAACGCGTTACAAATAAACCCCCTACCTACTCTCTCTTCGCTCTCAAAATTCTCGCAATTTCAAATCGCTTTCAAATATCTCAAAAATCTCTTGAAATCGTTCTCTCTGGATCAATCAAGTTAGCAACTTTTTTCGCAGACACCAGTTGTTAGGGTTTCTTTTCCGATGGCTTTGAGGAGATCCCTTGTGTTTGACTGGTTCATCCCAGTTTGAAGCACAATGGATTTTGATTTTGAAGGATACAAACCGATGACAACGCCATCTCCTTCCTCTTCTTCTTCAAGCTCTAATGCAGGTAAGTATCGTCAACTCCTTGATTCTATTCTTTTAACAATAGGAGAAGGATACCGTCCTTCAATAACATGCACACACCACCAACTTGTTCGATATAGTGCCCTCAAGGTAATTATTGTAATCGTAGGCAGGTGATTACGATGATTGAGGGAGGACCTATACGGGTAGAGCAGTCTTACTCGAAATGATAGTATGCTATTTGGTTTGTCTCTATTATTATGTACATGCGTTATATGGTATTACAAATTACTATTACATGTTGATAGAGCCCATAGGATTCTTTCTTGACTACTAGTATTATGATGACGATCATATACGTGGGAGCTGGGTGGTCTATAAGCACATCTTTAAATGTCCCTAGTTGAGAGAGTATCGAGACTGGGCATTGATACTCTGGAATAGACTAGTGTATACTTTTCGAGACCCCGACGAGGGGCGGTGGTCGGTCTCACAAGCCATTAGTGTCAATTAGTCACATAAGATAGTATACAGGTGCTCATTGGGTTTGAGTTACACTGGACGGACTCGCCGGGAACATGCTAGATGGTATTATGCCTATTGTCAGATAGCAGTTCTCAGGTGACATGAGTACATGTTAGTCTGTTGGCTTGAGAACGTCATTAGTCTCATGTGAGTTCCCACTGTGCTTTGATTACTACCCTACCACGGCTCAAGGGAGTCGTGCAAGCAAGTTTTAGTTGGGTACAGTCCCGAGCCACATGGAGGCAGTAAGCGGATCATCGGGGATTCGTCTCTCCCGGTATTGGGGGTAGATGTCGTGCTGTGCACGGGTGGCCATCACCAGAAATCCTTGGCCAAGGTGGACGAGAATTACTGATTTAGATCAGTAGTTTCTCAGTGGGTGATGGGCTTCACACCGACACGAAATATAGAGTTATTAAGGGTCTGATTTTATCCACCCCCTAGACCCGATATGCGATACTCTTAGACGAACAGAACAAACTGTATGGAAATTGTCACAGACAGGCTCAGTAGGGGTATGGATGAGCTTTCTCGTCGGCCTTCCTTTCTCTCAATATCTGGGCAGTCGTTACGCACAGCTAGTGCCGTTGACGTGCTTGTGGTTAAACCTACTACCAGCGTATTAACGAGTCTTTAGAGTCCCATACAGAGGGTTTTTTCCGGTCCAGGCGATATGATATAGATGACGTATATTGGTATATACAAGTATCTGATTAAATATGTGTACAGGCTACACAGATTTTAGTCGGACGGTTAATGGTACTAGCGACTTAGGATTAAGCCGAATTATCAAATCAAGTTTTCATTTAATAAAAATATATATTTCTAGTATATGTATTCTAGTATTATTGTTCACTATTCATTTTCTCTCTTGCACTACTACAATATGGGGTTGCCCCTACGGCTACATGAATCCGTAGGGGCAACTTTTTATTGCCCCTATGGATTAATCCGTAGGTCCCCATTGTTGTCCCTACAGTGCCCTATGTTTTAATTTAAAATTATTTAATCGTAATTTGTTCTTTGGACCTACGGAGCCACAAACAAATAACCTATGGTGAAGTACATAGGGGCATTTATATGGGTTATTAATAAAAAAGGTACAGAAAAGCTCTCACCGTTCCCAAAAATTCTCTCTCACTCTCCCGCGCCTTGCTCGATCGTTCCCGCGCCGCGATCCCGCGCCTCGTCGCCACCGCCTTCCGTCCGTGGCCCGCCATCGCATTCGATTGTTCCTAAAACTTCCTCGTCGACTTCCTCGTTGCCACCGCCCGCGACTCGTCGCCGATTGCGTCGTCGACCACCGGTCTCCTCCGTCGTCTCCTTCACTACCCGCTACAGGTTAGTAAATCTCAAATTTTTACTTCTAATAATGCTTTTATTTATAATTTTGATGATGTTAGGGTTAGGTTTCAGGGTTCAGGGTTCTAGTAGGGGTGAGGGTTAGGGTTAGGCATCGGTTTCGGTTTAGAGTAGGGTTAGGGTTAGGGTTAGGGTTCGGTTGGGGTTGGGGTCTGGGTTAGGGTTAGGGTTCGGTTGGGGTTGGGGTTGGGGTTAGGGTTAGGGTTAGGGTTCGGTTGGGGTTGGAATTAGGGTTAGGGTTCGGTTGAGGTTGGGGTTGGGGTTAGGGTTAGGGTTCGGTTGGGGTTGGGGTTGGGGTTAGGGTTAGGGTTAGGGTTGGGTTGGGGTTGGGGTTAGGGTTAGGGTTAGGGTTAATTAGTTGGGCTTAGGGTTAGGGTTAGGGTTAGGGTTTGGTTCAGGTTTAGGGCTAGAGGCTAGGGTTAATTTGGGTTAATTATAGGGTAGGGTTAATTTGGGTTCATTAGTGATAATTTGAAAGGGTTAGGGTGTTGATTAGGGTTAATTAGGTTAATTTGGGTAAATTGGGTTAAGTTTGGGTTGATTAGGTTAATTTGGGTAAATTGGGTTAAGTTTTGGTTAATTAGGGATAATTTGTGTTAGGGTAACGATTATGGTTCATTGTGGTTAATTAGGTTAATTTGGGTTATTTAGGGTTAGGGTTTAGGGAGCACTAGTTCATTCAGTAGGATACTCGATGATAACGTAAATATACAACTTTACCGTAAACGCAAGAAAAATTTACCCTAAACTTGAAATTTCGAACCCTTAATAACGAAACGTAAACGTAAAACCTATTCATGTTAAATGTTCAAGTTAAAACCAATATATGATACACGATGATAATATGAAACTTTCATATTCTCATCGATACTCATATATGAAGCTTAAAGCGCCACTTAGTCCCCGTCTATCGGTTAACATACGTTCGATGTTCGTCGTGACATAGAACTATACGAAGGTTGTTAAATATCGGACGGTATAGCTCGGTACTAACAACCGTCGTGTAGTCTATGTGACGAGAAGATTCAATCGTATGATAACCGATAGATTTTTCCCGTGTGGACAAGTTAGGAATGTATAATTCAAATACCTGCATTTACTTGTGTTTTCATCCGTTTCAAGATATTTCGTCGGTACTTTTCCGCTGGTTCTCCGTGTACAAAGATAGATTAAATGTTCATTTCAATGTTGTTTCACAGCTTTGAAATGATTATCTATTCTATTACAGTATACTCGGAGAACAGCGGGGAGGTGCTGCCAAAATTTACTCGAAACGGTTGAAAGCACAAGAGAATGGGTGTCTGCTCTATACATTCTTAATGGGATAGAAGCCTTACCGCCGACAGTCGAAACACACACATACAACACGAATACACAACAAACGCATCATTAGAGAGTGATTCAAAATGTTCAAGTTAAAACCAATATATGATACTCGATGATAATATAAAATTTTCATATTCTCATCGATACTCATATATGAAACTCAAAACGCCTCTTAGTCCCCGTCTGTCGGTTAACATACGTTCGATGTTCATAGTGACATTGAACTATACGAAGGTTGTTAAATATCGGACGGTATAGCTCGGTACTAACAACCGTCGTGTAGTCTATGTGACGAGAAGATTCAATCATATGATAACCGATATATTTGTCCCGTATGGACAAGTTAGGAATGTATAAAGCAAACATCTGCGTTCACTTGTGTTTTCATCCGTTTCGAGTTATTTCGTCGGTACTTTTCCGCTGGTTCTCCATGTACAAAGATAGATTAGATGTTCATTTCAACGTTGTTTCACAGCTTTGAAATGATTATCATTCTATTACAGTGTACTCGGAGAACAACGGGGAGGTGCTGCCGAAATTTTCTCGAAACGGTTGAAAGCACAAGCGAATGGGTGTCTGCTCTATACATTCTTAATGGGATAGAAGCCTTACCCCCGATAGCCGAAACACACACATACAACACGAATACAAAACAAACGTACACATATCACATACACACTAACAACCCCACACATAAGCGAAATCATAAATTGAAACAAACATATATAGAATACAACTCATACATGGGTATCCTCAAATCTAACTTTGATTATCGATAATTTATTCTTTTCAATGACAAACGCACACAGAAAGCATATACACGGATTTTCTCCTTTGTTAGTAACCATCCCGTTCTTAGATTTCTCAATATAGTCATCATAATCTACAATTTATATGTTATACAGTCTAACATGACCCATGAGTACGTCAGAGTTAAGGACTGGATGTATGTGAACTGGCAACAACGTATGCAACCTAAGTTTGTCTCGGGAGTTGCTGCTTTTATTGAATTTGCACACACGAATAATAAGATCGTGATAGAGAAGATTCTCTGCCCGTGCGATAGATGTGGGAATAAGTAATGGCAGAAGGTAGAATTTGCAGAGCTTCATATCATTAAACATGGTTTTACTAGACTTTATACAACTTGGCTATATCATGGGGAAGGAGAAGAACACAGTAATGCGGCAGAAGAAGAAGGAGTGGACGATAATGCTGCAGAAGAAGAAGGAGAAGACAGTAATACGGCAGAAGAAGAAGACGGTAATTTCTTTCCATCAGAAGAAATGTAGGATATGGTAGAGGCTGACCTTGGTGAATCTATTCGTACCGAAGATGACATTCCGTCCGGTCAAGGACCGCGTGCGGATAAGTATGAAAATTTAATGAATGATGCTAGAAAACCAACTTATGAGAATGCAAAGTATTCCACGCTCTCATGGTTCATCCAACTTTTCCAGATTAAGTGCCTAAATGGATGGAGCAACAAGTCATTCATAATGCTTCTTTCGTTCTTGAAAGATTCTATGCCCCTGGGAAATAACGTGCTCGACAGCTGGTACGGAGCCCAGAAGATGATGTCTGATTTGGGTCTGAAGTGTGAGAAGATACAAACATGTCCTAAAAATTGCGTGTTGTACCGGAAAGAGAATTCAGATTTGAAAGAGTGTCCAACATATGGAGAGGCCGGGTATAAGCCGAAAGATTCTGATAAGAAGCCCGATATACCTGTCAAGATAGCACGATACTTTCCCATAACACAGAGGCTGCAGAGGCTATTCAGGTGCAAGAAAACAGCCGAGGCAATGATTTGGTATCACCGTGCTCCTTTGAGGGAAGATGGAAAAATGAGTCATGCAAGAGATTCACTGGCATTGAAGGATTTCGATAGGAGGCATGCAATACGTTGGAGATAGTGCCCTCAGAGTCAATTATTGGATCACAGGCACGTGATTGCAATGATTGAGGGAGGACCTATACCGGTAGGACAGTCTTACTCAAGATGATAGTATGCTATCTGGTTTATCTTTATCATCGTGTACTGCTTTAGGTGACCTTATAGGTCACTAATGCGCGTTGATAGAGCCCTTAGGATTCTTGCTTGACGACCAGTCGTATGATGGCGATCATATACGTGGGAGCTGGGGTCTATAAGCACATCCTTAAAAGGTCCCTAGTCGTGGGAGTTTTCGAGACAGGGCATCGATACTCCAGAGTAGACTAGTGTATACAGTCGAGACCCCGACGAGGGGCGGTGGCCGGTCTCACAAGCCACTGGTGTCAGTTGGTTCACCTAAGATGTATACAGGTGCCCTTTGGGTTATGAGTACACCGGACAGGACTCGCCGGGAACATGCTAGTTGGTCTTATACCTGACGTCAGATAGCAGTTCCCTGGTGACATGTGTACAGGTTAGTTCATCGACCTGAGATCGTCATTTGTCTCGTGTGAGTTCCCACTGTACTTTGATTACTACCCTACCACGCTCAAAGGAGTCATGCAAACAGGTTTTAGTTGGGTACAGTCCCGAGCCACATAGAGGCAGTGAGCGGATTTTCAGGGGTTCGTCTCTCCCGGTATTGGGGGTGAGGTCGCCCTGTGTCTAGGAGAGCCATTACACGAAGTCCTTGGCCAAGGCAGGAGAATTACTGGTAGGTATTCCAGCAGTATCTCAGGGTGTTCTGGGCTACACTCCGACACGACTTGTACCGCTTTTGGGGGTCTGACTTTTACCAACCCCCTAGGCCCGCCATGCGATGCTCATAGACGAACGGACCGGACTGTACGAATATTGTCATTGACAGGCTTCGTAGGGTGTCAGGATGAGTTCGCTCATCGACGTCCCTTTTGTTCAATACCCGGTAGCCCGTTACGTATAGCTAATACCTCTGACGTGCTTGTGGTTAAATCCACAGCCAAAGTGTTGACGAGTTTTTAGAGTCCCCCACAGATCGTTTCTCAAGTTTCGGGCGAAACGCTGTAGAGGCCGTATGGAGATATGGCAGGGTCCGATCATGTACGTGCGGTATTGAACGGATCATGATCGGACGGATAATACTAGCGGGCTTTGGTTTAAGCCGGATCCTAGTATTGTACAGTGTAGATTTTGTCTCATTGCATTTGTGTTCGGTCGGAATACAAATGCGGGTATGTATATACAGTCGTGGGGTTTTCCTGTAATTTATTACGGGATCGTTTTTCTGAAGTTGCCAGTTTGCTTTCCGGTTTCGGCCATTTCCCTTTAATTCTTTTTTTGGCTGAATTTTGGTGGAAGGGGTTATTTGCAATTGTGCATTTCATAAAGGAGAAGACTTTTTTTGTGATGATAGCTTCATGATGGTTCCACCATCCTTTGACTTCCTTAGTTAATCATTGCTTGACTTTTGAGATGAGTGATGGATGGTGGTGTGATGATTATTCCTCATGATGATCACTCATTTCTTTTTGCATTATTTTCTCCTTTGGCTCACACCAACTTGGGTTGGCTCACACCCTCCTCTTTCTTTCATGAGAGGCCGGCCACATTCTTGTGGGGAGGGGAGAGATTCATTTTTGGTGTGAGAAATATTTTGGCATCTCATTTTTCATTCATGCTAAAAAGAGAGTCCCACTTCAAAGTTCATTTCCACCTTCACTTCCTCATGGCAACTTCAACCCCAATAGAGACAAATGGATTCTACACTTTGCCTACAGCATCCTTGGGCACGTCGACACGCCAACTTCGTGCTTGAGTTGCCTCAGACCAGAGGTAGGAGCCCGTAAACGAACCCGGCGATGTGGTGCCCTTTCGACGAGGAGATGAAGACCGGAGATTCCATGGGGAGATCGGGATGACGACGAGAAGACCGAAGGACACGGATCGCTTGGTATATCTCTCTACCCCTTCTCTAGTTAGTTAGGAGTAGGTTAATGGCCCGATCCGGGTTTTAAAGTCCGCGGTAGCGCTGGTTCTAGTTTATAGAAAGTTTTGTATTCCGTATTTTGGCCTCGGAAAGACGACCGGGGCGCTGTCGTGGTCTTACATGGTATCAGAGCCACGCCATTAACCTAGTCTAGCTTGCTCTAACGTGTTTACAAGTTCGATCGATCGGATTTTCAAAAAAACCGTATTTTCAAGCATCAGTTTCTGTCGAATTTTTGTAGTGGTCAAAAAATTATCTGGTACATTGTAAAAATACGATCAGGGTTTTTTTAAGCATTCTGTGAAAATTTGATGGCATGATCGTACGGAAGCGCCGCGGAACCGCGGCCATAACCCCATTCCGGCCGCGGTTCCGCCGCCGTTCTGTGCCTTCTCTGCACCAAATTTTTACAGTGGGCTTCTGACATGGAAATAGGGTTTCTGGTATATTCTTTTTGGGCCCAGATTTATTTTGAGTGCTACAGTAGTGCTTGGGGCCCACTTCGGAAAATTTGGTCGATCGAAAATTTTAAACATGTTAGTTCACAGTATTTACATTATATCTGCGACCGTGAATATTACTTGATTGGTAAATCCTGTCTAACTGCTATAGCCCTTTTAGACGGATTTGCGAACGTGACATTCACGTTGATGTTCTGTATTGTGCTGTGATGTTGCGGATTTGTCATGGTGGATAGCCTGGTTGCAATGGTAGTACAGTTTGGTTGTATATGTGTAAGTGCACGGCGGCGCCCAAGTCGTCAATCCGACGCCGGAGTGCGGAAGCGGTGATTTACTTTAACTTTTGGAACCGGCACCGCGCACTATAAACCCGGATCGTGCCATTAATCTAGTACTAGCTATCTAGAGAGGGGGTAGAGAGATATACCGAGTGATTCGTGTCCTCCGGTCTTCTCGTCGACGTCCCGATCTCCCCGCGGAATCTCCAGTCTCCACCTCGTCGCCGGAAGGGCACCACGTCGCCGGCTTCTTTTACGGGCTCCCACCTCTATATCAAGGCAACTCGGGCACGAAGTTGGCGAGCCGACGTGCCCAAGGTTTGTTGTAGAATGTGTGTAGAACTCATGTCTCATTTGGGGTAGTGGAGGTTGCCATTTTGGTGGAGGGATGATACAAGCTAATGGAGATTGATCTTGTGGGATTTTTACCAAAGTAAAAGCACAAAAACCCCACACATGAAATTGGGTAGCCCCCTCTCCATGCTTGGCCGGCCATGACCATGAGAATGAGAGGAGAGAGTGTGGTGAGTGTGTGAATCCAAAGAATGAGTGAGCCAACAAAAAATCCAAGGGAGAGAGAGAAAAGGCTATCAAGCAAAGAAATGATCACTAGGAAAGTCCAACCCTCAAACAACAATCATCATCTCATCACAAAGTCAAGCCATGATGGATAAATCAAGTCAATGGATGGTGTACCCATCATGATGCAACAAAATGTAAAGAACACCCTCTACAAATGCTTATTTGCACAAATGCAAATAAGCCCTCCTCCACCAATCTTCGGTCAATGAAAGATACAAAGAAATATGGCCGAAACAGAAAGCAAACTGGAAACTCCAGAAAACCGATCGCGTAATAAATTACAGGAAAACCCCGATACTGTGTATACACACCCGCATCTGTATTCCGACCGAATACAAATACAATGAGACAAAATCTACACTGTACTATACTATGATACGGCTTAAACCAAAGCCCGCTAGTATTATCCGTCCGATCCTGATCCGTGCAATACCGCACGTATCTGATCGAACCCTGCCATATCTCCATACGGCCTCTACAGCGTTTCGCTCGAAAACTTGAGCAACAGAATGTGGGGGACTCTAAAGACTCGTCAATACTATGGCTATGGATTTAACCACTAGCACGTCAGAGGTATTAGCCATACGTGACGGGCTACCAGCTATTGACCAAAAGGGACGTCGATGAGCGAACTCATCCTGACACCCTACTGAGTCTGTCAGTGACAATCTCTGTACAGACCGGTCCGTTCGTCTATGAGCATCGCATGGCGGGCCTAGGGGGTTGGTAAAAGTCAGACCCCCAAAAGCGGTACAAGTCGTGTCAGAGAGTAATCCAGAACACTCTGAGATACTACTGGAATACCTACCAGCAAATCTCCTGCCTTGGCCAAGGACTTTTCATGTACTGGCTCTCCTAGACACAGCGCGACCTCACTCCCAATACCGGGAGAGACGAACCCTCGAAGATCCGCTCACTGCCTCCATGTGGCTCGGGACTGTACCCAACTAAAACCTGTTTGCACGTCTCCTTTGAGCGTAGTAGGGTAGTAATCAAAGTACAGTGGGAACTCACACGAGACAAATGACGATCCTCAGGTCGATGAACTAACCTGTATACTTGTCACCAGGGAACTGCTATCTGACGTCAGGTATAAGACCAACTAGCATGCTCCCAGCGAGTCCTGTCCGGTGTACTCATAACCCAATGAGCACCTGTATATATCTTAGGTGAACCAACTGACACCAGTGTCTTGTGAGACCGGCCACCGCCCCTCATCGGGGTCTCGACTGTATACACTAGTCTACTCTGGAGTATCGATGCCCTGTCTCGAAACTCCCATGACTAGGGACCTTTTAAGGATGTACTTATAGACTACCAGCTCTCACGTATATGATCGCCCTCATACTGCTGGCAGTCAAGCAAGAATCCTAGGGGCTCTACCAACGTGTAATAGTGACCTGTCAGGTCACCTAAAGCAGTATACGATGATAAAGATAAACCAGATAGCATACTATCATCTCGAGTAAGACTGTCCTACCAGCATAGGTCCTCCCTCAATCATTGCAATCATGTGCCTGTGATCCAAGAATCGACTCTGAGGGCACTATATCCAACAATCTCCCACTTGCACTCAAGGCTAATTATTGCGATGTCGCATATTCACAACCCGTG
Source organism: Agapanthus africanus (assembly GCA_030015575.1). Lineage (NCBI taxonomy): Eukaryota > Viridiplantae > Streptophyta > Magnoliopsida > Asparagales > Amaryllidaceae > Agapanthus > Agapanthus africanus. The sequence goes on from CM057343.1 coordinate 161,608,778, forward strand.
TGATACCGAACACCCAACTCCTCTACTAGTCAGTCTCACAAAGCTCGTTTGCAAAACTATTGCGTTCGAGGAATAGCCTCAGTGAGTGGATCCGCTTTGATTTTTCTTTCTATGTCTCTCTATATCTCAAGTTCGCGGAGAACGCCATCTCCCGAAATGAGCAATACCTGTCTTAGAATGTGTCTGGATGTCTAATGAGACCTAGCTCATAAATGAACTCCAAATCCAAACTTCTTAGACTGTATCGACAACTGAACTTAATCAGTATCCTGCGCCATGCCTCCCTCAGTATTGCCTTGGACCACCTGTCCAAAATACTGCCCCTCGTCAGAAGGAAAACTATAACTCTGACAACCTCCTTGTCGTCCAGGTCACCTTGGAAGCCTGGAATGATAACTGTCTCCCGAATGAGGCTGTCGTTATCATATCCCTAGAACATCCACTTATGTTCTAAAACTGCTTCCGACTGTTTCTCCAGGATTGGATCAATGTCAACTTATTGCATCTAGTGCAAAAACAACATCTGGTGTGGTACTTGACATCTCATGATTGACTCAATTGCCTAAGCAAGTGATCTGCCAATCATGCACATCCCTCTCCCCTGTAGTCTGTAAGACACCTTTAGAGAGGGTGACTCCATCACCTGCAGGTACACTACCGTGCCAGGAGTCGTCCATTCTAAATACTCTTAGAATGCTGTCTAAGTACCCTTAATTGGGAAACCACCCAAATCTAGATCTAAAACCATAGATCTAGTAACCAGAATGTCTGATATAATGTCCAAGTCCCATGTGGAGAAATCACTGTGTGACAACCAAAGTATAACCGATCGTAGTATAGAAATATCACTTCCTATTCTGTGTATGTCATCCAAATACCAGGACATCTCACCCTACTATCTTCTTAACAGATCCATCCCATATTCTGATGAAGTCAAACCTATGACTGTCACATCAGAAATAGATGATCTATCTCCACTATATCTGCTTTAGTCTATAAATAAACATAAGCTACTTTTTCACCAATGCTTCCGCTGCTCCCACTGACTATGACAACCCTCTGGCATAGTCATATAGACGTACATTTCTAAAGCTAGTTCAGAACGACGCTATACTCATCCTCCTGCCGGGTCTCACAGTCTGGAACAACAGCAATGGCAAGTCTGGGTAAACAAGAACTTCCCTGTCACCGTCCTTGAGGCTACCGGAGTACCTCTCGGGTGCCTGAAGTTACCCACCTTATCTGCGGAGTGGCCAATGGAATGTCAAATCAGATTGAATCTATAGGTTGCTATCAAATCTTCAGTAATCGTTTACGGTTCTGGAATCACTTCCAGTTCTACCATACTCCCACTCCTGTTTTTCTGAAAAAAATCCATTTTTATTAAAACTGTGGCGAGTCTAGAACAATATCACTATTGATCTTCCAGATGGTAGAAAGTCAACCCTCGTCATAGCCTGGGTCAACCCACAAACAGCCATTACAGAAACATGCCTTGAGTTATCCAGAGTCTGGTTTTAAGCATAGGCCGGACAACTCCCCGTACCTTAACATCGTTAAGATACGAACTGTTCTATATCCAATATAGAAACAGAGGCACTGATTTAATTGAACCAGATTCAAATCATGAAGCTATCTCTAGTGCATGTCAACTAAATGGAAGGAGGCCGATCAGCGTTACTCAACTTAGGAATGCTTCCAATTATGAGTAACCTGAAAGAGAAGCAAGTTCTCTTAATATCCATCACTATCAACTGAATACCATACACAAGTATCTACATCTTCGATCACCTTGAAGAATCCCGATACTTGCAACACCTGGTTCTCTACTTTATTTAAATACCTATAACTTCTCAAAATTCGGACCCTTCCATGAAACACCTGTCTAAAAACTAGAGAAGTCATAAGTAAACAGAATATAGTATGAGGACCATCCCCTCTGTCCTAATGGACATTGGACAATATACAATACTCTATACAAGTCCCTTGAGTCTAATAACTCACTCCCTGTGTGTCGTAGGTTGAAAACTGTACTTATGGTTAAGAAGAATTACACCGTTGTTTAATGCTCCTTACCTAACCATCCACTGATATAGGTAAATGTCATCGACATAATTTCAAAAAGGTACATCTCACTCTATAAAAATAGTCGTACAGATATATCAATTTGAAATTGGTGCATTATAACGGATATTCAAAACCAAATATTCGCCGTCCGGCAAACAACCCAGGCGACTTCCTCAAATATCACCAATTACAACGAATTCCGATATAATGAGGATGATCACCTAATTCCCAATAACTTACTCCCACTCATCATCTGTAAAACCATACAGATGTGAGAATCATACCTGGTAAATACATACCCTGGAGTAAGTATCTAATCGGGAAATCAGTTTTCCTTTAACAGTACACAGTGAAACTGAAACATTGAAATGTTTCGTAGGGGTATCCTGGTATTCCTAGTAATGCCTCTTCCAGATTCACAACTGTAACCGTATAAATCTCTGCCACCTCTCCAAATCCCTTCATATGTCTTTAGTCATTACCTTCTGTACACCCCTTTAGGCCAAATGGTTTTCTTCCTTCCCTACTGTTCGGCACCAGCCTATGGTTTGGAAGAAGACTATCCAATAAGCATAATAGGTGTACTGTTCCAATCCTAGGAACACTCGCAATGCGAGAGAAGGTGAAGATAAAAGACACTTGAATAAACCTTATTCCTATTTCTCCTGAACCAGAATCCATCCCCGAACTGGAACAAGTTCCTTTCGAGTTCGTATATAACCATACGATGGAATATCCAATAAACTATGGATCTTCGTAGTGATACGGAGTGTCCTGTAGAAATACAAAGGTGAAGTGGGAGTGGTAATGAAATACTTGGTTTGGTCGTGAATAGCAGTCGCAATTTACTTTGCCCTCCTTCTAATCCCTTTATTTGTCTTTACATAACACCTTCTGTACACCATCGTTAGGCTAATTGGTTTTCTTCATTCCCCACCGTTCTGCACCAGCCTAAGGTTTGGAAGAAGACTATCCAATTTGTGTAATAGGTGTACTATCTCCTAAACCAAGGAGTACTCGCAAGCTGAGAGAAGGTAAAAGGAAAAGACAACTGAATAGTCTTATTCATTTTCTCCAGAACCGGAAACCATCCTCGAATAAATTCCTTCGAGTTCGTATATAACCATACGATGGTTTTGTCCAATGGAAGTGGACGTTCATAGTAATACGGGGTGTCCTGGAGAAAAGGGTAAAAGTAGGAGTGACAATGAGGTGTGCAACTCTGACAATCCAAAAGCCAGTGTTTAAGAAAGTTCGGTCAACTTGGTCTCTGAGTCATAGTCTAAGGTCGGGTCAATGGTCGCTGCCAAAGAGAGAGAGAAAAGAAATACTCAGCATGCACTCTAACCTAGATCATAATGGTTACCAATTTATCTAATCTGGAAACCTCCCACTGTACCGTCAAATTCTCCTCCAAACCTAAAAAAAGAATTAGTCGGGATGTCCCGAGGAGTAAACCAACTCATCAGTGGGAATCGGGATCCAACTATCATCGCATGATAACGTGACGGAATCCGCTCACGTCATCACACTCCAGAAGGTATGCGCATATCTGGCAAGTTTCAGTTTCTTTAGAAACCCCCGATGTGATTTTTGCCCCATGCTCTTATGACCTTGACTTTGGCCAACATATCATAAGTCACATGTCAAGTTCTACCCGTCATTCTCCAGGTTAATTTGAGCCCACCCGTACATAACCTTGACTTTGGCCAAAATAGTAGTATGACTGCCCCAAACCAACGCATCTATCTATGCTGCATATGAATACCCAATAGCTACCAATCACTGTGCCTTGACTTTGGCCAACATACACAGCTTGAATACTATTGACCACCCATATGGAACGACGGAGGGCTACGAATGGTTTCTGGCGAAAACCTTTAACGTAATGAACTTGATATCGTTGAAAGAACAGATAGCTTTTTAAAAAATATAGCGACGAAAACCTTCGCTAAAGTGGTCACTCTCGGTGAAGGGATCTCGACTCTTTCCCCGTAGAATGAAGTGCAGGATATTCCAACTGAATACCACGATGCAAAGCAAAAGTAATCGGCTATAGTGAAGTTATTGCCCTGACGCAAACTTTTGTCCAAGGGGTCACTCCCGGTGAAGGGATCTCGGCCCTTTCCTCGTCGACTGAGGAACAGGATATTCCAACTGAATACCACGATGCAAAACAAAAGTGAATGTCCTTGCAATAACAGCTTTTTGAAAAAGTTCCAACAACATCAGATTAGGTTTGTTTTCAACTTGCATTGATCCGAATCAACGTAGTCCTATCTGTTAGTTATATGTGTGCCCTAGAGGCCATTACTGTACATTGGATGTATATTGTAGTGGATGCTGGGACATATATAGGTAGGACTTTCTTGCTCGACATGATAGTACGCTATCTTGTTGCTCTTTATCTTAACATGTATACTCTCTGTCTCTCTGATTACATATTGATAAAGCCCTTAGGATGTGTACTCGACTTCCAGGACTATGATGCAGATCATACTAGTGGGTCCTGGATAGTCCATGAGTACATCCTTCAATGTTCCTAGTCGTGGGAATATCGAGACGGGGCATCGATATTCCAGAGTAGACTAGCGTATATCTTCTCGACCCATGTGATGGGCGATGGATGATCCCATATCCATTGGTGTTTGACATCAGAGATGGTATGCGGGTGCTCAGTGGAGACTGGGTACACTGAACGGACTCGCCGAGAACTCCCAGATGGTATTATACCTCACGTCAGATGGCAGTTCTCTGGTGACACTGGTACAGCTTAGTCTGTTGACCCGAGATCTTCATAGAGTCTTGTGTGTCTCCCATTATGCTTAGATTTCCAACCTACCATGGCTCTACTGAGTCATGCAAACAGGTGGTTTTTGGGTACAGTCCCGATTCACATGGAGGCAATGAGCGATAGGAGGGGATTCGTCTCTCCCGATATTGGGGGTTGATGTTGCGCTATGCTCGACTGGCCATAACAGGAAATCCCTGGCCAGGGTTGCAGTGATATACTGGTAAGAGTTATCAGTAGTTTCATGAATGTTATGGACCCTACGTCGGCATGACTTATCAAGCTACTGGGGTCTGACGTTTACCACCCCTAGGCGAGATATGCAACATATCAGACGAACAGACCGGATTGTACGGTAAGTGTTACTGGTTGGATTCACAGGAGTGTGAGCGGGCTTGCTCGTCGATCTTCTGATCGCTCAATACCCGGGTGGCCGTTACGTTTAGCAGGCCGCTTGCGGCTTGTGGGTGCTTGATATGATCATCATCTGCTGCCGGCGTATTGGCGAGTCTTTAGAGTCCTACACAGAGCTTTCTTGGCTCAAGCGAAATGAAATAGGAGCGCACATGAGATATGTGCGGGACCGAGAATAATGCGTGTATGTGATACCGTATTCCATTCTCACGATGAATGTATCGAATGGTTGTATGCGATATAACCTAGTTATCGAATCAAGGATTGATTCGATAAGTCGATACATTGGATACTAGTCGGTTATATGCGACATGACCGGATCATTGAATCAAGTGTTGATTTAATGATTTAATGTATAATTATATATTTGATATATTACTTTGCATTAACTAGTATTGGTTCATTTTAAAAGGATTTTCTCACTTGATGTACACAAGTTGTATATATGTGATATACTTTTGTGCACATGATTGTATCATGTTTGATGATACATGCTAACTTGGTTAAGTGTATGATTAAACCATGGTTGTGTAATGGTTAGGGTTTTGATTTTATTTATTTATTTAATCTTTTTCCATTTTGTTTGGCAAAATAAAATGGTGGATTTATTTGTTCTTTGCTAAAAGCTTCTTGAAGCTTCAAAGCATCTTTGAAAAGTCTTCCATTTTGTTTTTACCACTAAACCTAACCATTCACCTAACCCTAGTTTATTCTCTACACTTTACCATGGTTACATTATGATAACCATCACTTGATTATTCAATTAGAAATAATTCATTTTCCATTCTTTTCTTCTTCTTCTTCTTGATGAAGAAAGAAAAGCTTTCTTGAAATTTATCAAGTGTTGATTCCAAGTGAGAAATCCAAATCCAAAGTGAACCCACTTCCTATTTCTTCATCCTCTACCTCTGTCCAAGTAGTATAGGGTGTTTTCTTCACAAGTTTCATGGCTTGGTGAAGTTGTAGCTTGATCTTGTGTTGCCTCGACGTAGATCATCTTCGGCATCGAAGTCGATGACCTAGCCCGCCCATTTCTCCGATGAAGCCGATGCTAGAGTCCGGGATCCGATATGGACAGCGAGGGGACTTCATCACAGAGCCATGGAGGTGGAGGACAGGATCTACAAAGGTTGTAGCCCCTTCACTTTAGCTATAAATTCGTTAATTTGTTTTGCATCGCCTATACATCTAGTTAACGATCCGTATTAGGGTTTCTCGGCACTTGTAAAATTTGAACTGGCCATGTTTGATGCCTTGTGAGACCTCATTAGCGTGCCTAGGAACCTTACAGTGGTATCAGAACCTAGCTAAAGCCTTAGGCGATGCGTAGACGATGTTAGAAACCCGATCGAACCTGAAACCCCAATTTTTCACCCTCTCTGGACATTTTTACAAAACTGGGTTTTTTCCAGATTAAAAATTCTTAAAAAATTCAGCAGGAAATTATAAGAATTACGGTGCAAAAATGGCCAAAAGATATGATTAAAGCACGGCGGAACCGCGGCAGAAGCCTGGCTTCTGCGGCGGTTCCGCGGCCAAAATATCTCTTCTTGAAACATTGTTTGCACAGTAATGTCTTATTTTGTTTTCTATATTTTCTGGGAATTTTTAATATTTATTCAAGAGTTGAATATTCTGGGTTGTATTGGGAGTTCGTAGATTCGATCGGATTATCAGACTTTGTCTATGTGGTTTTCCGGGTATTTTTAGAATATGTTAAAAAGTTCGACCGGATATAAATACCCATCTTTTCCTCTATCGGGAAATTTCCAAGTGTTGGATTTTTCCGTAGTTTAAAGACGTTCTAAGTAGTGCAAGTAACGCGGTGGTCCCTCTAGAAGACAACAAACCTTAACTCGATTATGTGACCATCTTGAACTGCCCTTTGAACCTTAGGGTTTGGGGCAGTACGGCGTGCCACATGTGAGGCGTTGGCTTGACCCTTCTACGGCTGGACCGTTGGTACTGAGGCACGAAGTGAATGTTTTTAAACTTATATCATGTGTTGAGCTGTATCGGGAAAACTTGGGTGTTCGATTGTTTGATCGGAAAGTTTAACATTTTCTATCTTATCCGGAATGTGATACATTAATTGGAATTCACAAGTAGTTATGAGATAACTGAATGAATGTTATAAATCTAGCGGTTTAGTCTCACTTGATCGGTTGCCACGGAATTTTGATGTGATCAAAAGTCCGTCGCAATCACGTAGCGTACGCGGATACTCGCCGGGTAAACTTAATAGACAGCCTCTCCCCATAGCCCCGACTAAGTGACTGTAGGAGAACCTCGTCGCCGAAAGCATCCGCCCGGGTGCTCGCGGCAGCGGTGTTCCGCCTTAGTGCACTTCGTCGACGGCGTCGGGGGTGCGGCCGCCTACTAAAGTTTGCGACGAGCATTCGATCAGAATATCGGGAATCCTGTTGAATTCCCCGACTTGATATTGAAAAGAGTTTTCAATAATGAGACTAAAATGCGGGGTTTATAATTGTTCGGCATGCGATGTCTAAGTATTTCATTTGATTAAGCATGCGATGTCTAAAGAGGATGCAGATTCCAACTGTTGTAGTTTTACACTTTCTTTTCTGTGACCGTAAGTGTAATATGTGATATCGCCGGTTTCGTTGCTATATGTCAACAACAATTGGGATGCGCATATTTACTTACGTTGATGACATATGATGTTATGTGTTGCTGGATATGTTATATTGGATCGTCGTGTTTGAATAGCCGGGGTTTTTTTTATGTGAGATGAGTGTTTTTCATTTTCATTCATATAAAAACTTGTATGTAATATTCTTTTATTGGGGCACTTCCAGGTTGCGGATGATGTCACCATTTGTATATTATTTACTTTTCCGCACTAGGATAGACCCAAGGAGGGAAGCATAAGTAACCGGGATCTGGGGTCCAGTGGGAGACCATCTCGAGGAGTCGAGTCCGGGTCTCCTAACCCTAGAATTGGTAGGGTTGCTTGCCGCTCTCGTAGGGGTCTAGGGGTGTGGGTTTGTCTATTCATCACGACCATGGAATCTGTGTTTTATACTGGCTCGTATTGAAAATGCGGACGTCCTAGTATATCCAATATTTCATATGATTCTTTTGCTGCGTTATCTGTGATGTGATCATGTGATTTGTTCAGATAGATATAGTATATAGTATATATGATATATTATATAGACGTTGCTTATGTTTTGCACCCGCACTAGCCCTGCCCCGCTCTGGCGTTAGTTACCTAACCTAACGGTGCAGACGGGACATCGAGGCGAATGCGGATGGCATAAGCGTACGTTATATTTATCTGTGATGTTTAGGTGGACTTAAATGATGGGATATTCATTAATGAGATTAATGAAAGAAAATAAACCTAATTGATGTTGTGGAATCGAATTTCAAAAATAAAACAGGTAGCTACAGTTCTTGCTTTGCATCGCGGTGTTCCTTGTAGAACATCCTGCACCTTATTTGATAAGGAAAGGACCGAGATCCCTTCACCGGGAGTGACTCCTTTAGCAATAACTGGCAGATGCTTCACACTCGGATTGTCTTTTGATTGCTTCTATAGTTTCTGCTTTGCACAGTGATATATATGATATATCCCGCACCCCATTCGACGAGGAAAGGGCCGACGATCCTTTCACCGGGAGTGACCCCTTTAGCAAAACTAGAAAAGCCTCGAAAACATTCCATTTAAAAACCATTTGATTCCGCAACGAGATCAAGTTCAAAGCGTTAAAGGTTTGCACAAAAACCATTCGCAACCCTCCGTCATTTTAGGAAGTAGAGTACTTAGTATTCGTGCTACGTTTGTCGACTATAGCCGAGGCGTAGTGTGCGGTAGCTAAGTGATGTCTTCCTACACAGCATATGATGCGATTAGTTAGGACAGTCATGTGACTTTGTTGACCTTAGCCAAGGTTCATGTGGGTGGGTCTAATTAATCACGAAATGACGGGTAGAACTTGACTAGTATCTATGATTTGTTGACCTTAGCCAAGGTCATAGGTGCTAGGGGTAAAAATCATTATCGGGAGTTTCAAGTGTTGAAATTTGCAATGTGATTGCATACCTTCTATGTGATAGTTGGATCCCAATACCCACTGCGAGTAATTGTTACTCCTGGGAGAGTTTTGCACTTTACAATTAGCCGATCAAGTAGGTGTCTAGAAAGGTGTCAACGGGGTTACGCCTCTGGGAAAACGAGGTTTACTGTAATTAGGTCCGTGCGAAAGCACGGGGAACCTCCCTCAAAGTACCGATACTGGCCTGGATGAAAGATTGGCGAACTTGTAGAGTGTAATTAATCCCGGCTAGTCTTTCCTTTTAAGGTTTGAAGGAAGATTTGATAAAAACAGTGGGAGCCATCCTGATTAGATAAAATATATAACCAATCTAATCTTGCAAGAGCGCACGCAGAGTGTTTTCTTCTCTCTCTCTCCAGGTAGCGACCATATCACGCCTTAATCAAGATAATAATATGGATGTATTGACCGAACCCGCTTATTATACTGAGCTGGGGAACGTTGGTCCCGCTCCAACTTATAATTGTTATAAGACTGAGCAGAAAATAGGGGAATACCAGAATTCCTATGCCGCCCAAACGAAGAAAGTGCATATGATGCATCTCCTTCGGGTGTGTTCATTACAAAGAACTGTTTCTCAGTATCCTCTGCATCCTGGGTATTTGATACCGGATCAAGATCCCAGATATGTAATCTGTTACATAGGGCTACAAAAAGGTAGAAAACTGAGAACGGGTGATAAGTTTCATGAGACAGAAAACGGGGCAAGTGTTGCAGCCAAGTCTGTTGGTCACTGTCACCCTGTATTACCAATACATTGATTCTGAATAAATGCTATTAGATACCGAACCTGATATACAAAATCATATCAGTCTCTTCATTAATAAAGAAATGATAAAATTTTGTATTGTTGGATAATGTTTTGAACATTTCCTATATCAAAAGTTGATCGGTTCAGGCACGTTATCTAAAAGCATTAAAGTTCTAAATCAAACTACAGTTCTTAGTATATAGAACACACACAAGAGGAAGAGTTCAGAAATGAACGAATCCTTCTTGAGGCATTGTAGACTAGGTCATATCAATGCGACCTGACTGGCTGAAGTTACATTTTAGATGCATATTTAAATCAGTTTGAATTTACATCTTGTGAAACTTGCCAGTCACGTCACAAAGATTGGATGACCATAGCTCTGTTTATTGGAAACAGAGAAAGAGTTAGTAAACTCCTAGGACTGATACATGATGATGTATGTAAGGTCCCCTATCTACACATGCCAGGACTGGTTCTTTATACTTCATTACGTTCTCTGATAATCTCTCAAGATTCAGACATATGTTCCTGTTGAAACACAAGTCCGAACATTTTGAGATATTCACAGAATATAAGTTAGAAGTAGAGAACCAAAACACGGGTATAAGTATTATGTCCTATGATAAGATCAGGGAGGAGAATACTTGTGCATGGAATTCTTGGTCTATTCTAAAAAGAGGATGAAATTCTCTCTCAGTGTTACTCCTCTGAATATACCAAAGCACTACGGTGTATCAGGGCGGAGCAATGGCACCCTATGTGATATGGTGTGCTCTATGATGAGTATTACCGAGTTACCTGTTTCTTTTAAGGGGGTTGTGCACTTGAGAAGCTGCATACCTATTGAATTAGGTTCGAATCAAATCAGTGCCTGCCACTCCATATAAGATATGGTATGGGAAGAGCCTATCTCTTAAGTAAGTTAAGATTTGGGATTGTCCGGCCTATGTCAAAAGCAAAATCCGGACAAGATCGAGTCAAGGACAGTTCTGTAGAACTGGAAAGGTTCCAGCTATACAAAACTGCAGCTGACGATTTGACAGAACCAAAGGATTCAATAGTTCCTGACGAACCTCAGCCTCTCCGCCGATCTGGTAAGGTTCCACATCCGCCTGAGAGATACCTCAGTTTCTCGATGACAGTGGGAGCGGGGATTACATAATGAGATGATGACCTAACTAGTTTCGAGCAGGCCATCGAGAGTAGGGACTCTGTAAGAATGGCTGGATGCTTAGCAATCTGAGATGGAATCCATGTACACCAGCAAAGTATGGACTTTGGTTGCTGTATCTGAAGGGTTAAATCCCCATCAGGAGCAAGTATATCTTGAGAAGATTACTTGGTGTAGATGGAAAAGTTGAGACTTTCAAAGCTAGACTTGTTAAAGTTTTTAGTCATCAACCAGGTGTGGATAATGATGAAACCTTTTCTAGGGACTATGCTTAAGTCCATCCAGATCCTACTTGCCATTGCTACATACCATGACTACGATATCTGGTGGTTGGGTGCCATGACTACTTCTCTAAATAATGATTTAGAAGAGAACATCTATAAGAGCACAGCCAGAAGGCTTCGTAAACAGTGGGAGCAGCGGAAACGTGTGCAAGTTGCTTTACATAATAAAGCAGGCATCGCGGAGTTGGAACGTCTGTTTTGATGTGGTAGTCAAAGTGTTTGACTTCATCAAAATGGTAGATGAACCTTGTATATACAAAACGGTAGTAGAGAGTAAGGTGGTTATCCTCGTATTGTACGTGGACAACATACTCTTGATAGGAAAAGAGTTTCCTATACTACGCTCAGTCAATCTCAGCTTATCACAAGGATTCTCCAATAGGATCAAAGTGATACCTCCTAAATCCTGAGTTTTCATCTATGAGATAGATGTAATTGGATGCTAGGATTCTCACTAGATGTAGTGAGATGGTATCAATCGATCCTGGGGAGAATCACTGGAAGGGTTCCAGGATGATAAAGACGACTGAATGTCAGTCACAGGCATTGTCTTTACCCTTAGTAAAGGGACGGTATGTTGGAAGAGTTCCAAGCTGAATACCGTGGCAAACTAGACGATAAAGGCTGGTAATATAGCTATTAAAGATACTACCAAAGAGGCAGTTTGGGTGTATATTGGTTCATGAGATGAACTAGGTTCCTACCATTGTATGACAATGGAAGTGTGGCTTCGACCCAGGAACCATGGTCCCATCAGTGACCCAGACATATTCTGAGGCAGCATCACCTGATCATGGAGATAGTTGATCTCCAGGGTGATCGTGGCTAGGAGAGTAGACTCAGAGGACAACACGGCGGATCCACTTACAAAGGCCTTTTCCCAGAGAGAGACTTATATGGGATGGTTGAGTATGTGATACTGCAACCACTACTACAGATGGCCCTAGGGCAAGTGGGAGATTGTTAATTATATGTGTGCCCTAGAGGCCATTACTGTACATTGGATGTATATTGTAGTGGATGCTGGGACATATATAGGTAGGACTTTCTTGCTCGACAAGATAGTACGCTATCTGGTTGCTCTTTATCTTAACATGTATACTCTCTGTCTCTCTGATTACATGTTGATAAAGCCCTTAGGATGTGTACTCGACTTCCAGGACTATGATGCAGATCATACTAGTGGGGCCTGGATAGTCTATGAGTACATCCTTCAATGTTCCTAGTCGTGGGAATATCGAGACGGGGCATCGATAATCCAGAGTAGACTAGCGTATATCTTCTCGACCCATGTGATGGGCGATGGTTGATCCCATATCCATTGGTGTTTGACATCAGAGATGGTATGCGGGTGCTCAGTGGAGACTGGGTACACTGAACGGACTCGCCGAGAACTCCCAGATGGTATTATACCTCACGTCAGATGGCAGTTCTCTGGTGACACTGGTACAGCTTAGTCTGTTGACCCGAGATCGTCATAGAGTCTTGTGTGTCTACCACTGTGCTTTGATTTCCACCCTACCATGGCTCTACTGAGTCATGCAAACAGGTGGTTTTTGGGTACAGTCCCGATTCACATGGAGGCAATGAGCGATAGGAGGGGATTCGTCTCTCCCGGTATTGGGGGTTGATGTTGTGCTATGCTCGACTGGCCATAACAGGAAATCCCTGGCCAGGGTTGCAGTGATATACTGGTAAGAGTTATCAGTAGTTTCATGAATGTTATGGACCCTACGTCGGCATGACTTATCAAGCTACTGGGGTCTGACGTTTACCACCCCTAGGCGAGATATGCAACATATCAGACGAACAGACCGGACTGTACGGTAAGTGTTACTGGTTGGATTCACAGGAGTGAGCGGGCTTGCTCGTCGATCTTCTGATCGCTCAATACCCGGGTGGCCGTTACGTTTAGTAGACCGCTTGCGGCTTATGGGTGCTTGATATGATCATCATCTGCTGCCGGCGTATTGACGAGTCTTTAGAGTCCTACACAGAGGTTTCCTGGCTCAAGCGAAATGAAATAGGAGCGCATATGAGATATGTGCGGGACCGAGAATAATGAGTGTATGTGATACCGTATTCCATTCTCGCAATGAATGTATCGAATGGTTGTATGCGATATAACCTAGTTATCGAATCAAGGATTGATTCGATAAGTCGATACATTGGATACTAGTCGGTTATATGCGACATGACCGGATCATTGAATCAAGTGTTGATTTAATGATTTAATGTATAATTATATATTTGATATATTACTTTGCATTAACTAGTATTGGTTCATTTTAAAAGGATTTTCTTACTTGATGTACACAAGTTGTATATATATGATATACTTTTGTGCACATGATTGTATCATGTTTGATGATACATGCTAACTTGGTTAAGTGTATGATTAAACCATGGTTGTGTAATGGTTAGGGTTTTGATTTTATTTATTTATTTAATCTTTTTCCATTTTGTTTGTCAAAATAAAATGGTGGATTTATTTGTTCTTTGCTAAAAGCTTCTTGAAGCTTCAAAGCATCTATGAAAAGTCTTCCATTTTGTTTTTACCACTAAACCTAACCATTCATCTAACCCTAGTTTATTCTCTACACTTTACCATGGTTACATTATGATAACCATCACTTGATTATTCAATTAGAAATAATTCATTTTCCATTCTTTTCATCTTCTTCTTCTTGATGAAGAAAGAAAAGCTTTCTTGAAATTTATCAAGTGTTGATTCCAAGTGAGAAATCCAAATCCAAAGTGAACCCACTTCCTATTTCTTCATCCTCTACCTCTTGCCAAGTAGTATAGGGTGTTTTCTTCACAAGTTTCATGGCTTGGTGAAGTTGTAGCTTGATCTTGTGTTGCCTCAACGTAGATCATCTTCGGCATCGAAGTCGATGACCTAGCCCACCCATTTCTCCGATGAAGCCGATGCTAGAGTCCGGGATCCGATATGGACAGCGAGGGGACTTCATCACGGAGCCATGGAGGTGGAGGACCGGATCTACAAAGGTTGTAGCCCCTTCACTTTAGCTATAAATTCGTTTATTTGTTTTGCATCGCCTATACATCTAGTTAACGATCCGTATTAGGGTTTCTCGGCACTTGTAAAATTTTAATTGGCCATGTTTGATACCTTGTGAGACCTCATTAGCGTGCCTAGGAACCCTACACCATCAATTGATCACACCACAAAGAATGAAAATATACTGATGTACGTATATGCCATCCGCATTCGCCACTGGGTCCCGTCATTACCCGTTAGGTTAGCTAACTAACGATAGAGCGGGGACTGGACTAGCGCGGATGCAAAACATATACAACATCTACTAGTATATATATATATCAATATATAATATTTCACTCAAGGCGTGATAAAATGCAACATCACAGAAATGTACAGCATCACAGAACAATACAGATATCTGGGATCCCCGGGTTTCACAGAGCCGCTGAAACCCGACGTTCCCCTGGTCGTGTGGATAGCCTGTGCAATGAAATCCTAGACCCCTACGGGCGCGGCAAGCTACCCACTAAAACCTGAAGCGAGGCAGCCCCCTTCAGCAACGTGAATGGACCACCCAGCACTTCACGGAATCCGGTAACTTGGGCACCCCTCCTGGGTCAACCTGTACCCCCTACAAGTGCGGCGAATAGCCCGCCAATTCTAGAGTGAGGCCCCCTCCGTCTCAATGCCATGAGATACGGGCTTGTTTCCCTCTAGAACCCGGCTATCCGTGCACCCCTCCGTGGGGCAATCCTAGTACAGAAAGTAAAATATACATACAACGGGTACATCGACTGCAACCTGGTCGTGCCCCAAAAGAATAATATTATACAGACAGGCAGTGACGACAGTCCACATGTCGGCCGCTAGCCCCGCAATATCAAATGTACATAATACAACAAAAACGTACTACCACTTGTAACGTTTTGAAAATCGTTTCGGTGAAATTTCGAAAAAACGGTAAAATAAGGGGGTTTTCTGTAAAAAGTCAAAATACAAATATCTTATTATAAAAATTAAATGTACACATTCTAGCTATGTAATTGCTATTATTTGGTGTTTATTGATTCGCTGGTGAAATTTCAAATTTTCCAAAAAAAAAAATATTATTTTATTATTATTTTAAGCCGTTACTAATACATTTAATTAGGGAAAATTACAAATTGGAATGAGTTGAAACAAATTTTATGCATCATAAAACATTAAATAAAATTTTATCATGTGGTTTTTGGAACGAAATCATTTGCCAAAACGGTTTAGAAATTATTGAAGAAAAAAAGGCTTTTTTTAGCGTAAATGGATGTTTGGGGTATTGTATTTATCATTTTTCATCACCCCACACCCGTACCCACACCCACACACCCCCACTTACTCCTCCCCATGGCTGAATTCAGCAGCCACCATATTTTTCCCCACTTGATTTTCAAAGGAAAAGATATGAAAGAAAAGAAAAGAAAATGGGTGAATTAGGTGGACTTTTGACCTTACCTTGACCTTGACTTTCCTTCCTTGTATTTTCTCTACCTCCCTCTCTCTCCTCACACCCCCAATCAGGCCGAGCCCCCCCTCCCAACAGCAGCAGCCCCCCCTAAAATCCCACTCTTTTCTTCATCAAAAAAATCCACAAATCACTTCAAATTCCATGCAAAATTCAAATCTAAATCCAAATCCGACTCCTACCCATTTTAGCTTAGCCCGTATAGCATGGATCCTTGTGAAAAGAGGGCATTTTGGGAGACCATGGATGCTTGTGGATCTTCATATGTTTTGGGTATAATTCTAAACATTTTTGTTGCTTAATTTGTTACTAATTTCTTAAGCTAATTTAATTAAGTGTTAATTTGGATATGTGAGTTTAATTGCAAGTTTTGGAATTCAAGTTATGAAATTGAATGCAAGTTGTAGGGTTCCTAGTCATCCTAATGAGGTCTCACAAGGTATCAACCATGCCAATTCCAAAAAATCTAGGTGCCGAGAAACCCGACTACGGATCGTTTGCTAGAAAGCTAGGCGAATAAGAATCTAGTTAACACTTAACTATATGAAATACGGAAATACAACCTTTGTAGATCAGGTGCTCCACCTCCATAGCTCCACAACGAAGTCGTCTCCGCTGTCCAAGAAGAATCCGGGCTCTAGCGTCGTCTTCGTCGGAGAATGGGCGGGCTAGGTCGTCAATGTCCAAGCCGAAGATGATCTACGTCGAGGCATCGATGAATCAAGCTCCACCTTCACCAAGTCATGAAACTTGTGAAGGAAGCACACTCTACTACTTGGCAAGAGGTAGAGGATGAAGAAATAGGAAGTGGGTAAACTTTAGAATTGGATTTCTCACTCATTTGCATCAATCACCATTGATGAGGTTTTCTTTCTTCAAGTGAAGAAGATGAGGAAGAAGAAGATAATGTTATGATATGTTAATCTTTTAAAAAGAATAAATAAAATCAACCTTATCATAACATAACTATGGTTATGTGTAGAGAGCAAATCATGGTTTAGTGGATGGTTAGGTTAAGCATGAGACAAAAATGGTTGCAAAGTCAAACATACATGAAGCTTCATGAAAACAACAAATAAAGCCTCCATTTCTTCTCATGCTAAATGTTTTCCAAAAAGAATAAATGTATATATAAATAAATAAGAAAAGAAAAACCCCAATTATCCATTTAACCATTGTTTAATTCTTTACACTTAACCAAAATTCATGTATCATCAAACATGATACAAAGAAGTGCACAAAATCATATCGCATATGCAATGCGCACACCCGAGTGAGAAAATCCATTTTAAAGTGAACCGATACTAGTTAATGCAAAGTAATATATCAAATATATAATAATGCATTAAATCATTAAATCAACACTTGATTCAATGATCCGGTCATATCGCACACAACCGACTGGTATCATTAGTAACAACTTATCGAATCAACACTTGATCCGATAACCCGGCTATATCGCATATAACCGATCAATGTCACATCGCGAGAATCGAATACAGTATCACATACTGGTATTATTCTCGGTCCCGCACATATCTCATATGCGCTCCTATTTCGTTTCGCTTGAGCCAGGAAACCTCTGTGTAGGACTCTAAAGACTCGTCAATACGCCGGCAGCAGATGATGATCATATCAAGCATCCACAAGCCGCAAGCGGTCTGCTAAACGTAACGGCCATCCGGGTATTGAGCGATCTGAAGATCGACGAGCAAGCCCGCTCACACTCCAGTGAATCCAACCAGTAACACTACCGTACAGTCCGGTCTGATCGTCTGATCTGTCGCATATCTCGCCTAGGGGTGGTAAACGTCAGACCCCAATAGCTTGATAAGTCGTGTCGATATGAGGTCTATAACAATTCGAGAAACTACTGGTAACACTTACCAGTAAATCTCAGCAACCCTGGCCAGGGATTTCCTGTTATAGCCAATCGAACACAGCGCAACATCAACCCCCTATACCGGGAGAGACGAATCCCCTCCTATCGCTCATTGCCTCCATGTGACTCGGGACTGTACCCAAAAACCACCGTTTTGCACGCCCTCTTGGACGTGGTAAGATGGAAATCAAAGCACAGTGGGAACCACACAAGACTCTATGACGATCTCGGGTCAACAGACTACTCTGTACCAGTGTCACCAGAGAACTGCCATCTGACGTGAGGTATAATACCATCTGGGAGTTCTCGGCGAGTCCGTCCAGTGTACCCAGTCTCTACTGAGCACCCGTATATCATCTCTGATGTCAAACACCAATGGATATGGGATCATCCATCGCCCATCTGTATGGGTCGAGAAGGTACACGCTAGTCTACTCTGGTATATCGATGCCCCGTCTCGATACACCCACGACTAGGGACTTTGAAGGATGTACTTATGGACTACCATGTCCCCACTAGTATGATCCGCATCATAGTCCAGGTAGTCAAGTACAGATCCTAAGGGCTTTACCAACATGTAACAGAGAGACAATCAGCATACACGTTAAGGTAAAAGGCAACCAGATAGCATACTATCATGTCGAGCAAGAAAGTCCTCCCTATATATGTCCCAGCATCCACTACAATATACATCCTATGTACAGTAATGGCTTCTAGGGCATACATATAACTAACAATCTCCCACTTGCACTAGGGCCATCTGTAGCAGTGGTTGTAGTATCTCATACTCAACCATCCCATAGATGTCTCTCTCTGGGAACAGGCCTTTGTGAGTGGATCCGCTGTGTTGTCCTCTGAGTCTACTCTCCTAACCTCGATCTCCCTGGAGGTCAACTATCTCCATGATCAGGTGATACTGCCTTAGAATATGTCTGGATCACTGATGGGACGGACGTTCCATGGCATAAGCCACAACTCCATTGTCACACAATGGGAGGAACATAGTTCATCTCATGAACCAATATACACCCAAACAGCCTCTTTGGTAGCATCTTAAGTAGCGATGTATCCAACCTTTATCGTCTAGTATGCCACGGTATCTAGCTTGGAACTCTTCCAACATACCGTCCCTTTACTTAGGGTAAAGACAATGCCTGCGACTGACATTCAGTCGTCTTTATCACCCTGGAACCCTTCCAGTGATTCTCCCCAGGATCAATTGATACTATCTCACTACAACTAGTGAGTATCCTAACATCCAATTAGATCTATCTCATAGATCCAAAATCCATGATTTAGTAGGTATCACTTTGATCCTATATGGAGAATCCTAGTGATAAACGGAGATTGATCGAGCGTAGCATAGGAAACTCCTTCCCTATCAAGAGTATGTCATCCACGTACTCTACGAGGATCGTCACCATACTCCCTACTACCTTTTTGTATATACAAGGTTCATCTACCATTTTGATGATGTCAAACTCTTTGACTACTCCATCAAAACAGATGTTCCAAGTCCGCGATGCCTGCTTTATCCTATAAAGCATCTTGCACACGTTTCCGCTGCTCCCACTGTCTACGAAGCCCTCTGGCTGTGTACTTATAGACATTCTCTTCTAAACATCATTTAGAAAAGCTGTCATGACACCCAACCACCAGATATCGTAGTCATGGTATGTAGCCGTAGCAAGTAGGATCTGGATGGACTCAAGCATAGCTACTTAGAAAAGGTTTCATCATCATCCATACCTGGTCAATGATGTAGACCTTTAACAAGTCTAGCTTTGAAAGTCTCAACTCTTCCATGTACACCAAGTAATCTTCTCAAGATATACTTGCTCCTGATGGGGATTTAACCCTTCAGATATAGAAACCAAAGTCCATACTTTGTTGGTGTAAAAGGATTCCATCTCAGATCACTAAGCATCCAGCCATTCTTACAGAGTCTTACTCCTGATGGCCAGCTCGAAACTAGTTGGGTCATCATCTCATGATGCAATCCTCGCTCCCACTGTCATAGAGAAACCGAAGTATCTCTCAGGTGGGTGAGGAACCCTACTAGATCGGCGGAGAGGCTGAGGTTCGTTGGAATCTACTGAATCCTTTGGTTCTACCAAATCATCTGCTGTTGTTTGTATAGCTGGAACCTTTCCAGTTCTACATAACAAACCTTGCCTCGAGCTTGTCCGGATTTTGCTTTCATACATAGGCCGGACAACTCCAAATCTTAACTAACTTAAGACATGGGTTCTTCCCATTCCATATCACATATGAAGCGGTAGGCAACTGATTTGATTAGAACCCTATTCAATAGGTATGCAGCTTCTCAAGTGCATAACACCCAAAAGGAAACAGGTAACTCAGTAGTACTCATCATAGAGCACACCTTATCATATAGGGTGTGATTGCCCCGCCCCAATATACCATCGTGCTATGGTGTGTACGGAGGAGTAATGCTGAGAGAGAATCTCATTCTCCTTTAAAATAATCCAGGAATTCCGTGCTCAAGTACTCTCCTCCTTGATCTCATCAAAGGACATAATACTTATACCCGTATCGGTTCTCTACTTCTAACTTATATTCTGTGAATATCTCAAAAGGTTCGGACTTGCGTTTCAACAGGAACATATGTCTGAATCTTGAGAGATTATCAGAGAATATAATGAAATATAAAGAACCGGTCTTGGCATGTGTAGACAGGGGACCTACATACATCAACATGTATCATCCCAAGAGTTTGCTAACTCTTTCTCTGTTTCCAGTAAACGGAGCTATGGTCATCTTATCTTTGTGACATGACTGGCGAGTTTCACAAGATGTAAATTCAAACTGATTTAAATATGCATTTTTATGTAACTCTTGCTAGTCGGGTCACATTGATCTGACCTAGTCTACAATGCCTCAAGAAGAATTCGTTCATTTCTGAACTCTTCCTCTTATGTGTGTTCCATATACTAAGAACTGTAGTTTGATTTAGAGCATCAATGCTTTTAGATAACGTGCCTGATACGATCAACTTTTGATATAGGAAATGTTCAAAACATTATCCAACAATACAAAATTTTATCATTTCTTTACTAATAAAGAGATAGATACGATTTTGTATATCAGGTTCGGTATCTAATAACATTCGTTCAGAATCAATGTATTTATAATACAGGGTGACAGTGACCAACAGACTTGGCTGCAACATTTGCCCCGTTTTCTGCCTCATGAAACTTATCACCCGTTCTCAGTTCTCTACCTATCTGTAGCCCTATGTAACAGATTACATATCTGGGATCCTGATCTGGTATCACATACCCAGGGCGTAAAGGATACTGAGAAACAGTTCTGTATAATGAACACACCCGAAGATGATGCATCAGCATGCACTCTCTTCGTTTGGGCGGCACGGGAATTCTGGTAATCCCCAATTTCCTGCTCTGTCTTATAACATTTATAAGTTGGAGCGGGACCAACGTTCCCCAGCTCAGTATAACAAGCGGGTTCGGTCAATATTCCGTATTATTATCTTGATTAAGGCGTGATATGGTCGCTACCAGGAGAGAGAGAGAAGAAAACACTCAGCGTGCGCTCTTGCAAGAATAGATTGGTTATTATTTTATCTAATCAGGATGGCTCCCACTGCTTTTTATCAAATCTTCCTTCAAACCCTAAAAGGAAAGACTAGCCGGGATTAATTACACACTACAAGTTCGCCAATCTTTCAGCCAGGCCAGTGTCGGTACTTTGAGGGAGGCCCCCCGTGCTTTCGCACGAACCTAATTAATGTAAACCTCCTTTTCCCAGAGGCGTAACCTCGTTAACACCTTTCTAGACACCTACTTGATCGGCTAATTGTAATGTATAAAACTCTCCCAGGAGTAACTCTTACTCGCAGCGGGTATCGGGATCCAACTATCTCATAGAAGGTATGCAATCTCATTGCAAATTTCAACACTTGAAATTCCCGATAATATTTTGCCCCTAGCTCGCTATGACCTTGACGCATGCCAAACAACCCATAGTCTGCTAGTCAAGTTCAACCCGTACATTTCTTGATTGAATCAAACCCACCCGCACGACCCTTGACGCATGCCAAACAACGCCGTACGAATACCCTAATCCAATCGCATCATATGCTGGCAGATAAGCACTAGTTAGCTACCGTACACTACGCCTTGACGCATGCCAAACAACCGCAGCACGAATACTAACTAATACTTATCTGAAATGACGGAGGGCTACGACAGGTTTTTCTGAAAACCTATTGCGTAATGAACTTGATATCGTTGTAGGATCGAATGAATTTTGAAATGGAGTGTTTTTGAGGCTTTTCTAGTTTTGCTAAAGGAGTCAGTCCCGGTGAAGGGATCGTCGGTCCTTTCCTCGTCGAATGAGGTGCGGGATATATCATATATATCGCTGTGCAAAGCAAAAACTCTTAAAAGCAATCAAAAGACAAACCGAGTGTGTAGCATCTGCCAGTTATTGCTAAAGGAGTCACTCCCGGTGAAGGGATCTCGGTCCTTTCCTCATCGAATAAGGTGCAGGATATATCACATATACCGCTGTGCAAAGCAAGAACTGTAGCTACCTGTTTTATTTTGAAATTCGATTCTACAACATCTTAGGTTTCTTATCTTTCATTAATCACATTAATGAAGTCCCATCATTTAAATACCTAAACATCACAGATAGATATGACGTACACTTATGCCATCCGCATTCGCCTCGATGTCCCCTCGTGCACCGTTAGGTTAGGTAACTAACGACAGAGCAGGGCAGGGCTAGCGCGGGTGTAAAACATAAGTAACGTCTATATAATATATCATATCTACTATATATTATATCCATCACAGAACATCTCATGATCACATCACAGATATCGCAGCAGAAGAATCATATGAAATATTGGATATACTAGGACGTCCGTGTTTTCAATACGAGCCAGTATAAAACACGGATTCCACGGTCGTGATGAATAGCCAAACCCACACCCCTAGACCCCTACGAGAGCGGCAAGTAACCCTACCAATTCTAGAGTTAGGAGACCCGGACTCGACTCCTCGAGTTGGTCTCCCACTGGACTCCAGAACCCGGTTACTTGTGCCCTCCTCCTTGGGTCTATCCTAGTGCGGAAAAGTAAATAATATACAAACGGTGACAACTTCCGCAACCTGGAAGCGCCCCAATAAAAGAATATTACATACAAGTTTTTACATGAATGAAAATGAAAAACACTCATCTCACATAAAAACCCCCGGCTATTCAAACACGACGATCCAATATAACATATCCAGCAACACATAACATCACATGTCATCAACGTAAGTAAATATGCGCATCCCAATTGTCGTTGACATATAGCAACGAAACCGGCGATATCACATATTACACTTACGGTCACAGAAAAGAAAGTGTAAAACTACAACAGTTGGAATCCGCAACCACCTCAGACATCGCATGCCTGATCAAATGAATTACTTAGACATCGCATGTCTAATAATTATAAACCCCGCATTTTAGTCTCATTATCGAAAACACTTTTCAATATCAAGTCGGGCAATTCAACAGGATTCCCGACATCATGATCGAATGCTCGTCGCAAACTTCAGTAGACGGCTGCACCCCCGATACCGCCGACGAAGTGCACCAAGGCGGAACACCGCTACCGGGAGCACCCGAACGGATGCTTTCGGCGACGGGGTTCTCCTACAGTCACTTGGTCGGGGCTATGGAGTGAGGCTGTCCATTAAGTTTACCCGGCGAGTATCCGCGTACGCTACGTGATTGCAACGGACTTTTGATCGCATCAAAATTCCGTGGCAACCGATCAAGTGAGACTAAAGTGCTACGTTTATAACATTCATTCAGTTATCACATAACATTTGTGAATTCCAATTGTTGTATCCCATTCCAGATAATTAGAAAATGTTAAACTTTCCGATTGAACATTCGAACACCCAAGTTTTCCCGATACAGATCAACACATGAAATAAGTCTAACAACATTCAGTTCGTGCCTCAGTACCAACGGTCCAGCCGTAGAAGGGTCAAGCCAACGCCTCACATGTGGCACGCCGTACTGCCCCAAACCCGAAGGTTCAAAGGGCAGTTCAAGACGGTCACATAATCGAGTTAAGGTTTGTTGTCTTCTAGAGGGACCATCGCGTTACTTGCACTACTTAGAACGTCGTTAAACTTCGGAAAAATCCAACACTTGGAAATTTCTCGACAGGGGAAAAATTGGGTATTTATATCCGGTCGAACTTTTTAACATATTCTAAAATTTATCCGGAAAGCCACAAAGACGAAATTTGATATCCCGATAGAAACACTGAATCCCCAAAACAACTGCAGAAAATTCAACTCTTGAAACAGTATTAAAAATTCCCAGAAAATCCATCATAAAATAATAAGAGTTACTGTGCAGATCTTGGAGGATGACGTCATCATTGTGCGGCGGAACCGCCGCAGAAGGTAGCCTTCTGCCGCGCTTCCGCCGCAATATTTACTGTTCATCCAAAAATATTTGCATGGTAATTCTTATTTTTCCCTGCTGAATTTTTTAGCAATTTTTAATATGGAAAAATCCACGTTTTACGAAATCGTCCAGAGAGCATATTTCCGGGTGGGTTTCGGGTTCGTTCGGGCTTCAAATTCTGTCTAGACTTCGCCTAAGGCTCTAGCTAGGCTCTGATACCACTGTAGGGTTCCTAGTCATCCTAATGAGGTCTCACAAGGTATCAACCATGCCAATTTCAAAAAATCTAGGTGCCAAGAAACCCGACTACGGATCGTTTGCTAGAAAACTAGGCGAATAAGAATCTAGTTAACACTTAACTATATGAAATACGGAAATACAACCTTTGTAGATCAGGTGCTCCACCTCCATAGCTCCGCAATGAAGTCGTCTCCGCTGTCCAAGAAGAATCCGGGCTCTAGCGTCGTCTTCGTCGGAGAATGGGCGGGCTAGGTCGTCAATGTCCAAGCCGAAGATGATCTACGTCGAGGCATCGATGAATCAAGCTCCACCTTCACCAAGTCATGAAACTTGTGAAGGAAGCACACTCTACTACTTGGCAAGAGGTAGAGGATGAAGAAATAGGAAGTGGGTAAACTTTAGAATTGGATTTCTCACTCATTTGCATCAATCACCATTGATGAGGTTTTCTTTCTTCAAGTGAAGAAGATGAGGAAGAAGAAGATAATGTTATGATATGTTAATCTTTTAAAAAGAATAAATAAAATCAACCTTATCATAACATAACTATGGTTATGTGTAGAGAGCAAATCATGGTTTAGTGGATGGTTAGGTTAAGCATGAGACAAAAATGGTTGCAAAGTCAAACATACATGAAGCTTCATGAAAACAACAAATAAAGCCTCCATTTCTTCTCATGCTAAATGTTTTCCTAAAAGAATAAATGTATATATAAATAAATAAGAAAAGAAAAACCCCAATTATCCACTTAACCATTGTTTAATTCTTTACACTTAACCAAAATTCATGTATCATCAAACATGATACAAAGAAGTGCACAAAATCATATCGCATATGCAATGCGCACACCCGAGTGAGAAAATCCATTTTAAAGTGAACCGATACTAGTTAATGCAAAGTAATATATCAAATATATAATAATGCATTAAATCATTAAATCAACACTTGATTCAATGATCCGGTCATGTCGCACACAACCGACTGGTATCATTAGTAACAACTTATCGAATCAACACTTGATCCGATAACCCGGCTATATCGCATATAACCGATCAATGTCACATCGCGAGAATCGAATACAGTATCACATACTGGTATTATTCTCGGTCCCGCACATATCTCATATGCGCTCCTATTTCGTTTCGCTTGAGCCAGGAAACCTCTGTGTAGGACTCTAAAGACTCGTCAATACGCCGGCAGCAGATGATGATCATATCAAGCATCCACAAGCCGCAAGCGGTCTACTAAACGTAACGGCCATCCGGGTATTGAGCGATCTGAAGATCGACGAGCAAGCCCGCTCACACTCCAGTGAATCCAACCAGTAACACTACCGTACAGTCCGGTCTGATCGTCTGATCTGTCGCATATCTCGCCTAGGGGTGGTAAACGTCAGACCCCAATAGCTCGATAAGTCGTGTCGATATGAGGTCTATAACAATTCGAGAAACTACTGGTAACACTTACCAGTAAATCTCAGCAACCCTGGCCAGGGATTTCCTGTTATAGCCAATCGAACACAGCGCAACATCAACCCCCTATACCGGGAGAGACGAATCCCCTCCTATCGCTCATTGCCTCCATGTGACTCGGGACTGTACCCAAAAACCACCATTTTGCATGCCCTCTTGGACGTGGTAAGATGGAAATCAAAGCACAGTGGGAACCACACAAGACTCTATGACGATCTCGGGTCAACAGACTACTCTGTACCAGTGTCACCAGAGAACTGCCATCTGACGTGAGGTATAATACCATCTGGGAGTTCTCGGCGAGTCCGTCCAGTGTACCCAGTCTCTACTGAGCACCCGTATATCATCTCTGATGTCAAACACCAATGGATATGGGATCATCCATCGCCCATCTGTATGGGTCGAGAAGGTACACGCTAGTCTACTCTGGTATATCGATGCCCCATCTCGATACACCCACGACTAGGGACTTTGAAGGATGTACTTATGGACTACCATGTCCCCACTAGTATGATCCGCATCATAGTCCAGGTAGTCAAGTACAGATCCTAAGGGCTTTACCAACATGTAACAGAGAGACAATCAACATACACGTTAAGGTAAAGGGTAACCAGATAGCATACTATCATGTCGAGCAAGAAAGTCCTCCCTATATATGTCCCAGCATCCACTACAATATACATCCTATGTACAGTAATGGCTTCTAGGGCATACATATAACTAACAATAGTTTGGGTTTTATAAAATTGGTGTATGGTTGTGTGTTATATTTAGGTTTTTTTTTTGTCATGTTAATACAAGATTAGTAGCTTGTGATAATGGTTAGTTTAAAAATTGTGTTAATTTGCTAATTTGCTTACTAGGTTTTTGAAATTGGTTAAATACTTGGGATTAAAAATGTGTTTAGGTTTTTCAAGACTTCATTAACTTTATTAAGTATGGTTTAATGCTTTAGATCATGCAAATCTAAGTTAGATTGTAGTTTCTGCATTTTTGCTTTGAAATTGTTAAATTTTAGGTATTTTGTAAACTAGAATATTAGGGGTTTTGGAATTTAATGAGATTAAATTCCGGGAATTGTTTATATGACTTATTTAAGATATTTAATAAATATATTGGCCGCTACATTCATTTAAACATCCTGTTTTGTACAAAAACGGCGAATTGTGCTTGCTAGATTTTCGGAAAAATGACTTTTTAAGTGAAATTGGGGTTTTTGTGAGTTTTAACCTAGTTTATATTAAAATTAGTGTTCGTGAATGTGCAAATGAGTGTGATTGGATTTTTCTCGATGGTTTGACGTTTGTACATCGACATCAAGGGTTGGTTTGACTATTCTTGCATGCGTAGGCGATAGGTTTGGACCTATGCGTGATACGCGTGCCGATTTGATTTTCGTATGCCGTTTCGATTTCGAATTTAGTTTTAATGCGATATAGTGCGTTATGATATGTAGGTACCCCCATGTGGACTTCGAGACGACAAGCAAGCGCGTAGCGACGTCGGCACCGGCTAGCGAGGACCAGGTGAGTAGATTTATATCTACGGGGAGAAGTCGTGTGGATGGCGTATAGCACCCCCGCAGTCCGTAGTGGTGTATACGGATGCGTATACACACCAACAATTATTATTTATTATTTGGGAATAATAACGATGCTTAGGATGGATATTGGTGTGTTGGATTATTTTAGCGTTGCGAACCCTAGGGTAGTGTTGCACTACACATACACACACATACATACTTGCATACATTCCTATTGATATGTGCTCATGGGATTCTTTATAGTTATGTGTTCACATGGGTATGGGACTATGTGTTCACATACGGATTGAGAATGATACTTGGGGTTGACCTGAGTCGATGAGATTTGATTGAGGCCGTAAGATCGGTGATATAGCAGGATTCGTATTTGAGATACGACATGACGTTGTAGCGGGTCCTTGACGTAGTGTTTCACACACGTCCATGCATACTTAGGCGGTATCAGTATGGTACTAGACGTAGATCAGTACCCCGATCATGATAATTTATAAAGAAGATACCAGGTGAATAGTATGATGAATGTGATATTGACCCGTACCCAGATTTGGGATGCCGTACGACGGATTTACGTACGAGCTATATTGATGACTGATCCGCACTCTTGACTTGGGATGCCTGATTATAGATATGGTATCGGCTATGATATTATTGAGGCGGGATCACCGACTATACATATACAGGTATGTATATGTATCGACTCAGATGATAGGCGGTTTCCTTACCTGTAGTTCAGCTCGTTAGCTTAGCCCTTTAGTTTAGTTTAGTTATTAGATTAGATTCGATTCTTACCTATTTCAAAAAAAAAACTAACGAATCGTGGGTATTTTAAAAGACAGCTCAAGGGATCCTACGGATATTTCAAAAGACGTATCTTTTCATAAGAACACCGTAGCCCCTATTTTCAAAACCCCATGATTCGTGTTATTTCAAAAGGCACCATTTGTAGGACTTATATTAGTTTAATACTGATTAGTTATCGTTGTGTCTAGTATTCTGCTTCCGCACATTATTGCTGTTCGCTCTGCCCCGCATACTTATTTTGCTGCATACTCCATTATTGATATCATGCTGTTAGGACACCAGCACCATTACCGATGATGCGTATGTACCACATACACTTACTTGCCGGCTCACACACATCTTCATCGGTAATTGCCATGTCACGTACACTTAGAAAATACTATTGCTTGGCTTAGCTTGTTAGTTAGTAGTTGATACGATATTAGTGTACCTGGGTTATATGCCAGTTTAGACATTGTAGTTATTATTTGTCACTTCATGCATACTGTTATTCCATTGTTCATGCCTAGTTATTAATCATACATTGCAACTTGGTTATTGATACCATATACATTCATTATCATTGACATATGCACTTGTGATGACTTCTTGAGATTTATGATATTTCTGGATTTCGGGGGAAAGCCGCAAAATTTCTAAACTTATTAACCTTTTAAAATATGTAAATTGCGGTTTTCTAGTGATGTAAGTGTCGTCCACCATGAGTTTGCTGTGGTTTTCGAGATCCGTGTCGAGGAGTGGAGGAACCGTCATGGGTACATGGTGGGCTCGGTATGGTACCCCGGGGCAAGATGAATGTGGTGTTGACGTTGAGCCTGGCAGGGGACAGATTACCTACCGGTGATATTACCCGACGCGTCGGATATCCGGAGGATACCGTCGTGGTCTTGAGATGGATGGTAGGGGCCGGTCTGGACTGACGGCGCCCTAGATATTGAGATTGAGACATTGATATTTCGAGACAGTGAGATTTATGTTTTGTGTCGATGCTAGACACTGTTGATACTGATTTCATTATGATACCTCAGTTTAAAAATACGAAGGAAATCTCACTAATTTATGAAAACAGTTTCTTCATTTACATGTATTCTGTTTTCATGCATTCATACCTCATTCATATGATATATTGCTATCTGAGGCATTGACACGGGCATATGAGTTTACACTCGGATTAGATATTTACCCTAGCCATTGTTATAGGCTGCATGTTATATGCATTTTTGAGGCTATATTATGATCATTGACCTAGGTTGCGTTATTTATGCGATTTCTGTGCGTAGATGTTTTTCTACTCACGAGTTGGCAACTCACCCCCGTTGTGCCACAGTTCTTACAGGTTTCGCCGTACAGGTTTCATTACGGCTTGCTGGCACTCTTTCCATTTCCGGGTGACTTGCTAGTAGGTGGGTTATTTGTATCTTACCCATCATTATATCTTGTATATCATTATTCTGTTGTATCTAGAAGTTCCATCAACCAAACATGTATTTTTGAGATAAAGACCAGTATTGTTTATTCTTTCGACCTTAGAGTCGCTCGTTATGTTTCTGGTGGTTTTGAGTTTCCTTTTGAGTTTTGATCCTCGCCGTTGGCGTTGTATATTATATTGCTTGTATGGTTGTGACCGTCGATTGACGAAGAGCTAGCTCCCGCTTGGGGATGCCTTTTTCTTGATTTCGTATACTATTCATGTTGTATCCCGTTTGGGGGCCTGTATTTACAAAGGAGACTCTGCCGAAATTTTCAGTAAATTTTTTATGTTTTTTTAAAAACCGCATAATTCGGCTTATGCTATTGAAACTAC
Source organism: Agapanthus africanus (assembly GCA_030015575.1). NCBI lineage: Eukaryota > Viridiplantae > Streptophyta > Magnoliopsida > Asparagales > Amaryllidaceae > Agapanthus > Agapanthus africanus. Next base: position 161,639,056 of record CM057343.1, read on the forward strand.
TTGCTTTAAGTTGGTTTTTCCTGCACTCTACTACTTTTCTTGGTTTGGATTTCTGGGTTTTCGGTTTACTTGGATTACGTACGTCTCGAGACGTTCGTAGTTTAAGTGTCGGTTATGTTCCGTACTTTCGGGTCGTGACAAAGTTGGTATCAGAGCGTTAGGTTTTAACCTTCGGAGCGTAGGATGACCCTTGGTTGATGGAATAGGTGACTAAAGTAGAGTGACGTACCGTTGGTATGTTCCGCGGCATATTTACGACACGCCACTCCACTTATGAAGCCTTAGGATGTACATTTCCTTGTTCAGTATTATATTCCTTCCTGATCTAGCCTCATCGGTACCAGTTTGGTTTTGCTGCTACGGTTACGGCAGGGAGAGCTACGGCTAGAGTTGCGGTCAGCACAAGCTCGTCACGAACGAGGACTGACCAGGGCGAAATTCCGGCGACACACGATTGCAGAGATGTATCTTTTTACTGTGTTTCCGCGCCATGAGTGTTTGGCGGATCGCCTTTATGAGGTTACTCGGAGGCGCTGATCGACACTAGAGAATTGAGCCAATGATAGAGGCCAGCCAGATTTTGATGACCGTTGGTGTGTTGCTTACTCCTGATGATTGAGGCACTGTTCAGCATGCAGACGAGCAAGCCAGTGGTTGCTGCGAGCAATGAGATATCGCCCCATATGTTGGAGCTATTGCGGGGCAAGTTGTACGAATAGATGATAGAAGGTCGCTAGTCACCCGATGATGAATGACTAAGACAGGTGGTTCGTTCGCTTACCCCGATGCGAGGTCATCAGATAGATTGCTTCCAGCTAGAGACGACTTCACGCAGAGACGTGAGGGTCGACAGAGACGATCAAATGTCGGAAACCTATTATTCCAAGTTTAAAGTAGTCGGAAAGACATGCAGGCAATTCTATGGTCCCTCTAGAAGAATGAAACCCTAACTCGACTTAATGACCGTGTGAAAGCCTTTGAACCTTCGGGTTTGCGGCAGTTCTACGACGCCATTAGTGAGGCTTGGGTTTGCCCTTCTACGGATGGACCACCGATGCTGTGGTATGTACTCGGTACTATTAAACTGTACCCAAGATGTTGAGCCCTTGGGGGGATTACGAGGTTTTGACAATCGATTGGATGGTTCGACTTAATTCGGATGCTAGGTGGTGAGACGCATTCTTGGGAGACTCCAGATACGAGGATAGTCGTTGGAGCTCAGTCCATGCAGCCGCGACGAGACGAGTCCAAAGCAGACGACGTTAGAAAAAAGTGGAGTAAGAGGTTCGCACCAGATCTAGATGAAATGATGTTCCACTCCGCCGACATCAGAGACGCGATGCGCATGCCGAGGCATGGTACTTGGACTTACCTTCCAGAAGGAGTTGCGATGAGTATGTAGTCGTTCCAGAGCAAGATGCAGATACAGGAAAGGACAATGACTTCCGGACAGTTGGCAGAGACGAGACATGGAAGAGACCGTGAGCAGGATTCCTTCCAGGACACTGCTGCAATGATACTTGCACCCAGGGTCAGATGTGTCACGTACATTCAGAGAGCCAGAGGCCGACGCCAGTGATATGCTGTCTTACGAGTGGTCACGATGATTGACCAAGAGATGACCAGAGAAGTGCCAGAACGGAATCGTCCCTGTTAGCACACCTGACAGGGCCGATGAGCCGACGGACCGAAAGATTGGTAATTCACAGTGAAGACCTTGACCCAGGAGTGGTCATGGTTACGCACATCAGCAGGACAGAGTTCATGATCATCGACGAGACGTCCCACTAGGGACCGTGACAGTTGGCCGAGATTCTTAGAGGATGCGCTTGAGCGGTACTGTTTCGCCATTATTGATTTCAATGTTTTGGGTGATTTATTCGTATGATTTGATTTTGATGATTGAAGATTTACGATCTTTGCACAGTGTTGCACTTGATATCGTTTTCGTGCTTTAGTTCACATGTTTGTGATTTTACGGTTTTAAACAGTTGAGTTGATTTTGTGCGTATGCACGCACGCGATTTGGTTCCTGCACTCTGTATAGTTTATATATGCTGGCAGTGCAGTGACATGTATTTTGTGCACTTGGATACACTGGATTTCGATTTCGAGGGTGATGCTCGACATTTGTTTTGTGCATTTTATGCACAGGATTGGATTTTTAGCGCCTGTTGGGCGCCTGTTACGAGATGCGATTTGGTGCACACCAGATGCACTAATTCGAGATTTTTCGTACATGTCAGATGCACCTGATTTTGCTGTTAGGCACACACGTTGCCTACGACAGATGTTTCGTGCACACCCGATACACTTAGATGTTGTTTCTGTGCGCATGTATGGCACATTCATGGATTTTGATTTCCGTGCGCACCAGACGCACGTAGCATTCATGTGCATATTTTGGGATTGATTTCGTATAGAGCAGTAGGTTTTTATGATATTGCTATGTGTTTTCGTACTGAGCAGGACTAGTCAGAGGACAGTACCTGAATATATTTTGCATGCATTGATAATTATTGAAGGGATTTCCAAAAAGCGAGCTATAGCCTCAGTATTTACCTACGTGTCTGATATGATACGAAATGTTTAAAACAAGGAGACCCTTCTAAATTGTTTCCAAAACGGCGGAACATACATTTCAAACAAAGGTATATATGTATATAGTTATTTCCTTATGATAGACGTCCGCCACTGTGCAGTGTTATATGCGTGCACAGCGACTTAAAGAGATTTGGCATGCATTTCCTTCAGATACTTAAATATATAGATTCGATATTTACATGTACAGTTTCGAGTTATATCATATTGGTTTTGCTTTGGATTTGGCATTGATGTCTTCCCCATGACTCTGATGATTGCTGGATGCTTGACGGAGTTGTGATTTGAGTTATATGCTCATTTTTAATACGCATGCGCTGCGCTACGATTTGTTTTATGTATTTACAATTTCGGAGCCCCGACGACTTGATGGTTTTGGTTTAGATGTTTTAGTATTTGGGGAGAGTTTTGATTTAAATTCGGGGACCGAATTTCTTTAAGGGGGGAAGATTGTAACGTTTTGAAAATCGTTTCGGTGAAATTTCGAAAAAACCGTAAAATAAGGGGGTTTTTTGTAAAAAGTCAAAATACAAATATCTTATTATAAAAATTAAATATACACATTCTAGCTATGTAATTGCTATTATTTGGTGTTTACTGAGTCGCTGGTGAAATTTCAAATTTTCTATAAAAAAAAATATTATTTTATTATTATTTTAAGCCGTTACTAATACATTTAATTAGGGAAAATTACAAATTGGAATGAGTTGAAACAAATTTTATGCATCATAAAACATTAAATAAAATTTTATCATGTGGTTTTTGGAACGAAATCATTTGCCAAAACGGTTTAGAAATTATTGAAGAAAAAAAGGCTTTTTTTAGCGTAAATGGATGTTTGGGGTATTGTATTTATCATTTTTCATCACCCCACATCCGTACCCACACCCACACACCCCCACTTACTCCTCCCTATGGCTGAATTCAGCAACCACCATATTTTTCCCCACTTGATTTTCAAAGGAAAAGATATGAAAGAAAAGAAAAGAAAATGGGTGAATTAGGTGGACTTTTGACCTTACCTTGACCTTGACTTTCCTTCCTTGTATTTTCTCTACCTCCCTCTCTCTCCTCACACCCCCAATCAGGCTGAGCCCCCCCTCCCAACAGCAGCAGCCCCCCCTAAAATCCCACTCTTTTCTTCATCAAAAAAATCCACAAATCACTTCAAAATCCATGCAAAATTCAAATCTAAATCCAAATCCGACTCCTACCCATTTTAGCTTAGCCCGTATAGCATGGATCCTTGTGAAAAGAGGGCATTTTGGGAGGCCATGGATGCTTGTGGATCTTCATATGTTTTGGGTATAATTCTAAACATTTTTGTTGCTTAATTTGTTACTAATTTCTTAAGCTAATTTAATTAAGTGTTAATTTGGATATGTGAGTTTAATTGCAAGTTTTGGAATTCAAGTTATGAAATTGAATGCAAGTTAGGGTTTTATAAAATTGGTGTATGGTTGTGTGTTATATTTAGGTTTTTTTTTGTCATGTTAATACAAGATTAGTAGCTTGTGATAATGGTTAGTTTAAAAATTGTGTTAATTTGCTAATTTGCTTACTAGGTTTTTGAAATTGGTTAAATACTTGGGATTAAAAATGTGTTTAGGTTTTTCATGACTTCATTAACTTTATTAAGTGTGGTTTAATGCTTTAGATCATGCAAATCTAAGTTAGATTGTAGTTTGTGCATTTTTGCTTTGAAATTGTTAAATTTTAGGTATTTTGTAAACTAGAATATTAGGGGTTTTGGAATTTAATGAGATTAAATTCCGGGAATTGTTTATATGACTTATTTAAGATATTTAATAAATATATTGGCCGCTACATTCATTTAAACATCCTGTTTTGTACAAAAACGGCGAATTGTGCTTGCTAGATTTTCGGAAAAATGACTTTTTAAGTGAAATTGGGGTTTTTGTGAGTTTTAACCTAGTTTATATTAAAATTAGTGTTCGTGAATGTGAAAATGAGTGTGATTGGATTTTTCTCGATGGTTTGACGTTTGTACATCGACATCGAGGGTTGGTTTGACTATTCTTGCATGCGTAGGCGATAGGTTTGGACCTATGCGTGATACGCGTGCCGATTTGATTTTCGTATGCCGTTTCGATTTCGAATTTAGTTTTAATGCGATATGGTGCGTTATGATATGTAGGTACCCCCATGTAGACTTCGAGACGACAAGCAAGCGCGTGGCGACGTCGGCACCGGCTAGCGAGGACCAGGTGAGTAGATTTATATCTATGGGGAGAAGTTGGGTGGATGGCGTATAGCACCCCCGCAGTCTGTGGTGGTGTATACGGATGCGTATACACACCAAAAATTATTATATATTATTTGGGAATAATAACGATGCTTAGGATGGATATTGGTGTGTTGGATTATTTTAGCGTTGCGAACCCTAGGGTAGTGTTGCACTACACATACACACATACACATACATACATACTTGCATACATTCCTATTGATATGTGCTCATGGGATTCTTTATAGTTATGTGTTCACATGGGTATGGGACTATGTGTTCACATAAGGATTGATAATGATACTTGGGGTTGAGCTGAGTCGATGAGATTTGATTGAGGCCGTAAGATCGGTGATATAGCAGGATTCGTATTTGAGATACGACATGACGTTGTAGCGGGTCCTTGACGTAGTGTTTCACACACGTCCATGCATACTTAGGCGGTATCAGTATGATACTAGACGTAGATCAGTACCCCGATCATGATAATTTATAAAGAGGATACCAGGTGAATAGTATGATGAATGTGATATTGACCCGTATCCAGATTTGGGATGCCGTACGACGGATTTACGTACGAGCTATATTGATGACTGATCCGCACTCTTGACATGGGATGCCTGATTATAGATATGGTATCGGCTATGATATTATTGAGGCGGGATCACCGACTATACATATACAGGTATGTATATGTATCGACTCAGATGATAGGCGGTTTCCTTACCTGTAGTTCAGCTCGTTAGCTTAGCCCTTTAGTTTAGTTTAGTTATTAGATTAGATTCGATTCTTACCTATTTCAAAAAAAAAACTAACGAATCGTGGGTATTTTAAAAGACAGCTCAAGGGATCCTGCGGATATTTCAAAAGACGTATCTTTTCATAAAAACACCGTAGCCCCTATTTTCAAAACCCCATGATTCGTGTTATTTCAAAAGGCACCATTTGTAGGACTTATATTAGTTTAATACTGATTAGTTATCGTTGTGTCTAGTATTCTGCTTCCGCACATTATTGCTGTTCGCTCTGCCCCGCATACTTATTTTGCTGCATACTCCATTATTGATATCATGCTGTTAGGACAACAGCATCATTACCGATGATGCGTATGTACCACATACACTTACTTGCCGGCTCACACACATCTTCATCGGTAATTTCCATGTCACGCACACATAGAAAATACTATTGCTTGGCTTAGATTGTTAGTTAGTAGTTGATACGATATTAGTGTACCTGGGTTATATGCCAGTTTAGACATTGTAGTTATTATTTGTCACTTCATGCATACTGTTATTCCATTGTTCATGCCTAGTTATTAATCATACATTGCAACTTGGTTATTGATACCATATACATTCATTATCATTGACATATGCACTTGTGATGACTTCTTGAGATTTATGATATTTCTGGATTTCGGGGGAAAGCCGCAAAATTTCTAAACTTATTAACCTTTTAAAATATGTAAATTGCGGTTTTCTAGTGATGTAAGTGTCGTCCACCATGAGTTTTCTGTGGTTTTCGAGATCCGTGTCGAGGAGTGGAGGAACCGTCATGGGTACATGGTGGGCCCGGTATGGTACCCCGGGGCAAGATGAATGTGGTGTTGACGTTGAGCCTGGCAGGGGACAGATTACCTACCGGTGATATTACCCGACGCGTCGGATATCCGGAGGATACCGTCGTGGTCATGAGATGGATGGTAGGGGCCGGTCTGGACTGACGGCGCCCTAGATATTGAGATTGAGACATTGATATTTCGAGACAGTGAGATTTATGTTTTGTGCCGATGCTAGACACTTTTGATACTGATTTCATTATGATACCTCAGTTTAAAAATACGAAGGAAATCTCACTAATTTATGAAAACAGTTTCTTCATTTACATGTATTCTGTTTTCATGCATTCATACCTCATTCATATGATATATTGCTATCTGAGGCACTGACACGGGCACGTGAGTTTACACTCGGATTAGATATTTACCCTAGCCATTGTTATAGGCTGCATGTTATATGCATTTTTGAGGCTATATTATGATCATTGACCTAGGTTGCGTTATTTATGCGATTTCTGTGCGTAGATGTTTTTCTACTCACGAGTTGGCAACTCACCCCCGTTGTGCCACAGTTCTTGCAGGTTTCGCCGTACAGGTTTCATTACGGCTTGCTGGCACTCTTTCCATTTCCGGATGACTTGCTAGTAGGTGGGTTATTTGTATCTTACCCATCATTATATCTTGTATATCATTATTCTGTTGTATCTAGAAGTTCCATCAACCAAACATGTATTTTTGAGATAGAGACCAGTGTTGTTTATTCTTTCGACCTTAGAGTCGCTCGTTATGTTTCTGGTGGTTTTGAGTTTCCTTTTGAGTTTTGATCCTCGCCGTTGGCGTTGTATATTATATTGCTTGTGTGGTTGTGACCGTCGATTGACGAAGAGCTAGCTCCCGCTTGGGGATGCCTTTTTCTTGATTTCGTATACTATTCATCTTGTATCCCGTTTGGGGGCCTGTATTTACAAAGGAGACTCTGCCGAAATTTTCAGTAAATTTTTGATGTTTTTTTAAAAACCGCATAATTCGGCTTATGCTATTGAAACTACTTGCTTTAAGTTGGTTTTTCCTGCACTCTACTACTTTTCTTGGTTTGGATTTCTGGATTTTCGGTTTACTTGGATTACGTACGCTTCGAGACGTTCGTAGTTTAAGTGCCGGTCATGTTCCGTACTTTCGGGTCGTGACACCACTGCAACCAGGCTATCCCCCACGACCGATCCGCAACATCACAGCACAATCACAGAACATCAACGTGAATGTCACGTTCGCAAATCCGTCTAACCGGGCTATAGCAGTTAAACAGGATTTACCGATCGAGTGACATTCATGGTCGCAGATATAATGTAAAAACTGTGAACTAATGTGTTTAAAATATCCGATCGATCAAAATTTCCCAAGTGGGCCCCAAGCATAACTGTAGCAGCTAAAGAAATTCTGGGCCCAAAAATGATATTCCAAAAACCCTAATTTCAACTCAGGAATCACTGCATGAAATTTGGTCCAGTGAGCTCACTTTTCTGCGGCGGAACCGCGGCCAAATGGGGGTTAAGGCCGCAGTTCCGCGGCTATACAGAGAGTTCAGCCGACCAAATTTCACCAGTATTCTCATGACATCATGCACATCTCTCTGCAACAACCTGAAAAATTTTTAGAGTCCAAAAAAATTTCGACAGAAACTGTGCAAATGAAATTACGGTTTTTGGGGATTTTTGTTCGATCGGAAATGTAAACACATTAGACCTAGCTAGACTAGGTTAATGGTGAGGCTCTGATACCACTGTAAGTGCACGGCGGCACCCCGGCCGTCAATCCCGAGGCCAAAATGCGGAAGCGGTGATTTATTTTAACTTTTGGAACCGGCACCACCGCGCACTATAAACCCGGATCTTGCCATTAATCTAGTCCTAGCTATCTAGAGAGGGGGTAGAGAGATATACCGAGTGATCCGTGTCCTCCGGTCTTTTCGTTGTCGTCCCGATCTCCCCGCGGAATCTCTGGTCTCCACCTCGTCGCCGGAAAGGCACCACGTCGCCGGCTTCTTTTACGGGCTCCCACCTCTATACCGAGGCAACTCAGGCACGAAGTTGGCAAGCCGACGTACCCAAGGTTTGCTGTAGAATGTATGTAGAACTCATGTCTCATTTGGGGTAGTGGAGGTTGCAATTTTGGTGGAGGGATGATACAAGCTAATGGAGATTGATCATGTGGGATTTTTACCAAAGCAAAAGCACAAAAACCCCACACATGAAATTGTGCAGCCCCCTCTCCATGCTTGGCCGGCCATGACCATGAGAATGAGAGGAGAGAGTGTGGTGAGTGTGTGAATCCAATGAATGAGTGAGCCAACTAAAAATCCAAGGGAGAGAGAGAAAAGGCTATCATGCAAAGAAATGATCACTAGGAAAGTCCAACACTCAAACAACAATCATCATCTCATCACAAAGTCAAGCCATGATGGATAAATCAAGTCAATGCATGGTGCACCCATCATGATGCAACAAAATGTAAAGAACACCCTCCACAAATGCTTATTTGCACAAATGCAAATAAGCCCTCCTCCACCAATCTTCGGTCAATGAAAGATACAAAGAAATATGGCCGAAACGGAAAGCAAACTGGCAACTCCAGAAAACTAATCCCGTAATAAATTACAGGAAAACCCCGCTACTGTGTATACACACCCGCATCTGTATTCCGACCGAATACAAATGCAATGAGACAAAATCTACACTGTACTATACTATGATCCGGCTTAAACCAAAGCCCGGTAGTATTATCCGTCCGATCTTGATCCGTGCAATACCGCACGTATCTGATCGAACCCTACCATATCTCCATACGGCCTCTACAGCGTTTCGCCCGAAAACTTGAGCAACTGAATGTGGGGGACTCTAAAGACTCGTCAATACTATGGCTGTGGATTTAACCACTAGCACGTCAGAGGTATTAGCCATACGTGACGGGCTACCAGCTATTGACCAAAAGAGACGTCGATGAGCGAACTCATCCTGACATCCTACTGAGCCTGTCAGTGACAATATCCGTACAGTCCGGTCGGTTCGTATATGAGCATCGCATGGCGGGCCTAGGGGGTTGGTAAAAGTCAGACCCCCAAAAGCGGTACAAGTCGTGTCAGAGAGTAATCCAGAACACTCTGAGATACTACTGGAATACCTACCAGCAAATCTCCTGCCTTGGCCAAGGACTTTTCATGTACTGGCTCTCCTAGACACAGCGCGACCTCACCCCCAATACCGGGAGAGACGAACCCCCGAAAATCCGCTCACTGCCTCCATGTGGCTCGGGACTGTACCCAACTAAAACCTGTTTGCACGTCTCCTTTGAGCGTGGTAGGGTAGTAATCAAAGTACAGTGGGAACTCACACGAAACAAATGACGATCCTCAGGTCGATGAACTAACCTGTACACATGTCACCAGGGAACTGCTATCTGACGTCAGGTATAAGACCAACTAGCATGTTCCCGGCGAATCCTGTCCGGTGTACTCATAACCCAATGAGCACCTGTATACATCTTAGGTGAACCAACTGACACTAGTGGCTTGTGAGACCGGCCACCGCCCCTCGTCGGGGTCTCGACTGTATACACTAGTCTACTCTGGAGTATCGATGCCCTGTCTCGAAACTCCCACGACTAGGGACCTTTTAAGGATGTGCTTATAGACTACCAGCTCTCACGTATATGATCGCCCTCATACTGCTGGCAGTCAAGCAAGAATCCTAGGGGCTCTACCAACGTGTAATAATGACCTGTCAGGTCACCTAAAGCAGTACACGATGATAAAGATAAACCAGATAGCATACTATCATCTCGAGTAAGACTGTCCTACCGGCATAGGTCCTCCCTCAATCATTGAAATCACGTGCCTGTGATCCAATAATTGACTCTGAGGGCACTATATCCAACAATATGTACATTTGATATTGCGGGGCAAGCGTCCGACATGTGGACTGCCGTCACTACCTGTTTGTATATTATTCTTTTAGGGCACGACCGGGCTGAGGTCGATATACCGTTGTATATTTTACTTTCTGTACTAGGATTACCCCACAGAGGGGTGCACGGATAGCCGGGTTCTAGAGGGCAACGAGCCCGCATCTCATGGCATTGAGACGGAGGGGGCTTCACTCTAGAATTGGCGGGCTATTCGCCGCACTCGTAGGGGGTACAGGTTGACCCAAGGAGGGGTGCTCAAGTTACCGGATTCCGTGAAGTGCTGGGTGGTCCATTCACATTGTTGAAGGGGGCTGCCTTGCTTCAGGTTTTGGCGGGTAACTTGCCGCGCCCGTAGGGATCTAGGATTTCATTGCACAGGCTATCCACACGACCAGGGGAACGTCGGGTTTCAGTAGCGGCTCTATGAAACCCGGGGATCCCAGATATCTGTATTGTTCTGTGATGCTTATTACATTTCTATGATGTTGCATTTTATCACGCCTTGAGCGAATATTATATATTGATATATATACTACTAGATGTTGTATATGTTTTGCATCCGCGCTAGTCCAGTCCCCGCTCTGTCGTTAGTTAAGTAACCTAACGGGTGATTACGGGACCCAGTGGCGAATGCGAATGGCATATACGTACATCATTATTTTCGTTCTTTATTGGTGTGATCAATTAATGGGACTGCATTTATTCGGATCAATGCAGGCTAAACAAACCTATTCTGATGTTGTTGGAACAACTTTTCAAAAAGCTATTATTGCCAGGACGTTCACTTTTATTTTGCACAGTGGTATTCGGTGATGAATATCCAGCACCTCAGTCGACGAGGCAAGGGCCGAGATCCCTTCACCGGGAGTGACCCTTTGGACAAAAGTTTGCGTCAGGATAATAACTTCACTATAGCCGATTGCCTTTTGCTTTGCATCATGGTATTCAGATGGAATATCCTGCACCTCATTCTACGGGGAAAGAGCCGAGATCCCTTTACCGGGAGTGACCTCTTTAGAAAAGGTTTTCGCCACTATATATTTATAAAAAGCTATGCAGTTCCTTCAACGATATCAAGTTCATTACGTTAAAGGTTTTTCGCCAAAAACCAACCGTAGCCCTCCGTCATTTCTTACGGGTATTATTTAGTATTCGTGGTGCATTTGTTGACCTAGTCAAGATACAATGTTCGGTAGCTAAGTGGTACTTGTTTGTTGCATAAGTGGGATTGGTTAGGACAATCGTGCGGCTTTGTTGACCTAGTCAAGGGCACGTACGGGTGGGTTTAATGCAATCCAGAATAATGACGGGATGAACTTTACTGGCGGTTTATGGTTTGTTGACCTAGTCAAGGTCATAAGCCGCTTGGGGTAAAAATCATATCGGGAGTTTCTAAAGAAACTGAAACTTACCAGATATGCGCATACCTTCTGGAGTGTGATAACGTGAGTGGATTCCATCACGTTATCATGCAATGATAGTTGGATCCCGATTCCCACTGATGAGTTGGTTTACTCTTCGGGTGATCCCGACTAATTCTTCTTTCAGGTTTGAAGGAGAATTTGACGTTACAGTGGGAGGTTTCCTGATTAGATAAAGTGATAACCATTCTGATCTAGGTTAGAGTGCACGCTGAGTGTTTCTTTTCTCTCTCTCTTTGGCAGCGACCATGACCTGACCCTTGACTATGACTCAGTGACCAAGTTAACCGAACCTTCTTAAAACACTGACTTTTGGATTGTCAGAGTTGCATACCTCATTGCCACTCCTACTTTTACCCTTTTCTCCAGGACACCCCGTATTACTACGAATGTCCACTTCCATTGGATAAAACCATCGTATGGTTATATACGAACTCGAAGGAACTTGTTCCAGATTCGAGGATGGTTTCTGGTTCTAGAGAAAAACGAATAGGACTATTCAGTTGTCTTTTCCTTTTACCATCTCTCAGGTTGCGAGTGCCCCTTAGATTAGGGGATAGTACACCTATTATGTAAATTGGATAGTCTTTTACCAAACCATAGGCAGGTGTCGAACGGTAGGGAATGAAGAAAGCCAATTAGCCTAGGTGTGGTGTACAGAAGGTATTAATTTAAGACAAATAAAGGGATTAGAAGGAGGGCAAAGTAAATTGCGACTGCTATTCACGACCAAACCAAGTATTTCATTACCACTCCCACTTCACCTTTGTATTTCTCCAGAACACTCCGTATCACTACGATGATCCACAGTTTATTGGATATTCCATCGTATGGTTATATACGAACTCGAAAGGAACTTGTTCCAGTTCGGGGATGGATTCTGGTTCAGGAGAAATAGGAATAAGGTTTATTCGGTTGTCTTTTATCTTTACCTTCTCTCGGGTTGCGAGTGCTCCTAGGATTAGGACAGTACATCCATTATGCTTATTGGATAGTCTTCTTCCAAACCATAGACTGGTGCCGAAAGGTAGGGAAGGAAGAAAACCATTTAGCCTAAGAGGGTGTACAGAAGGTAATGACTAAAGACATATGAAGGGATGTGGAGAGATGGCATAGAAATATACGGTTACAGTTGTGAATCTGATAATGGAAGAGGCATTACTAGGAATACCAGGATACCCCATCGAAACATTTCAATGTTTCAGTTTCACTGTGTATTGTTAAAAGAAAACTGATTTCCCAATTAGTCCTTACTTCACGGTATGTATTTACCAGGTATGATTCTCACATCTGTATGGTTTTACAGATGATGAGTGAGAGTAAGTTATTGGGAATAGGGTGATTGTCCTCATTATATCGGAATTCGTTGTAATTGGTGATATTTGAGGAAACCACCCGGGTTGTTTGCCAGACGGCAAATATTTGGTTTTGAATATCCGCTGTTATGCACCAATTTCAAATTGATATATCTCTACGTCTATTTTTATAGAGTGAGATATACCGTTTTGAAATTATGTCTATGACATTTACCTATATCAGTGGATGGTTAGGTAAGGAGCATTAAACAGCGGTGTAATTCTTCTTAACCATAGGTACAGTTTTAAACCTACAACACACAGGGAATGAGTTATTAGACTCAAGCGACTTATACAGAGTATTGTATGTTGTCCTGCATCCATGAGGATAGAGGGGTTGGTTCTCTTATTATATTCGGTTTACTTATGACTTCTCTAGTTTTTAGACAGGTGTTTCGTAGAAACACAGGGTCCAAGTTTTGAGAAGTTATAGGTATGTGGATAAAGTAGAGAACCAGGTGTTGCAAGTATCGGGATTCTTCAGGGTGATCGAAGATGTAGATACTTGTGTATGGTATTCAGTTGATAGTAATGATTAAGAGAACTTGCTTCTCTTTCAGGTTACTCATAATTGGAAGCATTCCTAAGTTGAGTAACGCTGATCGGCCTCTTTCCATTTAGTTGACATGCACTGGAGACAGCTGCATGATTTAAATCTGGTTCAATTAAATCAGTGCCTCTGTTTCTGTATTGGATATAGAACAGTTCATATCTTGACATTGTTAAGGTACGGGGAGTTGTCCGGCTTATGCTTAAAACCAGACTCTGGATAACTCAAGGCACGTTTCTGTAATGGCTGTTTGTGGGTTGACCCAGGCTATGACGAGGGTTGACTTTCTACCATCTGGAAGATCAATAGTGATATTGTTCTTGACTCGCCACAGTTTTAAGTAAAATGGATTTTTTTTTTCAGAAAACAGAAGTGGGAGTATGGTAGAACTGGAAGTGATTCCAGAACCGCAGACGATTACTGAAAATTTAATAAGAACCTAAAGATTCAATTCGGTTTGACATTCTATTGGCCACTCCGCAAAAATGGTGGGTAACCTCAGGCACTGAGAGGTACTTAGGTATGCTCAAAGACGGTGACAGGGAGGTTCTTGTTTACCCTGACTTGACACTACTGTTGTTCCAGACTATGAGATCCGGCGGGAAGATGAATATAGCGTCGTTCTGAACTGGCTTTAGAAGTGCACGTGTATATGATTCTGCCAGAGGGTTTTCGTAGTCAGTGGGAGCAACGGAAGCATTGGTGGACAAGTGGCTTATGTCTATTTATAGACTAAAGCAGATATAGCGGAGATAGATCATCTATTTCTTATGTGACAGTCATAGGTTTAACTTCATCAGAATAGGGGATGGATCTGTTAAGAAGGTAGTAGGGTGTGATGTCCTGGTATTTGGATGACATACACAGAGTAGGAAGTGAAATTCCTATACTACGGTCGGTTATACTTTGGTTGTCACACAGTGGTTTCTCCACATAGGACTTATATCAGACATTCTGGTTACTAAATCTATGGTTTTAGATCTAGATTTGGGTAGTTTCCTAATCAAGGTACTTAGACAGCATTCTAAAGGTGTTTTAGAATGGACGACTCCAGGCACGGTAGTGTACCTGCAGGTGATGGAGTCACCCTCTCTAAAGGTGTCTTATAGACTAAAGGGGAGAGGGATGTGCATGATCGGCAGATCAGTTTCTTAGGCAATTGAGTTGATCATGAGATGTCAAGTTCCACACCAGATGTTATTTTTGCACTAGATGCAATAAGTTGATCCAATCCTGGAGAAACATTCGGAAGCAGTTTTAGAACATAAGTGGATGTTCTAGGGATATGATAACAACAACCTCTTTTAGGAGACAGTTATCATTTCAGGCTTCCAAGGTGACCTGGATGACAGAATGACTGTCAGAGTTATAGTTTTCCCTCTGACGAGGGGAAGTATTTTGGATAGATGGTCCAAGCGGATACTGAGGGAGGCATGGCGCAGGATACTGATTGGTTTCAGTTGACGATAAAGTCTAAGAAGTTTCGATTTGGATCTCATTTATGAACTAGGTCCCATCAGATATCCAGACATATTCTAAGACAGGTATTGCTCATTTCGGGAGATGGTTTTCTTCGCGAGCTTAAGATTAAGAGAAACGTAGAAAGAAACATTAGAGCGGATCCACTCACTGAGGCTATTCCTCGAACGCATTAGTTTCGCAAGCGGGTTTTGTGAGACTGATTAGTAGAGGAGTTGGGTGTTCGGTATCACACGGGTTGTGAGTAAGCGACATCGCAATAATTAGCCTTGAGTGCAAGTGGAAGATTGTTGGAGATAGTGCCCTCAGAGTCAATTATTGGATCACAGGCACGTGATTGCAATGATTGAGGGAGGACCTATACTGGTAGGACAGTCTTACTCAAGATGATAGTATGCTATCTGGTTTATCTTTATCATTGTGTACAGCTTTAGGTGACCTTACAGGTCACTATTGCGCGTTGATAGAGCCCTTAGGATTCTTGCTTGACGGCCAACAGTATGATGGCGATCATATATGTGGGAGCTGGGGTCTATAAGCACATCCTTAAAAGGTCCCTAGTCGTGGGAGTTTTCAAAGCAGGGCATCGATACTCCAGAGTAGACTAGTGTATACAGTCGAGACCCCGACGAGGGGCAGTGGCCGGTCTCACAAGACACTGGTGTCAGTTGGTTCACCTAAGATGTATACAGGTGCTTATTGGGTTACGAGTACACCGGACACGACTCGCCGGGAACATGCTAGTTGGTCTTATACCTGACGTCAGATAGCAGTTCCCTGGTGACATGTGTACAGGTTAGTTCATCGACCTGAGATCGTCATTTGTCTCGTGTGAGTTCCTACTGTACTTTGATTACTACCCTACCATGCTCAAAGGAGTCGTACAAACGGGTTTTAGTTGGGTACAGTCCCGAGCCACATGGAGGCAGTGAGCGGATCTTCAGGGATTCGTCTCTCCCGGTATTGGGGGTGAGGTCGCGCTCTGTCTAGGAGAGCTATTACACGAAATCCTTGGCCAAGGCAGGAGACTTACTGGTAGGTATTCCAGTAGTATCTCAGGGCGTTCTGGGCTACACTCCGACATGACTTGTACCGCTTTTGGGGGTCTAACTTTTACCAACCCCCTAGGTCCGCCATGCGATGGTCATAGACGAACGGACTGGACTGTACGGATATTGTCACTGACAGGCTCAGTAGGGTGTCAGGATGAGTTCGCTCATCGACGTCCCTTTTGGTCAATACCCGGTAGCCTGTTACGTATGGCTAATACCTCTGACGTGCTTGTAGTTAAATACACAGCCAAAGTGTTGACGAGTCTTTAGAGTCCCCCACAGACCGTTTCTCAAGTTTCGGGTGAAACGTTGTAGAGGCCGTATGGAGATATGGCAGGGTCCGATCATGTACGTGCGGTATTGCACGGATCATGATCGGACGGATAATACTGGCGGGCTTTGGTTTAAGACGGATTCTAGTATTGTACAGTGTAGATTTTGTCTCATTGCATTTGTATTCGGTCGGAATACAAATGCGGGTATGTATATACAGTCGCGGGGTTTTCCTGTAATTTATTACGGGATCGTCTTTCTGAAGTTGCCAGTTTGCTTTCCGGTTTTGGCCATTTTCCTTTATTTCTTTCTTTGGCTGAATTTTGGTGGAAGGGGTTATTTGCAATTGTGCATTTCATAAAGGAGAAGCCTTTTTTTTGTGATGATAGCTTCATGATGGTTCCACCATCTTTTGACTTCCTTGGTTAATCATTGCTTGACTTTTGAGATGAGTGATGGATGGTGGTGTGATGATTATTCCTCATGATGATCACTCATTTCTTTTTGCATTATTTTCTCCTTTGGCTCACACCAACTTGGGTGTGCTCACACCCTCCTCTTTCTTTCATGAGAGGCCGACCACATTCTTGTGTGGAGGGGAGAGATTCATTTTTGGTGTGAGAAATATTTTGGCATCTCATTTTTCATTCATGCTAAAAAGAGAGTCCTACTTCAAAGTTCAATTCCACCTTCACTTCCTCATGGCAACTTCAACCCCAATAGAGACAAATGGATTCTACACTTTGCCAACAGCATCCTTAGGCACGTCGACTCGCCAACTTCGTGCTCGAGTTGCCTCGGTCCAGAGGTGGGAGCCCGTAAAAGAACCCGGCGATGTGGTGCCCTTCCGACAAGGAGATGAAGATCGGAGATTCCGCGGGGAGATCGGGATGACAACGAGAAGACCGAAGGACACGGATCGCTCGATATATATCTCTGCCCCTTCTCTAGTTAGCTAGGAGTAGGTTAATGGCCCGATCCGGGTTTTAAAGTCCGTGGTAGCGCCGGTTCTAGTTTATAGAAAAGTTTTGTATTCCGCATTTTGGCCTCGGAAAGACGGCCGGGGCGCTGCCGTGGTCCTACACAATATTCAGTAGTGATCCTCGCAATTTCAGGCTCGGACTGGCTAGTGATGGCTTCTGCCCATTCAACTAAATGGCTAGAAGCCACAACACGTGGCCCGTTGTAATGATAGTTTATAATCTGTCATCTTGGTTGACTATGGACTAATCATACTTTATGATGCCTCTTCTTATCGACGGACCAAACTCACCGGGAAACAATATCGACGTCTATCTCTGACCTCTGATCGAGAATTTAAAATCTCTATTCATCGATGGTGCAGAGACTTTCGATGCAAACACAAATACAACCTTCATACCGCGTGTGGCTTTAATGTGGACAATTAATGACTTTCCTGCGTATGGAATGCTATCAGGTTGGTCCGTACATGGTCAAAAAGCATATCCTTATTGCCATCAACATACAACATCGAAATTCTTCAATTTTAGCAGGAAGGTTTGTTATTGCGGCTATCGACGTTTCCTGCCTCTAGACCACCCCTACAGGTTAGACGTTATTCACTTTGATGGTCATCAGGAGCTTCTTGGACCTCCAGCCCCATTGTCCAGATAGGACGTGACTGCTCAGTGGGATGGTTACGATAATGTGACCTTCAGGATGGATCCGACAAAACAAGTCAAACCACCATTCTGGAACAAGTTAAGCATTTTCTTCGAGCTTCCGTATTGGTCAACAAATGTAAGTCGGTGTACAACACCCCACGACTTGCGGGGAGGCGGAATAATGAAAAACGATCTCGTTTAAAGCGTAAGCATCGACTAACCGAGAATATTTGCATAAACAATAACTAACAACAAACATAGGAGTTAACAACTACTATGAAAAGTAATTATACCTAAAGATCTGAGTCCTTCGTCTTGTCGTTCTCCACGTCCTCTCCAGCCTTCTCTAAGTAATAGAAGATCCACCCGAGAGCTTTACTACAAGCTTCACCTCAAACTAGAGGTAACTAGGTTTCTTAAATCGCTAATCTAAGCAACCTAGGTGATATAGAGAATGGTTAAGGATTAAGTAGTCTAATCTAATCGTTGTACTCAACACATGAGAGGGGAGGATTAGGGTTTGAAGAGAGAGAGCTTGAGGAGAGAGAAAGTGAGCAAAAGAATGGAATGAGATAATGAACTCTCATAATATATATGAAGCATAAACAAAATCAAGATAAATCAAATAAATGATTTAACAACCATGCTCCATAAATATCTAATGGGTGATTCATCTCCATGAGTCATTAAGCATTTATGATGCATTAATGACATGGATGAATCACTCAAATGAGTCACTAATCTCATTTAATGCATATGCCACCTTAACCCCCAAGTCACCATCTTCTAGAAGCTTCTCGCGCAATTACGAGAACGCCCCTCCTATCAGTGAAAACACGGAAAAACTTTAGACTGTATAAATCCAATAACCGGATACTAGAAACTGGCTTAAACTAAAGCCGACTAGTAAAAACTGTCCGGATGTCCTACGTGCGTAAACACACGTATGCGTCCGAACCCTTGTCGTAAAACCATACGAGCTCTATATCGTTTCTCCTGGAGTAGGGAAACTCTCTGTGTGGGACTCTAGAGACTCGACTACTACGCTGGCAGTGGGTTTAACCACAGACCGCAAGCGGCACTAGCTATACGTAACGGTCCCCGGGTAGATGTCGATAAGAAGGCCGATGAGGAAACCCATCCGAACTCCTACTGAGCCTGCAGTGACAATCTCCGTACAGTCCGGTCCGTTCGTCTAAGACTATCGCATATCGGGCCTAGGGGGCGGCAAGCGTCAGTCCTCTAATAGCGGTATAAGTCGTGTCGGAGCGTAGCCTATTACACCCTGAGAAACTACTGGAACCTACCAGCAAATCTCGCTTGCCCTGGCCAGGGACTTTGCGTAATGGCTCTCTGACACAGCGCGATATCAACCCCCAATACCGGGAGAGACGAATTCTGTCTAACCGCCACTGCCTCCAAGTGCTCGGGACTGCACCTAACTGCTACCTGTTTGCACGACTCCTTTGAGTCGTGGTAGGGTAGCAATCTAAGAACAGTAGGACACACTCGAGGAGAAGTAGCAGTGTCAAGTCTGCGGACTATGTTGTACTCATGTCACCTGGGAACTGTTAACTGACGACTGGTATAAAACCAACCAACAGTTCCCTGTGAGTCCTGTCCGGTGTACCCGTAACCTAACGAGCACCTGCATACTATCTCCAGTACGACGTACTGACGGCTGTGGGACAGACCATCTCCCCAACTGGGATGAGAAGCGTACACACTAGTCTACTCCGGAGTATCGATGCCCTGTCTCGATAATCCTACGACTAGGGACCTGAATAAAGATGTGCTTGTAGATTACCCAACCCCTACTAGTGTGACTGCCATCACAACGCTGGTAGTCAAGTGTTCAGACCATAATATTGCATTTTTCATTTCCCTATTCTTATCCGTTTTATAAATAAACAGGTACTCTTGACGCACTTTTGTTGCATGTTACAGGATACAGGCTCTTGGAGCAAATACAGTGAAAAAGACGAAAGCTGACACAGAAAAGGGACTTTTGACAAACAAGTAGACGGATCCTAGTCAAGCCTAGTCGAAGAACATTGCAAGGTCCAAAATGTCAAGTGAACGGTCAAAAGATCCTTACAAGTCTTCACTGGAGATCTGGAGAAGACCCAGAAGTCCAAACAGAGAAAGAAGTGTAAAAAGAGAAAGCCCAAGAAGCCAAGGAAAAAGCCCATAAATCACAAAGCCTAACTCCATAGTTTGGCCGCGGAACAGCGGCCAAACCAAGCCTGGCGCCGCGGTTCCGCGGCCATATAGAGCGCACGTCGGTGCATATTTTCTGAGCTGTTGCGTCGGTGCAGATGTTAGGATTTTTCGAGGGCAAATCTGTAATTGCACATCTACGAGACTCTGAAACCCTAATTCTCCTGTTTGCTTATAAATTGTAATTTTAGATCTGTAAAAAGTATGCCTCTTTTCAATCAATAAATTTCAGAATTTCTGAGAGATAAATTCAGATCTGTTCTTCTTGTTTGGAGGGAGCCGTCAACTTAGGAAGGTATGTTATTTCTGTTTCTTTTAATTAAAATGTTTTCTCATCCCCTAATGAGCGAGTAATCTCCTCGCTTGTTAGGGTTAGCCTTATGGAAAGGGTTGAGAGATGAGATCTCTCACCCCTTTCAATGCTACTTTCACCTAATGAATTAGAACTCCACGCATACGAGCACAACCGCTCCCTGCGGCATCCTACCCATCGAGGTAACGATGAACCGTAGTATAAAGGGCCGGTTGCGCGCGTTTTCTGCGGGGGTTAGGGTAATTATCAACAAAGGAAGGATACAAATCTAGAGGAAGAAATATCTTCCCAAAAGATTTGGATCCACTTTATTAATAATTATCTTAACATCGAATAGATCTAAAATGAAGGCATTGAAAGCGGTGAAGAAAACGTTAATCTCCAAAACATCCCCTAAGCCTAACCCTAGCAAGACTCTTAATTAGATTAATTAGATCAGTTTTTATAGATTCTTATAAACCAACCAAAACGACATTTTGAATCAACTCGTTAAAACGCATAAAAGAAATTTACCCGTCTCTGTGGATCGACCCGTACTCACCGGCTAGCTGCGAAGCAACGCCGTTTCTGATTGCGGTAAACTTAATATTTTTGGAATAATCAAATGGCGCCGTTGCCGGGGATGGCGAAATTTTTCTTTTTGTGAATTTTCGGGTTGATATAAATTTAAAAAAAAAATTATAAAAATCTGAAAATATAAAAAAATACAAAAAATTCTCAACTTTGATCTGTTTGAAGGGTGTATCATTTGAATCTTGCAGGAACAGCAAAGCATCGCGGATCTGGAGTTTTACAGAAGGTCAAAACAGAAAAAGGAGCATAAGAACAGAGAGGGATTGCAAGCACAGAGCAGCACATTTTTTTCCAGATCCTGATCTGCTCAAGACACCGCGGTTCCGCCGCAATTTACCCCTAAATACTGTGGATCCGCGGCTTACTGTTGGCTTCTCTGCATCAAAATTTTAGGGTTTGCTCTCTTTTCTCCCCTCTGCAACCTCCATATCTCCAATGTAAAAATTTTCTGCAGGAATTCTTTGCGTAAAGTCTTTTTCCCCCTTCTAAATAACAGATTTTCTGCAGGTTTCTTTGCGCCGCGCTAAAAATTGATTGCAAGTGAAATTTTATTGTTTTGCATAATTTAACCGGACTCTAAGGGGCTAATTGACCAAACTCAGATTGGGTGGGGATTTCATCACCCTTCCCAGGACCCCAGAAAACACCTAAAGCATTTTGCATCGACCACAATTAATTAAAAAAGACTAGACTCAGACCTAAGGACATCGAGCTCAATAGGAAAATGACTAGTATAGGCATCGGCCGTTTATCCTAACCGACATTGCGGTGTCTAGGCTAGTGGTTATTAATTAGGCCCACTGTAGTGGTGGTTCCTTCCCACTTACCTGGACGTATTTTTCCGTGAAGAGGCGGTTTGAGGTCCTATTTCTAGCCCTAGTTAGGAGCTGTCTAGCCGACCTAGGCGACCCTAGATCTAGGCCTGATTGTGCATGTGTGGTTGATACATTTGTGTCACGAGTCCCATTTCAAAAACCTATTTGCAAAACTCTCACATAAATAAAAAAATAAAAAAAAGGGGAAAAATCTTTTCAAAACGTGCAACTTGTCGCTAAAGGAACTTGCACCTCACTTCCACCATTTCTCCTTCATTGACATTATCTTACCCCCGCTTTCTGTTTTTCTATTTTTCTGACTACACTACTCCTTTAGTGTATGTCACTTTGGACTAGGGATACTAACGCCCGATTAGTCCGTGTTTCGTTGGTACCGACCGACGAACCCGTCGTCGATATTCCGTCCGTATCCTTACCTCCACCTTCAAATTCTTCTTTCGAAGGTATGTCGGGATTCAACCCCAACGATACCCTACCGACGGGAATGATTCCACCTCCGCCAGGTGCGAATAACCCGAATCTACCGCCTGTTGTAGCGCCCGCACGAGTTGCGCTCCAGGATCTCTTCTACCCCGTCCGCACGTCTTTACCTACATGTCTTTCACCCCCACTGGCAAATGGGGATAATTTTGAAATAAAACCACATTTCATAAATATGCTGCCAAAATTTCATGGTTTGGAATCTGAAGATGCATATATTTTTATTAATAAATTCCAAAACGGTTGTGCCATGATGAAAACTACCCAATTAAGTGATGACGCTATAAGGCTAAGGGTCATTCCTTTTACCTTATGTGACCTAACCGAGAAGTGGCTATATAGCACCGCATCATATTCCATTAGAAATTGGGATGAGTTTGTGAGAGCTTTTCTGAAAAAGTTCTATCCTCATCACAAAACTGCTAGAATCCGCAACGAGATTATACAATTTTCACAGTTTCCTTCCGAACCATTTTGGAAGTGCTTCGAGAGATTTAAAGACCTACTCGTTCAATGCCCTCATCATGGAATCGAAAGTTGGCAACTTTGCCAAACATTATACGAGGGATTGAACGCAGCAACGAAGCAGTTGCTAGAAACAATATGTCAAGGTCATTTTCTCTCCAAGTCTAGTGACGAAGCATGGCAGTTTCTTGAGGACCTTAGTGAGAAAACAATTCAGTGGGAGAGTACCAAGACCACATCATCTTCTTCTGTTGGTCAATCTAGGGCAGGCATACATCAAGTAGATATGTCGATTGCTATGAAGGCCGAGATGGCCTCACTTAAGAAAAAGCTAGAAGCCATTGAAACCAAAATCTCATTGTCTTCTCCTGCCCCTACTCTAACCACACGAACTGTTTGTGCTTGTTATGCAAATCCATCGCATCTAACCGAAGAGTGTCCTTATAATGCACCTATTCAAGGACAGGATCAAGTCAATGCTGCATTTCAGCAACGACAAAGAAATGATCCATACTCTTCGACATACAATCCGGGGTGGAGGAGTCACCCGAATTTCGCCTGGAACCAAAATCAACAAGTCCAAAGGAACAATAATCTTCAAAGACCTCCACAACAACAACAAGCACCCTTACAAACTCAAAACCAGCAACCTTTCCAACAACAACCTTATACAAATCAAACGAACAACTTAGTTCAACCAAATGATGATAAGGTTAGCTCGCTCGAGAAGAGTCTAGAAGCATTTCTCAAGCAATCTACAGAATCCGCAGCAAGATTTGAAAGTTATGTTCAATCTTTAATGAATAATAATGCCTCACACGATCAAAGTATCAAATCTATTGAGGCACAAATTGAACAATTAACTGCTGCGTTGAGCGAGAGGGAAAAGGGAAAGCTTCCATCTCAACCATTGCCAAATCCCGGTCACCCACAAAACGCATATCACAATCACAATGTGAATGCAGTGACCACGTTGAGATCCGGAAGAGTGTTGCAAAATGATGTGGGAACTAGTGATGACATCCCCGCCGGTGGTTCTTCTTCTTCTTCTTCTTCTTCTTCTTCTTCTTTTTCTTCTCCATCGTCACCTTCCCCTTCTTCACTTTCTTCTTCACCTTTTTCTTTAGAGCCTATTCTCCACCCTTCCCACGGCTCTACTTCTTCTACTTCGAACGGACCCATTTCTCACAACACGAACACATCTACACCTGGATCCGTTCCTAATCCACATTCTACTCCACAAACATGTGACTCAACAAATTTTCAAAATGCACCATTTCCAAATAGGTTGAGTCCTAATAAACCAACTGCACAAGTGGAGAAGATTGTGGAATTATTTAAGCAGGTTAACATAAATATACCTCTCTTGGATGCAATCCAACAAGTCCCTTCATACGCAAAAATCTTAAAGGGCTTATGCACCTCAAAGAGAAAAGCTTCTCAAGTACCCAAGAAAGCGCTAGTGGCTAGTGCAGTGAGCAATGCTATTAACCACCATCAAACCTTACCCCAAAAACGAAAGGATCCCGGCTGTCCTACGATTTCCATCACAATTGGGGATAAGAAAATTAATCGTGCACTTTTAGATCTTGGGTCTAGTGTTAACCTGATTCCCTACTCCGTGTACGAACAATTAGGGGTTGGAGAGTTGAAACCCACTCGTTGCACTCTCCAAATGGCTGATCGATCAATCACCTATCTAAGGGGTCAACTAGAGGATGTGTTGATCAAAGTCGGGGAGTTCATATTCCCCGTTGATTTTATCGTTATGGATACACAACCTGTTGCTAACCCAAGAAACCAAATTCCGGTGATTCTCGGTCGACCATTTTTGGCCACTTCCAATGCTGTGATAAACTGTCGCAATGGCTCCATGACTTTATCCTTTGGGAAAATGTCTAGTGAGTTCAATATTTATAAGATGGGAAGTCTGCCCCTCGTACCTAAAAGTAGTACACGAGAAGTTTGCTCTATTCACGAAATCACGCGGGAGGACTGCGAGCTTGAATGATTCTTGTTTGATGCAAACAGTTTTGACGCCACTAGTGCGTCCCTCCTTGAGCCTACCACAGTTGACACAACCGATATGGATTATGAATGTTTCACTTTTTCGGATGATGACGACTCACAGCCCGAATATGAGGCTTTTGAATTTTTGGATGAGTCAGTCGAGCCATCCGAATCGGTTGTTTGCAGTGATTTCGAACCTGTGTTGGAGTCCTTTGAGTTCGAGGTAGATTCCGCAATGATTCTTTCGTCTCTGAAACTCGAACTCACGCCCTTGCTGTCTCACCTTAGATATGCTTACATAGGTGAGAATGAGACCCTTCCTATTATCATATCGGCTTCTCTAGCCCTCGAGCAAGAGAACGCCCTCTTAATGGTCTTACAAGATAGACGGCAAGCTTTCGGTTGGACCATGGCGGACATCGAGGAGATAAATTCCCTCATAATTGAATATCATACAAAATTTATGGATGATGCCAAGTCACTAGAGGACACACAGGAACATCTTGGGGGTATTGTGGTGAGTCAACCTCCTCCTTTAGAAGTTGAAATACCCCCATTTCTTTTAATAAGCTACGAGAATGCCAACACTCCACTGATTGCTGATCATTTACATTCTCGTGTTGATGCATCACCACCTCATGTATATTCGTTTCCACACCTTCCATACCACCACTTCTATCTTCCCCAATTCTTTTTGGACCACCGCAACTTATTCTTCCACCAACCAATACTCTTTACTGATAAATTTTTCAAATGGTTGGTGTTGACGTTTGGTCGATGCAAAGTTTGGCAGTAATGTCTAACATAGTTTAAATGAAGTTTGAGGGAGGGCCTTTTTGTATTTCTTAACAATAAAAAATTATAAATAAATAAACAGGGAAGTACCGGTATTTTGACCCTCTTGGTTTAGTATGACAGTGAGGACACTGTCAAGTTCAAGTTTGGGGGTATGCTCGGTACGTCTTCTTCCTTCGCATCCATTTGTATATATTTTTGCATTTGCATATTTATTTAAAAACCCATAAAAATTTGAAAAATTTGAAAAATTATAAAAATTATTGTATTCAATTTTGGCTAATTGACTTGAGTTTGACAAATAGGTTAACTGGCTAGGAACAACTAGATCTTAGACTTAGTGAATTAAAAACCCTAAAAATAACATTCCTTAAAGTTTAACGGTAGAAAGTATATGTCTTGTAGTTTATTTAGAAATAGGCAAATTTTGGGTTCACTTCTTGGGCTAAGTCTAAACAAGGGAAGAGTATTGATGTTCTTATTAGAGTATAAGTTTGAAAAATAGTTCCTAGCTTAAGTCGAGATTCTAAAAATGTATACCCTACAATTTGCACACTCACGCACCTTGAAACTATGAATAGTAGAAGAGACCTTGAAATGCTCTTGTCTAAAGTCCTTAGTACGAAGAAAATTAAAAGAAAAAAATGTGAATAAAGAATAAAAAAAATGGACACTGTTTTTTTGTGATTACTTAAGGCTGCAAAAATAGAAAAATATTTAGCGAGGGTGCTTCATCACCTAGTGCCTTAGACCAACTGGTTTGGGAGTCACTGCTAAAGCCTTGGGTGTTGCAAAACTAGGAAGTACGCTTTAGTGTGCGAACGCATCTTGTAATCGGTTGTTGGTACCTCAAGAAGTATTAACAGTCACATGAAGGATGTGTAAGCGAAATTCAAAATTCATGAATTAATAAGTGCTTTGGACAATGGACGAAAGTACGATTGCTTGATTTGAATTTCCAAGTGTAGGGATGATCTATACACACACGTAGGGGTAGGTGATTGGAATTTAGATAAGAGAAAGGAATGAAAGATAGAACTTGTATCTTTAGTAGAGTTGATAGAAATTCCTAAGTGGAGATGAAACCCTAGAAGGAAGACTTAAGAGATGCCGAAAGCTAAGTAGGTCTACATAACATATATAATCTTAAGTTAAATGATGAGGAAGTGTGAAGAATGTGGGTGGATAATTTGCGGGTCAACGATAATAGAATTCCTTGTTAGAAGACCTAATTGGAAAACAAAAGTCAATGGGCCAAGTTGATAGGATTTTGTGGGTGTAATCCGCTGAAAACCCTCAGGAGACAACACTCCACCTAGTAGGGACACCTAGAGGTTTAACGGCTTGTTGCACGTGCTCAGTGCAATCGCGTTTCCCTGCGAAAGTGCGGTTAGGATTTTAGTGAATAAAATAATAAGTTTGCTCGAGGACGAGCAAAAGGTAAGTTTGGGGGTATTTGTTCAGACCATAATATTGCATTTTTCATTTCCCTATTCTTATCCGTTTTATAAATAAACAGGTACTCTTGACGCACTTTTGTTGCATGTTACAGGATACAGGCTCTTGGAGCAAATACAGTGAAAAAGACGAAAGCTGACACAGAAAAGGGACTTTTGACAAACAAGTAGACGGATCCTAGTCAAGCCTAGTCGAAGAACATTGCAAGGTCCAAAATGTCAAGTGAACGGTCAAAAGATCCTTACAAGTCTTCACTGGAGATCTGGAGAAGACCCAGAAGTCCAAACAGAGAAAGAAGTGTAAAAAGAGAAAGCCCAAGAAGCCAAGGAAAAAGCCCATAAATCACAAAGCCTAACTCCATAGTTTGGCCGCGGAACCGCGGCCAAACCAAGCCTGGCGCCGCAGTTCCGCGGCCATATAGAGCACACGTCGGTGCATATTTTCTGAGCTGTTGCGTCGGTGCAGATGTTAGGATTTTTCGAGGGAAAATCTGTAATTGCACATCTACGAGACTCTGAAACCCTAATTCTCCTGTTTGCTTATAAATTGTAATTTTAGATCTGTAAGAAGTATGCCTCTTTTCAATCAATAAATTTCAGAATTTCTGAGATATAAATTCAGATCTGTTCTTCTTGTTTGGAGGGAGCCGTCAACTTAGGAAGGTATGTTATTTCTGTTTCTTTTAATTAAAATGTTTTCCCATCCCCTAATGAGCGAGTAATCTCCTCGCTTGTTAGGGTTAGCCTTATGGAAAGGGTTGAGATATGAGATCTCTCTCCCCTTTCAATGCTACTTTCACCTAATGAATTAGAACTCCACGCATACGAGCACAACCGCTCCCTGCGGCATCCTACCCATCGAGGTAACGATGAACCGTAGTATAAAGGGCCGGTTGCGCGCGTTTTCCGTGGGGGTTAGGGTAATTATCAACAAAGGAAGGATACAAATCTAGAGGAAGAAATATCTTCCCAAAAGATTTGGATCCACTTTATTAATAATTATCTTAACATCGAATAGATCTAAAATGAAGGCATTGAAAGCGGTGAAGAAAACGTTAATCTCCAAAACTTCCCCTAAGCCTAACCCTAGCAAGACTCTTAATTAGATTAATTAGATCAGTTTTTATAGATTCTTATAAACCAACCAAAATGACATTTTGAATCAACTCGTTAAAACGCATAAAAGAAATTTACCCGTCTCTGTGGATCGACCCGTACTCACCGGCTAGCTGCGAAGCGACGCCGTTTCTGATTGCGGTAAACTTAATATTTTTGGAATAATCCTCAAGCAAGATCCTAAAAGCTCTATCAATACATATACTCACATATTAAGATAGAAAAACCAAGTAGCATACTACCATGTTTAGCAAGACTGTTATATACATGTGAATATTCCAAGCTTCCATTAAGTAATATACAAACTAGTATGATACAATAATGGCCCCTAGGGCATATACACTAACAATCTCCCACTTGCACTAGGGCCATATACTGGCATATCGAAGACCGATGATCTTGAGTAGCCTTTCGAACTGAATCTGAGGTAGGGCCTTTGTGAATGGATCAGCAATGTTCTCTTCAGTAGCAACTCTCCGAACCTCGATCTCCCGACGATCAATGATCTCTCTGATCAGGTGATACCGCCTTAAGATGTTTCTGGACTTCTGATGGGACCTTGGTTCCTTTGCTAAAGCTATAACTCCGTTGTTGTCGCAATACAGAGGTATTGGATCAACAATGGTAGGAACCACCTGAAGTTCTGTTAGGAACTTCTTCATCCAGACCACTTCTTTTGCGGCATCACAAGCAGCAATATACTCCGCTTCCATCATCGAGTCAGCAACGGTGTCCTGCTTGGAGCTCTTCCAGCACACCACCCCTCCATTGAGGGTAAAGACATAACCTGACATGGACTTGGAATCGTCCTTATCACTCTGGAAGCCGGATTCAGCAAAGCCCTCCAACCTGAGGTCTTTTCTACCGTAAACATGAACATCTCCTTAGTCCTCCTCAGGTACTTGAGAATGTTCTTTACTGCTATCCAGTGCTTCTTCCCTGGGTCTGACTGATACCGGCTTACCACGCTTAGTGCGTAAGCTACATCTGGTCTGGTGCACAACATCGCATACATTATAGAGCCTACCGCAGAAGCGTAGGGTATAATAGACATGCGTTCCCTTTCCAAATCAGTCTTGGGAGACATCTCTTTGGATAGGGTGATTCCGTGACAAGCCGGTAGATTACCGCGCTTAGAATCTTCCATACCGAATCTTTTCAGTACAGTGTCGATATACCTGGACTGCAAAAGTCCCAACATCCTCTTGGATCTATCACGATAGATCCGGATCCCCAAAATATAAGAGGCATCACCCAGGTCTTTCATGGAGAACCTGTGTGACAAGAATCTTTTGACAGATTGTAGTATAGGAATGTCATTTCCTATCAATAGAATGTCATCCACGTACAAGACGAGGAATACGACACTTCTGGCTACAACTTTACTATATATACATGGTTCATCTGGATTTTTGATAAAGTCATATTCTTTGACTGTCTCATCAAAACAGATGTTCCAACTCCGCGATGCCTGCTTTAGTCCATAAATGGACTTAAGCAGCTTGCATACTTTCCCGCTGCTCCCACTCTGATTGAAACCCTCTGGATGATCCATATAGACGCACTCTTCTAAATTACCATTCAGAAAAGCCGTCTTTACGTTTATCTGCCAAATTTCATAATCATGGAAGGCAGCAATAGTAAGAAGGACCCGAATGGATTTGAGCATAGCCACTGGAGAAAAAGTTTCGTCATAGTCCAAACCAGGTCTTTGACGAAAACCCTTTGCAACAAGTCTAGCCTTATAGGTTTCCACCTGTCCATCTACACCAATCTTTTTCTTGAAGATCCATTTGCATCCTATGGGTTTTACCCCATCTGGAGCAAAGTCCAAAGTCCATACTTTGTTGGTGTACATGGACTCTATTTCGGTCCGCATTGCATCTAGCCATCGTACCGAGTCGCCGCTCTGGATGGCCTGCTGGAAGCCAGTAGGTTCATCATCATCTATGATGCAATCCTCTCTATCCCCATCTATGAGAAAACCGTAGTATCTCTCAGGTGGATGAGACGGCCTACTACTCCTGTGGAGGGGTGCGGGAATGTCCTGTTCTTCTTGAACTACTTGTTCTACCAAACTTTCAGTATTAGTTTGTGCTTCTGGAATTTCTTCCAGTTCTATTTTGCTCCCACTTATTTCCTTTTCTAAAAACTGCTGTTCTAGAAAATGGGCATTACGAGAAACAAAAACCTTTTGTTCCTCTGCGTAATAGAAATAATATCCCTTGGAGTTCTTTGGATATCCCACAAACTTACATTTTACTGATCGTGCCTCGAGCTTGTCCACATGCTGTTTTTTAACAAAAGCTGGACATCTCCAAATCTTCATATGCTGAAGATGGGGTTTCTTCCCACTCCACATCTGATATGGGGTGGAAGGCACAGTTTTGGTAGGAGCCCTGTTCAGAAGATATGCCGCTGAATCTAGCGCATAACCCCAAAATGATCGCGGTAACTCAGCATTACTCATCATGGAACGTACCATATCTAATAGGGTTCGATTCCGTCTCTCTGATACACCGTTATGCTGTGGAGTGTATGGAGGAGTAAGCTGAGAGAGAATTCCTTTCTCTTTTAGGTAACCTAGGAACTCGGCACTCAAGTATTCACCACCTCGATCAGATCTTAGTGTCTTGATACTTTTGCCGGTTTGGTTTTCTACTTCATTCTTATACTCTTGGAATTTCTCAAAAGCCTCGGATTTATGTTTCATCAGATAAATGAATCCGTACTTTGAGTAATCATCCGTGAAAGTAATGAAATAGGAAAAACCACCTCTTGCATGTATAGACATTGGACCACATACATCGCTGTGTATGAGTCCTAAGAGCTCGCTCGCTTTTACTCCATGTCCAGTAAATGGAGTCTTTGTCATCTTTCCTTTGAGACAAGATTGACAAATGTCATAAGTTTGATATTCGAACGAGTCCAAATATCCTTCTCTATGCAATTTAGTCAACCTTCTCTCATTGATGTGACCCAGTCTACAATGCCATAAGAAAGCTTTATTTAAATCTGGAGACTTTCTTTTTAGTGTGTTCTGGACATTGAAAATTTGGAGTTGGTTTAACACATATATACCGTTTTCCAGTGTACCGGACCCAATCAAACTATGATTAAGGTGGATGTTAACAACACCACTTCCAAACGTGAAATCATAACCTTTATTTGATAACAAGGAAACAGATATGATATTACACGTTAAGCTGGGTATACAAAAACAGTTATGTAAAACCAAAATGTTTCCACTCGTCAATCCCAGGTGATAATCCCTTACGGACACACCTCCCACGCTAGCTCCGTTAGAAACCATCAGGGTCATATCACCTTCCTTCAGCACTCTACGGTTTCTCAGTGCCTGCAATGAATTGCAAATATGAGATCCTGATCCGGTATCCAATACCCAGGAAGTAGAGTTGATTGACAGACAATTCCCAATTACAAACACACCTGAAGTCGAAACCACAGCTTGCTTCGGTTCCTGGTTCTTGGTGTTCCACGCCTTGCAATCCTTTTTCCAGTGCCCATTCTTGTGACAATGGAAGCACTCATCCTGACCCACTACCGGTACCGCAAACTTTTTCTTTCCCTTCCCTCCCACCTTACTTACACCTCCTCTAGGTCTGGGGGCGGCCTTCTTTTTCCTTCCTTTGGCCCTAGCCTTGGACCCGGAAGAAGAAGCACCGCTAACAAACATAGCGGGTGTTTCCCTTGCCTTCTGTAAGGTGCCCTCTGCACTCCTTAACATGTTCAGGAGTTTCAGAAGTTCAACTTCTTTTCTTTGAATGTTGAAGTTCAGGATAAACTGGGCGTAGGTGGAAGGAAGGGACTGGAGAATAAGGTCTGTATAGAGCTCATTATCCAAAGTTGTCCAAAGGTCTGCGAGCTCTTCTATATAGCCGATCATCTTTAGGACATGTTCTCCTACCGATGACCCGACAGCCAACCTCGCTCGAAACAAGTTCTTACAGGTCTCGTATCTTGCTATACGAGATTGCTCTCCATAAAATTCCTTTGTATGGAGAAATATGGCATCTAGTTCATATCCTCGTGCCTCCTCTGATGTTCATTGTTCATCGAGGCAAGCACGATGCACTTGGCTTTCGCGCAATCGAAATCCCAGGTTTTGCGGATTTCCTTATCCGCATTACTGGATTTGGGACAAGGGACAGCAGGTGCCTTAGCGGTGAGGACGTACCCCAATTTGTCGTAGGTCAAAGCCATTTTGACATTCCGCAGCCGATCTTTATAGTTTGGCCATGTCAGTATATTTTTCTCTAAAAGTAACTTAAGGCCAGTCATTTTCAGGGTCGCTGCAATCAGGAGAAAGAGAAGAAAACTCTTTAGCATGATGCTCTTGCAAGTTTAGAGTGGTTTTTAATTTATCTAAACTGGACGGCTCCCACTGTTTCTCAAATCCTTCCTCAAACCATAAAAGAAGAATTAGCCAGGAATATTCTCACTGTACAATACTTGCTTAACCGTTCAGCCAGGCTGGTGTCGGTACTTCGAGGGAGGTTTTCCAACGCTTTCGCGAAGTTCCTTAATTAAATAACCTCTTTTCTCTGGGGGCGTTACCCCGCTGACACCTTTCTTGACACCTACTTGGTTTATAGCATTGATCGTTAAGTGACGAATATCCTGATGAGTAGCATATACTCATAGTAGGACCGAGATCCAAATATCATCGTATGATAATAATAAAGGAATGCTACCAACATTCATCAAACTCCAAATGGTATGCATCTCTTCGCAAATTTCAGTTTCTTTAGAAATTCCCGATATAAGTTTTTGCCCCATGCTCTTATGACCTTGGCTTTGGTCAAAATATCATAAGTCACATGTCATGTTCTATCCGTCATTATCTTGTCAATTTGAACCCATCCGTACATACCCCTGACTTTGGTCAAATGATAATACGACTGTCCCAAACTAACTCATCTATCTATGCAATAAATGAATACCCAGCAGCTACCAAACACTATGCCTTGACTTTGGCCAAAATGCATAGCTTGAATACTACTGAATACCCAAATGAAATGACGGAGGGCTACGAATGGTTTTGGCGAAACCGTGAACGTAGTGAACTTGATATGACCGAAGGAACCTGATAGCATTTTAAAAGGAGTGGTTAAAGCTCCGCAATTAAAAAATATCATCTGCTTTAAAATAACCGATTGGTTTCTTTTAAATTGTTCCAACGATTCAACTATTTGGTTTATTTTCTTTGCATTATAAATAATGCGTCCCATCATTAACCTATCATTGCAGAAAACAACGAAAATACAACGTCCTCTTATACCATCCGCATTCGCCACGGGGTCCCGTCATCACCCGTTAGGTTACTTAACTAACGGCAGAGCGGGGGCTGGGCTAGCGCGGGTGTAAAACATAAATGACGTCTAAATAGCTATCATATATAGATATTGTACATTCGTCAGACGCAATAATAGGCATTCCAGATCTCATATGAACTTTATTGGATTTGCAAGCAATCCGTGTTTGTTTAGAGCCTGCAACAAAAGACGGATTACACAGTTGTGATGAATAGCCATTACCTCACCCTAGACCCCTACGGGTACGGCAAACTACCCGTCAAATACCTAAAGTGAAGCGGTCTCCCTCAACAAAGTGAGTAGGCCACTAAACACTTCAGAGTACCCGGTAGTCTGTGCACCCCACCTTGGGTCTATCCTAGGAGCAAAAACAATAAAATGAAATAATACAACGGTGGCTACAACCGCAACCTGGATGTGCCCCGCAAAATAATATTACAACATATTACAATTACATTGAATGAATGAATATCACAACCCATCTCAAACCCCGGCTAATCATCACAACAGTCTAATACAGTTCACATCCACAAACAGTAAAAACCATTACAGAAATGTGCAACCCCCTGCCAACTGACATACTAGCAGTTAGGGGTGGTTTAGGAACACATTATACAATCACAGATATGATCATATTAGCAAACATCGTAAAATTTCGATCGAGCAAAACACTTTAGATTCTACTGCAAAACTTCTCTGTGCACCTGAGATCTTAGCAGAAAATAAAATATCCAGAAATATCACTGTTAACACAAAGGGGGTACTGGAAAAATTTGGGCCGACTCGGCCCTAACTCGGCCGCGGATCCGCGGCGGATCGCATGGATCCACCACGGTTCCACGGTGAGTTAGCCGAGTTGGGAGTCCAAATTTCCGATCCGCTGCGGTTCCACGGAGAGTTAGCCGAGTTGGGAGTCCAAATTTCTTCAGTAGCCCTATAATTTCATGTTTGTTATTCTGCAGGTCCCTGAAAAATTTTTAGGGCCTGTTTTAAATTCGACAGAAACTGTGTTAATTCGATGATGTATCCGGTTCTTTTTGCGTTCGAAATTCTTACGACTGTGGTAATGAGTTAATTATTGTTTAGCGAGGCTCTGATACCATTGTAAGTCGATGTACAACACCCCACGACTTGCGGGGAGGCGGAATAATGAAAAACGATCTTGTTTAAAGCGTAAGCATCGACTAACCGAGAATCTTTGCATAAACAATAACTAACAACAAACATAGGAGTTAACAACTACTATGAAAAGTGATTATACCTAAAGATCCGAGTCCTTCGTCTTGTCGTTCTCCACGTCCTCTCCGGCCTTCTCTAAGTAGTAGAAGATCCACCCGAGAGTTTTACTACAAGCTTCACCTCAAACTAGAGTTAACTAGGTTTCTTAAATCGCTAATCTAAGCAACCTAAGTGATATAGAGAATGGTTAAGGATTAAGTAGTCTAATCTAATCCTTGTACTCAATACATGAGAGGGGAGGATTAGGGTTTGAAGAGGGAGACTTGAGGAGAGAGAAAGTGAGCAAAAGAATGGAATGAGATAATGAACTCTCATAATATATATGAAGCATAAACAAAATCAAGATAAATCAAATAAATGATTTAATAATCATGCTCCATAAATATCTAATGGGCGATTCATCTCCATGAGTCATTAAGCATTTATGATGCATTAATGACATGGATGAATCACTCAAACGAGTCACTAATCTCATTTAATGCATATGCCACCTTAACCCCCAAGTCACCATCTTCTAGAAGCTTCTCGCGCGATTACGAGAACGCCCCTCCTATCCGTGAAAACACGGAAAAACTTTAGACGTATAAATCCAATAACCGGATACTAGAAACTGGCTTAAACCAAAGATGACTAGTAAAAACTGTACGGATGTCGTACGTGCGTAAACACACATATGCGTCCGAACCCTTGTCGTAAAACCATACGACCTCTATATCGTTTCGCCTGGAGTAGGGAAACTCTCTATGTGGGACTTTAGAGACTCGACTACTACGCTGGCAGTGGGTTTAACCACAGACCATAAGCGGCACTAGCTGTACGTAACTGTCCCCAGGTAGATGTCGATAAGAAGGCCGATGAGGAAACCCATCCGAACTCCTACTGAGCCTGCTGTGACAATCTCCGTACAGTCCGGTCCGTTCGTCTAAGACTATCGCATATCGGGCCTAGGGGGCGGCAAGCGTCAGTCCCCTAATAGCGGTATAAGTCGTGTCGGAGCGTAGCCCATTACACCCTGAGAAACTACTGGAACCTACCAGCAAATCTCGCTTGCCCTGGCCAGGGACTTTGCGTAATGGCTCTCTGACATAGCGCGATATCAACCCCCAATACCGGGAGAGACGAATTCTGTCTAACCGCCACTGCCTCCAAGTGCTCGGGACTGCACCCAACTGCTACCTGTTTGCACGACTCTTTTGAGCCGTGGTAGGGTAGCAATCTAAGGACAGTGGGACACACTCGAGGCGAAGTAGCAGTGTCAAGTCTGCGGACTATGCTGTACTCATGTCACCTGGGAACTGTTAACTGATGACTGGTATAAAACCAACCAACAGTTCCCTGTGAGTCCTGTCCGGTCTAACCGTAACCTAACGAGCACCTGCATACTATCTCCAGTACGACGTACTGACGGCGGTGGGACAGACCATCTCCCCAACTGGGATGAGAAGCGTACACACTAGTCTACTCCGGAGTATCGATGCCCTGTCTCGATAATCCTACGACTAAGGACCTGAATAAGGATGTGCTTATAGACTACCCAGCCCCCACTAGTGTGACTGCCATCACAACGCTGGTAGTCAAGCAAGATCCTAAGATCTCTATCAATACGTATACTCACATATTAAGATAGAAAAACCAAGTAGCATACTACCATATTTAGGAAGACTGTTATATACATGTGAATATCCCAAGCTTCCATTAAGTAATATACAAACTAGTATGGTACAATAATGGCCCCTAGGGCATATACACTAACAACAAATTTAATGCGTCATTGTCTGGACGTCATGCACATAGAGAAGGGAGTATCCGAGCACGTACTCAACTTGCTTCTTTATAAAGACGGGAAATCAAAAGACAACCTCAATGCTCGGATGGATCTACAGGACTGGGAAATTAGAAGTGAATTGCATCCTAAACCGGTAATGGGTAAACCAGACAAGTTTGTACTCCCCAATGTCGCGTATCATTTGTCACAACCGGAGAAGAAAAGATTCCTGCAGGTGTTGCATGATTTGAAAGTTCCCACAGGTTTCTCAGGATCATTCAGTAAGAAGATAAAAATTTTGAAAGGCAAGATCGATAGGCTGAAAAGTCATGATCACCATGTTATTATGGAGCACCTTCTCCCATTAGCCCTCAGGACTTCCCTTCTTGAATCGTTTGGTTTTGTAATCAATGACCTATGTTGTTTTTTCAGAGAATTATGCGCTAAAACACCGGTTGTTGTGATGCTGGAAAATTCTATTGCGTTGATATTTTGCAAGTTTGAGGGTATTTTCCCACCGTCATTCTTCAATATCATAATACACCTGACGGTTCATCTTGCAACTGAGGCCAAGTTAGCCGGACTGGTACAATATCGATGGATGTATCCCGTCGAGAGGTACGTGGAATTTTTCGTTTCGCGCAATTATTAAAATTACTGTTGTCCTGTATGCCCGTATTTATTTATTTAACATATTTTCTTTAGGTATCTCTACACTCTTAAAAAGTATATACGCAATAGAAATCGACCAGAGGGTTCTATCATGCAAGGTTATCTTCTATATGAAGCAACCACATTTTGTTTCCTCTATCTGGACGAAAACATTGAGACGGGACTTAACCGGCTTCGAAGAATTCAGGACGGGTCATATGGTAAAGCCGATTATAAGAGGGCAGACACTATGTTTATCAACAAGATATACCGGTTTATCTTGCTCAATAGCGAATGTCTTGAAAAAATTAGAGAGTAAGTTTTTTTGGATTAATTGTTATATTTGTGTTTGTATGTGTATGAAATGATATAATATTAATGTCATAATTTATTGTTGAGAACAGAATTCATTTTAACAAGGTATGTGAAGGGCATCCTGATTGGAACGAAGAACGATTGGAAAAATATCATCAGGATAATTTTTACGATTGGGTTGCAGATCATGTAAGTTATTCGAATAACATGTTATTGCTATCAGTTTTAATCTAAACTTATATCGTTGTGTATTTGTCGTAAAATTTGTTTTGTTAGATCCACGATCCGAACTTGTCTGCATCATTAGAGAGTGATTCAAGATGTTTAGCTCAGTTTCCTAGTATGGAGGTTGCATATTATAAAGGATTCGGTGTCGTTGGATAAAAATTCAAAGTTAAGGACATAAACATCTAGAACCACTCAGAATAGTTGGATTGCGACGGTAGGATCGGATGGTGTGATTTATTATAGATACTTAAATTGTATACTTGGCATTCAATATCCCGGATGATCAGAACCCTTTTATATATTTCAGTGTACTTGGTACGATACACGAACCGATACGGATAAGTGGAGAAGCAATCTCGGGACTTGGAAAGATGAATATGGATTGACCAGTGTGAACACACTTCGATTTTACGGTCAGGAAGATCCGTTTATCTTTCCGAACCAAGGATTCCAAGTATACTACTCACTGTGTTTGAAGCATCCGGGATGGAGTGTCGTATGCCACTGGAAACCCAGGGATCTCTACAATGTCCCAGAATTCGAGGACAGCGATGAGGATAAAGAAGAGAGAAGACTTAGAGTGCTCCGACCGTCTGTTTCGAAAGACAGGTTGTCTTCGGCTGATCATGAAGTTACGTGGGGTTAGAAATGATATCGATGATGAAATCCAAGTAGATATTTCTAATGCGTCCACGAAACGAA
Organism: Agapanthus africanus; assembly: GCA_030015575.1. Lineage (NCBI taxonomy): Eukaryota > Viridiplantae > Streptophyta > Magnoliopsida > Asparagales > Amaryllidaceae > Agapanthus > Agapanthus africanus. The sequence goes on from CM057343.1 coordinate 161,677,682, forward strand.
AAAGGTTATCAGTAATGTTATATTATTACTTCACATTTTACGATCTATACATATATAGTCAATGTTTGTAATGATTGTCTAATGCGTCCACGAACCGTTTTATCTAGATTTGATGACGATGACGGGAGAAACAAGGGGCGGCACGAGCTCCAGCCGCGGCACCAGCAGAGGCAGAGGTAGAGCGGTTCTGCCGCCCGGAGAGCTGCGTAGGGAGCTTTAGAGGGCTGGTCTTGCACCCCGATCGAAGACCCCTTCTAATGCCTCCTTCTGTATGGACTTTGCCACACCTCCAGGTATATTGCACGCATATTCATTTTGAATGTAATATTATAGATATACATGCATGTTCATGTCAAAATTACTTACATTGTCAATGTTTGATTGTCTAGCTGTTGGAGATGTGTCCACATCAGGGACAGAGGCCACTCCCGCACCTCAGGTATGTTTATATATCATATAGTGCATGCATATTGATTTAGAACGCTATATCATAAATATACATACATTCTTTTTGCTCTTACGTATTTACAGAGCGATTATCAGAGGTGGAGCAGGACCGAGCTAGGGTAGCTTTTTGATTCTTATATTTTAAACATGTATTTACTTATATGATACATATTTTATATATTTAGGATGATATTGGTGGTGTTTGCATGTTCATATTGATTTAGATTGATATTGTATTCTGCTTGTTTACGTTCATGTCATAAATATATCATAAATGTTCATGTCAAAATTACTTACATTCTTTTTGTATATTGACTCAGGGTATATCCGAGGAGCAGATGCGCCAGATTACGGCGATTATCAGAGGTGGAGCTGGACCGAGCTAGGGTAGCTTTTTGATTCTTATATTTTAAACATGTATTTACTTATATGATACATATTTTATATATTTTGGACGATATTGGTGGTGTTTGCATGTTCATATTGATTTAGACTGATATCTTATTCTGCTTGTTTCTTTCTTTTATATATTATGCGTGAGATGTTGATTCTGAATACTGCGGCATATATTCTGCTTGTTGATTACTTTTATATATGATGTATATATTATTGTGCACAGGGTGAGAAAATAACAAACAACCCTTTTTTAAAAAAAACTGATAATATGTCCCTAAGGATTAATCCGTAGGGCCAACTGTTGCACCTACTGTTTAATCCGTAGGGTTCAATGTTGCCCCTACACATATATCCGTAGGGACAAAATATCATGATACCAGATATTTTTCCCCTATGGACATAGTAACAAGGGTTAGCCTTGTCCCTACGGTCCAATCCGTAGGGGCATAACTTTACCCCTACACAGTTATCTGTAGGTACAAACTATCAGGCTACCTGATATTTCTCCCCTACACATCTGGACCTACGCATGGATCCGTAGGGGCATATATTTGTCCCTACGGAGTTAGCAGGAGGGGCAACTATTTTATTTTATAAACCGATAAATTAAATAAATATTTAGCCCCTACGGTGTAATCCGTAGGGACATATGGACCTATGCATTAAGCCGTAGGGGCAATTATTTAACCGCAGGGGCATGTTTAAGGCTAAGACTTGCACCTGCGGCGTGTGCACCTACGGCGTAGTTTCGTGCCCCTATGAATATAGCCGTAGGGGCAGTGGTTTGCTCCTACGGATTTATCCGTAGGGGCAACCACTATTTGTAGTAGTGTTGGCTATTCGTATTTTTATACGAATACGCGTATATGTATTTCGATACGTTTACTGGGTTGTATTCCGTATATGTACGGAATTTCTTTTAGAAGATGGACACCTCATTATATGATTTTTTTTTTTAGAAAATCATTTGCAAATGAGGTGGAGGGTTAGGTGGCATGAGCATGGTTGGAGGTATGGCCTTTGATTGTTTATTGTAAAAATTTGTGAGATATTTTCTACATGGTTTAAAAATGAGGAGCCATATTCTTTCTATATGCCATTCACACTTCATTTTCTATCATGCTTGATAGTTCTTCTACACTTAGCTCATTTCTTTCATGAGTTGCTCATGTCTTGGTTTTTCCTCACCTCCTCCTCCTTCTTCTTTAGTTGCTCACTTGAGCTTAAGAAATGAGAGAAAAAGATAGTGAAAAAGTCTTACATCCCCACTCTTCATTACAAGTGATATTGGAGCATCGGTTGCTTCGCTAGGCGAAGCTGGAGCCTGCATCGTTTTCCTCAAGTGGATCATCTTCGGCAAAGGAGGACCGGCTTGTAACCGCTATCCGGAGCACTTGAAGAAATCTTGAGGATATGAGTATTCTACACATAGTATATTAGTTTAGCTCACTAGGTTTTTGTATGCAAGTTCTAGCTATTTAGTTCGATTCATGGTTTGGGAATTTTGGCAAACTAGAAATTTTTTGAAATCCATGTTTCCATCTTCGAAAACTAGTTTGCTAGTGTGCTTAAGTTCCCAGCACAACTATGAGGATAATGGAGGAAATGTGCCATAGAAGGGAATTTCCTTCCATGGTGTTGAAAAAGTACACTCTCCACGATCTTTTCGACGATCAACACCCATCCTCTTCATCTTTATCATCTAAGATGAGGATACAACAAATTTCATGAGATTCCATCACTTTTTCACCGTTGTTGTAGTGGGTGCGAAATTAATGGTTTACCGACAATAGAACTTCTTACGTCACTAATCCAACGGTGAAAAAATGGTGGAATCACATGAAACTTGGTGTAACCACATCTTACATGATAAAGATGATGATGGATGCCAATCATCGAAAAAAATAGTGAAGGATATAAATTTTTGGCGCCGCCTAATGAAAAAGCGTTCTAGGAATCTTTTCTTTATTATTCTCTCTTCTTCTCTTCTCGCTCTCTGTATATATATTGTAGGGTTACCTAGCACGACAGCAAGGTTTCTGGAGGCATCATCCATGCCAATTTCAAATTTTGGCCATGCTAAACAACCCTAACCTTAGAATCTTAACTAGAAATTTAGACGAAACAACAATGCAAACAACTTTACATCTAAGTGAATGAGGAATACAACCTTTGTAGACCGATCCTTCACTTCTAAAGCTCCATGTAGTAGTCCCTTCGTTCCAAGTAGTGAACACCCGAACTCTAGTAAAGGTTCATATGAAGAAATGAACAAGCTTGCTCAAAGTCTTCGAGGCTGAAGATGATCTACGTCGAGGAGATTCAAGCTCATGCTAGCTCTTCACTAATGTTAGATTAGTGAAGCAAACACCCTAAACTAAATGGATAATATAGTAGAGGATGATGAAGTAGGAATTTTGCTCACTTTAGATTTATTTTTCACACAATATTTCTTCACTTAGAAAGCTTTCCCTTGATGAAGAAGAAGATGAAGTGGAGATGAGAATGAAACTCATGAGGTCAGAATAGCAACCATGGGTGAGTTTGTATCATATACTAACTCATGTAGAGACTAAACTATGGCTAAGGATAATGGTTAGGTTAATAAATATCTTAAGTAAAACAAATTAGTGGACTTAGTCAATGGTTCCACAAGCTTCAACCATTAAACCAATTTCCATCTAATTTGTGAATTACTAAAATAAATAAAAACCTTTAATTATCAAGAGTATGGTGTGAGTCTCATATACCCATGAAGCATTTGGCATCAAGCATGACACAAATAAAATGTACATTAATATATATCACATATATACTAAAGCATAAAGTGAGAAAAAGAAATGTTTAAGTGAGCTAATATTAGTCAATGTAATTCAAGATATCAAATATATAATTATACATTAAATTATTAAATCAACACTTGATTCAATAATCCGGCTATATAACATACAACCGACTAATATCATATGTATCAACTTATCGAATCAACACTTGATTCGATAACCCGGCTATATCACATATAAACGATCAATATCACATATCGCGAGAGTAGAATGCGGTATCACATACGCGTATTAATCTCGGTCCCGCACATATCACATATGTGCTCTTACTTCATTTCGCATGAACCAGGAAACCTTTGTGTAGGACTCTAAAGACTCGTCAATACGCCGGCAGTAGGTGATGATCATATCAAACACCCACAAGCCGCAAGCGGTCTGCTAAACGTAACGGCCACCCGGGTATTGAGCGATCAGAATATCAACAAGCAAGCCTGCTCATACTCCTGTGAATCCAATCAGTGACACTACCGTACAGTCCGGTCTCTTCGTCAGATATGTCGCATATCACAGCCTGGGGGTGGTAAAACGTCAGACCCCAATAGCCTGATAAGTCATGTCGATGCATGGTCCATAACGGTTTGAGAAACTACCGATAACACTTACCAGTAGATCTCAGCAACCCTGGCCAGGGATTTCCTGTTATGGCCAATCGAGCAGAGCGCAACATCAACCCCCAATACCGGGAGAGACGAATCCTCTCCCATCGCTCATTGCCTCCATGTGACTCGGGACTGTACCCAAAAACCACCGTTTTGTACGATCTCTTGAACATGGTAAGGTGGAAATCAAAGCACAGTGGTAATCAAACAAGACTCTATGACGATCTCGGGTCGATAGACTAACCTGTACCAGTGTCACCAGAGAACTGCTATCCGGCAATAGGTATAATACCATCTAGGAGTTCTCAGCGAGTCCGTCCAGTGTACCCAGTCTCCACTAAGCACCCATATACCATCTCTGATGTCAAACACCAATGGATATGTGATCATCCATTGCCCATCACATGGGTCGAGAAGCGTATATACTAGTCTATTCTGAAATATCGACGCCCCGTCTCGATACTCCCACGATTAGGAACATTTGAAGGATGTTCTTACCGACTACTTCTGCCCCACTAGTATGATCTGCATCATAATCCTAGTAGTCAAATACTCATCCTAAGGGTTTTAACAACATGTAAAAGAGAGAAAATAAGTATACATGTTAAGATAAAGAGCAACCAGATAGCATACTATCATGTCTAGCAAGAAAGTCCTCCCTATATATGTCCAAGCATCCACTATAATATACATCACATGTATAATAATGGCCTCTAGGGCATACATATAACTAACAATCTCCCACTTGCACGAAGGCCATCTGTTGTAGTATCTCATACTCAACGTCTTATAGAAGCCTCTCTAGGGAAAAGGCCTCTGTGAGTGGATCCGCCGTATTATCCTTCTCGTCAACTCTCCTAACCTCAACCCCTTGGAGATCAACCATTTCCCTGATCAGGTGACACTGTCCTTAGAATATGTCTGGATCGCTGATGGGACCGGTGTTCCTAGGCCAAAGCCACAACTCCATTGTTGTCACAATAACAATATTGGACGCTCAATGGTAGGAGCCATGTTCATCTCATGAACAAGAATTATCCAGACATTCACTTTGGTAGCATCGTTGGTAGCGATGTATTCAGCCTTTATCATCTAGTTTATCACGGTATCTAGCTTGGAATTTTTCCAACATACCGTCCCTCAACTGAGGGTAAAGAAAAAGCCTGTGACTGACTTTCAGTCGAACATATCACTCTAGAAGCTCGAATTGGTAAAGGACTCCCACTGGAGTTTACCGTTACCAAAACCCCATGAACATTTCTTCAATGCTTCTCAAGTACTTAAGAATGTCTTTCACAGCTATTCAGTGATTCTCCCAAGATCCGATTGATTCCTGATCACTACACCTAGTGAGTTTGCTACATCTGGTCTGGTACATAATATCGCATACATGATAGAGCCTATTTCCGAAGCATAGGATATCCCTTGCATGCGAGCTCTCTCCAAATCAGTCTTGGAAAACTTCTTTTTTGAAGAGAGTGATTCCTTAGTAAGTGGGCGAACCACCACACTTATAATCCTCCATACTAAACCCCTTTAGTACGGTGTTAATGTACCTGGATTTGGGACACTCCCAACATCCACTTAGATCTATCACCATAGATCATAATCCACAAGATATAGTAGGTATCATCCAGATCTTCCATGGAGAATCCTCGTGATAAGAGGAACTTGACCGAGTGTAGCATAGGAAACCATTTCTTATCAAGAGTTTGTTATCTATGTACAATACGAGGAAGACAGCCTTACTCTCTACAACCTTCTTGTATATACAAGGTTCATCTACCTTTTTAATGAAGTCAAACTCTTTGACTGCCACATCAAAACAGATGTTCCAACTCCGCGATGCGTGCTTTAATCCTGATGGACTTAAGCATAGCCACTGGAGAAAAGGTTTCATCATAAACCACACCTAGTTATTGACGATAGCCTTTTACTACAAGTCTAGCTTTGAAAGTCTCAACATTTCCATCCACAACAAGAATCTTCTCAAGATCCAATTTGCTCCCAATGGGTTTTACCCCTTCAGGTGCAACATTCAAAGTCATACTTTGTTGGTGTACATGGATTCCATCTTTGATCGTATAGCATCCAGCCTTTTCATTGAGTCCCCACTCGTGATGGCCTGCCTGAACCTAGTTGGGTCATCATCTACCATGATGCAATCCTCGCTCCCACCGTCACCGAGGAAACCGTAGTATCTCTCAGGAGGATGAGGAACCCTACCAGATTCGTGGAGAGGCTGAGGTTCGTTGGAGACTATTGAATCTTTTGGTTTCACCAAATCATCAGCTGCTAGTTTGTCTAGCTGGAACTCCTTCCAGTTCTACCTCATGACCATAAATTTATTTATAAGAAATTCCTTTTCTAAAAAAGTGGCATGCTGAGAAACAAAAGACCTTTTGCTCCTCAGAGTGGTAGAAGATATTCCCTCGCAAATTTTTGGGATATCCAACAAACTTATATAGAACTGACTTTGCCTCGAGCTTGTCCGGATTTTTATTTTCAACATAGGCCGGACAACGCCATATCTTAACTTGTTTAAGACATGGTCTCTTCCCATTCCATATCTCATATGGAGTGGTAGATACTGATTTGGATGGAACCCCATTCAATAGGTATGCAGCTTCTCAAGTGCATAACACCAAAAGGAAACAGGCAACTCTGCAATACTCGTCATAGAGCGCACCATATCTCATAGGGCGCGATACCTCCGCCCACATACACCGTTGTGCTGTGATGTATACGAAGGAGTAAGCTGAGAGAGAAGCCCATTCTCTATTTAGAAAATCTAGGAACTCCATGCCCAAGTATTCGCCTCCTCGATCACATCGAAGGACTGTAATACTTCTACCCGTCTGGTTCTTAACTTCAAGCTTATATTCCTTGAATTTCTCAAAAGTTTCAGACTTGTTTTTCAACAGGAACATATGTTCAAATCCTGAAAGATGATCAGTGAATATAATGAAGTACGAAGAACCAACCTTGGCATTTGTAGACATAGGACCATATACATCATCATGTATCCATCCCAAGAGTTCAGTAACTCTTTCTCTGTTTCCAGTAAACGGAGTATTGGTCATTTTACCATTGAGACAAGACTGGAAAGTATCATAAGATGAAAATTCGAACAGATTCAAATATTCATCCTTATGTAATTTAGTTAGTCGTGTCGTATTGACATGACCTAGTCTACAATACCACAAGAAAGATTCGTTCATTTCTGAACTACTCCTCTTGTGTGTGTTTTACATACTTTGAACTGTGGTTTAATTTAGAACGTATATGCCATTACATAACGTGCCTGATCCAATCAACTTTTGATTCAGGAAAATGTTCACAACATTTCCTCTAATACAGAATTATATCCTTCTTTAACTCAATAAAGAACTGATGTAATGTTGTTTATCAGGTTCGTTATCTAATAACATTTGTTCAGATACATTGGATTTACCATTTGGTAACACAAGGTGATATTTGCCAACTGATTTGGCTGCAACAATTGCACCATTCTCTAACACTTAGAGACATATTACCCAATCCTAGTTCTCTACCTTTCTTTAGCCCATGTAACAGATTACATATGTAGGATCCTAATCCGGTATCTCATACCTAGGACGTAGAGGATACTGAGAAACAGTTCTCGGTAACGAAGACACCCGAAGAATATGCATCAACATACTCATTCCTCGATTGGGTCACGTAGGAATCCGGATATTCCCCTATTTCCTGCTCGGACTTATAACAATTATAAGATTGAGCGGAACCAATGTTCCCCAGCTCAGTATAATAAACAAGTTCGGTCAATGCATCCATATTATTATCATGATTAAGGCGTGACATGGTCGCTATCAGGAGAGAGAGAGAGAAGAAAACACTCAGTGTATGCTCTTGCAAGATCAGATTGGTTATTATTTTATCTAATCAGGATGGCTCCCACTGTTTTTTTCAAATCTTCCTTCAAACCCTAAAAGGTAAGACTGGACGGGATTTATTACACCCTACAAGTTCGCCAATCTTTCGGCCAGGCCAGTGTGGTACTTTGAAAGAGGTTCCTCGTGCTTTAGCACGGACCTAATTAAAATAAACCTTGTTTTCCCAGGGGCGTAACCCCGTTAACACCTTTCTAGACACCTATTTGATCTGCTAATTATAATATGTAAAACTCTCTCAGGAGTAACTCTTACTCGCAGTGGGTATCGGGATCCAACTATCTCAAAGAAAGTATGCAATCTCATTGCAAATTTCAACACTTGAAATTCCCGATAATATTTTGCCCCTAGCGTCCTATGACCTTGACGAAAGCCAACAAACTATAGTCCGCTAGTCAAGTTCAACCCGTACATTTCATGATTGAATTAAACCCACTCGCACGACCCTTGACGAAAGCCAACAATATCGTACGACTACCCTAATCCAAACACATTATATGCTTAAGAAGATAAGCACTAATCAGATACCACACACTACGCCTTGACGAAAGCCAACAAACGCAGCACGAATACTAAATACTACTTATCTGAAATGACGGAGGGCTATACCCTTTGCGTAATGAACTTGATATCGTTGTAGAATTGAGTGATTTTGAAAAGGAGTGTTTTTTAGGCTTATACTAGTTTTTCTAAAGAGGTCACTCCCGGTGAAGAGATTTCGGCTCTTTTCTTATCGAATAAGGTGCAAGATATTTCACAAATACAACTATGCAAAACAAGAACTAAAAAAGCAATTAAAAGATAAAACCGAGTGGGTTGTAGCATCTACTAGTTTCTCTAAAGAGGTCACTCCCGGTGAAGGGATCTCGGCTCTTTCCTTATCGAATAAGGTGCTGGATATTCTACAAGGAATACCGCTATGCAAAGCAAGAACTAGAGCTACCATTTTTTTTTAAAACAAGATTTCACAGCATCATTAGGTTTATTTTATTTCATTAATCTCATTAATGAAGTCCCATCAATTATGCTTCCTAAGAATCCCATAAGAAACGAAAGCAACAATATTCATTATATATCATATATATAATATAAGCATTCGTCTCAACATACCAAGTGATCACATCACAGAATATCAGCAGTAGAAGAACACATATGAAATATTAGATATACGAGGAATTCCGTGTTTTAATTAAGCCAGTAAAAAACCCGGATTCCACGGTCGTGATGAATAGCCAAACCCACACCCTATACCCCTACGAGAGTGGCAAGCAACCCTACCAATTCTAGAGTTAGGAGACCCGGTCTCGACTCCTCGAGATGGTCTTCCACTGGACCCTAGAACCCGGTTACTTGTGCTCTCCTCCTTGGGTCTATCCTAATGCGAAAAAGTAAATAATATACATCAATGGTGACATCATCCTCAACCCGGTAGTGCCCCAATAAAAGAATATTACATACAAGCTTTTACATGAATGAAAATGAAAAACTCTCATCTCACATAAAAAAACCCGGCTATTCAAAACACGACGATCCAATATAACATATCACAGCAACACATAATATCACATGTCATCAACGTAAGTAAATATGCGTATCCCAATTGTCGTTGACATATAGCAACGAAACTGGCGATACACCACATATTACACTTATGGTCGTAGAAAAGAAAGTGAAAAACAACAACAATTGGAATCTGCAACCACCTTAGATATCATAATGCCAATGTATCACATACTTTGGATTTCATGCCTTACCAAATGAATTCCTTAGACATCACATGCCTAACAATTATGAACCCCGCATTTTAGTCTCGATATTGAAAATACTTTCCAATATCCAATCGGATAATTCAACAAGATTCCCGATAACCTGATCGAATACTCGTCGGAAACTTTAGTAGACAGCCGCCCCCCGATGCCGTCGACGAAGTGCACTAAGGTAGAACACCGCGGCCGCGAGCACCCGAACGGATGCTTTTGGCGACGGTGTTCTCCTACAGTCACTTGGTCAGGGCTATGGAGCGTGGTTGTATAGTAAGGTTACCCGGCGAGTATCCGCTTATATTACGTGATTGCAACGGACTTTTGATCCACATCAAAATCCCATCGCAACCGATGAAATGAGACTAAATTGCTAGATTTATAAAATTCAAACTAGTTATCACATAACTAATATTGTGGATTCCAAGTATTGTATTACAATCACAGATAATTAGACGATGTTAAACATTTCAATCGAATAAACAAACACCTAGAATTTCCCAAAGAGCTCAACACTTGAGCAGAGTTTAAAAAGTACCTAGAACATGCCACAGCTCCTATGCACCAACCGTAGAAGGGTCAACCCTTGCCTCACCTATGGCGCTGCGGAACTACCACAAACCCTTTGGTTTGGTGGCGGTTCCGACTATCACAGAATCGAGTTAGGGTTTCGTTCTTCTAGAGGGTCCACAGAATCACCTGCATGATTTTCTGATTATTTTAAACTTGGAAAAAATTCAACTCTTAGAAAATTTCCAGCGAGGGAGAAAATGGGTTATTGATATCCGTTCGAACTTTTTAACTTCGTCTAAATAACCTAAAACAATGTAAAAATTACGAATACGAAACACTCCGAATTTCCAATACAGTAAGACCATATCACTTGCAATCTTAGAAAAAACAAGCAACACCTGAAACACCCAAACCCAGAGACTAGAACACAGCAGAAATTTGAAGCCAAAACACCTTAATAAAATCGGCCTACTCGGAAATTATTGCTTTGTGACCGGCAAGAATACGGTGGAGAGGGTCCAAATTTCTATTGTGTTCATGTTACATCTCATATAACATATTGCAGCTGCTTAAAAAATTTTTAGAGGCCATTTAAAAATCGACAGAAACTAGATTTCAATGTTTCAAGTTTCGTAGTAGTTTCGGTTTCGTAATCTAACAAACATCGTCTAATTCTCTAGCTTGGCTCTAAAACCACTGTAGGGTTATCTAGCACGAAAACAAGGTTTTGGGAGGCATCATCCATACCAATTTCAAATTTTTTCGATGCTGAACAATCCTAACCCAAGAATCTTAACTAGAAATTTAGACGAAACAATAATGCAAATAACTTTACATCTAAGTGAATGAGAAATACTGCAACGTTATATAAATCGTTCTGGGAATTTTTCCGTTTTAGGGCAAAATAGTCGGTATTTTCAGTTTTAACCCGATTTCGATCAAACGTCCGTAGAAACTTTCCGGCATCTATTTTAGCTAAAATAAAGCTAGTGCGCGAACTTTGTGGGTATATGGGAGGCTTTGGTTCAGAAAGAATTTTTCCCAAATAAAATATTATTTTAGTCGGTAAAATATGCACGTAAATCGGGAAATTTCTTCTAAATGAGAATTATTAGAAATCATCACTACAATTATTTTAGAACCTTCTTTTTAAATATCTAGATTTTTTTAGTGTAAAGGAGTTAATTTTAAAAAGAAAAGAAAAAGAAAATGAAAGGTGGCAAAATAGCATTTATTGATGCATTTAATGATTTTTGCTAGAAACTTCACTCCCTTTTTGCACAAAACCCCCCCTCCATCACTGGCCGAGCCCACTTCCCCCAAATCTGCCCTATTTCATTCCTAGCTCATTTCTTCATTATTTTGTTCACAAAATGCTTCAAAATCCCAAAATAAATCCAAAAAAAATTCCTAAATAAAAATTAAACCATCAATTTCCTTCACTAAGCTTTCTTGGATCTTCAATAAAGCATGGTTTTTTTGAGGCTACGATGATGGATCAAGTTAATATTTTGTATTCTTGTTAAGGTATAATCTCTTACCTTAATCCTTAATCAATTGTTTAGATCTTAATCTAGCTATTTAAGTTAGCTAATTATATATTTAATATAGCTTTAAAACTCTTGATTTATTCATTATTCATATTTTTTAAGAAATTCAAGTTAAGGTTAAATCTTGATTTAAGTGTTTAATGTTAATTGAAGTGTTAATTTGTGATTAGGAAAACATAACCTAGTAGATTATGATAATTATTGTTAATTAATACTTTGTTTAATTGTGAAATATTGCTTACTAGGTTTTTGCTAAAACTTATTTAGCAAGTGTTAAAAATATAGAAATGGTTTGATTAGCTTGGTTAAGCTAATATAAGATTTTTGTAATCGCTAGATTTGTGTTAGCTTTGTTCTAGTGCGAATTATTGTGATAAGTTGTTTACTAGGTTTCGAGGTCTTTCCGACGTGGTTTCAATTGGTCGTTGCGAGGTGATTTCTTTTATATTCCTCGCATTTAATTGTGTTGTGTTGCACGATAGGGACAATCGGAGTCTAGACTTAGTGTTTCTTAGTTTAACGACCCTAGTTAGGGTTTTTGACCGATGTCGTGCGCGTTAGATGCGCTAATTGCGCAATGTAATTTTCTGGGCATTTTCATTGCGTTTCGTTGTCTTTTCATTGATGTAGGATATTTAGCTTATGTGATATGTTTGTGAAATTTTAAGTTCGCAAGCGGGGACTTCGGACGCTACGATAAGGGAAAACAGGTGGTAGGCTTCACTTAGCCAGGAGCGTTGGTGAGTTGATTTAACATCTACAGGGGAATCGCCCGTATGGCGTTATGCGTCTGGGCTAGAAATCACTTGACTTGTCGCATATTCTATTTCATATTTAGAATCTCGATACACCCTACTGCTTAGTTAATTGTTGTGCTTGGACTGGTATCCTTAGGACACTGCACTATTATTGACGGCTTATGTTGCACGAGCACTGATTGTATGCCACACACACCGTTAATAATTGTCATGACACGCACAACCTACTTATAGATATGATATAGTTTGGTTAGGGACATTGAGACATTGATTCATATTTCTTTATGCATATGACTTATAGCATACCTTTATACCTATATGCTTACACATATGCCTTGACACACTTACATGCTAGTTACCTGTATACCTATAGGGTATTGTACCATTAGTGATAGGTACATACACACATAATAACATACCTACATGTATACTTTGTATACATACTTCACTTATACCCAGGGGGTATATTACATCATTTCTGATAGGTAGGTATTTATATCTTGCTATACCTTTATGTTTACGCATATATCAGTTATAGCTACATGTTTACCTTTACTTGATGTTATTTAGAATTGGAGAAAATAGGAACCGCATGATATTTTATATTAACTTGTTGCAGTTAATTAGCGGCTTTTCCTTATATGCTTACATTTCAGTTTTATGTTGCATATATTATATTCATGGATTTTCGCATTGAGATATGGATTTTTCATGATATTTTCTGGATTTGGGGACCGTGGTAGTTCATGAAATTATGCATTATTTGAAAAACTCGGATTCCCTTGATATGATATTTCAGCATCCACCATGAAATTTATCGGTTCTGATATATATACTCCATGCGAGGAGTCGGGGGCCGTATGAGGGTACATGGTGGGGCCTGGAGGTACCCCGAGGCAAGACGATTGATGGACCTTGCCGATTGAGCCTGGCAGGGGAACCATACACGCCGGTGACATTACCAATGACTCGGCGGTTATCATGGGGATACCGACGGGAGTCATGTGCGTATGGATACGTCGAGAGGCGAGGGTCAGAGCTAGGCACTCGAGCTTTCGGTATAGCATATGATACGTACCTATCAGGGTGCCAGTCTTGGTGACAGCACCTGATAGATCACTATTTTGTGTCGATCCTTGACACTTGGTTTTCATGATATTTTACTCCTAAGTATATATAACGGTGGAATGGGACGCTGTTATATATGCATATACATATATATTAGTGGAATGGGACGCTAATATATATGTATACGTATAAATTCATATACTTCATCTTAATTATTCATATAAATATACCTATAATATAAGAGATTCACTTGATATTGGATTTAGGACATTTGAGATTACTTGATATTGTACATAAAGGATATATGAGATTCACTTGACTTTGTACATTCAGGATATATGAGATTTATTCGATATTGTACATTAAGGATTTGTGAGACTTATATGATATGAGAGCCAATTTGGGGGCTGATTTGAGGAATTGGGATTTGGATTATCTTGATGGATTTTGATCCTACCACGATGTCAGGATTCCGTGGAAATGACATGTTTCATTCCATACTCCACATTTATTGTTTATGCACCGTTTCATGTATTAGTAGTACCTGTTAGTGTACCTTTCATGACTATTGCATTTACATATTTCATTTATATGCATTGCTTCATGTGTTAGTTGTACCTGCTAGTGTACCTTTCATGACTATTGCATATATACATTTTCATATCATTATTTCATGATTATTGCATACCGATTGTCATATTATTGCTTCATGTAATTGTAGTAACCGTTAGTGTACTTTCATGCTTATTGCATTCATATGACCTTTTATTCCTATTAATTGCATATGTTAGATTCGCGTTGTACGTGCATACTTGCGATTACCTGCATATGTTATTTACTATTCAGGAGTTGGCAACTCACCCCCGTTGTGCCACCGTTGTTTTGCAGGATTGTTCCCAGAGTAGTCGAGGCAGGCTATTCATCTATCTTATCATCTTTTGCTACGGATACCGCATCAGCTCACAGTGTGCAGTTTGCTTAGGTGGGTTTTGTGGTTATTTGTTTTTGTATTTTATATTCGTTGTATCCTTGTACTCTCCATCTACTATTTTCTTGTTGACTTTGAGACCTGGTGAGGATGATATTGTATTATTTTGTGACTTGGTTGTCTTTTATATAGTTTCCTTTCTATCGTCTTTTATTTCTTCGCTACGGCGTCGTATATTTGTTGTGGTGGTTGTTTTCCGCCTTTTGGCGTGGATTTGCTCCCGTTGGGGATGCTTTACTTTATATTTATGTTGTACACATTTTGGGGTTGGTTTTTACAAAGGAGGTGCTGCCGAAATTTTCAAGAAAGTAAATTGGACTTAAAGAATTTATACTTGAGATTTTCAAAAGTTTAACAATATTTCTTATCTTTTCTTGTCTTTTAATGGTTTAGATTTCTGGTTTTTGGCTTTCTTTTACTGCGTTACGCCTGTAGACGTTGCGTAGTATTAGGGCCATCACGGCCAATTTCGGATCGTGACAAAGTTGGTATCAGAGCGCTAGGTTTTACCTTTCAGAGTGTAGGATGACCTTGGTATGATGAAGTAGGTAGCTTAAGTAGAGTAACGTAGTGTGTGTATGTCCGCGGCATACTCACGATGCGGTACTCCACCTAAACTGACCTATGTACAAATTGCTTGAAATTCCTTCCTTGATGACATATCCTTGTGATTCGATTTCCGTGTTCATATCGAATCCTATCTCTATTTATAGCCTTTGCCGCCGACGGCTATGGGGACTCAGAGTGATGCAGCGAGGGCCGAGGTCAGAGTTGACTCGGGTGGGTCAAGGACTGGCCAGGATGGCACGCTCGTTGCATAGGAGCAGATGGATCCGCCTACGACAGATAGTATCTCTAGGCTTGTGGCAGAGATGCAGGACATTCACCAGATGATGAGTTCATTGGTTGAGGCCGTTCGAGCGCAGCGACAGGAGGTTGGTGTAGGGTTCCTAGGCACTCTAGTGAAGTCTCACAAGTGATCAAATACGCTAATTTCTAAAAATTACGGTGCCGAGAAAACCTAGATCGGATCGTTAACTAGATATTTAGGCGAAACAAGAAAAATAGTTAACATTTTAACTAAGGGAACGGATATACAACCTTTGTAGATCCGGTCCACCACCTCCACGGCTCCGCAACGAAGTGCCTTCGCTGTCCAAGTGAACTCCCAGGCTCTAGCGTCGGCTTCGTCGAAGAATAAGCGAGCTAGGTCGTCGATGTCCGTGCCGAAGATGATCTACGTCGAGGCATCGCTAGATCAAGCTCCACCTTCACCTAGTCGGAAAAACTTGTGAAGGAAACACCCTATACTACTTGGCAAGAGGTAGAAGATGAAGAAATAGGAGTTGGGTTCACTTTAGATTTGGATTTCTCACACTTTTTCATCAAACACCATTGATGTAGCAAGCTTTTTCTTTTGTTGAAGAAGAAGAAGATAATGAAAAAGAATATGATAAGTGTTAAGTAAATGATAAATAAATCAATACTTATCATTTACTAACCCTTGGTTAGTTGTAGAGAATGGACCATGGTTAACTTGAATGGTTAGGTTAAAGGATGAGATAAGAATGGTGACTTGGTCAAAGTTTCAAGAAACTTCAACTACAAACAAAACTAGCAACCATTCTTTTTCTCTTTACCTTTTTCTTTTTCCAAAATAAACAAAAGAATAAATAAATGAATAAGTAAATAAAAAGAAATCCCTAATCATAAACCTAACCATGGTCTAATTCTTTGCACTAACCCTAGCTTGCATGTATCATCAAACATGATACAATCATGTGCACAAAATATATCACATATACAATGTGCACAAACCAAGTGAGTAAATCCATTTAAAGTGAACCGATACTAGTTAATGCAAAGCAATATATCAAATATATAATTATGTATTAAATCATTAAATCAACACTTGATTTAACGATCCGGTCATATCGCATATAACCGGCTAGTATCCAATGTGTCGGCTTATCGAATCAATCCTTGATTCGATAACTAGGTTATATCGTATATAACCATTCGATACATTGATCGCGAGAATAGAATACGGTATCATATACACGCATTATTCTCGGTCCCGCACATATCTCATATGCGCTCCTATTTCGTTTCGCTTGAGCTAGGAAACCTCTGTGTAGGACTCTAAAGACTCGTCAATACGCCGGTAGCAGATGATGATCATATCAAACATCCGCAAGCCGCAAGCGGTCTGCTAAACGTAACGGCCACCCGGGTATTGAGCGATCTGAAGATCGACGAGCAAGCCCGCTCACACTCCAGTGAATCCGACCAGTAACACTTACCGTACGGTCCGGTCTGTTCGTCTGATATGTCGCATATCTCGCCTAGGGGTGGTAAACGGCAGACCCCAATAGCTCGATAAGTCATGCCGACGTAGGGTCCATAACATTCATGAAACTACTGATAACTTTTACCAGTATATCACTGCAACCCTGGCCAGGGATTTCCTGTTATGGCCAGTCGAGCATAGCACAACATCAACCCCCAATACCGAGAGAGACGAATCCCCTCCTATCGCTCATTGCCTCCATGTGAATCGGGACTGTACCCAAAAACCACCTGTTTGCACGACTCAGTAGAGCCGTGGTAGGGTGGAAATCAAAGCACAGTGGGAGACACACAAGACTCTATGACGATCTCGGGTCAACAGACTAAGCTGTACCTGTGTCACCAGAGAACTGCCATCTGACGTGAGGTATAATACCATCTGGGAGTTCTCGGCGAGTCCGTTCAGTGTACCCAGTCTCCACTGAGCACCCGCATACCATCTTCGATGTCAAACACCAATGGATATGGGATCATCCATTGCCCATCGCATGGGTCGAGAAGATATGCGCTAGTCTACTCTGGAATATCGATGCCCCGTCTCGACATTCCCTCGACTAGGAACATTTCAAGGATGTACTCTTGGACTACCCAGGCCCCACTAGTATGATCTACATCATAGTCCTGGAAGTCGAGTACACATCCTATGGGCTTTATCAACATGTAATCAGAGAGACAGAAAGTATACATGTTAAGATAAAGAGCAACCAGATAGCGTACTATCATGTCGAGCAAGAAAGTCCTACCTATATATGTCCTAGCATCCACTACAATATACATCCAATGTACAGTAATGGCCTCTAGGGCATACATATAACTAACAATCTCCCACTTGCACTAGGGCCATCTGTAGCAGTGGTTGCAGTATCACATAATCAACCATCCCCTAAAAGTCTCTCTTTGGGAAAAGGGCCTTCGTGAGTGGATCCGCCGTGTTGTCCTCTAAGTCTACTCTCCTAACCTCGATCAACCTGGAGATCAACTATCTCCATGATCAGGTGATGCTTCCTCAGAATATGTCTGGGTCACTGATGGGACCAGGGTTCCAGGGCCTAAGCCACACTTCCATTGTCATACAATGGCAGGAACCAAGTTCATCTTATGAACCATTATACACCCAAACTGCCTCTTTGGTAGTATCATCAATAGCGATGTTACCAGCCTTTATCGTCTAGTTTGCCACGGTATCTAGCTTGGAACTCTTCCAACATACCGTCCCTTTACTGAGGGTAAAGACAATGCCTGTGATTGACATTCAGTCGTCTTTATCACCCTGGAACTCTTCCAGTGATTCTCCCTAGGATCGATTGATACCATCTCACTACACCTAGTGAGAATCCTAGCATCCAATTACATCTATCTCATAGATGAAAACTCAGGATTTAGGAGGTATCACTTTGATCCTATTTGGAGAATCCTTATGATAATAGGAGATTGACCGACCGTAGTATAGGAAACTTTCTTCCTATTAAGAGTATGTTGTTTTCGTACAATACGAGGATGACCACCTTACTCTCTACTACCCTTTTGTATATACAAGGTTCGTCTACCATTTTGATGAAGTCAAACACTTTGACTATCACATCAAAATAGACGTTCCAACTCCGCGATGCCTGCTTCATTATGTAAAGCAACTTGCACATGTTTCCGCTGCTCCCACTATTTACGAAGACCTCTGGCTGTGTTCTTATAGACGTTCTCTTCTAAATCAGTATTTAGAAAAGCAGTCAGGGCACCCAACCACCAGATATCGCAGTCATGGTATGTAGCCGTGGCAAGTAGGATCTGGATGGACTTAAGCATAGTCACTTGGAAAAGGTTTCATCATTATCCATGCCTGGTTGATGACTAAAACCTTTAATAAGCCTAGCTTCGAAAGTCTCAACTTTTCCATCTACACCAAGTAATCTTCTCAAGATATACTTGCTCCTGATGGGGATTTAACCCTTTAGATATAGCAGCTAAAGTCCATACTTTGCTGGTGTACATGGATTCCATCTCAGATCGCTAAGTATCCAGCCATTCTTACAGAGTCCCTACTCTCGATGGCCTGCTCGAAACTAGTTGGGTCATCATCTCATGATGCAATCCTTGCTCCCACTGTCATTGAGAAACCGAGGTATCTCTCAGGCGGATGAGGAACCCTACTAGATCGGCGGAGAGGCTGAGGTTCGTCGGGAACTATAGAATCTTATGGTTCTGTCAAATCATCAACTGCTGTTTTGTATAGCTGGAACCTTTCCAGTTCTACAGAACTGATCCTGCCTCGATCTTGTCCGGATTTTGCTTTAAACATAGGCCGGACAACCCCAAATCTTAACTTACTTAAGAGATAGGATCTTCCCGCACCATATCTTATATTGAGTGGTAGGCATTGATTTGATTCGAACCTAATTCAATAGGTATGCAGCTTCTCAAGTGCATAACCCCAAAAAGAAATAGGTAACTCAATAATACTCATCATAGAGCACACGATATCTAATATTGTGTGATTGCTCCGCCCCGATACACCGTTGTGCTGTGGTGTATTCAGAGGAGTAATACTGAGAGAGAATCTCATTTTCCTTTAGAATAGTCCTAGGATTCCATGCACAAGTATTCTCCTCCCTGATCTCATCATAGGACATAATACTTATACCCGGTTATTGGTTCTCTACTTCCTACTTATATTCTGTGAATACCTCAAAAGGTTCGGACTTATATTTCAACAAGAATATATGACTGAATCTTGAGAGATTATCAGAGAATATAATGAAGTATAAAGAACCAGTCCTGGCATGTGTAGACAGGAGACCTTCCGTACATCATCATGTATCAGTCCCAAGAGTTTACTAACTCTTTCTCTGTTTCCAGTAAACAGAGCTGTGGTCATCTTATCTTTGTGACATGACTGGCAAGTTTCACAATATGTAAATTCAAACTGATTTAAATATGCATCTAAAATGTAACTTCAGCCAGTCGGGTCGCATTGATGTGACCTAGTCTACAATGCTTCAAGAAGATTCGTTCATTTCTGAACTCTTCCTCTTGTGTGTGTTCTGTATACAAGGAACTGTAGTTTGATTTAGAACGTCAATGCTTTTAGATAACGTGCCTGAACCGATCAACTTTTGATATAGGAAATGTTCAAAACATTATCCATTAATACAAAATTATATCCTTTCTTTAGAAATAAAGAGACTGATATGATTTTGTATATCAGGTTCGGTATCTAATAGCATTTGTTCAGAATCAATGTATTCGTAATACAGGATGACAGTGACCAACAGACTTGGCTGCAACACTTGCCCCGTTTTCTGTCTCATGAAACTTATCACCCGTTCTCAGTTTTTCTACCTTTTTGTAGCCCTATGTAACAGATTACATATCTGGGATCCTGATCCGGTATCATATACCCTGGATGCAGAGGATACTGAGAAACAGTTCTTTGTAATGAACACACCCGAAGGAGATGCATCATATGCACTTTCTTCGTTTGGGCGGCATATGAATTCTGGTATTCCCCAATTTCCTGCTCTGTCTTATAACAATTATAAGTTGGAGCGGGACCAACGTTCCCCAGCTCAGTATAACAAGCAGGTTCGGTCAATACATCCGTATTATTATCTTGATTAAGGCGTGATATGGTCGCTACCAGGAGAGAGAGAGAAGAAAACACTCTGCGTGCGCTCTTGCAAGATCAGATTGGTTATATATTTTATCTAATCAGGATGGCTCCCACTGTTTTTATCAAATCTTCCTTCAAACCTTAAAAGGAAAGACTAGCCGGGATTAATTACACTCTACAAGTTCGCCAATCTTTCAGCCAGGCCAGTGTCGGTACTTTGAGGGAGGTTCCCCGTGCTTTCGCACGGACCTAATTACAGTAAACCTCGTTTTCCCAGAGACGTAACCCCGTTGACACCTTTCTAGACACCTACTTGATC
Source organism: Agapanthus africanus (assembly GCA_030015575.1). NCBI lineage: Eukaryota > Viridiplantae > Streptophyta > Magnoliopsida > Asparagales > Amaryllidaceae > Agapanthus > Agapanthus africanus. Next base: position 161,698,808 of record CM057343.1, read on the forward strand.
GGCTAATTGTAAAGTGCAAAACTCTCCCAGGAGTAACAATTACTCGCAGTGGGTATCGGGATCCAACTATCACATAGAAGGTATGCAATCTCATTGCAAGTTTCAACACTTGAAACTCCCGATAAAGGTTTTTACCCCTAGCACCTATGACCTTGGCTAAGGTCAACAAATCATAGGTACTAGTCAAGTTCTACCCGTCATTTCGTGATTAATTAGACCCACCCACATAACCCTTGGCTAAGGTCAACAAAGCCACATGACTGTCCTAACTAATCGCATCATATGCGGTGTAGGAAGACATCACTTAGCTACCGTACACTGTGCCTTGACTATGGTCAACAAACACAGCACGAATACTAAGTACTCTACTTCCTAAAATGACGGAGGGTTGCGAATGGTTTTTATGAAAACCTTTAACGCTTTGAACTTGATCTCGTTGCGGAATCAAATGGTTTTTTTTAAATGGAATGTTTTTGAGGCTTTTCTAGTTTTGCTAAATGGGTCACTCCCGGTGAAGGGATCGTCGGCCCTTTCCTCGTCGAATGAGGTGCGGGATATATCATATATATCACTGTGCAAAGCAGAAACTATAGAAGCGATCAAATACAAACCGAGTGTGTAGCATCTGCCAGTTATTGCTAAAGGAGTCACTCCCGGTGAAGGGATCTCGGTCCTTTCCTCATCGAATAAGGTGCAGAATGTTCTATAATGAACACCGCGATGCAAAGCAGGAACTGTAGCTACCTGTTTTATTTTGAAATTCGATTCCACAACATCAATTAGGTTTATTTTCTTTCATTAATCTCATTAATGAATATCCCATCATTTAAGTCCACCTAACCATCACAGATAAATATAACGTACGCTTATGCCATCCGCATTCGCCTCGATGTCCCGTCTGCACCGTTAGGTTAGGTAACTAACGCCAGAGCGAGGCAGGGCTAGCGCGGGTGTAAAACATAAGCAACGTCTATATAATATATCATATATACTATATATAATACCTGTCACAGAACATCGCATGATCACAGATAAAACACAGCAGAAGAAACATATGAAATATTGGATATACTAGGACGTCCGTGTTTTCAATACGAGCCAGTACAAAACACGGATTCCACGGTCGTAATGAATAGCCAATCCCACACCCTTAGACCCCTACGAGAGCGGCAAGCAACCCTACCAATTCTAGGGTTAGGAGACCCGGACTCGACTCCTCGAGTTGGTCTCCCACTGGACCCCAGAACCCGGTTACTTGTGCTCCCCTCCTTGGGTCTATCCTAGTGCAGAAAAGTAAATAATATACATCAACGGTGACAACTTCCGCAACCAGGAAGTGCCCCAATAAAAGAATATTACATACAAGTTTTTACATGAATGATAATGAAAAACACTCATCTCACATAAAAAAAACCCCGGCTATTCAAACACGGCGATCCAATATAACATATCCAGCAACACATAACATCTCATGTCATCAACGTAAGTAAATATGCGCATCCCAATTGTCGTTGACATATAGCAACGAAACCGGCGATATCACATATTACACTTACGGTCACAGAAAAGAAAGTGTAAAACTACAACAGTTGGAATCCGCAACCACCTCAGACATCGCATGCCTGACCAAATGAATTACTTAGACATCGCATGCCTAACAATTATAAACCCCGCATTTTAGTCTCATTATCGAAAACACTTTTCAATACCTGGTCGGGCAATTCAACAGGATTCCCGACATTCTGATCGAATGCTCGTCGCAAACTTCAGTAGGCGGCCGCACCCCTGATACCGTCGACGAAGTGCACCAAGGCGGAACACCGCTACCGCGAGCACCCTAACGGATGTTTTCGGCGACGGGGTTCTCCTACAGTCACTTGGTCGGGGCAATGGGGTGAGGCTGTCTATTAAGTTTACCCGGCGAGTATCCGCGTACGCTACGTGATTGCGACGGACTTTTGGTCAAATCAAAATTCCGTGGCAACCGATCAAGTGAGACTAAACTGCTATGTTTATAACATTCATTCAGTTATCACATAACTTTTGTGAATTCCAATTATTGTATCCCATTCCAGATAATTAGAAAATGTTAAACTTTCCGATTGAACATTCGAACACCCAAGTTTTCCCGATACAGATCAACATATGAAACAAGTCTAACAACATTCCGTTCGTGCCTCAGTACCAACGGTCCAGCCGTAGAAGGGTCAAGCCAACGCCTCACATGTGGCACGCCGTACTGCCCCAAACCCGAAGGTTCAAAGGGCAGTTCAAGACGGTCACATAATCGAGTTAAGGTTTGTTGTCTTCTAGAGGGTCCATCGCGTTACTTGCACTACTTAGAACGTCGTTAAACTTCGGAAAAATCCAACACTTGGAAATTTCCCGACAGGGGAAAAATTGGGTATTTATATCCGGTCGAACTTTTTAACATATTCTAAAATTTATCCGGAAAGCCACATAGACAAAATTTGATACTCCGATCGAAACACAGAATCCCCAAAACAACCCAGAACATTCAACTCTGAAATAAAATTTAAAAATACCCAGAGAACTCAGCACTGAAAACAATGAATTACTGTGCAATTTATAAAGAATGACGTCATAAATATGCCGCTGAACCGCCGCCTGAGGCAGGCTAATGCCGCGGATCCGCGCCATGTTTCACTGTTCATGACCCCAATTTTGCTCCGTAGTTCTTATATTTTCCTGCTGGGTTTTCTGAATATTTTTAATTTGCAAAAATCCATGTTTTCAGAAAAAGTACAGAGAGCAATTTTCCGGGTTAAGTTTTGGTTCGATCGGACTTCAAATTCCGTCTGGACTTCGCCTAAGGCTCTAGCTAGGCTCTGATACCACTGTAGGGTTCCTAGGCACTCTAGTGAAGTCTCACAAGTGATCAAACACGCTAATTTCTAAAAATTACGGTGCCGAGAAAACCTAGAACGGATCGTTAACTAGATATTTAGGCGAAACAAGCAAAATAGTTAACATTTTAACTAAGGGAACGGATATACAACCTTTGTAGATCCGGTCCACCACCTCCACGGCTCCGCAACGAAGTGCCTTCGCTGTCCAAGTGAACTCCCGGGCTCTAGCATCGGCTTCGTCGAAGAATAAGCGAGCTAGGTCGTCGATGTCCGTGCCGAAGATGATCTACGTCGAGGCATCGCTAGATCAAGCTCCACCTTCACCTAGTCGGAAAAACTTGTGAAGGAAACACCCTATACTACTTGGCAAGAGGTAGAGGATGAAGAAATAGGAGTTGGGTTCACTTTAGATTTGGATTTCTCACACTTTTTCATCAAACACCATTGATGTAGCAAGCTTTTTCTTTTGTTGAAGAAGAAGAAGATAATGAAAAAGAATATGATAAGTGTTAAGTAAATGATAAATAAATCAATACTTATCATTTACTAACCCTTGGTTAGTTGTAGAGAATGGACCATGGTTAACTTGAATGGTTAGGTTAAAGGATGAGATAAGAATGGTGACTTGGTCAAAGTTTCAAGAAACTTCAACTACAAACAAAACTAGCAACCATTCTTTTTCTCTTTACCTTTTTCTTTTTCCAAAATAAACAAAAGAATAAATAAATGAATAAGTAAATAAAAAGAAATCCCTAATCATAAACCTAACCATGGTCTAATTCTTTGCACTAACCCTAGCTTGAATGTATCATCAAACATGATACAATCATGTGCACAAAATATATCACATATACAATGTGCACAAACCAAGTGAGTAAATCCATTTAAAGTGAACCGATACTAGTTAATGCAAAGCAATATATCAAATATATAATTATGTATTAAATCATTAAATCAACACTTGATTTAACGATCCGGTCATATCGCATATAACCGGCTAGTATCCAATGTGTCGGCTTATCGAATCAATCCTTGATTCGATAACTAGGTTATATCGTATATAACCATTCGATACATTGATCACGAGAATAGAATACGGTATCATATACACGCATTATTCTCGGTCCCGCACATATCTCATATGCGCTCCTATTTCGTTTCGCTTGAGCTAGGAAACCTCTGTGTAGGACTCTAAAGACTCGTCAATACGCCGGCAGCAGATGATGATCATATCAAACATCCGCAAGCCACAAGCGGTCTGCTAAACGTAACGGCCACCCGGGTATTGAGCGATCTGAAGATCGACGAGCAAGCCCGCTCACACTCCAGTGAATCCGACCAGTAACACTTACCGTACGGTCCGGTCTGTTCGTCTGATATGTCGCATATCTCGCCTAGGGGTGGTAAACGGCAGACCCTAATAGCTCGATAAGTCATGCCGACGTAGGGTCCATAACATTCGTGAAACTACTGATAACTCTTACCAGTATATCACTGCAACCCTGGCCAGGGATTTCCTGTTATGGCCAGTCGAGCATAGCACAACATCAACCCCCAATACTGGGAGAGACGAATCCCCTCCTATCGCTCATTGCCTCCATGTGAATCGGGACTGTACCCAAAAACCACCTGTTTGCACGACTCAGTAGAGCCGTGGTAGGGTGGAAATCAAAGCACAGTGGGAGACACACAAGACTCTATGACGATCTCGGGTCAACAGACTAAGCTGTACCAGTGTCACCAGAGAACTGCCATCTGACGTGAGGTATAATACCATCTGGGAGTTCTCGGCGAGTCCGTTCAGTGTACCCAGTCTCCACTGAGCACCCGCATACCATCTTCGATGTCAAACACCAATGGATATGGGATCATCCATCGCCCATCGCATGGGTCGAGAAGATATGCGCTAGTCTACTCTGGAATATCGATGCCCCGTCTCGACATTCCCTCGACTAGGAACATTTCAAGGATGTACTCTTGGACTACCCAGGCCCCACTAGTAGATCTACATCATAGTCCTGGAAGTCGAGTACACATCCTATGGGCTTTATCAACATGTAATCAGAGAGACAGAAAGTATACATGTTAAGATAAAGAGCAACCAGATAGCGTACTATCATGTCGAGCAAGAAAGTCCTACCTATATATGTCCTAGCATCCACTACAATATACATCCAATGTACAGTAATGGCCTCTAGGGCATACATATAACTAACAGTTGTCACCCCTGTTACCCACTTGTTCCTTGCAATTAGCCTGCAGCATTCCGTCTCCTACATAGCACCAGTGGATGCAGCCCCAGTTGACGAGACACGTATTCCAGAGACTTTGAGTGTTCCGGAACGGTAGAGAACTCGTACCGGTGTACCAGCCCAGAGACAGAGGCTTAGTTGTCGAGACAGATTTCGTGACCGTCGCGGGAGTAGCAGAGGCTTGGAACGAGGACAGTTGTTCAGCTCTCATCCCCAGGAGGGTCAGCAGTCATCGCGTGGATGTTTTTGATGCGGGAGCTTTCATCACTTCGTCAGACATTGTTCCTTAGCACCGCGTCAGGCTTATGTGCAGAGAGGTTGTGGTCGCAGAGGATTTGCTCAGAGGGGACATGTTGGTAGAGAAGGATTTCAGCCAGTTGCGGGTAGGGGGCAGACACGGGAGTTTGCTTCTACTCATCGGGACGCGCGGGCGTCCAATGCAGGGTTTTCAAGTATTCTAAATTCGTATGTTCTGTTGATGTACTTTTTTTGTTTTACACACTTGTGCCGTGGTTGGGACGAGAGTCGGTTAGCTTGATCAGCCATTTGTTGTGTTAACTTCTGTCAGCGATTCTTTTGTTGTGCAACACGTATTTCAGTCGTGTTCCAATCGGTTAGGAGATTCATCTGTCACTTGATCCTTCTAGAGATGTTGGATTTGACGTTCTCCTGGCACGGACTGGTTACTTACGTGCTATGCGTCTGTGGACTGCCATGAGAAAACAGACAGGGTTTGTTTTCCCGGCGAGTCAGTTCTTGTTGTGCATGGGAGGGCAGTGGTGCCGCCTCACACAGCTTGAATTCAGCCTTTTTCTCTAGTCGGCTTTTGAGGAGAAGATGTCGAGGATTCTTGGCGTTCATTCATGATACCGGAGCCACAGTGGGTTTGTTGGACCGGCTTTCCTTCATGCGAGAGTTTTCCGACGTTGTTCCAGATGAGCCAGCGAATCTTAGGGAGCTTAAGGATTAGCTGCAGAGTTGTTTGTTGGAGGGCTTGTGCGTATGAGTGTTTCGCATTGGGGAGCTCCTATTTCTGTTCGTCAAGGAGAAGGACGGCAGTTGAGGTTGTGTATTGATTGATTGTCAATTGAACCGGCTTACGGTGCGGATAGGTATCCTTTACCTCGCATTGACGATTTCTTCAATCAGCTCCAGAGTGCAAGACATTTTTCTAAAGTTTGTTCGGGATTAGGTCATCATTGTTGCGGGTTCGGAGTGATGACATTCCGAAGACTGCCTTGTGCGTGCTACGGGCTTTGTGTGTTTTGGTGGTGTCGTTGGACTCACCAATGCCCTAGCAGCTTTCGTAGATATGATGAACCAGATTTCTTCAGGCCGTTCCTCGACCAGTTATTGTTGTGCTATTGACGATGTTCTGGTCTATTCAATGTGTCGTGAGGGACAGGAGTAGCACTTGAGGATTTGTTTTGCAGACATTGGGAGAGCCCCAGCGGTTTGCTAGATTCTCGGAGTTTTCCTTCAGGTTTATTTATGTTGACTCCTAGGTCTTGTAGTTACGGGAGACGGCTTTTGTATGGTCCCGAGGAAGATCGAGGCCGTACAGTTTTGGCCCAGACTTGTGTACGGACGGAGTTCCGCAGATTTTTGGGCTTAGCAGGTTGTTACCGCCGTTTCGTGCAGTATTACTAGTGTATCGCTGCACCGTTGACTGAACTGACCGAAAAGGAGGTTCCTTTTTCTTCGGACTGAGGCATGCGTACGGAGTTGTCGGCAGTTGAAGACCCGGTTAACAACTGCATCAGTTCTTTCTTTACTTCTGGTTCGGGCGACTTTGTTGTTTAACTGTGATGTTTCGCGAGTGGGACTCGATTGTGTACTGAGGTGACACTATAGAGTTATCGCTTTTGCTTCCCTACATCTGGAGGAAGTACGAGCAGGATATCCCACTCATGATCTGGAGATGGCCGCGGTGGTTTTGCGTTGGAGATTTGGAGATACTAATTTTTCGAGAGTTGTGTCAGATTTTCACGGACCACCAGAGCTTAATATACATCTTCTTGCAGCGGGTGTTGATTGTTGAGACATTCTTCTGCAGATTTACAGTTCTTGTGCGATCGTTGAGTATAGCTTAAGTTCGCCTCTATTGAGAGGACAGCTTGCTCATGTCCGCGCCTGACCACTATTCCTTAATCGCTTTCGCGAGGCACAGCCCGCCGATGCTCGTTCGTCAGATATTCTTGAGCATACTCGGCTAGGTAAAGATTCGGAGTCCTTGATTTATGACCAGATGTGCTATGTTTAAAGACGCGTTTGTGTACCTGATACTATTGGGCAGATACGCGAAATCCTATAGCAGGCACATCAGTCAGCTTTCTGTGTTCATTCAAGTTCCACCAATTTGTAGCGTGACTTATAAAATAGTTACGGGTGGGCAGGGATGAAGAGTGAAGTTTTGGATTTCGTTTCGAGGTGTCTGTCTTGTTGTGTGTTAAGGTTGAGCATCTGAGACCGGCTGGAGAGTTGCAACCTTTAACCATTCCGAAGTGGGAGTGGGAGCAGATCTCCACGAATTCTGTTATGGTGTCTACCCAGGTTTAGTCAGGGTGTGACTCCATTTGGATGTTTGTTCCGGTTATACTCAGTTGTCCTTTGTGAAGTTTGTGCATTGCACGGAGTTCCTTCATGGGTCGTATCTAATGAAGGCACCCTGTTAGCTTGCCGTCTTAGGCAGGAACTTCAGGAAACCTTGGGTACTAGTTGAGCTTTAGCTCCGTTTTTCCATCCGCAGGATGATGGTTTTGTGAGTGCGGGCTATACCGACTCTGGAGGATATGCTTCTGCGTACGTACTAATTGTTGTCGACAGTTGGAATCGTCACTTACCATTGTTAGGATTCTCCTTCGATAGCTGTTATCAGGAGGCACTCCAATTAGCAACCTTTAAGTTTTGTTTGTTAGGTGGTGTCAATCTCCAGTCTATTTTTCTGACTCTGCGAGATTAGGATTTTTGGACCCCAGCAGTCTAGAGACTTCGAAAATGATCTAGTTGGGTCAGGTCAGGAAGATGACAGCCCAGTGCAGACAGAGGTCTTACACTGACCATTGTGGCCGCAGACTTGAGATCGCAGTGGGAGCTCATGTATTCCTACGGATTTTTCCGATGAATGACGTGGTGAGTTTTGGGAAGCTTATCCCAGAATTGTAGGTCCTTTTAAGATCCTCAAAGCGAGTTAGTTCCGTTGCCTTTGATTTGGCACTTCCGCCCAGATTATTTAGTATTCACCCCGTATTCCTTGTGTCGATACTTTGCAATTACCTTCATGACCTTTCTTACGTGACTCGGCACCAGACCATTTGGCTTGGATGCGATCGTTTCGTTCACCGGCAGCCAATTCTGTTAATGGCTCGGCAGGTGGAGAAACTTCGGTCAAGGGACTTGCTGTCACGACCCGCAAGGTACGGAACGCGATCGGCACTTAAGTTACGACACGCCTCAAGGCGTCCAAAAAATAAGTAAGCCGAAGCACAAAATAAAAAACCCAATTAAGAGTTAGAGTGAAGGAAGCCAATTTATTTAAAGCATTTTACTCCATTAAACCACATCAAGTTTCCTTTTAAAAACAACTTTCCCTTTTTCCAAAAAATCCGGCAGAACTTCTTTTGTAAAAACAAGCCCCCAAACGGGTGCAAACAGGAAAAAGGCATCCCTAAGCGGGAGCTAACTCTTCGCCTCAAGGCGGTCACAAATCCCACGCAATATAAATACAGTGTGCATAAATAAGAATGAAAGCAAAGATAAAATAACATGTCGACTCAAGTGAGCTCGACCCCACATAACATAAATCCGTAAGTCTCACAACCTCGTCTCTAGGTCAATATACAGTAATCCAAATAAACTGGTACAGCTGAAATAGTAGTAGTAGATGGAGTACTCTAGATACAATGATCAATATAAGGTGGTACAAATGATAACAACCAACCTATGAGCAAAAGCTTCGAATCCAGGCAAAGAGAGCAAAAGAAGAAAAAGTGTCCGCCGCTACAGTGCTGATGGAACGGACCTGCAGAAAAGCTGTGGCACAATGGGGGTGAGTTGCCAGCTCGCGAGTAATAAATAGCATCTACAAAGGCTATCGCATGTATGCACACAAGTATACTAGCATCTCTAAACAGGTATGGCTATAGGCACTAGTAGATATGTATGCATCATCAGTGTGCTAACAAGTATGAATGTCACATGGATGTACTAACATGTATGTATACTATATGAGTCAACTCAAGGTCTCAACATGTAAGTACAAGAACTATCCTTTCTTTGTTTTTGAAACTCTTTTTTGTACCAGCATAATATCCATGAAATCAACAAAATCCGTTTCTAACAACGACACCTCAAAACTGTCCCAATCTCATGTATCCATGTCAAATATCTCTGATCTCAGCCATCCGGCTGATCCAACCCAAATATCCATATCTCAAACTAGCGGCCGCGATCGGTATTCTCTGAATATCCGCCGTGCCAAATGAAGTCACCGGTTGGTTGTCCGTCCCCTGCCAGGCTCAACGCCATCTCCTGCGATCTTCTTGCCCTGGGGTACTTTACCGGGCCCACCGTGTACCCGAGACGGTTCATCCACCTCCTCGAAACGGGTCTCGAGAACACAGCAAACTCATGGTGGACGACACTTTACATCATTAGAAAACCGCAACTTTTATTTTTAAAGGATCATAAGTTTCAAAATCTTGCGGCTTTTCCTCAAATCCAGAAATATCATAAATCTCGTGAAATTGTCATGGGTGGATATGTCAATGATAATGAATGCAAATGGTATCAATGTTCAAGTTGCAATGTATGATTATACTAGGCATGAGCAAGTGATGTAACGATATATATGCAAGAGAATGGCAATTCTTATGATTTCATCTTTATTATATATAGCAATAGTACAGGTTTAAACAATTAACATATTCAGATTCATAGTTATCTAGTGTCGTGACATGGCAATTACCAAGGTGTGGGTGTACACATGAATAGTGCTCGTGCTGCATATAAAAGCCTGGTAATGGTGCATGTGTCCTACATAATGAGTTATGGGTACAACATATAGATCTTAACTGCAGCAATTATTATGCAAGTACTATCATTTCTAATGTCACAAGCAAGTGTTAAAGTTCAATTTTCAAGTTTACTAATCTATCGGGCGACTTGCGCCATCCAAACGATCGTCCCCCGTAGATGTTAAATCTACTCACCCATGATCCCGCGCTAGGTGTGTCTGACCACCTGCTTTCCTTTCTCTGCCGCGCTTGAAGTCCCTGCCGGCAAACCTAGAATTTACAACATTCACAATATATCAGGAAAATCCTGCAAAACCCGATAAATCGATAAAAGGATACGCGAGCGTGAAACTAAAACGCGCGTGCACACGACACGTCGCGACGCGCACAAACCCACCAGAACCCAACTGACACGCTGTGTCGCGCAGCGCGCCACAGAACCACGCGTATCACGCGCGTGTCGCACAAGACTTAAAACATTAGAAACACGATACAAGCTCCAGATTTTGCCTCTGGACCCAACTAGAAAAGTTACAGATACCAAAAACCCTAGCTACCCAGAGTAAACCCACACACCAAAACCCAACACCCCCACCCCCATTCTTGCCGCAATTTGCGGCCAGATATAGTAAATCTGCGGCCAGAATAGGGAGAGGGGTCCCCGTGTTTTGTGTGGGTGTTTCTGCTAAGGTCACTGAGCTACAGTCTTCACAAATTTTACCCGAGTGGATCGGGTCAAAAGCAGATTTCAGAAAGGCTAAAAAGTCGCTAAAACTGCCAATTTACGCCAAGTCGGATAGATCGGGTATCTTTGTGAAATCTGGGGCAATTCTCTGGTTAACTGGTCTCAACAGCACCTACTTGGGTTACTCTAACCATCACAACCATTATATTCTCAAAATTCCCCTAATTTACCCCAAAACTACCCCTAAAGATATAATAAACACTAAAATAAGCTAGATATCCATAACTTTAGTAATTAGGAGTTGGATTGAGGGGTTATACCTCTAGAGACCCTAGATGAAGGAGAAGAGAAGATGTAGGAGGATGTGTGCATGCTGCTACAGCTCCTGGTGCTACAAACTTGGGCTGAGATGAGCTGATCTTCTCCACTATTCAGGTTCTGAATAGGCCGAAGTTGCTGTTGCTACTATGGTGATGTGGGTAGTGTTGTGTTGGTTTCAGGTGTTGCTATTTGAAGTAGTAGCAGCAGCAGGGGGTTGGGGTATTGTTGAGGGAAGGGTTGAGTGATAGTGGAGGAAGGGTTTTATAAGAGGTTGGGGCTGTAGTAGCAGCTGTGTGGCTGAAGCTTGGTTCAGAGAAACTTTTCCAGAGTTGCTGTGTAACAGCAAGTGAAGAAAAGTTGAGGTATTTGTGGTGTGGGGTTGTGAATTAGGAGATGGTGTGGGTGTGTGTTGTTTAAGAATGGGAGGGATGTTGTGCAGCAACTCAAGATGAGTTAGGGCTGAATTGGTGGCTAAATGCTGATGTTCTGAGGGTTGATGCTGTTGTTACTCTGCAGGTGTTGGTTTGGTGGCTGATTTGAGCTGAAAGTGGGCTGATGAGAGAGCTGGAATTAGGCTGCTGATGTTTGATTGGCTGTTAGCAGCAGGTACTGTTGCATTAGGGGCTAATGTTGGGGATGTTGCTGTTGCTGGTGCAGCCACTGCTGAGCTAGGGGTAGGTAGCTGATACTAATGATGTTGTTGGGAGCTGATGTGCTGCAGCTGATGCTGATGCATGGCTGAGGTTTGGGTTGGTGCTGTTTTGGTGGCTGAAGCTGATGTTTGTTTTCTTTTTGGTGGCTGAAGTAATCAGGGATTGGGCTGATGTGTGTGTGTATGTGAGAAGGATGAGAGAGGTAAGATGAAAGGGAGTGTGAGAGAGACATGAAAAAGGTATTGAAATGAAATGGGGTGTGACATAACCATAGCCACCATTCTCTCTTCCCTCATTAAATGCTTACATGACACCCATCACAATCTCTCCTTCTCATCACAAGTCAACCATAACCCTAATCACCCTTAACCAAACCTAAAACTCACAATTAACTCAATTATCTTAACCAATGGCCTAACCCACCATGGTTGGCTAAACATGGTTAACCCACCATGCACACCCAAACTTGGTAACCCTAGGCTTAACCCTAGTTATCATGCACAAGTGTGTGTGGTCGAGATAAAATTCTACAAAAATTACCATAAAACCAGATAAATTATTAGAACCCAATTTTGGTAAACTTTTTACTAAAAACCCCACATTAACACACAATTACCACTAACCCTAAACTCAGGTGTTACAGTCTTCCCCCCTTAAGAAAATTCGTCCCCGAATTTTAAAATATGCAACTACGCGTACCTTCAAAATGATGAGGGAATTTCTTCCGTATCTCTCCCTCGGCCTCCCAAGTGATCTCCTCACCATTCGGGCTGCGCCAAAGGACCTTCACCGACTGCAGGACCTTTGATCGAAGTTTCTTCACTTGCCGATCCAATATCTCAACTGGCTGCACAGTGAACGAAAGGTCGAGCTCGAGCTAAACGGTCTGATGCTGAATCGTATGGGAAGGGTCATGAAGATATCTGCATAGCATCGATACATGGAAGACGGGATGAACATCTGAAAAGCTGGGTGGAAGGGCCAAACGATATGCAACAGCGCCGATGCGCTCGAGGATCTCGAAGGGACCTACGAACCTAGGGCTAAGCTTTCCCTTTCGCCTAAATCGCATCACACCCTTCATTGGAGAGACCCTCAGAAAAACGTGATCGCCAACCGCGAACTCTAATCTGCGACGGCGTCTGTCTGCATATGATTTCTGCCTGCACTGCGCTGCTCTCATCCGGTCTCGAATCAACTGCACTTTTTCGGTCGTCTCTTGCACAACCTGCGGCCCAAAAATACTGCTCTCGCTCAGCTCAGTCCAACAGACGGGCAATCTGCATCTCCTCCCATACAAGGCCTCGAAAGGAGCCATCTGGATAGTATCCTGGAAGCTGTTGTTGTAGGAGAACTCCACCAAACGTAAATGACGATCTCAGCTACCTCCAAAGTCCAAAACGCACGCTATGAGCATGTCCTCGAGAGTCTGAATAGTCCGCTCTGACTGTCCGTCGGTCTGCGGATGAAAAGCTGTGCTGAAGCTCAAATGAGTGCCCAAAGCCGCCTGAAGTCTCTGCCATAGTCGGCTGGTAAACTGGGTGCCTCGGTCTGATACGATGCAAGTCGGTACGCCATGCAACCGGACGATCTCGTCGATGTAGATCTGGGCATACTGAGCAAAACTGAAAGTGGTCTTCACTGGCAGGAAGTGAGCCGCTTTCGTCAATCGGTCCATAATCACCCAAATGGAGTCGCACCCCCGACTGGTCCTGGGCAGACCCACAACGAAGTCCATCGAAATCTGCTTCCATTTCCACTCCGGAATAGGCAAAGGCTGCAACTCTCCTGCTGGCCTCTGGTGCTCGGCCTTGACTTGCTGACAAGTCAGGCATCTTGACATGAAATCGGTGACCTCCCTCTTCATCTCGTCCCACCAATAGACATCTCTCAAGTCGCGGTACATCTTGGAGGAACCTGGATGAACGCTGTATGTAGATCTATGCGCCTCCTCAAGAATCTCACGTCGCAGTCCCTCCGAATCTGGTACGCACAATCGAGTCCCAAATCGTAGTACTCCCTGATCGTCGATCATGAACTCGGAATCTCTGCCCTGCCTGATCTGCTCCATTATCCCTGAAAGTCGGTCATCACTGGGCTGTGCCTCTCGAATGCGGTCAAGTAACTGCGGACGTGCACGAACGTGCGCAAGCTGCCCCCCTGTCGGAGTGAACTCAAACTCCACCCGGCTGTCGCATAAAATCTGCCAGTCTGCTAACGACTGCCTCTGCACTGCGCGCAAGCAAAATAGACTACCCCTGGGCCTCCTGCTCAAAGCATCCGCCACTACGTTCACCTTGCCCGGGTGGTACAAGATCTCACAGTCGTAGTCCTTCACCAGCTCCATCCAACGACGCTGTCACAGATTCAGGTCTCGCTGCTGAAATATATATTTTAGGCTCTTGTGGTCAGTGAATATTTGGCACGACTCGCCGTATAGGTAATGTTGCCAAATCTTAAGTGCCAAGACCACAGCACCCATCTCCAAATCATGAGTGGGGTAGTTCTGTTCATGTTTCTTCAATTGTCACGAAGCGTATGCGATCACCCTGTCATGCTGCATCAACACGCATCCTAACCCCACCCGTGAAGCGTCACAATAAACCATGAATCCTCCTGATCCTGAGGGCAATGATAATACCGGCGCCGTAGTCAGGCAAGTCCGCAGCTGCTGAAAACTGTGCTCGCACTCCTCCGTCCAAACGAAAGGAACTCCCTTCCTGTTCAAACCGGTCAAAGGTGCAGCAATACGGGAGAAGTCCTGAACGAAACGCCTGTAGTAGCCCGCCAGGCCTAGAAAACTACGGATCTCCGTAACCGATGTCGGTCTGGGCCACTGCTGAACGGCCTCAATCTTCTTCGGGTCTACACATATGCCATCTCTCGTGATCACGTGACCCAAGAAACCAACGATGTCCAACCAGAATGCACATTTTGAAAATTTTGCGAAGAGCTGGTGCTCCCTCAGAGTCTGCATCGTAATCCGTAAGTGTTGCTCGTGTTCCTCTCGGCTCTGGGAATACACCAAAATATCGTCGATGAACACTATGATGAACAAGTCTAGATACGACCTGAATGCATGGTTCATCAAGTCCATGAATGCAGCTGGGGCATTGGTGAGTCTGAACGACATCACCAGAAACTCATAGTGGCCATAGCGTGTACGGAAAGCTGTCTTCGGTATATCCTCCCCTCGGGCTCGCAGCTGATGGTATCCTGATCGTAAGTCGATCCTCGAAAAATAACCCACACCCTGAAGCTGATCGAACAAATCATCAATGCGCGGCAACGGATATCGGTTTCGCACGGTAACCTTGTTCAGCTGGCGGTAGTCGATACATAAGCACAAACTTCCGTCCTTCTTCTTGACAAACAGGACCGGAGCACCCAATAGAGAAACGCTGGGTCCAATAAGTCCCTTATCCAAGAGATCTTGCAGCTGAACCTTCAACTCTCTAAGCTCCGCCGGGGCCATCCGATAAGGCGGTATAGAAATAGGCCCCGAGCCGGGAATCAAATCAATACAGAACTCGACATCGTGCACAGGCGGTAGTCCTGGCAGCTCATCAGGGAAAACATCGGGGAACTCGCATGAAATCGGAACCCGGTCCAAAGGAACATCTGTAGCTCTAGTATCGCACACATTGGCTAGAAATCCCCGACATCCCTTTCTCAATAGCTGAACAGCGCGAAGAGAGGAAATCAACATGTGAGGGGCGGCACCACGGTCCCCCTGCACAACAAAAGCCGACTCGCCGGGAAAACAAAATCTAACTGTTTTCTCGCGGCAGTCCACAGACGCATAGCACGTGGCTAACCAAACCATGCCTAAAAGAACGTCGAAGTCCAACATCTCAAGAAGGATCAAGTCGACAGGCAGCTCTCGCTCGCCAATGCAGACAGTACAGGATCGGAATACGTGCCTAGCAACAAATGACTCTCCCACAGGAGTGGTCACAACAAGCGGCTGATCAAGCAAGCCGGACTCTCTACCCAAACTCGGCACAAAGTATGTGGCAACATATGAGTGCGTGGATCCGGGATCAAACAACACGTGTGCACCGACAGAGCAAATAGATAGGGTACCAGTCACGACGGCATTGGATGCCTGTGCATCCTGGGGTGTCAACGTAAAAACTCGGGCCTGACCTCCACCAATAGCGGGCTGACCTCGGCCTCGGCCTCTGCCTCCTCGTCCTCTCTGGATAGTTCCGCCGTGTCCACGGCCTCTGGGTGCACCTAACTGGCATGGAGCATCACCTGTGGCAGAAAGTAGAGCACTCTGAGGAAGGGGCGGTGATGGTGGTAGGGTCACATATGGAGCTGTCGCCACTCCCTGTCGTCTTGCTGGACAATCTCTAACACGGTGGTGCAGGCTCCCGCACCCAAAGCATCCTGGCGATTCCTGCTGTCCCTGTGGGTACGAACCATACAGCTGCCCTCGTCCAAGCCCCCTGCCGGCCCTATCTCTCGGAAAGAATCTGGCATGCTGCCCCTGATCCGGCGTGCCGGTACGAATCCTCTTCGGCATGGGAACGACCGAAGTCACTGAAATACGTGCCTCCATCTGCAACGCTGTATCCATAGCCGCTGAATAGGTATCGAAGTGCTGGGCGCCAATGGCAAGAAATAGCTGGGCATCCAGTCCCTGTATGAACCTCTTCACCCTTTTCGCTTCGGTATCCACCAGATACGGAGCATATTAGGACAACTGTGTAAACTGGACGTCATACTCAGACACCGTCATCCCTGAGGTCTTGATCAAGGCCTCAAACTACGAGCTCGGGCGTCACGAATGCTCTCCGGAAGGAAACGAGACAGAAAGACTGCTGTAAACTCGGTCCAGGTCATGGGCGGTAGACCTGCAGCTCGACCTCTCAGAACTGACTCCCACCATATCTGCGCGAGGCCCTCTAGTCGGAAACTCGCCAACTCTACCCATCGGTCATCAGAACACCTCAGCGAGCGGCAGATCCTGGCCAAACTGTCAAGGAACGTCTGCGGGTCCTCTGCTGCATCGGTACTCGTGAAGACTGGAGGTCTCAGCCTCATGAACTCCTGTAACGAAACCGGAATGGTCGCGGTGGTAGTAGTAGGAGCAGGTACCATAGTAGTCTGGGATGTAGTTGGTACGTCCTCCGGCCTCGGTGCACGATTGGCTGCAACTAAGGATCCTACCATCTGGCGCAGCTCCTGCATACTCCCCATCATCTGTCGTAGCTCCTCCATACCAGTCTCAAGCCTATCCACACGGCCTGGGGAAGGCGGATCAGTCTGTCCCTGCGGTGTAGGCATACCACCCTGCTCAGTCCTAGTCTCGGACGAGCCAGCTCGAATCTCATCTCGGGCGGCAGCCCTCTGCGCTCTGGTAGCCCTCCGTGGCAGAGTGACTGGTACAGGAAACAGGATAATAAGAATGGTGCAATAGAATCGTAGGATACATGGAATCGAAGAAGGAATTCCAAGCCAGAAAATCCTAAAGTCACTTAGGCGGAGTACCGTATCGCAAGTATGCCGCGGACATACGTACGCTACGTCACCCTGCTTAAGTCACTTACTCCATCTACTAAGGGTCATCCTACACTCAGAAAGGTAAAACCTATCGCTCTGATACCAACTTTGTCACGACCCGCAAGGTACGGAACGCGACCGGCACTTAAGTTACGACACGCCTCAAGGCGTCCGTAAAATAAGTAAGCCGAAGCCAAAAATACAAAACCCAATTAAGAGTTAGAGTGAAGGAAGCTAATTTATTTAAAGCATTTTACTCCATTAAACCACATCAAGTTTCCTTTTAAAAACAACTTTCCCTTTTTCCAAAAATTCCGGCAGAACTTCTTTTGTAAAAACAAGCCCCCAAACGGGTGCAAACAGGAAAAAGGCATCCCCAAGCCGGAGCTAACTCTTCGCCTCAAGTCGGTCACAAATCCCACGCAATATAAATATAGTGTGCATAAATAAGAATGAAAGCACAGATAAAATAACATGTCGACTCAAGTGAGCTCAACCCCACATAACATAAATCCGTAAGTCTCACAACCTCGTCTCTAGGTCAATATACAGTAATCCAAATAAACTGGTACAGCTGAAATAGTAGTAGTAGATGGAGTACTCTAGATACAATGATCAATATAAGGTGGTACAAATGATAACAACCCACCTATGAGCAAAAGCCTCAAAACCAGGCAAAGAGAGCAAAAGAGGCAAAAGTGTCCGTCGCTACAGTGCTGACGGAACGGACCTGCAGAAAATCTGTGGCACAACAGGGGTGAGTTGCCAGCTCGCGAGTAATAAATAGCATCTACAAAGGCTATCGCATGTATGCACACAAGTATACTAGCATCTCTAAACAGGTATGGCTATAGGCACTAGTAGATATGTATGCATCATCAGTGTGCTCACAAGTATGAATGTCACATGGATGTACTAACATGTATGTATACTATATGAGTCAACTCAAGGTCTCAACATGTAAGTACAAGAACTATCCTTTCTTTGTTTTTGAAACTCTTTTTAGTACCAGCATAATATCCATGAAATCAACAAAATCCGTGTCTAGCAACGACGCCTCAAAACTGTCCCAATCTCATGTATCTATGTCAAATATCTCTGATCTCAGCCATCCGGCTGATCCAACCCAAATATCCATATCTCAAACTAGCGACCGTGGTCGGTATCCTCTGGATATCCGCCGTGCCAAATGAAGTCACCGGTAGGTAGTCCGTCCCCTGCCAGGCTCAACGCCATCTCCTGTGATCTTCTTGCCGCGGGGTACCTTACCGGGCCCACCATGTACCCGAGACGGTTCATCCACCTCCTCGAAACGGGTCTCGAGAACACAGCAAACTCATGGTGGACGACACTTTATATCATTAGAAAACCGCAACTTTTATTTTTAAAAGATCATATGTTTCAAAATCTTGCGGCTTTTCCTCAAATCCAGAAATATCATAAATCTCGTGAAATTATCATGGGCGCATATGTCAATGATAATGAATGCAAATGGTATCAATGTTCAAGTTGCAATGTATGATTTATACTAGGCATGAGCAAGTGATGTAACGATATATATGCACGAGAATGGCAATTCTTATGATTTCATCTTTATTATTTATAGCAATAGTACAGGTTTAAACAATTAACATGTTCAGATTCATAGTTATCTAGTGTCGTGACATGGCAATTACCAGGGTGTGGGTGTACACATGAATAGTGCTCGTGTTGCATATAAAAACCTGGTAATGGTGCATGTGTCCTACATAATGAGTTATGGGTACAACATATAGATCTTAACTGCAGCAATTATTATGCAAGTACTATCATTTCTAATGTTACAAGCAAGTGTTAAAGTTCAATTTTCAAGTTTACTAATCTATCGGGCGACTTGCGCCATCCAAACGATCGTCCCCCGTAGATGTTAAATCTACTCACCCGTTATCCTGCGCTAGGTGTGTCCGACCACCTACTTTCCTTTCTCTGCCGCGTTTGAAGTCCCTGCCGGCGAACCTAGAATTTACAACATTCACAATCTATCAGGAAAATCCTGCAAATCACGATATATCGATAAAAGGATACGCGAGCGTTAAACTAAAACGCGCGTGCACACGACACGTCGCGACGCGCACAAACCCACCAGAACCCAACTGACACGCTGTGTTGCACAGCGCGCCACAGAACCACGCGTATCACGCGCGTGTCTCACAAGACTTAAAACATTGGAAACACGATACAAGCTCCAGATTTTGCCTCTGGACCCAACTAGAAAAGTTACAGATACCAAAAACCCTATCTACCCAGAGTAAACCCACACACCAAAACCCAACACCCCCACCCCCATTCTGGCCGCAATTTGCATCCAGATATAATAAATCTGCGGCCAGAATAGGGAGAGGGGTCCCCGTGTTTTGTGTGGGTGTTTCTGCTAAGGTCACTGAGCTACAGTCTTCAAAAATTTTACCCGAGTGGATCGGGTCAAAAGCAGGTTTCAGAAAGGTTAAAAAGTCGCTAAAACTGCCAATTTACGCCAAGTCGAATAGATCGGGTATCTTTGTGAAATCTGGGGCAATTCTCTGGTTAACTGGTCTTAACAGCACCTACTTGGGTTACTCTAACCATCACAACCATTACATTCTCAAAATTCCCCTAATTTACCCCAAAACTACCCCTTAACATATAATAAACACTAAAATAAGCTAGATATCCATAACTTTAGTAATTAGGAGTTGGATTGAGGGGTTATACCTCTAGAGACCCTAGATGAAGGAGAAGAGAAGATGTAGGAAGGTGTGTGCATACTGCTATAGCTCCTGGTACTACAAACTTGGGTTGAGATGAGCTGATCTTCTTCACTATTCAGGTTCTGAATAGGCTGAAGTTACTGTTGCTGCTATGGTGATGTGGGTGGTGTTGTGTTGGTTTCAGGTGTTGCTGTTTGAAGTAGTAGCAGCAACAGGGGGTTGGGGTATTGTTGAGGGAAGGGTTGAGTGATAGAGGAGGAAGGGTTTTATAAGAGGTTGGGCTGTAGTAGCAGCTGTGTGGCTGAAGCTTGGTTCAGAGAAACTTTTCCAGAGTTGCTGTGTAACAGCAAGTGAAGAAAAGTTGAGGTATTTGTGGTGTGGGGTTGTGAATTAGGAGATGGTGTGGGTGTGTGTTGTTTAAGAATGGGGGGGCTGTTGTGCAGCAACTCAAGATGAGTTAGGGCTGAATTGGTGGCTAAATGCTGATGTTCTGACGGTTGATGCTGTTGTTGCTCAGCAGGTGTTGGTTTGGTGGCTGATTTGAGCTGAAAGTGGGCTGATGTGAGAGCTGGAATTAGGCTGCTGATGTTGGGTTGGCTGTTAGCAGCAGCTACTGTTGCATTAGGGGCTAATGTTGGGGATGCTGCTGCTGCTGATACAGCCACTGCTGAGCTAGGGGTAGGTAGCTGATACTAATGATGTTGTTGGGAGCTGATGTGCTGCAGCTGATGCTGATGCATGGCTGAGGTTTGGGCTGGTGCTGTTTTGGTGGCTAAAGCTGATGTTTGTTTTCTTTTTGGTGGCTGAAGTAATCAAGGATTGGGCTGATGTGTGTATGTATGTGAGAAGGATAAGAGAGGTAAGATGAAAGGGAGTGTGAGAGAGACATGCAAAAAGTATTGAAATGAAATGGGGTGTGACATAACCATAGCCACCATTCTCTCTTCCCTCATTAAATACTTGCATGACACCCATCACAATCTCTCCTTCTCACCACAAGTCAACCATAACCCTAATCATCCTTAACCAAACCTAAAACTCACAATTAACTCAATTGTCTTAACCAAGGGCCTAACCCACCATGGTTGGCTAAACATGGTTAACCCGCCATGCACACCCAAACTTGGTAACCCTAGGCTTAACCCTAGTTATCTTGCACAAGTGTGTGTGGTCGAGATAAAATTCTACAAAAATAACCATAAAACCAGATAAATTATTAGAACCAAATTTTGGTAAACTTTTTACTAAAAACCCCCACATTAATACACAATTACCACTAACCCTAAACTCAGGTGTTAAACTTGCCATCTGTGAAGGGTTTTCTTGGACGTAGCCGTATAGTGAAGTGATCACTTGGAAGGCTGCGAGCGAGATTTGGAAATTTTGTAATCTTCTCTTTGAAGGTACGCTTAGTGAAAATTTTAAATTCGGGGACGAATTTTTATAACAGGGGGAGATTGTAACGTTTTTGAAATCGTTTTGCGAATTTTTCCGTTTTAGGGAAAAATAGGCGGTATTTTCCGTTTTAACCCGATTTCGATCAAACGTCCGTAGAAACTTGGCGGCACCTATTTTAGCTAAAATAAAACTAATGCGCGAAATTTGGGGGTATATGGGAGGTTTTGGTTCAGATAGAATTTTTCCTAAATAAAATATTATTTTAGCCGGTAAAATATGCACGTAAATCGGGAAATTTCTTCTAAATGAGAATCATTAGAAATCATCACTATAATTATTTTAGAACCTTCTTTTTAAATATCTAGATTTTTTTTAGTGCAAAGGAGTTAATTTTAAAAAGAACAGAAAAATAAAATGAAAGGTGGCAAAATAGAATTTATTGATGCATTTAATGATTTTTGCTAGAAACTTCACTCCCTTTTTGCACAAAACCCCCCTCCATCACCTTGGCTGAGCACACTTCCCCCAAATCTGCCCCATTTCATTCCTAGCTCATTTCTTCATCATTTTGTTCACAAAATGCTTCAGAATCCCAAAATAAATCCAAAAAAAATCCTAAATAAAAATTAAACCATCAATTTCCTTCTCTAAGCTTTCATGGTTCTTCAACAAAGCATGATTTTTTTGAGGCTAAGATGATGGATCAAGTTAATATTTTGTATTCTTGTTAAGGTATAATCTCTTACCTTAATCCTTAATTAATTGTTTAGATCATAATCTAGCAATTTAAGTTAGCTAATTATATATTTAATATAGCTTTAAAACTCTTGATTTATTCATTATTCATAGTTTTTAAGAAATTCAAGTTAAGGTTAAAGCTTGATTAAAGTGTTTATGTTAATTGAAGTGTTAATTTGTGATTAGGAAAACATAACCTAGTAGATTATGATAATTATTGTTAATTAATACTTTGTTTAATTGTGAAATATTACTTACTAGGTTTTTGCTAAAACTTATTTAGCAAGTGTTAAAAATATAGAAATGGTTTGATTAGCTTGGTTAAGCTAATATAAGATTTTTGTAATCGCTAGATTTGTGTTAGCTTTGTTCTAGTGCGAATTATTGTGATGAGTTGTTTACTAGGTTTCGGGGGTTTTCCGACATGGTTTCAATTGGTCGTTGCGAGGTGATTTCTATTATATTCCTCGCATTTAATTGTGTTGTGTTGCGCGATAGGGACGATCGGAGTCTAGACATAGTGTTTCGTAGTTTAGTGACCCTAGTTAGGGTTTTTGACCGATGTCGTGCGCGTTAGATGCGCTAATTGCGCAATGTAATTTTCTGGGCATTTTTATTGCGTTTCGTTGTCTTTTCGTCGATGTAGGATATTTAGCTTATGTGATGTGTTTGTGAAATTTTAGGTTCACAAGCGGGGACTTCGGACGCTACGACAAGGGAAAACAGGTGGTAGGCTTCACTTAGCCAGGAGCGTTGGTGAGTAGATTTAACATCTACAGGGGAATCGCCCGCATGGCGTTATGCGTCTGGGCTAGAAATGACTTGACTTGTCGCATATTCTATTTCATATTTAGAATTGCGTATACACCCTACTGCTTAGTTAATTGTTGTGCTTGGACTACTATCCTTAGGACACTGCACTATTATTTACGGCTCATGTTGCACGAGCACTGATTGTATGCCACACACACCGTCAATAATTGTCATGACACGCACAACCCACTTATAGATATGATATAGTTTGGTTAGGGACATTGAGACATTGATTCATATTTCTTTATGCATATGACTTATAGCATACCTGTATACCTATATGCTTACACATATGCCTTGACATACTTACATGCTAGTAACCTGTATACCTATAGGGTATTGTACCATTAGTGATAGGTACATACACACATAATACACTACTACAAATAAGGGTTGCCCTACGGAGAAATCCGTAGGGGCAACCCACTACCCCTACGGATATATGCGTAGGGGCGAAAAAATACCCCGTAGGTGCAAAGGCCGCAGGTGCAAGTTGAGGCCCTGAACTTGCCCCTACGGGCAAATTCTTGCCCCCACGGATTTATGTGTAGGTCCTGTTGCCCCTACGGATTAAGCCGTAGGGTATAAGATTATATATTATTTACGATTTTTTTTAATATATTACTTGTACCTACGGACATGTCCGTAGGTCCATGTACTACCCCCTACGGATATGTGCGTAGGTACGTTTCCGTAGGGGCAAAATATCAGGATTCCTAATATTTTGCCCCTACGGATAACGCCGTAGGAGATAGGCAGTGGCCCCTACGGCTATGTCCGTAGGGGCATTCCCAACCCCTTGGCACTGAGATCAGGGGGAACTATCAGTTACTGCTGATATTTTGCCCCTACGGATAAAGCCGTAGGGGCAACATGTGTGCCTACGGATTAATCCGTAGGTACATATTGTCTGTATTTTTTTTATAAAAAATGGGCTGCTTGATTTTTTCCCGCCCTGTGCACAATAATATATATATCAATCAAATCATATATTGCAGTATTCATAATCACATCTCACGCATATATATAATATACAAAAGAAACCCAAAAACTGAATATGATATAAATACAAACCAATATCAATATCGTTTCAAAATGTAGTACAATGTGTATGATATAAATAAATACATGTTTCAAAAAATAAGAACCAAAAATCTACCCTAGCTCGGTCCAGCTCCACCTCTGAAAAACGATAGAATAACGCGCGCCTGCTCCTCGGTCAATAAACTCTGCAATTCGTCGCGAGCGGGAGTCTGAGCGGCATGTGGAGCTGGCGATGTGGTCTGCGCAGCCGCCGTCGAGGTAGTCGCTTGCAGAGCCGCGGCTGCGGGAGTCTGAGTAGGCGGTGGAGCTACAGGAGCTGTCTGCGGAACCGTAGCCGATATAGTGGCTTGCGGAGCCGCAGCCGAAGGAGATGCATGTGGAGGCTCGGCCGATCTACCCTGTCGCGTCTGGACATAACGTGTGTAAAAAGCGTGTAAGAACTGTGTATTATTCGAATTCGTATCATTATTAAGTTATTTCGAAACCCTGTTTGGATATGTAGTTTGGAAAAGCGTTGTTTATTTTAATTACATATGTATGTATGATTAATCAAACTTAAGTCTAAAACCAAATAAGCTCAAGCTACGTACTAATTATGGATATGTTGATATGTATATAATATGAAATGATATTTTACTATAAAGTAGTATACATACCAGCATCTCCTTCAACTCCTGAACGGTGGCCCTCAAGCTATCCAGTTCCTGATGGACATGCCGGTCACTGGAGACGGAGGAAGTAACCGCCGGGGTGGAGTCCAACCTCATATGGGCCCTGCTAGGGCCCAATCCCCGGCCTCTCTCCCAACCTCCGTAGTGCCCTCCGTGTACGGCGTCCAGAACTGGAGTCAGCAACCTCGGATCGTTCTGTCCAGTAAAGTATATATATAAAATTTAAACTTGAACCTTCCAAAACAAAAATTTCAAATTTGGGTAGAAAAAATATTAACACTTACGCAGTACTCCTGGGTAGCGATGTCGGGATATCGAAGCCGCCCGTGGCGGGATCTGTCGAGGTGCCGTGGACGGCAAGATATGCGGACAGCACGCTCGGTGTACCACCTGACGCCACGGTCCGAGATGTCTGCAATATTAGAAAGTAACTCTTAATATTAGAAATATTAGAGAATAACTCTTAATATTGCAGAATATTAGAGAATAACTCTTAATTTACCGATAACTCCATGGCTCGAGTAATGTTCCTCGAGCCACCTGTGTAAGTGGGGCGACCCCTCTTCGCCGACTTCCTGTTCTCCGTATTCTGAGCGGCCTGTTTCTGCACAATGCATTAACATTTAGTTTTCTAATTAAGAAACACAAAGAAATAAATTATATCATAAATAATGAATTAAATTTAAAATACATACCTGTTTGCGTTGGGAGTCGAAATAAGCGCACAATAGAGGCCATGTCTCTACGTCGACTCTCGCAAACGCCGGAGTAGATAGGAGGGCCGCTCTCTCTGCCTCGGGGGTCGCCATCCACAGGGAGTAGCAGTTGGCCTTCAGCTCATTCCTGTTGTATCGGACCTTGGCCTGCATGTTCTTCATCAGGCCATTGTACAGAGCATGAAGGTCGAGCACCCTCCCTGGATGATCAGGGTCGGCTACAGGCTGAAAATCGTAATCCAACTGAAAATACAAAAAAAAACATTGTTATTAGATTGCAAGTGTTAATAATAAATATATTGGATAGATCAAATGAAAATATATATTAATACATACCCGAGCCTGATCAAAGAAGAGGGCGAATGAGCGCTGGTGCTGCTCGCCCCACTCAACGTGAAGTGGATAGTTCTTCACGATCCGGCTCTCGTCCCCCAAATACCGGCCGAACCACTCGGCATGAGGACCGGTATAGCGATAGTCAAGGGTAAAAAATAGGGGGAATGCTGCCTCCCCCCTAGCTCTATCAGGCCTCAGCCTATGGGACTGATTCGGGCCTCGAGTCCCCCTCTGGGGATGGAGAGGCCCTGCGTCTGCACAAAATATCAAGACAATCAATAATAAGACAAAGTTGTATTAAGAAATCAAGGTTAAACAAAAATTCAAGTGTGATATATACCTCTGGTGACTAGCGCACGAGCCTGGGCCCGAGCCGCAGCACGAGCGGGACGATAGATCCTCCGGTGAGGAACAACCGGGGTCCCGGACCCGGACGCATCCCCTTCAACTATAAAATAAACATCGACGCTAAATTTCCATGAAGTTCATATTTATTCTATAGAGCATATGTAAAATGAATAAATATTTTAAATTTATTCATACTAACCTGCAGACGATGCGGAGGGTATGGAAGCGGCAGGAGTGGCCCCTGTGGAAGGTGTGGCCGCACCACCTATAATTAGACAATTCAAAATAGATTATATAAGTAATTGCAAAAAGAATGTGTAGATCAATAATATAACGTTCTAAATCAATATGCATGCACTATAGGATATATAAACATACCCGCAGGTGCGGTGGTGTCACCACCTACAATTTAAGTACCCATAGTAAATCATACCGTCCGATCCTACTGTCGCAATCCCACTATTCTGAGTGGTTCTAGATGTTTCTATGTCCTTAACTTCGAATTTGTATCCAAGGACACCAAATCCTTTGTAATATGCAACCTCCATACTAGGAAATTGAGCTAAACATCTTGAATCACTCTCAAATGATGCAGACAAGTTCGGATCGTGGATCTAACAAAACAAATTTTACGACAAAATACATAACGATACAAGTTTAGATTAAAACTGATAGCAATAAAATGTTATTCGAATAACTTACATGATCTGTGACCCAATCACAAAAATTATCCTGATGGTATTTTTCCAAACGTTCTTCGTTCCAATCAGGATGCCCCTCACGTACCTCGTTAAAATGAGTTCTGTTTTCGACAAGTAATTGTGACATTAATATTATGTCATTTCATACACACACAAACACAGATATAATAATTAATCCAAAAGAACTTACTCTCTAATTTGTTCAAGATATGCGCAATTAAGCAAGATAAACCGGTATATCTTGCTGATAAACATAGTGTCTACCCTTTTATACTCCGCTTTACCATATGGCCCGTCTTGAATTATTCGTGGTCGGTTAAGCCTTGTCTCAATGTTCTCGTCCAGATAGCGGGAACAAAATGTGGTTGCTTCATCAAGAAGATAACCTTGCATGATAGAACCCTCTGGTCGATTTTTATTGCGTGTATACTTTTTAAGAGTATAGAGGTACCTAATGAGAATATGTTGAATAAATAAATACGGGCATACATGACAACAATAAATTTATAAATTGCGCGAAACGAAAAATTACACGTACCTCTCGACGGGATACATCCATCGATATTGTACTGGTCCGGCTAACTTCGCCTCAGTTGCAAGATGAACCGTCAAGTGTATTATGATATCGAAAAATGACGGTGGGAAAATACGCTCAAACTTGCAAAGTATCAACGCAATAGAATTTTCTAGTTTATCCAGCGTCGCAACCTCCAGTGTTTTAGCACACAACTCCCTGAAAAAACAACATAGGTCGTTGATTACTAGACCAACCGAGTCGGGGAGAGAAATCCTGAGGGCTAATGGAAGAAGGTGCTCCACGATAATATGGTGATCATGACTTTTCAGCCCATCAATCTTGCCCTTCATAATTTTTATTTTCTTGCTGAATGATCCTGAGAAACCTGTGGGGACTTTCAAATCATGCAACACCTGCAGGAATCTTTTCTTCTCCGGTTGTGACATATGATAAGCGGCATTGGGAAGTACAAACTTGCCCGGTTTACCCGCTACCGGTCTAGGGTGCAATTCACTTCTTATTCCCCACTCTTGTAGATCCATCCGAGCATTCATGTTGTCTTTCGATTTCTCGTCTTTACACAGAAGCAAGTTAAGTATGTGCTCTGATACTCCCTTCTCTATATGCAGGACGTCCAGACAATGACGCACTGAATTTGTAGACCAGTACGGAAGCTCGAAGAAAATTCTTAACTTGTTCCAATATTGTGGTTTGACCTGTTTCGTCGGATCCATCCTGAAGGTCACGTTATTGTAACCATCCCATTTAGCAGTCACGTCCTCTCCGGATAATGGGGATGGAGCTCCAAGAAGCTCCTGATGACCATCAAAGTGAACCGTGTCCAACCTATAGGGGTGGTCTGGAGGCAGAAAACGTCGATGGCCTCAATAACAAACCTTCCTGCTAAAATTCAAAAATTTTGATGTTGTGTGTTCATGGCAATGAGGACATGCTTTATGACCATGTACGGACCAACCTGATAGCATTCCATACGCAGGAAAGTCATTAATTGTCCACATTAAAGCCGCACGCAGTATGAAGGTTGTATTTGTGTTTGAATCATACGTCTCTACACCATCAATGAACAAAGTTTTCAGCTCCTCGATCAGAGGTCGGAGATAGACGTCGATATTGTTCCCCGGTGAGTTTGGTCCGTCGATAAGAAGAGGCATCATAAAGTATGATTGGTCCATAGCCAACCAAGGCGACAGATTATAAATTATCATTACAACGGGCCATGTACTGTGCCTTCCAGCCATATAGTTGAATGGGCAGAAGCCATCGGTAGCCAGTCTGAGCCGGACATTGCGAGGATCGCTACTGAATATTGCGTGCCTCCAATCGAAATCCTTCCATGCCGGTGAATCTCTTGGATGGCTCATTTTTCCATTTTCGCTTGGAGGAGCACGGTGATGCCAAATCATTGCCTCGGCTGTTTTCTTGCTCCTGAATAGCCTCTGTAGCCTCTGTGTTATGGGAAAATATCGTGCTATCTTCACAGGTATATCAGGCTTCTTATCAGAATCTTTCGGATTATACCTGGCCTCTCCGCATGTTGGACACTCTTTCAAATCTGAATTCTCTTTCCGGTACAACACGCAATTTTTAGGACATGCTTGAATCTTCTCGCACTTTAGACCCAAATCAGACATCATTTTCTGGGCTTCGTACCAGCTTTCGGGCACATTATTTCCCGGAGACATAGTATCTTTCAAGAACAAAAGAAGCATTGTGAATGACTTGTTGCTCCATCCATTTAGGCACTTAATCTGGAAAAGTTGGACGAACCATGAGAGGGTGGAATACTTCGCATTCTCATAAATTGGTTTCCTAGCATCATTCATGAAATTTTCATATTTATCCGCACGCGGTCCTTGACCGGAAGGAATGTCATCTTCGGTACGAATAGATTCACCTAGGGCAGCCTCTACCATATCCTCCATTTCTTCTGATGGAAATAAATTTCCGTCTCCTGCCGTATTACCGAATTCTTCTTCTCCTGCCGCATTATCGTGTTCTCCTTCTTCTTCTACCGCAGTACTGCATTCTTCTCCTTCCCCGTGATATTTCCAACTTAAATAAAGTCTAGTAAACCCATGTTTTACAATATGAAGCTCTGCCAATTCTACCTTCTGCCAGTACTTATTGCCACAGCTATCGCACGGACAGAGAATCTTCTCTATTATGATCTTATTATGTGCGCGTGCAAATTCAAGGAAAGCAGCAACTCCTGCGACAAACTTAGGTTGCATACGTTGTTTCCAATCCACATACATCCAGTCCTTAACTCTGACGTACTCATGGGCCATGTTAGACTGAATAACATATAAATTGTAGGTTATGCTGACTATATTGAGAAATATAAGAACGGGATAGTTACTGACAAAGGAGAAAATCCGTGTATATGCTTTGTGTGTGCGTTTGTCGTTGAAAAGAATAAATTATCGCACGTTATGTTAACCGATAGACAGGGACTAAGTGGCGCTTTTAGTTTCATATATGTGTATCGATGGGAATATGAAGGTTTCATATTATCATATATTTGCTTTAACCCGAACATCTCGAATCGCTCTCAAATTATGCGTTTGTATGTATGTGTTCCGGCTGTCGGGGGTAGGCTTCTATCCCATTAAGAATGTATAGAGCGACGCCCATCACTTGTGCTTTCAACCGTTTCGAGTAAATTTCGGCAGCACCTCCCCGCTGTTCTCCGAGTACACTGTAATAGAATAGATAATCATTTCAAAGCTGTGAAACAACGTTGAAATGAACATCTAATCTATCTTTGTACACGGAGAACCAGCGGAAAGGTACCGACGAAATATCTCGAAACGGATGAAAACACAAATGAATGAAGGCGTTTGCTTTATACATTCTTAACTTGTCCACACGGGACAAATCTATGGGTTACCATACGATTGAATTTTCTCGTCGCGTAGACTATACGACGGTTGTTAGTATCGAGCTATACTGTCCGATATTTAACAACCTTCGTATAGTTCTAGGTCACGACGAGCATCGCACGTATGTTAACTGATAGACGGGGACTAAGTGGCGCTTTTAGTTTCATATACGAGTATCAATGGGAATATGAAGGTTGCATATTATCATCGAGTATCATATATTGGTTTTAACCCGAACATCTCGAATCGCTCTCTAATTATGCGTTTGTTGTGTATTCTTATTGTATGTGTGTATTCCGGCTGTCGGGGGTAGGCTTCTATCCCATTAAGAATGTATAGAGCGAACGCCCATCACTTGTGCTTTCAACCGTTTCGAGTAAATTTCGGCAGCACCTCCCCGCTGTTCTTCGAGTACACTGTAATAGAATAGATAATCATTTCAAAGCTGTGAAACAACGTTGAAATGAACATCTAATCTATCTTTGTACACGGAGAACCAGCGGAAAGGTACCGACGAAATATCTCGAAACGGATGAAAACACAAGTGAATGAAGGCGTTTGCTTTATACATTCTTAACTTGTCCACACGGGACAAATCTATGGGTTACCATACGATTGAATTTTCTCGTCGCGTAGACTATACGACGATTGTTAGTATCGAGCTATACTGTCCGATATTTAATAACCTTCGTATAGTTCTAGGTCACGACGAGCATCGCACGTATGTTAACCGATAGACGGGGACTAAGTGGCGCTTTTAGTTTCATATATGAGTATCGAT
Source organism: Agapanthus africanus (assembly GCA_030015575.1). Classification (NCBI taxonomy): domain Eukaryota; kingdom Viridiplantae; phylum Streptophyta; class Magnoliopsida; order Asparagales; family Amaryllidaceae; genus Agapanthus; species Agapanthus africanus. Next base: position 161,729,807 of record CM057343.1, read on the forward strand.
GGTAATATGAAGGTTTCATATTATCATCGAGTATCATATATTGGTTTTAACCTGAATATCTCGAGTCGCTCTCTAATTATACGTTTGTTGTGCATTCGTGTTGTATGTGTAACATGATTTTAAACCATTGAGATCAAGATTGATAGAACTGATCATCCTACATTGCAATAGCATTCATCAACCAAAAACTATTATTGCAATGGTATTCATCTATAACAATCAACAATTAAAACTACAAATGTAGGATACTGATATCATAAAGCGTTATACGCAACATTGATAGAACTGATAAATAAAAAAACGAAACACAAACCGTATCAAGATTTAACAACTTTGATTATGTCATATACGCAGGCCGATATTTTCATATTAGCCAATAGGCAAAAATAGATTGCGGTCTGGATATGGCATATTGGCAGATGTTACCTATATGCATACATGCATGTTGTCTCCCCATTTTTTCATAAATCAAACCAACTACATACATCAAACTAGTCCATGCCACCAATCGGAAACTCCACTATGTCTTTGAATTATTATTTTTCCAAATAGCATTGAGCACTTATTGACATTGTCCCATCCAACAAATTTATTGTGCTTGCCTCGACCTTCATCTAGCTTTCACATGACATACACATTATATGAGTAATATAGTTATAAATTATGGTATTTTGTTGTCATCAATCCACCTAACCCTAACCCCAAGTTGCTCTCTGAAAGCACATAGAACCATCCCCCCTAGTCAAGCATAGCTTTTTCTGTGCAATTTTCCTCATTCTTAATTTCTCACATTCATTACTCTCTCATTTTCTTGTCAACAAATTTGTTATGCAATTGTTCTCATTCTTAATTTCTCACATTCATTACTCTTTCATTTTCTTGTTTTTTTCCAACTCCCCACCACTTAACCCCAACCCAGCCCCAGCCCCAGCCCCAGCCCAGCCCCAACCTAACCCTAACCCCAGCGCGGCCAGCTAAACCCCAACACCAACCCTAAGGCAAACCCTAACCCCAGCCCCACCCCAGCAGCAGCCGAACCCCAACCCTAACCCTACCCCGACCCCGACCGCGACCGCGACCCCTGCCCAACCCCAACTCGCGCGCGCAACCCCAGACCCAGCCATGATCCCTAAGCCCAAAATAATCCAAAAATTCTTTAATTTACCTCGAGATTTACTCACCTGAACGGCTGCTGCTGGGGCTGGGGCGACGACCTGAACGGCGGTGGCGACGACCTGAACCGCGGTGGCGACGAGAACTGCGGTGGCGAAGAAACCGGCGGTGGCGACGGGGAGAACGACGGTGGCGACGACGGCGTGGCGATTTGGGGATTTTTTTCGTGCGCGATCGAGAGAGAGAGAGAAAGTGAGCGTAGACGATCGATCTGGGCTTTTGTTAAATCGATATTTACTTGCCCCTACGGATATACCCGTAGGTCCTTTGTTTGCGGCTCCGTAGGGGAAAACACCAAATTAAGAATTAATATTTTTATTCTTGGACGTCTGTGCCCGTAGGGGCAACCTTTTAGCCCTACGGATTAATCCGTAGGGCCAGGTTAAATCTGCCCCTACGGATTCCAATATCCGTAGGGGCAACCCCCTATTTTACTAGTGATAACATAGCTACATGTATACTTTGCATACATACTTCACTTATACCCGGGGGTATATTACATCATTTCTGATAGGTAGATATCTATATCTTGCTATACCTTTATGTTTACGCATATATCAGTTATAGCTACATGTTAACCTTTACTTGATGTTATTTAGAATTGGAGAAAATAGGAACCGCATGATATTTTATATTAACTTATTGCAGTTAATTAGCGGCTTTTCCTTATATGCTTACATTTCAGTTTTATGTTGCATATATTATATTCATGGATTTTCGCATTGAGATATGGATTTTTCATGATGTTTTCTGGATTTGGGGACCGTGTTAGTTCATGAAATTATGCATTATTTGAAAAACCCGGCTTCCCTTGATATGATATTTCAACATCCAACATGAGATTTATCGGTTCTGATATATATACCCCATGCGAGGAGTCGGGGGCTATATGAAGGTACATGGTGGGGCCCGGAATTACCCCGGGGCAAGACGATTGATGGACCTTGCTGATTGAGCCTGGCATGGGAACCATACACTCCGGTGACATTACCAATGACTCGGCAGTTATCATGGGGATACCGACGGGAGTCATGTGCGTATGGATACGTCGAGAGGCGAGGGTCAGAGCTAGGCACTCGAGCTTTCGGTATAGCGTATGATACGTACCTATCAGGGTGCCAGTCTCGGTGACAGCACCTGATAGATCACTATTTTGTGTCGATACTTGACACTTGGTTTTCATGATATTTTACTCCTAAGTATATATAACAGTGGAATGGGACGCTGTTATATATGCATATATATATATATATATTAGTGGAATGGGACGCTAATATATATGTATACGTATAAATTCATATACTTCATCTTAATTATTCATGCAAATATACCTATAATATAAGAGATTCACTTGATATTGGATTTAGGACATTTGAGATTACTTGATATTGTACATAAAGGATATATGAGATTCACTTGACTTTGTACATTCATGATATATGAAATTTATTCGATATTGTACATTAAGGATTTATGAGACTTATATGATATGAGAGCTAATTTGGGGGCTGATTTGTGGAATTGGGATTTGGATTGTCTTGATGGATTTTGATCCTACCACGATGTCAGGATTCCGTGGAAATGACATGTTTTATTCCATACTCCACATTTATTGTTTATGCACCGTTTCATGTATTAGTAGTACCTGTTAGTGTACCTTTCATGACTATTGCATTTACATACTTCATTTATATGCATTGCTTCATGTGTTAGTTGTACCTGCTAGTGTACCTTTCATGACTATTGCATATATACATTTTCATATCATTATTGCATGATTATTGCATACCGATTGTTATATTATTGCTTCATGTAACTGTAGTAACCGTTAGTGTACTTTCATGATTATTGCATTCATATGACCTTTTATTGCTATTAATTGCATATGTTAGATTCGCGCTGTACGTGCATACTTGCGATTACCTGCATATGTTATTTACTATTCACGAGTTGGCAACTCACCCCCGTTGTGCCACAGTTGTTTTGCAGGATTGTTCCCAGAGTAGTCGAGGCAGGCTATTCATCTATCTTATCATATTTTGCTACGGATACCGTATCAGCTTACAGTGTGCAGTTTGCTTAGGTAGGTTTTGTGGTTATTCGTTTTTGTATTGTATATTCGTTGTATCCTTGTACTCTCCATCTACTATTTTCTTGTTGACTTAGAGACTTGGTGAGGACGATATTGTATTATTTTGTGACTTAGTTGTATTTTATACAGTTCCTTTCTATCGTCTTTTATTTCTTCGCTACGGCGTCGTTTATTTGTTGTGGTGGTTGTTTTCCGCCTTTTGGCGTGGATTTGCTCCCGTTGGGGATACTTTACTTTATATTTATGTTGTACCCATTTTGGGGTTGGTTTTTACAAAGGAGGTGCTGCCAAAATTTTCAAGAAAGTAAATTGGACTTAAAGAATTTATACTTGAGATTTTCAAAAGTTTAAACAATATTTCTTATCTTTTAATGGTTTAGATTTCTTGTTTTTGGCTTTCTTTTACTGCGTTACGCCTGTAGACGTTGCGTAGTATTAGGGCCGTCACGTGCTAATTTCGGGTCGTGACAAATACAACCTTTGTAGACCGGTCCTTCACTTCTAAAGCTTTGTGCGGTAGTCCCTTCAATCCAAGTAGTGAACACCCGAACTTTAGTAAGGGTTCACATGAAGAAATGAATAAGCTTGCTCGAAGTCTACGAGGCCGAAGATGATCTACGTCGAGGAGACTCAAGCTCATGCTACCTCTTCACTAATGTTAGATTAGTGAAGCAAACACCCTAAACTAAATGGCTAATATAGTAGAGGATGATGAAGTAGGAATTTTTCTCATTTTACATTTATTTTTCTCACAATATTTCTTCACTTGGAGAAAAGCTAGAAAGCTTTCTCTTGATGAAGAAGAAGATGAAGTGGAGATGAGAATAAAACTCATGAGGTGAGAATAGAGATCATGGGTGAGTTTGTATCATATACAAACTCATGTAGAGACTAAACTATGGCTAAGGATAATGGTTAGGTTAAAAAATATCTTAAGTAAAACAAATTGGTGGACTTAGTCAATAGTTCCACCAGCTTCAACCATTAAACCAATTTCCATCTAATTTGTGATTTACTAAAATAAATAAAAACCTTTAATTATCAAGAGCATGGTGTGAGTCTCATATACCCATGAAGCATGTGGCATCAAGCATGACACAAATAAAATGTACATTAATATATATCACATATATACTAAAGCACAAAGTGAGAAAAAGAAATGTTTAAGTGAGCTAATATTAGTCAATGTAATTCAATATATTAAATATATAATTATACATTAATTATTAAATCAACAATTGATTCAACAATCCGATTATATCACATACAACCGACTAATATCATATGTATCAAATTATCGAATCAACACTTGATCCGATAACCCGGCTATATCACATATAACCAATCGATATCACATATCGCTAGAATAGAATGCGGTATCACATACGCGTATTAATCTCGGTCCCGCATATATCACATATGTGCTCCTACTTCGTTTCGCATGAACCAGGAAACCTCTGTGGAGGACTCTAAAGACTCGTCAATACACCGGCAGTAGGTGATGTTCATATCAAACACCCATAAGCCGCAAGCGGTCTTCTAAACGTAACGGCCACCCGGGTATTGAGCGATCAGAAGATCAACAAGCAAGCCTGCTCATACTCATGCGAATCCAATCAGTAACACTACTGTACAGTCCGGTCTCTTCGTCAGATATGTCGCATATCGCAGCCAGGGGATGGTAAAACGTTAGGCCCCAATTGCCTGATAAGTCATGTCGATGCAAGGTCCATAACAGTTCGAGAAACTACTGATAACACTTACCAGTAGATCTCAGCAACCCTGGCCAGGGATTTCCTGTTATGGCCAATCGAGCAGAGCGCAATATCAACCCCCAATACCGGGAAAGACGAATCCCCTCCCATCGCTCGTTCCCTCCATGTGACTCGGGACTGTACCCAAAAACCACCGTTTTGCACGATCTCTTGAACATGGTAAGGTGAAAATCAAAGCACAGTGGGAATCACACAAGACTCTATGACGATCTCGGGTCGACAGACTAACCTGTACCAGTGTCACCAGAGAACTGCTATCTGACGATAGGTATAAAACCATCTAGGAGTTCTCGGCGAGTCCGTCCAGTGTACCCAGTCTCCACTGAGCACTGTATACCATCTCTGATGTCAAACACTAATGGATATAGGATCATCCATCGCCCATCACATGGGTCGAGAAATGTATACGCTAGTCTACTCTGGAATATCGATGCCCCGTCTCGATACTCCTATGACTAGGAACATTTGAAGGATGTACTTACCGACTACCTCTGCCCCACTAGTATGATCTGCATCATAATCCTGGTAGTCAAGTACTCATCCTAAGGGCTTTATCAACATGTAATAGAGAGACAATAAGTGAACATGTTAAGATAAAGAGCAATCAGATAGCATACTATCATGTCGAGCAAGAAAGTCCTCCCTATATATGTACAAGCATCCACTATAATATACATCACATATATAATAATGGCCTCTAGGGCATACATATAACAAACATACACACACACACACACACACACAGAGGGGGGGACGATGATGATGATGTGGTCACCTTTATGAATGAAAAAATGCATACCTTTTATGAATTTCTTCAAAAAAAAAGAGATGATGACACATGACAACCATGAGTTTGAGTTATAATAGTAGAGATATTTCCATATTGGAACCCAAATACAATCCACTTCTTTCCAGGCATGTAATGCCTAATGTTGCATTAACATGCTTAATATATTTTAATCATACTTGGTAATGTGTATGTGCAATGGTAGTAAATGTCATTGGTTTCGGCGAAGACGATTGTAGTTATATGGTAGCTTTATTGAAGGAAATGGCGAAGGAGAATGGTAGTGGCTGGCGATGGGCAACGATGGCGAGCAACAGAGGATGGCTATCAGCGACTAAGCAGTCCTAAGCAATTGTGGCAGTTGGTGATAGCAAGTAGAGACTGCTGCAAGCAGAGGTCGGCGACTGCAAGTAGTGGCATCAACTTGAGACGGTGATCAATGGAGGCGGAGAACGATGATGGCGACTTGCGGAGGTAAGCAGGTTTCGGGAACTATGATCGATCAAAGTGGCTTGAGATGACAGTCGACGGATGTAGGGGATGGAAATAATGAGCATTAGCGGCTGCTTGAGGCAATAGGTGGCGGTGACAGTGAGCATCCGGGGTTGGTGACCGCGATTGACAGAGGTGGCTGGCGGAGGAAGAGGACGGTGGTGGCAAGTGATGGAGGGAGACAATGGTGGAGAGGGACGGTGGGCAATGACGAGCAATATAGGACGACGATGACGATCGGCGGCGAAATACAGTGACGACAAGCGATGGAAAGGGCGATCACAACAGGGGGTGACAATAGAGATGACTGCTGACAACTGCCGTCAACGATTGACCACGGAGGCGAGCATCAGGTTGTGGTCACCGATAATTGTGGGACCGGTTGTTGTAGGCATGAATATTTTGTAAGAATATAGGACATATACATGAAGAATGGATGTCACGCCTTACTTTCCAATGGACGGCAACAGTCACGTGACAAGCTTGCAGCATATTTATGTTAAGAAGGAAATTTCTTAAAATAAATATGCCAAGCGTAAATAAGCAATTATACACAGTGCAAGAATAATAAGAGCATGAAATTTTCAACAAACTACTTTATTTATATTCATTCAACAAACTTTATTTACATGGATAGATGTTCTGAAAAGAAAATGCAAATAATATGAAATGCCTAAACAAGTGGCATACTGGTAATGAAAAACCGAGCAGGAAATCTAAAGGTCGGCTTGGCTACGATCTGGTCGTAGTCCTCAGCAGTTGGATCCACCTCTTCAGCCTCTAAATTATCTGACGAATATTCCAAAAAAATAAAGGTGGGTGGTATGCCCATCAGCGAACTTGTGCTCGGTAAGTCCCCAAAAAGAAAAGTATAATGACAAGATGGAAAATATAGACAAAGTGATATGTTGATTAAGCATAACAATTAATATATCATGACATTTCTATTATAACATGACAATACTTATGAAAACTATGTAAGCACGGTAATATAATATGTGCATAGCAACCAAGTATATCATGGTCGTGTAGTTTAGGTATATTGAACATGAAGTAAAGTAAGTGTCCTAAAAGTGTCTCTACAAGGGTAAGCTAACTAACGTGAGTTCAAGTATAAATATAAACCAATCTCAAGAGTGTTCTTAAACCCAACAGGCTATCGTCCAGGGATAGAAAACACGGGTCCAAATCAAGTGTTAGTAGCAAGACTTCAACCTAATGTCAAAGTATTCCAAACCCAATAGGTTACCGTCTATGGGCTTGGAAACACGGGCCCTCATGATAGATTGCATGTGTTAGTAGACATAAATTCATGAACTAGGGGGACTCCTGAGAGTCCATTGGATTAACACTTAACTACCCCAAGACCCTATGTATATTAGATTATGATTTGATGTTACTGTAAGGTTACTCGTGCTCGCGGAAGGGTTTTTAAATCACAACTGTAACTCCTTGAAAATTCGTTTAGGTTATTTTCGCGTTAATTAGCAATAATGCGTGTTTTTCATAAAACCTCGTTAATAGTTATTTCTACATAGACTGGAATAAATCTATTTTTTTAATTGTGATAATATGAAATTATATATATAATTGTGTTTTATTAATTATCATTTAATTTATTGTTCACATAATTATCTAATTTTCTTAACTATATTTTTCTAAGCAAAATTTTAGTTTAGCATGCACAAATCCAATAATTACCCTAGGTTAATATTGTAACATGTCTTCATTTTCTTTTCCCTCATGGTTCAAATTCCTTTTTCCAAAAACCAAAAAAAATAAGAAATAAGAAAAAAGAAAAGAAAAGAAAAGAAAAGAAAAGAGAGGCATAGGGGTATTTAATGAGGCATGGGGCTTGACTTTTGGGGCTCTCTCTCTCTCTCACTCTCATTTCTTGCACCCCAGCAGCAGCCCCACCCCTTTCTCTTCTTCTTCTTCTTCTTCATTCATTCAAGCTTCAATCTCCATCAAAAATCCATCTTTCTTCCCAAAACCTCATGTTAATCACCCCCAAAACCCTTCCTTGTTGGTTCTTGAAGCATGGTCAGCAAGTTTGAACCCACCTAGGATCAACTTGAGGTATAAAACATACCCTATTACCTATTTTGCTAAACTTGTAGTTTAATTAGCTTAAAGTAGTGTTTTAGTGAGTTTTTGTGCTAACTATGTGGTTTAAGTGGAGATTAGGTTAAGTTAAGGTCTTTATGGCTTGATTAGCTTAATTAAATGTTGTTCGTGTCGTTTAATCCAAGTCTTTGCAGCAGATTACACTAAAATACCATATTGTATTAAATTAGTGTTAATTAGTGTTTTAGTTAAGAATTATTCTAGTTTTGTGATCTTCTTTAAAACCAGATGCTTCAGGCAAAAGTTGCAATTATTGGAGCTTAGTTACTGGACTAGGACCACACACACGAAGCACGGGACCCCAATTCACCTCCATGGCCACAATTTTAATGGTTCTGGCCGCAATTTGTAGCCAGACAGTGGAGTTGGGTGTCGGGGTTCTTCTGTAGGTGTCTGCTATGTTTTGTAGGACTTTGGTACATGCAACTTTTCCTGTTTCAACTCGAATCAAAATCTGGGACCGCATACCTTGTTTTTAATACTTTTAGACTTGCGTGACACGTACGTTACGAGTTTGGGTTTAGTGTTTGCTATGTATCACAGCATGTTGGGGTGGTTTCGGACGTTAGCACACACATTGCAGTGTTTCGAGTGCACACGCGTTAGCTTGCGACGCTAGTTTCTCGTATGGTCTTGTTATCGTGTTTTTGCAGGATACTAGCCTTATGTGTGTTGCTTTGTGTAAATTCTGGGATCGGTCGCGGAGACATCAAACGCGGCGCGGAAAGGAAAGACGGTGATTGGATTAGACTAGCGGAGGCGTTCCGGTGAGTAGATTCACACATCTATGGGGGAAATCGTTCGGAGGGCGCAAGACGCCCAATAGTTAGAATTTCGTTTAGTATTTACACTTATGCGTAGTTCCTAATTATTCATCCCGTTGCATTGCATCATTTATATATATATATATATATATATATATATATATATATATACATACATACTGTGATAGTACCTCCTATGACACTCGCACCATGACCATTGGTTTATTCTGCACGAGCACTATTCATGTGGACACACACGCCTTGGTAAATGCTATGCCACAAACACTTTGTAACTTGTTAAATCTGAATCTTATATCTTGCACCATTTATGTTTAATAAACCTGCATTTGATTTATTTAATTCATCAGGATAGATACGTAGGATTGCTAGTCATTTGCACATATCTTATTGCATCATTGTTCATGCATGGTTTTCTAGTTCCGCATCGCATTGCATATTATTGATATCATAGACATTCATCAATTCCTACATGTTCATGTATTATGATTCTTCTTGAGAATTGCTGTATTTATGAGATTTATGGATTTGGAGAAACCGCAATGATTTAAGAAACATATCATCATTTTAAAAATGTAAGTTGCGGTTTTCTCATGATATGATATATATATATATATATATATATATATATATATATATCGTCCACCATGAGATTTCTCGGTGCTTGAGCGGTATCATACACCCGATTCGAGGAGGAGGAAGAACCGTCTGTAGGTGCATGGTGGACCCGGTGCGGTACCCCGGGGCGAGATGGTCGCAAATGATGGCGTTGAGCCCGGCACGGGAGCACAACCAACAGGTTATTTGTGACGCGGCGGATATCTGGAGGATACCGACGTAGTCTTGAATTTTGATGATATGGGCCAGTCCAGATTTGCCGGAGCCCTAGATCAGATATTTTGGGCCAGTCCGGATTGCCAGATCCCTAGATAATTGAGATATTCATATTTGGTGTCGATACTTGACACAGATTTATATATTATTTCATTGATGAAACTAAAGCTAATTTACTGAAGATTAATAAGGAAAGAATACAGATTTCCCTTGTTAATTATATTCAAATCTCGTATTGATATTGCATTCATGTTGCATACATATTACTACATCGCATCATATTAGTATTTGTAGGTTGTGACATCATTGTGTGCATGCTTGTGATAGCCTTATTAGATGTTACTTATTACTCACGAGTTGGCAACTCACCCCCGTCGTACCACAGTGTTTTGAATGTCCGACCCGTCCGCACAATAGCGGTGGGCGCACCTTCTCTCTTGCTCCTTTTGCTTGACTCACAGCATTGTTCGTAGGTGGGTTGCGGGGTTATTTTGTTGCCATCTTGTATCATTATTGTATCTAGTGTACTCCATCTACCGTATATACCACATGTATTATTTTATTAGCGACTTAGAGACGAGACAGTGAGATTTGTGTATTTATATGTTGTATCTCTGGGTCGAGCTCACTTGAGCCGACATGATGCTTTATTACTTGAGCTTTTTATGCTTATTTTGCACAGTGATGATTTATATTGCGTGTGATTTTGAGTCCGCCTTGGACGAAGAGCTAGCTCCTGCTTAGGGATGCCTTATTTCATATTGTGCATATATTCCTGTTTTGTACCCGTTTGGGTCCAGTATTTACAAAGGCGACTCTGCCGAAATTCTCGGAAAAAGATGTTGCTTTTAAAAAGCTTGATGTGACGTATTTGATTTAAACCGCTTTCAATTAATCTTGTTTTTTCTTCACTCTACTGCTCTATTTGGTTTTTCTTTCTGAGTTTTGACTTACTTAGATTATGTACGCCTCGAGACGTTTCATAATTTAAGTGCCAGTCACGTTACGTACTTTTCGGGTCGTGAAAAAGTTGGTATCAGAGCGTTAGGTTTTACCTTTCTGAGTGTAGAATAACCCTCGGTAGATGGAGTAGGTAACTTAAGCAGAGTGACGCAGCGTGTGTATGTTCCGCGGCATACTTTCGATACGGTATTCCGCCTAAGTGACCTTAGGATATAATTGCTTGAAATTCCTTCCTCGATTCCTTATATCCTATGATACTATTGCACTATTCTTATCATGTTTCCTGCACCAGCCATTATGCCATCGAAGACCACGAGGGCTCAAAGGGCTGCCGCCAGAGATGAGATTCGACCGGACTCGTCTGGGATGAGGACTGACCAGGACGGTACACTCGCTGTACAGGAGCAGATTGATCCGCCTTTGACAGATTGTATCACTAGGCTAGAGGCCGATATGCAGGATTTGTGCCAGATGATGGGATCGTTAGTTAAAGTCAGTCGAGCGCAGCGACCGGAGGTTGCCACTCCTGTTACCCAGTTATTCTTCGCTATCAGTACACAACATTGTGTCACGTATACAGTAGCAGTGGACGTAGCCCTACTAGAAGAGGAGCGTCTTCCCGAGACTTTGGAAGTTCAGGAACCGAGGAGGACTCGTACAGGTGTATCAGCCCAGAGATAAATGTTTAGACGCCGTGACAGATTTCGTTCAGGTTGCGGGAGTAGCAGAGGCTTAGGACGAGGTCAGTTATTTAGCTTTTACCCCCAGGTGGGTCAGCAGTCGTCGTCTGGATGCTCCCGGTGCGGGAGTTTCCATTACCTTGTTAGGAATTGTACCGTGGTACGCCAGAGAAAGGCAGCCGTACCATATGTTACCTTACCGCCTTCACCTTAGGGAGAGTTGCCTTATGCGCCTGTTGTTGATCCACGTCAGACTTATGTTCAGAGAGGTCATGATCGCGGAGGGTTTTTTCAGAGAGGACAGGGTGGCAGAGGAGGAGGACAGCCAGTTGCAGGTAGAGGGCAGGCACGAGCATTTTCTTCGACTCATCACGACGCGCAGGCATCCAATGCAGAGTTCTCAGGTACTTTTTCTGTATGTTCTTTTGATGCACGCGTTTTGTTTAATTCGGGATCTATGCACTTGTATGATTATACACACTTCGTGTTGAAGCTGGGCCGAGAGTCAAGTTTGCTAGATCAGCCGCTTGTCGTGACTACTTCTGTTGGCGAGTCACTTGTTGCGCGACGCGTGGTTCGGTCGTGTGCCAATCGGATAGGAAATAGAGATTCGTCCGTCGATTTGATCCTTCTAGTTATGTTGGACTTTGACGTTCTCCTGGGCACGGACTGGTTAGCTACGTGCTATGCGTCTGTGGACTGCCGCGAGGAGACAGTCAGGTTTCGTTTTCCCGGCGAGTCAGTTCTTATTGTGCAGGGGGACCGTGGTGCCGCCCCTCACAATTTGATTTCAACCTTTTACGGTAGTCGGCATTCGAGGGAAGGATTTCGGGAATTCTTAGCTTCCATTCGGATTACCGGAGCCACAGTAGATTCATTGGACCGGGTTCCTATCGTGCGAGAGTTTCTCGACGTTTTTCCCCGATGAGTTACCTGGACTGCCGTCAGAGCGTGAGATTGAGTTATGCATTAATTTGATCCCCGGCACGAAGACTATTTCTATACCGCTTTACCGGATGGTCCCGGCAGAGCATAGGGAGCTTAAGGATCAGCTGCAAGAGTTGCTTGTTAGGGGACTTGTACGTCCAAGTGTTTCACCTTCGGGAGCTCCTGTTCTGTTCGTCAAGCAGAAGGACGACAGTTGAGGTTGTGCATTGATTTTCGTCAATTGAAACGAGTTACGGTGCGGAATAGGCACCGTTTACCTCGCATTGATGATATGTTTGATTAGCTCTAGGTTGTGGGACATTTTTCTAAGTTTGATTTGGGATCAGATCATCATCAGTTGCGGGGTCGGAATGATGACATTCCGAAGACAGCTTTTAGTACGCGCTGCGGGCATTATGAATTTTTGGTGGTGTCGTTTGGACTCACCAATGCCCTAGCACCATTCATGGATGTGATGAACCAGACTTTTTAGGCCGTTCCTCGACCAGTTTATTATTGTGTTATTGATGACATACTGGTCTATTCCAAGAGTCAAGAGGAACATGAGCAGCACTTGAGAATTGCTTTGCAGATATTGAGAGAGCACCAGCAGTTTGCTAAATTCCCGAAGTGTTTTTTCTGGCGTGATAGTGTGGAATTCCTAGGTCATGTGGTTACGGGAGACGGTATTCGTACAGACCCGAGGATGATCGAGACCGTACAGCTTTGACCCAGACCTGTATCAGTGACAGAGGTCTGCAGCTTTTTGGGTTTAGCCAGTTTTTACCGCCGTTTCGTGCAGAATCTCTTGAGTATCGCTGCACCACGGACCGTACTGACCAGGAAGGGCGTTCCTTTTCTTTAGACTGTGACATGCGAGCTGAGTTTTCAGCAGTTGAAGACTCGGTTGACGAATGAACCAGTTTTATCTTTGCCTTCTCGATCGGGCGACTTTGTTGTTTACTGTGATGTTTCGCGAGTGGGGCTCGATTGTGTACTGATGTGGTATTATAGACTTATCGCATATGCTTCCCGACAGTTGAAGGACCACGAGCTGGATTTATCCTACTCATGATTTAGAGATGGCCGTGGTGGTCATGCGTTGAAGATTTGGAGGCACTACTTGTACGGAGAGTCGTGTCAGATTTTCACAGACCACCAAAGCTTAATGTACATATTCATGTATCGGGACCTGATTTTGAGACAGCACCGTTAGATGGATCTTGTGAAGGATTATGATTGTGAGATCCTTTATTACCCGTGGCAAGGCGATTGTGGTAGCTAATGTTTTGAGTCGTAGGCCCGGGGGTAGTTTGTTCCAGTTGAGCGCAGTTCAGAGACTGTCTTCTATAGATTTGCAGTTCTTGTGCGACAGATGAGTAATGTTTAAGTTAACCTCTTCTGGGGGACAGCTTACTCATGTCCGCTCCCATCCACTTCTACTTAATCGTTTTTGTGAGGCACAGCAGTCGATGCTCGTTTGTTTGAGATTCTTGAGCATGTTCGGCAGTGTAAAGATTTGGAGTTCTTGATTTATGACCAGGGTGTGCTACGTTTAGGGACTCGTTGGTGTGTACCTGATACTGATGGGTAGATATGCGAGGTCCTAGAGCAGGCACACCAGTCAGCTTTCAGTGTTCACCCATGTGCCACCAAGATGTAACGTGACTTGAGAGATAGTTACGGATGGGCAGGGATGAAGAGTGAAGTTTCGGATTTCATTTTGAAGTGCTTGATTTGGCAGCGAGCTAAGGTTGAGCATTTCAGACCTGCAGGAGAGTTGCAGTCTTTAACCGTTTCGGAGTGGAAATGGGAGCAGATCTCTAAGAATTTCGTTGTGGGTCTACCCAGGTCTAGTCCAGGGTATGACTCCATTTGGGTGATTGTTGTCCGGTTATGCTCAGTATGCTCAGTTGTTATATTATAAGTTGTGCATTTACATGGAGTTTCTTCATGCATTGTATCCAATAGAGGCATTCAGTTCACTAGCCGTCGTCGGCAGAAGCTTCAAGAAGCCTTGGGTACCTGTTTGAGTTTTAGCTCTGCTTTCCGTCCGTAGGCCGATGGTCAGTCAGAGAGGACTATACAGACTCTGGAGGATATGCTTCGTGTGTGCGTGCTTAAGTTCGTTGGCAGTTGGGATCGTCGCTTGTCATTGATAGAATTCTCCTACAATAACAGTTATCAGGTGACGATTCAGATGACAACCTTTTTAGGCTTGTATGTTAGATTGTTTCGATCGCCAGTCTATTTGAATGACTCCGCAAGAGCATGATTTTTGGACCCCAGCTAGTCAAGAGACTTCGGAGATGGTCCAGTTGATTCAGGATAGGATGAGAGCAGCCCAGGGCGGACAGAAGTCTTATGCCGACCGTCGTCGTCGCAGACTTGAGTTCGCAGTGGGAGATCATGTATTCCTACGGACTTTTCGGATGAAATGGCATGTTGAGTTTTGGAAAGCTTAGTCCCAGATTGTATGTCTTTTTGAGATCCTTGAAACAAGTTAGTTCTGTTGCCTATCGTTGGCACTTCCGCCCAGATTTTGGATGTTCACCCCGTCTTCCTTCGGTCAATACTTCGCAGATACCTTCATGGCCTTTCTCACATGATTCATCACCAGTACATTCATCCAGGACGCAATCTTTCGCTCACCATACAGCCGATAGTTATATTGGATCGGCAGGTGGAGAAACTTCGGCCAAAAGTCTTGCCATCTGTGAAGGCCTTTTGGCATAACCCGTCTAGTGAGGAGATCACTTGGGAAGCTGTAAGCGAGATGCGGAAAGAAATTTCCTCATCTCTTTGAAGGCACACGTAGTAAGAATTTTAAATTTGGGGACCGAATTTTTTTAAGGGGGGAAGATTGTAACGCTTTGAAAATTCGTTTAGGTTATTTTCGCGTTAATTAGCGATAATGCGTGTTTTTCATAAAACCACGTTAATAGATATTTCCACATAGACTGGAATAAATCTATTTTTTTAATTGTGATAATATGTAATTATATATATAATTGTGTTTTATTAATTATCATTTAATTTATTGTTCATATAATTATCTAATTTTCTTAACTATATTTTTCTAAGCAAAATTTTAGTTTAGCATGCACAAATCCAATAATTACTCTAGGTTAATATTGTAACATGTCTTCATTTTCTTATCCCTCATTGTTCAAATTCCTTTTTCCAAAAACCAAAATAAATAAGAAATAAGAAAAAAGAAAAGAAAAGAGAGGCATGGGGGTATTTAATTAGGCTTGGGGTTTGACTTTTGGGGCTCTCTCTCTCTCACTCCCATTTCCTGCAACCCAGCGGCAGCCCCAGCTCCTCCAGCAGCCCTTCCCCTTCCACTTCTTCTTCATTCATTAAAGCTTCAATCTCCATCAAAAATCCATCTTTCTTCACAAAACCTCATGCTAATCACCCCAAAACTCTTCCTTATTGGTACTTGAAGGAAGGTCAGCAAGTTTGAACCCACCTTGGACCAACTTGAGGTATAAAGCTTACCCTATTACCTTTTTTGCTAAACTTGTTGTTTAATTAGCTTAAAGTAGTGTTTTAGTGAGTTTTTGTGCTAAGTATGTGGTTTAAGTGGAGATTATGCTAGGTTAAGGTTTTTATGGCTTGATTAGCTTAATTAAGTGTTGTTAATATCGTTTAATCCAAGTTTTTGAACCAGATTACACTAAAATACCATATTGTATTAAATTATTGTTAATTAGTGTTTTAGTTAAGAATTATGCTAGTTTTGTGATATGCTTTAAAACCATATGCTTCAGGCAAAAGTTGCAATTACTGGAGTTTAGTTACTGGACTAGGACCACACACACGAAGCACGAGACCCCAATTCACCTCCATGGAGACAATTATAATCGTTCTGGCCGCAATTTGCGGCGAGAGGGTGGAGTTGGGTGTCGGGCGTTCTTCTGTAGGTGTCTGCTATGTTTTGTAGGACTTTGGTACATGCAACTTTACCTGTTTCCACTCGAATCAAAATCTGGGACCATATACCTTGTTTTTAGTACTTTTAGACTTGCGCGACACGTACGTTATGAGTTTGGGTTTAGTGTTTGCTGTGTATCATAGCAAGTCCGGGTGGTTTCAGACGTTAGCACACACGTTTCGGTGTTTCGAGTGCACACGTGTTAGCTTGCGACGCTAGTTTCTCGTATGGTCTTGTTATCGCATTTTTGCCGGATACTGGCTTATGTGTGTTGCTTTGTGTAAATTCTAGGATCGGTCATGGTGACATCGAACGCGGCGCGGAAAGGAAAGACGGTGATTGGATCAGACTAGTGGAGGCGTTTCGGTGAGTAGATGTACTCATCTACGGGGAAATCGTTCGGATGGCGCAAAACCCCCAATAGTTTGAATTTCGTTTAGTAGTTACACTCTTGCGTAGTTCTTAGTTATTCATCCCATTGCATTGCATCATTTATCATATATATATATATATATATATATATATATATACTGTGATAGTACCTCCTAGGACAATCACACCAATACCATTGGTTTGTGCTGCACAAGTACTATTCATGTGGACACACACGCCTTGGTAATTTCTATGCCACAAACAATTTACTGTGATGTTTCGCGAGTGGGGATCGATTGTGTACTGATGTGGCATTATAAAGTTATCTCTTATTCTTCCCGACAGTTGAAGGAGCACGAGCAGGATTTATCCAACTCATGATTTGGAGATGTCTGCGGTGGTCGTGCGTTGAAGATTTGGAGGCACTAATTGTACGGAGAGCCGTGTCAGATTTTCATAGACCACCAGAGCTTAATGTACATCTTCTTGCAGCGGGACCTGAGTTTGAGACAGCGCCGTTGGATGGAGCTTGTGATGGATTATGATTGTGAGATCCTTTATTACCCGTGGCAAGGCGATTTGGTAGCTAATGCTTTGAGTCGTAGGCCCGGGGGTAGCTTGTTCCAGTTGAGCGTAGTTCAGAGACAGTCTTCTATAGATTTGCAGTTCTTGTGCGACAGATGCATACAGTTTAAGTTAACCTCTTCTGGGGAACAGCTATTCATGTCCGCGCCCGTCAGAGGGCTCGATTGTTTGAGATTCTTGAGCATGTTCGGCAGGGTAAAGATTTGGAGTTCTTGATTTATGACCAGGGTGTGCTACGTGTAGGGTTACTAGGCACTCTAAGGAGGTTCTACAAGGCATCAACCATGTTCGATTAAAATTTTAGCCGTGCCGAATAACTCTAAAGAAGATCTTTAAACTAGAGATTAGGCGAAAACTGGCACGTTAAAAACTTTAACACTAAGTGAATACGAAATACAACCTTTGTAGATCGGTCCTTCACTTCTTAAGCTCCTTGTAGTAGTCCCTTCGCTGCGATCATCGAACTCCCGGACTCTCGGACGGCTCCATGAGAAAATTGCAACGGTATTGCTTGAAGTCTTCGAGGCCGAAGATGATCTACGTCGAGGGAATACGAACTCAAGCTTCTACTTCACTAACTAGAGAATTAGTGAAGCAAACACCCTAAACTAAAGTGCTAGTCTAGTAGAGGATGATGAAATAGGAAATGGGTACAGTTTAGAATTTCTTTTCTCACTTTGATTCTCTCTCTTTTTCAAACCCTAGAAAGAAATTGAAGTAGGAAGAAGATGAGCTCAAAAATGAGAATGAACACTAATCAAGAGAGAGAGAGAGAGAGCTTGAACCATGGGTGAGTTTATATCATATATAAACTCATGTAGAGACATAACCATGGCTAAATATATTGGTTAGGTTAATAAATATCCAAAGCAAAACAAAAAGGTTGAATTTGTCAAAGCACTCACAAGCTTCTACAAGCTTCATGCATTTAACAAATATCCACTAATTTTGTATTTACTTTGAATATTAAAACCATACCAATATAATTATAATGGTATAAGTATTATACACCCATGATATTTGTATCAACAACCATGATACAAAAAAGAACACAAATAAATATATATCACATATATATTAACTTGTGCACAAGTGAGAAAAAAAAATGCTTAAGTGAACCAATGTTAGTTAATGTAAATTATTATATCTACATATACAATTATACACTAAATTATTAAATCAACACTTGACTTAATAATCCGGTTATATCACATATAATCGACTAACATTCAATGTATCGACTTATCGAATCAACCCTTGATTCGATAACTTGGTTATATCGCAAAAAACCGATCGACACAAACATCGCGAGAATAGAATACGGTATCACATACTCGCATTATTCTCGGTCCCACACATATCACATATGCGCTCCTATTTCGTTTTGCTTGAGCCAGTAAAACCATTATACAGGACTCTAAAGACTCGTCAATACGCCGACAGTAGGTGATGATCATATCAAGCACCCACAAGCCGTCAGCGGTACTAGCTGGACGTAACGGCTACCCGGGTCTTGAGCGATCCGAAGATCAACAAGCAAACCCGCTCCAACTCCTGCAAAAAGCCTGACAGTGACACTACCGTACAGTCCGGTCTCCTTGTCTGATATGTCGCATATCAAGTCTAGGGGTGGTAAACGTCAGACCCCAATAACAGATAAGTCATGCCGATATGAGGCTCATAACGGGTCGAGAAACTACTGGTAACACTTACCAGTAAATCTCTAAACCAGCCATGGCCAGGGACTTCCCTGTTATGGCCAATCGAGCATAGCGCAACATCAACCCCCAATACCGGGAGAGGCGAAACCCCTCCTATCGCTCATTGCCTACATGTAACTCGGGACTGTACCCAAAAACCACCGTTTTGCACGGCCTCTTAGACGTGGTAAGGTGGAAATCAAAGCACAGTGGGAATCACACAAGACTCTATGACGATCTCGGGTCTACAGACTAACCTGTACCAGTGTCACCAGAGAACTGCCATCTGGCGTAAGGTATAATACCATCTGGGAGTTCTTGGCGAGTCCGTCCAGTGTACCCAGTCTCCACTGAGCACCCGTATATTATCTCTGATGTCAAACACCAATGGATTATGGGATCATCCATCGCCCATCTATATGGATCGAGAAGGTATACGCTAGTTTACTCTGGTATATCGATGCCCCGTCTCGATACACCCACGACTAGGGACCTTGAAGGATGTACTTATGGACTACCATGTCCCCACTAGTATGATCCGCATCCTAGTCCAGGTAGTCAAGTACACATCCTAAGGGCTTTACCAACATGTAACAGAGAGACAATCAGTGTACACGTTAAGGTAAAAGTAACCAGATAGTATACTATCATGTCGAGCAGGATAGTCCTTCCTATATATGTCCAAGCATCCACTACGATATACATCTCATGTATAGTAATGGCCTCTAGGGCATACATATAACTAACAATCTCCCACTTGCACTAGGGCCATCTGATAACAGTGGTTGTAGTATCTCATACTCAACCATCCCATAAAAGTCTCTCTCTGGGAAAAGGCCTTTGTGAGTGGATCCGCCGTGTTGTCCTCTGAGTCTACTCTCCTGACCTCGATCCCGTGGAGATCAACCATCTCCATGATCAGGTGACACTGCCTTAGAATATGTCTGGATCACTGATGGGACGGGCGTTCCTAGTCATAAGCCACAACTCCATTGTCATACAATGGTAGGAACGGAGTTCATCTCATGAACTAATATACACCCAGACTTCCTCTTTGGTAGCATCTTTGGTAGCGATGTATCTAGCCTTTATCGTCTAGTATGCCACGGTATCTGTCTTGGAACCCTTCCAACATACCGTCCCTTTACTGAGGGTAAAGACAATGCCTGTGACTGACATTCAGTCGTCCTTATCACCCTAGAACCATTCCAGTGATTCTCCCCAGGATCGATTAATATCATCTCACTACAACTAGTGAGTATCCTAACATCCAATTAGATCTATTGATTAGTCGAAAATATTGCATATTTTAGCCGGCAATTTTCTCATCATTTGTATTCATTTAGAAGTGTACGGTATTCATATTTTACATATTAGCAAAACTGTCGCAAAATATCAGATTGCATGTATTAGACTCTAAAACCGACACTATAAACGAAATTGACCACATTTCATGGCATCGCATCATCCCTACATTTGCGCAACACTTGTTTTGAGATCTATGCAGGAAAAATCCAGAAGAAAGGCCAAAATGTACAGGGTACCGATCAAACATTACGCCAACTAAATGATTTCAGTTCTGGTATCAATCCAAAGGGTAAAATACAAATCAACATATCAGATAAAGCCCCAAATGGCATTCCAAGACCACACCAGAAAACCCAAGGCCCAAGCCCCATAAAGTGCCGCGGATCCGCGGCAGGAGCCTGCTTGCGCCGCGGATCCGCGGTGGGTCCAAGGAGTTACCTCCTCAGATTCAGTGCATTATCTCTCTCTCAGGGTCAACACTACATCAAGACATGACAAATTCCAGAATGTTCCAGAAGCTTCCGCCAGATCAGCAAACTAGGGTTTTCTAAGCTTAATTAATCCTAGCTTAAAACCTAAGCTAGCTCCTAACAAACTCTTTCTAGAAACTCCTCAACAAACTTTTGGAGGGAATTGTAATTTCAAACCTAGACCTAGGGTTTGAGAAGTCTATAAATAAGACCCTAGGCTCACTTGTAAAAGGGATTCAACCTTGGAAAAATCAATCCATTAGTTCATCTTTAGCCATTCACTCTCTTCATCTTCTTCCACAAGTCTAGTGAGAGGACTTGTATGAAACCCTAACCCTAATTCCAATCAAAAGCCAAGATCCCGAGTAGCCATCAAGCAAGAAGCCTTGCAACCTTTTATGAGCCGAGCCGATCTTCAACGGAGCAAGTGGTCCAAGCTGATCCACGACTCACGGAGCCGAGCGACGCCAATTCAACAATTTAGTTCTTCCTCTTGTAGTTCTTGAGCGACTGTAATCAAATTGTTGATATAAATAAAAGGTGATATTCTTTTATCTTGTTTTCTTTAAATTCTCGTATCATGATATCTTTTCAATTCTTGAATGCTTTCTGTGTAATGATGTTTGAGTAATACTCCGCTCGTCGAGGAGTCGAGACGATCAATAGAATGATGATGTAATATATCTTAAATCGATTCTTGAATCCTATGAGTTTTGTAAACCCTAGCAAATTCAAGAACCGACGACCCATTTCGTTGCGATGCTTTCTTGATTGATATCGCTCGAGATTGGGGAGTTACGATCGTTTCTTGAAATTGTGAGAGGCTAGAATGCGAATGATATCAACGAAAGAACAAGGGTTAAAAGATAAAACCCTAGTTTCATCAAGAAAGCCCTAACTCTCGTCGATCATCATCGATCTAGTATCAATCCTTCGAAGGACAAGAACACGAAATCTTGAAATTACATCACGTCTATAGATCCGATCGATTCCTACGAGCCTCATTTAGATTCTTGACATTTGGTTGGAAATATCATCGAAACACCGATTCTTGATTTGTTTATCAGTTTCGTGATTCTTGATTAAACTCGTGACACCTGAATCAATTGATAAATTCTTGAATCATGTTTTCTTTTCTTTTCGATTAACTTTTCGATTCAAACAAATCAAATATAAAAACGAATCGCACAATCCCTGTGGACGATCCGCACTCGCTTACGATCTACAACTGACACCGTAGTTGATTGTGGTCAAATATAATTTTTTGTTGTGATTTCTTTACAATTTCCCAATTACACAAACAAGAATTCTTTTAAATCAAAATGGCGTTGTTGCCGGGGATCGCGCGCTAATTCGTTTCATATTATAATTTGAATTGAAAGAATTATTCCATTGTTATTTTGAGATCAAAATTCGTGCAAACCCTAAACGATTTGTTGTGGTTCATTGCAAGGAAATCTGGAGCTGTTTGGCAATTGAAGAAAATTTTTGGGATATACTAGAGAGCAGAGGGAGTCTACAGAGCCTCTCTGAGAAATTTTGGTGCAGTGATTCCATCATAAGACCGCGGAAGGGCGGCAATAAGCTCCAATTGCGGCGGAACCGCGGCATCTTGGGGGGATCTCTGCAAAAATTTTGTCTCAGGTATTTTCTTACCTTCTCCTCTCTCCTCTTTTAGCTCCAACTAACAATTTTCTGCAGGTTTCTTTGCAAATAATCGCAGCGCCGTAAAAGCAAAATTAAAATTGTGCGTGATTTTGTTTCTTGGTTGTTTGCATTCTAATACGGAAATTAAGGGGCACGACCAAATCCAAATTAGGTGGGGATTTCATTACCCTTCCTAGGCCCCGAAAATCGCAAAACTTGCATCCGCATTGACCCACATTAACTAAAAGAAATCTAGAGATGACTCTAAGGACCGTCGCGCTCAATTAGGACAAGAGAAGGCCGTGGGTAATTCATTGCTTATCCGCGTTTTCTTGTGGTGCCTAAGGCGAGTGTGTCTAAGGCTAGTGGTTTTTAATTAGGCCCACTACTTACGTAGTGGAGTGCCTTCCCACTTACCTGGCACTTATCCGGCCACAGGGGGACAAAGAGGCAGTGGAGGATTCTATCCTGCGACTTGTCTTTTGGCAGTTAGGAGCGGTCTACAGCCGGACCTAGGTGACCACTAGATTCTAGGGTTTGTGTGCTGCATTTGTTTTGTCGCATCATTTTTTCAAAAATCCGTCCCTTTTTCAAAGCAAGCACCGCATTCATTCATTACCCCTAATTATAAGTCAACGCTGCCACTTGTACTAACCCTTTTTAGTGCAAAATAGGCTGGACACGGGATTCTAGTGCCCGTTTAGTCCGCGTACCGTTTATCGACTCCGAAGTCGATATTTCTCCATTTACCTTTCATTTACCCACTACCACACCCACACCGATGGATCCGAATCCATCAAACTTCTTTAACCCTAATCTGCCGCCGTCCGTTGGTGCGCATAATCCACCCCGCATCTCTCTCCAGGAGAGGTGCTACCCTATTCGAGGTCCTCTTTCAACCTGCTTATCCACACCACCAGCCAATGGGGATAACTTTGAGATTAAGCCCCAGTATATCAATCTTTTACCCAAATTCCACGGACTCGAGACTGAGGACGCTTACGTTTTCATTACCAAATTTGAAAACGTATGCGCAATGATGGGTACGTCACAACTTTCAGTGGATGCTATGCGTCCACGACTTCATCCATTTACTTTGTGCGATATAGCCGAGAAGTGGCTATATAACACTACCGCACATTCTATCACGAATTGGGAAGAATTCGTCGCTGCATTCCTCAAGAAATTTTACCCAATACAAAAGACAGCTCGAATCCGTAGCGAACTGAATCAATTTGCCCAGCTCCCTGCTGAACCATTCTCTAAATGCTTTGAACGTTTCAAGGATTTATTGGTTCAGTTTCCTCATCACGGCATCCCGAGATGGGAGCTTTACCGAATCATTTATGAGGGCATTAACCCAAGCACTAAACAAAGCCTTGAAAACACGTGTCAAGGTACTTTTATGACCAAAGATGATGGGGAAGCTTGGAAGTATTTAGAAGAGTTCGCTGAAAAATCACTACAGTGGGAGAGTGGAACCCAACCATTGAATAGGGGTGGCGTACACCAAATAGATGTGTCCATAGGTGTTCGAGCTGAAATGACAGCAATGCAAAAGAAGCTCGACGCTATGGAACACAAATTTGCAACAGCCTCCCTAAATCCAGTGTCGCTCCCCAAAACTGTTTGTGGGTGTTGTTCTGATCCGTCTCATTTAATGGAAGAATGTCCATTAAACTCTGCGTTTCAAGGTCACGAGCATTCTATTGCCGCATTTCAAAGACCTCGAAATGATCCATATTCTTCCACGTACAATCAGGGTTGGAGGAATCACCCGAATTTCGCTTGGAACCAAAACCAATCTCAAAATACGGTTCCAAACACGAATAATTTTCAAAGGGCTCTTCCTCCACCATAACAGCAACCCCTTCAACTCACTCAGCACCCCTACCAGTCATAAAATTTCCAAAATCAGGTCAACACTCCTGCACAGTCTAATCCTATGACCTATTCTGACGAATTCTCTCAATTCACTCAAACCATGAAATCACTTTTGTCAAATTTCATAGAGGTTTCGGCTGAGGTTAGATCTTCCGTCGGTGAGATAAAGAAAAACTCAGCGTCCCAAGCTGAGAGTATCAGAACGATGGAAGCTGAAATCGCATGCCTTAAAGCCGAAATGAGTGCGAGAGAAAAAGGGAAACTTCCCTCTCAACCCCTACAGAATCCTGGGCATTACAATGTAAATGCCATCACAACGTTGAGATCGGGAAGAGTGCTGAACAATCATGTCGGGGAAGGTATTGATGATACTGAAAATCATATCAACACCCCGGCTGAGACCTTTCCACACACACACACTTCTCCTTCTGATCCTTCTTCTTCTATCACACCACTTTCTCGCGAGCCTATTCTCCATTTCCCACTAGGCTCGACACCTCAGTATAGCCCTTCTAGTTCTCCACAGACGGTCCCCACACCTCTTTTGGGACCTCGTCTACCCCCTCTTCCTTCTCCTGTGATGGACCCTGCGCTTATTGCGAAAGCTCCTTACCCGAACCGGTTAAGGGCTAATAGAACGAGTCCTCATATGGAGAAAATTTTGGAAATGTTCAAACAGGTTAACATCAATATCCCTCTCCGAGATGCGATTCAACAAGTCCCCGCTTATGCGAAAATTCTTAAGGACTTGTGCACTAGGAAGAGGAAGACTCAAGTGCCGAAGAAGGTCTTCATGTCTAATAATATTAGCACTGCTTTTATTCCCCAGCTACCAAAGAAACGAAAGGACCCAGGTTGTCCTACAATATCGATTTCGATTGGGGGTAAAAACATAAATCGTGCTCTTTTAGACCTTGGCGCAAGTGTTAACCTGCTCCCTTATTCTGTCTATGAGCAATTAGGGATTGGAGAGCTGAAACCTGCTCACTGCACTCTCCAGATGGCAGACCGATCTATCACCAAACCAAGGGGTGAATTAGAGGATGTGTTAATAAAGGTCGGGGAATTTGTTTTCCCTGTAGACTTCATTGTACTCGACACACAGCCTGTAGCAAATCCCCGGGGCCAAATTCCGGTGATTCTGGGTCGTCCTTTCCTTGCCACTTCCAACGCTGTTATAAACTGTAGAAATGGTTCAATGAACTTATCATTTGGAAATATGACCATTGAACTAAACATCTACAAAGTTGGAAGTCAGCCATCAGAACCCTTTGCTCATATTTTAGATGTGTGCTCTGTCCATGAGATCGCTCCCGATAGCTGTGGAGCTGAGGATCTTTGCTTTACTGATCTCGATGACATTACCACATCTCTGTTTGACTTTACACAAGATCTTAGTGAGGACACTTTCTCTACACTTGAGTCCTGCACTCCTGACTTTTCTCCACCCGAGTCTGTATCTTTCACAGGCTCTGAGCTTCTTTGTAAATCCAAAAATCGCTCAATGATCCCTCCTTCTATCATTTCTCCGCCTGAGTTAGATCTAAAAATTTTACCTTCTCACCTCAAATATGCATATCTAGGTGAGAATGAGTCTTTACCGGTTATAATATCCGCTTCTCTAGCATTAGAACAAGAGAATGCACTTTTATCGGTATTGAGATCTAACAAAGAGGCGTTTGGTTGGAGTATGGCGGACATCAAAGGGATTAGTCCCTTGATTGTTGAACATCATATACATGTGATGGATGATGCCAGACCGACCCGAGAACCACAGAGACGGTTGAATCCCGTCATGAAGGAAGCTGTCATGAAAGAGATCGTCAAATGCTTAGATAATGGTATTATATACCCCATCTCCGATAGCCAGTGGGTAAGTCCTATACATGTCGTTCCTAAGAAATCCGGCATCACTGTTATAACCAATGAGGCAAATGAGTTGATTCAGACACGCGCCCAAACTGGGTGGCGTGTATGTATTGATTATAGAAAACTCAATGCTGCCACGAGGAAAGACCACTTTCCTCTACCATTCATTGATCAAATGCTGGAACGCTTAGCGGGACGAGAGTATTATTGTTTTATGGATGGATACTCAGGCTATAATCAGGTCCCCATCGCCAAAAAGGATCAAGATAAAACCACTTTTACTTGTCCTTTTGGTACCTTTGCTTACAGTCGCATGCTCTTCGGGCTATGCAATGCTCCCGCTACCTTTCAGCGGTGTATGATGGGGATATTCTCTGATATGGTAGAGAATTTTCTGGAGATCTTTCTGGACGATTTCTCGATTTTTGGAGACTCTTTTTCTGATTGCCTAGCGAATCTTGACGCTGTTCTTACTCGTTGCAAAAAGAAGAACTTGACTTTGAACTGGGAAAAATGCCATTTTATGGTCCAAGAAGGAATAGTACTTGGACATGTCATTTCACAGAAAGGCATTGAGGTTGACAGAGCTAAGATAGATGTCATTTAAAACCTCCCTCATCCCAAAAGCGTCAAAGATATTCGATCTTTCCTTGGCCATGCGGGCTTTTATAGGAGATTCATTAAGGACTTTAGCAAAATTGCTAGACCTTTAACTCTTCTCCTGGCCAAGGATACGACCTTCCATTTTGACTCGGACTGCGAGACAACTTTCGACTCACTTAAACACTCACTCACTTCAGCCCCCGTTTTATCATCACCAAACTGGGACTACCCCTTTGAGCTGATGTGTGATGCATCTGATTTTGCAGTAGGTGCAGTCTTAGGACAGCACATCGAAAAGATGCCACACGTGATATACTATGCAAGTAAGACCCTGAATGATACGCAAATCAATTATACAACCACCGAAAAGGAACTTTTAGCGGTTGTATTTGCATTAGAAAAATTCAGGCCTTACTTAATTGGCTCTCCTATAGTTGTGTATACTGACCATTCCGCTTTAAAACATCTTCTGGCGAAGAAAGATGCAAAAGGTCGACTAATACGTTGGATCCTACTGTTACAAGAATTTGATCTTGTTATCAAAGATAAGAAAGGATGTGAAAACGTAGTAGCTGATCATCTTTCACGCATCATTTCTTCCCCTGTGACCCTGCCGATCAATGATTCGTTCCCTGATGAACAACTCTTGAGTATATCCGCTGAACCATGGTTCAGGGATATTGTGAACTATCATGCTACGGGACTGATACCGAGCGATTGGTCAAAACAGGACAAATACCGTTTTCTATCCCAAGTAAAACACTTTTACTGGGACGAGCCTTATTTGTTTAAATATTGTCCGGATCAGATCATACGCCGGTGTGTCCCGAATGAAGAGTTCAAGAGTGTTCTTTCATTTTGTCATGATCAGGCCTGTGGGGGTCACTTTGGTCCTAGAAAGACAGCGGAAAAGGTTTTGCAATGTGGATTTTATTGGCCGACCTTATTCAAGGACGCATTTGAGTATTGCAAAACCTGTACACAATGTCAGTATACGGGTAGAATATCCCAGAGGAATGAAATGCCTCAGCAACCCATTCTGGTTGTTGAAATATTTGATGTGTGGGGTACTGATTTTATGGGTCCCTTTCCCAACTCCTTTGGGAATTTGTACATACTGCTAGCGGTTGATTATGTCTCAAAGTGGGTAGAAGCCATTCCATGTCGCACTAATGACAAGAAAGTTGTCATTAAGTTCTTAAAAGAAAATATCTTCTCGCAATTTGTACACCCCCGCGCTATTATTAGCGATAATGGGACATATTTCTGCAACAGGTCTTTTGAGACTCTGATGCGAAAATACTCAATCAACCACCAACTTTCTACACCCTATCATCCCCAAACAAGCGGGCAGGCTGAAATCTCAAACAGACAAATCAAACTTATCCTGGAGAAGACTGTTGCTAAAAATAGAAAAGACTGGTCGACCAAATTGACGGATGCTCTTTGGGCATTCAGAACTGTATTTAAAACCGACCTAGGAATGTCTCCATATAGGATAGTGTTTGGAAAAGCATGTCATTTACCCGTCGAGATAGAGCATAAAGCATTGTGGGCTATAAAAGAAATAAATTTTGATCTAAACCTTGCTTGCAACTTTCGGAAGCTGCAACTAAATGAGCTAAGCGAACTCCGCGATGAAGCTTATGATAACGCTGTAATCACTAAGAATAGGACTAAGGTTTTTCACGATAAAAACATTTTGAGGAAAACATTTTCACCTGGTCAACAAGTCCTTCTTTATGATTCACGATTACACCTTCACGCGGGTAAGCTCCGATCTCGATGGAAGGGACCTTTTGTTGTGCGGTCTGTATACCCGCACGGGGCAGTAGAAGTAGAAAATGTTAAAAACGGCACCTTTTTCAAAGTAAATGGACATAGACTTAAGCCGTATTTTTCCACTGACCCCACGGAGGAGCTCTCGTTCTTACAAGAGCCTGTCTATTTGGATTAAAATTCCTCCGTCTCACCTTCATGTCCAGTATATCATTGCATCATTTTTTTTGAATGAAGGTGAGTGAAAAGAGTAAGTTTGGGGGAAGTTCTTCACTTATATATTTTGCCCCCACTAATAATTCCCCCAAGGCTTACAGTTTTTGTAGGTATAGCGATTGACAACAGTGAGGACACTGTTGAAAACAAGTTTGGGGGAGGTTTGTGCTTATTTTTGCATCATTTGCATATCATCTGCATAAGCACAAAACATTTCTTTAAAAATCTATAAAAATTGAAAATTTTTCAAAACCCATAAAAATTTAAAAAAATTTCAAGTATAAAAATAATTTTAATATTTACACTTTTTGTACATAAATAAGATAATAAAAGTTTAGATAGTGAACAATTACATCCATGAGATTAGAAAAATTTTAGAAAACTAAGAAAATTAGAAGTTTTCTTATACGAACTAGTAATAAGTAGTTATGAGCCATTGTCCCAAGGGTTAGTAAGATGAAGGACGTCACTAATCTGAGGATAAAAATAAGTCTGAAAAATAGTTTCTATTCTGGAAGCCAAACATTTTGAACGTTGATACCCTGCTATTCGCACTTACACACGACTTGAAGCCTGGGATAGTAGAGGATACCTTGAAATGCTCTTGTCTTAAAGCCGATGTATGAAGGAAATAAAAAGAAAAAATAAGTTAATAAAGAAAATATAAAGTGGTGAGAAAAATGGACACTGGCTTTGTTATCACCAAGGGCAATAAAAAAATGTATAGCGAGGGTGCTTCTTCACCTAGTGCCCTAAGGCCAACTGGTCTGAGAGTCACTGCTATGCCTGAGGTGGTGCAAGACGAGGAAAATACACCAAGTAAGCAAGCACATGAGTAATCGGTCGGTTAGTACCTCAAGAAGTATTATCGGTCGCATGAAAGTGTGTGAGCAATCTCATCTAAATATTCATTAATTAAAAAGTACTGAGGCTGATGGGCAAGAGTATGATAGCTTGAATTGAATTCTCTGGGTGTAGGGATGTCTTTACACACACGCAGGGTTATATGATCGATGTTTCAAAGAAAGATAGGGATAAAGAATAAGACGATGTTTTATTGAGGGAGGACGTGATTTCTAACATCTTTTCATGACCATTAAGATAGGGCTCATGACAACCGAAAAGCTAGCTTAGTTGGAAACCCTAATTTTCAAAGCTTTTCTTCTGCAATTCTTTTCTTTAAATGTAATATTCATGATCTTCCTTTTATTATTGGATTTTGTGGGTGCAATCCACTGAAAACCTCAGGAGATAACACTCCTCCTACTAGGGACACCTAGAGGTTTAAAGGCTTGTTGCACGTGCTCAGTGCAATCGTATTGCCTACGAAAGTATGCTAGATAGTTTTTCTCTTTCTTTATTTTCTCCTTCTCTTTTTAATAAAACAGTTTGCTCGAGACGATCGAAATTAAGTTTGGGGGAATTTGATAAGTCGAAAATATTGCATATTTTAGCCGGCAATTTTCTCATCATTTGCATTCATTTAGAAGTGTAC
Organism: Agapanthus africanus; assembly: GCA_030015575.1. NCBI lineage: Eukaryota > Viridiplantae > Streptophyta > Magnoliopsida > Asparagales > Amaryllidaceae > Agapanthus > Agapanthus africanus. The sequence continues at coordinate 161,760,307 of CM057343.1, forward strand.
GGTATTTATATTTTACATATTAGCAAAACTGTCGCAAAATATCAGATTGCATGTATTAGACTCTAAAACCGACACTATAAAGGAAATTGACCACATTTCATGGCATCGCATCATCCCTACATTTGCGCAACACTTGTTTTGAGATCTATGCAGGAAAAATCCAGAAGAAAGGCCAAAATGTACAGGGTACCGATCAAACATTACGCCAACTAAATGATTTCAGTTCTGGTATCAATCCAAAGGGTAAAATACAAATCAACATATCAGATAAAGCCCCAAATGGCATTCCAAGACCACACCAGAAAACCCAAGGCCCAAGTCCCACAAAGTGCCGCGGATCCGCGGCAGGAGCCTGCTTGCGCCGCGGATCCGCGGTGGGTCCAAGGAGTTACCTCCTCAAATTCAGTGCATTATCTCTCTCTCAGGGTCAACACTACATCAAGACATGACAAATTCCAGAATGTTCCAGAAGCTTCCGCCAGATCAGCAAACTAGGGTTTTCTAAGCTTAATTAATCCTAGATTAAAACCTAAGCTAGCTCCTAACAAACTCTTTCTAGAAACTCCTCAACAAACTTTTGGAGGGAATTGTAATTTCAAACCTAGACCTAGGGTTTGAGAAGTCTATAAATAAGACCCTAGGCTCATTTGTAAAAGGGATTCAATCTTAGAAAAATCAATCCATTAGTTCATCTTTAGCCATTCACTATCTTCATCTTCTTCCACAAGTCTAGTGAGAGGACTTGTGTGAAACCCTAACCCTAATTCCAATCAAAAGCCAAGATCCCGAGTACCCATCAAGCAAGAAGCCTTGCAACCTTTTATGAGCCGAGCCGATCTTCAACGGAGCAACTGGTCCAAGCTGATCCACGACTCACGGAGCCGAGCGACGCCAATTCAACAATTTAGTTCTTCCTCTTGTAGTTCTTGAGCGACTGTAATCAAATTGTTGATATAAATAAAAGGTGATATTCTTTTATCTTGTTTTCTTTAAATTCTCGCATCATGATATCTTTTCAATTCTTGAATGCTTTCTGTGTGATGATGTTTGAGTAATACTCCGCTCGTCGAGGAGTCGAGACGATCAATAGAATGATGATGTAATATATCTTAGATCGATTCTTGAATCCTACGAATTTTGTAAACCCTAGCAAATTCAAGAACCGACGACCCATTTCGTTGCGATGCTTTCTTGATTGATATCGCCCGAGATTGGGGAGTCACGATCGTTTCTTGAAATTGTGAGAGGCTAGAATGCAAATTATATCAATGAAAGAACAAGGGTTAAAAGATGAAACCCTAGTTTCATCAAGAAAGCCCTAACTCTCGTCGATCATCATCGATCTAGTATCAATCCTTCGAAGGACAAGAACACGAAATCTTGAAATTACATCACGTCTATAGATGCGTTCGATTCCTACGAGCCTCATTTAGATTCTTGACATTTGGTTGGAAATATCATCGAAACACCGATTCTTGATTTGTTTATCAGTTTCGTGATTCTTGATTAAACTCGTGACACCTGAATCAATTGATAAATTCTTGAATCATGTTTTCTTTTCTTTTCGATTAACTTTTCGATTCAAACAAATCAAATATAAAAACGAATCGCACAATCCCTGTGGACGATCTGCACTCGCTTACGATCTACAACTGACACCGTAGTTGATTGCGGTCAAAAATAATTTTTTGATTGTGAACTTTATTCAATTTTCTAATTACCGACACAAAGAGACTCTTATCAATTTGATTTACTTACTCAGTCTCGCATTCTATGATCAATCAGATAGTGCCGAAATCGGGGACTATTTGAATCGATACTTTTACTTACGCACAATCGGAAAAAGAATTAAATCATCTATCTCATAGATCCAAAACCCAGGATTTAGTAGGTATCACTTTGATCCTATATGGAGAATCCTTGTGATAAGCGGAGATTGACCGAGCGTAGCATAGGAAACTCCTTCCCTATCAAGAGTATGTCATCCATGTATTCTACGAGGATCACCACCATGCTCCCTACTACCTTTTTGTATATACAAGGTTCATCTACCATTTTGATGAAGTCAAACTCTTTGACTACCACATCAAAACAGACGTTCCAACTCCGCGATGCCTGCTTAATACCATAAAGCAACTTGTATACGGTTCTGCTGCTCCCACTGTCTACGAAGCCCTCTGGTTGTGTACTTATAGACGCTCCCTTCCAAATCAACATTTAGAAAAGCAGTCATGACACACAACCGCCAGATATCGTAGTCATGGTATGTAGCCGTGGCAAGTAGGATCTGGATGGACCTAAGCATAGCAACTTAGAAAAGGTTTCATCATAATCCATACCTGGTCAATGATGCAAACCTTTAACAAGTCTAGCTTTGAAAGTCTCAACTTTTCCATGTACACCAAGTAATCTTCTCAAGATATACTTGCTCCTGATGGGGATTTAACCTTTCAGATAAGGCAACGAAAGTCCATACTTTGTTGGTGTATAAGGATTCCATCTCAGATCGCTAAGCATCCAGCCATTCTTACAGAGTCCCACTCTTGATGGCCAGCTCGAAACTAGTTGGGTCATCATCTCATGATGCATTCCTCGCTCCCACTGTCATAGAGAAACCGAAGTATCTCTCAGGTGGGTGAGGAACCCTACTAGATCGGCGGAGTGGCTGAGGTTGACTAGAAACTATTGAATCCTTTGGTTCTACTAAATCATCAGCTGCAGTTTATATAGCTGGAACTACTTCCAGTTCTACCTCATGTCCACTAATTTCTTCACAAGAAATTCTCTTTCACAAAGGTGGCATATTAAGAAACAAAACATCTTTTGTTCCTCGGTTAGGTAGTAGATATTCCCTTGCAAATGCTTGGGATATCCAACAAACTTCTACAGAACTGACTTTGCCTCGAGCTTGTCCGGATTATGCTTTTAGACATAGGCCGGACAACCCCAAATCTTAACAAACTTAAGACATGGGCTCTTCCTTTTCCATATCTCATATGAAGTGGTAGGCAACTGATTTGGTTGGAACGCCATTCAATAGGTACGCAGCTTCTCCAGTGCATAACTCCTAAAATGAAATAGGTAACTCAGTAGTACTCATCATAGAGCACACCTTATCACATAAGGTGGATTGCTCCGCCCCGATACACCGACGTGCTGTGGTGTATACGGAGGAGTAATGCTGAGAGAGAATCTCATTCTCCTTTAGAATAATCCAGGAATTCGGTGCTCAAGTATTCTCCTCCTTGATCACATCAAAGGACATAATACTTATACCCGTTTTGGTTCTCTACTTTCTAACTTATATTCTGTGAATGTCTCAAAAGGTTCGGACTTGTGTTTCAACAGGAACATATGTCTGAATCTTGAGAGATCATCAGAGAATGTAATGAAGTACAAAGAACCGGTCTTGGCATGTGTAGACAGGGGACCTTCATACATCAACATGTATCATCCCAATTGTTCACTAACTCTTTCTCTGTTTCCTATTAACAGAGCTATGGTCATCTTATCTCTGTGACATGACTGGTAAGTTTCACAAGATGTAAATTCAAACTAATTTAAATATGCATCTATATGTAACTTCAGCTAGTCGGGTCACATTGATATGACCTAGTCTACAATACCTCAAGAGGGATTCATTCATTTCTGAACTCTTCTTCTTGTGTGTGTTCTGTATACTAAGAACTGTAGTTTGATTTAGGATGTTAATGCTTTTAGATAACGTGCCTGAACCGATCAACTCTTGATATAGGAAATGTTCAAAACATTATCCAACAATACAAAATTATATCCTTTCTTTACTAATAAAGAGACTGATATGATGTTGTATATCAGGTTCGGTATCTAATAACATTCGTTCAGAATCAATGTATTCTTGTAATACAGGGTGATAACTATCAACAGACTTAGCTGCAACACTTGCAACGTTTCTTTCTCAAGAAACTTATCACCCGTTCTCAGTTCTCTACCTATCTGTAGCCCATGTAACATATTACTTATGTGGGATCCTGATCCGGTATCTCATACCCAGGACGTAAAGGATACTGAGAAACAGTTCTCGGTAATGAACACACCTGAAGAAGATGCATCAGCATGCACTTTCTTCGTTTGGGTGGCACGGGAATCCTGGTAATCCCCAATTTCCTGCTCTGTCTTAAAACAATTATAAGTTAGAGCGGGACCAACGTTCCCCGGCTCAGTATAACAAGCGGGTTCGGTCAATACATCCGTATTATTATCCTGATTAAGGCATGATATGGTCGCTGCCTGGAGAGAGAGAGAAGAAAACACACTGCGTGTGCTCTTACAAGATCAGATTGGTTATTATTTTATCTAATCATGATGGCTCCCACTGTTTTTATCAAATCTTCCTTCAAACCCTAAAAGGAAAGACTAGCCGGGATTAATTACACCCTACAACTTCGCCAATCTTTCAGCCAGGCCAGTGTCGGTACTTTGAGGGAGGTTCCCCGTGCTTTCGCACGGACCTAATGAAAGTAAACCTCGTTTTTCCATAGGCGTAACCCCGTTGACACCTTTCTAGACACCTACTTGATCAGCTAATTGTAATGTGTAAAACTCTCCCAGGAGTAACAATTACTCGCAGCGGGTATCGGGATCCAACTATCTCATAAAAGGTATGCAATCTTATTGCAAATTTCAACACTTGAAATTCCCGATAATATTTTGCCCCAAGCATCCCATGACCTTGACGGAGGTCAACAAACCAAAGGGTGCAAGTCAAGTTCAACCCGTCATTTCTTGATTGAATCAAATCCACCCGCACAACCCTTGAAGGATGTCAACAAGGTCGTATGACTACCCTAATCCAATCTGCATCATATGCATAAGCAGAAAAATACTAGTTAGCTACCGCACACTAAGCCTTGACGGAGGTCAACAAACGTAGCACGAATACTAAGTAGGACTTATCTGAAATGACGGAGGGATACGACAGGTTTTTCTGAAAACCATTTGCGTAATGAACTTGATATCGTTGTAGAATCAAATGATTTTAAAATGGAGTGTTTTTTAGGCTTTTGCTAGTTTCGCTAAAGAGGTCACTCCCGGTGAAGGGATCTCGGCTCTTTCCTCGTCGAATGAGGTGCAAGATATATCATATATATCACTGTGCAAAGCAAGAACTAGAAAAGCAATCAAAAGACAAACCGAGTGTTGTAGCATCTGCCAGTTTTGCTAAAGGGGTCACTCCCGGTGAAGGGATCTCGGCCCTTTCCTTATCGAATAAGGTGCAGGATGTTCTACAAGGAATACCGCGATGTAAAGCAAGAAATGTAGCTACCTGTTTTTGAAAATTGGATTCCACAACATCTTTTAGGTTTCTTTTCTTTCATTAATTATATTAATGAAGTCCCATCATTTAAGTCACCTAAACATCACAGATAAATACGACGTACACTTATGCCATCCGCATTCGCCTCGATGTCCCCTCATGCACCGTTAGGTTAGGTAACTAACGGCAGAGCGGGGCAGGGCTAGCGCGGGTGTAAAACATAAGTAACGTCTATATAATATATCATATATACTATATACAGTATTTATCACAACATATCAAATGATCACATCACAGATATCACAGCAGAAGAAACATGTGAAACAATGGATATATTAGGACGTCCGTGTTTTATTTTGAACCTCTATAAAACACGGATTCCACGGTCATGATGAATAGCCATACCCACACGCCTAGACCCCTACGAGAGTGGCAAGCAACCCTACCAATTCTAGAGTTAGGAGACCCGGACTCGACTCCTCGAGTTGGTCTCCCACTGGACTCTAGAACCCTGTTACTTGTGCTCTCCTCCTTGGGTCTATCCTAGTGTGGAAAAGTAAATAATATACAAATGGTGACATCATCCTCATCCCGGAAGTGCCCCAATAAAAGAATATTACATACATTTGATTTTACATGAATGAAAATAAAAAACCCCATCTCACATAAAACCCCCGGCTATTCAAAACGCGACGATCCAATATAACATATCCAGCAACACATAACATCACATGTCATCAACGTAAGTGAATATGCGCATCCCATTTGTCGTTGACATATAGCAACGAAAACGGCGATATCACATATTACACTTACGGTCGCAGAAAAGAAAGTGTAAAACTACAACAGTTGGAATCCGCAACCTCCTTAGATATCGCATGCCTAGCAATTATAAACCCTGCATTTTAGTCTCTATATCGAAAAAACTTTTCAATATCTAATCGGGCAATTCAACAAGATTCCCGATATCCTGATCGAATGCTCGTCGCAAACTTTAGTAGACGGCCGCACCCCCGGATGCCGTCGACGAAGTGCACTAAGGCGGAACACCGCTGCCGCGAGGACCCAAATGGATGCTTTTGGCGATGGGGTTCTCCTACAGTCACTTGGTCGGGGCTTTGGGGCGTGGCTGTCTATTAAGTTTACCCGGCAAGTATCCGCGTACGCTACATGATTGCGACGGACTTTTGATCGCATCAAAATTTCGTGGCAACCGATCATTTGAGACTAAACTGCTATGTTTATAACGTTCAAATTAGTTATCTCATAACTACTTGTGGATTCCAAATATTGTATCATATTCCAGATAAATAGACAATGTTAAACTTTCCGATCGAATAATCAAACACCCAAGATTTCCCAAATAGTTTTCAACACTTGAGGGGAGTTTAAAAACATCCATCACATGCCACAGTACCAATGGTCCAGCCGTAGAAGGGTCAAGCCAACGCCTCACATGTGGCAACGCCGTACCGCCCCAAACCCTAAGGTTCAAAAGGCAGTTCAAGACGTGTAGCGCCTTGAAAAGTCGTTTTGGTGTTTTCCTGAAAATCGGTGAAAATTCGGTATTTTTCCGTAAACAGTCTTTTTTGTTATTTTGCAGTTTAGGACTAATTATACCTAATTTGGATAGGTAATTGCTAGTTTTTAGTAGCTAATGAGTTACTTATTAATTTTTGGTCATTTAAAAAAATTTCCCTATTTTTCAATTTTTTAATATTATTTTAAGCCGGTAAGAAAATACATTAAATTAGCGATAAATACAAATTTAAATGGGCTAAATTTAATCTTTAAAATCATGTTAATTAAAATCTAGTTGTAACATAAATTTTTAGTATTTTATTTTAAGTTTTAACTAATTTTTATTATGGAAAACGAAATTTATTGAATTTAAGCTAAAACTTGCAATTTTGGACTTGTAGGGAGTCTTTTTGCATAAATTTTTTTTTTTAAAACCCCATTCACTCTTTCCTCACCCCTAGGCCGGCCCACTTCCAGCAGCTCAAGGAAAAATTCCTTGCCTCTTTTGACTTTTAATCATGTGTTGAAATGAGGTGTTTTTAAAAGGATTTTGATTTATTAATTGGGTATGGGTCTTTAGTTGATTGGTATGGTTTGACCTTGACTTTTCCAACACCACCCACACCATTCCCCTTCCCTCCTCTGGCCGAGAATGCTGCAGCCCTCCCCCTTCATCATTTTTCTTTTCATTTCCTTCAAAATTTCATCAAGTTTGCTCCAAAATTCCAATTTAAACCTCACAAATTAACCCCCATCCTTCATCCCATTCTCCTTAGCCTTTCTTGCTTGGATCATGGTGCTATGAAGCCATCTTTGGAGGCATCTTGTTCTTGCTAGATCTCTAGTGTGAGGTATAATTTCTAATCTAAGGTTAATTTGTAGTTAAAGTGTGCTAATTAGTACTTGCATGTTGTGTTAGTGTTAAAATTATAGCTAAATCCTAATCTAGTTTTTTCTAGTTCATGGTTTGAAATTAAACTAGGGTTTTAGAAATCTTTAGTAGGTTAATTAAATCTATTTTGTTATCTAGTTGTTTTGCTAACCTAATCGAAGAGGTTAACTTGCTAATTGGGCTATAAACTAGTGTTAATTTAGGGTTTTTCATGTATAGTTTGGATTAAGATTGCTAGTTACGAAATTCTAGAAAGGGTTTGTTTATGAAAAATGTGTTTTGAAGCATGGTAAATGGGTTAAATTGAGTGTTGTAGCTAGCTAGTTGTGTGGATTGTAGGATTGTGCGATGATGTGAGCACTTTATCGCAAATACGCGATGTATGCACGGATTTGGAATTCTTAGTGCTTACTAGGTTTTTATAAAAATATTGTGATGAATTATTTGCGATATCTTGATGATATTTTTGGCATATCCTATGACATTTAGGATGTGTGAGTGCGGATTTTTGAGTGATCGTTGTTTTAGCTTTGCCGGGCGACCAAATCGACGATTTTATTTAGTTTTTGCGATTTTCTCGTGTGTTCCGCGCACCTTGTGCACGTTGTACCTAGCTTGTGAATGTTAGTATTTTCGTTTGGGATTTGCATTGTTCTTGATATGTAACCTATGTTTGGTATTGATGTAAATTCCAGGTTCGGTCGCGGAGACGTCAGACGCGGCACGAAAGGGGAAAGCTGTGATTGGACGTGGCTAGCTAGGGATTCCGGTGAGTAGATTTAACATCTACGGGGGACTATCGTTTGGATGGCGCAAGTCTCCCGATAGTTTAAGTAGTTAAGCTTTTAGTAATATTAGTAACTACATCCATACCTTATTTGACCTGCATATGCGAACCCATTCTATAGGACACCTGCACCATTGCCAGGGTTTTTATATGCAGCACGAGCACTATTCATGCTTACACACACGCTCTGGTAATTGCTATGCCACCACACTAGATAACCTATAATTTGAAACCTTTTACTATAATTGATGCTTAAACCTATGCTATTGCCTTTAATTCCTTAAAATGAAATCGTAAGATTGCTAATCATGTGCATGTACCTCATCATGTTATTTGTTCATGCCTAGTCTATCAATCAAACATCGCAACTTGATTATTGATACCGTATGCATTCATTATCATTGGCATATGCATTTATGAGGATTTCTTGAGATTTTATGATATTTCTGGATTTCGGGGGAAAGCCGCAAAATTTCTAAACTTATTATTTTTTTTAAATATGTAAATTGCGGTTTTCTAGTGATGTAAGTGTCGTCCACCATGAGTTTGCTGTGGTTTTCGAGACCCTTTTCGAGGAGTTGGATGAACCGTCTCGGGTACATGGTGGGCCCGGTAAGGTACCCCGGGGCAAGAACCTCGTGTTGCTGACGATGAGCCTGGCAGGGGACGGATTACCTACCGTGACTGTTTGGGACGGCGGATATCCAGAGGATACCGACCGTGGCCGCGAGATGTTGAGATAGTGATATTGAGATGGGTCAGCCGGATGGCTGAGGCCAGAGATACTATGATATGGATATATGAGATTTGTGATAGTTTTGAGGTGTCGTTGCTGGACACAGGTTCTTGTTGATTCTATTGGTATTATGCTGATATTTCAAAAGAGATTCCTAAAGGAAAAACATGTTTCTTATACTTACACATTCAGATCATGAGTTGATTTACATTGCATTCATACCTGCTAGTATATTCATATTGCATATATACCTGCTATTATGTCCTGCCATGCCTGTATTATAGATGCTAGGATACTTGTGTGAATACTTGCGATAGCCTATATAGATGTTATTTATTACTCACGAGTTGGCAACTCACCCCCGTTGTGCCACAGTCTTTTGCAGGTCCGCTCCGTCAGCACAGTAGCGGCGGGCGCACCGCTTCTTTTGCCTCTCTTGCCAGGACTCGAGCTTTTTGCTCGTAGGTGGGTTGTATTATTATTTTTGTACCATCTTGTAAATTCTTTGTATCTAGAGTACTCCATCTACTGTATCTACCAGTATTGTTGTATATTGACCTAGAGATGAGACTGTGAGAATTGTGGACTTTTTATGCTGTATTTTAGGGTCGAGCTCACTTGAGTCGACATGCTGTTTTTCTCATGCTTCTTTATGATTATTTTGCATGTTGTTGTTTTATATTGCGTGGGATTTGTGACCGCCTTGTGGCGAAGAGCTAGCTCCCGCTTGGGGATGCCTTATTTGTTGGATTTATATATATTCTTGTTGTACCCATTTTGGGGGCCAGTATTTACAAAGGAGACTCTGCCGAAATTTTCGGAAAAATTGATATTGTTTTTTAAAAGGGTTGATATGACTTATTTGATAAACTCGCTTTCAATTGATTGGTTTTTCCTTCACTCTTTTGCTTTTTGGTTTTGGTTTCTGGGCTTTGGCTTACTTATTTTACGGACGTCTTGAGACGTTTCGTAAACTTAAGTGCCAGTCACGTCCGTACCCTGCGGGTCGTGACAAGACGGTCACATAATCGAGTTAAGGTTTGTTGTCTTCTAGAGGGTCCATCGCGTAACTTGCACGATCTAGAACGTTCTTAAACTACGGAAAAATCCAACAATTGGAAATTTTCCGGGTCGGGAAAAAGTGAGTTATTGATATCCGTCCGAACTTTTTAATACTTTCTAAATTATCCGGAAAACATTACGAAATTAAATTTTCCGATCGAATCAACGAATACAAAATAAACCCCAGAACACTCAACACTTGAGTCATTTTAAAAATACCCAGAAATTAGAAGGAATAGCATAGGATATTACTGCACAAAACTCTGTCCACATTTCACTTTTTCTGCCGCGGAACCGCCGCCTGAAGTGGGGTCGGAGCGCGGTTCTGCGGCGGATGTACGAAAATAGGGGTTCGAATTTTGTGGTAATTCTTAGAATTACCTGTTGATTTTTTAAGGTATTTTTAATTCATAAAAATCACAGTTTTTAAAATTTGTCCAGAGAGGGGTTCATTTTGGCGTTTCGGGTTTCGTTCGGAGTTTTAACTTCGTATACACGTTGCCTAATACTCTAGCTAGGCTCTGATACCACTGTAGGGTTACTAGGCATTCTAAGGAGGTTCTACAAAGTATCAACCATGCCCGATTAAAATTTTAGCCGTGCCGAATAACTCTAAACAAGATCTTTAAACTAGAGATTAGGCGAAAACTAGCAAGTTAAAAACTTTAACACTAAGTGAATACGAAATACAACCTTTGTAGATCGGTCCTTCACTTCTTAAGCTCCTTGTAGTAGTCCCTTCGCTGCGATCATCGAACTCCCGGACTCTCGGATGGCTCCATGAGAAAATTGCAACGGTATTGCTTGAAGTCTTTGAGGCCGAAGATGATCTACGTCGAGAGAATACGAACTCAAGCTTCTACTTCACTAACTAGAGAATTAGTAAAGCAAACACCCTAAACTAAAGTGCTAGTCTAGTAGAGGATGATGAAATAGGAAATGGCTACACTTTAGAATTTCTTTTCTCACTTTAATTCTCTCTCTTTTTCAAACCCTGGAAAGAAATTGAAGGAGGAAGAAGATGAGCTCAAAAATGAGAATGAACACTAATCAAGAGAGAGAGAGCTTGAACCATGGGTGAGTTTATATCATATATAAACTCATGTAGAGACATAACCATGGCTAAATATATTGGTTAGGTTAATAAATATCCAAAGCAAAACAAAAAGGGTTGAATTTGTCAAAGCACTCATAAGCTTCTACAAGCTTCATGCATTTAACAAATATCCACTAATTTTGTATTTACTTTGAATATTAAAACCATACCAATATAATTATAATAGTATAAGTCTTATACACCCATGATATTTGTATCAACAACCATGATACAAAAAAGAACACAAATAAATATATATCACATATATATTAACTTGTGCACAAGTGAGAGAAACAAATGCTTAAGTGAACCAATATTAGTTAATGTAAATTAGTATATCTACATATACAATTATACACTAAATTATTAAATCAACAATTGACTTAATAATCCGGTTATATCATATATAACCGACTAACATTCAATGTATCGACTTATCGAATCAACCCTTGATTCGATAACTTGGTTATATCGCAAAAAACCGATCGACACAAACATCGCGAGAATAGAATACGGTATCACATACTCGCATTATTCTCGGTCCCGTACATATCACATATGCGCTCCTATTTCGTTTTGCCTGAGCCAGTAAAACCTCTATGTAGGACTCTAAAAACTAGTCAATACGCCGGCAGTAGGTGATGATCGTATCAAGCACCCACAAGCCGTCAGCGGTACTAGCTGGACGTAACGGCTACCCGGGTATTGAGCGATCAGAAGATCAGCAAGCAAGCCCGCTCCAACTCCTGCAAAAAGCCTGATAGTGACACTACCGTACAGTCCGGTCTTCTCGTCTGATATGTCGCATATCAAGTCTAGGGGTGGTAAACGTCAGACCCCAATAACCGATAAGTCATGCCGATATGAGGCTCATAACGGGTCGAGAAACTACTGGTAACACTTACCAGTAAATCGCTAAACCAGCCCTGGCTAGGGACTTTCCTGTTATGGCCAATCGAGCATAGCGCAACATCAACCCCCAATACCGGGAGAGACGAAACTCCTCCTATCGCTCATTGCCTTCATGTGACTCGGGAATGTACCCAAAAACCATCGTTTTGCATGCCCTCTTGGACGTGGTAAGGTGGAAATCAAAGCACAGTGGGAATCACACAAGACTCTATGACGATCTCGGGTCTACAGACTAACCTGTACCAGTGTCACCAGAGAACTGCCATCTGACGTAAGGTATAATACCATCTGGGAGTTCTCGGCGAGTCCGTCCAGTGTACCCAGTCTCCACTGAGCACCCGTATATCATCTCTGATGTCAAACACCAATGGATTATGGGATCATCCATCGCCCATCTACATGGGTCGAGAAAGTATACGCTAGTCTACTCTGGTATATCGATGCCCGTCTCGATACACCCACGACTAGGGACCTTGAAGGATGTACTTATGGACTACCATGTCCCCACTAGTATGATCCGCATCATAGTCCAGGTAGTCAAGTACACATCCTAAGGTCTTTACCAACATGTAACAGAGAGACAATCAGTGTACACGTTAAGGTAAAGAGTAACCAGATAGCATACTATCATGTCGAGCAAGAAAGTCCTCCCTATATATGTCCAAGCATCCACTACGATATACATCTCATGTATAGTAATGGCCTCTAGGGCATACATATAACTAACAATCTCCCATTTGCACTAGGGCCATCTGATAACAGTGGTTGTAGTATCTCATACTCAACCATCCCATAAAAGTCTCTCTCTGGGAAAAGGCCTTTGTGAATGGATCCGCCGTGTTGTCTTCTGAGTCTACTCTCCTGACCTCGATCCCCTGGAGATCAACGATCTCCATGATCAGGAGACACTGCCTTAGAATATGTCTGGATCACTGATGGGACGGGCGTTCCTAGGCATAAGCCACAACTCCATTGTCATAAAATGGTAGGAACGAAGTTCATCTCATGAACTAATATACACCCAGACTTCCTCTTTGGTTGCATCTTTTGTTAGTTATATGTATGCCCTAGAGGCCATTACTATACATATGTTGTATATTGTAGTGGATGCTTGGACATATATAGGGAGGACTTTCTTGCTCGACATGACAGTATGCTATCTGGTTACTCTTTACCTTAACGTGTATACTGATTGTCTCTCTGTTACATGTTGGTAAAGCTTTTAGGATGTGTACTTGACTGCCTGGATTATGATGAGGATCATACTAGTGGGGACATGGAAGTCCATAAGTACATCCTTCAAGGTCCCTAGTCGTGGGTGTATCGAGACGGGACATCGATATACCAGAGTAGACTAGCGTATGCCTTCTCGACCCATACAGACGGGCGATGGATGATCCCATATCCATTGGTGTTTGACATCAGAGATGATATACGGGTGCTCAGTGGAGACTGGGTGCACTGGACGGACTCGCCGAGAACTCCCAGATGGTATTATACCTTACGTCAGATGGCAGTTCTCTTGTGACACTGGTACAGGTTAGTCTGTAGACCCGAGATCTTCATAGAGTCTTGTGTGATTCCCACTGTGCTTTGATTTCCACCTTACCACGTCCAAGAGGGCATGCAAAATGGTGGTTTTTGGGTACAGTCCCGAGTCACATGGAGGCAATGAGCGATAGGAGGGGTTTCGTCTCTCCCGGTATTGGGGGTTTATGTTGCGCTGTGCTCGATTAGCCATAACAGGGAAGTCCCTGGCCAGGGCTGGTTTAGAGATTTACTGGTAAGTGTTACCAGTAGTTTCTCGACCCGTTATGTGCCTCTCATCGGCATGACTTATCGGTTATTGGGGTCTGACGTTTACCACCCTAGACTTGATATGCGACATATCAGACGAGGAGACCGGACTGTACGGTAGTGTCACTGTCAGGCTTTTGCAGGAGTTGGAGCGGGCTTGCTTGCTGATCTTCTGATCGCTCAATACCCGGGTAGCCGTTACGTACAGCTAGTACCACTGGCGGCTTGTGGGTGCTTGATATGATCATCGCTTACTGCCGGCGTATTGACGAGTCTTTAGAGTCCTACATAGAGGTTGTACTGGCTCAGGCAAAACGAGATAGGAGCGCATATGTGATATGTGAGGGACCGAGAATGATACGTGTATGTGATACCGTATTATATTCTCGCGATGTTTGTATCGAATGGTTGTATGCGATATAACCTAGTTATCAAATCAAGGGTTGATTCGATAAGTCGATACATTGGATGTTAGTCGGTTGTATGCAATATAACCGGATTATTAAGTCAAGAGTTGATTTAATAATTTAGTGTATGATTGTATATATGATATACTAATTTACATTAACTAACATTAGTTCACTTTAAGTATTTGTTTTTCTCACTTGTGCACAAGTTAATTTATATGTGATATATATTCATTTGTGCACAAAGTTGTATCATGGTTGTTGATACACACTACATGGATGTATGAGACATACACCATACTAATTATATTGGTTGGGATTTAATATCTAAAGTAATTCTAAAACAAGTGGATAATAAGCTCATTTGCATGAAGCTTCATGAAGCTTTTTCTTGCATTGACTTTTTCCACTTGTTTTGTTTTCCTTATGATATTTGTAAACCTAACCACTATAATTAACCTATGGTAATGTCTCTACATGAGTTAGTATATGATACTCACTCACCATGGTTAGTTCACACTCTCTCTTGATCATTATCCAGTCTCATTTTGAGCTCATCTTCTTCCTCCTTCACTTTGATTCTAGGGTTTGGTAAAGAGAGAGATACAAAATGAGAAATCAAAATCTAAAGAGTACCCACTTCCTATCTCACCATCCTCTACTAGACTAGCACTTTAGTTTAGGGTGTTTGCTTCACTAATTCTATGATTAGTGAGGTAGAAGCTTGAGTCCGCATTCCCTCGACGTAGATCATCTTCGGCATCGAAGACTTCAAGCGATCCCGTTGCAACTTCTCAAGGAGCCGTCCGAGAGTCCGGGAGTTGGATGATCACAGCGAAGGTACGTCGTCACGGAGCTTTAGAAGTGGTGGACCGGATCTACAAAGGTTGTAGTCCCTCCCTTTAGTGATAATTGTTATCTACTAGCTTTATGTTTCGCCTAATATCTAGTTAACGATCTAGCTTCGGGTTTCTCGGCACCTAAAATTTTTAATCCGGCATGGTCGATGCCTTGTAGATCCTCCTTAGTGTGCCTAGTAACCCTACATCTTTGGTAGCGATGTATCTAGCCTTTATCGTCTAGTTTGCCACGGTATCTGTCTTGGAACTCTTCCAACATACCGTCCCTTTACTGAGGGTAAAGACAATGCCTGTGACCGACATTCAGTCGTCCTTATCACCCTGGAACCTTTCCAGTGATTCTCCCCAGGATCGATTGATACCATCTCACTACAACTAGTGAGTATCCTAACATCCAATTAGATCTATCTCATAGATCCAAAACTCAGGATTTAGTAGGTATCACTTTGATCCTATATGGAGAATCCTTGTGATAAGTGGAGATTGACCGAGCGTAGCATAGGAAACTCCTTCCCTATCAAGAGTATGTCATCCATGTATTCTACGAGGATCACCACCATACTCCCTACTACCTTTTTGTATATACAAGGTTCATCTACCATTTTGATGAAGTCAAACTCTTTGACTACCACATCAAAACAGACGTTCCAACTCCGCGATCCTGCTTTATCCCATAATGCAACTTGTATACGCTTCCGCTGCTCCCACTGTCTACGAAGCCCTCTGGCTGTGTACTTATAGACGCTCCCTTCCAAATCAACATTTAGAAAAGCAGTCATGATACCCAACCGCCAGATATCGTAGTCATGGTATGTAACCGTGGCAAGTAGGATCTGGATGGACTTAAGCATAGCTACTTAAAAAAGGTTTCATCATAATCCATACCTGGTCAATGATGCAAACCTTTAACAAGTCTAGCTTTGAAAGTCTCAACTTTTCCATGTACACCAAGTAATCTTCTCAAGATATACTTGCTCCTGATGTGGATTTAACCCTTCAGATAAGGCAACGAAAGTCCATACTTTGTTGGTGTATAAGGATTCCATCTCAGATCGCTAAGCATCCAGCCATTCTTACAGAGTCCCACTCTTGATGGCCAGCTCGAAACTAGTTGGGTCATCATCTCATGATGCATTCCTCGCTCCCACTATCATAGAGAAACCGAAGTATCTCTCAGGATGGTAAGGAACCCTACTAGATCGGCGGAGAGGCTGAGGTTCGTTAGAAACTATTGAATCCTTTGATTCTACCAAATCATCAGCTGCAGTTTGTATAGCTGGAAGTCCTTCCAGTTCTACCTCATGTCTACTAATTTCTTCACAAGAAATTCTCTTTCACAAAGGTGGCATATTGAGAAACAAAACATCTTTTGTTCCTCGGTTAGGTAGTAGATATTCCCTTGCAAATGCTTGGGATATCCAACAAACTTCTAAGGAACTGACTTTGCCTCGAACTTGTCCGGATTATGCTTTTAGACATAGGCTGGACAACCCCAAATCTTAACAAACTTAAGACATGGGCTCTTCCCTTTCCATATCTCATATGAAGTGGTAGGCAACTGATTTCGTTGGAACGCCATTGAATAGGTACGCACCTTCTCCAGTGCATAACTCCCAAAATGAAATAGGTAACTCAGTAGTACTCATCATGGAGCACACCTTATCACATAGGGTGTGATTGCTCCACCCCGATACACCGACGTGCTGTGGTGTATACGGAGGAGTAATACTGAGAGAGAATCTTATTCTCCTTTAGAATAATCCAGGAATTCCGTGCTCAAGTATTCTCCTCCTTGATCACATCAAAGGACATAATACTTATACCCATTTTGGTTCTCTACTTTCTAACTTATATTCTGTGAATGTCTCAAAAGGTTCGGACTTGTGTTTCAACAGGAACATATGTCTGAATCTTGAGAGATCATCAGAGAATGTAATGAAGTACAAAGAACCAGTCTTGGCATGTGTAGACAGGGGACCTTCATACATCAACATGTATCATCCCAAGAGTTCACTAACTCTTTCTCTGTTTCCTATTAACAGAGCTATGGTCATCTTATCTCTGTGACATGACTGGCAAGTTTCACAAGATGTAAATTCAAACTAATTTAAATATGCATCTATATGTAACTTCAGCTAGTCGGGTCACATTGATATGACCTAGTCTACAATACCTCAAGAAGGATTCGTTCATTTCTGAACTCTTCTTCTTGTGTGTGTTCTGTATATTAAGAACTGTAGTTTGATTTAGAATGTTAATACTTTTAGATAACATGCCTGAACCGATCAACTCTTGATATAGGAAATGTTCAAAACATTATCCAAAAATACAAAATTATATCATTTCTTTACTAATAAAGAGACTGATATGATGTTGTATATCAGGTTCGGTATCTAATAACATTCGTTCAGAAACAATGTATTCTGGTAATACAGGGTGATAACTATCAACAGACTTGGCTGCAACACTTGCACCATTTCTTTCTCATGAAACTTATCACCCGTTCTCAGTTCTCTACCTATCTGTAGCCCATGTAACATATTACATATATTGGATCCTGATCCGGTATCTCATACCCAGGACGTAAAGGATACTGAGAAACAGTTATCGGTAATGAACACACCCGAAGAAGATGCATCAGCATGCACTTTCTTCGTTTGGGCGGCAGGGGAATCCTGGTAATCCCCAATTTCCTGCTCCGTCTTATAACAATTATAAGTTAGAGCGAGACCAACGTTCCCCAGCTCAGTATAACAAGCGGGTTTGGTCAATACATCCGTATTATTATCTTGATTAAGGCATGATATGGTCGCTTCCTGGAGAGAGAGAGAAGAAAACACTCTGCGTGCGCTTTTGCAAGATTAGATTGGTTGTTATTTTATCTAATCAGGATGGCTCCCACTGTTTTTATCAAATCTTCCTTCAAACCGTAAAAGGAAAGACTTGCCGGGATTAATTACACCCTACAACATCGCCAATCTTTCAGCCAGGCCAGTGTCGGTACTTTGAGGGAGGTTCCCCGTGCTTTCGCACGGTCCTAATTAAAGTAAACATCGATTTTCCATAGGCGTAACCCCGTTGACACCTTTCTAGACACCTACTTGATCAGCTAATTGTAATGTGTAAAACTCTCCCAGGAGTAACAATTACTCGCAGCGGGTATCGGGATCCAACTATCTCATAGAAGGTATGCAATCTCATTGCAAATTTCAACACTTGAAATTCCCGATAATATTTTGCCCCAAGCATCCCATGACCTTGACGGAGGTCAACAAACCACAGGGTGCAAGTCAAGTTCAACTCTTCATTTCTTGATTGAATCAAACCCACCCGCACGACCCTTGACGGAGGTCAACAAGGTCGTACGACTACCCTAATCCAATCTGCATCATATGCATAAGCAGATAAATACTAGTTAGCTACCGCACACTACGCCTTGACGGGGGTCAACAAACGTAGCACGAATAGTAAGTAGGACTTATTTGAAATGACAGAGGACTATGACAGGTTTTTCTGAAAACCTATTGCGTAATGAACTTGATATCGTTGTAGAATCAAATGATTTTAAAATGGAGTGTTTTTTAGGCTTTTGCTAGTTTCGCTAAAGTGGTCACTCCCGGTGAAGGGATCTCGGCTCTTTCCTCGTCGAATGAGGTGCAGGATATATCATATTTATCACTGTGCAAAGCAAGAACTAGAAAAGCAATCAAAAGACAAACCGAGTGTTGTAGCATCTGCCAGTTTTGTTAAAGGGGTCACTCCCGGAGAAGGGATCTCGGCCCTTTCCTTATCGAATAAGGTGCAGGATGTTCTACAAGGAACACCGCGATGCAAAGCAAGAACTTTAGCTACCTGTTTTTGAAAATTCGATTCCACAACATCTTTTAGGTTTCTTTTCTTTCATTAATCATATTAATGAAGTCCCATCATTTAAGTCACCAAAACATCACAGATAAATACGACGTACACTTATGCCATCCGCATTCGCCTCGATGTCCCCTCGTGCACTGTTAGGTTAGGTAACTAACGGCAGAGCGGGGCAGGACTAGCGCGGGTGTAAAACATAAGTAACGTCTATATAATATATCATATATACTATATACAGTATTTATCACAGCGTAACAAATGATCACATCACAGATATCGCAGCAGAAGAAACATATGAAACATTCGATTTACTAGGACGTCCGTGTTTTATTTTGAGCCTCTGTAAAACACGGATTCTACGGTCGCGATGAATTGCCAAACCCACACCCCTAGACCTCTACGAGAGCGACAAGCAACCCTATCAATTCTAGAGTTAGGAGACCCGGACTCGACTCCTCGAGTTGGTCTCCCACTGGACTCTAGAACCCGGTACTTGTGCTCTCCTCCTTGGGTCTATCCTAGTGCAGAAAAGTAAATAATATACAAATGGTGACATCATCCTCATCCCGGAAGTGCCCCAATAAAAGAATATTACATACAGTTGATTTTACATGAATGAAAATAAAAACCCCCATCTCACATAAAAACCCCCGGCTATTCAAAACGCGACGATCCAATATAACATATCCAGCAACACATAATATCACATGTCATCAACGTAAGTAAATATGCGCATCCCAATTGTCGTTGACATATAGCAACGAAAACGGCGATATCACATATTACACTTACGGTCGCAAAAAAGAAAGTGTAAAACTACAACAGTTGGAATCCGCAATCTACTTAGACATCGCATGCCTAACTATTATAAACCCCGCATTTTAGTCTCTATATCAAAAACACTTTTTAATATCTAGTCGGGTAATTCAACAAGATTCCCGATATCCTGATCGAATGCTCGTCGCAAACTTTAGTAGACGGCCGCACCCCCGGATGCCGTCGACGAAGTGCACTAAGGCGGAACACAGCTGCCGCGAGCACCCAAACGGATGCTTTTGGCGACGGGGTTCTCCTACAGTCATTTGGTCGAGGCTTTGGGGGCGTGGCTGTCTATTAAGTTTACCCGGCGAGTATCAGCGTACGCTACGTGATTGCGACGGACTTTTGATCGCATCAAAATTCCGTGGCAACCGATCATTTGAGACTAAACTGCTATGTTTATAACATTCAAATTAGTTATCTCATAACTACTTGTGGATTCCAAATATTGTATCATATTCCAGATAAATAGACAATGTTAAACTTTCCGATCAAATAATCAAACACCCCAGATTTCCCAAATAGTTCTCAACACTTGAGGGGTGTTTAAAAACATCCATCACATGCCACAGTACCAATGGTCCAGCCGTAGAAGGGTCAAGCTAACGCCTCACATGTGGCAATGCCGTACCGCCCCAAACCCTAAGGTTCAAAAGGCAGTTCAAGACGGCCATATAATTGAGTTAAGGTTTGTTGTCTTCTAGAGGGTCCATCGCGTAACTTGCACGATCTAGAACGTTCTTAAACTACGGAAAAATCCAACACATGGAAATTTTCCGGGTCGGGAAAAAGTGAGTTATTGATATCCGTCCGAACTTTTTAATACTTTCTAAATTATCCGGAAAACATTACGAAATTAAATTTTCCGATCGAATCAACGAATACAAAATAAACCCCAGAACACTCAACACTTGAGTCATTTTAAAAATACCCAGAAATTAGAAGGAATAGCATAGGATATTACTGCACAAAACTCTGTCCACATTTCACTTTTTCTGCCGCGGAACCGCCGCCTGAAGTGGGGTGGGACCGCGGTTCCGTGGCGGCTGTACGAAAATAGGGGTTCGAATTTTGTGGTAATTCTTAGAATTCCTTGTTGATTTTTTTAGGTATTTTTAATTCAGAAAAATCACAGTTTTTAAAATTTGTCCAGAGAGGGGTTCATTTTGGCGTTTCGGGTTTCGTTCGGAGTTTTAACTTCGTATACACGTCGCCTAATGCTCTAGCTAGGCTCTGATACCACTGTAGGTTTACTAGGAGCTCTAAGGAGGTTCTACAAGACATCAACCATGCCCGATTAAAATTTTAGCCGTGCCGAATAACTCTAAACAAGATCTTTAAACTAGAGATTAGGCGAAAACTAGCAAGTTAAAAACTTTAACACTAAGTGAATACGAAATACAACCTTTGTAGATCGGTCCTTCACTTCTTAAGCTCCTTGTAGTAGTCCCTTCGCTGCGATCATCGAACTCCCGGACTCTCAGACGGCTCCATGAGAAAATTGCAACGGTATTGCTTAAAGTCTTCGAGGCCGAAGATGATCTACATCGAGAGAATACGAACTCAACCTTCTACTTCACTAACTAGAGAATTAGTGAAGCAAACACCCTAAACTAAAGTGCTAGTCTAGTAGAGAATGATGAAATAGGAAATGGGTACACTTTAGAATTTCTTTTCTCACTTTGATTCTCTCTCTTTTTCAAACCCTAGAAAAAAATTGAAGGGGGAAGAAGATGAGCTCAAAAATGAGAATGAAGACTAATCAAGAGAAAAAGAGCTTGAACCATGGGTGAGTTTATATCATATATAAACTCATGTAGAGACATAACCATGGCAAAATATATTGGTTAGGTTAATAAATATCCAAAGCAAAACAAAAAGGGTTGAATTTGTCAAAGCACTCACAAGCTTCTACAAGCTTCATGCATTTAACAAATATCCACTAATTTTGTATTTACTTTGAATATTAAAACCATACCAATATAATTTTAATGGTATAAGTCTTATACACCCATGATATTTGTATTAACAAGCATGATACAAAAAAGAACACAAATAAATATATATCACATATATATTAACTGTGCACAAGTGAGAAAAACAAATGCTTGAGTGAACCAATGTTGGTTAATGTAGATTAGTATATCTACATATACAATTATACACTAAATTATTAAATCAACACTTGACTTAATAATCCGGTTATATCATATATAACCGACTAACATTCAATGTATCGACTTATCGAATCAACCCTTGATTCGATAACTTGGTTATATCGCATAAAACTCATCGACACAAACATCGCGAGAATAGAATACGGTATCACATACTCGCATTATTCTCGGTCCCTCACATATCACATATGGGCTCTTATTTCATTTTGACTGAGCCAGTAAAACCTCTATGTAGAACTCTAAAGACTCGTCAATACGCCGGCAGTAGGTGATGATCATATCAAGCACCCACAAGACGTCAGCGGTACTAGCTGGACGTAACGGCTACCCGGGTATTGAGCGATCAGAAGATCAGCAAGCAAGCCCGCTCCAACTCCTGCAAAAAGCCTGACAGTGACACTACTGTACAGTCCGGTCTCCTCGTCTGATATGTCGCATATCAAGTCTAGGGGAGGTAAACGTCAGACCCCAATAAACGATAAGTCATGCCGATATAAGGCTCATAACGGGTCGAGAAACTACTGGTAACACTTACCAGTAAATCTCTAAACCAGCCCTGGCCAGGGACTTCCCTGTTATGGCCAATCGAGCATAGCGCAACATCAACCCCCAATACCGGGAGAGACGAAACCCCTCCTATCGCTCATTGCCTTCATATGACTCGGGACTGTACCCAAAAACCACCGTTTTGCACGCCCTCTTGGACATGGTAAGGTGGAAATCAAAGCACAGTGGGAATCACACAAGACTCTATGACGATCTCGGGTCTACAGACTAACCTGTACCAGTGTCACCAGAGAACTACCTGTAGGGTTCCTAGGCACACTAATGAAGTCTCACAAGGCATCAAACATGGCTAATTCAAATTTTACGGGTGCCTACAAACCCTAATACGGATCGTTAACTAGATAAACTAGGCGATGCAAGCAAGTAAACGGAAATATAGCTAAAGGGAAGGGGCTACAACCTTTGTAGATCCGGTCCTCCACCTCCTAGGCTCCGTGATGAAGTCCCCTCGCTGTCCAAATCGGATTCCGGACTCAAGCATCGGCATCATCGAAGAAATGGGCAGGCTTGGTCGTCGGCTTCGATGCCGAAGATGATCTACGTCGAGGCATCTCTAGATCAAGCTCCACCTTCACAAAGCCATGAAAACTTGTGAAAGAAACACCCTATACTACTTGGCAAGAGGTAGAGGATGAAGAAATAGGAGATGGGTTCACTTTAGAATTGGATTTCTCACTTGTTTTCATCCCTTGCCATTGATGTAGCAAGCTTTTCTTCATGGAAGAAGAAGATGAAGAAGAAGAAGATATGATAAGTTATTTTGTAAATTAGATAAATAAATCAATACTTATCATTTACTAACCCTTGGTTAAGTGTAGAGAATGTACTATGGTTAGTTCATATGGTTAGGGTTAAGCATGAGACAAGAATGGTGACTTAGTCAAAGTTTCATGAATGTTCAACTAAAAACAAATAAAGCCACCATTCATCTTTCTCTTTTCCAAAATGAATAAGATAAATAAATAGATAAATAAGTAAATGAAAAAACAAAACCCTAACCATTAGTTTAACCATGGTTTAATTCTTTACACTTAACCAAATAAGCATGTATCATCAAACATGATACAATCATGTGCACAAAAGTATATCACATATACAACTTGCACAATTCAAGTGAGAAAATCCATTTAAAGTGAACCAATACTAGTTAATGCAAAGTAATATATCAAATATATATAATTATACATTAAATCACTAAATCAACACTTGATTTAACGATCCGGTCATATCGCATATAACCGAGTAATATACAATGTATCGGCTTATAGAATCATTCCTCGATTCGATAACTAGGTTATATCGCATACAACCATTCGATACAATCATCGTGAGAATAGAATACGGTATCACATACACGCATTATTCTTGGTTCCGCACATATCTCATATGCGCTCCTATTTCGTTTCGCTTGAGCCAGGAAACCTCTGTGTAGGACTCTAAAGACTCGTCAATACGCCGGCAGCATGTGATGATCATATCAAACACCCACAAGCCGCAAGCGGTCTGCTAAACGTAACGGCCACCCGGGTATTGAGCGATCAGAAGATCGACGAGCAAGCCCGCTCACACTCCTGTGAATCCAACCAGTAACACTTACCGTACAGTCCGGTCTGATCGTCTGATATGTCGCATATCTCGCCTAGGGGTGGTAAACGTCAGACCCCAATAGCTCGATAAGTCGTGTCGATATGAGGTCTATAACAGTTCGAGAAACTACTGGTAACACTTACCAGTAAAACTCAGCAACCCTGGCCAGGGATTTCCGGTTATAGCCAATCGAACACAGCGCAACGTCAACTCCCTATACCGGAAGAGACGAATCCCCTCCTATCGCTCATTGCCTCCATGTGACTCGGGACTGTACCCAAAAACCACCGTTTTGCATGCCCTCCTGGACGTGGTAAGATGGAAATCAAAGCACAGTAGGAACCACACAAGACTCTATGACGATCTCGGGTCAACAGACTACTCTGTACCAGTGTCACCAGAGAACTGCCATCTGACGTAAGGTATAATACCATCTGGGAGTTCTCGGCGAGTCCGTCCTGTGTACCCAGTCTCCACTGAGCACCCGTATATCATCTCTGATGTCAAACACCAATGGATATGGGATCATCCACCGCCCATCTGTATGGGTCGAGAAGGTATACGCTAGTCTACTCTGGTATATCGATGCCCTGTCTCGATACACCCACGACTAGGGACCTTGAAGGATGTACTTATGGACTACTCTGTCCCCACTAGTATGATCCGCATCATAGTCCAGGTAGTCAAGTACACATCCTAAGGGCTCTACCAACATGTATCAGAGAGACGATCAGTGTACACGTTAAGGTAAAAAGTAACCAGATAGCATACTATCATGTCGAGCAAGAAAGTCCTCCCTATATATGTCCAAGCATCCACTACAATATACATCCTATGTATAGTAATGGCCTCTAGGGCATACATATAACTAACAATCTCCCATTTGCACTAGGGCCATCTAATAGCAGTGGTTGCAGTATCTCATACTCAACCATCCCATAAAAGTCTCTCTCTGGGAGAAGGCCTTTGTGAGTGGATCCGCCGTGTTGTCCTCTGAGTCTACTCTCCTAACCTGGATCCCCTGGAGATCAACCATCTCTATGATGAGCTAATACTGCCTTAGAATATGTCTGGATCACTGATGGGACGGACGTTTCTTGGCATAAGCCACAACTCCATTGTCACACAATGGGAGGAACTAAGTTCATCTCATGAACTAATATACACCCAGACAGCCTCTTTGGTAGTATCTTAAGTAGCGACATATTCAGCCTTTAATCGTCTAGTATGCCACGGTATCAAGCTTGGAACTCTTCCAACATACCGTCCCTTTACCAAGGGTAAAGACAATGCCTGTGACTGACATTCAGTCATCCTTATCACTCTGGAACCCTTCCAGTGATTCTCCCCAGGATCGGTTGATACCATCTCACTACAACTAGTGAGAATCCTAACATCCAATTAGATCTATCGCATAGATCAAAAAATCCAGGATTTAGGAGGTATCACTTTGATCCAATTATGGAGAATTCTTGTGATAACCGGAGATTGACCGAGCGTAGCATAGGAAACTCCTTCCCTATCAAGAGTATGTCATCCACGTACTCTACGAGGATCATTACCATACTCCCTACTACCTTCTTGTATATACAAGGTTCATCTACCATTTTGATGATGTCAAACTATTTGACTAATACATCAAAACAGATGTTCCAACTCCGCGATACCTGCTTTATCCTATAAAGCATCTTGTACACGTTTCCGCTGCTCCCACTGTCTACGAAGCCCTCTGGCTGTGTACTTATAGACTCTCTCTTCTAAAACATCATTTAGAAAAGCTGTCAAGACACCCAACCACCATATATCATAGTCATGGTATGTAGCCGTGGCAAGTAGGATCTGGATGGACTTAAGTATAGCCACTTGAAAAGGTTTTATCATTATCCACGCCTGGAAGATGACAAAAAGCTTTAACAAGCCTAGCTTTGAAAGTCTCAACTTTTCCATGTACACCAAGTAATCTTCTCAAGATATACTTGCTCCTGATGGGGATTTAACCCTTCAGATATAGCAACCAAAGTCCATACTATGTTGGTGTATATGGATTCCATCTCAGATCACTAAGCATGCAGCCATTCTTACAGAGTCCCACTCCTGATGGCCAGCTCGAAACTAGTTGGGTCATCATCTCATGATGCAATCCTCGCTCCCACTGTCATAGAGAAACCGAAGTATCTCTCAGGTGGGTGAGGAACCATACTAGATCGGCGGAGAGGCTGAGGTTCGTTGGTTTCTACTGAATCCTTTGGTTGTACCAAATCATCTTCTGTAGTTTGCATAGCTGGAACCTTTCCAGTTCTACATAACTGACCTTGCCTCGAGCTTGTCCGGATTTTGCTTTTAGACATAGGCCGGACAATCCTAAATCTTAACTAGTTTAAGACATGGGCTCTTCCCATACCATATCTCATATGGAGTGGTAGGCTGTGATCTGATTCGAACCCTATTTAATAGGTATGCAGCTTCTCAAGTGCATAACTCCCAAAAAGGAAACAGGTAACTCAGTAGTACTCATCACAGAGCACACCTTATCATATAGGGTGTGATTGCTCTGCCCCGATATACCATCGTGCTATGGTGTATACGGAGGAGTAATGCTGAGAGAGAATCTCATTCTCCTTTAGAAAAGTCCAGAAATTCCGTGCTCAAGTATTCTCCTTCTTGATCACATCAAAGGACATAATACTTATACCCGTATTTTGGTTCTCTACTTCTAACTTATATTCTGTGAATATCTCAAAAGGTTCAGACTTGTGTTTCAACAGGAACATATGTCTGAATCTTGAGAGATCATCAGAGAACGTAATGAAGTATAAAGAACCAGTCCTGGCATGTGTAGACAGGGGACCTACATACATCAACATGTATCATCCCAAGAGTTCATTAACTCTTTCTCTGTTTCCAATAAACAGAGCTGGTGTCATTATATCTTGGTGACATGACTGGCGAGTTTCACAAGATGTAAATTCAAACTGATTTAAATATGCATCTATATGTAACTTCAGCTAGTCGGGTCGCATTGATATGACTTAGTCTACAATACCTTAAGAAGAATTCGTTCATTTCTGAACTCTTCCTCTTGTGTGTGTTCCGTATACTAAAGAACTGTAGTTTGATTTAGAACATCAATACTTTTAGATAACGTGCCTGAACCGATCAACTTTTGATATAGGAAATGTTCAAAACATTATCCAACAATACAAAATTTTATCATTTCTTTACTGATAAAGAGACTGATATGATTTTGTATATCAGGTTCGGTATCTAATAACATTCGTTCAGAATCAATGTATTGGTAATACAGGGTGATAGTGACCAACAGACTTGGCTGCAACACTTGCCCCGTTTTCTGCCTCATGAAACTTATCACCCGTTCTCAGTTCTTACCTATCTGTAGCCCATGTAACATATTACATATGCGGGATCCTGATCCGGTATCATATACCCAGGACGTAAAGGATACTGAGAAACAGTTCTGTATAATGAACATACCCGAAGATGATGCATCAGCATGCACTTTCTTCGTTTGGGCGGCACGGGAATTCTGGCAATCCCCAATTTCCTGCTCTGTCTTATAACAATTATAAGTTGGAGCGGGACCAACGTTCCCCAGCTCAGCATAACAGGCGGGTTCGGTCAAATATCCGTATTATTATCTTGATTAAGGTGTGACATGGTCGTTACCAGGAGAGAGAGAGAGAAGAAAACACTCAGCGTGCGCTCTTTCAAGAATAGATTGGTTATTATTTTATCTAATCAGGATGGCTCCCACTGCTTTTTATCAAATCTTCCTTCAAACCCTTAAAGGAAAGACTAGCCGGGATTAATTACACACTACAAGTTCGCCAATCTTTCAGCCAGGCCAGTGTCGGTACTTTGAGGGAGGTCCCCCGTGCTCTCGCACGAACCTAATTAATGTAAACCTCGTTTTCCCAGAGGCGTAACCTCGTTAACACCTTTCTAGACACCTACTTGATCGGCTAATTGTAATGTATAAAACTCTCCCAGGAGTAACTCTTACTCGCAGCGGGTATCGGGATCCAACTATCTCATAGAAGGTATGCAATCTTATTGCAAATTTCAACACTTGAAATTCCCGATAATATTTTACCCCTAGCGTCCTATGACCTTGACGGAGGCCAAACAACCTATAGTCCGCTAGTCAAGTTCAACCCGTCATTTCCTGATTGAATTAAACCCACCCGCACGATCCTTGACGGAGGCCAAACAACGCCGTATGAATACCCTAATCCAATCACATCATATGCTAGCAGATAAGCACTAGTTAGCTACCGTACACTACGCCTTGACGGAGGCCAAACTACCGCAGCACGAATACTAACTAGTACTTATCTGAAATGACGGAGGGCTACGACAGGTTTTTCTGAAAACCTATTGCGTAATGAACTTGATATCGTTGTAGAATCAAATGATTTTGAAATGGAGTGCTTTTGAGGCTTTTCTAGTTTTGCTAAAGGAGTCACTCCCGGTGAAGGGATCGTCGGTCCTTTCCTCGTCGAATGAGGTGCTGGATATATCATATATATCACTGTGCAAAGCAAAAACACTTAAAAGCAATCAAAAGACAAACCGAGTGTGTAGCATCTGCCAGTTATTGCTAAAGGAGTCACTCCCGGTGAAGGGATCTCGGTCCTTTCCTCATCGAATAAGGTGCAGGATATATCATATATACCGCTGTGCAAAGCAAGAACTGTAGCTACCTGTTTTATTTTTGAAATTCGATTCTACAACATCTTAGGTTTCTTTTCTTTCATTAATAACATTAATGAAGTCCCATCATTTAAATACCTAAACATCACAGATAAATACGACGTACACTTATGCCATCCGCATTCGTCTCGATGTCCCCTCGTGCACCGTTAGGTTAGGTAACTAACGGCAGAGCGGGGCAGGGCTAGCGCGGGTGTAAAACATAAGTAACGCCTATATAATATATCATATATACTATATAAAGTATCCATCACAGAACATCACATGATCACATCACAGATATCGCAGTAGAAGAATCATAAGAAATATTGGATATACTAGGACGTCCGTGTTTTCAATACGAGCCAGTATAAAACACGGATTCCACGGCCGCGATGAATAGCCAAACCCACACCCCTATACCCCTACGAGAGCGGCAAGCAACCCTACCAATTCTAGAGTTAGGAGACCCGGACTCGACTCCTCGAGTTGGTCTCCCACTGGACTCTAGAACCCGGTTACTTGTGCTCCCCTCTTTGGGTCTAAATAATGTACAAACGGTGACATCTTCCGCAACCTGGAAGTGCCCCAATAAAAGAATATTACATACAAGTTTTACATGAATGAAAATGAAAAACACTCATCTCACATAAAAAAAACCCCGGCTATTCGAACACGGCAATCCAATATAACATATCCAGCAACACATAACATCACATGTCATCAACGTAAGTAAATATGCGCATCCCAATTGTCGTTGATATATAGCAACGAAACCGGCGATATCACATATTACACTTACGGTCACAGAAAAGAAAGTGTAAAACTACAACAGTTGGAATCCGCAATCTGCATAGACATCGCATGCCTTATCAAATGAATTCCTTAGACATCGCATGCCTAACAATTATAAACCCCGCATTCTAGTCTCATTATCGAAAACACTTTTCAATATCAAGTCGGGCAATTCAACAAGATTCCCGACATTTTGATCGAATGCTCGTCGCAAACTTTAGTAGGTGGCCACACCCCCGACGCCGTCGACGAAGTGCACCAAGGCGGAACACCGCTACCGCGAGCACCCAAACGGATGCTTTCGGCGACGGGGTTCTCTTACAGTCACTTGGTCGGGGCTATGGGGTGAGGCTGTCTATTAAGTTTACCCGGCGAGTATCCGCGTACGCTACGTGATTGCGACGGACTTTTGATCACATCAAAACTCCGTGGCAACCGATCAAGTGAGACTAAACTGCTATGTTTATAATGTTCATTCAGTTATCTCATAACTGTTTGTGAATTCCTAGTATTGTATCACATTCCGGATAAATAAAAAATGTTAAACTTTTCGATCGAACAATCGAACACCCAAGTTTTCCCGAAACAGCTCAACACATGAAATAAGTCTAACAACATTCAGTTCGTGCCTCAGGACCAACGGTCCAGCCGTAGAAGGGTCAAGCCAACGCCTCACATTTGGCACGCCATACTGCCCCAAACCCGAAGGTTCAAAGGGCAGTTCAAGACGGTCACATAATCGAGTTAAGGTTTGTTGTCTTCTAGAGGGTCCATCGCGTTACTTGCACTACTTAGAACGTCTTTAAACCACGGAAAAATCCAACACTTGGAAATTTCCCGACAGGGGAAAAATTGGGTATTTATATCCGGTCGAACTTTTTAACATATTCTAAAATTATCCGGAAAGCCACACAGAAAAAATTTGATAATCCGATCGAACATTCGAATCCCCAAAACAACCCAGAAAATTCAACCCTTGAAAAATATTAAAAATTCCCAGGAAAACCAGCACTGCAAATTATGAATTACTGTGCAAAATTTGATGCCACATAAGACAAAACGGCCGCGGAACCGCCGCACGAGCCATGCTCGTGCCGCGGAACCGCGGCGCATTGATGGAATTAGGCACACGAATTTTACAGAAACCCTTAGAATTTCCTGCTGATTTTTCTGCATATTTTTAATATCGAAAAACTCCAGATTTTGGAAAAAGTCCAGAGAGCATGTTTGTGTTAGGGTTTCGGGTTCGCTCGGGTTTCAAACTTCGTCTACGCATCGCCTAAGGCTCTAGCTAGGCTCTGATACCACTGTAGGGTTCCTAGGCACACTAATGAAGTCTCACAAGGCATCAAACATGGCTAATTCTTCTGATCGCTCAATACCCGGATGGCCGTGATGTTTACCACCCCTAGGCGAAGTCTAGACGGAGTTTGAAGTCCGATCGAACCGAAACCCTAATATCAAAGTTGCTCTCTGGACTTTTTCTAAAATCTGGGATTTTTCCACATTAAAAATGCTTAAAAAATTCAGCAGGGAATTATAAGAATTACGGTGCAAAATTGGGTGGGTGACGTCAGACCCCAATAGCTCGATAAGTCGTGTCGATATAAGGTCTATAACAGTTCGAGAAACTACTGGTAATACTTACCAGTAAATCTCAGCAACCCTGGCCAGGGATTTCCTGTTATAGCCAATCGTACACAGCGCAACATCAACTCCCTATACCGGGAGAGACGAATCCCCTCCTATCGTTCATTGCCTCCATGTGATTCGGGACTGTACCCAAAAGCCACCGTTTTGCACGCCCTCTTGGACGTAGTAAGATGGAAATCAAAGCACAGTGGGAACCACACAAGACTCTATGACGATCTCGGGTCAACAGACTACTCTGTACCAGTATCACCAGAGAACTGCCATCTCACAAGGCATCAACCATGCCAATTTCAAAATATACGGGTGCCGAGAAACCCTAATACGGATCGTTGGCTAGAAGTTTAGGCGACAAAAGCAACTAGTTTACAACTAAACTATAAGAACGGAAATATAGCTAAAGGGAAGGGGCTACAACCTTTGTAGATCCGGTCCTCCACCTCCTAGGCTCCGTGATGAAGTCCCCTCGCTGTCCAAATCGGATTCCGGACTCAAGCATCGGCTTCATCGAAGAAATGGGCGGGCTTGGTCGTCGGCTTCGATGCCGAAGATGATCTACGTCGAGGCATCACTAGATCAAGCTCAACCTTCACAAAGCCATGAAAACTTGTGAAGGAAACACCCTATACTACTTGGCAAGAGGTAGAGGATGAAGAAATAGGAGGTGGGTTCACTTTAGAATTGGATTTCTCACTTGTTTTCATCACTTGCCATTGATGTAGCATGCTTTTCTTCATGGAAGAAGAAGATGAAGAAGAAGAAGAAGATATGATAAGCTATTATATAAATTAGATAAATAAATCAATACTTATCATTTACTAACCCTTGGTTAAGTGTAGAGAATGTACTATGGTTAGTTCATATGGTTAGGGTTAAGCATGAGACAAGAATGGTGACTTAGTCAAAGTTTCATGAATGTTCAACTAAAAACAAATAAAGCCACCATTCATCTTTCTCTTTTCCAAAATGAATAAGATAAATAAATAGATAAATAAGTAAATGAAAAAACAAAACCCTAACCATTAGTTTAACCATGGTTTAATTCTTTACACTTAACCAAATAAGCATGTATCATCAAATATGATACAATCATGTGCACAAAAGTATATCACATATACAACTTGCACAATTCAAGTGAGAAAATCCATTTAAAGTGAACCAATACTAGTTAATGCAAAGTAATATATCAAATATATATAATTTTAAATTAAATCATTAAATCAACACTTGATTTAACGATCC
Source organism: Agapanthus africanus (assembly GCA_030015575.1). NCBI lineage: Eukaryota > Viridiplantae > Streptophyta > Magnoliopsida > Asparagales > Amaryllidaceae > Agapanthus > Agapanthus africanus. The sequence continues at coordinate 161,793,087 of CM057343.1, forward strand.
GGTCATATCGCATATAACCGACTAATATACAATGTATCGGCTTATTGAATCATTCCTCGATTCGATAACTAGGTTATATCGCATACAACTATTCGATACAATCATCACGAGAATAGAATACGGTATTACATACACGCATTATTCTCGGTCCCGCACATATCTCATATGCGCTCCTATTTCGTTTCGCTTGAGCCAGGAAACCTCTGTGTAGGACTCTAAAGACTCGTCAATACGCCGGCAGTAGGTGATGATCATATCAAACACCCACAAGCCGTAAGCGGTCTGCTAAACGTAACGGCCACCCGGGTATTGAGCGATCAGAAGATCGACGAGCAAGCCCGCTCACACTCCTGTGAATCCAACCAGTAACACTTACCCTACAGTCCGGTCTGATCGTCTGATATGTCGCATATCTCGCCTAGGGGTGGTAAACGTCAGACCCCAATAGCTCGATAAGTCGTGTCGATATGAGGTCTATAACTGTTCGAGAAACTACTGGTAACACTTACCAGTAAAACTCAGCAACCCTGGCCAGGGATTTCCGGTTATAGCCAATCGAACACAGCGCAACATCAACTCCCTATACCGGGAGAGACAAATCCCCTCCTATCGCTCATTGCCTCCATGTGACTCGGGACTGTACCCAAAAACCACCGTTTTGCACGCCCTCTTGGACGTGGTAAGATGGAAATCAAAGCACAGTAGGAACCACACAAGACTCTATGACGATCTCGGGTCAACTGACTACTCTGTACCAGTGTCACCAGAGAACTGCCATCTGACGTAAGGTATAATACCATCTGGGAGTTCTCGGCGAGTCCGTCCAGTGTACCCAGTCTCCACTGAGCACCCGTATATCATCTCTGATGTCAAACACCAATGGATATGGGATCATCCATCGCCCATCTGTATGGGTCGAGAAGGTATACGCTAGTCTACTCTGGTATATCGATGCCCTGTCTCGATACACCCACGACTAGGGACCTTGAAGGATGTACTTATGGACTACTTTGTCCCCACTAGTATGATCCGCATCATAGTCCAGGTAGTCAAGTACACATCCTAAGGGCTTTACCAACATGTATCAGAGAGACAATCAGTGTACACGTTAAGGTAAAGAGTAACCAGATAGCATACTATCATGTCGAGCAAGAAAGTCCTCCCTATATATGTCCAAGCATCCACTACAATATACATCCTATGTATAGTAATGGCCTCTAGGGCATACATATCTGTTCGGCCAAAACCCATGTTTGGCCGCGGATCCGCGGCCATGTTGAGGTCGTGTTAGCTCAATTTTTCTGGTCTTCTGTCTGTTGCCATTTTTTTCTGTTTTCCTTAGTTGGTTCTTTAGAATGTCTTCTAGTTCTCTTTCAGATCTCCAAAGTGAATAATGTAGTGGACTTTACCATTCGCTTCGTGTCGAAGTCTTGAACCTTGCGCTGCCTTTGTACTTGTTTATTGATCTTCGTTTATTCTCCGAACTGTAGGCTTGATCAAGATTCTACCATTTGTTTGTCGTAGTCTCACTTTTGTATCGTCTTTTCATCTTTTTCACTGTTTTTGTTCCGAGAACCTGTAACCTGCAACTATGTAGCAGACATGGGTCAAAAGCACCAATTTATTTGTAAAATGACTAAGAATGGGGAATATAATAATGCAAAATTATGATATGAACAGGCGCAAGACGCCCAATAGTTAGAATTTTGTTTAGTACTTACACTTATGTGTAGTTCTTAGTTATTCATCCCGTTGCATTGCATCATTTATCATACATATATATCTGTGTGTGTGTGTGTGTGTGTGTGTGTGTATTGTGATAGTACCTCCCAGGACACTCACACCATTACCTTTGGTTTATGCTGCACGAGCACTATTCATTTGGACACTCACGCCTTGGTAATTGCTATGCCACAAATATTTTATAATTTGTTAAATCCGAATCTTATATCTTGCGCCATTTATGTTTAATAAACCTGCATTTGATTTATTTAATTCATCAGGATAGATACGTAGGATTGCTGGTCATTTGCACATATTTTATTGCATCATTGTTCATCCATGGTTTTCTAGTTCCGCATCGCATTGCATATTGTTGATATCATAGACATTCATCAATTCCTACATGTTCATGTATTATGATTCTTCTCGAGGATTTCTGTATTTATGAGATTTATGGATTTGGAGAAACCGCAAAGATTTAAGAAACGTATCATCATTTTAAAAATGTAAATTGCGGTTTTCTCATGATATCATGTGTATATATATCATCCACCATGAGATTTCTCGGTGCTTGAGCGGTATCATACACCCGATTTGAGGAGGAAGAGGAATCGTCTGCGGGTGCATGGTGGACCCGGTGCGGTACCCCGGGGTAAGATGGTCACAGATGATGGCATTGAGCCTGGCAGGGGTGCACTACCGACCGGTTATTTGTGACGCGGCGGATATCCGGAGGATACCGACGTAGTCTTGAGTTTTGATGATATGGGCCAGTCTGGATTTGCCGGAGCCCTAGATCAGATATTTTGGGCTAGTCCGTATTGCCGGAGCCCTGGATAATTGAGATATTCATATTTGGTGTCGATGCTTGACAAAGATTTATATTGATTTCATTGATGAAACTATAGCTAATTTACAGAAGTTTAATAAGGAAAGAATACAGATTTCCCATGTTAATTATATTCAAATCTCGTATTGATATTGCATTCATGTTGCATACATATTATTACATCGTATCATATTAGTATTTGTAGGTTGTGACATCATTGTATGCATGCTTACAATAGCCTTATTAGATGTTACTTATTACTCACGAGTTGGCAACTCACCCCCGTCGTGCCACAGTGTTTTGCAGGTCCGACCCGTCCGCACAGTAGCGGCGGGTGCACCTTCTCTCTTGCTCTTTTTACTTGACTCGCAGCATTGTTCGTAGGTGGGTTACGGGGTTATTTTGTTACCACCTTGTATCATTATTGTATCTAGTGTACTCCATCTACTGTATATACCACATGTATTATTGTATTAGCGACTTAGAGATGAGATAGTGATATTTGTGTATTTATATGTTGTATCTCTAGGTCGAGCTCACTTGAGCTGACATGATGCTTTATTACTTGTGCCTTTTATGCTTATTTTGCACAGTGATGATTTATATTGCGTGTGATTTTGAGTCCGTCTTGGGCGAAGAACTAGCTCCCACTTGGCGATGCCTTATTTCATATTGTGCATATATTCCTGTTTTGTACCCGTTTGGGGCCACTATTTACAAAGGAGACTCTGCCAAAATTCTCGGAAAAAGATGTTGCTTTTAAAAAGCTTGATGTGACGTATTTGATTTAAATCGCTTTCAATTAATCTTGGTTTTCTTTCACTCTACTGCTCTATTTGGTTTTGATTTCTGGGTTTTGGCTTACTTAGATTACGTTCGCCTCGAGACGTTTTGTAATTTAAGTGTCAGTCACGTTCCGTACTTTTCGGGTCGTGACAGCAGCGGAAGTGAAAAACAAAAAAAACCTAGAGAGCATAAGCATCCTAACCATAGAAACTATAGTTTGCAAAACAAAAGAGAACTAGTTAACAAGATACAACCTTTGAAACATCTTCATGTTCTCCAATGGTTGAATCTTGGACTCCGGCTAAGCTCTGAGACGCTCCGGATCGCACATGATCTCTGATCGACTCCGTCGAAGATGATCCACGCGAAAGCCACTGGTTCTAGTTTCAACTTCAACAACTTGAAGTTGTTAGGCGGTGTCGCATACTCTACTGGGTTCGTAGAGAGGCAGAATTTTCAAATTTTTTTTAAAGACCGCAACACCGACTAATCCCAAGATCTACCATAAGCCCTAAATAACAAAACTTGCAAAGGTATTAATCTACTGTGAAAGTGATTATACCTATATTAACCAAGTACTTCGGGTCTTCTTTCCCTCTTTTTGAGCTCTTTGCCCGTCGGGATCAAGCTTGGTCGTCGGCCTCCTCACGACGATGACGATCCACCCGAAAGTCTATAGTTCAAGCTCCAACCTCAAACTTGAGGTAACTAAAGTACCTAGTTTGCTAATCTAGATATTCTAGAAAATGTAGAGTGTTAATTTGATTAATTTATCTCAATAACACTTGGTTTCTCAACACATGAGAGTATTAGGGTTTGAGGAAGAAGAAGAGAGCAAAAGAGGAAAAAGAAAGCTAAGTGTAGAATGAAGCAACTTGTGAGGAATGGCTAAGTCTTGAAAAAATATCAAGCATATATTATTTCCAATAGAAATAATGCAACCATGCTTTATTACACCTCATCCCTCCACCTCATCATCTATTTAAATAAATAGATTTAAAAAAAATGAGGTGTCTTCTTCTAGAAACATTCTAGTGAAATTACTAGAATACCCCACCATATAAACATACCCGTATTCGTACTACAAAAAATACGAATACCAAGAGATAAAATAATCCAACAGTATAATACTAGAATGCGGATTAATCCTAAGCCTGCTAGTATTATCTGTCCAAACAAAATCAGTGTAGCTAGTATACATATATGATCGAAATCCTACACGTAAAACCATACGGCTTCTATATCGGTTCGCCTGAACCAGGGAAACCCTCTGTGTGGGACTCTAAATACTCGACAGTATGCTAGAAGTGGGTTTAACCACAAGCACGTTAGCGGCACTAGCTGTACGTAACTGCTACCCAGGTACCTGTCGAAAAGAAGGCCGACGGGCAAACTCATCCGAACTCCTACTGAGCCTATCCGTGATAATCTCCGTACAGTCCGGTCTGTTCGTCTATGAATATTGCATGCCGGGTCTAAAGGGTGGAAAACATCAGACCCCTGATAACCTGACAAGTCGTGCTGATGTGGCTCTAGACCATCGGAGAATCTACTGATCTACCTATCAGTAATTCTCAAACCTCCATGGCCAGGAACATATGGTGTTGGCCAACCGAAGACAACGCGACATCGACTCCTTATACTGGGAGAGACGAATCCCCGACAATCGTTCACTGCTTCCATGTACCTCGGGATTGTACCCAACTAAGACCTGTTTGCATGACTCAGTAGTGCCCTGGTAGGGTAGTAATCAAAGCACAGTGGGAACTCACACGTGAAAAATGACGATCTCAGCTCGACAGAATATCTGCACTCATGTCACAAAAGAACTGCTATCTGACGATCGGTATAATACAATCTAGCCAGTTCTCAGCGTGTCCGTCCAGTGTACTCACCCCTAGTGAGCATCTGAAAACGATCATAGGTTCCAAAAGACCAATGGCTACGGGACCAACCATCGCCCCTCGTCGGGGTCTAGAAACGTATACACCGGTCTCCGGAGTATTGATGCCCTGTCTCGATACACCCACGACTAGGGACATTTAAGGATGTGCTTATCGATTACACATGTAACATTCTAGCACGTTCATACGACACTAATCGGTATTTTAAATCTTACTTTATATTTATTTATTTATTTGGATTGCGATTGATTTGAATAGTAGAAATGGTTATCCGACCCGACCCGCATGTGTGAAACCAATTATGGTTATAATTTATTAATATTTATTGGTATACTAAATCCATGTGAGTCTAGTATAATATATATGTATATATATAATATGTAAATCATATGCTTATATCTTCTGGTAGCCACACGTTAAGCATAATTTATATTTGTTAACAGCCATCATATGATTAAGCTTCCCATATTTTATTTTGACTTTTATCTATTACGCTTAAATCTAATAGAATCTGGATAACAAATATTTCTTAGATTCAAACATATTTAAATCCTTTTAAAATCTTAAATAAGGGGTATGATATATTTAAATAATATTCTTGTATTATGGTTTAAAAGGTTACATATATGTATTATTTTTCCAAAATATATTTTTGTGAGATTTTGGTGGAGACGGAGTGTAGTTTGATATTATCTTTAGTAGTATTAAACTATAATATATATTTATAACCTAATATAAACTACACACACACACACACTGTCACTACCAAAATTTAGGCACGTGACCGGCACTTAAACCACGTGACGTCAACAGACGTATGCAATTTAAGTAACCCGAAACCTAGAAATCTAAACCACCATAAAAAGGGAAAAGTGGAGAAAACATAGTTAAAAACCTTCGGAAATCTCAAGTAAAAATCTTTAACTTAAGTTTACTTTCTTAAAAATTTCGGCAGCACCTCCTTTGTAAAAACTATCCCCGAAAACGGGTACAACATAGAATATAAATAAAGAAACCCAAACAGGAGAAAATCACGCCCAACGGCGGAAACAACTACCACAAGCATATATACGACGCCGTAGAGAAAAAATATAAATGAAAACAGCATAAGGAGGTAAAACTTCATAACAAGACCGGCTCCCAAGAGCATGGCACCCCGAATCACAAAATAATACAACATCGATCCTCACAACTCGTCTCTAAGTCAAATATATGAAGTGGTAGATGGAGAGTACTAGATACAAAAGATAAATAATAAACATCATCGGATAACCGCAAACCCACCTATAGGAAAAGGCCTCACAGCCAACCGTAGCGGTAGCCGCAAAAGTAGAGATAATAAGAAGCCCTGCCGCGACTACTCTGAGGGTAAATCCTACAAAACAATGTAGCACAATGGGGGTGAGTTGCCAACTCGTGAATAGTAAATAACATCATACTGTAATCGCAAGTATGCACTAACAGCGATAACCTATCACATGTAATCTGATAGAATAAGTATGGCAATATGAATATGCAACTTTCATGATCAAGGTACACCACCAGGGTACTATATCTACATGAATCAAATGCATATCAAATAAATCCTGAGTGTGGGATAAATAATAAACCTCATGCACAAATCATCAGCATGGAAAAACCCGGTGTCTATCAACGACACCCCAAATCCCAAAATCCTCAGGCGCCGTCATCAGGACTGGCCCTCATATCCTGTAAATCTCATGGAACCTGAGTGGCCAATATCGGCACTCGAAAATATCATGAAATACTCGTGTCCAACATCGACACGTAATCCACATATCGTATCTGTACATCTCACAGAACCTGAGTGTCCAACCCGACACTCGCAATCCACGGAACCTGAGTGTCCAACCTCGACACTTGCAATCTGTTAGTTATATGTTTGCCCTAGAGGCCATTACTGTACATACGATGTATATTGTAGTGGATGCTAGGACATATATAGGGAGGACTTTCTTGCTCGACATGATAGTATGCTATCTGGTTGTGCTTTATCTTAACATGTACTCCGATTGTCTCTATGTTACATGTTGATAAAGCCCTTAGGATATGTACTCGACTACTGGGACTATGATAAGATCATACTAGTGGGGCCACGGTAGTCGACGAGTACATCCTATAACTGTTCCTAGTCGAGGGTGTATCGAGACAGGGCATCGATGCACCAGAGTAGACTAGCGTATACGCATCTTAACCCATATGATAGGCGATGGATGATCCCATATCCATCGGTGTTTGACATCAAGGATGGTGTATGGGTGCTCAGTGGAGACTGGGTACACTGGACGGACTCGCCGAGAACTCCCAGATGATATTATACCTTACGTCAGATGGCAGTTCTCCGGTGACACTGGTACAGAGTAGTCTGTTGACCCGAGATCGTCATAGAGTCTTGAGTGATTCCCACTGTGCTTTGATTTCCATCATACCACGTCCAAGAGGGCATGCAAAAAGGTGGCTTTTGGGTACAGTCCCGAATCACATGGAGGCAATGAGCGATAGGAGGGGATTCGTCTCTCTCGGTATAGGGAGTTGATGTTGTGCTGTGTTTGATTGGCTATAACCGGAAATCCCTGGCCAGGGTTGCTGAGATTTACTGGTAAGTGTTATCAGTAGCTTTTCGAACTATTATAGACATCATATCGACACGACTTATCGAGCTACCGGGGTCTGACGTTTACCACCCCTAGGCGAGATATGCGACATATCAGACGACGAGACCGGACTGTACGGGATTGTTACTGATTGGATTCGCAGGAGAATGTACAGGCTTGCTTGTTGATCTTCTGAGCGCTCAATACCTGGGTGGCTATTATGTTTAGCTGACCGCTTGCAGCTTGTGGGTGTTTGATATGATCATCACCTACTGCCGGCGTATTGACAATTCTTTAGAGTCCTACACAGAGGTTTCTTAGCTCAGGCAAAATGAAGTAGGAGCACATATGTGATATGTGCAGGACCGAGGATAATGCGGTATGTGACACCGTATTGGATTCTCGCGATATGAGATATCGGCCGGGTATATGTGATATAGCCGGGTCATCGTATTAGTCGGTTATATGCGATATAGCCGGATTATCGGATCAAGTGTTGATTCGATAATTTAATGTATAATAATATATATGATATATTAAATTACATTAACTAATATTATCTCACTAAAAGATTCATTTTCTCACGGGATAATACATTGATATATATGCGATATATGTTAATTGTATTATTTCTTATTGTTACAAAATATATTGTATATGTGATATATAATATTGTAACATGTTAGGGTTACAAATTTAACAATGGATTAGGGTTTAAACTTGGTTAGGGTTTGGATTAGGGTTAGCTTTTGCATGAAGCTTCCATGAAGCTTCATGAAGCTTTGACTTTGTGGTTGATTGATATTTTTGTGAGATATTATGTTAACCCAATCCAAACCATTAACTCTAGTTAACTCTCTACAAGGTTAACTCTTTCATGCTTAACCCTTGGTTAGATTTGTAACCACTACAATAATTCATTGTTCATCACAAAAGGATTAAGTTATCATCTTCATTCATCTTCTTCTTGCTTGAGTTTCTACTTGAAAAAGCTTTCTTTTGAGATGAAAGTGAGTGAGAAAAAGATTATAAATGAGAGAAAAAATCCTACTTCATCATCCTCATCTATCCTTGCCATTTAGATGAGAGTGTTCACATCATTTTATGAGTGATAGCTTGTGTTAACGAAACTTCAAGGTAGATCATCTATGTTATCGAAGATCGGAAGTAAGGTTGCACCATTCTCTTCGTGAAGCCTCTCAAGAGTCCAGAACACGATGATCGCAGCGAAGGGACCTCAACATGGAGCTTAAGAAGTGAAGGACCAGATCTACAAAGGTTGTAATCCCTCTCACTTAGTGTTAAAGAGTTTAACATGCTTGTTTTCGCCTAAACCCTAGTTCAAAGATCCGGCTTCGGGTTGTTCGGCATGGCTAAAATTTTAATCGGGCATGGTTGATGCCTCGTAGACCCTTGTGCGCATGCCTAGCAACCCTTCAGTGGTATCAGAGCCAAGTTAGAGCTTTAGGCGAAGTCTAGAAGAAGTTTAAAGTCCGATCGAACCCGGAAACCCCGATGTTTACCCTTCTCTGTTCATTTTTCAAAAATGTGGTTTTTTATGAATTAAAAATGCTCAGAAATATAAGCAGGAAAAACTAAGAATTACTCTGAAGTACGGTCCACTAAGTCAATTATTTGACAGCGGAACCGCGGCCAAACCAAGGGTTTGGCGGCGGTTCCGCGGCCAAAATTGTGACTTAGTCCCTGAAATTTCATATATTTATTCTTAGGTCCTTTATTGTCAATTTTTTCTGGGAATTTTTTAATTCCACTCAAGTGTTGAGTTTTCTAGGGTTGTATTGGGGACTCGTTGATTCGATCGGATAATTTAACTTTGTTTAGTTTGTCCGGATAATTTTTAGAAACTGTTAAAAAGTTCGACCGGATATCAATAACTCAATTTTTCCCTAGTCGGAAATTTTTTCAAAAGTTGGATTTTTTCTCGAGTTTAAGAACGTTCTAAGTCATGCAAGTAACGCGGTGGACCCTCTAAAAGACAACAAACCTTAACTCGATTATGTGACCGTCTTGAAGTGCCTCTGAACCTTAGGGTTTATGGCAGTACGGCGTGCCACATGTGAGGCGTTGGCTTGACCCTTCTACGGCTGGACCATTGGTACTGTGGCATGTGATGGATGTTTTTAAACTAATTTCATGTCTTGAGATATAATGGGGAAATCTTGGGTGTTTGATTATTCGATCGGAAAGTTTAACATTGTCTATTTATCTGGAATGTGATACAATATTTGAAATCCACAGGTAGTTATGAGATAACTAATTTGAATGTTATAAACATAGCAGTTTAGTCTTAATTGATCGGTTGCCACAGAATTTTGATGTGATCAAAACTCCGTCGCAATCACATAGCGTACGCGGATACTCGCCGGGTAAACTTAATAGACAGCTAGGCCCCATAGCCCCGACCAAGTGACTGTAGGAGAACCCCGTCGCCAAAACCATCCGTTCGGGTGCTCGCGGCAACAGAGTTCCGCCTTAGTGCACTTCGTCGACGGCATCCGGGGGTGCGGCCATCTACTAAAGTTTGCGACGAGCATTCGATCTGGATGTCCGGAATCTTGTTGAATTGCCCGACTTGATATTGAAAAGAGTTTTCGATAATGAGACTAAAATGCGGGGTTTATAATTGTTAGGCATGCGATGTCTAAGGAATTCATTTGGTTAGGCATGCGATGTCTAAAGAGGTTGCGGATTCCAACTGTTGTAGTTTTACACTTTCTTTTCTGTGACCGTAAGCGTAGTATGTGGTGTGTCGCCGGCTTCGTTGCTATACATCAACGACAATCGGGAAACGCATACTTGCTTACATTGATGATATGAGATATTATGTGTTTCTGTGATATGTTATATTGGATCGTCGTGTTCTGAATAGCCGGGGGTTTTATGTGAGATGAGAGTTTTTTCTTTTTCATTCATGTAAAATTCATTTGTATGTAATATTCTTTTATTGGGCACTTCCGGGCTGAGGATGATGTCACCGTTGTATATTATTTACTTTTACGCATTAGGTAGACCCAAGGCGGGGAGCACAAGTAACCGGGTTCTAGGGTCCAGTGGGAGACCATCTCGAGGAGTCGAGACCGGGTCTCCTAACCCTAGAATTGGCAGTGTTGCTTGCCGCTTTCGTAGGGGTCTAGGGATGTGGGTTTGGCTATTCATCGCGACTGTGGAATCCGTGTTTTATACAGGCTCGTATTGAAAACACGGACGTCCTAGTATATCCAATATTTCATATATGTTCTTCTGCTGCAATGTTCTGTGATGAGATCATATTACTGTCTGAGACGAATGTTTATATTATATATATGGGATATATGTTATATTACAGATTTCGTTTCAAAAGTGATGCTTGTAAAGCATAATAAAATGGGACTTCATTAATGAGATTAATGAAACTAAAAGAAACCTAAAGATGTTGTAGAAACTTGTTTAAAAACCGGTAGCTCTAGTTCTTGCTTTGCATAGCGGTGTTCCTTGTAGAAAATCCAGCACCTTATTCGATAAGGAAAGAGCCGAGATCCCTTCACCGGGAGTGACCTCTTTAGTGAAACTAGCAGATGCTACAAACTCGGTTTGTCTTTTGATTGCTTCTATAGTTCTTTCTTTGCATAGTGATATTTATGAAATATCCTGCACCTCATTCGATGAGGAAAGGGCCGACGATCCCTTCACCGGGAGTGACCCCTTTAGCAAAACTAGAAAAGCCTAAAAAACACTCCATTTAAAATCACTCGATTCTACAACGATATCAAGTTCATTACGCAAAAGGTTTTCTTAAAAACCTGTCGTAGCCCTCCGTCATTTCAGATAAGTACTAGTTAGTATTCGTGCTACGTTTGTTGACTATGTTAAGGCGTAGTGTGCAGTAGCTGATTAGTGCTAATCTGTATAAGCATATGATGCGATTGGATTAGGGTAGTCGTTGGAAGTCCATGCTACCTCTCCCGGTACTTTCGGGAATGCGGAATTTGGTAAAAAACGATTTTCTTAAAGATGGTAACATGGACCTATAACCCGGATCTTGGTTAAACATCTATCTAACATCCTAACTAAGAGATTCTAGCTACTCGGTTAGGGGGTTATACCTAGCTTGTCTTGAACTCCTTCTCTTCAAGCTCCGATGGTGGTCCGATGGCTCCTTCTCGTCGTCTCCGTACGCCGAAGATAGATCCACTTGAAAGCTCCAACCTTTAGCTCCTTCTTCGTTCTTTGAAGAAACTAGTTCACTTGGTTTGCTAAACCTAGTGAACTAGAATGAGTAGAGAGGAAATAGAATGGGATTTTATCTATGGTTCTTGATTCTCAACTCATGAGAGAAGAGAACCATAGAATCAAGAGAGGGAGGAAAAGGTTGAGGGTGAGAGCAAGAGGAGAGCTCAAGAACAAGAGAGAGAATGAGCAAGAAAGAATGAGGCTCTCTTTTGTCTTTCACCCTCTCATAATCCAAAGTGATCATAACTCATCATATCAAAAAAAAGTCTTATGTGATGGTTGAAGCAACCATAACCATATCATTTCATGCACTCATTTTGCACAAATGAGCAAGCAAACAAAAGTCTTTGCCATGAAATGATGGCTATGGTTATCATGATGGTCAACTAGTCAAGCCTAGTCAACCGGTCAACAAGTCAACAAAAGTCAACAAGTCAACAAAGTCAACAAGTCAACAAAAGTCAACAAGTCAACAAAGTCAACAACCATATCACCATAATACTTAATTAGTATAATAGTTAATCACATATCATATTCTCATTAGGGTTGAGCAAAAAGTCAAATATTCAACGGTCAACTGTCAACAACCCTAATGAGAATCCACTGCCTCTGTCTCCCTGTCAACTGTGCATACACACCCGCATCCGCGTTCCGAGGAACACGAATGCAAACTGGATAAATCCAATCCCATAAGGTACACTAGGATCTGGCTTAAACCAAAGCCCGCTAGTGTAAACTGTCCGGACACTGTACGCGCACAAGTGCACGGATGTGACCGAACCCTGTCGCAAAACCATGCGACCTGTCGCAATACCATGCGACCTCTACTCTTTTGCATAAAGGCGAAAAGCTTTCTGTGTGGGACTCTAAAGACTCGACACTACGCTGGCAGTGGGTTTAACCACAGACCGCAAGCGGCACTAGCTGTGCGTAACGGTCCCCAGGTAGTGCCGACAAGAAGACCGACGAGGCGAAACCCATCTGAACTCCTACTGAGCCTGAGTGTGACATTCTCCGTACAGTCCGGTCTGTTCGTCTGATACATCGCATGGCGGGCCTAGGGGGCAGTAAACGTCAGTCCCCCAATAGCGGTACAAGTCGTGCCGGAGCGAAGCCCAAAACACCCTGAGATAACACTGGAAACCTACCAGTATATCTCGTTTGCCCTGGCCAGGGACTACTCGTGTAATGGCTCTCCTAGACACAGCGCGATGTCAACCCCCAATACCGGGAGAGACGAATCCTGTCTAACCGTCACTGCCTCCAAGTGCTTCGGGACTGCACCCAACCACTACCTGTTTGCACGACTCCTTTGAGCCGTGGTAGGGTAGTGATCAAAGTACAGTGGGAACACACTCGAGGCGGAATGACAGTGTCAAGTCAGCGGACTAAGCTGTACTCATGTCACCTGGGAACTGATAACTGACGATAGGTATAATACCAACTAGTCAGTTCCCGACGAGTCCTGTCCAGTGTACCCGTAACCTAACTAGCACCCGCATACTATCTCAAGTACGACGTACTGACGGCTGTGGGACAGACCGTCTCCCACACTGGGATGAGAAGCGCATGCGCTGGTCTACTCCGGAGTATCGATGCCCTGTCTCGATAGTCCTGCGACCAGGGACCTGCATAAGGATGTGCTTATAGATTACCCAGCCCCACTAGTGTGACGGCCATCACATCGCTGGTAATCAAGCAAAGATCCTAAGGGCTCCACTAATGTGTATAGGCGATATACAAAAATAAACACATGTACACATTGAAGTAGAAACAAACCAAGTAGCATACTACTATTTTGAGCAAGATTGTATATACAAGGTGAATATCCCAAGCATCCATTAAGTAATATACAAACCAGTATGATACAGTAATGGCCTCTAGGGCATATACACTAACAATCTCCCACTTGCACTAAGGCCATGTACTGGCGTATCGAAGACCTATCATCTCGATCAGCCGCTCGAACTGAGTCTGGGGCAGGGCCTTGGTGAATGGATCTGCAGTGTTATCTTCTGAAACGACTCTCCGAACCTCGATCTCCTGGCGATCTACGATCTCCCTGATCAGGTGATACCGCCTCAAGATGTGCCTGGATCTCTGATGGGACCTGGGTTCCTTCGCTAAAGCTATAGCCCCGTTGTTGTCGCAATACAGAGGTATTGGATCAACAATGGACGGAACCACCTGAAGTTCTTTCAAGAACTTCCTCATCCAGACAGCTTCTTTTGCGGCATCAGATGCAGCGATGTATTCCGCTTCCATCGTCGAGTCCGCAACGGTTTCTTGTTTGGAACTCTTCCAACACACCGCCCCTCCATTGAGGGTAAAGACAAAACCCGACATGGACTTGGAATCATCCTTGTCACTCTGGAAGCTGGAGTCAGCAAAGGCCTCGATCTGGAGGTCTTTTCCGCCATACACCAAGAACATCTCCTTAGTTCTTCTAAGGTACTTGAGAATGTTCTTTACTGCTATCCAGTGTTTCTCCCCAGGGTTTGACTGATACCGGCTTACCACACTCAGTGCATAAGCTACATCCGGTCTGGTACACAACATCGCATACATTATAGAGCCTACCGCAGAAGCATAGGGTATAATAGACATGCGATCCCTCACCAAATCAGTCTTGGGAGACATCTCTTTAGAGAGGGTGATCCCGTGACAAGCCGGTAGGTTACCGCGCTTGGAATCTTCCATACTGAATCTCTTCAGTATGGTGTCGATGTACCTGGACTGTGAAAATCCTAATATCCTCTTGGATCTGTCACGGTAGATCCGGATACCCAGAATGTACGAGGCATCACCCAGGTCTTTCATGGAGAACCTGTGTGACAAGAACCCCTTGACAGATTGTAGCATAGGAATGTCATTTCCTATTAAGAGAATGTCATCCACGTATAAAACGAGGAATACTATAGTTCTCGCTACAAATCTACTATAGATGCATGGTTCATCTGGATTTTTGATAAAGCCAAATTCTTTGACCGTCTCATCAAAGCAGATGTTCCAACTCCGCGATGCCTGCTTTAGTCCATAGATGGACTTAAGCAACTTGCACACCTTTCCGCTGCTCCCACTCTGAATGAAACCCTCTGGTTGGTCCATATAGACACACTCCTCTAAATTTCCATTTAGAAAAGCTGTCTTTACGTCCATTTTCCAGATCTCATAATCGTGGAAGGCAGCAATGGCAAGAAGGATCCGAATGGATTTCAGCATGGCTACTGGAGAAAAGGTTTCGTCATAGTCCAAGCCAGGTCTTTGACGAAAACCCTTTGCTACCAGCCTAGCTTTATAGGTCTCAACCTGTCCATCTACACCAATCTTCCTTTTGAAGATCCACTTGCATCCTACGGGTTTTACCCCGTCTGGAGCAATGTCCAACGTCCATACCTTGTTGGTGTACATGGACTCCATTTCGGTCCGCATTGCATCCAGCCATTTCACTGAGTCAACGCTCTGAACGGCCTGCTGGAAGCTAGTAGGCTCATCATAATCTATGATGCAATCCTCTCTATCCCCGTCTATGAGAAAACCGTAGTATCTCTCGGGCGGATGAGACTGCCTACTACTCCTGCGGAGTGGCACAGGAATGTCCTGTTCTGTTGAACCCTCTGGTTCCAATAAGGTTTCAGTAACAGTCTGTGGTTCTGGAACTTCTTCCAGTTCTATTGTGTTCCCACTTATCTGGGTTTCCAAAAACTCAGTTTCCAAGAAGCGGGCATGCTGAGAAACAAAGACCTTTTGTTCCTCAGCGAAATAGAAAAGATACCCCCTGGAGTTCCTTGGGTATCCCACAAACTTACACTGTACTGAACGTGCCTCAAGCTTGTCCGCATGCTGCTTTTTTACAAAAGCTGGACATCCCCATACCTTAAGATACTTAAGACAGGGTTTCTTCCCAGTCCACATCTCATATGGGGTGGTAGGCACAGTCTTGGTGGGAGCCTTGTTCAAGAGATACGCAGCTGCTTCTAGTGCATATCCCCAGAATGATCGCGGTAACTCAGCGTTACTCATCATGGACCGAACCATATCCAATAGGGTTCGGTTCCGTCTCTCCGATACACCATTATGTTGCGGAGTGTATGGAGGAGTAAGCTGAGAGAGAATACCATTCTCTTTTAAGTAATTCAGGAATTCGGCACTTAAGTATTCTCCACCTCGATCCGATCTTAGAATCTTAATACTTTTGCCGGTCTGTTTCTCTACTTCATTCTTATACTCCTGGAATTTTCCAAAGGCCTCGGACTTATGTTTCATTAAGAAGACATAACCGTACCTTGAGAAGTCATCCGTAAAAGTAATGAAGTAAGAATGTCCGCTTCGGGCATGTGTAGACATTGGACCGCACACGTCACTGTGTACGAGTCCCAAGAGCTCGCTCGCTCTTTCTCCATGTCCAGTAAACGGAGTCTTTGTCATCTTTCCTTTGAGACAAGATTGACAAGTGGCATACGATTGATATTCGAACGCATTCAAATATCCTTCTGTATGTAACTTAGTCAACCTTCTCTCATTGATGTGACCCAATCTACAATGCCATAAGAAAGTCTGATTTATTTCTGGAGACTTTCTTTTGTGTGTATTCTGGACGTTGAAAATCTGTGGTTGGTTTAACACGTATATACCATTACTCAATGTACCTGACCCAATCAAAACTTGATTAAGGTGAATGTTTACAACATTACTTACAAACGCAAATTCATAACCTTCTTTAGAAACTAAAGATACAGAAATGATATTACAAGTTGCGTTGGGTACAAAAAAGCAATTACGCAAAACCAAAACATGTCCATCTGACATTCCCAGGTGATAGTCCCCCACGGCTTTAGCATCCATGCTAGCTCCGTTCGCAACTCTGAGGGTCATGTCACCTGCCTTCAAAACCCTACGATTTCTCAACGCCTGCAAAGAATTACAGATATGAGATCCTGATCCGGTATCCAATACCCAGGAAGTAGAGTTTATTGAAAGACAGTTTTCAATAACATACACACCTGAAGCTGAAGCTGCAACCTGCTTCAATTCCTGTGTTCTGGCCTTCCAGGCCCTGCAATCATTCTTCCAGTGTCCTTTCTTATGACAATAGAAGCATTCTTCCTTATCCACAAGCTTCCCCGCTATCTTTGTTGCTTTACCTTTTCCCTTCGTATCCACTTTACTAACACCGCCCCTTGGTTTGGCGGGGGCCTTCTTCTTCTTTCCCTTGGCTTTCGCCTTGGACCTAGAAGAAGATGATCCTCCTACAAACAAAGTGGATGTATCCCTACCTTTCTGTAGGGTGCCCTCTGCGCTCCTCAGCATGTTGAGGAGCTCTGAAAGTTCAACCTCTTTTTCTTGTAAGTTGAAGTTCAGTATAAACTGGGCGTAAGTGGAAGGAAGGGACTGGAGAACTATATCCGTATATAGCTCACTCTCCAATGTGATCCCTAGGTCAGCGAGCTCCTCAATGAAGCCGATCATCTTTAGCACGTGCTCGGCTACTGATGATCCGACGGCCATTCTTGTCGAAAATAACTTTTTCGACGCTTCGTATCTTGCGATACGAGATTGCTCTCCATACAGTTCTTTTGTATGAAGCAATATGGATTCCATGTCCATATTCTCGTGCCTCCTCTGATGTTCGTTGTCCATCGAGGCAAGCAGGAGGCATTTGGCCTTCGCGCTATCAATCTCCCAAGTCTTGCGGATTTCCTTATCCGCGACGCTGGAAGTTGGACGGGACAGGGGGAGCTTTGGTGGTAAGAAGATACCCCAGCTTGTCGTAAGTGATTGCTATCTTGACATTCCTGAGCCAATCTTTGTAGTTTGGCCCTGTCAGTTTGTTTTTATCTAGGAGTAACTTAAGTCCAGTCATGTTGATTGGTCGCTGCAATTAGGAGAGAGAAGAAGAAACACTCAGCATGATGCTCTTGCAAGTTTAGAGTGGTTTTTAGTTTGTCTAAACAGGATGGCTCCCACTGTTTCTCGAATCCCTCCTCAAACCATAAAGGAAGAATTAGCCGGGATCAATCCCACCGTACAATACTTGCTTAACCGTTCAGCCAGGCCGGTGTCGGTACTTTGAGGGAGGTTTTCCAACGCTTTCGCGAAGTTCCTTAATTAGAGAACCTCTTTTCCCTGGGGGCGTAGCCCCGCTAACACCTTTCTAGGCACCTACTAGGTTTATAGCATTGATCGTTTAGTGAGAAATTTCCCGAGGAGTAGCATATACTCACAGTAGGATCGGGATCCAAATATCATTGCGTGACGAACCTGAAGGAATCCTACCAGAATCATCACACTCCAAATGGTATGCAAATCTAGCAAGTTTCAGTACTTATGAAACTCCCGATGTGGATTTTTTCCCCATGCTCTTATGACCTTGACGAAGGTCAACAAATCATAAGTCACATGTCAAGTTCTGCCCGTCATTATCCAGGTTAATTTGAATCCACCCGTATATACCCTTGACGAAGGTCAACAAGGTAATGCGAATGTCCCAAACCAACGCATCTATCTATGCTACATATGAATACCCAATAGCTACCAATCACTATGCCTTGACGAAGGTCAACAAACACAGCTTGAATACTATTGAATATTCATACAAAACGACGGAGGGCTACGAATGGTTTTGGCAAAACCGTGAACGTAGTGAACTTGATTTGGTCGATGGAACGAGATAGCTTTTAAAAGGAGTGGCTTAAGCTCCGCATTTAAAAGTTGGTTTTGAAAAGAACCGAGTGGTTTTTCGAAAGTGTTCCAACGACTTTAACTTGGTTTATTATCTTGCATTAGTTCTTTTAATGCGTGATATTCTTGCATTAGTTCTTTTAATGCGTCCCATCATTTAATCCTACCATTGCAGAAAACAACCAAAATATGACGTACGCTTATGCCATTCGCATTCGCCACGGGGCCCGTCATTACCCGTTAGGTTACTTAACTAACGACAGAGCGGGGGCTGGGCTAGCGCGTCTGTAAAACATAAGCAACGCCTAAATAATATCATATATAGATATACTGCAATGATAAAACATTTCAGATCACAGATGAATACATTGGATATACTAGGAATCTGTAATTCGTACGAGCCTGTAACGAAAGACAAATTACACGGTCGCGGTGAATAGCCAAAACCCCACCCAAGACCCCTACGGGTGCGGCAAACTACCCGCCAAGTACCCGAAGCGTAGTAACCTCCCTCATCTCCATGAGTAGGCCACTCGACACTTCGGCATACCCGGTAGTTTGTGCACCCCCTCCATGGGTCTATCCTAAGAGCAAAAACAGTAAAAAGAAATTATACAATGACGGCTACAACCCCGACCCGGTTGCGCGGCCATACAAATAATTATTACATCAATTTACAAATTTACATGAATTGAAAGAAAAGAAAACTCTCGTCTCACAACCCCCGGCTATTCACCAGCGACAATCCAACATATTCATATCCACATTCCAATAACATTACAGATCACAGATTTGTATAACCCCCACTAATCGACATATAGCGATTAGTAGACGTTCAATACAAATAACACATTACAGAAAACCCGTTAGCTTAAGTCTTTTAGAAGTTCGATCAAAAATACGGATTTTCGGGACCCCAAAATAAAATTTTCGTTCTGGAAAATCTGGGCAGAAAATATATATTCCAAAAATCCCAAAATACCCCCAGAAGAACACTGCACCAAAAAGGGACCACGGCCGAGTCAACTCGGCCGCGGATCCGCGGCGGGAGCGTGCTCCCGCCGCGGATCCGCGGCGATTTGACTCGATCGTGCGACCAATTTTGGTGGGTGTTCACAGAAAAGCCTGAGCCGATTTTAGGTGTTAAAATAATCAACTTTTGAACAGTGGAAAAATCGACAGAAACAGCAAAATTTTTTTTTTTTTGGGGTTTGTTTCGGGACTTTTTCGATGATCGATCTTCTAGTTACTTGCTAACATGCTAGATAGAGTTTAACTAGGCTCTGATACCACTGTAATGTCCATGCTACCTCTCCCGGTACTTTCGGGAATGCGGAATTTGGTAAAAAACGATTTTCTTAAAGATGGTAACATGGACCTATAACCCGGATCTTGGTTAAACATCTATCTAACATCCTAACTAAGAGATTCTAGCTACTCGGTTAGGGGGTTATACCTAGCTTGTCTTGAACTCCTTCTCTTCAAGCTCCGATGGTGGTCCGATGGCTCCTTCTCGTCGTCTCCGTACGCCGAAGATAGATCCACCTGAAAGCTCCAACCTTTAGCTCCTTCTTCGTTCTTTGAAGAAACTAGTTCACTTGGTTTGCTAAACCTAGTGAACTAGAATGAGTAGAGAGGAAATAGAATGGGATTTTATCTATAGTTCTTGATTCTCAACTCATGAGACAAGAGAACCATAGAATCAAGAGAGGGAGGAAAAGGTTGAGGGTGAGAGCAAGAGGAGAGCTCAAGAACAAGAGAGAGAATGAGCAAGAAAGAATGAGGCTCTCTTTTGTCTTTCACCCTCTCATAATCCAAAGTGATCATAACTCATCATATCAAAAAAAAGTCTTATGTGATGGTTGAAGCAACCATAACCATATCATTTCATGCACTCATTTTGCACAAATGAGCAAGCAAACAAAAGTCTTTGCCATGAAATGATGGCTATGGTTATCATGATGGTCAACTAGTCAAGCCTAGTCAACCGGTCAACAAGTCAACAAAAGTCAACAAGTCAACAAAGTCAACAAGTCAACAAAAGTCAACAAGTCAACAAAATCAACAACCATATCACCATAATACTTAATTAGTATAATAGTTAATCACATATCATATTCTCATTAGGGTTGAGCAAAAAGTCAAATAGTCAACGGTCAACTGTCAACAACCCTAATGAGAATCCACTGCCTCTGTCTCCCTGTCAACTGTGCATACACACCCGCATCCGCGTTCCGAGGAACACGAATGCAAACTGGATAAATCCAATCCCATAAGGTACACTAGGATCTGGCTTAAACCAAAGCCCGCTAGTGTAAACTGTCCGGACACTGTACGCGCACAAGTGCACGGATGTGACCGAACCCTGTCGCAAAACCATGCGACCAGTCGCAATACCATGCGACCTCTACTCTTTTGCCTAAAGGCGAAAAGCTTTCTGTGTGGGACTCTAAAGACTCGACACTATGCTGGCAGTGGGTTTAACCACAGACCGCAAGCGGCACTAGCTGTGCGTAACGGTCCCCAGGTAGCGCCGACAAGAAGACCGACGAGGCGAAACCCATCTGAACTCCTACTGAGCCTGAGTGTGACATTCTCCGTACAGTCCGGTCTGTTCGTCTGATACATCGCATGGCGGGCCTAAGGGGCGGTAAACGTCAGTCCCCCAATAGCGGTACAAATCGTGCCGGAGCGAAGCCCAAAACACCCTGAGATAACACTGGAAACCTACCAGTATATCTCGTTTGCCCTGGCCAGGGACTACTCGTGTAATGGCTCTCCTAGACACAGCGCGATGTCAACCCCCAATACCGGGAGAGACGAATCCTGTCTAACCGTCACTGCCTCCAAGTGCTTCGGGACTGCACCCAACCACTACCTGTTTGCACGACTCCTTTGAGCCGTGGTAGGGTAGTGATCAAAGTACAGTGGGAACACACTCGAGGCGGAATGACAGTGTCAAGTCAGCGGACTAAGCTGTACTCATGTCACCTGGGAACTGATAACTGACGATAGGTATAATACCAACTAGTCAGTTCCCGACGAGTCCTGTCCAGTGTACCCGTAACCTAACGAGCACCCGCATACTATCTCAAGTACGACGTACTGACGGCTGTGGGACAGACCGTCTCCCACACTGGGATGAGAAGCGCATGCGCTGGTCTACTCCGGAGTATCGATGCCCTGTCTCGATAGTCCTGCGACCAGGGACCTGCATAAGGATGTGCTTATAGATTACCCAGCCCCACTAGTGTGACGGCCATCACATCGCTGGTAATCAAGCAAAGATCCTAAGGGCTCCACTAATGTGTATAGGCGATATACAAAAATAAACACATGTACACATTGAAGTAGAAACAAACCAAGTAGCATACTACTATTTTGAGCAAGATTGTATATACAAGGTGAATATCCCAAGCATCCATTAAGTAATATACAAACCAGTATGATACAGTAATGGCCTCTAGGGCATATACACTAACAGTCGTGCGACTTTGTTGACTATGTTAAGGGTCGTGCGGGTGGGTTTAATTCAATCGGAAAATGACGGGTTGAACTTGACTAGCACTTATGATTTGTTGACTATGTTAAAGTCATATAGCTGCTAGGGGTAAAATATTATTTGGAATTTCAAGTGCTGAAATTTGCAATGAGATTTCATACCTTCTATGAGATAGTTGGATCCCGATACCCGCTGCGAGTAAAAGTTACTCCTGGGAGAGTTTTACACATTACAATTAGCCAATCAAGTAGGTGTCTAGAAAGGTGTTAACGGGGTTACGCCTGTGGGAAAACGAGGTTTACTTTAATTAGGTCCGTGCGAAAGCACGGGGAACCTCCCTCAAAGTACCGACACTGGCCTGGCTGAAAGATTGGCGAACTTGTAGCGTGTAATTAATCCCGACTAGTCTTTCCTTTTAGGGTTTGAAGGAAGATTTGACTAAAACAGTAGGAGATATCCTGATTAGATATATTAGATTACCAATCTAATTTTGCAAGAGCATACGCTGAGTGTTTTCTTCTCTCTCTCTCTCCAGGTAGCGACCATATCACGCCTTAATCAAGATAATAAAACGGATATATTGACCAAACCCGCTTGTTATACTGAGCTGGGGAACGTTGGTCCCGCTCCAACTTATAATTGTTATAAAACAGAGCAGGAAATTGGGGAATACCAGATTTCCCGTGCCGCCTAAATGAAGAAAGTGCATGTTGATGCATCATCTTCGGGTGTGTTTATTACAGAGAACTGTTTCTCAGTATCCTTTACGTCCTGGGTATGTGATACCGGATCAGGATCCCGCATATGTAATCTGTTACATGGGCTACAGAGAGGTAGAGAACTGAGAACGGGAGATAAGTTTCATGAGACAGAAAACGGTGCAAGTGTTGCAGCCAAGTCTGTTGGTCACTATCACCTTGTATTACAAGAATACATTAATTCTGAACAATTGTTATTAGATACCGAACCTGATATACAATATCATATCGGTCTCTTTATTAGTAAAGAAGGATATAATTTTGTGTTGTTGGATAATGTTTTGAACATTTCCTATATCAAGAGTTGATCGGCTCAGGCACGTTATCTAAAAGCATTGACGTTCTAAATCAAACTACAGATCTTAGTATACAGAACACACACAAGAGGAAGAGTTCAGAAATAAACGAATCCTTCTTGAGGTATTGTAGACTAGGTCATATCAATGCGACCCGACTAGCTAAGTTACATTTAGATGCATATTTAAATCTGTTTGAATTTACATCTTGTGAAACTTGCCGGTCATGTCACAAAGATAAGATGACCACAGCTCTGTTTATTGGAAATAGAGAAAGAGTTAGTGAACTCTTGGGATTGATACATGCTGATGTATGAAAGTCCCCTGTCTACACATGCCAAGACCGGTTCTTTGTACGTCATTACATTCTCTGATGATCTCTCAAGATTCAGACATATGTTCCTGTTGAAACACAAGTCCGAAGCTTTTGAGATATTCACAGAATATAAGTTAGAAGTAGAGAACCAAAATACGGGTATAAGTATTATGTCCTTTGACGAGATTAAGGAGGAGAATACTTGATCACGGAATTCCTGGACTATTCTAAAAGAGAATGAAATTCTCTCTCAGCATTACTCCTCCGTATACACCACAGCACGTCGGTGTATCGGGGCGGAGCAATAGCACCCTATGTGATATGGTGTGCTCTATGATGAGTACTACTGAGTTTCCTATTTCCTTTTGGGAGTTATGCACTTGAGAAGCTGCATATCTATTGAATAGGGTTCAAATCAAATCAGTTGCCTACCACTTCATATGTGATATGGAATGGGAAGAGCCCATATCTTAAGTATGTTAAGATTTGGGGTTGTCCAGCCTATGTCTGAAAAGAAAAATCCTGACAAGCTCGAGGCAAGGTCTGTTATGTAGAACTGGAAAGGTTCCAGTTATACAAACTGCAGCTGATGATTTGGTAGAACCAAAGGATTCAATAGTAACCAACGAATCTCAGCCTCTCCGCCGATCTAGTAGGGTTCCTCACCCACCTGAGAGATACTTCGGTTTCTCTATGACAGTGGGAGCGAGGATTGCATCATGAGATGATGACCCAACTAGTTTCGAGCTGGCCATCAGGAGTGAGACTCTGTAAGAATGGCTGGATGCTTAGTGATCTGAGATGGAATCCTTATACACCAACAAAGTATGGACTTTGGTTGCTTTATCTGAAGGGTTAAATCCCCATCAGGAGCAAGTATATCTTGAGAAGATTACTAGGTGTACATGGAAAAGTTGAGACTTTCAAAGCTATGCTTAAGTCCATCCAGATCCTACTTGCCACGGCTACATACCATGATTACGATATCGGTGGTTGGGTGTCATGACTGCTTTTCTAAATGATGATTTAGAAGAGAGCGTCTATATGTACACAGCCAGAGGGCTTCGTAAACAGTGGGAGCAGCGGAAACGTGTGCAAGATGTTCTATGTGATAAAACAGGCATCACGGAGTTGGAACATCTGTTTTGATGTGGTAGTCAAAGAGTTTGACTTCATCAAAATGGTAGATGAACCTTGTATATACAGAAAGGTAGTAGGGAGTATGGTGGTGATCCTCGTAGAGTACGTGGATGACATACTCTTGATAGGGAAGGAGTTTTCTATGCTACGCTCGGTCAATCTCCGCTTATCACAAGAATTCTCCATATAGGATCAAAGTGATACCTCCTAAATCCTGGGTTTTGGATCTATGAGATAGATCTAATTGGTTGTTAGGATACTCACTAGTTGTAGTGAGATGGTATCAATCGATCCTGGGGAGAATCACTGGAAAGGTTCCAGGGTGATAAGGACGACTGAATGTCAGTCGCAGGTATTGTCTATACCCTCAGTAGAGGGACGGTATGTTGGAAGAGTTCCAAGCTAGATACCGTGACTTACTAAACGATTAAAGGCATGATACATCGTTACCAAAGATGCTACCAAAGAGGCAGTCTGGATATATATAAGTTCATGAGATGAACTTCGTTCCTACCATTGTGTAACAATGGAGTTGTGGCTTATGCCAAGGAACTACCGTCCCATCAGAAATCCAGATATAATTCTTAGGCAGTATCACCTGATCATGGAGATGGTTGATCTCTAGGGAGATCGAGGTTAGGAGAGTAGACACAGAGGACAACAGCGCGGATCCACTCACAAAGGCCTTTTTCCCAGTAGAGACTTTTATGGGATGGTTGAGTATGAGATACTTCAACCATAGCTAATTGTTGGGTATGTGATACCACAATAGATGGCCCTAGTGCAAGTGGGAGATTGTTAGTTATATGTATGCCCTAGAGGCCATTACTGTACATACGATGTATATTGTAGTGGATGCTAGGACATATATAGGGAGGACTTTCTTGCTCGACATGAAAGTATGCTATCTGGTTGTGCTTTATCTTAACATGTACTCTGATTGTCTCTATGTTACATGTTGATAAAGCCCTTAGGATATGTACTCGACTACTGGGACTATGATGAGATCATACTAGTAGGGCCACGGTAGTCGACGAGTACATCCTATAACTGTTCCTAGTCGAGGGTGTATCGAGACAGGGCATCGATGCACTAAAGTAGACTAGCGTATACGCATCTTGACCCATATGATGGGCGTTGGATGATCCCATATCCATCGGTGTTTGACATCAAGGATGGTGTACGGGTGCTCAGTGGAGACTGGGTACACTTGACGGACTCGCCGAGAACTCCCACATGGTATTATACCTTACGTCAGATGGCAGTTCTCCGGTGACACTGGTACAGAGTAGTCTGTTGACCCGAGATCGTCATAGAGTCATGTATGATTCCCACTTGTAAGTGTACGGTTGCGCCCCGGCTGTCTTTCAGACGCCAAAATGCGGAACAAAAACTTTTTTAACAGGTGCTATCGCATACTTTAACCCGGATCTGCCATTAACGCTAAACTAACAATCTACAAAGAGGGAAGAAAGGTTATACCGAACGATCCGAGTCCTTCGTTCTTTAACCATCATCCCACGCTCCGTTGTGGCTGCTCCGATCTCGTCGATCTCCGATCTCCTCGTCCAGGTGGCACCACGTCATCGGATCTTTAAACGGGCTCCTGCCTCTGACTCGAGGCAACTCGGTCATCAAGTTTGCTAGAAGAGATGACTAAGATTGATATAGAGAATGAGTAGAAGACTTTTTCTCGCTTCGTCCAAAGCCATGGACGAACGGTTAATGAAGTTGCCAATTGAGACGGGTGATGGAATCAAATGAGCTATGAAATTCCATACACCGAAACTATCAAAATCTTTTAACCAAGTCAAGTGAGAGAGTCTCGAGAGAGGAGGGGAGGGGCCGGCCATCATATAGAGGTGGGGGGGTGATGGTAAGAGAGAGGGAGGTGACAATAAGAGAAATATCTAGTGTGAACACAAAGTACGAACACAATTAATGAAAATGATGAATCATTAACCAAGTCATCATGCATTAACTGGATCATTAAATGCAACCATGAGTCACAAAACACCTCACCACTTCTAGAACCTTCTAGAAGCATCCACACTCATCTCAAGAAAAGATAAATCCGTATTTAACCGAATGTTAAATACGGCTGATAGAAAACTGGAAACTGGGAACTTCCAAAAGTGATCCCGAAACGAATTTCAGGATAACCCCGTAACTGTATAAATATACCCGCATTTGTATTACGACCGAATACAAATGCAACTGAGATAAAGATATTATATCTACTCTGTATAATACATGGATCCGGTTTAAACCAAAGCCCACCAGTATTATCTGCCCGAAATATGACACGTGCGTAAACGCACGTGCATTTTCCGAACCCTGCCATAAAACCATACGGCCTTTACAGTGTTTCGCCCGAACTTGGGAAACTATCTGTGGGGGACTCTAATGACTCGTCAGTACCCTGGCAGTAGGTTTAACCACTAGCCGTCGGCGGCACTAGCTGTGCGTAACGGCTGCCTATGTACTGACCTCAAGGGAGGCCGATGAGCGAACTCATCTGGAAACCCTACTGAGCCTAACAGTGACAATGTATATACAGTCCGGTCCGTTCGTCTATGAGTATCGCATATCCTGCCTAGGGGGCAAGTAACGTCAGACCCCCAATAGCAGTATAAGTCGTGTCGGAGATAAGCCCTGAACACCTTGAGATACTACTGGAGTACCTACCAGAAAATATCACATGCCTTGGCCAAGGACTTGGTGTAATGGCTTTTCTAGACACAGCGCGACCTCCATCCCTAATACCGGGAGAGACGAATCCCCTGACGATCCGCTCACGTGCCTCCATGTGGATCGGGACTGTACCCAAAAACTACCTGTTTGCACGACTCCTTTGAGCCGTGGTAGGGTAGAAGTCAAAGCACAATAGGAACTCACACGAGACAAATGACGACCTCAGGTCGATGAACTATCCTGTACACATGTCACCAGGGAACCGCTATCTGACGATATGTATAATACCAACTAGCAGGTTCCCGGCGAGTCCTGACCGGTGTACTCATAACCCAATGAGCACCTATATACATCTTAGGTGATCCAACTGACACCAGTGGCTTATGAGACCGGCCACCGCCCCTCGTCGGGGTCTCGACTGTATACACTAGTCTACTCCGGAGTATCGATGCCCTGTCTCGAAACTCCCACGACAAGGGACCACTATTAAGGATATGCTTATAGACCACCCAACTCTCACTTATATGATCGCCCTCATACTGTTGGTAGTCAAGAAAGATCCTAAGGGCTCTATCAAAGTGTAATCGTGATCAGTCACCTAAACCTATACACGACTGATAAAGGCAAACCAGATAGCATACTATCATCTAGAGTAAGACCGTCCTACCGGTATAGGACCTCCTCAATCATTGCAATCACGTACCTGCGATCCAATAATTGACTTTGAGGGTACTATATCCAACAATCTCCCACTTGCACTTAAGGCTAATTATTGCGATGTCGCGTACTCACAGCCCGTGTGAAACCAACACCCAACTCCTCTACTAATCAGTTTCACAAAGCCCGTTTGTAAAACTATTGTGTTCGAGAAATAGCCTCAGTGAGTGGATCCGCCCTGATGTTTCTGTAAGTCCACGTTGCGACCCCCGGTTCTTACGGGGAGGCGGAAACGGTATAAAATCAAACTTTTAACGCAAGAGGCAACATGGACTAAGCTAGGTCGGGATCTTTACCTAAACTAAAACTAGCATACTAAGCTAAAGATATTTAGCTACTCGGATGAAGATGGTTATACCTAAACTTGTCTTGAACTCTTTCTCTTCAAGCTCCGATGGTGGTCCGATGGCTCCTTCTCGTCGTCTCCGTACGCCGAAGATAGATCCACTTGAAAGCTCCAACCTTTAGCTCCTTCTTCGTTCTTTGAAGAAACTAGTTCACTTGGTTTGCTAAACCTAGTGAACTAGAATGAGTAGAGAGGAAATAGAATGGGATTTTATCTATGGTTCTTGATTCTCAACTCATGAGACAAGAGAACCATAGATCAAGAGAGGGAGCAAGAGGTTGAGGGTGAGAGCAAGAGGAGAGCTCAAGAACAAGAGAGAGAATGAGCAAGAAAGAATGAGCAACACTTTTGTCTTTCACCCTCTCATAATCCAAAGTGATCATAACTCATCATATCAAAAGAGTCTTATGTGATGGTTAGAAGCAACCATAACCTTATCATGTCATGCACTCATTTTACTCAAATGAGCAAGCAAGAAAAAGTCTTTGGCATGAAATGATAACCATGGTTATCATGATGGTCAACTAGTCAAGCCTAGTCAACCGGTCAACAAGTCAACAAAAGTCAACAAGTCAACAAAGTCAACAAGTCAACAAAAGTCAACAAGTCAACAACCATATCACCATAATACTTAATTAATATAATAGTTAATCACATATCATATTCTCATTAGGGTTGAGCATAAAGTCAAATAGTCAACGGTCAACAGTCAACAACCCTAATGAGAATCCGTCGCCTCTGCCTCCCTGTCAACTGTGCATACACACCCGCATCCGCGTTCCGAGGAACACGAATGCAAACTGGATAAATCCAATCCCATAAGGTACACTAGGATCTGGCTTAAACCAAAGCCCGCTAGTGTAAACTGTCCGGACACTGTACGTGCACAAGTGCACGGATGTGATCGAACCCCGTCGCAAAACCATGCGACCAGTCGCAATACCATGCGACCTCTACTCTTTTGCCTAAAGGCGAAAAGCTTTCTGTATGGGACTCTAAAGACTCGACACTACGCTGGCAGTGGGTTTAACCACAGACCGCAAGCGGCACTAGCTGTGCGTAACGGTCCCAAGGTAATGCCGACAAGAAGACCGACGAGGCGAAACCCATCTGAACTCCTACTGAGCCTGAGTGTGACATTCTCCGTACAGTCCGGTCTGTTCGTCTGATACATCGCATGGCGGGCCTAGGGGGCGGTAAACGTCAGTCCCCCAATAGCGGTACAAGTCGTGCCGGAGCGAAGCCCAAAACACCCTGAGATAACACTGGAAACCTACCAGTATATCTCGTTTGCCCTGGCCAGGGACTACTCGTGTAATGGCTCTCCTAGACACAGCGCGATGTCAACCCCCAATACCGGGAGAGACGAATCCTGTCTAACCGTCACTGCCTCCAAATGCTTCGGGACTGCACCCAACCACTACCTGTTTGCACGACTCCTTTGAGCCGTGGTAGGGTAGTGATCAAAGTACAGTGGGAACACACTCGAGGCGGAGTGACAGTGTCAAGTCAGCGGACTAAGCTGTACTCATGTCACCTGGGAACTGATAACTGACGATAGGTATAATACCAACTAGTCAGTTCCCGACGAGTCCTGTCCAGTGTACCCGTAACCTAACGAGCACCCGCATACTATCTCAAGTACGACGTATTGACGGCTGTGGGACAGACCGTCTCCCACACTGGGATGAGAAGCGCATGCGCTGGTCTACTCCGGAGTATCGATGCCCTGTCTCGATAGTCCTGCGACCAGGGACCTGCATAAGGATGTGCTTATAGATTACCCAGCCCCACTAATGTGACGGCCATCACATCGCTGGTAATCAAGAAAAGATCCTAAGGGCTCTACTAATGTGTATAGGCGATATACAAAAATAAACACATGTACACATTGAAGTAGAAACAAACCAAGTAGCATACTACTATTTTGAGCAAGATTGTACATACAAGGTGAATATCCCAAGCATCCATTAAGTAATATACAAACTAGTATGATACAGTAATGGCCTCTAGGGCATATACACTAACAATCTCCCACTTGCACTAAGGCCATGTACTGGCGTATCGAAGACCTATCATCTCGATAAGCCGCTCGAACTGAGTCTGGGGCAAGGCCTTGGTGAATGGATCTGCAGTGTTGTCTTCTGAAGCGACTCTCCGAACCTCGATCTCCTGGCGATCCACGATCTCCCTGATCAGGTGATACCGCCTCAAGATGTGCCTGGATTTCTGATGGGACCTTGGTTCCTTCGCTAAAGCTATAGCCCCGTTGTTGTCGCAATACAGAGGTATTGGATCAACAATGGACGGAACCACCTGAAGTTCTTTCAAGAACTTCCTCATCCAGACAGCTTCTTTTGCGGCATCAGATGCAGCGATGTATTCCGCTTCCATCGTCGAGTCTGCAACGGTTTCTTGTTTGGAACTCTTCCAACACACCGCCCCTCCATTGAGGGTAAAGACAAAACCCGACATGGACTTGGAATCATCCTTGTCACTCTGGAAGCTGGAGTCAGCAAAGGCCTCGATCTGGAGGTCTTTTCCGCCATACACCAAGAACATCTCCTTAGTCCTTCTCAGGTACTTGAGAATGTTCTTTACCGCTATCCAGTGTTTCTCCCCAGGGTTAGACTGATACCGGCTTACCACACTCAGTGCATAAGCTACATCCGGTCTGGTACACAACATCGCATACATTATAGAGCCTACCGCAGAAGCGTAGGGTATAATAGACATGCGATCCCTCTCCAAATCAGTCTTGGGAGACATCTCTTTAGAGAGGGTGATCCCGTGACAAGCCGGTAGGTTACCGCGCTTGGAATCTTCCATACTGAACCTCTTCAGTATGGTGTCGATGTACCTGGACTGTGAAAGTCCTAATATCCTCTTGGATCTGTCACGGTAGATCCGGATACCCAGAATGTATGAGGCATCACCCAGGTCTTTCATGGAGAACCTGTGTGACAAGAACCCCTTGACAGATTGTAGCATAGGAATGTCATTTCCTATTAAGAGAATGTCATCCACGTACAAAACGAGGAATACTACAGTTCTCGCTATAAATCTACTATAGATACATGGTTCATCTGGATTTTTGATAAAGCCAAATTCTTTGACCGTCTCATCAAAGCAGATGTTCCAACTCCGCGATGCCTGCTTTAGTCCATAGATGGACTTAAGCAACTTGCACACCTTTCCGCTGCTCCCACTCTGAATGAAACCCTCTGGTTGGTCCATATAGACACACTCCTCTAAATTTCCATTTAGAAAAGCTGTCTTTACGTCCATTTGCCAGATCTCATAATCGTGGAAGGCAGCAATGGCAAGAAGGATCCGAATGGATTTCAGCATGGCTACTGGAGAAAAGGTTTCGTCATAGTCCAAGCCAGGTCTTTGACGAAAACCCTTTGCTACCAGCCTAGCTTTATAGGTCTCAACCTGTCCATCTACACCAATCTTCCTTTTGAAGATCCACTTGCATCCTACGGGTTTTACCCCGTCTGGAGCAATGTCCAACGTCCATACCTCGTTGGTGTACATGGACTCCATTTCGGTCCGCATTGCATCCAGCCATTTCACTGAGTCAACGCTCTGAACGGCCTGCTGGAAGCTAGTAGGCTCATCATAATCTATGATGCAATCCTCTCTATCCCCGTCTATGAGAAAACCGTAGTATCTCTCGGGCGGATGAGACTGCCTACTACTTCTGCGGAGCGGCGTAGGAATGTCCTGTTCTGTTGAACCCTCTGGTTCCACTAAACTTTCAGTAATAGTCCGTGGTTCTGGAATTTCTTCCAGTTCTACTGTGCTCCCACTTATCTGGGTTTCCAAAAACTCAGTTTCCAAGAAGTAGGCATGACGAGAAACAAGGACTTTTTGTTCCTCTTCACAGTAGAAGAAATATCCTTTGGAATTCTTTGGATATCCCACAAACTTGCACTGTACTGAGCGTGCCTCGAGCTTGTCCGCATGCTGCTTTTTGACAAAAGCGGGACATCCCCATGTCTTAATATGCTTAAGATAGGGTCTCTTCCCACACCACATCTCATATGGTGTAGTAGGCACGGTCTTAGTAGGAACTCGGTTGAAAAGGTATGCGGCTGATTCTAGCGCATACCCCCAGAATGATCGCGGCAACTCAGCGTTACTCATCATGGACCGCACCATATCCAATAGGGTGCGGTTCCGTCTCTCCGATACACCGTTATGTTGCGGGGTGTATGGAGGAGTAAGCTGAGAGAGAATTCCGTTCTCTTTTAAATAGTCCAGGAACTCAGCACTTAAGTATTCTCCACCTCGATCCGATCTTAGAATCTTAATACTTTTGCCGGTCTGTTTCTCTACTTCATTCTTATACTCCTGGAATTTTCCAAAGGCCTCGGACTTATGTTTCATCAAGAAGACATAACCGTACCTTGAGAAGTCATCCGTAAAAGTAATGAAGTAAGAATGTCCGCTTCGGGCATGTGTAGACATTGGACCGCACACGTCACTGTGTACGAGTCCCAAGAGCTCGCTCGCTCTTACTCCTTGTCCAGTAAACGGAGTCTTTGTCATCTTTCCTTTGAGACAAGATTGACAAGTGGCATACGATTGATATTCGAACGCATTCAAATATCCTTCTGTATGTAACTTAGTCAACCTTCTCTCATTGATGTGACCCAATCTACAATGCCATAAGAAAGTCTGATTCATTTCCGGAGACTTTCTTTTGTGTGTATTCTGGACATTGAAAATCTGTGGTTGGTTTAACACGTATATACCATTACTCAATGTACCTGACCCAATCAAAACTTGATTAAGGTGAATGTTTACAACATTACTTACAAACGCAAATTCATAACCTTCTTTAGAAACTAAAGATACAGAAATGATATTACAAGTTGCGTTGGGTACAAAAAAGCAATTACGCAAAACCAAAACATGTCCATCTGACATTCCCAGGTGATAGTCCCCCACGGCTTTAGCATCCATGCTAGCTCCGTTCGCAACTTTGAGGGTCATGTCACCTGCCTTCAAAACCCTACGGTTTCTCAACGCCTGCAAAGAATTACAGATATGAGATCCTGATCCGGTATCCAATACCCAGGAAGTAGAGTTTATTGAAAGACAATTTTCAATAACATACACACCTGAAACTGAAGCTGCAACCTGCTTCAATTCCTGTGTTCTGGCCTTCCAGGCCCTGCAATCATTCTTCCAGTGTCCTTTCTTATGACAATAGAAGCATTCTTCCTTATCCACAAGCTTCCCCGCTATCTTTGTTGCTTTACCTTTTCCCTTCGTATCCACTTTACTAACACCGCCCCTTGGTTTGGCGGGGGCCTTCTTCTTCTTTCCCTTGGCTTTCGCCTTGGACCTAGAAGAAGATGATCCTCCTACAAACAAAGTGGATGTTTCCCTACCTTTCTGTAGGGTGCCCTCTGCGCTCCTCAGCATGTTGAGGAGCTCTGAAAGTTCAACCTCTTTTTCCTGTAGGTTGAAGTTCAGTATAAACTGGGCGTAAGTGGAAGGAAGGGACTGGAGAACTATATCCGTATATAGCTCACTCTCCAATGTGATCCCTAGGTCAGCGAGCTCCTCAATGAAGCCGATCATCTTTAGCACGTGCTCGGCTACTGATGATCCGACGGCCATTCTTGTCGAAAATAACTTTTTCGACGCTTCGTATCTTGCGATACGTGATTGCTCTCCATACAGTTCTTTTGTATGGAGCAATATGGACTCCATGTCCATATTCTCATGCCTCCTCTGATGTTCGTTGTCCATCGAGGCAAGCAGGAGGCACTTGGCCTTCGCGCTATCAATCTCCCAAGTCTTGCGGATTTCCTTATCCGCGACACTGGAAGTTGGACCAGGGACAGGGGGAGCTTTGGTGGTAAGAAGATACCCCAGCTTGTCATAAGTGATTGCTATCTTGACATTCCTGAGCCAATCTTTGTAGTTTGGCCCTGTCAGTTTGTTTTTATCTAGGAGTAACTTAAGTCCAGTCATGTTGATTGGTCGCTGCAATTTGGAGAGAGAAGAAGAAACACTCAGCATGATGCTCTTGCAAGTTTAGAGTGGTTTTTAGTTTGTCTAAACAGGATGGCTCCCACTGTTTCTCGAATCCCTCCTCAAACCATAAAGGAAGAATTAGTCAGGATCAATCCCACCGTACAATACTTGCTTAACCGTTCAGCCAGGCCGGTGTCGGTACTTCGAGGGAGGTTTTCCAACGCTTTCGCGAAGTTCCTTAATTAAAGAACCTCTTTTCCCTGGGGGCGTAGCCCCGCTAACACCTTTCTAGGCACCTACTAGGTTTATAGCATTGATCGTTAAGTGAGAAATTTCCCGAGGAGTAGCATATACTCACAGTAGGATCGGGATCCAAATATCATTGCGTGACGAAACTGAAGGAATCCTACCAGAATCATCACACTCCAAATGGTATGCAAATCTAGCAAGTTTCAGTACTTATGAAACTCCCGATGTGGATTTTTGCCCCATGCTCTTATGACCTTGACTTTGGCCAACAAATCATAAGTCACATGTCAAGTTCTGCCCGTCGTTCTCCAGGTTAATTTGAATCCACCCGCACCTACCCTTGACTTTGGCCAACAAGGCAGTACGACTGTTCCAAACCAACGCATCTATCTATGCTGCACATGAATACCCAATAGCTACCAATCACTGTGCCTTGACTTTGGCCAACAAACACAGCTTGAATACTATTGACTATTCATGTGAAACGACGGAGGGCTACGGATGGTTTTGGCAAAACCGTGAACGTAGTGAACTTGATTTGGTCGATGGAACGAGATAGCTTTTAAAAGGAGTGGCTCAAGCTCCGCATTTAAAAGTTGTTTTTGAAAAGAACCGAGTGGTTTTTCGAAAGTGTTCCAACGACTTTAACTTGGTTTATTATCTTGCATTAGTTCTTTTAATGCGTGATATTCTTGCATTAGTTCTTTTAATGCGTCCCATCATTTAATCCTACCATTGCAGAAAACAACCAAAATATGACGTACGCTTATGCCATTCGCATTCGCCACGGGGCCCCGTCATTACCCGTTAGGTTACTTAACTAACGACAGAGCGGGGGCTGGGCTAGCGCGTCTGTAAAACATAAGCAACGCCTAAATAATATCATATATAGATATACTGCAATGATAAACATTTCAGATCACAGATAAATACATTGGATATACTAGCAATCTGTAATTTGTACGAGCCTGTAACAAAAACAGATAACACGGTTGCGGTGAATAGCCAAAACCCCACCCAAGACCCCTACGGGTGCGGCAAACTACCCGCCAAGTACCCGAAGCGTAGCAACCTCCCTCATCTCCATGAGTAGGCCACTCGACACTTCGGCATACCCGGTAGTTTGTGCACCCCTTCCATGGGTCTATCCTAGGAGCAAAAACAGTAAAAAGAAATTATACAATGACGGCTACAACCCCGACCCGGTTGTGCGGCCATACAAATAATTATTACATCAATTTACAAATTTACATGAATTGCAAGAAAAGAAAACTCTCGTCTCACAACTCCCGGCTATTCACCCGCGACAATCCAACATATTTATATACATATTCCAGCACATTACAGATCATGTATAACCCCGACCAATCGACTTATAGCGATTAGCCGACGTTCAATACATGCAAACATCACAGATATAACCATCATAGTCAAAGTGCAGTGAAGTTCGGAAAAAATACGGAATTATAGGACCCCAAAAGGAAATTTCTTTTCTGGAAAATCTGGGCACATATAATATATTTCAAAAATCCCAAAACCAACACAGACACACACTGCACGAAAAACGATGCACAGAAGACGACAAAGCGCGGCGTTTCCGCGGCGGATGCATAGCTCGCGCGGCGGAAGGGCGGCGGTTTGGACGAATTACTGTATCGTTTTTCTTGGGTGTTCACACAAAACCCTGAGCCGAATTTACAAGTGTAAAGTTTTTCATTTTGAGCCAAAAAAATTTCAACAGAAACTCAGTTTTTTGTAAAAGTTTGGTTTTTGGATTTTTCCGGTTCCGAACTTCGTTACACTTCACTACCAAGCTAGTTTAAGTTTAGTTAGGCTCTGATACCACTGTAAGTCCACGTTGCGACCCCCGGTTCTTACGGGGAGGCGGAAACGGTATAAAATCAAAATTTTAACGCAAGAGGCAACATGGACTAACCTAGGTCGGGATCTTTACCTAAACTAAAACTAGCATACTAAGCTAAAGATATTTAGCTACTCGGATGAAGATGGTTATACCTAAACTTGTCTTGAACTCCTTCTCTTCAAGCTCCGATGGTGGTCCGATGGCTCCTTCTCGTCGTCTCCGTACGCCGAAGATAGATCCACTTGAAAGCTCCAACCTTTAGCTCCTTCTTCGTTCTTTGAAGAAACTAGTTCACTTGGTTTGCTAAACCTAGTGAACTAGAATGAGTAGAGAGGAAATAGAATGGGATTTTATCTATGGTTCTTGATTCTCAACTCATGAGACAAGAGAACCATAGATCAAGAGAGGGAGCAAGAGGTTGAGGGTGAGAGCAAGAGGAGAGCTCAAGAACAAGAGAGAGAATGAGCAAGAAAGAATGAGCAACACTTTTGTCTTTCACCCTCTCATAATCCAAAGTGATCATAACTCATCATATCAAAAAAGTCTTATGTGATGGTTAGAAGCAACCATAACCTTATCATGTCATGCACTCATTTTACTCAAATGAGCAAGCAAGAAAAAGTCTTTGGCATGAAATGATAACCATAGTTATCATGATGGTCAACTAGTCAAGCCTAGTCAACCGGTCAACAAGTCAACAAAAGTCAACAAGTCAACAAAGTCAACAAGTCAACAAAAGTCAACAAGTCAACAACCATATCACCATAATACTTAATTAATATAATGGTTAATCACATATCATATTCTCATTAGGGTTGAGCATAAAGTCAAATAGTCAACGGTCAACAGTCAACAACCCTAATGAGAATCCGCCGCCTCTGCCTCCCTGTCAACTGTGCATACACACCCGCATCCGCGTTCCGAGGAACACGAATGCAAACTGGATAAATCCAATCCCATAAGTTACACTAGGATCTGGCTTAAACCAAAGCCCGCTAGTGTAAACTGTCCGGACACTGTACGTGCACAAGTGCACGGATGTGATCGAACCCCGTCGCAAAACCATGCGACCTGTCGCAATACCATGCGACCTCTACTCTTTTGCCTAAAGGCGAAAAGCTTTCTGTGTGGGACTCTAAAGACTCGACACTACGCTGGCAGTGGGTTTAACCACAGACCGCAAGCGGCACTAGCTGTGCGTAACGGTCCCCAGGTAATGCCGACAAGAAGACCGACGAGGCGAAACCCATCTGAACTCCTACTGAGCCTGAGTGTGACATTCTCTGTACAGTCCGGTCTGTTCGTCTGATACATCGCATGGCGGGCCTAGGGGCGGTAAACGTCAGTCCCCCAATAGCGGTACAAGTCGTGCCGGAGCGAAGACCAAAACACCCTGAGATAACACTTGAAACCTACCAGTATATCTCGTTTGCCCTGGCCAGGGACTACTCGTGTAATGGCTCTCCTAGACACAGCGCGATGTCAACCCCCAATACCGGGAGAGACGAATCCTGTCTAACCGTCACTGCCTCCAAATGCTTCGGGACTGCACCCAACCACTACCTGTTTGCACGACTCCTTTGAGCCGTGGTAGGGTAGTGATCAAAGTACAGTGGGAACACACTCGAGGCGGAGTGACAGTGTCAAGTCAGCGGACTAAGCTGTACTCATGTCACCTGGGAACTGATAACTGACGATAGGTATAATACCAACTAGTCAGTTCCCGACGAGTCCTGTCCAGTGTACCCGTAACCTAACGAGCACCCGCATACTATCTCAAGTACGACGTACTGACGGCTGTGGGACAGACCGTCTCCCACACTGGGATGAGAAGCGCATGCGCTGGTCTACTCCGGAGTATCGATGCCCTGTCTCGATAGTCCTGCGACCAGGGACCTGCATAAGGATGTGCTTATAGATTACCCAGCCCCACTAATGTGACGGCCATCACATCGCTGGTAATCAAGCAAAGATCCTAAGGGCTCTACTAATGTGTATAGGCGATATACAAAAATAAACACATGTACACATTGAAGTAGAAACAAACCAAGTAGCATACTACTATTTTGAGCAAGATTGTACATACAAGGTGAATATCCCAAGCATCCATTAAGTAATATACAAACTAGTATGATACAATAATGGCCTCTAGGGCATATACACTAACAGTTTCTTTCTGTCTCTCTTAATCTCAAGTTCGCGGAGAAAGCCATCTCCCGAATTGAGTAATACCTGTCTTAGAATATGTCTGGATATCTGATGGGACCTAGTTCATAAATGAACTCCAAATCCAAACTTCTTAGACTGTATCGATAACTGAACCTAATCAGTATCCTGCACCATGCCTCCCACAGTATCCTCTTGGACCACCTGTCCATAATACTGCCCCCTTCGTCAGAGGGAAAACTATAACTCTGACAATCACTCTGTCATCCATGTCACCTTTGAAGCCTGGAATGATAACCGTCTCCCGAAAGAGGCTGCCGTCATCAAATCCGTAGAACATGCACTTATGTTCTAAAACTGCTTCCTTATGTTTCTCCAGGATTGGATTAATACAAACTTATTGCATCTAGTGGAAAAACAACATCTGGTGCGGTACTTGACATCTCATGATTGACTCAGTTGCCTAAGCAAGTGATCTGCCAATCATACACATCCCTCTCCCCTTTAGTCTGTAAGATACCTTTAGAGAGGGTGACTCCATCACCTGCAGGTACACCACCATGCCAGGAGTCATCTATTCTAAAAACCATTAGAATACTGTCAAAGTACACACATTGGGAAACTACCCAAATCCAGATCTAAAACCATAGATCTAGAAACCAGAATGTCTGATATTATATCCATATCCTGTCTGGAGAAACAACTTTGTGACGACCACAATACAACCGATCGTAGTATTGGAATTTTACTTCCTACTCTGTGTATGATATCCAAATACTAGGACATCACACCCTACTACCTTCTTAACTGATCCGTCCCATATTCTGATGAAGTCAAACCCATGACTGTCACATCAAAATTAGATGATCAATCTCCGTTATATCTGCTCTAGTCTATAAATAGACATAAGCTACTTGCCCACTATGCTTCCGCTGCTCCCACTGACCACAACAACCCTCCTTCCGGGTCTCATAGCCTGGAACAACAGTAGTGTCAAGTCTGGGTAGATAAAAACCTCCCTGTCGCCGTCCTTGAGGCTACCGGAGTATCTCTCGGGTGTCTGAGGTTACCCACCATATCTGCGGAGTGGCTAATGGAATGTCAAACCTGATTGAATCTATAGGTCCTATTAAATTTTTCGTAATCGTTTGCGGTTCTGGAATCACTTCCAGTTCTACCATACTCCCACTACTATTTTCTGAAAAAATCCATTTTACTAAAACTGTGGCGAGTCAAGAACAATATCATTATTGATCTTCCAGATGGTAGAAAGTCAACCCTCGTCATAGCCTGGGCCAACCCACAAACAGCCATTACAGAAACATGCCCTGAGTTATCCAGAGTCTGGTTTTAAGCATAAGCCGGACAACTCCCCGTACCTTAACAACGTTAAGATATGAACCATTCTATATCCAATATAGAAACTTTGGCACTTATTTAATTGGAACCAGATTCTAATCATGCAGCTGTCTCCAGTGCATATCAACTTTTAGTGGAGAGAGGCTAATCAGCATTACTCAACTTAGGAATCCATCCAATTATGAGTAACCTGAAAGAGAAACAAGTTTCTCAAAACTTTTACTATCATCTGAATACCAATCACAACTATCTACATCTTCGATCTCTTTGAAGAATCCCGATATTTGCGATATCTGGTTCTCTACTTTATTCTTATACCCATAACTTCTCAAAACTTAGACCTTATATTTCTAAGAAACACTTGTCTAAAAACTAGAGAAGTCATAAGTAAACAGAACATAGTACGAGGACCTACCCCTTTGTCCTGATGGACACTGGACAACATACAATACTCTGTATAAGTCCGCTGAGTTGAATAACTCAAAACCTATGCGTCGTAGGTTGAAAACTGTACCCAGGCGATTTCTTCAAATATCACCAATTACAACGAATTCCGATATAATGAGGATGATCACCTAATTCCCAATAACTTCCTCCCACTCATCATCTGTAAAACCATACAGATATGAGAATGAAACCTGGTGAATACACACCCTGGAGTAAGTATCTAATCGAGAAAACAGTTTTTCATTAACAATGCACTGAAACATGAAAATGTTTCGTAGGGGTATCCTGGTATTCATAGTAATGCCTCTTCCATAATCCAATTCATGACTTTAACCGTACATTTCTTTGTCATCTCTCCAAATACCTTTATTTGTCTTTAGTCGTTACCTTCTGTACACCATTGTTAGGCTAAATGGTTTTCTTCCTTCCCTACCGTTCGGCACCAGCCTATGGTTTGGAAGAAGACTATCCAGTAAGCATAATAGGTGTACCCTCCTAAACCAAGGAGTACTCGCAACTGAGAGAAAGTGATGATAAAAGACAACTGAATAATACCTTATTCTTTTAAAGGTGAAATAGGAGTGGCGATGAAGTACGCGGTTTGGTCGTGAATGATAACAGTCGCAACTTACTTTGCCCTCTTTCTAATCCCTTTATTTTGTCTTTACATATTACCTTCTGTACACCCTACTTAGGCTAATTGGTTTTCTTCATTCCCTACCTTTCGGCACCTGCCTATGGTTTGGAGGAAGACTATCCAATAAGTGTAATAGGTGTACTCTCCTAAACCAAGGAGCCCTCGCAACCTAAGAGAAGGTGATAATAAAAGACAACTGAATAAACCAATTCTATTTCTCCTGAACCTGGATCCATCCTCGAAGAAGTCCCTTCGAGTTCGTATATAACCATACGATGGATCTATCCAATGGAAGTGGATGTCCGTAGTAATACAGGGTGTTCTGAGAAATCCAAAGGGTAAAAGAAGGAGTGGCAATGACTTATGCAACACAGACAATCCAAACGCCAGTATTTTAAGAAGGTTCGGTCAACTTGGTATCTGAGTCACAGTCTAGGGTCGGTCAAAGGTCGCTGCCAAAGAGAGAGAGAAAAGAAACACTCTGCGTGCACTCTAACCTAGATCAGAATGGTTATCCCTTTATCTAATCCGGAAACCTCCCACTGTACTGTCAAATTCTCCTCCAAACCTGAAAGAAGAATCAATCGGGATCACCCAAAGAGTAAACCAACACATCAGTGGAAATCGGGATCCAACTCTCATCACATGATAACGTGACGGAATCCACTCGCGTTATCACACTCCAGAAGGTATGCGCATGCCTGGCAAGTTTCAGTTTTTTTAGAAACTCCCGATATGATTTTTATCCCATGCTCTTATGATCGTGACTAAGGGCCAACCCATCATAAGTCACATGTCAAGTTCTTTCCATCATTATCTTGTTAATTTGAACCAACCCGTACTCGCCCTTGACTAAGGGCCAATAAGGCTGTACGACTGTCCCAAACCAACGCATCTATCTATGCAACATAAGAACACACCAGCAGCTACCAATCACTATGTCCTAGCTAAGGGCCAGACCAACATAGCTTGAATACTACTGACCATTCATATGAAATGACGGAGGGCTACGGCTGGTTTTTGGCGAAAAACCTTTAACGTAATGAACTTGATCTCGTTGAAGGAACCTGATAGCTTTTTATAAAAATATAGTGGCGAAAACCTTTGCTAAAGAAGTCACTCCCGGTGAAGGGATCTCGGCTCTTTCCTCGTGGAATGAGGTGCAGGATATTCCACTGAATACCGCGATGCAAAGCAACATGTAATCGACTATAGTGAAGTTATTACCCTGACGCAAACTTCTGCCCAAGGGGTCAGTCCTGGTGAAGGGATATCGGCCCTTGCCCCGTCGAATGAGGAGCAGGATATTCCAACCGAATACCACTGTGCAAAACAAAAGGAAACATCTTTGTAATAACACTTTTTAAATTGTTCCAACAACATCCAAACAGGTTTGTTTTACTTTGCATTGATCAGAATCAACGCAGTCCCATCAATTAATCACACCAGAAAAGAACGAAAATAAAATGTACGTATATGCCATCCGCATTCGTCACTGGGTCCCGTCATCACCCGTTAGGTTACTTAACTAACGACAGA
Source organism: Agapanthus africanus (assembly GCA_030015575.1). Lineage (NCBI taxonomy): Eukaryota > Viridiplantae > Streptophyta > Magnoliopsida > Asparagales > Amaryllidaceae > Agapanthus > Agapanthus africanus. The sequence goes on from CM057343.1 coordinate 161,835,881, forward strand.
GCGGGGACTGAACTAGCGCAGGTGTAAAACATATACAACATCTAATAGTATATATACCAATATACAATAATCGCTCCAGGCGTGATAATATGCAACATTACAGAAAAGTAATAAGCAACATAGAACAATACAGATAATCTGGGATCCCCGGGTTTCACAGAGCCGCTGCTGAAACACAACGTTCCCCTGTCGTGTGGATAGCCTGTGCAATGAAACCTAGACCCCTACGGGTGCGGCAAGTTACCCGCCAAAACCTGAAGCGAGGCAGCCCCCTACAGCATAGTGAATGGACCACCCAGCACTTCACGGAATCCGGTAATCTTGGGCACCCCTCCTTGGGTCAACCTGTACCCCCTACGAGTGCGGTGAATAGTCTGCCAATTCTAGAGTGAGGCCCTTCTGCATCTCAAAGCCATGAGATGCGGACCCGTTGCCCCTGAGAACCCGGCTATCCGTGCACTCCGTCGCGGGGTAAAACCTAGTACAGAAATGAAAAATATGTACAACGGGTACATCGACCTCAACCTGGTCGTGTCCCAAAATAATATTATACAAACAGGCAGTGACGGCAGTCCACATATAGGACGCTCGCCCCGCAATATCAAATGTACAAATAAATCCAAACTGCACTACCATTGCACACTGCTATCCACCACGACAAATCCGCAAAATCACAGCACAACACAGAACATCAACGCGAATGTCACGTTCGCAAACCAGTCTAAAAGAACTATAGCAATCAGACACGGTTTACCGATCAAATGACATTCACGGTTGGAGATATAATGTAAGTACTGGAAACTAACGCGTTTAAATTTCGATCGACTAAATATCACGAAGTGGGCCCCATATGTTGGAGATAGTTCCCTCATAGTCAATTATTGGATCGCAGGTACGTGATTGCAATGATTGCGGAGGACCTATACCTGTAGGACAGTCTTACTTGAGATGATAGTATGCTATCTGGTTTGCCTTTATCAGTCGTGTACATGTTCAGGTGACTGATTACATTTTACACTTTGATAGAGCCCTTAGGATCTTGCTTTACTACCAACAGTATGATGGCGATCATATACGTGAGAGTTGGGTGGTTTATACGCATATCCTTAATTGTGGTCCCTAGTCGTGGGAGTTTCGAGACAGGGCATCGATACTCCGGAGTAGACTAGTGTATACAGTCGAGACCCCGACGAGGGGCAGTGGCCAGTCTCACAAGCCACTGGTGTCAGTTGGATTACCTAAGATGTATACAGGTGCTCATTGGGTTATGAGTACACCGGACAGGACTCGCCGGGAACCTGCTAGTTGGTATTATACATATTGTCAGATAGCAGTTCCATGGTGACATGTGTACAGGTTAGTTCATCGACCTGAGGTCGTCATTTGTCTCGTGTGAGTTCCTACTGTGCTTTGATTTCTACCCTACCACGGCTCAAAGGAGTCATGTAAACATGTAGTTTTTGGGTACAGTCCCGAGCCACATGGAGGCACGTGAGCGGATCGGCAGGGGATTCGTCTCTCCCGGTATTGGGGGTGAGATCGTGCTGTGTCTAGGAGAGCCATTACATAAAGCCCACGGGCGTGGCAGGAGATTTACTGGTAGGTACTCCAGTAGTATCTCACGGTGTTATTGGGCTACACTCCGACACGACTTATACTGCTATTGGGGGTCAGACGTTACTAGCCCCCTAGGCAGATATGCGATACTCATAGACGAACGGAACGGACTGTATATACATTGTCACTGTTAGGCTCAGTAGGGTTTCCGGATGAGTTCGCTCATCGGCCTCCCTTGAGGTCAGTCCATGGGCAGCCGTTACGCATAGCTAGTGCCGCTGACGGTTTGTGGTTAAACCCACTGCCAGGGTACTGACGATTCATTAGAGTCCCCCACAGACAGTTTCCCAAGTTCGGGCGAAACGTTGTAGAGGCCGTATGGTTTTATGGCAGGGTTCGGAAAATGCATGTGCGTTTACGCACGTGTTATATTTCGGGCGGATAATACTGGTGGGCTTTGGTTTAAGCCGGATCCGAGTATTATATTGAGTAGATATAATATCTTTGTCTCAGTTGCATTTGTATTCGGTCGTAATACAAACGCGGGTATATTTATACAGTTACGGGGTTATCCTGAAATTCGCTTCGGGATCACTTTTGGAAGTTACCAGTTTCCAGTTTTCTATCGCCCGTCTTTTAACATTTGGTTAAATACGGATTTATCTTTTCTTGGATGAGTGTGGAAGATTCTAGAAGCATCTAGAAGAGGTGATTAGGCTTGTTACTCACTTGTTCATTTATGGTGCATTTATTGTGTTCATACGTTGTGCTCACACTTTGTGTTCACACTTGATATTTATCCTTGTTGTCACCTCCCCCTCTCCTACACTCAGCTCCCCACTCCTATAAGATGGCCGGCCCCTCCCCTCTCTCATACACACTTGATTTTTCATTTGGTGAAAAGATTATGATAGTTTTGGGGTGTATGGAAATTTCATTGCTCATTTCATTCCATCACCCGACTTAATTGGCAACTTCATTAACCGTTCGTCCATGGCTTTGGACGAAGCGAGACAAAGTATTCTACTCATTCTCTATATCAATCTTGATCGTCTCTTTTAGCAAACTTGACGACCGAGTTGCCTCGAGTCAGAGGCGGGAGCCCGTTTAAAGAATCATTGATGTGGTGCCACCTGGACGAGGAGATCGGAGATCGACGAGATCGAAGCAGCCGCAACGGAGCGTGGGATGATGGTTAAAGAACGAAGGACTCGGATCATTTGGTATAACTTTTCTACTCTCTTTACAGTTTGTTAGTTTAGCAATAATGGCAGATCCGGGTTATAGTATACGATAGCGCCAGTTAAAAAGTTTTTGTTCCGCATTTGGCGTCTGTAGACGGCCGGGGCGCTACCGTAGACTTACACTGGTATCAGCGCCTCACCATTTTGCTTTACTAACTTATGCTAATACGTTTAAAACATCGATCAGACCGAATACCAAAAACTGCAAAATTTCCATTCACAGTTTCTGTCGATTTTAAATCAAGTCCTAAAATTATTTTACATATCACAGAAATCTGTGCAGGTTTTCTAAGAACACCATACAAATTTGGGCACGTGATTCAACAATATCGCCGCGGAATCGAGGTCAAACCTATGGTTTGACCGCGCATCCGCGGCCATTATGTGAGATCATGGCTCCAAATTTGCACGGTGTTTTCCTCTCTGGAAATTGGGGTTTTTGCTATATATCTTTTGGGCCCAGATTTTGTTACTGTACAGCAGATGGTCATGGGGCCCACTTCGTGATATTTAGTCGATCGAAATTTAAACATGTTAGTTTACAGTACTTACATTATATCTCCGACCGTGAATGTCATTTGATCTGTAAACCGCGTCTGATTGCTATAGTTCTTTTAGAAGGGTTTGCGAACGTGACATTCGCGTTGATGTTCTGTGTTGTGCTGTGATCTTGCGGATTTGTCGTGGTGGATAGCAGTGTACAATGATAGTGCAGTTTGGATTTTTTTGTACATTTGATATTGCGAGGCGAGCGTCCAACATGTGGACTGCCGTCACTGCCTGTTGTATAATATTCTTTTGGGGCACGACCAGGTTGCGGTCGATATACCTGTTGTACTATTTTTCATTTCTGTACTAGGTTTACCCCGCGACGGAGTGCACGGATAGCCGGGTTCTGGAGGGCAACGGGTCCGCATCTCATGGCTTTGAGAGGCAGAGGGGCCTCACTCTAGAGTTGGCAGACTATTCGCCGCACTCGTAGGGGGTTCAGGTTGACCCAAGGAGGGATGCTCAATTTACCGGATTCCGTGAAGTGCCGGGTGTTCCATTCACTATGCTGTGGGGGACTACCTCGCTTCAGGTTTTGGCGGGTAACTTGCCGCACCCGCAGGGGTCTAGGTTTCATTGCATAGGCTATCCACACGACCAGGGGAACGTCGGGTTTCAGCAGCGGCTCTGTGAAACCCGGGGATCCCAGATTATCTGTATTGTTCTGTGATTCTTATTACTTTTCTGTAATGTTGCATATTATCATGCCGGGAGCGATTATTGTATATTGGTATATATACTATTAGATGTTGTATATGTTTTACACCCGCGCTAGTTCAATCCCCGCTCGGTCGTTAGTTAAGTAACCTAACGGGTGATGACGGGACCCAGTGACGAATGCGGATGGCATATACGTACATTTTATTTTCGTTCTTTTCTGGTGTGATTGATTGATTGGACTGCGTTGATTCTGATCAATGCAAAGTAAAGCAAACCTATTTGGCAGTTGTTGGAACAAATTTAAAAAGTGTTATTGCAAAGACGTTTCCTTTTGTTATGCATAGCGGTATTCGGTGGAATATCCTGCACCTCATTCGACGGGGCAAGGGCCGATATCCCTTCACCGGGACTGACCCCTTGGGCAGAAGTTTGCGTCAGGGTAATAACTTCACTATAGTCGATTACAAGTTGCTTTGCATCGCGGTATTCAGTGGAATATCCTGCACGTCATTCCACAGGGAAAGAGTCGAGATCCCTTCACCGGGAGTGACCTCTTTAGCAAAAGGTTTTCGCCACTATACTTTATAAAAAGCTATCAGGTTCCTTCAGCGATATCAAGTTCACTACGTTAAAGGTTTTTCGCCAAAAACCATCCGTAGCCCTCCGTCACTTCTTTTGGGTATTCAGTAGTATTCAAGCTATGTATTTTGACCTAACGCCAAGGCATAGTGTTTGGCAGCTGCTGGGTATTCATTTGTTGCATAGATAGATGAGTTGGTTTGGGAAAGCCGTTCTGCTATTTTGACCTAACGCCAAGGGCATGTGCGGGTGGGTTCAAATTGACAAGATAGCGACGGGTAGAACTTTGCATGTGACTTATGACATTTTGACCTAACGCCAAGGTCATAAGAGCATGGGGCAAAAATCATATCGGGAGTTTCTAAAGAAACTGAAACTTGCCAAGTATGCTCATACCTTCTGGAGTATGAGTAACGTGGATGCATTCCATCACGTTATCATGCGATGAGAGTTGGATCCCGATTCCCACTGATGAGTTGGTTTACTCTTTCGGGTGATCCCGATTGATTCTTCTTTTAGGTTTGGAGGAGAATTTGACAGGACAGTGGGAGGTTTCCGGATTAGATAAAGTGATAACCATTCTGATCTAGGTTAGAGTGCACGCAGAGTGTTTCTTTTCTCTCTCTCTTTGGCAGCGACCTTTGACCGACCCTAGACTATGACTCAGTGACCAAGTTGACCGAACCTTCTTAAAATACTGGCTTTTGGATTGTCTGAGTTGCATAAGTCATTGCCACTCCTTCTTTTACCCTTTGAATTTCTCAGAACACCCCGTATTACTACGGACATCTACTTCCATTGGATAGATCCATCGTATGGTTATATACGAACTCGGAGGGACTTCTTCGAGGATGGATCAAGGTTCAGGAGAAATAGAATTGGTTTATTCAGTTGTCTTTTATTATCACTTTCTCTCAGGTTGCGAGGGCTCCTTGGTTTAGGAGAGTACACCTATTACGCTTATTGGATAGTCTTATTCCAAACCATAGGCGGCAGCCAAAAGGTAGGGAATGAAGAAAACCAATTAGCCTAAGAACGGTGTGCAGAAGGCAATAACTAAAGACAAAATAAAGGGATTAGAAAGAGGGCAAAGTAAATTGCGACTGATATCATCCACGACCAAACCGCGTACTTCATCGCCACTCATATTTCACCTTTAAAGGAATAAGGTATTGTTCAGTTGTCTTTTATCATCACCTTCTCTCAAGATACAAGTACTCCTTGGTTTAGAAGGGTGCACCTATTTTGCTTACTGGATAGTCTTCTTCCAAACCATAGGCTGGTGCCGAACGGTAGGGAAGGAAGAAAACCATTTAGCCTAACGATGGTTTACAGAAAGTAACGACTAAAGACAAATAAAGGGATTTGGAGAGATGGCAATAAAATATACGGTTGAAGTCATGAATTGGATTATGGAAGAGGCATTTCTATGAATACCAGGATACCCCTACGAAACATTTTCATGTTTCAGTGCATTGTTAAAAGAAAACTGTTTTCTCAATAAGATACTTACTCCAAGGGTATGTATTTACCAGGTTTCATTCTCATATCTGTATGGTTTTACAGATGATGAGCGGGAGTAAGTTATTGGGAATTAGGTAATTATCCTCATTATATCGGAATTCGTTGTAATTGGTGATATTTGAGGAAATCGCCAGGGTACAGTTTTTAACCTACGACGCACAGGTTTTGAGTTGTTCAACTCAGCGGACTTATACAGAGTATTGCATGTTGTCCAAGTGTCCATCAGGACAAAGGGATAGGTCCTCGTACTATGGTCTGTTTACTTATGACTTCTCTAGTTTTTAGACAAGTGTTTCATAGAAATACAAGGTCTAAGTTTTGAGAAGTTGTGGGTATAAGAATAAAGTAGAGAACCAGGTGTCACAAGTATCGGGATTCTTCAAAGAGATCGAAGATGTAGATTCTTGTGATTGGTATTCAGATGATAGTAATGGTTTTGGGAAACTTGTTTCTCTTTCAGGTTACTCATAATTGGATGGATTCCTAAGTTGAGTAATGCTGATTAGCCTCTTTCCATTAAGTTGATATGCACTGGAGACAGTTGCATGATTTGAAACTGGTTCCAATTAAATAAGTGCCAAAGTTTCTATATTGGATATAGAATGGTTCATACCTTAAAAGATGTTAAGGTACGGGGAGTTTTCCAGCTTATGCTTAAAACCAGACTGTGGATAACTCAGGGCACGTTTCTGTAATGGCTGTTTGTGGGTTGACCCTGGTTATGTCGAGGGTTGATTTTCTACCATTTGGAAGATCAATAGTGATATTGTTCTTGACTCGCCACAGTTTTAGTAAAATGGATTTTTTCAGAAAACAGTAGTGGGAGTATGGTAGAACTGGAAGTGATTCCAGAACCGCGAACGATTACGGAAAATTTAATAGGACCTATATATTCAATCAGGTTTGACATTCCAATAGCCACTCCACAGATATGGTGGGTAACCTCAGACACCCGAGATGTACTCCGGTAGCCTCAAGGACGGTGACAGGGAGGTTCTTGTTTACCCAGACTTGACACTGCTGTTGTTCCAGGCTATGAGACCCGGTAGGTGGGTTGTCGTAGTCAGTAGGAGCATCGGAAGCATAGTGGGCAAGTAGCTTACGTCTATTTATAGACTAGAGCAGTTATAGCGGAGATAGATCATCTATTTTTGATGTGACAGTCATGGGTTTGACTTCAATCAGAATAAGGGATAGATCTGTTAAGAAGGTAGTAGGGTGTGATGTCATGGTATTTGGATGACATACCTAGAGTAGGAAGTAAAATTCCTATACTACGATCGGTTGTACTGTGGTCGTCACACAGTTGTTTCTGCATCAGGATATGGATATAATATCAGACATTCTGGTTTCTAGATCTATGGTTTTAGATCTGGATTTGGGTAGTTTCCCAATGTGAGTACTTTGACAGTATTCTAATGGTTTTTAGAATAGATGACTCCTTGCATGGTGGTGTACCTGCAGGTGATGGAGTCACCCTCTCTAAAGGTGTCTTACAGACTAAAGGGGAGAGGGATGGGCATGATTGGCAGATCACTTGCTTAGGCAACTGAGTCAATCATGAGATGTCAAGTACCACACCAGATGTTGTTTTTGTACTAGATGCAATAAGTTTGTATTAATCCAATCCTGAAAAAACATAAGTAAGCAGTTTTACAACATAAGTGCATGTTCTACGGATTTGATGACGGCAGCCTCCTTCGGGAGACGGTTATCATTCCAGGCTTCAAAGGTGACATGGTTGACAGAGTGATTGTCAGAGTTATAGTTTTCCCTCTGACGAGGGACAGTATTATTGACAGGTGGTCCAAGAGGATACTGTGGGTGGTATGGTGCCGGATACTGATTAGGTTCAGTGATCGATACAGTCTAAGAAGTTTGGATTTGGAGTTCATTTACGAACTAGGTCCCATCAGATATCCAGACATATTCTGAGACAGGTATTACTCAATTCGGGAGATGGCTTTCTCCGCGAACTTTAGATTAAGAGAGACATAGAAAGAAACATCTTGGCGGATTCACTCACTGAGGCTATTTCTCGAACACAATAGTTTTACAAATGGGCTTTGTGAAACTGATTAGTAGAGGAGTTGGATGTTCGCTTTCACACGGGCCGTGAGTAGTCGACATCGCAATAATTAGCCTTAAGTGCAAGTGGGAGATTGTTGGAGATAGTGCCCTCATAGTCAATTATTGGATCGCAGGTACGTGATTGCAATGATTGCGGAGGACCTATACCTGTAGGACAGTCTTACTCGAGATGATAGTATGCTATCTGGTTTGCCTTTATCAGTCGTGTACATGTTCAGGTGACTGATTACATGTTATACTTTGATAGAGCCCTTAGGATCTTGCTTTTCTACCAACAGTATGATGGTGATCATATACGTGAGAGTTGGGTGGTTTATATGCATATCCTTAATTGTGGTCCCTAGTCGTGGGAGTTTCGAGACAGGGCATCGATACTCCGGAGTAGACTAGTGTATACAGTCGAGACCCCGACGAGGGGCGGTGGCCGGTCTCACAAGCCACTGGCGTCAGTTGGATCACCTAAGATGTATACAGTTGCTCATTGGGTTATGAGTACACCGGACAGGACTCGCCGGGAACCTGCTAGTTGGTATTATACATATCGTCAGATAGCAGTTCCCTGGTGACATGTGTACAGGTGAGTTCATCGACCTGAGGTCGTCATTTGTCTCGTGTGAGTTCCTACTGTGCTTTGATTTCTACCCTACCACGGCTCAAAGGAGTCGTGCAAACAGATAGTTTTTGGGTACAGTCCCGAGCCACATGGAGGCACGTGAGCGGATCGGCAGGGGATTCGTCTCTCCCGGTATTGGGGGTGAGATCGTGCTGTGTCTAGGAGAGCCATTACACAAAGCCCACGGCCGTGGCAGGAGATTTACTGGTAGGTACTCCAGTAGTATCTCAGGGTGTTATTGGGCAACACTCCGACACGACTTATACTGCTATTGGGGGTCTGACGTTACTAGCCCCCTAGGCAGATATGCGATACTCATACACGAATGGACCGGACTGTATATACAATGTCACTGTTAGGCTCAGTAAGGTTTCCGGATGAGTTCGCTCATCGGCCTCCTTTGAGGTCAGTCCATGGGCAGCCGTTACGCATAGCTAGTGCCACTGACGGTTTGTGGTTAAACCCAGTGCCAGGGTACTGACGAGTCATTAGAGTCCCCCAAAGACAGTTTTCCAAGTTCGGGCGAAACGTTGTAGAGGCCATATGGTTTTATGGCAGGGTTCGGAAAATGCACGTGCGTTTATGCACGTGTTATATTTCGGGCAGATAATACTGGTGGGCTTTTGTTTAAGCCGGATCCGAGTATTATACTGAGTATATATAATATCTTTGTCTCAGTTGCATTTGTATTCGGTCGTAATACAAATGTGGGTATATTTATACAGTTACGGGGTTATCCTGAAATACGTTTCGGGATCACTTTTGGAAGTTGCCAGTTTCCAGTTTTCTATCGCCCGTCTTTTAACATTTGGTTAAATACGGATTTATCTTTTCTTGGATGAGTGTGGAAGATTCTAGAAGCATCTAGAAGTGGTGATTAGGCTTGTGACTCACTTGTTCATTTATGGTGCATTTATTGTGTTCATACTTTGTGTTCACACTTTGTGTTCACACTTGATATTTATCCTTGTTGTCACCTCCCCCTCTCCTACACTCACCCCCCACTCCTATAAGATGGCCGTCCCCTCCCCTCTCTCGTACACACTTGATTTTTCATTTGGTGAAAAGATTATGATAGTTTTGGGGTGTATGGAAATTTCATTGCTCATTTCATTCCATCACCCGACTTAATTGGCAACTTCATTAACCGTTCGTCCATGACTTTGGACGAAGCGAAACAAAATATTCTACTCATTCTCTACATCAATCTTGGTCGTCTCTTTTAGCAAACTTGACGACCGAGTTGCCTCGAGTCAGAGGCGGGAGCCCGTTTAAAGAATCGTTGACGTGGTGCAACCTGGACGAGGAGATCGGAGATCGACGAGATCGGAGCAGCCGCAACGGAGCGTGGGATGATGGTTAAAGAACGAAGGATTCGGATCGTTCGATATAACCTTTCTACTCTCTTTACAGTTTGTTAGTTTAGCAATAATGGCAGATCCGGGTTATAGTATACGATAGCGCCAGTTAAAAAGTTTTAGTTCCGCATTTGGCGTCTGTAGACGGCCGGGCGCTACCGTAGACTTACACCATGAACATCTGCTGCACAGTAACAAAATCTGGGCCCAAATGATATATAACAAAACCCCTAATTTCCAGAGAATAAGTCACTATGCAAATTTGGAGCAATGACCATACAGAATGGCCGCGGATGCGCGGTCAAACACTAGGTTTGACCGTGATTCCGCGGCTGTCTTGTTGAGTCACGTGCCCAAATTTTTACGTTGTGCTTAGAAAACCCTGAACAACTTTCTGTGATATGTAAAATAATTCTAGGACTTGATTTAAAATCGACAGAAACTGTGAATGGAAATATAGCAGTTTTTGATATTCGGTCCGATCGATATTTTAAACGCGTTAGCACAAGTTAGTAAAGCTTAATGGCGTGGCTTTGATACCATGTAAGTCTACGGTAGTGCCCCGGCTATCTTTCAGACGCCAAATGCTGAACAAAAACTTTTATAACTGGCGCTATCGCATACTTTAACCCGGATCTGCCATTAACGCTAAACTAACAATCTACAAAGAGGGAAGAAAGGTTATACCGAACAATCCGAGTCCTTCGTTCTTTAACCATTATCCCACACTCCGTTGCGGCTGCTTCGATCTCGTCGATCTCCGATCTCCTCACCTAGGTGGCACCACGTCATCGGATTTTTAAACGGGCTCTCACTTCTGACTCGAGGCAACTCGGTCATCTTGTTAGCTAGAAGAGATGACCAAGATTGATGTAGAGAATGAGTAGAAGACTTTGTTGTAGGGTTCCTAGGCATCCTAATGAGGTCTCACAAGGCATCAACCATGCCATTTTCAAAAATTATGGTGCCGAGAAACCCTAGTGTACGGATCGTTGGCTAGAATTCTAGGCGAAAAGTAAACTAGTTAACACTTAACTATAAGAATCGGAAATACAAACTTTGTAGATCCGGTGCTCCGCCTCCATAGCTCCGCAATGAAGTCTCCTCACTGTCCAAGTCGAACCCCGGGCTCTAGCGTCGGCTTCATCGGAGAATAGACGGGCTAGGTCGTCGATGTCCATGCCGAAGATGATCTACGTCGAGGCATCGCTAGATCAAGCTCCACCTTCACCAAGCCATGAAAACTTGTGAAGGAAACACACTCTACTACTTGGCAAGAGGTAGAGGATGAAGAAATAGGAAGTGGGTAGACTTTAGAATTGGATTTCTCACTCATTTGCATCAATCACCATTGATGGAGGAAGGTATCTTCATAAAGAAGAAGAAGAGGAAGAAGATGATAAATATTATGATAAGATTAAATGAATGGAAAAGAAAATTCAATCTTATCATAACACTTACCATAGTTAAGTGTAGAGAGTTAACCAAAGTTAGTGAGTGGTTAGGGTTTGGCATAAAACAAAAATGGTGGACTTTTCAAAAGTTCAAGAAACGTCAACAAAAGAAATAAATAAAGCCACCATTTTCCTTTTGCCAAAAATAAATAAAACAATAAATAAATCATTTAAAACCCTTAACCATTAACTAACTATGGTTTAAACATACATTTAACCAAGTATTGCATGTATCATCAAACATGATACAAGCAAGTGCACAAAATCATATCGCATATGCAATGCGCACACCCGAGTGAGAAAATCCATTTAAAGTGAACCGATACTAGTTAATGCAAAGTAATATGTCAAATATATAATTATGCATTAAATCATTAAATCAACTCTTGATTTAACGATCCGGTCATATCGTATATAACCGACTAGTATCCTTTGTATCGGTTTATCGAATCAACCCTTGATTCGATAACTAGGTTATATCGCATACAACCAATTGATACATTCATCGCGAGAATGAAATACGGTATCACATACACGCATTATTCTCGGTCCCGCACATATCTCATATGCGCTCCTATTTCGTTTCGCTTGAGCCAGGAAACCTCTGTGTAGGACTCTAAAGACTCGTCAATACGCCGGCAGCAGGTGATGATCATATCAAACACCCACAAGCCGCAAGCGGTCTGCTAAACGTAATGGCCACCCTGGTATTGAGCGATCTGAAGATCGACGAGCAAGCCCGCTCACACTCCAGTGAATCCAACCAGTAACACTACCGTACAGTACGGTCTGATCGTCTGATATGTCGCATATCTCGCCTAGGGGTGGTAAACGTCAGACCCCAATAGCTCGATAAGTCGTGTCGATATGAGGTCTATAACAATTCGAGAAACTACTGGTAACACTTACCAGTAAATCTCAGCAACCCTGGCCAGGGATTTCCTGTTATAGCCAATCGAACACAGCGCAACATCAACCCCCTATACCGGGAGAGACGAATCCCCTCCTATCGCTCATTGCCTCCATGTGACTCGGGACTGTACCCAAAAACCACCGTTTTGCATGCCCTCTTGGACGTGGTAAGATGGAAATCAAAGCACAGTGGGAACCACACAAGACTCTATGACAATCTCGGGTCAACAGACTACTCTGTACCAGTGTCACCAGAGAACTGCCATCTGACGTGAGGTATAATACCATCTGGGAGTTCTCGGCGAGTCCGTCCAGTGTACCCAGTCTCTACTGAGCACCCGTATATCATCTGTGATGTCAAACACCAATGGATATGGGATCATCCATCGCCCATCTGTATGGGTCGAGAAGGTATACGCTAGTCAACTCTGGTATATCGATGCCCCGTCTCGATACACCCACGACTAGGGACTTTGAAGGATGTACTTATGGACTACCATGTCCCCACTAGTATGATCTGCATCATAGTCCAGGTAGTCAAGTACAGATCCTAAGGGCTTTACCAACATGTAACAGAGAGACAATCAGCATACACGTTAAGGTAAAGGGTAACCAGATAGCATACTATCATGTCGAGCAAGAAAGTCCTCCCTATGTATGTCCTAGCATCCACTACAATATACATCCTATGTACAGTAATGGCCTCTAGGGCATACATATAACTAACAATCTCCCACTTGCACTAGGGCCATCTGTAGCAGTGGTTGCAGTATCTCATACTCAACCATCGCCTGAAAGTCTCTCTCTGGGAACAGGCCTTTGTGAGTGGATCCGCTGTGTTGTCCTCTGAGTCGACTCTCCTAACCTCGATCCTTTAGAGATCAACCATCTCTATGATCAGGTGATACTGCCTTAAAATATGTCTGGATCACTGATGGGACCTGCGTTCCTTGGCATAAGCCACAACTCCATTGTCACACAATGGGAGGAACATAGTTCATCTCATGAACCAATATACACCCAGACTGCCTCTTTGGTAGCATCTTAAGTAGCGATGTATCCAGCCTTTATCTTCTAGTATGTCACGGTATCTAGCTTGGAACACTTCCAACATACCGTCCCTTTACTGAGGGAAAAGACAATGCCTGTGACTGACATTCAGCCGTCTTTATCACCCTGGAACCCTTCCAGTGATTCTCCCCAGGATCGGTTGATACCGTCTCACTACAACTAGTGAGTATCCTAACATCCAATTAGATCTATCTCATAGATCCAAAATCCAGGATTTAGTAGGTATCACTTTGATCCTATATGGAGAATCCTAGTGATAAGCGGAGATTGATCGAGCGTAGCATAGGAAACTCCTTCCCTATCAAGAGTATGTCATCCACGTACTCCACGAGGATCACCACCATACTCCCTACTACCTTTTTGTTTATACAAGGTTCATCTACCATTTTGATGATGTCAACTTCTTTGACTAATTCATCAAAACAGATGTTCCAACTCCGCGATACCTGCTTTATCAAATAAAGCATCTTGCACACGTTTCCGCTGCTCCCACTGTCTACGAGGCCCTCTGGCTGTGTACTTATAGACGCACTCTTCTAAAACATCATTTAGAAAAGCAATCATGGCACCCAACCGCCAGATATCGTAGTCATGGTATATAGCCGTGGCAAGTAGGATCTGGATGGACTTAAGCATAGATCCTTTGAAAAGGTTTCAACATAATCCACAGCTGGTCAATGATGCAAACCTTTAACAAGTCTAGCTTTGAAAGTCTCAACTTTTCCATCTACACCAAGTAATCTTCTCAAGATATACTTGCTCCTGATGGGGATTTAACCCTTCAGATATAGCAACCAAAGTCCATACTTTGTTGGTGTATAAGGATTCCATCTCAGATCGATTAACATCCAGCCATTCTCACAGTGTCCTACTCCTGATGGCCAGGTCGAAACTAGTTGGGTCATCATCTCATGATGCAATCCACGCTCCCACTGTCATAGAGAAACCGAAGTATCTCTCAGGTGGGTGAGGAACCCTACTAGATCGGCGGAGAGGCTGAGGTTCGTTGGTTTCTACTGAATCCTCTGGTTGTACCAAATCATCTGCTGTAGTTTGTATAGCTGGAACACTTCCAGTTCTACATAACAGACCTTGCCTTGAGCTTGTCCGGATTTTGCTTTTAGACATAGGCCGGACAACCCCAAATCTTAACTAGCTTAAGACATGGGCTCTTCCCTTTCCATATCACATATGAAGCGGTAGGCAACTGATTTGATTTGAACCCTATTCAATAGGTATACAACTTCTCAAGTGCATAACACCCAAAAGGAAAAAGGTAACTCAGTAGTACTCATCATAGAGCACACCATATCATATAGGGTATGATTGCTCCGCCCCGATATACCATCGTGCTATGGTGTATTCGGAGGAGTAGTGCTGAGAGAGAATCTCATTCTCCTTTAGAATAATCCAGGAATTCCGTGCTCTAGTATTCTCCTCCTTGATCACATGAAAGGACATAATACTTATACCCGTTTTTGGTTCTCTACTTCTAACTTATATTCTGTGAATATCTCAAAAGGTTCAGACTTGTGTTTCAACAGGAACATATGTCTGAGTCTCGAGAGATCATCAAAGAATGTAATGAAGTAAAAAGAACCTGTCTTGGCATATGTAGACAGGGGACCTTACATACATCAACATGTATTATTCCAAGAGTTTGCTAACTCTTTCTCTGTTTCCAATAAACAGAGCTATGGTCATCTTATCTTTGTGACATGACTGGCGAGTTTCACAAGATGTAAATTCAAACTAATTTAAATATACATCTAAATGTAACTTCAGCTAGTCGGGTCATATTGATCTGACCTAATCTACAATACCTCAAGAAGAATCCGTTCATTTCTGAACTCTTTCTCTTGTGTGTGTTCCATATACTAAGAACTGTAGTTTGATTTAGAACATTAATGCTTTTAGATAACGTGCCTGAACCGATCAACTTTTGATATAGGAAATGTTCAAAACATTATCCATCTATACAAAATTATATCATTTCTTTGCTGATAAAGAGACTGATATGATTTTGTATATCAGGTTCGGTATCTAATAACATTCGTTCAGAATCAATGTATTGGTAATACAGGGTGACAGTGACCGACAGACTTGGCTGCAACTCTTGCCCCGTTTTCTGCCTCACGAAACTTATCACCCGTTCTCAGTTCTCTACCTTTCTGTAGCCCTATGTAACTGATTACATATCTGGGATCCTGATCTGGTATCACATACCCAGGATGTAGAGGATACAGAGAAACAGTTCTTTGTAATGAACACACCCAAAGATGATGCATCAACATGCACTCTCTTCGTTTGGGCGGCACAGGAATTCTGGTAATCCCCAATTTCCTGCTCTGTCTTATAACAATTATAAGTTGGAGCGGGACCAACGTTCCCCAGCTAAGTATAACAAGCGGGTTCGGTCAAAATTCCGTTTTATTATCTTGATTAAGGCGTGATATGGTCGCTACCTGGAGAGAGAGAGAAGAAAACACTCAGCGTGCGCTCTTGCAAGAATAGATTGGTTATTATTTTATCTAATCAGGATGGCTCCCACTGCTTTTTATCAAATCTTCCTTCAAACCCTAAAAGGAAAGACTAGCCGGGATTAATTACACACTACAAGTTCGCCAATCTTTCAGCCAGGCCAGTGTCGGTACTTTGAGGGAGGTCCCCCGTGCTTTCGTACGAACCTAATTAATGTAAACCTCGTTTTCCCAGAGGCGTAACCTCGTTAACACCTTTCTAGACACCTACTTGATCGGCTAATTGTAATGTATAAAACTCTTCCAGGAGTAACTCTTACTCGCAGTGGGTATCGGGATCCAACTATCTCATAGAAGGTATGCAATCTCATTGCAAATTTCAACACTTGAAATTCCCGATAATATTTTGCCCCTAGCGTCCTATGACCTTGACGCAGGCCAACAAACCATAGTCCGCTAGTCAAGTTCAACCCGTCATTTCCTGATTGAATTAAACCCACCCGCACGACCCTTGACGCAGGCCAACAAAGTCGCACGACTACCCTAATCCAATCACATCATATGCTTATGCAGATAAGCACCAGTTAGCTACCGCACACTACGCCTTGACGCAGGCCAACAAACGTAGCATGAATACTAACTACTACTTATCTGAAATGACGGAGGGCTACGACAGGTTTTTCTGAAAACCTATTGCGTAATGAACTTGATATCGTTGTAGAATCAAATGAATTTTGAAATGGAGTGTTTTTGAGGCTTTTCTAGTTTTGCTAAAGGAGTCACTCCCGGTGAAGGGATCGTCGGTCCTTTCCTCGTCGAATGAGGTGTGGGATATATCATATATATCACTGTGCAAAGCAGAACTCTTAAAAGCAATCAAAAGACAAACCGAGTGTGTAGCATCTGCCAGTTATTGCTAAAGGAGTCACTCCCGGTGAAGGGATCTCGGTCCTTTCCTTATCGAATAAGGTGCAGGATATATCATATACACCGCTGTGCAAAGCAAGAACTGTAGCTACCTGTTTTATTTTGAAATTCGATTCTCCAACATCTTTGGTTTCTTTTATTTCATTAATCATATTAATGAAGTCCCATCATTTAAGTACCTAAATCTCACAGATAAATACGACGTACACTTATGCCATCCGCATTCGCCTCGATGTCCCCTCGTGCACCGTTAGGTTAGGTAACTAACGGCAGAGCGGGGCAGGGCTAGCACGGGTGTAAAACATAAGTAACGCCTATATAATATATCATATATACTGTATACTGTATCTATCACAGAACATCACATGATCACATCACAGATATCGCAGCAGAAGAATCATATGAAATATTGGATATACTAGGACGTCCGTGTTTTCAATACGAGCCAGTATAAAACACGGATTCCACGGTCGTGATGAATAGCCAAACCCACACCCCTAGACCCCTACGAGAGCGGCAAGCAACCCTACCAATTCTAGAGTTAGGAGACCCGGACTCGACTCCTCGAGTTGGTCTCCCACTGGACTCCAGAACCCGGTTACTTGTGCTCCCCTCCTTGGGTCTATCCTAGTGCAGAAAAGTAAATAATATACAAAGGGTGACAACTTCCGCAACCTGGAAGTGCCCCAATAAAAGAATATTACATACAAGTTTTTACATGAATGAAAATGAAAAACACTCATCTCACATAAAAAACCCCGGCTATTCAAACACGACGATCCAATATAACATATCCAGCAACACATAACATCACATGTCATCAACGTAAGTAAATATGCGCATCCCAATTGTCGTTGACATATAGCAACGAAACCGGCGATATCACATATTACACTTACGGTCACAGAAAAGAAAGTGTAAAACTACAACAGTTGGAATCCGCAACCACCTCAGACATCGCATGCCTGACCAAATGAATTCTTTAGACATCGCATGCCTAACAATTATAAACCCCGCATTTTAGTCTCATCATCGAAAACACTTTTCAATATCAAGTCGGGCAATTCAACAAGATTCCCAACATCCTGATCGAATGCTCGTCGCAAACTTCAGTAGACGGCTGCACCCCCGATACCGTCGACGAAGTGCACCAAGGCGGAACACCGCTACCGCGAGCACCCGAACGGATGCTTTCGGCAACGGGGTTCTCCTACAGTCACTTGGTCGGGGCTATGGAGTGAGGCTGTCTATTAAGTTTATCCGGCGAGTATCCGCGTACGCTACGTGATTGCGACGGAGTTTTGATCACATCAAAATTCCGTGGCAACCGATCAAGTGAGACTAAACTGCTATGTTTATAACTTTCATTCAGTTATCTCATAACTTCTTGTGAATTCCAATTATTGTATCCCATTCCAGATAAACAGAAAATGTTAAACTTTTCGATCGAACAGTCAAACACCCAAGTTTTCCCAATACAGATCAACACATGAAATAAGTCTAACAACATTCAGTTCGTGCCTCAGTACCAAAGGTCCAGCCGTAGAAGGGTCAAGCCAACGCCTCACATGTGGCACGCCGTACTGCCCCAAACCCGAAGGTTCAAAGGGCAGTTCAAGACGGTCACATAATCGAGTTAAGGTTTGTTGTATTCTAGAGGGACCATCGCGTTACTTGCACTACTTAGAACGTCGTTAAACTACGGAAAAATCCAACACTTGGAAATTTCCCGACAGGGAAAAATTGGGTATTTATATCCGGTCGAACTTTTTAACATATTCTAAAATTTATCCGGAAAGCCACACAGACAAAATTTGATACTCCAATCGAAACACCGAATCCCCAAAACAATCCCAGAAAATTCAACTCTGGAAAAAAAATTGAAAATTCCCATAAAACTCAGTACAGTGAACTAGGAATTACTGTGCAAAGTAACAGGGCTGACGTCATCAAGGGGCCGCGGAACCGCCGCAGAAGCCATGCTTCTGCCGCGGTTCCGCCGCTAAATTTACTGTTCATGAAAAAATATTTGCATCGTAATTCTTAGATTTCCATGTTGAATTTTTTAGCAATTTTTAATCTTGAAAAAACCACGATTTTGGAAAAAGTACAGAGAGCAAATTTGGGTTTGGGTTTTCGGGTCGTTTGGACTTCAAACTCCGTCTAGACTTCGCCTAAGGCTCTAGCTAGGCTCTGATACCACTGTAGGGTTCCTAGGCATCCTAATGAGGTCTCACAAGGCATCAACCATGCCATTTTCAAAAATTATGGTGCCGAGAAACCCTAGTGTACGGATCGTTGGCTAGAATTCTAGGCGAAAAGTAAACTAGTTAACACTTAACTATAAGAATCGGAAATACAACCTTTGTAGATCCGGTGCTCCGCCTCCATAGCTCCGCAATGAAGTCTCCTCACTGTCCAAGTCGAACCCCGGGCTCTAGCGTCGGCTTCATCGGAGAATAGACGGGCTAGGTCGTCGATGTCCATGCCGAAGATGATCTACGTCGAGGCATCACTAGATCAAGCTCCACCTTCACCAAGACATGAAAACTTGTGAAGGAAACACACTCTACTACTTGGCAAGAGGTAGAGGATGAAGAAATAGGAAGTGGGTAGACTTTAGAATTGGATTTCTCACTCATTTGCATCAATCACCATTAATGGAGGAAGGTATCTTCATGAAGAAGAAGAAGAGGAAGAAGATGATAAATATTATGATAAGATTAAATGAATGGAAAAGAAAATTCAATCTTATCATAACACTTACCATAGTTAAGTGTAGAGAGTTAACCAAAGTTAGTGAGTGGTTAGGGTTTGGCATAAAACAAAAATGGTGGACTTTTCAAAAGTTCAAGAAACTTCAACAAAAGAAATAAATAAAGCCACCAATTTCCTTTTGCCAAAAATAAATAAAACAATAAATAAATCATTTAAAACCCTTAACCATTAACTAACTATGGTTTAAACATACATTTAACCAAGTATTGCATGTATCATCAAACATGATACAAGCAAGTGCACAAAATCATATCGCATATGCAATGCGCACACCCGAGTGAGAAAATCCATTTAAAGTGAACCGATAATAGTTAATGCAAAGTAATATATCAAATATATAATTATGCATTAAATCATTAAATCAACTCTTGATTTAACGATCCGGTCATATCGTATATAACCGACTAGTATCCTTTGTATCGGTTTATCGAATCAACCCTTGATTCGATAACTAGGTTATATCGCATACAACCAATTGATACATTCATCGCGAGAATGAAATACGGTATCACATACACGCATTATTCTCGGTCCCGCACATATCTCATATGCGCTCCTATTTCGTTTCGCTTGAGCTAGGAAACCTCTGTGTAGGACTCTAAAGACTCGTCAATACGCCGGCAGCAGGTGATGATCATACCAAACACCCACAAGCCGCAAGCGGTCTGCTAAACGTAACGGCCACCCGGGTATTGAGCGATCTGAAGATCGACGAGCAAGCCCGCTCACACTCCAGTGAATCCAACCAGTAACACTACCGTACAGTCCGGTCTGATCGTCTGATATATCGCATATCTTGCCTAGGGGTGGTAAACGTCAGACCCCAATAGCTTGATAAGTCGTGTCGATATGAGGTCTATAACAATTCGAGAAACTACTGGTAACACTTACCAGTAAATCTCAGCAACCCTGGCCAGGGATTTCCTGTTATAGCCAATCGAACACAGCGCAACATCAACCCCTATACCGGGAGAGACGAATCCCCTCCTATCGCTCATTGCCTCCATGTGACTCGGGACTGTACCCAAAAACCACCGTTTTGCACGCCCTCTTGGACGTGGTAAGATGGAAATCAAAGCACAGTGGGAACCACACAAGACTCTATGACGATCTCGGGTCAACAGACTACTCTGTACCAGTGTCACCAGAGAACTGCCATCTGAGGTGAGGTATAATACCATCTGGGTGTTCTCGGCGAGTCCGTCCAGTATACCCAGTCTCTACTGAGCACCCGTATATCATCTCTGATGTCAAACACCAATGGATATGGGATCATCCATCGCCCATCTGTATGGGTCGAGAAGGTATACGCTAGTCAACTCTGGTATATCGATGCCCCGTCTCGATACACCCACGACTAGGGACTTTGAAGGATGTACTTATGGACTACCATGTCCCCACTAGTATGATCTGCATCATAGTCCAGGTAGTCAAGTACAGATCCTAAGGGCTTTACCAACATGTAACAGAGAGACAATCAGCATACACGTTAAGGTAAAGGGTAACCAGATAGCATACTATCATGTCGAGCAAGAAAGTCCTCCCTATGTATGTCCCAGCATCCACTACAATATACATCCTATGTACAGTAATGGCCTCTAGGGCATACATATAACTAACAATCTCCCACTTGCACTAGGGCCATCCGTAGCAGTGGTTGCAGTATCTCATACTCAACCATCCCATGAAAGTCTCTCTCTGGGAACAGGCCTTTGTGAGTGGATCCGCTGTGTTGTCCTCTGAGTCTACTCTCCTAACCTCGATCCCTTAGAGATCAACCATCTCCATGATCAGATGATACTGCCTTAGAATATGTCTGGATCACTGATGGGACCTGCGTTCCTTGGCATAAGCCACAACTCCATTGTCACACAATGGGAGGAACATTTGTCTCGCTTCATCCAAAGCCATGGACGAACGGTTAATGAAGTTGCCAATTGAGACGGGTGATGGAATGAAATGAGCTATGAAATTCCATACACCGAAACAATCATAATCTTTTAACTAAGTCAAGTAAGAGAGTCTCAAGAGAGGAGGGGAGGGGCCGGCCATCATATAGAGGTAGGGGGGTGATGGTAGGAGAGGGGGAGGTGATAATAAGAGAAATATCTAGTGTGAACACAAAGTATGAACACAATTAATGAAAATGATGAATCATTAACCAAGTCATCATGCATTAATTGAATCATTAAATGCAACCATGAGTCACAAAACACCTCACCACTTCTAGAACCTTCTAGAAGCATCCACACTCATCTCAAGAAAAGATAAATCCATATTTAACCGAATGTTAAATACGGCTGATAGAAAACTGAAAACTGGCAACTTCCAAAAGTGATCCCGAAACGAATTTCAGGATAACCCCATAACTGTATAAATATACCCGCATTTGTATTACGACCGAATACAAATGCAACTGAGACAAAGATATTATATCTGCTCTGTATAATACATGGATCCGGCTTAAACCAAAGCCCACCAGTATTATCTGCCCGAAATATGACACGTGCGTAAACGCACGTGCATTTTCCGAACCCTGCCATAAAACCATAGGGCCTCTACAACGTTTCGCCCGAACTTGGGAAACTATCTGTGGGGGACTCTAATGACTCGTCAGTACCCTGGCAGTGGGTTTAACCACATGCCGTCGCGGCACTAGCTGTGCGTAACGGCTGCCCATGTACTGACTTCAAGGGAGGCCGATGAGCGAACTCATCCGGAAACCCTACTGAGCCTAACAGCGACAATGTATATACAGTCCGGTTCGTTCGTCTATGAGTATCGCATATCCTGCCTAGGAGGCTAGTAACGTCAGACCCCCAATAGCAGTATAAGTCGTGTCGGAGACAAGCCCTGAACACCCTGAGATACTACTGGAGTACCTACCAGTAAATCTCACCTGCCTTGGCTAAGGACTTGGTGTAATGGCTTTCCTAGACACAGCGCGACCTCCATCCCCAATACCAGGAGAGACGAATCCCCTGACGATCCGCTCACGTGCCTCCATGTGGATCGGGACTGTACCCAAAAACTACCTGTTTGCACGACTCCTTTGAGCCGTGGTAGGGTAGAAATCAAAGCACAGTGGGAACTCACACGAGACAAATGACGACCTCAGGTCGATGAACTAACCTGTACACATGTCACCAGGGAACTGCTATCTGACGATATGTATAATACCAACTAGCAGGTTCCCGGCGAGTCCTATCCGGTGTACTCATAACCCAATGAGCACCTGTATACATCTTAGGTGATCCAACTGACACCAGTAGCTTGTGAGACCGGCCACCACCCCTCGTCGGGGTCTCGACTGTATACACTAGTCTACTCCGGAGTATCGATGCCCTGTCTCGAAACTCCCACGACTAGGGACCGCTATTAAGGATATGCTTATAGACCACCCAACTCTCACTTATATGATCGCCCTCATACTGTTGGTAGTCAAGCAAGATCCTAATGGCTCTATCAAAGTGTAATCGTGATCAGTCACCTGAACCTATAAACGACTGATAAAGGCAAACCAGATACCATACTATCATCTCGAGTAAGACTGTCCTACCGGTATAGGTCCTCCTCAATCATTGCAATCACGTACCTGCGATCCAATAATTGACTTTGAGGGCACTATATCCAACACCACTGTGCTTTGATTTCCATCATACCACGTCTAAGAGGGCGTGCAAAAAGGTGGCTTTTGGGTACAGTCCCGAATCACATGGAGGCAAAGAGCGATAGGAGGGGATTCGTCTCTCCCGGTATAGGGAGTTGATGTTGTGCTGTGTTCGATTAGCTATAACCGGAAATCCCTGGCCAGGGTTGCTGAGATTTATTGGTAAGTGTTATCAGTAGTTTCTCGAACTGTTATAGACCTCATATCGACACGACTTATCGAGCTACTAGGGTCTGACGTTTACCACCCTTAAGCGAGATATGCGACATATCAGACGACGAGACTGGACTGTACGGGAGTGTTACTGATTGGATTCACAGGAGAATGTACAGGCTTGCTTGTTGATCTTCTGAGCGCTCAATACCTGGGTGGCTGTTATGTTTAGCTGACCGCTTGCAGCTTGTGGGTGTTTTATATGATCATCACCTACTGCCGGCGTATTGACAATTCTTTAGAGTCCTACAGAGAGGTTTCTTGGCTCAGGCAAAACGAAATAGGAGCACATATGTGATATGTGCGGGACCGAGGATAATACGGTATGTGATACCGTATTGGATTCTCGTGATATGAGATATCGTCCGGGTATATGTGATATAGCTGGGTCATCGTATTAGTCGGTTATATGCGATATAGCCGGATTATCGGATCAAGTGTTGATTCGATAATTTAATGTATAATAATATATATGATATATTAAATTACATTAACTAATATTAGCTCACTAAAAGATTCATTTTCTCACGGGATAATACATTGATATATATGCGATATATGTTAATTGTATTATTTTTTATTGTTACAAAATATATTGTATATGTGATATATAATATTGTAACATGTTAGGGTTACAAATTTAACAATGGATTAGGGTTTAAACTTGGTTAGGGTTTGGATTAGGGTTAACTTTTGCATGAAGCTTCCATGAAGCTTGATGAAGCTTTGACTTTGTGGTTGCTTGATATTTTTGTGAGATATTATGTTAACCCAATCCAAACCATTAACTCTAGTTAACTCTCTACAAGGGTTAACTCTTTCATGCTTAACCCTTGGTTAGATTTGTAACCACTACAATAATTCATTGTTCATCACAAAAGGATTAAGTTATCATCTTCATTCATCTTCTTCTTGCTTGAGTTTCTTCTTGAAAAAGCTTTCTTTTGAGATGAAAGTGAGTGAGAAAAAGATTATAAATGAGAGCAAAAATCCTACTTCATCATCCTCATCTATCCTTGCCATTTAGATGAGGGTGTTCACATCATTTCATGAGTGATAGCTTGTGTTAACGAAACTTCAAGGTAGATCATCTATGTTATCGAAGATCGGAAGCAAGGTTGCATCATTCTCTTCGTGAAGCCTCTCGAGAGTCTAGAACACGATGATCGCAGCGAAGGGACCTCAACACGGAGCTTAAGAAGTGAAGGACCGGATCTACAAAGGTTGTAATCTCTCTCACTTAGTGTTAAAGAGTTTAACATGCTTGTTTTCGCCTAAACCCTAGTTTAAAGATCCGGCTTCGGGTTGTTCGGCACGGCTAAAATTTTAATCGGGCATGGTTGATACCTCTAAGACCCTTGTGCGCGTACCTAGCATCCCTTCACAATCCACATATCCATACATCTCACGGAACCTGAGTGTCCAACCCAACACTCGCAATCCACGGATCCTGAGTGTCCAACCTCGACACTCGCAATCCATATATCAAGAGAAACTAGGTTTTCAAAACAATACACATTTCTTGAAATATCCCCATGGTTCTCAAATCCAGAAAATCACATGAAATCCACATCTCAATGCGTAAATCCATGTAATATGATGTATGAAACATAGAACAACAATATGAGCATATCAAGGGAAAATCCGCTATTTAAATGCATCAAGTCATTAAATATATCATGCGGTTCCCAATTATCCAAATCCAACGCAACATCATATAAAGTGAACATGTAGCTATAGCAAGGTATATGTGTAAGCATGTAGGTATGCATGTATGCTATATTTCATATGCGCAAAAGAACAATAATCAGCGTCTCATTGTCAATGACAATACAATATCACATAGTGGGTATATGTAACTATAGCAATATATGTGTTGGGCGTGTCATGGCAAATTCCAACGGTATGGGTGTAGCATACAATTTAGTGCTCATGCAACATGAGCCGTCAGTAATGGTGCAGTGTCCAATAGGTACCAAGTCAAGGCACAACAGGTAATAATATGCAATGATGCTCATGTGCAATCAACTAATACGCGTATAAACATGCAGCTATAATAGCATATACAGCCCTGACGCATAACGCCATACGGGCGATTTCCCCGTAGATGTTAAATCTACTCAACGATGATCTCGAGCTAAGAAAATCCGACCACCTACTTCCCATTCTTCGCAGCGTCCGAAGTTCCTGCTTGCGATCCTAAAATTTCACAAACACAACACATAAGGCTAAAAATTCTGCACCGACACAAAGATAAAGAAACGCAAGGATAACTTCCACAAGATATACACACTGTGCACCTAGTGCACAAAACGCGTACGATATCGGTACAACCCTAGCTAGGAACATTAAACTACACAACCACCAAGTCTAGACCTCGATCTTACCGATCGTGCATTCACAACACAATATATATCATGGAAGATAATATATATAACATCGCAACGTCAATTTAAACCCATGCCTAATTTAACCGAAAACCTAGTAAGCAACTTTTAATCATTTTAGCTCAAGTCTAGAAATTTCAACAAATCTAGCGATCACAATCATCACATAGTAGCTTAATTAAGTCACACAAACCGTTACTACAATTTTAATCTCACCTATATAAGATTTAGTAAAAGTTAGTTTGTAATTAAGCTTAATTAGATAATTAGGAAAAATATCATTTAACAATCTCATAACTAGGTTAACTTTTCCATGTCTAAACTTCTCGATTAACCATTTCAAACAATCAAAACCCTAATTTGATCTTCCAACTCTTTCATGAATTTCTAAACATGCTAATTAAAGATATATTTAAACATCTAATAACTAGATTAAGGTATTTAAATAACACTAAAGCTTAGGGTTAGGATTTTATACCTCACGTAGATTCACAAACTTGCAACTAAACTTCCAAATTAGCCTCCAAAATGATAACTTTCATGAAGATCCAAGATTGATTAGGGCTAAAGAATAATGGGTATGGATTTTTTTTAGAGTTTGTGTGATTATTTGATGATTTTTGATAAATTATTTGAGCTTGAAGAAGTGGAAATGTGGTGAGGGAAAAGAGAGGGAAGCAAGGGGGGCTCGGCCAAACCTAGTAGGAGGTGGAAGTTGTGGAGTTGTGTGGAAAATTCTAGTCTAACAACATCATTAAAGCTTAATTAATGCACCTCCCATAATGCAACCTTTTAATTCTATAATTAAAATTTTCTTTAATTCCAACAAATATCTAGATATTTTCAAGATATTTTGCAAAGAAGGTTTAATGCTTAATCTTATGATTAAGTTAGCATAGATTCACATTAGCATAATTAACCCAATCAAATTTGTAATTACCACTAATTAAGTGCATAATTAAAAGCTTAATATAATATTTTAATTAAGGAAAGTTATTTAAGTGAACTAAAATTTTCAAGTGACAACTAAAACCGCAAACTAGCAATTTCATAATTAAACTAGGTGCAGTTAAGTCTATACTGAAACATGATCACTTCTGGCTTTTTACGGAAAACACAGTTTATTTTACCTATTAACGGAAAAATTCGCATAACGATTTCTAAAACGTTACAATCTTCCTCCTTAAAGAAATTCGATCCCCGAATTCAAAATTTTAATTACACGTAACTTCGAAGAGATGAGGGAATTTCTTCCGCATCTCGCTCTCGGCCTCCCAAGTGATCTCTTCCTATTAGGGCCACACCAAAGAACCTTCAGAGATGGCAAGACCTTTGATCGAAGTTTCTTCACCTGCCGATCCAAGATAACTACCGGCTGCTCGGTGAACGAAAGATCATGCTCAAGCTGAACGGTCTGGTGCTGAATCATGTGAGAAGGATCATGAAGGTATCTGCGAAGTATCGACACATAGAAAACGGGGTGAACATCCGGAAAACTGGGCGGAAGTGCTAAACGATAGGCAATGGCACCAACTCACTCAAGGATCTCGAAAGGACCCACAAATCTGGGACTGAGCTTCCCTTTCTTCCCAAATCTCATCACCCCTTCACCGGAGAAATCCGCAGGAATACATGACCCCCCACTACGAACTCAAGTCTGCGACGACGACGGTCGGCATAAGACTTCTGTCTGCACTGGGATGCTCTCATCCTGTCCTGAATCAGCTGGATCTTCTCCGTAGTCTCCTGAACTAGCTGGGGTCCCAAAACCTTACTCTCACTGAGTTCGGTCTAACAGACTGGCGATCGACACTTCCTACCATACAAATCCTCAAAAGGTGCCATCTAAATCGTCTCATGAAAGTTGTTGTTGTAGGAGAACTTCATCAACGGAAAGTGATGATCCCAACTGCCACGAAAATCAAGCACACACGCACGAAGCATATCCTACAGAATCTGTATAGTCTGCTCCGACTGACCATCGGTTTGCGGATGGAAAGTGGTGCTAAAACTCAACCGGGTATCCAAAGCTTCCTGAAGCTTCTGCCAAAGACGGCTAGTAAACTGGGTGCCCCTATCGGATACGATGCATGTGGGAATGCCGTGCAAACGCACAATCTCATCTATGTACAACTGAGCATACTGAGCATAACTGAAAGTGGTCGTCACTGGAAGGAAGTGAGCCGCTTTCGTCAACCGGTCAACAATTACCCAAATGGAGTCATACCCTTGATTGGCCCTGGGTAGACCCACAATGAAGTCCATGGAAATCTGCTCCCATTTCCATTCCTGAATGAGTAAAGACTGCAACTCTCCAGTCGGTCTCTGATACTCAGCCTTGACTTGCTGACAAGTCAGGCACCTCAAAACAAAGTCTGAAACATCACTCTTCATCCCTTCCCACCAGTAAATGTCTCTCAAGTCACGGTACATCTTGGTGGAACCTGGATGAATTCTAAAGGCTCACAGATGTGCCTGCTCTAGGATCTCGTGTCTCAACCCATCGGTATCTGTTACAGACAAGCGAGTCCTGTAACACAGCACACTCTGGTCATCAATCATGAACTCCGAATCTGTACCCTACCGAAAAAGCTCAAGAATCTGTGACAAACGGGCATCTCTGGGCTGCGCCTCACGTATACGATCAAGTAGAAGTGGACGGGCGCGGACGTGAGCAAGCTGTCCCCCAGTGGAAGTGAACTCAAACAGTACTCTACTGTCGCATAAGATCTGCCAATCTGCAGAAGACTGTCGCTGAACTGTGCTCAACTGGGACAAGCTACCCCGGGCCTACGACTCAAAGCATCAGCTACCACATTCGCCTTGCCCGGGTGATAAAGGATCTCATAATCATAATCATTTACAAGCTCCATCCAACGGCGCTGTCTCAGATTCAGATCCTGCTGCTGGAAGATGTACTTCAAGCTCTTGTGGTCCGTGAAAATCTGACACGACTCCCCGTACAAGTAGTGTCTCCAAATCTTCAGCGCAAAGACCACCGCGGCCATCTTCAGATCGTGAGTGGGATAATTCTGCTCGTGTTTCTTCAGCTGCCTAGAAGCATAAGCAATCACCATATCATGCTGTATCAGTACACAAACGAGCCCCACTCGAGAAGCATCACAGTAAACAACAAAGCCACCCGATCCAGAAGGCAAAGATAGAACTGGTGCAGTCGTCAATCAAGTCTTCAACTGCTGAAAACTCTGCTCGCATGCATCAGTCCAAAGAAAAGGAACCCCCTTCCGGGTCAGTCCGATCAGCGGTGCAGCGATACTCGAGAAATCCTATACGAAACGGCGGTAATAACCGGCTAAGCCCAAAAAGCTGCGGACCTCTGTCACAGATACAGGTCTGAGCCAAAGCTGTACAACATCAATCTTCCTCGGGTCCATAAGAATACCATCTCCCATCACCACATGACCCAGGAAGTCAACTCTATCAAGCCAAAATGCGCATTTTGAGAATTTAGCATACAGCTGGTGCTCTCTCAATGTCTGCAAAGCAATCCTCAAGTGCTGCTCATGCTCCTCTCGACTCCTAGAGTAGACCAGAATGTCATCAATAAACACAATAATAAACTGGTCAAGGAACGGCCTGAAAATCCGGTGCATCAGATCCATGAACGCTGCTGGCGCATTGGTAAGTCCGAACGACATCACCAAAAACTCATAATGCCCGTAGCGTGTACGAAAAGCAGTCTTCGGAATGTCATCATTCCAAACCCGCAACTGATGATAAACCGATCGTAAATCAATCTTAGAAAAATGTTTCGCAGTCTGGAGCTGATCAAACAAATCGCCAATGTGAGGTAAAGGATACATATTCCGCACCGTAAACTCGGTTCAATTGACGATAATCCATACACAACCTCAAACTGTCGTCCTTCTTCTTGACGAACAGAACAGGAGCTCCCCAAGGCGAAACACTCGGACGCACAAGTCCCCTATCAAGCAACCCTTGTAATTGATCTTTAAGTTCTCTAAGCTCCACCGGAGCCATCCGGTAAGGCGGTATAAAAATAGGTCCCGTGCCATGAATCAGATCAATGCAAAACTCAATATCGCGCTCTGGCGGCAAACCAAGTAACTCATCCGGAAAAACGTTGGGAAACTCTCGCATGATAGGAACCCGGTCCAATGACTCTACCGTGGCTCCAGTATCATGAATGAAAGCCAAGAATCCCCGACAACCTCTCCTCAAAAGCCGACTAGCGCAAAGGGCAGAAATCAAACTGTGAGGGGCGGCACCACGGTGCCCCTACATAACAAGAACTGACTCACCAAGAAAACAAAACCTAACTATCTTCTCGCAGTAGTCCACGGACACGTAGCAAGTAGCTAACCAGTCCATGCCTAGGAGAACGTCGAAGTCCAACATCTCAAAAAGGATCAAGTCGACGGACAAATCTCTATCTCCTATACGAACGGCACATGACCAAAACACGTGTCGTGCAATAAACGACTCGCCAACAGGAGTAGTCACAATAAGCGGCTGATCTAGTAAACACGACTCTCGGCCTAACCTTGGCACGAAGTGCGTGGAAACATACGTATGCGTAGATCCCGGATCAAACAAAACATATGCATCAAAAGAACATACAGAAAGAGTACCTGAAACCACAGCATTGGACGCCTGCGCGTCCTGATGAGTCAAGGAAAACACCCGAGCCTGCCCTCTACCGGCGACTGGATGACCTCCGTCTCTGCCACCCCGTCCCCTCGGAACAAAACCACCGTGACCATGACTTCTCTGAACATGAGTCTGACGCAGAGCAACAACAGGCATAAGAGGCAACGCCCTCTGAGGTGGAGAAGGTGGTAGGGTAACATGTGGTACAGCTGCCTCGCCCTCACGTGGCTCAGTACAATCTCGAACGCGATAACACAAACTCCGTCACCGGAAACATCCAGATGAAAATTGCTAACCCTCCTGGGGATAAGAGCTAAATAACTGGCCTTGTCCCGAGTCTCCACTACCCCCAGTACATGAACGGAATCTATCACGGCGTCAAAACGTCTGTCTCCGTGCTGAAACACCAGTACGAACCCTCTTCGGTTCCGGAACAACCGACGTCTTGGAAAGACGCTCCTCAACCAATAGGGTTGTGTCCACCGCTGCTGCATACATGTCACAATGCTGAATGCTGATAGTGAGGAACAACTGGGTAAGCAGGCCTCGAACGAACCTCTTTACCCGCATCTCCTCAGTAGCTACGGAATACAGAGCATACATAGACAGTTCGGTAAACTGCACATCATACTTAGCCACCGTCATCCCCGGAGTCTGGCATAACGACTCGAAACTGCACGCTCGAGCATCCCTGACGCTCTGCGGAAGAAAACGGGCAAGAAACTGTTGGGTTATTTGGCATGACCACAAGGTTTCACAAGGCATCTAACATGCCGTATTTTAAATTTCTAGTGTGCTAAACAACCTAACCTAGGATCTAACTAGAGTTTTAGGAGCTAAACTAGAATGTAAACAACTTTAAATAGAAACTGAATGAGGAATACAACCTTTGTAGATCGGTCCTTCACTTCTAAAGCTCCGTGTAGTAGTCCCTTCGCTCCATGTGAAGATCTCCTCAACTCTAGTATGGGTTCCCTTGGAGAAATGAACAACCTTTCTCGAAGTCTTCGAGGCCGAAGATGATCTACATCGAGGAGACTCAAACCCAAGCTACCTCTTCACTAGGTGATGAACTTTATAAAGAGAACACCCTAAACTAAATGGCAAGTAGTAGAAGATGATGAAATAGGAAATGGGCTCACTTTAGATTTTATTTTCTTACAATATTTTCTCAGCATTTTAGAAAGCTAGTAAGCTTTTATGAGGAAGAAGATGAATAATCAAGATGAGAGAATTGAAAACTAATGAGGTGAGAATAGCAACTATGGGTGAGTTAGTGTCATACACTAATCATTGTAGAGACATAACCATGGTTTATGATAATGGTTTGGTTAATAAATATCTTAAATGAGACATGATTAGTGGACTAAGTCAAAGATGCTTTAA
Organism: Agapanthus africanus; assembly: GCA_030015575.1. Classification (NCBI taxonomy): domain Eukaryota; kingdom Viridiplantae; phylum Streptophyta; class Magnoliopsida; order Asparagales; family Amaryllidaceae; genus Agapanthus; species Agapanthus africanus. The sequence goes on from CM057343.1 coordinate 161,867,966, forward strand.
GCTTCTCCAAACTTCTAAGCATGACATAATACCACTAATTTTGAATTACTAAAATAAATAAAATCCTTACCATTATCTTAATTATGGTGTAAGTCACACACACACCCATGTTTGCATGTATCATCTATCATGACACAAAATGATGTACACTAATATATATCACATATATACTAATGCACAATCAAGTGAGAAAAGAAATCTTAAATGAGTTAATACTAGTTAATGTAAATTAATATGTCAAATATATAATTATACATTAGATTATTAAATCAACACTTGATTTAATAATCCGGCTATATCTCATATAACCGACTAATATCATGTGTATCATTTTATCGAATCAACACTTGATTCAATAACCCGGCTATATGGCATATAACCGACCGATGACACAAATTGTGAGAATAGAATACAGTATCTCATACGCGAATTAATCTCGGTCCCGTACATATCTCATATGTGCTCCTACTTCGTTTCACTTGAGCCAGGAAACCTCTGTGTAGGACTCTAAAGACTCGTCAATACTCCGGCAGTATGTGATGATCATATCAAACACCCACAAGCCACAAGAGGCGCGCTAAACGTAACGGCCACCCGGGTATTGAGCGATCGGAAGATCAACAAGAAATACTGCTCACACTCCTGCGAATCCAATCAGTAACACTACCGTACAGTCTGGTCTCTTCATCTGATATGTCGCATATCTCGCCTAGGGATGGTAAACGTCAGACCTCAATAGCTTGATAAGTCATGCTGATGTAAGGTCCATAACGGGCGTGAAACTACTGATAACACTTACCAGTAAATCACATCTACTATGGCTAAGGATTTCCAGTTATGGCCAATCGAGCATAGCGCAACATCAACCCTCAATACCGAGAGAGACGAATCCCCTCCTATCGTTCATTGCCTCCATGTGACTCGAGATTGTACCCAAAAACCACCTGTTTGCACGACTCAATAGAGCCATGGTAGGGTGGAAATCAAAGCACAGTGGGAGTCACACAAGTCTCTATGACGATCTCGGGTTGACAGACTAACCTGTACCAGTGTCACCATAGAACTGCTATCTGACGTGAGGTATAATACCATCTAGGAGTTCTCGGCAACTCCGTTAAGTGTACCCAGTCTCCACTGAGCACCCGTATACCATCTCTAATGTCAAACACCAATGGATATGGGATCATCCGTCGCCCATCACATGGGTCATCATCCATCGCCCATCACATGGGTCGAGAAGATATACGCTAGTCTACTCTGGAAAGTCGATGCCCCGTCTCGATATTCCCACGACTAGGAACATTGAAGGATGAACTCATGGACTACCCAGGCCCCACTAGTATGATCTGCATCATAATCCTGGAAGTCAAGTACACATCCCAATGGCTTTATCAACATGTAACAGAGAGACAGTAAGTATCCATGTTAAGATAAAGAGCAACCAGATAGCGTACGATCATGTCGGGCAAGAAAGCCCTCCCTATATATGTCCCAGCATCTACTATAATATACATCTCATGTACAATAATGGCCTCTAGGGCATACATACAACTAACAATCTACCACTTGTACTAAGGCCAGTTGTTGCAGTATAGCATACCCAACGTCCTATAAAAGTCTCTCGCAGGAAAGGCCTCAGTGAGTGGATCCGCCGTGTTAACCTCTGAGTCTACTCTCCTAACCTTGATCTCTTTGAGATCAACCATCTCCATGATAAGGTGATACCATCTTAGAATATGTCTGGGTCACTGATGGGACCGGGGTTCTTTGGCCAAAGCCACACCTCCATTGTCACACAATGGTGGGAACCTAGTTCATCTTATGAACAAATATACACACAGACTACCTCTTTGGTAGCATCGTTGATAGCGATATATTCAGCCTTTATCGTCTAGTTTGCCCCTGTATCGAGCTTGGAACTCTTCCAACATACCGTCCCTCTATTGAGGGTAAAGACAATGCCTGTGACTGACATTCAGTCATCCTTACCACCCTAGAAACTATCCAGTGATTCTCCCCAGGATCGATTGATACCATCTTACTACACCTAGTGAGAGTCCTAACATCCATTTAGATCTATCTCATAGATCCAAAACGCAGGATTTAGGAGGTATTACCTTGATCCTATATGGAGAATCAATATGATAAAAGGAGATGACCGAGTGTAGCATAGGAACACCTTCCCTATCAAAAGTATGTCATCCACGTGCAATACGAGAATAACCACCATACTCTCTACAACCTTTTTGTATTTACAAGGTTCATCTACCATTTTGATGAAGTCAAACACTTTGACTACCACATCAAAACAGATGTTCCAACTCCGTGATGCCTGCTTTAATGTATAAAGCAACTTGCGCACGTTTCCGCTTCTCCCACTGTCTACGAAGCTCTCTGGCTGTGTACTTACAGACGCTCTCTTCTAAATCATTATTTAGAAAAGCAGTCATGACACCTAACTACCATATATTATAGTCATGGTATGTAGCAATGGCAAGTAGGATCCGGATGGACTTAAGCATAGCTATTGAATAAAAGGTTTCATCATAATCCACACCTGGTCGATGACAAGAACCTTTTGCAACAAGTCTAGCTTTGAAAGTCTCAAATTTTCCATCTACACCAAGTAATCTTCTCAAGATATACTTACTCCTGATGGGGATTTAACCCTTCAGATATAGCAACTAAAGTCCATACTTTGTTGGTGTACATAAATTCCATCTCAGATCGCTTAGCATCCAGCCATTCTTATAGAGTCCCCACTCTTGATGGCCTGCTCGAAACTGTTAGTTATATGTATGCCCTAGAGGCCATTACTGTACAAAGGATGTATATTGTAGTGGATGAGGGGACATATATAGGGAGGACTTTCTTGCTCGACATGATAGTATGCTATCTGGTTACACTTTACCTTAACGTGTACACTGATTGTCTCTCTGTTACATGTTGGTAAAGCCCTTAGGATGTATACTTGACTACTTGGACTATGATGCGGATCATACTAATGGGGACATGGTAGTCCATAAGTACATCCTTTAAGGTCCCTAGCCGTGGGTATATCGAGACGGGGCATCGATATACCAGTGTAGACTAGCGTATACCCTCTCGACCCATACAGATGGGCGATGGATGATCCCATATCCATTGGTGTTTGACATCAGAGATGATATACGGGTGCTCAGTGGAGACTGGGTACACTGGACGGACTCGCCGAGAACTCCCAGATGGTATTATACCTTACGTCGGATGGCAGTTCTCTGGTGACACTGGTACAGAGTAGTCTGTTGACCCGAGATTGTCATAGAGTCTTGTGTGGTTCCCACTGTGCTTTGATTTCCACATTACCACGTCCAAGAGGGCGTGCAAAACGGTGGCTTTTGGGTACAGTCCCGAATCACATGGAGGCAATGAGCGATAGGAGGGGATTCGTCTCTCCCGGTATAGGGAGTTGATGTTGCGCTGTGTTCGATTGGCTATAACCGGAAATCCCTGGCCAGGGTTGTTGAGATTTACTGGTAAGTGTTACCAGTAGTTTCTCGAACTGTTATAGACCTCATATCGACACGACTTATCGAGCTATTGGGGTCTGACGTTTACCACCCCTAGGCGAGATATGCGACATATCAGACGACGAGACCGGACTGTACGGTAAGTGTTACTGGTTGGATTCACAGGAGTGTGAGCGGGCTTGCTCGTCGATCTTCTGATCGCTCAATACCCGGGTGGCCGTTACGTTTAGCAGACCGCTTGCGGCTTGTGGGTGTTTGATATGATCATCATCCGCTGCCGGCGTATTGACGAGTCTTTAGAGTCCTACACAGAGGTTTCCTGGCTCAAGCGAAACGAAATAGGAGCGCATATGAGATATGTGCGAGACCGAGAATAATACCAGTATGTGATACTGTATTCGATTCTCGCGATTTGTGACATTGATCGGTTATATGCGATATAGCCGGGTTATCGAATCAAGTGTTGATTTAATAAGATGTTACTAATGATACTAGTCGGTTATGTACGACATGACCGGGTCATTGAATCAAGTGTTGATTTAATGATTTAATGTATAATTATATATTTGATATATTACTTTGCATTAACTAGTATTGGTTCACTTTAAATGGATTTTCTCACTTGGTGTGCACATTGTATATGTGATATATTTTTTGTGTGCACTTGTTTGTATCATGTTTGATGATACATGCAAAATTGGTTAAGTGTAAAGATTGAACCATGGTTATATGAATGGTTAGGGTTATGATTACTTATTCATTCATTTATTTATTTATTAGTTTTGGAAAATAAAAGCATAAAGAGAAAAAAAAAACAAAATGGTTTTCTTTCATTCTTTTCTTTCATGAAGCTTGTTGAAGCTTCATGAAGCTTTTGACCAAGTGACCATTTTGTCTTCTTCTTTAACCCTAACCATTCACATAAACTCTAGTTAGCTCTCTACACTTGACCATGGTTGGATTATGATAAGTATTGTTTTACTTTTCTTTTTGAGAATAACTTATCATAATTCTTTTCATCATCTTCTTCTTCTTCAAAGATGAAGAAAGCATGCTCCATCAATGGCAACTTGAGCTAATGAGTGAGAAATCCAATTCTAAAGTGAACCCACCTCCTATTTCTTCATCCTCTACCTCTTGCCAAGTAGTATAGGTTGTTTTCTTCACAAGTTTTCATGGCTTGGTGAAGTTGGAGCCTGATCTTGTGATGCCTCGACGTAGATCATCTTCGGCACGAAGCCGACGACCTTGCCCGCCCATTTCTCCGATGAAGCCGACGCTAGAGCCCGGGATTCCATTTGGAAAGCGAGGAGACTTCATTGCGGAGCTATGGAGGTGGAGGACCGGATCTACAAAGGTTGTATTTCCGTTCTTTTAGTTAAGTTGTTCACTAGTTGCATTTGTCGCCTATATATCTAGTTAACGATCCGTATTAGGGTTTCTCGGCACTTGTAAAATTTGAAATTGGCATGGTTGATGCCTTGTGAGACCTCATTAGTGTGCCTAGGAACCCTACAGTGGTATCAGAGCCTAGCTAGAGCCTTAGGCGACGCGTAGACGGAGTTAGAAGTCCGATCGAACCAAAACCTAACACGGAAAATGCTCTCTGGACTTTTTTCGAAATCTGGGATTCTTTCAAATTAAAAATATGCAGAAAAATCAGCAGGAGATTTTAAGAATTACTATGAAATTCGAGAGACCAATTCCTCTAAACTGCAGCGGAACCGCGGCAATATCATGGCTATTGCGGCGGTTCCGCGGCAAATAAGTCACATCATGTTTTACTTTTTGCACAGTAATTCTTAGTTTGCAGTTCTGGTTTTCCTGGGAATTTTTAATATTTTTTCAAGAGTTGAATTTTCTGGGTTGTATTGGGGACTCGGTGCTTCGATCGGATTGTCTAATTTTGTCAGTGTGTCTTTCCGGATATTTTTGAATATGTTAAAAACTTCGACTGGATATAAATACCCACTTTTTCCCCTGTCGGGAAATTTCCAAGTGTTGGATCTTTCCGTGGTTTAAAGACGTTCTAAGTAGTGCAAGTAACGCGATGGTCCCTCTAGAAGACAACAAACCTTAACTCGATTATGTGACCGTCTTGAACTGCCCTTTGAACCTTCAGGTTTGGGGCAGTACGGCGTGCCACATGTGAGGCGTTGACTTGACCCTTCTACGGCTGGACCGTTGGTACTGAGGCATGAAGTGAATGTCTTTGAACCTATTTCATGTGTTGAGCTGTATCGGGAAAACTTGGGTGTTCGATTGTTCGATCGGAAAGTTTAACATTTTCTATTTATCTGGAATGGGATACAATAATTGGAATTCACAAGTAGTTATGAGATAACTGAATGAATGTTATAAACATAGCAGTTTAGTCTCGCTTGATCGGTTGCCACGGAATTTTGATGTGATCAAAAGTCTGTCGCAATCACGTAACGTACACAGATACTCGCCGGATAAACTTAATAGACAGCCTCACTCCATAGCCCCGACCAAGTGACTGTAGGAGAACCCCGTCGCCGAAAGAATCCGTTCGGGTGCTCGCGGTAGCGGTGTTCCGCCTTGGTGCACTTCGTCGACGGTATCGGGGGTGCGGCCGTCTACTAAAGTTTTGGACGAGCATTCGATCAGGATGTCGGGAATCTTGTTGAATTGCCCGACTTGAAATTGAAAAGAGTTTTCGATAATGAGACTAAAATGCGGGGTTTATAATTGTTAGGCATGCGATGTCTACGGAATTCATTTGATTAGGCATGTGATGTCTAAAGAGGTTGCGGATTCCAACTGTTGTAGTTTTACACTTTCTTTTCTGTGACCGTAAGTGTAATATGTGATATCGCCGGTTTCGTTGCTATATGTCAATGACAATTGGGATACGCATGTTTACTTACGTTGATGACATGTGATGTTATGTGTTGCTGGATATGTTATATTGGATCGTCGTGCTTGAATAGCCGGGTTTTTTTTATGTGAGATGAGTGTTTTTCCATTTTCATTCATGTAAAAACTTGTATGTAATATTCTTTTATTGGGGCAATTCCAGGTTGCGAAAGATGTCACCCTTTGTATATTATTTACTTTTCCGCACTAGGATAGACCCAAGGAGGGGAGCACAAGTAACCGGGTTCTGGAGTCCAGTGGGAGACCAACTCGAGGAGTCGAGTCCGGGTCTCCTAACTCTAGAATTGGTAGGGTTGCTTGCCGCTCTTGTAGGGGTCTAGGGGTGTGGGTTTGGCTATTCATCGCGACCGTGGAATCCGTATTTTATACTGGCTCGTATTGAAAACACGGACGTCCTAGTATATCCAATATTTCATATGTTTCTTCTGCTGCGATATCTGTGATGTGATCATGTGATGTTCTGTGATGGATACTATATATAGTATATATGATATATTATATAGACGTTACTTATGTTTTACACCCGCGCTAGCCCTGCCCCGCTCTGCCGTTAGTTACCTAACCTAACGGTGCACGAGGGGACATCGAGACGAATGCGGATGGCATAAGTGTACGTCGTATTTATCTGTGATGTTTAGGTACTTAAATGATGGGACTTCATTAATGTGATTAATGAAAGTAAAAAGAAACCTAAGATGTTGTAGAATCGAATTTCAAATAAAATAGGTAGCTACAGTTCTTGCTTTGCACAGCGGTATATGTGATATATCCTGCACCTTATTCGATGAGGAAAGGACCGAGATCCCTTCACCGGGAGTGACTCCTTTAGCAATAACTGGCAGATGCTACACACTCGGTTTGTCTTTTGATTGCTTTTAAGAGTTTTTGCTTTGTACAGTGATATATATGATATATCCCGCACCTCATTCGATGAGGAAAGGACCGACAATCCCTTCACCGGGAGTGACTCCTTTAGCAAAACTAGAAAAGCCTAAAAAACACTCCATTTTAAAATCATTTGATTCTACAACGATATCAAGTTCATTACGCAATAGGTTTTCAGAAAAACCTGTCGTAGCCCTCCGTCATTTCAAATAAGTCCTAGTTAGTATTCGTGCTACGTTTGTTGGCCTGCGTCAAGGCGTAGTGTACGGTAGCTAACTAGTATTTATCTGCTTATGCGTATGATGCAGATTGGATTAGGGTAGTCGTGCGACTTTGTTGGCCTGCGTCAAGGGTCGTGCGGGTGGGTTTAATTCAATCAGGAAATGACGGGTTGAACTTGACTAGCGCACTATGGTTTGTTGGCCTGCGTCAAGGTCATAGGACGCTAGGGGCAAAATTATCGGGAATTTCAAGTGTTGAAATTTGCAATGAGATTGCATACCTTCTATGAGATAGTTGGATCCCGATACCCGCTGCGAGTAAGAGTTACTCCTGGGAGAGTTTTATACATTACAATTAGTCGATCAAGTAGGTGTCTAGAAAGGTGTCAACGGGGTTACGCCTCTAGGAAAACGAGGTTTACATTAATTAGGTTCGTGCGAAAGCACGGGGGATCTCCCTCAAAGTACCGACACTGGCCTGGCTGAAAGATTGGCGAACTTGTAGTGCGTAATTAATCCCGGCTAATCTTTCCTTTTAGGGTTTGAAGGAAGATTTGATAAAAACAGTGGGAGCCATCCTGATTAGATAAAATAATAACCAATCTATTCTTGCAAGAGCGCACGCTGAGTGTTTTCTTCTCTCTCTCTCCAGGTAGCGACCATATCACGCCTTAATCAAGATAATAATACGGAATATTGACCGAACCCGCTTGTTATACTGAGCTGGGGAACGTTGGTCCCGCTCCAACTTATAATTGTTATAAGACAGAGCAGGAAATTGGGGAATACCAGATTTCCCGTGCCGCCCAAACGAAGAAAGTGCATATGATGCATCTCCTTCGGGTGTGTTCGTTACAGAGAACTGTTTCTCAGTATCTTTTACGTCCTGGGTATGTGATACCAGATCAGGATCCCAGAGATGTAATCTGTTACATAGGGCTACAGAAAGGTAGAGGACTGAGAACGGGTGATAAGTTTCATGAGGCAGAAAACGGGGCAAGCGTTGCAGCCAAGTCTTTTGGTCACTGTCACCCTGTATTACAAATACATTGCTTCTGAACGAATGTTATTAGATACCGAACCTGATATACAAAATCATATCAGTCTCTTTATTAGTAAAGAAATGATAAAATTTTGTATTGTTGGATAATGTTTTGAACATTTCCTATATCAAAAGTTGATCGGTTCAGGCACGTTATCTAAAAGCATTGAAGTTCTAAATCAAACTACAGTTCTTTAGTATACGGAACACACACAAGTGGAAGAGTTCAGAAATGAACGAATCCTTCTTGAGGTATTGTAGACTAGGTCATATTGATGCGACCCGACTAGCTAAGTTGCACAAAGATGCATATTTAAATCAGTTTGAATTTACATCTTATGAAACTTGCCAGTCATGTCACTGAGATAAGATGACCATAGCTCCGTTTACTGGAAACAGAGAAAGAGTTAGTAAACTCTTGGGATGATACATGTTGATGTATGTAAGGTCCCCTGTCTACATATACCAAGACCGGTTCTTTGTACTTCATTAAATTCTCTGATGATCTTTCGAGATTCAGACCTATGTTCCTGTTGAAACACAAGTCCGAACCTTTTGAGATATTCACAGAATATAAGTTGGAAGTAGAGAACCAAAACGGGTATAAGTATTATGTCATTTGATGAGATCAAGGAGGAGAATACTTGAGCACGGAATTCTTGGACTTTTCTAAAGGAGAATGAGATTCTCTCTCAGCATTACTCCTCCGTATACACTATAGGACGATGGTATATCGGGGCGGAGCAATCACACACTATATGATAAGGTGTGCTCTATGATGAGTATTACTGAGTTACCTATTTCCTTTTTGGGAGTTATGCACTTGAGAAGTTGTATACCTATTGAATAGGGTTCAAATCAAATCAATAGCCTACCACTTCATATGTGATATGGAAAGGGAAGAGCCCATATCTTAAGCTGGTTAAGATTTGGGGTTGTCCGGGCTATATCTAAAAGCATAATCCGGACAAGCTCGAGGCAAGGTCTGTTATGTACAACTGGAAAGGTTCCAGCCATACAAACAACAGCAGATGATTTGGTAGAACCAAAGGATTCAGTAGAATCCAACGAACCTCAGCCTCTCCGCCGATCTAGTAGGGTTCCTCACCCACCTGAGAGATATTTCGGTTTCTCTATGACAGTGGGAGCGAGGATTGCATCATGAGATGATGACCCAACTAGTTTCGAACTGGCCATCAGGAGTGAGACTCTGTAAGAATGGCTGGATGCTTAGCGATCTGAGATAGAATCCATGTACACCAACAAAGTATGGACTTTGGTTGCTATATCTGAAGGGTTAAATCCCCATCAGGAGCAAGTATATCTTGAGAAGATTACTTGGTGTAGGTGGAAAAGTTGAGACTTTCAAAGCAAGACTTGTTAAAGGCTTTCGTCATCAACCAGGCGTGGATAATGATGAAACCTTTTCCAGTGGTTATGCTTAAGTCCATCCAGATCCTACTTGCCACGGCTACATACCATGACTGCGATATCTGGCGGTTGGGTGCCATGACTGCTTTTCTAAATGATGTTTTAGAAGAGAACGTCTGTAAGTACACAGCCAGAGGGCTTCGTAGACAGTGGGAGTAGCGGAAACGTGTACAAGATGCTTTATAGAATAAAGCAGGTATCGCAGAGTTGGAACATCTGTTTTGATGTCTTAGTCAAAGAGTTTGACATCATCAAAATGGTAGATGAACCTTGTATAAACAAAAAGGTAGTAGGGAGTATAGTGGCGAGCCTCGTAGAGTACGTGGATGACATGCTCTTGATAGGGAAGGAGTTTCCTATGCTACGCTCGGTCAATCTCCGCTTATCACAATGACTCTCCATATAGGATCAAAGTGATACCTCCTAAATCCTGGGTTTTGGATCTATGAGATAGATCTAAATGGATGTTAGGATTCTCACTAGTTGTAGTGAGATGGTATCAATCGATCCTGGGGAGAATCACTGGAAGGGTTCCAGAGTGATAAGGACGACTGAAAGTCAGTCACAGGCATTGTCTTTACCCTCAGTAAAGGGACGGTATGTTGGAAGAGTTCCAAGCTAGATATCGTGGCTAACTAGACGATAAAGGCAGGATACATCGCTACTTAAGATGCTACCAAAGAGGCTGTCTGGGTGTATATTGGCTCATGAGATGAACTTCGTTCCTACCATTGTGTGACAATGGAAGTGTGGCTTTGGCCCAGGAACCCCGGTCCCATCAGTGATCCAGACATATTCTAAGGCAGTGTCACCTGATCGTGGAGATGGTTGATCTCCAGGGGATCTAGGTTAGGAGAGTAGACTCAGAGGACAACACGGCGGATCCACTCACGAAGGCCTATTCCCAGAGAGACTTTTATCGGATGGTTGAGTATGAGAAACTACAACCACTGCTATCAGATGGCCCTAGTGCAAGTGGGAGATTTTTAGTTATATGTATGCCCTAGAGTCCATTACTGTACATAGGATGTATATTGTAGTGGATGCTGGGATATATATAGGGAGGACTTTCTTGCTCGACATGATAGTATGCTATCTGGTTACACTTTACCTTAACGTGTACACTGATTGTCTCTCTGTTACATGTTGGTAAAGCCCTTAGGATGTATACTTGACTACTTGGACTATGATGCGGATCATACTAGTGAGGACATGGTAGTCCATAAGTACATCCTTCAAGGTCCCTAGTCGTGGGTATATCGAGACGGGGCATTGATATACCAGTGTAGACTAGCGTATACCCTCTCGACCCATACAGATGGGCGATGGATGATCCCATATCCATTGGTGTTTGACATCAGAGATGATATACGGGTGCTCAGTGGAGACTGGGTACACTGGACGGACTCGCCGAGAACTCCCAGATGGTATTATACCTTACGTCAGATGGCAGTTCTCTGGTGACACTGGTACAGAGTAGTCTGTTGACCCGAGATCGTCATAGAGTCTTGTATGGTTCCCACTGTGCTTTGATTTCCACATTACCACGTCCAAGAGGGCGTGCAAAACGGTGGCTTTGGGTACAGTCCCGAATCACATGGAGGCAATGAGCGATAGGAAGGGATTCGTCTCTCCCGGTATAAGGAGTTGATGTTGCGCTGTGTTCGATTGGCTATAACCGGAAATCTCTGGCCAGGGTTGTTGAGATTTACTGGTAAGTGTTACCAGTAGTTTCTCGAACTGTTATAGACCTCATATCGACACGACTTATCGAGCTATTGGGGTCTGACGTTTACCACCCCTAGGCGAGATATGCGACATATCAGACGACGAGACCGGACTGTACGGTAAGTGTTACTGGTTGGATTCACAGGAGTGTGAGCGGGCTTGCTTGTCGATCTTCTGATCGCTCAATAGCCGGGTGGCCGTTACGTTTAGCAGACCGCTTGCGGCTTGTGGGTGTTTGATATGATCATCATCCGCTGCCGGCGTATTGACGAGTCTTTAGAGTCCTACACAGAGGTTTCCTGGCTCAAGCGAAACGAAATAGGAGCGCATATGAGATATGTGCGGGACCGAGAATAATACCAGTATGTGATACTGTATTCGATTCTCGCAATTTGTGACATTGATCGGTTATATGCGATATAGCCGGGTTATCGAATCAAGTGTTGATTCGATAAGATGTTACTAATGATACTAGTCGGTTATGTACGACATGACCGGGTCATTGAATCAAGTGTTGATTTAATGATTTAATGTATAATTATATATTTGATATATTACTTTGCATTAACTAGTATTGGTTCACTTTAAATGGATTTTCTCACTTGGTGTGCACATTGTATATGTGATATATTTTTTGTGTGCACTTGTTTGTATCATGTTTGATGATACATGCAAAATTGGTTAAGTGTAAAGATTGAACCATGGTTATATGAATGGTTAGGGTTATGATTACTTATTCATTCATTTATTTATTTATTAGTTTTGGAAAATAAAAGCATAAAGAGAAAAAAAACAAAATAGTTTTCTTTCATTCTTTTCTTTCATGAAGCTTGTTGAAGCTTCATGAAGCTTTTGACCAAGTGACCATTTTGTCTTCTTCTTTAACCCTAACCATTCACATAAACTCTAGTTAGCTCTCTACACTTGACCATGGTTGGATTATGATAAGTATTGTTTTATTTTTCTTTTTGAGAATAACTTATCATAATTCTTTTCATCATCTTCTTCTTCTTCAAAGATGAAGAAAGCTTGCTCCATCAATGGCAACTTGAGCTAATGAGTGAGAAATCCAATTCTAAAGTGAACCCACCTCCTATTTCTTCATCCTCTACCTCTTGCCAAGTAGTATAGGGTGTTTTCTTCACAAGTTTTCAAGGCTTGGTGAAGTTGGAGCTTGATCTTGTGATGCCTCGACGTAGATCATCTTCGGCACGAAGCCGACGACCTTGCCCGCCCATTTCTCCGATGAAGCCGACGCTAGAGCCCGGGATTCCATTTGGACAGCGAGGAGACTTCATTGCGGAGCTATGGAGGTGGAGGACCGGATCTACAAAGGTTGTATTTCCGTTCTTTTAGTTAAGTTGTTAACTAGTTGCATTTGTCGCCTATATATCTAGTTAACGATCCGTATTAGGGTTTCTCGGCACTTGTAAAATTTGAAATTGGCATGGTTGATGCCTTGTGAGACCTCATTAGTATGCCTAGGAACCCTATAGAAACTAGTTGGGTCATCATCTCATGATGCAATCCTCGCTCCCACTGTCATCAAGAAAACCGTAGTATCTCTCAGGCGGATGAGTAACCCTACCAGATCGGCGGAGAGGCTGAGGTTCGTCGGGAACTATTGAATTCTTCGGTTCTACCAAATCATCAGCTGTGGTTTGTATAGCTGGAACTCCTTCCAGTTCTCCCTCATGACCACAAATTTCTTTCATAAAAAATTCCTTTTCCCCAAAATGTGGCATGCTGAGAAATAAAACACCTTTTGTTCCTTGGTGTGGTAGAAGATATTCCTTTGCTAATGCTTGGGATATCCAACAAGCTTCCATAGAACTGACCTTGCCTCGAGCTTGTCCAGATTTTTCTTTTAGACATAAGCCGGACAACCCAAATCTTAACTTGCTTAAGAGATGGGCTCTTGCCATACCATATCTTATATGGAGTGGTAGGCACTGATTTGATTGGAACCTAATTCAATAGGTATGGTGCTTCCTCAAGCGCATAACCCCAAAAGGAAAATAGGTTGAACAATACTCATCATAGAGTGCACCATATCAAATAGGGTGCTATTGCTCCGCCCCGATACACCATTGTGTTGTGGTGTATACGGAGGAGTAATGCTGAAAGAGAATCTCATTCTCATTTTGAATAATCCAGGAATTCCATGCTCAAGTATTCTCCTCCCTTATCACATCAAAGGACATAAGACTTATACCCGTTTTGGTTCTCTACTTGGGATTTATATTCATTGAATTTCTCAAAAGCTTCAGGCTTGTGTTTCAACAAGAACACATGTCCGAATCTTGAGAGATCATCAGTGAATATAATGAAGTACAAAGAACCAATTCTGGCATGTGTAGACAGGGGACCACATACATCATCATGTATCAGTCCTAAGAGTTCATTAACTCTTTCTTTGTTTTAAGTAAACGGAGCTATGGTCATTTTATCTTTGTGACATGACTGGCAAGTTTCACAAGATTTAAATTCAAATTGATTTAAATATGCATCTTAATGTAACTTATCTAGTCGGGTCGCATTAATATGACCTAGTCTACAATGCCACAAGATGGATTCGTTCATTTCTAAACTCTTCCTCTTGTGTGTGTTCTGTACGTTGAGAATAGTTGTTTGATTTAGAACGTATATGATATAAATAATGTTCCTGAACTGATCAACTTTTGATATAGGAAATATTCAAAACATTATCCAACAATACAAAATTATATCCTTCTTTAGTAAATAAAGAGACTGATATAATGTTGCATATCAGGTTCGGTATCTAATAATATTAGTTCAGAATTAATGTATTTAGTAATACAAGGTGATACTTGCCAACTAATTTGGCGGCAACATTTGCACCAATCTCTATACTTAGAGACATATCACCCTATTCTCAGTTCTCTACCTATCTGCGGCCCATGTAAACAAATTACATATGCGGGATCCTGATCCGGTATCAAATACCCAGGACGTAGAGGATACTGAGAAATAGTTCTTTGTAACGAACACACCCGAAGAAGATGCATCAGCATGCACTTTCTTCGTTTGGGCGGCATGGGAATCCTGGTATTCCCCTATTTCCTGCTCGGTCTTATAACAATTAAGTTGGAGCGGGACCAACGTTCCCCAGCTCAGTATAATAAGCGGGTTCGGTCAATACATCCATATTATTATCTTGATTAAGGCATGACATGGTCGCTAGATGGAGAGAGAGAGAAGAAAACACTCTGCGTGCGCTCTTGCAAGATTAGATTGGTTATATATTTGATCAAATCAGGATGGCTTCCACTGTTTT
The DNA here is from genome assembly GCA_030015575.1 of Agapanthus africanus. Taxonomy (NCBI): domain Eukaryota; kingdom Viridiplantae; phylum Streptophyta; class Magnoliopsida; order Asparagales; family Amaryllidaceae; genus Agapanthus; species Agapanthus africanus. The sequence continues at coordinate 161,882,981 of CM057343.1, forward strand.
TATCAAATCTTCCTTCAAACCTTAAAAGGAAAGACTAGCCGGGATTAATCACACCCTACAAGTTCGCCAATTTTTCAGCCAGGCCAGTGCCAGTACTTTGAGGGAGGTTCCCCGTTCTTTCGTACGTACCTAATTAAAATAAACCTCGTTTTCCCAGGGGCATAACCCCGTTGACACCTACTTGATCGGCTTAATTGTAAAGTGCAAAACTCTTCCAGGAGTAACAATTACTCGCAGTGGGTATCAGAATCCCACTATCTCATACAAGGAATGCAATCCCATTGCAAATTTCAACACTTGAAACTCCCGATAAAGGTTTTTACCCCGAGCACTTATGACCTTGGCTATGGTCATCAAATCATAAGCACTAGTCAAGTTCTACCCGTCATTTCGTGATTAATTAGACACACCCACATGACCCTTGGCTAAGGTCAATAAAGTTACATGACTGTCCTAATTAATCGCATCATATGCTGTGTAGGAAGACATCACTTAGCTACCGTACACTACGCCTCGGCTATGGTCGACAAACGCAACACGAATACTAAGTACTCTACTTCCTAAAATGACGGAGGGTTGCAGATGGTTTTTAAGAAAAACCTTTAACGCTTTGAACTTGATATCGTTGCAGAATCAAAAGGTTTAAAATGGAGTGTTTTTTAGGCTTTTGCTAGTTTCGCTAAAGAGGTCACTCCCGGTGAAGGGATCTCGGTTCTTTCCTCGTCGAATGAGGTGCAGGATATTCATAATATCACTATGCAAAGCAAGAACTAGAAAATCAATCAAAAGACAAAACCGAGGGTTGTAACATCTGCTAGTTATTGCTAAAGAGGTCACTCCAGGTGAAGGGATCTCGGCTCTTTCCTCGTCGAATGAGGTACAGGATATTCTACAAGGAATACCGCTATGCAAAGCAACAACTAGAGCTACCTATTTTTGAAAATTCGATTCCACAACATCTTTAGGTTTATTTTCCTTCATTAATCTCATTAATGAATGTCCCATCATATAAGTTACCTAAGCATCACAGATAAATACGACGTACGCTTATTCCATCCGCATTCGCCACCAAGTCTTGTCATGCTCCGTTAGGTTGGGTAACTAACGGCGGGGCGGGGCGGGGCTAGCACGGGTGAAAAACATAAGCAATGTCTATAAAATATCATATATATTATATAATGTATCCATCTCAAAATATAAAGTGATCACATCACAGAATATCAGCAGCAGAAGACAACATATGAAATATTGGATATACTAGGATTTCCGGGTTTTAATTCAATCTTGTATAAAACACGGATTCCACGGTCGTGATGAATAGCCAAACCCACATCCCAAGACCCCTACGAGAGCGGAAAGCAACCCTACTAATTCTAGAGTTAGGAGACCCGAACTCGACGTCTCGAGATGGTCTCCCATTGGACTCTAGAACCCGATTACTTGTGCTCCCCTCCTTGGGTCTATCCTAATGCGGAAAAGTAAATAATATACATCAACGGTGACCTCTTCCTCAACCCGGAAGTACCCCCAATAAAAGAATATTACATACAAGTTTTTTTTACATGAATGAAAATGAAAACCTCTCATCTCACATAAAAAAAACCCGGGCTATTCAAAACACGACGATCCAATATAACATATCATAGCAACACATAACATCAAATGTCATCAACGTAAGTAAATATGCGTATCCCAATTGTCGTTGACTTATAGCAACGAAACCGGCGATACGCCACATATTACACTTACGGTTGCAGAAAAGAAAATGAAAACTACAACATTTGGAATCCCCTACCACCTTAGACATCTTAAACCCAAAATATCACATATTTTGGATTTCATGCCTAACAATATGAATTCTTTAGATATCTCATGCCTAAAAATTATAAACCCCACATTTTAGTCTCGATATTGAAAACATTTTCCAATAACAAGTCGGGCAATTCAATAAGATTCCCGACAGCCTGATCGAATGCTCGTCGGAAACTTTAGTAGACGGCCGCACCGTAGATACCGTCGACGAAGTGCACTTAGGCGGAACACTACGGCCGCGAGCACCCGGACGGATGCTTTTGGCAACGGAGTTCTCCTATAGTCACTTGGTCGGGGCATTGGGGTGTGGCTATCTATTAGTGTTACCCGGCGAGTATCCGCCTACGCTACGTGATTGCGACAGAATTTTGATCACATCAAAATTCCGTGGCAACCGATCAAATGAGACTAAATTGCTAGATTTATAAAATTTAAATATTGTGGATTCCAAGTATTGTATCACAATCACAGATAGCTAGGCAATGTTAAACATTTCAATCGAATCAACAAATTCCCAAAATTTCCCAGAAAGCTCAACACTTGAGCAGTATCAAAAATACTCAGAAGTATGCACCAGTAGCTACGGACCAACCGTAGAAGGCTCGGCCCAAGCCTCACACATAGCGCCGTGGAACCGCTGCCAAACCCATGGTTTGGCCGTGGTTCCACGGTCATGTTGTCGAGTTAGGGTGTCGTTCTTCTAGAGGGTCCATAGTTTTACCTGCATAGTTTTCTGAATATTTTTAATGTGAAAAATTCCAACTTTTTGAAAAATTCCCAGAGAATGGGCAAGATCGGGTTTTCCAAGTTCGTTCGAACTTCTAACTTCGCCTAGACAACTCCTAATACTCTAGCATGACTCTGATACCACTGTTGGGTTATTTGGCACGACCACAAGGTTTCACAAGGCATCTAACATGCAGTATTTTAAATTTCTAGTGTGCCAAACAACCTAACCTAGGATCTAACTAGAGTTTTAGGAGCTAAACTGGAATGTAAACAACTTTACATAGAAAGTGAATGAGGAATACAACCTTTGTAGACCGGTCGTTCACTTCTAAAGCTCCTTGTAGTAGTCCCTTCGCTCTATATGAAGATTTCCTGAACTCTAGTATGGGTTCCCTTGGAGAAATGAACAACCTTTCTCGAAGTCTTCGAGGCCGAAGATGATCTACGTCGAGGAGACTCAAATCCAAGCTATCTCTTCACTAGGTGATGAACTTTGTTAAGAGAACACCCTAAACTAAATGGCAAGTAGTAGAGGATGATGAAATAGGAAATTGGCTCACTTTAGATTTTATTTTCTCACAATATTTTCTCACCATTTTAGAAAGCTAGTAAGCTTTCCTGAGGAAGAAGAAGATGAATAATCATGATGAGAGAATTGAAAACTAATGAGGTGAGAATAACAACCATGGGTGAGTTAGTTTCATACACTAACCATTATAGAGACAGAACCATGGTTTAAGATAATGGTTTGGTTAATAAATATCTTAAATGAGACAAGATTAGTGGACTAAGTCAAAGATGCTTTAAGCTTCTCCAAGCTTCTAAGCATGACATAATACCACTAATTTTGAATTACTAAAATAAATAAAATCCTTACCATTATCTTAATTATGGTGTAAGTCATACACACACCCATGTTTGCATGTATCATTTATCATGACACAAAATGATGTACACTAATATATATCACATATATACCAATGCACAATCAAGTGAGAAAAGAAATCTTAAGTTAGCTAATACTAGTTAATGTAAATTAATATATCAAATATATAAATATACATTAGATTATTAAATCAACACTTGATTTAAAAATCCGGCTATATCTCATATAACCGACTAATATCATGTGTATCATTTTATCGAATCAACACTTGATTCGATAACCCGGCTATATCGGATATAACCGACCAAAGACATAAATCGCGAGAATAGATTACGGTATCTCATACGCGTATTAATCTTGTCACGACCCGAAATGGCACGTGACTGACACTCGAATCATATGAAGTCTATAGGACCCCATCTAATTCAAGTAAGCCAAAAATCCCAGAAATCTAAAGAATTTTAAGGAAAAAGTGAAGAAAACTTATTTTCAAGCAAGTGGTTTTAATAATCTATGCCGAAGTATGCATTTTTAAAATCTCAAGTCTTTTCTGAAAATTTCGGCAGAATTTCCTTTGTAAATATTGGCCCCAAAATGGTACAACACATGAAATATATAAAAGGCATCCCCAAGCGGGAGCTAGCTCTTCGCCAATTGGCGGTCATAACAACGCAAGCAATATAATATACAACGCCGAAGGGCGAGGATCAAAATTCAAAAAGAAACTCAATATCATCAAGAAAACCCATAATAATACAACGCGCGACTCTAAGGTCGAAAGAATATACAACCGGTCTTCTAAGTTAATGAATATACAAGTCTGGTTGATAGAGTTACTAGATACAACTGAGTATAAATAAATACAAGGGTGGTCACGATACAAGTGAACCCACCTACCAAAGCAATCGCCTGGAAAGAAGTAATGTGCCAGCAAAGCCGCTAAGGAAACCTGTACGGCAAAACCTGCAAGAAACTGTGGCACAACGGGGGTGAGTTGCCAACTCGTGAGTAAAAAACATCACAGAGCAGAAATCGCATGTATGACTCAATCCTAGGTCAATACGATCAGTAATATATATCCTCAATATGATAAAACCTGAAGCTTGATAAGGTGGTAAGGGTAAACATCTATACATAACTGTAATACTAAGTGCTCGTGTTAGTGCCTCAGGTAGCAACGTATCATAAATATGAGGTATGAATGCAATATAATGAAAACAGAATGTTCATGTATGTGACAACTGTTTTCTTTATTTAGTGAGATTTCTGTCTATTTATAAATCGAGGTATCATCAATGAAATCAACATAAAATCAGTGTCAACCATCGACACAAAACATGAATCCCAATATCTCAATATCTCAATATCTCAGGCTCCGGCAATCCGGACTGGCCTGTAACCTCGAATCTCAATATCTAGGGCTCCGGCTATCCGGACTGGCCCATATCATCAAATCTCAAAACCTCAGGCTCCGGCTATCAGGACTGGCCTGTACTCCGATCGGTATCCTCCGGATATCCGTCGAGTCACAAATAAAATCACCGGTCAGTAGTGCTCCCCTTTCACAGGCTCAACGCCATCATCTGCGACCTTCTTGTTAGTGTATATGCCCTAGGGGCCATTATTGTATCATACTAGGTTGTATATTACTTAATAGAAGCTTGGGATATTCACAGTTGTATATAACTGTCTTGCTAAAAATGTTAGTATGCTACTTGGTTTATGTCTACTTTAATATGTGCATATGTTTCTTGTTACATATCACTTATACATATTAGTAGAGCCCATAGGATCTTTGCTTGATTACCAGTGTCGTGATGGCAGTCACACTAGTGGGGGCTGGGTAGTCTATAAGCAACATTCTATACAGGTCCCTAGTCATTGGATTATCGAGATAGGGCATCGATATTCCGGAGTAGACTAAGTGTATACGCTTCTCATCCCAGTTGGGGAGATGGTCTGTCCCACAGCCATCAGTACGTCGTACTGAAGATAGTATACAGGTGCTCGTTAGGTTACGGGTACACCGGACAGGACTCGCAGGGAACTGATTGGTTGGTATTATACCCATCGCCAGTTAACAGTTCCCAGATGACATGAGTACAGCATAGTCCGCTGACTTGACACTGCTACTTCGCCTCGAGTGTGTCCCACTGTTCTTAGATTGCTACCCTACCACGGCTCAAAGGAGTCGTGCAAACAGGTAGCAGTTGGGTGCAGTCCCGAGCACTTGGAGGCAGTGGCGGTTAGATAGGATTCGTCTCTCCCGGTATTGGGAGTTGATATCGCGCTGTGTCAGAGAGCCATTACGCAAAGTCCCTGGCCAGGGCAAGCGAGATATACTGGTAGGTTCCAGTAGCTTCTCAGGATGTAATGGGCTTCGCTCAGACACGACTTATACAGTTATTAGGGGACTGACGCTTGCCGCCCCTAGGCTTGATATGCGATAGTCTTAGATGAACAGACCGGACTGTACGGAGATTGTCACATCAGGCTCAGTAGGGGTTCGGATGGTTTTCCTCATCGGCCTTCTTATCGACATCTACCTGGGGACCGTTAAGTACAGCTAGTGCCGCTTGCGGTCTGTGGTTAAACCCACTTCCAGCGTAGTGTCGAGTCTTTAGAGTTCCACACTTAGAGTTTCCCTGCTCCAGGCGAAACGATATAGAGGTCGTATGGTTTTACGACAAGGGTTCGGATGCGTACATGTGTTTACGTACGTACGACTTTTCGGACAGTTTTTACTAACCGGCTTTGGTTTAAGCCAGATTCTAGTATCGGGTTATTGGATTTATACAGTCTAAAGTTTTTCCGTGTTTTCACGGATTGGAGGGGCGTTCTCGTAATTTGTCGGGAAGCTTCTAGAAGAGTGGTGACTAAGGGGTTAAGGTAGCATGAGCATTAAATGCTTAATGACTCATTTTTGTGATTCATCCTTAGCATTAAATGATTCATTAATGAGTTAATGAGTCATATGATGAATCACACAAAGGTGAATGCATCAACCATGATAATTAATCATTTATATTATTTATTTGATTAATTGTTATGGTTGTTATATTCATATGAGTTCATTATTCATTCTTATTATCATTCTCACCTTCTCTCTCCTCAAGCTCACTCTCTCTTCAAACCCTAACCCTAACCTCTCATGAGTTGAGATCAAGGGTTAGCTAGACTAATACATCCATTACCTCACTCTATATCCCCTCGGTAGCTTAGATTAGCACTTTAAGCAACCTAGTTATCTCAAGTTTGAGATTAAGCTTGGTGTAGGACCTTTCAGGTGGATCGTCTTTGATTCGAGGAGACCGTTGAGGTGCCGTTGTTCCAAGGAGCCTACGAGGAGTGGAGGACAGCGATGAAGACCCGAAGGACAAGTAACGTGAGGTATAACTTCGTATCCGAGTAGTTAAACCTCTAGTAGTTAGTGAGTAATGGTTTAGAAACGATTCATGCGCTTATGTCCGTGTTACGAAGCTTTGATAATCGTTTTTCATATATTCCGCCTCCCCGTAAGTTCGTGGGGTGCGTGACATGGACTTACAGTGGTATCAGAGCCAACTAAACCATTACTAGCTTGTTAGAAACTAGTTAGAAGTTCGATCGACGGAAAACACGAAAACAAAACCCTAACCCCTTTAAAGTTTCTGTTAATTTTAAAAGTGTCTGAAAAAATATTTGACATACCTTAAAATTCACAGCAGGAAAATTAATGAATACTGAGCAAATACGAGCCAGTGACTCGGCAAAACGGCCGCGAATCCGCGGCAATAGAGTGCTTCTGCCACGGATCCACCGCCGAGTCAATGCCGAGTTGACTCGGAGTTTCACAGTAATTCATTATTTCTGGGTTTTTGTCTTCCTGTATGTTCTGTTTCTACCCAGGTTGCTTCTTTGCTGGTTGGCTTTTGGGGTAAAAACGGAATATGGTTATCGATCGATGTTCTAAGATATTTGCTAATCGGGTTATTATCTGTAATGTTTAATGTGTTCGTAAACCTCCCCTAACTGCTAGTATGTCGGTTGGCAGGGGGTTGCACATTTCTGTAATGTTTACTGTTTGTGTATATGGACTGTGTTGTACTGTTGTGATGATTAGCCGGGGTTTGAGATGTGTTTAATATTCATTCATTCAATGTAAATGTAATTTGATGTAATATTCTTTTGCGGGGCACATCCGGGTTGCGGTTGAAGCCACCGTTGTATTATTTCTTTTTACTGTTTTTGCTCCTAGGACAGACCCAAAGAGAGGGGTACACAAACTACCGGGTACGTCGAAGTGTTTAGTGACCTACTCACGTTGTTGAGGGAGACCGCTTCACTTCGGGTACTTGGCGGGTAGTTTGCCGTACCCGTAGGGGTCTAGGGTGGGGTAATGGCTATTCATCACAACTGTGTTGTAACGTTTTAAAAATGATTAAATAAATAATTAAATGAATAAAAGTGTTTAAGTGAATTTTAGGATTTTCGGTAAAGTAAAATGTATTTTTCGTAAAACCCAACCGTGATTGTTTTTCATTATAATTTTAAAAATATCTATTTTAATTATGAAATTACTAGTAAATGGTGTTTATTTAGCCACTTATAAATTTTTAGTTTAATAAAATATTTTTCCTAAATTAATTATTTTAAATATTAACATAAGCTTTATTTTTACACTAAATTAGTGTAAATTACAAATTTAAATGGTTTTAATTTGTAAAAATGAACCATGGCATATTAGAAATTAGTGTGTATCATGCAAAATTTATTTGCAAATTTTTCCTAATTTCTAGAGCTTTCTTGAGTTGCTATAGTAAATAAATAAATAAATAAATACATGAAAAGACTTTTAATGATGTTTCTCTTCTTGAAACTTCCACACACTTTGCACACTCTCTTCTTTCTCTCACTCTCCTCACTTAGGCCGGCCACAACCCCACCATGGCTGCCCCCCCCCCATTTTCCACCTCTTTTTTATTGAAAAATGATCAAAAATACATCAAAAATTCCATTAAAATTCCACAAAATCCTATTTATTTCATACCCTTTATTCCTTACTCATTTTTACATGGATTTTGGAGATGGAAAGCATGCATTTTGGAGGCTCACTTCTAGTTTGGATTTCATATTTTGGGAGGTATAATTTCTTTCTTTTGATTTATTGTTTTAGATGTTCATTTAAGCTTTATTAGATTTAATGAATTAGTTCTATGTTCAATTTTAAAAATTCAAGTTAGGGTTTCTAAATTCCAGTTATGATTTTTGTTAATTATTTAGGGTTATAATAGTTAGTTTAACACTTTTGGATTTGGAAAATCTTGCATGATTGTTGAATTGTAAATTTTTCATTGAAAATGGTTTAAATTAGGAAATTTTGCTAACTAGGTTTCTATAAAACCTAATTATTGGTGAAATAAATCTCAATTAATATTGGTAATACTAGATTTTGGTCTTAATAAGAGTATTAACTTGTTGGTGGAAAGAAAAACCTAGTTTGATTGCTAGTTTCTATGGATAATTGATAATTGTGATAAAAAATTGCTAATTTTGTAAACTAGATTTTAGAAATTTCTATATAAATGAGATTAAAAATATAATTATGGTTTTATTATATCACTATCATCATGAATTGTAGTTTAAGACATTAATTCATGCGAAATCATGTTTTGTGGTGGAATTGTGGTATTTTGCTTTAAAATGTTGAAAATTGTTAAAGGATGCAAACTAGAAATTTCAAATCAATACAAAATTGTGTAATAAAAATATAGTAGTGGTTTGTATAGTCTAGTAATGCTATTTAATGAGTTTTATGATCATTGGTTTCATTTAAATGTTAAGTTTTGATGAAAAACGGTAAACTGGCATTTTCGGGTTTTGCGAAATTGGACGGTTGATAGATTTTCGGGTTTCGATGGATTTAATCATGTTTTATAGTATAAGTAATGTGTTTTAAAACTACAAGTTGTTTGATGATGTTATCTCGATCCATCGGAGTTTGTACGCCGATATCGAGCGGTATTTGGTTCTTTTGCGTGGACGGGACATAGGTTTTAACCAATGCTTGTTCCTTGCTCGTTTGACTTTTGTATGTGATTCGGTTTACGATACTATTTATATGTTTGCGTTTAGGTACCCTTCAAGTGGACTGCGGGCGATGAAGAGGAGGATGGCGACACCGTCTTGGGCAGACATGGACCAGGTGAGTAGATGTATATCTACGGGGGGAAGTAGGGTGGATGGCGTTTAGCACCCCCGCAACGTAGAATAGGAATAGTACTTATTGACATTAGGAAACCAGATGTGACCCTAAATTCTTAATGAGTAGGACCCTAGTAATGACCCTAGGCTGGACTAGACTGATTTAGGAAAACCATACCAGAAGATGAATACCTTGAAAGAGGTTCGTAGGTTTCAGGTAGAAACACACACACGCACACACTGAAACTCGACATGGTGTGTACGTATAAGTGTATATATATATAGAACTAGGTATAGGTGTATATAGATAGATATATATATATATATATATATATATATATATATACAACACGTACATGGGATTCATTGATGTGATATGACATCTGAGATATGATGAAACAGTGTAACTGGGCTTGATGCCGTGAATCCTTGGCTATACAGTCGTATTAAGTGTTAGCGGATCATTAGAGAATGAGATAATGAACAGGTATATATAAATTATAATGGGTAGTAATGATATTGTGATACATAGGACTCTAAAATAGTACCCGGATTGTAACTTGTGATTGATCACGATTTGGGATATGTATGACTTGATTACGACATCATATATGTGTGACCTGATGTCGATATCATATAGATGTAACTTGATGACGATATGATATCAGTATGACTTAATCACAATTTGATACATATGACATGACATTTCTGAGGATAAACTAATTAAGCATTTTACGATGGCAATGATATATGTTTGATGTATGGGATTACAGTTTAGCACCTTGATCATGAGATGTTTTGATGATGACATTATACGAATGATGAGGCACTTAGGAGATACTTGACCCGTACCCCGATATTGGGATGCCGTACGATGGATTTTACCGTACGAGGCTTAGATATGATGATTGATCCGCACTCTTGATTCGAGAAAGCCGTACTACGTACGTGACGCTATTGAGGCGGGATCGCCGACTATTAGAGATATTGATTCAGACCTTAGGTAGCCTCTAGTTTCTTACTGACTAGTTTCTTAGGTTTAGTTCCTTAGGATATTAGATGGACACTAGTTTAGGTTCGACTCACATAGTGGTAGTTGTACTCGTATTTCGCAGAGGAATGGATAATGCACATCTGTATTTACATTCATACTGTAATCATCATGGTGCATGTTCTTACATATGTTGCTATAATCAGTATAAACCTTACCTGTTAGGACACCAGAACCATTACCGATGATGCGCATATTCCACGCACACTTATTTGCCGGCTCACACACATCATCATCGGTAATTGCTATGTCACGTATACTTTAGATCAGATTATCTTTTATTGATAGAATCAGTTAACAACTAAACCGATATAATATTGTGATTACTCGCTGATGTTAACATAGACATGATATTTATTACGTAGACATTCATGCATTCATATTTTCATGTTATCACGCAGTAATATGGGCATATGCCGACACTTATCATATATTTACTCATGATTTTGAGATTTGGATTTCTGTGAGATTTCTGGATTTTTAGGGAAAACCGCAAAAATATATAAAAAACTTCTCTCTCTCTCCTCCTCTCTTTTTAAACAAAGTTGCGGTTTTCTTGTGATGTATGTGTCGTCCACCATGAGATTTTATGTTTTCTGTTGGATTTCGAGACCCGATTCGAGGAGTGGATGAACCGTCTCGGGTACATGGTGGGCCCGGTATGGTACCCCGGGGCAAGAAGATCGAGTTGTAGACGATGAGCCTGGCAGGGGAAGGCTACCTACCGGTAATGTCTGGCGCGGCGGATATCCGAAGGATACCGACCGTTGTCGTGATATTTGATTATGGGCCGATCCGGACTGACGGAGCCCGAGGTATTGAGACTATGAGACTTGAGATTTACATGTTTGTGTCGATGCTTGACACGGATTTTCATGGATTTCATTGTTGAGATTTCAGATTCTTATACACATTTTACTATGATAACAGCCAAAGATTTCTTATACAGATATACCTGGATTTCAGGATTGCTTATTTTACATTCATGGTGCATGCATATCCATTCATATAACATAGTACTATATGGGGCACTGACACGAGCACGGAGTATCTGCACTTACACGTAGTATTACCCTGCTATTACTAGATGATTGGGACTTAGTAGTGTATTATTATGACCTAGGATAGCGTCGTGCATTCGATTTCTTTTTGTAGATGTCTTCTACTCACGAGTTGGCAACTCACCCCCGTTGTGCCAAATTTTATTACAGGTTCGATGTACAGGTTTCCCTTACAGCTTGCTGGCACATCTATTCTTTCAGGGTGATTTGCACGGTAGGTTGGTTCACTTGTATCCGAACCACCATTGTACTTTTATTCTTTCATTTGTATCTAGTAAGCTCCATCAACCATACTTGTATTACTTGATAAGTTTATTGGACCAGTCATTTATTTTGACCTTAGAGTCGCGCATGTATTATTCTGATTTGGTGGTTTTGTTTTCTTTGAGTTTTGAGCCTCGCCCTTTGGCGTTGTATATTATTGTGCTTGTTGTGGTTGTTTCCGCCTGTTGGCGTTGATGCTAGCTCACGTTTGGGGATGCTTTTTATTGTTTATGTATATTATACTTGTTGTACCCATTTGGGGGCCAGTTTTTATAGAGGAGACTCTGCCGAAATTTTTGAGAAAATTTGCTGATGCTTTTAAATTTGTTTTCTTTTTCTTCTTCTTCTTCTTTTATGGTTTAGATTTCTGGGCTTCGGCTTACTTAGGTTACGTGGCGCCTCTTGACGCTTTGTAATCTAAGTGCCGGTCACGTTCCGTACTTTCGGGTCGTGACAAAGTTGGTATTAGAGCGCTAGGTTTAACCCTGTATAAGTCTAGGTGACCCTTGCTTGATGGAGTAGGCGATTTAGGTAGAGTAACGTACCGTGGGTATGGTCCGCGGCATACTTACGATACGCTACTCTGCTTAAGGAGCCTTAGGATGTACATTTGTTTGCACCGTGTTTCATTCGTTCCTTTGATCTATCTTCGTCGATGTCGGAGGGTGGTTCCTGTTACCACGGGGCACACTGGCAGAGGGAGCTGCGGCTCGAATGCGATAACCATTAGAGTATTGGTTATTCTTAAGGATTGAAGCATTGCTTAGCGTGCGGACGAAGGGTATTCACATGCCGTCCGGATGAAGTTAAAGGGTTCGAACGATTATCAGAAAACCATTTTCCCAAGTTTAAGGTATTCGGAAGAACATGCAGGTATTTCGATGGACCCTCTAGAAGAATCAAACCCTAACTCGACATAATGACCCCGAGAACGCCCTTGAACCTTAGGGTTTACGGCAGTTCCGCGGTGCCATTAGTGAGGCTTGGGTTTGCCCTTCTACGGCTGGATCATCGATGCTGGGGTATGTACCGAATATTTTTAAACTGTACTTGAGTGTTGAGCTCTCGGGGAATTATGGGATTTTGATGGATCGATCGAAAAGTTTAATGTAGTCCGGATATCAGGTGAAGGGATCGACTACGTGGGAGACTCTAGATATGAGTGTTGTCGTTGGTAGCGCAGTCTGCATAGCTACGAAGGAACGAGTTTGAAGCAGCCGACATCAGAGGAAAGATGCGCGCATTGACGATAGTGTTTACGATTGTGATCTAGTGATTTGAATTTCATATTTTTATTGATTGGATTTTTGTATTTTGAGGATTTTTGTTCTACGATTGGTATTTCATGTATGTACCTTCATTCTATTTGTGTTTCATATATCAGTTCTATTGATGTTGTTTAGTACACACCCAGTACACTTGATTTGGTTTTATATGATTTGAGATTTTTGATTTGATTTCGTGCATAGGGGTTACACATGATTTTGACATATGTTTCGACCTAGTTTTCATGCATTTTTGTACTGTGATTTTGATTTTGATATTCGATATATGTTTTCGTGCACCATGTGCACCTGATTAGGATTCTTGCGCATACTTGGCGCACTTGATGCGATTTGGTGCACACCAGATGCACTAAATCGGGGTTTTGTGCAGATTAGATGCACCTGATAGTGAGTCGTGCATGCCCGTTGCACTTGACAGATATTTTTGGTGCACTCCTGTTGCACTAAATTTTGTTTTTGGGTGTTGTCGTGGTATCTGTATTTGGTTTCGATTTCAGTGCGCACCGGACGCACATGGTATTTTATTGATGTGATTAGGATTGATTTCAGTTTGAGCAGTGTTTTTTTTATAATCATTACTATTTGATTTAGTAACCAGGCGGGATGTGTATGTTAAATAAAAGGTATATATATATATATATATATGGCTATTTTTTTTAAAAATAAACGTCCGCTACTTATGCCGTAACACGTGCATCACACGGCGATTTTCAAAAGGGTTTTTTGCATATTTCCTTATCCAGATATTTGGATGGTTTTACTATAATGCGCACTATATATAAGTTATAGATTGATGTATATTAAGATGGTTTTCATATTGGGTTTTAATATTTTATTCTCGCCATAACTCCGATGATTGCGTTATGCTTGACAGAGTTTATTTTAGTTATGTATTGATGATTTCGGAGCCCCGACGATTTGAATGTTTTGCTAAACGTTTTAATATTTGGAGGGGGAGTTTTAATTTAAATTCGGGGACCGAATTTCTAAAAGGGGGGAAGATTGTAACGTTTTAAAAATGATTAAATAAATAATTAAATGAATAAAAGTGTTTAAGTGAATTTTAGGATTTTCGGTAAAGTAAAATGTATTTTTCGTAAAACCCAACCGTGATTGTTTTTCATTATAATTTTAAAAATATCTATTTTAATTATGAAATTACTAGTAAATGGTGTTTATTTAGCCACTTATAAATTTTTAGTTTGATAAAATATTTTTCCTAAATTAATTATTTTAAATATTAACATAAGCTTTATTTTTACACTAAATTAGTGTAAATTACAAATTTAAATGGTTTTAATTTGTAAAAATGAACCATGGCATATTAGAAATTAGTGTGTATCATGCAAAATTTATTTGCAAATTTTTCCTAATTTCTAGAGCTTTCTTGAGTTGCTATAGTAAATAAATAAATAAATAAATACATGAAAAGACTTTTAATGATGTTTCTCTTCTTGAAACTTCCACACACTTTGCACACTCTCTTCTTTCTCTCACTCTCCTCACTTAGGCCGGCCACAACCCCACCATGGCTGCCCCCCCCATTTTCCACCTCTTTTTTATTGAAAAATGATCAAAAATACATCAAAAATTCCATTAAAATTCCACAAAATCATATTTATTTCATACCCTTTATTCCTTACTCATTTTTACATGGATTTTGGAGATGGAAAGCATGCATTTTGGAGGCTCACTTCTAGTTTGGATTTCATATTTTGGGAGGTATAATTTCTTTCTTTTGATTTATTGTTTTAGATGTTCACTTAAGCTTTATTAGATTTAATGAATTAGTTCTATGTTCAATTTTAAAAATTCAAGTTAGGGTTTATAAATTCAAGTTATGATTTTTGTTAATTATTTAGGGTTATAATAGTTAGTTTAACACTTTTGGATTTGGAAAATCTTGCATGATTGTTGAATTGTAAATTTTTCATTGAAAATGGTTTAAATTAGGAAATTTTGCTAACTAGGTTTCTATAAAACCTAATTATTGGTGAAATAAATCTCAATTAATATTGGTAATACTAGATTTTGGTCTTAATAAGAGTATTAACATGTTGGTGGAAAGAAAAACCTAGTTTGATTGCTAGTTTCTATGGATAATTGATAATTGTGATAAAAAATTGCTAATTTTGTAAACTAGATTTTAGAAATTTCTATATAAATGAGATTAAAAATATAATTATGGTTTTATTATATCACTATCATCATGAATTGTAGTTTAAGACATTAATTCATGCGAAATCATGTTTTGTGGTGGAATTGTGGTATTTTGCTTTAAAATGTTGAAAATTGTTAAAGGATGCAAACTGGAAATTTCAAATCAATACAAAATTGTGTAATAAAAATATAGTAGTGGTTTGTATAGTCTAGTAATGCTATTTAATGAGTTTTATGACCATTGGTTTCATTTAAATGTTAAGTTTTGATGAAAAACGGTAAACTGGCATTTTCGGGTTTTGCGAAATTGGACGGTTTGATAGATTTTCGGGTTTCGATGGATTTAATCATGTTTTATAGTATAAGTAATGTGTTTTAAAACTACAAGTTGTTTGATGATGTTATCTCGATCCATCGGAGTTTGTACGCCGATATCGAGCGGTATTTGGTTCTTTTGCGTGGACAGGACATAGGTTTTAACCTATGCTTGTTCCTTGTCTCGTTTGACTTTTGTATGTGATTCGGTTTACGATACTATTTATATGTTTGCGTTTAGGTACCCTTCAAGTGGACTGCGGGCGATGAAGAGGAGGATGGCGACACCGTCTTGGGCAGACATGGACCAGGTGAGTAGATGTATATCTACGGGGGGAAGTAGGGTGGATGGCGTTTAGCACCCCCGCAACGAAGAATAGGAATAGTACTTATTGACATTAGGAAACCAGATGTGACCCTAAATTCTTAATGAGTAGGACCCTAGTAATGACCCTAGGCTGGACTAGACTGATTTAGGAAAACCATACCAGAAGATGAATACCTTGGAAGAGGTTCGTAGGTTTCAGGTAGAAACACACACGCGCACACACTGAAACTCGACATGGTGTGTACGTATAAGTGTATATATATATAGAACTAGTTATAGGTATATATATATATATACAACACGTACATGGGATTCATTGATGTGATATGACATCTGAGATATGATGAAACAGTGTAACTGGGCTTGATGCCGTGAATCCTTGGCTATACAGTCGTATTAAGTGTTAGCGGATCATTAGAGAATGAGATAATGAACAGGTATATATAAATTATAATGGGTAGTGATGATATTGTGATACATAGGACTCTAAAATAGTACCCGGATTGTAACTTGTGATTGATCACGATTTGGGATATGTATGACTTGATTACGACATCATATATGTGTGACCTGATGTCGATATCATATAGATGTAACTTGATGACGATATGATATCAGTATGACTTAATCACAATTTGATACATATGACATGACATTTCTGAGGATAAACTAATTAAGCATTTTACGATGGCAATGATATATGTTTGATGTATGGGATTACAGTTTAGCACCTTGATCATGAGATGTTTTGATGATGACATTATACGAATGATGAGGCACTTAGGAGATACTTGACCCGTACCCCGATATTGGGATGCCGTACGATGGATTTTACCGTATGAGGCTTAGATATGATGATTGATCCGCACTCTTGATTCGAAGAAGCCGTACTACGTACGTGACGCTATTGAGGCGGGATCGCCGACTATTAGAGATATTGATTCAGACCTTAGGTAGCCTCTAGTTTCTTACTGACTAGTTTCTTAGGTTTAGTTTCTTAGGATGTTAGATGGACACTAGTTTAGGTTCGACTCACATAGTGGTAGTTGTACTCGTATTTCGCAGAGGAATGGATAATGCACATCTGTATTTACATTCATACTGTAATCATCATGGTGCATGTTCTTACATATGTTGCTATAATCAGTATAAACCTTACCTGTTAGGACACCAGCACCATTACCGATGATGCGCATATTCCACGCACACTTATTTGCCGGCTCACACACATCATCATCGGTAATTGCTATGTCACGTACACTTTAGATCAGATTATCTTTTATTGATAGAATCAGTTAACAACTAAACCGATATAATATTGTGATTACTCGCTGATGTTAACATAGACATGATATTTATTACGTAGACATTCATGCATTCATATTTTCTTGTTATCACGCAGTATTATGGGCATATGCCGACACTTATCATATATTTACTCATGATTTTGAGATTTGGATTTCTGTGAGATTTCTGGATTTTTAGGGAAAACCGCAAAAATATATAAAAACTTCTCTCTCTCTCCTCCTCTCTTTTTAAACAAAGTTGTGGTTTTCTTGTGATGTATGTGTCGTCCACCATGAGATTTTATGTTTTCTGTTGGATTTCGAGACCCGATTCGAGGAGTGGATGAACCGTCTCGGGTACATGGTGGGCCCGGTATGGTACCCCGGGACAAGAAGATCGAGTTGTAGACGATGAGCCTGGCAGGAGAAGGCTACCTACCGGTGATGTCTGGCGCGGCGGATATCCGAAGGATACCGACCGTTGTCGTGAGATTTGATTATGGGCCGATCCGGACTGACGGAGCCCGAGGTATTGAGACTATGAGACTTGAGATTTACATGTTTGTGTCGATGCTTGACACGGATTTTCATGGATTTCATTGTTGAGATTTCAGATTCTTATACACATTTTACTATGATAACAGCCAAAGATTTCTTATACAGATATACCTGGATTTCAGGATTGCTTATTTTACATTCATGGTGCATGCATATCCATTCATATAACATAGTACTATATGAGGCACTGACACGAGCACGGAGTATCTGCACTTACACGTAGTATTACCCTGCTATTACTAGATGATTAGGACTTAGTAGTGTATTATTATGACCTAGGATAGCGTCGTGCATTCGATTTCTTTTTGTAGATGTCTTCTACTCACGAGTTGGCAACTCACCCCCGTTGTGCCAAATTTTATTACAGGTTCGATGTACAGGTTTCCCTTACAGCTTGCTGGCACATCTATTCATTCAGGGTGATTTGCACGGTAGGTTGGTTCACTTGTATCCGAACCACCATTGTACTTTTATTCTTTCATTTGTATCTAGTAAGCTCCATCAACCATACTTGTATTACTTGATAAGTTTATTGGACCAGTCATTTATTTTGACCTTAGAGTCGCGCATGTATTATTCTGATTTGGTGGTTTTGTTTTCTTTGAGTTTTGAGCCTCGCCCTTTGGCGTTGTATATTATTGTGCTTGTTGTGGTTGTTTCCGCCTGTTAGCGTTGATGCTAGCTCACGTTTGGGGATGCTTTTTATTGTTTATGTATATTATACTTGTTGTACCCATTTGGGGGCAAGTTTTTATAGAGAAGACTCTGCCGAAATTTTTGAGAAAATTTGCTGATGCTTTTAAATTTGTTTTCTTTTTCTTCTTCTTCTTCTTTTATGGTTTAGATTTCTGGGCTTCGGCTTACTTAGGTTACGTGGCGCCTCTTGACGCTTTGTAATCTAAGTGCCGGTCACGTTACGTACTTTCGGGTCGTGACATATGTAATCCGTCTTTTATTGCAGGCTCAAAGCAAATGCAGATTGCTAGTATATCCAATAAAATTCATCTGTGATCTGGAATGCTTATTATTGAATCTAACGAATGTACAATATCTATATATGATAGCTATTAGACGTCACTTATGTTTTACACCCGCGCTAGCCCAGCCCCCGCTCTGTCGTTAGTTAAGTAACCTAACGGGTGATGACGGGACCCCGTGGCGAATGCGGATGGCATAAGAGGACGTGGTATTTTCGTTGTTTTCTGCAATGATAGGATAAATGATGGGACGCATTATTATAATGCAAAGAAAATAAACCAAAGTTAAATCGTTGGAACAAATTTAAAAGAAACCACTCGGTTATTTTAAAAAGATCAGAATTTTTAATTGCGGAGCTTTAACCACTCCTTTTAAAAAGTATCAGGTTCCTTCGATTAAATCAAGTTCACTACGTTCACGGTTTTTGCCAAAACCATTCGTAGCCCTTCATCATTTCATTTGGGTATTCAGTAGTATTCAAGCTATGTATTTTGACCAACGCCAAGGCATAGTGTTTGGTAGCTGCTGGATATTCATTTGTTTTCATAGATAGATGAGTTAGTTTGGGACAGTCGTATTATCATTTTGGCCAACGTCAAGGATATGTACGGATGGGTTTAAATTAACCTGGATAATGATGGGTAGAACTTGACATGTGACTTATGATATTTTGACCAACGCCAAGGTCATAAGAGCATGGGGCAAAAATTTATATCGGGAATTTCTAAAAAACGGAAATTTGCAGAGAGAGCATACCATTTTAGAGTTTGATGAATGTTGGTAGGATTCCTTCAACATTATCATACGATGATAGTTTGGATCCCGATCCTACTGTGAGTATATACTACTTATCAGGAGATTCGTTACTTAACGATCAATGCTATAAACCAAGTAGGTGCCTAGAAAGGTGTCAGCGGGGTTACGACCCCAGAGAAAAGAGGTTATTTAATTAAGGTACTTCGCGAAAGCGTTGGAAAACCTCCCTCGAAGTATCAACACTGACCTGGCTGAACGGTTAAGCAAGAATTGTACGGTGAGAATAGTCCTGGCTAATTCTTCTTTTATGGTTTGAGGAGGGATTCGAGAAACAGTGGGAGCCATCCTGTTTAGATAAATTAAAACCACTCTAAACTTGCAAGAGCATCATGCTTATAGTATTTTCTTCTCTCTCTCTTAATTGCAGCAACCTTGTGACCACGACTAGGTTACATCTAGATAATAAGTTGACTGAATCTGACTTATATGACCGGCAAAGGTCTGTCCAGATGTCCATTGCCTATGACAAGCTGGACCACCCTATTACTACTCAAGATCCCGCCGTCCTAGGTCCAGTTTCCACTGTCGCGGATATGGATATCCGTCGGACAAGGGAAAAAGATAAAGCAAAAGCTAAGTGCCTCGTGTTAGCTTCAGTTGATGGTGTATACCAGAAGCAGCACGAGAAGATGGACCTAGTTTCCATCTTTCTCCATAACAAAGATTTATATGGAGAGCAATCTCATATCGCAAGATATGAGACCTCGAACGAATTAATTCAAGCGAGGTTGGCCGACGGGTCATCTGTAGGGGACAACGTCCTTACAATGACTAGCTATATTGATAAGCTCCAGGACCTGGAGACCGCGTTGGGAAACGAGTCAGATACTGACTTGATTCTACAGTCTCTGCCTCCTACCCTAAAGGAAACCAGGGAAATAGAAGGAAAGAGAAGGGAAAAAGTTTCGGGACTGGATATAGTAAAAGAGGGACGTTTCTATTGTTACAGGAATGAACATTGGCAGAATGATTGCATGGCTAACAATGCCAGTAGCCAGGATTCGAAGCATGTTGTGGCTTCAGCCTCAAGTGTGTTTGTGATAGAGAACTGTATGTCAGTTAACCCTACTTCCTGGGTATTGGATACCGGATCAGGATCTCACATCTGTAATTCATTACAGGCTCTAAGAAACCGTAGGGTTATCAGGATAGGTGATATGACCCTCACAGTTGCTAACGGAATGAGCATGGACGCTGAATCCGTAGGGGGAATACCATCTTGGACTGACAACTGGGCAGATATTGATTCTACGTAACTGTTTTTATGTACCAAGTACAACATGTAATATCATATCTGTATCCTTACTTTCTAAAGAAGGATATGATTTTACTTTTATAAGCGATGTGGTTCACATCCACCTAAATCAAGTTATGATTGGGTCAGGTACATTACAAAATGGTATATACGTATTAAGTCAAGCTTAGGTTTTCAATGTCCAGAATACACTTAAAAGAAAGTCTCCAGAAATAAATCTGGCTTTCTTATGGCATTATAGACTTGGTCACATCAATGAGAGAAGGTTGACTAAGTTACATAGAGAAGGATATTTGAATCCGTTCGAATATCAATCTTATGCTACTTGTGAATCTTGTCTCATAGGAAAGATGACAAAGACTCCGTTTACTGGACATGGGGAAAGAGCAAGCGAGCTCTTAGGACTCGTACACAGTGACGTGTGCGGTCCAATATCTACACATGCACGAGGTGGTTATTCCTACTTCATTACTTTTACGGATGATTTCTCTAGGTATGGATATATCTTCTTGATGAAGCATAAATCCGAGGCCTTTGAGAAATTCCAAGAATACAAGAATGAAGTGGAAAAACAAACAGGCAAGAGTATAAAAACACTGAGATCTGATCGAGGTGGTGAATACTTAAGTGCCGAGTTCCTGGGTTACTTAAAAGAGAATGGAATTCTCTCTCAGCTTACTCCTCCATACACACCACAACACAACGGTGTATCGAAAAAGAGGAATCGAACCCTATTAGATATGGTTCGTTCCATGATGAGTAACGCTGAGTTACCGCAATCATTCTGGGGATATGTACTAGAATCAGCTGCATATCTTTTGAACCTTGTTCCTACCAAGACTGTGCCTACCACACTATATCAGATGTGGAGTGGGAAGAAACCCTATCTGCAGTATCTAAAGATTTGGGGATGTCCGGCTTTTGTTAAAAAGCAGCATGCGGACAAGCTCGAGGCACGATCAGTACATTGTAAGTTTGTGGGATATCCAAAGAACTCCAAGGGTATCTATTCTATTACGCAGAGGAACAAAAAGTTTTTGTTTCTCGTCATGCCCACTTTCTGGAACATCAGTTTTTAGAAAAAGGAACAAGTGGGAGCGAAGTAGAACTGAAAGAAATTCCAGAACCACAAGCTATTACTGAAAGCTTGGAAGAACCAGAAGGTTTAGGAGAACGGGACATCCCGACGCCACTCCGTAGGAGTAGTAGGCAATCTTATCCGCCCGAAAGATACTACGGTTTTCTCATAGACGGGGATAGAGAGGATTGCACTATTGACTATGATGAGCCTACTAGCTTCCAGCAAGCCATTCAGAGCGGTGACTCAGTAAAATGGCTGGATGCAATGCGGACCGAAATGGAGTCCATGTACACTAACAAAGTATGGACTTTGGACATTGCTCCAAATGGGGTAAAACCCGTAGGATGCAAATGGATCTTCAAAAAGAAGGTTGGTGTAGATAGACAGGTTGAAACCTATAAAGCTAGACTTGTTGCAAAGGGTTTCCGTCAAAGACCTGGTTTGGACTATGACGAAACCTTTTCTCCAGTAGCTATGCTAAAATCCATTAGGGTCCTTCTTGCTATTGTTGCCTTCCACGATTATGAGATTTGGCAGATGGACGTAAAGACGGCTTTTCTAAATGGAAATTTAGAAGAGAGCATCTATATGGATCAGCCAGAGGGATTCATTCAGAGTGGGAGCAGGGGTAAAGTATGCAAGCTGCTTAAGTCCATTTATGGACTAAAGCAGGTATCGCGGAGTTGGAACATCTGTTTTGATGATGCTGTCAAAGAATTTGACTTTATCAAAAATCCAGATGAACCATGCATATACAGTAAGATTGTAGGGAGAGCTGTTGTATTCCTCGTCTTGTACGTGGATGGCATTCTCCTAATAGGAAATGATATTCTTATGTTACAGTCAGTCAAAAGATTCTTGTCATATAAATTCCCCATGAAAGACCTGGGTGATGCCACCTACATTCTGGGGATCCGGATCTATCGTGATAGATCAAAGAGGATGTTGGGACTTTCACAGTCCAGGTACATAGACACCATAGTGAAAAGATTCAGTATGGATGATTCTAAGCGCGGTAACCTACCGACTTGTCACGGAATCACCCACTCCAAAGAGATGTCTCCCAAGACTGATTTGGAAAGGGATCGCATGTCGATTATACCCTACGCTTCTGCGGTAGGCTCTATAATGTATGCGATGTTATGTACCAGACAAGATGTAGCATACGCATTGAGCGTAGTAAGCCGGTATCAAGAAAACCCAGGGGAGAAGCACTGGATAGCAGTAAAGAACATTCTCAAGTACCTGAGGAGGACTAAGGAGATGTTCTTGGTATATGGCGGAAAAGACCTCCAGATGGAGGCCTTTTCCTGTTAGTTGTATGTATGCCCTAGAGGCCAGTATTGTACAGATGATGTATATTATATTGGATGCTAGGACATATATAGAGATGACTTTCTTGCTCGATATGATAGTATGCTATCTGGTTACCCTTTATCTTAACATGTACACTTGTCTCTTTAAACTGTCTTATAGTTACATGTTGGTAAAGCCCTTAGGATGTGTACTTGACTACCTGGACTATGATTCAGATCTTACTAGTGGGGACATGGTAGTCCATAAGTACATCCTTCAAGGTCCCTAGTCGTTGGTGTATCGAGACGGGGCATCGATATACCAGTGTAGAGTAGCGTATACGCTTCTCGACCCATGAGATGGGCGATGGATGATCCCATATCCATTGGTGTTTGACATCAGAGATGGTATACGGGTGCTCAGTGGAGACTGGGTACACCGGACGGACTCGCCGAGAACTCCCAGATGGTATTATACCTCACGTCAGATGGCAGTTCTCAGGTGACACTTGTGCAGGTTAGTCTGTAGACCCGAGATCGTCATAGAGTCTTGTGTGATTCCCACTGTGCTTTGATCTCCACCTTACCATGTCTATGAGGGCGTGCAAAACGGTGGTCTTTGGGTACAGTCCCGAGTCACATGGAGGTAATGAGCGATAGGAGGGGTTTCGTCTCTCCCGGTATTGGGGGTTGATGTTGCGCTGTGCTCGATTGGCCGTAACAGGGAAGTCCCTGGCCAGGGCTGATCAGAGATGTGCTGGTAAGTGTTACCAGTAGCTTCTCGACCCGTTATGAGCCTCACATCGGCACGACTTATCGGTTATTGGGGTCTGACGTTTACCACCCCTAGACTTGATATGCGACATATCAGACGAACAGACCGGACTGTACGGTAAGTGTTACTGGTTGGATTCACAGGAGTGTGAGCAGGCTAGCTCGTCGATCTTCTGATCGCTCAATACCCGGATGGCCGTTACGTTTAGCAGACCGCTTGCGGCTTGTGGGTGCTTGATATGATCATCATCTGCTACCGGCGTATTGACGAGTCTTTAGAGTCCTACACAGAGGTTTCCTGGCTCAAGCGAAACGAAATAAGGGCGCATATAAGATGTGTGCAGGGGCGAGAATAATGCGTGTATGTGATACCGTATTTTATTCTCGTGATGAATGTATCGATTGGTTATATGAGATATAACCTAGATATCGAATCAAGGATTGATTCGATAAGCCGATACATAGGATACTAGTCGGTTATATGCGATATGACCGGATCGTTAAATCAAGTGTTGATTTAATGATTTAATGTATAATAATATATTTGATATATTACTTTGCATTAACTGGTATTGGTTCATTTTAAAAGGATTTTCTCACTTGATGCACATTGTATATGTGATATACTTTTGTGCACTTGTTTGTATCATGTTTGATGATACTTGCTCACTTGCGTTTGTGTAAAGATTAAACCATGGTTATATGAATGGTTAGGGCTTTGTTTATTTACTTATTTATTTATTTATTTATTCATTTTGGAAAATAAATGAGAATGGTAGCTTATTTTGTTTGTATATGTTGAAGCTTCTTGAAGCTTTGAACAAGTCCACCATTCTTATCTCATCCTTGACCCTAACCATTCCTACTAACCCTAGTTTACTCTCTACACTTGACTATGGTTAGGATATGATAAGTATTCATATTAGTTTCTTTTTAAATAAGAGACTTATCATATTCTTTCTTCTTCTTGATCATCTTCTTCTTCAAGAAAAGCTTAAGTCCATCAATGGCAACTTGAGCAAAAGTGAGAGAAATCAAATTCTAAAGTGAACCCACCTCCTATTTCTTCATCCTCTACCTCTTGCCAAGTAGTATAGGGTGTTTACTTCACAAGTTTCACAACTTGGTGAAGTTGGAGCTTGATCTTGTGTAACCTCGACGTAGATCATCTTCGGCACGAAGCCGACGACCTTGCCCGCCCATTTCTTCGATGTAGCCGATGCTTGAGTCCGGGATTCGAGACGGACAGCGAGAGGAAGTCTACGTGGAGTTAAGGAAGTGGAGAACCGGATCTACGAAGGTTGTAGCCTCTTTCTTTTAGTTAAGTAGTTAACTAGTTTCACTTTGTCGCCTAAAATTCTAGTTAACGATCTAGTCTAGGGTTTCTCGGCACCGTAAAATTTGAAATTGACATGGTTGATGCCTTGTGAGACCTCTTGAGAGTGCTTAGGAACCCTACAGTGGTATCAGAGCCTAGCTAGAGCCTTAGGCGAGGTGTAGACGACGTTTGAAACCCGATCGAACATCGAAACCCTAATTTTCCATGCTCTCTGGACTTTTTTTAAAAACTGGATTTTTTCCAAATTAAAAATATGCAGAAAAATCAGCAGGGAATCCTAAGAATTACTGTGCAATACGTTTCCATGATTCCTCAAAAGTGCGGCGGAACCGCGGCAGAAGCATGGCTTCTGCGGCGGTTCCGCGGCCATATGATGACGTCACCCATCCAATTTTGCACAGTAACTCCCTTTATTCAGTGCTGAGTTCTCTGGGTATTTTTAAATATCACTCAAGAGTTGAGTTTCCTGGGGTGTTTTGGGAGTTCGATGATTCGATCGGATTATCAGATTTTGTCTATGTGGCTTCCGGATAATTTTTGAATATGTTAAAAAGTTCGACCGGATATAAATACCCAACTTTTCCCCTGCCGGAAAATTTCCAAGTGTTGGGTTTTTCTGTGGTTTAAGGACGTTCTAAGTAGTGCAAGTAATGCGATGGTCCCTCTAGAAGACAACAAACCTTAACTCGATTATGTGACCGTCTTGAACTGCCCTTTGAACCTTCGGGTTTGGGGCAGTACGGCGTGCCACATGTGAGGCGTTGGCTTGACCCTTCTACGGCTGGACCGTTGGTACTGAGGCATGAAGTGAATGTCTTTGAACCTATTTCATGTGTTGAATGGTTTCTGGAAAACTTGGGTGTTCGAATGTTCGATCGGAAAGTTTAATATTTTCTATTTATCCGGAATGGGATACAATAATTGGAATTCACAAACATTTATGAGATAACTGAATGAATGTTATAAATCTAGCGGTTTAGTTTCATTTGATATTGAAAAGAGTTTTCGATAATGAGACTAAAATGCGGGGTTTATAACTGATTAGGCATGTGATGTCTAAAGAGGTTGCGGATTCCAACTGTTGTAGTTTTACACTTTCTTTTCTGTGACCGTAAGTGTAATATGTGATATCGCCGGTTTCGTTGCTATATGTCAACGACAATTGGGGTATGCATACTTACTTACGTTGATGACATGTGATGTTATGTGTTGCTAGATATGTTATATTGGATCGTCGTGTTCGAATAGCCGGGGGTCTTTATGTGAGATGAGTGTTTTTCATTTTCATTCATGTAAAAACTTGTATGTAATATTCTTTTATTTGGGGCACTTCCAGGTTGCGGAAGTTGTCACCTTTTGTATATTATTTACTTTTCCGCATTAGGATAGACCCAAGGAGGGGAGCACAAGTAACCGGGTTCTGGGGTCCAGTGGGAGACCAACTCGAGGAGTCGAGTCCGGGTCTCCTAACCCTAGAATTGGTAGGGTTGCTTGCCGCTCTCGTAGGGGTCTAGGGGTGTGGGATTGGCTATTCATCACGACCGTGGAATCCGTGTTTTATACTGGCTCGTATTGAAAACACGGACGTCCTAGTATATCCAATGTTTCATATGTTTCTTCTGCTGCGTTATCTGTGATGTGATCATGTGATGTTCTATGATAGATACAGTATATAGTATATATGATATATTATATAGACGTTACTTATGTTTTGCACCCGAGCTAGCCCTTCCCCGCTCTGCCGTTAGTTACCTAACCTAACGGTGCACGAGGGGACATCGAGGCGAATGCGGATGGCATAAGTGTACGTCGTATTTATCTGTGATGTTTAGGTATTTAAATGATGGGACTTCATTAATGTGATTAATGAAAGAAAAGAAACCTAAGATGTTGTAGAATCAAATTTTAAACAAAACGGGTAGCTACAGTTCTTGCTTTGCATAGCGGTATATATGATATACCCTGCACCTTATTCGATGAGGAAAGGACCGAGATCCCTTCACCGGGAGTGACTCCTTTAGCAATAACTGGCAGATGCTACACACTCGGTTTGACTTTTGATTGCTTCTATAGTTTCTGCTTTGCACAGTGATATATATGATATATCCCGCACCTCATTCGACGAGGAAAGGACCGACGATCCCATCACCGGGAGTGACTCCTTTAGCAAAACTAGAAAAGCCTCAAAATCACTCCATTTCAAAACTTTATTTGATTCTACAACGATATCAAGTTCATTACACAATAGGTTTTCAGAAAAACCTGTCGTAGCTCTCCGTCATTTTAGATAAAGACTATTTAGTATTCGTGCTGCGTTTGTTGACCTCTGTCAAGGCGTAGTGTGCGGTAGCTAACTAGTAATTATCTGTAAAGCATGTGATGTGATTGGATTAGGGTAGTCGTATGACCTTGTTGACCTCTGTCAAGGGTCGTGCGAGTGGGTTTGATTCAATCAAGAAATGACGGGTTGAACTTGACTAGTGCACTATGGTTTGTTGACCTCTGTCAAGGTCATGGCACACTAGGGGCAAAATATTATCGGGAATTTCAAGTGTTGAAATTTGCAATGAGATTGCATACCTTCTATGAGATGGTTGGATCCCGATACCCGCTGCGAGTAAGAGTTACTCCTGGGAGAGTTTTACACATTACAATTAGCCGATCAAGTAGGTGTCTAGAAAGGTGTCAACGGGGTTAAGCCTCTGGGAAAATGAGGTTTACAGTAATTAGGTTCGTGCGAAAGCACGGGGGACCTCCCTCAAAGTACCGACACTGGCCTGGCCGAAAGATAGGCGAACTTGTAGTGTGTAATTAATCCCGGCTAATCTTTCCTTTTAGGGTTTGAAGGAAGATTTGATAAAAACCAGGGGGAGCCATCCTGATTAGATAAGATAATAACCAATCTGATCTTGCACGAGCATACGCTAAAGTGTTTTCTTCTCTCTCTCTCCAGGTAGCGACCATGTCATGTCCTAATAAAGATAATAATATGGATGTATTGACTGAACCCGCTTATTATATTGAGCAGGGGAACGTTGGACCCGTTCTTTCTTATTAGAGTTATAAGACTGAACAGGAAACAGGAGAATATCTAGATTCTCACGCCGCCCAAATGAAGAACGTGCATGATGATGCACCTTCTTCGGGTGTGTTTGTTATTAAGAACTGTTTCTCAGTTCACCCTACGTCCTGGGTATTAGATACCGGATCAGGATCCCACATTTGTAAGCAGTTACATGGGCTACGGAAAGTTAGAGAACTGGGAAAAGGTGATCATTCCGTTCAAGTAGGGAATGGGGCAAATGTTGCAGCCAAAGCAGTTGGCATATATCACCTGGTATTACCAAATGGTGATACACTAGTCCTGAATGAGTGCTATTATATACCGAACATGATGTGCAACATTATATCAGTTTCTTTATTAAGTAAAGAAGGATATAATTTTGTAGTAAAGGATAATGTTATGAACATATTCCTAGATCAAAAGTTGATTGCATCAGGCTCGCTACATAATGGCATATTCATTCTCAATCAAAATACAGTCTTCAATATACAAAACACACACAAGAGGAAAAGCTCAGAAATGAACGAATCCTTCTTGTGGCACTGTAGACTTGGCTATATCAATGAGACACGACTGGCTAAGTTACATAAGGATGGTTATTTGAATTCATTTGAATTATCATCTTATGATACTTGCCATTCATGTCTCAAAGGAAAAATGACCAAAGCTCCGTTTAGTGGACACGGAGAAAGAGTTACTGAACTCTTAGGACTGATACATAGTGATGTATGCGGTCCCATGTCTACGCATGCCAGGAACGGTTCTTCCTACTTCATTACATTCACTGACAATCTCTCTAGATTCGGACATGTGTTCCTGATGAAACACAAGTCTAAAGCTTTTGAGAAATTCAGAGAATATAAGCACGAAGTAGAAAAACAAACAGGCAAAAGTATTAAGATCCTTCGATCTGATCGAGAAGGAGAATACTTAAGCAATGAGTTCCTAGATTATCTAAAAGAAAATGGGATTCTCTCTCAGCTTACTCCTCCTTATACACCACAGCACAACGGTGTATCGGAGCGGAGGAATCGCACCCTATTAGATATGGTGCGCTCTATGATGAGTACAGCTGAGTTACCTATTTCCTTCTGAGGGTATGCGCTTGAGACAGCAGCATACCTATTGAATCAAGTTCCAACTAAATCTGTACCTACCACACCATATAAGATATGGAGTGGGAAGAGACCATGTCTTAAACGAGTTAAGATATGGGGTTGTCTGGCCTATGTCAAAAGGCAAAATCCAGACAAACTCGAGGCACGGTCAGTTCTATATAAGTTTAGGGGATATCCTAAATATTCAAATGGATATTTTTTCTACCACAGTGAACAACAAAAAGTGTTTATTGCTCAACATGCCACCTTTTTAGAAAAGGAATTTCTTGCAAAAGAGATTAGTGGCTCTGAGGTAGAACTGGAAGAAGTTCCAGAAACACAAACTATAACTGAAGATTTAGTGGAACCAGAAGATTCGGTAGTACCCGACGAACCCCAGCCTCTCCGCCGATCTAGTAGGGTTTCTCATCCACCTGAGAGATACTACGGTTTTCTCATTGATGGTGGAAGCGAGGATTGCATCATGGAATATGATGACCCGACTAGTTTCGAGCAGGCCATCACGAGTGGGGACTCAGTGAAATGGCTGGATGCTATGCGGTCCGAGATGGAATCCATGTACACCAACAATGTATGGACTTTGGAAGTTCCTCCTGAAGGGGTAAAACCCATTAGGAGCAAGTGGATCTTCAAGAAAAAACTTGGTGTAGATAGGAAAGTGGAGACTTTCAAAGCTAGACTTGTAGCAAAGGGTTTTCGTCAAAGACCAGGTGTGGACTATGACGAAACCTTTTCTCCAGTGGCTATGCTTAAATCCATCCGAATCATGCTTGCCATCGCTGCATATCATGACTTCGAAATCTGGCAAATGGATGTTAAGACCGCCTTTCTAAACGGTGATTTAGAAGAGTGCGTGTCCATGACTCAGCCAGAGGGCTTCGTAGATAGTGGGAGCAGCGCGAAGGTGTGCAAGCTGCTTAAATCCATTTATGGATTAAAGCAAGCATCGCGGAGTTGGAACATCTGCTGCGACGTCGTTATCAAAGAGTTTGATTTCGTCAAAAACCTAGATGAACCTTGTATTTACAACAAGGTGGCAGAGAGTAAGGTTGTCTTCCTCGTATTGTACATGGACGACATACTCTTGATAGGAAATGATATTCCTATGCTGCAATCGGTCAAGCTCTTCTTATCACAAAGATTCTCGATAAAAGATCTTGGTGATGCCTCCTGCATATTGGGAATTAGGATCTATAGAGATGGATCCAAACGGATATTGGGATTGTCCCAATCCTGGTACATTGACACCATACTAAAGAGGTTTAGTATGGAAGAATCCAAGCGTGGGAACTTGCCCACGATCTCTGGAGTCACTCTCTCCAAAAATATGTCTCCCAAGACTGATTTGGAGAGAGCTCGCATGCAAGGGATACCCTATGCTTCGGCTGTAGGCTCTATCATGTATGCGATGCTATGTACCAGACCCGATGTAGCATACTCACTAAGTATAGTGAGCAGGTATCAAGCTGATCCTGGAGAGAGTCACTGGACAGCTGTGAAGAGCATTCTCAAGTACTTACGAAGGACTAAAGAGATGCTCTTGGTGTATGGTAACGGAGAACTCCAAGTGGAGTCCTTTACCGATTCGAGCTTCCAGAGTGATAAGGACGACTCTAAGTCGCAGTCGGGATTTGTCTTTACCCTTTACGGAGAGGCGGTTAGCTGGAAGAGTTCCAAGCAGGAAACCGTGGCAGACTCGACGATGGAGGCTGAATACATCGCTGCCAACGATGCTGCTAAAGAGGCTGTCTGGATCAAGAAGTTCATTACTGAACTTGGAGTGGTTCAATCCATTGAGCATCCAATACCTTTGTATTGCGATAACAATGGAGCGGTGGCTTTGGCCAAGGAACCCAGGTCCCATCAGCGATCCAGGCATATTCTGAGCCGGTATCACCTGATTCGGGAGATAGTTGATCGCCGGGAGATCGAGGTCAGGAGGGTTGACACGAAGAACAACACGGCGGATCCACTCACGAAGGCCATTCCCCAGATACAGTTTGAGAGACTCTTCGGGATGCTCGGTATGCGATACTACAGCAGCTGGCCTTAGTGCAAGTGGGAGATTGTTAGTTGTATGTATGCCCTAGAGGCCAGTATTGTACAAATGATGTATATTATATTGGATTCTTGGACATATATAGAGATGACTTTCTTGCTCGATATGATAGTATGCTATCTGGTTACCCTTTATCTTAACATGTACACTTGTCTCTTTAAACTGTCTTATAGTTACATGTTGGTAAAGCCCTTAGGATGTGTACTTGACTACCTGGACTATGATTCAGATCATACTAGTGGGGACATGGTAGTCCATAAGTACATCCTTCAAGGTCCCTAGTCGTGGGTGTATCGAGACGGGGCATCGATATACCAGTGTAGACTAGCGTATACGCTTCTCGACCCATGAGATGGGCGATGGATAATCCCATATCCATTGGTGTTTGACATCAGAGATGGTATACGGGTGCTCAGTGGAGACTGGGTACACTGGACGGACTCGCCGAGAACTCCCAGATGGTATTATACCTCACGTCAGATGGCAGTTCTCACGTGACACTTGTGCAGGTTAGTCTGTAGACCCGAGATCGTCATAGAGTCTTGTGTGATTCCCACTGTGCTTTGATCTCCACCTTACCACGTCCATGAGGGCGTGCAAAACGGTGGTCTTTGGGTACAGTCCCGAGTCACATGGAGGCAATGAGCGATAGGAGGAGTTTCGTCTCTCCCGGTATTGGGGGTTGATGTTGCGCTGTGCTCGATTGGCCGTAACAGGGAAGTCCCTGGCCAGGGATGATCAGAGATTTGCTGGTAAGTGTTACCAGTAGCTTCTCGACCCGTTATGAGCCTCACATCGGCACGACTTATCGGTTATTGGGGTCTGACGTTTACCGCCCCTAGACTTGATATGCGACATATCAGACAAACAGACCGGACTGTACGGTAAGTGTTACTGGTTGGATTCATAGGAGTATGAGCGGGCTAGCTCGTCGATCTTCTGATCGCTCAATACCCGGATGGCCGTTACGTTTAGCAGACCGCTTGCGGCTTGTGGGTGCTTGATATGATCATCATCTGCTACCGGCGTATTGACGAGTCTTTAGAGTCCTACACAGAGGTTTCCTGGCTCAAGCGAAACGAAATAAGGGCGCATATGAGATGTGTGCAGGGGCGAGAATAATGCGTATATGTGATACCGTATTTTATTCTCGCGATGAATGTATCGATTGGTTATATGCGATATAACCTAGATATCGAATCAAGGATTGATTCGATAAGCCGATACATAGGATACTAGTCGATTATATGCGATATGACCGGATCGTTAAATCAAGTGTTGATTTAATGATTTAATGTATAATAATATATTTGATATATTACTTTGCATTAACTAGTATTGGTTCATTTTAAAAGGATTTTCTCACTTGATGCACATTGTATATGTGATATACTTTTGTGCACTTGTTTGTATCATGTTTGATGATACTTGCTCACTTGGGTTTGTGTAAAGATTAAACCATAGTTATATGAATGGTTAGGGCTTTGTTTATTTACTTATTTATTTATTTATTTATTCATTTTGGAAAATAAATGAGAATGGTGGCTTATTTTGTTTGTATATGTTGAAGCTTCTTGAAGCTTTGAACAAGTCCACCATTCTTATCTCATCCTTGACCCTAACCATTCCTACTAACCCTAGTTTACTCTCTACACTTGACTATGGTTAGGATATGATAAGTATTCTTATTAGTTTCTTTTTAAATAAGAGACTTATCATATTCTTTCTTCTTCTTGATCATCTTTTTCTTCAAGAAAAGCTTAAGTCCATCAATGACAACTTGAGCAAAAGTGAGAGAAATCAAATTCTAAAGTGAACCCACCTCCTATTTCTTCATCCTCTACCTCTTGCCAAGTAGTATAGGGTGTTTACTTCACAAGTTTCAAAACTTGGTGAAGTTGGAGCTTGATCTTGTGTAACCTCGACGTAGATCATCTTCGGCACGAAGCCGACGACCTTGCCCGCCCATTTCTTCGATGAAGCCGATGCTTGAGTCCGGGATTCGAGACGGACAGCGAGAGGACGTCTACGTGGAGTTAAGGAAGTGGAGAACCGGATCTACGAAGGTTGTAGCCTCTTTCTTTTAGTTAAGTAGTTAACTAGTTTCACTTTGTCGCCTAAAATTCTAGTTAACGATCTAGTCTAGGGTTTCTCGGCACCGTACAATTTGAAATTGGCATGGTTGATGCCTTGTGAGACCTCTTGAGAGTGCCTAGGAACCCTACATTTCCGACTCCGGCTTCCAGAGTGACAAGGATGACTCCAAATCCATGTCGGGTTATGTCTTTACCCTCAATAGAGGGGCGGTCTGTTGGAAGAGTTCCAAGCAGGAGACCGTTGCTGACTCAACAATGGAAGCGGAGTACATAGCTGCTTGCGATGCCGCAAAAGAAGAAGTCTGGATGAAGAAGTTCCTCACAGAACTTCAGGTGGTTCCTACCAGTATTGGTCCAATACCTCTGTGTTGTGACAACAACGGCGCTATAGCTTTAGCGAAGGAACCCAGGTCCCATCAGAAGTCCAGACACATCTTAAGGCGGTATCACCTGATCAGGGAGATCATAGATCGCCGGGAGATCGAGGTAAAGAGAGTAGAGACGGAGAATAGCATTGCTGATCCATTCACAAAGGCCCTTCCTCAGACGCAGTTCGAGAGGCTATTCGAGATGATAGGTCTACGATATGCCAGCTCATGGCCCTAGTGCAAGTGGGAGATTGTTAGTGTATATGCCCTAGGGGCCATTATTGTATCATACTAGATTGTATATTACTTAATGGAAGCTTGGGATATTCCCAGTTGTATATAACAGTCTTGCTAAAAATGGTAGTATGCTACTTGGTTTGTGTCTACTTTAATATGTGAATATGTTTCTTGTTACATATCACTTATACATATTAGTAGAGCCCATAGGATCTTTGCTTGATTACCAGCGTCGTGATGGCAGTCACACTAGTGGGGGCTGGGTAGTCTGTAAGTAACATCCTATACAGGTCCCTGGTCATTGGATTATCGAGATAGGGCATCGATATTCCGGAGTAGACTAAGTGTATACGCTTCTCATCCCAGTTTGGGAGATGGTCTGTCCCACAGCCATCAGTACGTCGTACTGGAGATAGTATACAGGTGCTCGTTGGTTACGGGTACACCGGACAGGACTCGCAGGGAACTGATTGGTTGGTATTATACCCATCGTCAGTTAACAGTTCGCAGGTGACATGAGTACAGCATAGTCCGCTGACTTGGCACTGCTACTTCGCCTCGAGTGTGTCCTACTGTTCTTAGATTGCTACCCTACCACGGCTCAAAGGAGTCGTGCAAACAGGTAGCAGTTCGGTGCAGTCCCGAGCACTTGGAGGCAGTGGCGGTTAGATAGGATTCGTCTCTCCCGGTATTGGGAGTTGATATCGCGCTGCGTCAGAGAGCCATTACGCAAAGTCCCTGGTCAGGGCAAGCGAGATATACTGGTAGGTTCCAGTAGCTTCTCAGGGTGTAGCGGGCTTCGCTCCCACACGACTTATACAGCTATTAGGGGACTGACGGTTGCCGCCCCCTAGGCTTGATATGCGATAGTCTTAGATGAACAGACCGGACTGTACGGAGATTGTCACATCAGGCTCAGTAGGGGTTCGGATGGTTTTCCTCATCGGCCTTCTTATCGACATCTACCTGGGGACCGTTACGTACATCTAGTGCCGCTTGCGGTCTGTGGTTAAACCCACTGCCAGCGTACTGTCGAGTCTTTAGAGTCCCACACAGAGAGTTTCCCTGCTCCAGGCGAAACGATATAGAGGTCGTATGGTTTTACGACAAGGGTTCGGATGCGTACGTGTGTTTACGCACGTACGACTTTTCGGACAGTTTTTACTAGCCGGCTTTGGTTTAAGCCAGATTCTAGTATCGGGTTATTGGATTTATACAGTCTAAAGTTTTTTCGTGTTTTCACGGATTGGAGGGGCGTTCTCGTAATTTGTCGGGAAGCTTCTAGAAGAGTGGTGACTAAGGGGTTAAGGTAGCATGAGCATTAAATGCTTAATGACTCATTTGTGTGATTCATCCTTAGCATTAAATGATTCATTAATGAGTTAACGAGTCATATGATGAATCACACAAAGGTGAATGCATCAACCATGATGATTAATCATTTATATTATTCATTTGATTAATTGTTATGGTTGTTATATTCATATGAGTTCATTATTCATTCTTATTATCATTCTCACCTTCTCTCTTCTCAAGCTCACACTCTCTTCAAACCCTAACCCTAACCTCTCATGAGTTGAGATCAAGGGTTAGCTAGACTAATACATCCATAACCTCACTCTTTATCCCCTAGGTAGCTTAGATTAGCACTTTAAGCAACCTAGTAATCTCAAGTTTGAGATTAAGCTTGGTGTAGGAGCTTTCAGGTGGATCGTCTTTGATTCGAGGAGACCGTTGAGGTGCCGTTGTTCCAAGAAGCCTACGAGGAGTGGAAGACAGCGATGAAGACCCGAAGGACAAGTAACGTGAGGTATAACTTCGTATCCGAGTAGTTAAACCTCTAGTAGTTAGTTAGCAATGGTTTAGAAACGATTCAGGCGCTCAAGTCCGTGTTACGAAGCTTTGATAATCGTTTTTCATATATTTCGCCTCCCCGCAAGTTCGTGGGGTGCGTGACATGGACTTACACTTCTCTCCCTGGGGTACCGCACCGGGTCCACCATGCATCCACAGACGGTTCCTCCTCCTCTTCGAATCTGGTGTATGATATCGCTCAGGAGCCAAGAAATCTCATGGTGGACATATCTCAAATCATATCATAAGGAAACCGCTATTTTATCTTTAAAAATGATAATCAGTTTATAAAATCTTTGCGGTTTCTCTAAATCCAGATATCTCATGGATATCCAAAATCATAAATCACGATGTAAATAAATAATGAACACTGGCCTCCGGCAATCCGGACTGGCCCAAAATGTCATGACGAATGAACATATAAATAAACATGAAAATCACAGTAATAAATGCAATGTCTAAACTAGCATATGAAAACAATAACATATAGGAAATATCAGCTAGCAAGCTATGTCAATAAAGTAATGTTCTCTAAAGTGTACGGGACATAGCAATTACCGATGAAGAAGTGTGTGAGCCGGCAAGCAAGTGTACGTGGAGCTTACACGTCATCAGTAATGGTGCTGGTGTCCTAACAACAGGTTTCATCATTACTCACGAAAATACATATTGACATGCAATGCAATGCGAACAGCAGAATAAATGGCAAATGAATAGTAAATACAGCAATAAAACGCGGAACATGAATAATAACGCAACAATAAAGAATCTACATTACTATATATGTGTCATACCATTTTGCTATTTGATATAATACGAATCGTGGTATTTTGAAAATAGGGCTACGGTGTTTTTAAGAAAAGGCACGTCCATTGAAATATCCGTAGAATCCCTTGGCCTGTCTTTAAAATATTCACGATTCGTTGGTTCTGAAATAGGTATGACTCGAGTCTAGTCTAACATCTACAAATAAACTACAGGACTAAACTAACAGACTAATCGAAAAGGTAAGGAAACCACCTAAATCTGAGTCGATATATATAAATATAATGGTCGGTAATCCCGCCTCCGTAGTATTACATACGATACAATATATAATATGACATTCTCGAGTCAAGAGTGAGGATCTATCATCAATATATAGCTCGTACGGTAAATCCATCGTACGGCATCCCAAATCTGGGTATGGGTCGAATATCTCATTTATCTCATTATTCATCTGGTATCCTTATCATCACATGTCGTGAACTGGGGGTACTGATCTAAGTCTAGTACATACCGATACCATCTACATATGTATATGCGTGTGTATGACAACACATCGCTTAGGTACCCGCTATAACATCATGTCGTATCTCATAATACGAACCATATCACATCACCGATCTCGTGGCATCATGCCTAATCTCATCGACTCATCTCCATGTATCATATACTATCCTCATCATCCATGTTTATGTATACGTATATATATACACACACACACACACACACATAAATAGTTCCATACCTATGCGTATATATATATACATATCCTCATATACGCACAAATAATATAAAATGTATGCAAGTGTGTGTGTGCGCGCGCGTGTATGCAAATCTTAATTCTAGGGTTTCACGACTAAGAAACTAAACTAAGTTAATTCTACTTACACTAAACTAACCTAAAGTCACATAATCATTTCTTGCTAAGTATGCATATCTCATAACCACATAAGTGTATATATATATATACATATACATATACATATACATATACATATATATATATATATATATATATATATAAACACATATACATATACATATACATATATACATATACATATACATACACACACACACACATATATATATATACATATATTTATATATATATCATAACGCATACGCGTTCTATACTATGAAACTGCGGGGGTACTATACGCAATCCACCCGACTTCCCCCATAGATATATATCAACTCACCTTGATCCTCGCTTGCTGGAGTCGATGACGCTACACTCTCCTCGTCGTCTCGAAATCTATGTGGGGGTACCTACATATCACACATAGTATCGTAAACTGAAATCGCGAACGAAAACCAAATTGATACACGAAACGTACACAGGTTAAAACCTATGGTCTAAGCATGCACGAATAACCAACAACTCTCGATGATTGACGTATAAACGTGAATCGACCGAGATAAAACACAAATACCAAATTCCAATTCATTCAAAGCCGCAAAACAAAATCAGAAACTTGAAAACTTGCTCCAGATTTTACCTTAGGTGAAATTAGCAAATTTTGCATATAGGAAGGGTCTAGTTTACTGAAATAAAAGCCCTGGACCAAATATGGAGGCATTCTGCCCTAGCCTGGCCGCAAATTTGCGGCCAGGAAGATTAAAATTGCGGCCTAAGTTAGGGGGTTAAGGCTCGGGTCTCTGCGGTATCTTCCTGGGTGCCTGCATGACTCACAGTGTTTGCAAAATAATTCCTAGTGTCCCCGGGTGTTAGCAGATATCAATCTCCCTTCACAATTTCTACAAAATGCGATATCGGGGATTCTAATATCATGTCTTGGGTTTGTAACTATGGTTTCACTCCATGAAACTAACACTAGAGGGGTTATAAGGTCTCTACTAATCTCAATTGCACCTTTGAATTTAATAATTCCTCAAAACCCTAACTTGAAAATTTCAAACCTCGCTAACATCACTTAATCACTTCTAAACATGCATGGACACTAATGTGAATGAAATACTATACTAATGATGATGAAATTACCTCATTTGGCAACTCAAGAATTTTCTTGAGTTGCCCCAAGTGCTCAAAATCCGATTTTTCTTGGTCCAAAGTGCTTGTACGGAGCTTGTGCATATTTTTATTGAAGTGGAGATGGAGTTTTTTTTATGTTGTTTTGGGGTTGGTTTGTGAGGATTTAGAGGAGGAAATGAAGAGGGCTGCCATGGTGAAGGAGAAGAGGAGAAAGATGAAGAAATAATGAAGAGGGAAATGGCCAAGACTAAGGTTGACCCCTCACCCGCTCTCTCTCTCTCTCGCCCATACTTCATTTTTTTATCATTTTTCTTTTCTTTTCTTTTGTTTTCTATTCTTTTCTTTTCTCTTCTCATAAAAACCCAAAGCATGCTTGAAAATGATGAAAAGCCATGTTAGAAAATGTAACAATGTGAAAAATGACTTGGTGTATATCATGTGCACAAATCAAGCTTAATACACGATTAGTGATATTTAATCGCGATTAGCATTAAAATAGAATAAAATTAATCATAAAGAATTATAATTTGCTTAAATCATATAAAACATCCTCATTTCAGTAATTTCTATAATTTTCCAAATATTTTCCAATTTATTGGTATATAAATATACCGCATTATAAAAATATTCATAATATTTATTATTTAATTATAAAAATTCCGAAAAATAATATCTTATTTTTCTGAAATGTTACAGTCTTCTCCCTTAAAGAAATTCGGTCCCCGAATTTAAATTTAAACCCCTCAAATACTAAAACATTTCAGTAAAATGATCAAGTCGTCGGGGCTCCAAAATCATAAATATACAAACATATCGTAATGCAATGCATGCGGATGAAAAACGAGTATATAATCCAAAATCAAAACTCCGTCAAACATCCCGTAATCATCGGAGTTATGGTGAAGACACCACTGTCAAAATCCAATACGAAAACCAACATGATATATATAAATCCATACATATAAACATCATTAAAACATCTGAAAGAATTGCATGCTAAACTATTTTCCAATCACTGTGCAATGTGCTCATCACAGCACAAGTAGCGGACGTTTATTTGTAAGAAAGTAACTATGTATATATATACACCCTTTGTTTAACATACATGTCTCGCCATTTTGAAAATAATTTAGAAGGGTTTCCTTTATAAAATGTTTAATGTCATCTCGGACACGTAGATAAATACTGAGACTATAGCTCCCTTTTGGAAACCCCTTCGATAACTACCAATGCATGTAAAAATATATTCAGGTACTGTCCTCTGACTAGTCCTGCTCAGCTACTATACCAAATAGTAAATATCATAAAAACATACTGCTCAAAGGAAATCAATCCTAAAATGTATATAAGACTGCCACGTGCGTCTGGTGCGCACGGAAAAAAAATTCCATGAATGTGCAATAAATGTGCACAGAAACAAAATCTAAGTGCAACGGGTGTGCACGAAAACACCTGTCAAGGGCAACGGGTGTGCCTGACAGCAACATCAGGTGCATCTGATATGCACGAAGAATCCCGATTTAGTGCATCTGGCATGCACCAAAATCGCATCAAGCGCGTCAAGCATGCGCAAGAATCCAAGTCAAGTGCATAAGGTGCACGAAAACAAATATCGAGTATCACAATCGAAATCGACGGTATACAACACATCTCAATCTAAATCAGATATACCGTGATATATAATCTCATAACCATGTGCATCAGCGTGCACAAAATCAAATCAAAAATACTAAAAGTGCATGAAAACTATGACGATAGCACAAGTCAAATCACATACATACCATAGGTATGAAATCAAAATCAACATCTCGAATGACATCAAACCGAAGTCGAGTGCAATTGTGGTGCACAAAATCTCAATCATGCAAATAAATCGCCCAAAATACCGAAATCAAAGATGGCAGAAACAGTCCCCCTCTAGCACATCCTCTAAAGATCTCTGGCCAACTGTCATGGTCACTCATAACATGTCTCGTCAACGATGCCGAACTCTAGCCTACTGGGTGTGCGTAATAAGACCGATCCTAGTCCAAGTCTTCTCGTATTGTATTCCAGAAAGGTTCTGTCGAAGTCTCTCCCAAATCTCGTTTCTGCCGAACTGCCCGGAAGTTATATTCTTTACTAAATCTATTTCTTGTTCCGGAACGGCTGCATACTCATCGCGACTCCTTCTGAAAGATATATCCATGTACAACACCTCTGCATGTGTATCACATCTCTGATATCAGCGGAGTGGAATGTCATATCATCCAGATCTCGTACGAACCTCTTACTCCACTTTTCTGTAATGTCGATTGATTTGGACTCGTCTCTTCGTGGCTATATGGACTGTGCTCCAATGGCTATACTCGTATCTAGAGTCTCCCAAGCAATGTATCCCATCACATGATATCCGAATGACGTCGAACCTTCCGATCAATTCGTCAAAGTTCCATAATCCCCCAAGAGCTCAACATCTTGAGTACAGTTTAATAGTATTCCAGTACATGCCATAGTACCTATGGACCAGCCGTAGAAGGGCAAACCCAAGCCTCATTAATGGCACCGCTGAACTGCAGCAAACCCTAAGGTTTCAAAGCGTTCTCATGGTCATTATCAAGTTAGGGTTTTATTCTTCTAGAGGGTCCACGGAAATACTTGCATGTTTTTCCGAATACTTTAAACTTGGAAAAATGGGTTTCTGACATTTGATCGTCTTCTATCGACTCTCAACGTACCTGCGTGAAGTCGTCTCTAGCTGGAATCAATCAATCTGATGAGCTCGCATAGGGGTAGGCAACGAATTACATGTCCTAGTCATTCCTCCTTGGGTGACTAGCGATCTTCTATCATATCTCTAAGTATAACTCGTGCGGCATTAGCTTCAAACATCTAGGGCGATATCTTGTTATTCGCAGCAACAACTGGCTCATTTGTCCGCAGCTGAACAGTGCCTCAATCATCAAATAATCGGTGCATTGACGGTTATCACATTCTGGATGGCCTCTATCGGTGGCCCAATCCTCTGGTGCTGATCTGCACGTCCGAGAAGTCTTGTAAAATCGATCCATCAAACGCCCATGGCGCGAAAATACAATAGGATGATACATATATACAATCGTGTGTCCTGGAATCATGCCCTAGTCAGTCCTCGTCCGTGATGAGCTCGTGCTGACGCAACTCTAGCCGTAGCTCTCTCTGCCCGTGTAATCGTGGCAACAAAACCATAAACCGATATCGATGATGATAGATCATATGAATGAATATAATACTGTGCAAGGAAATGTACATCCTAAGGTTTCTTAAGCGAAGTAGCGTATCGTAGGTATGCCACGGAACATACACACGGTACGTCACTCTCCTTAAGTCACCTACTCCATCAACCAAGGTCAACCTACGCGACGAAAGTTCGGGTCTAATACCCCCTCGACTAAGTCTAAGTTCCGTAAGGTCAAGCCTAGGTTCCGAATACATAAAAACCCTAGACTCCGCATAGTCAAACATAGACTCGAACCAAGGTTAACCTAGCGCTCTGATACTAACTTTGTCATGACCCGAAATGGCACGTGACTGGCACTCGAATCATATGAAGTCTATAGGACCCTATCTGATTCAAGTAAGCCAAAAATCCCAGAAATCTAAACCATTTTAAGGAAAAAGTGAAGAAAACTTATTTTAAAGCAAGTGGTTTTAAAAACCTAAGCTGAAGTATGCATTTTTAAAATCTCAAGTCTTTTTTGAAAATTTCGGCAGAGTATCCTTTGTTAATACTGGCCCTAAAAGGGTACAACATATGAAATATATAAAAGGCATCCCCAAGCGGGAGCTAGCTCTTCGCCAATTGGCGGTCACAACCACGCAAGCAATATAATATACAACGCCGAAGGGCGAGGATCAAAACTCAAAAGGAAACTCAATATCATCAAGAAAACCTATAATAATAGAACGCGCGACTCTAAGGTCGAAAGAATATACAACTTGTCTTCTAAGGTTAATAAATATACAAGTCTGGTTGATAGAGTTAGTAGATACAACTGAATATAAGTAAATATAAGGGTAGTCAAGATGCAAGTGAACCCACCTACCAAATCAATTGCCCGGAAAGAAGTAATGTTCCAGCAAAGCCGCCAAGGAAACCTGTACGGTAAAACCTGCAAGAAACTATGGCACAACGGGGGTGAGTTGCCAACTCGTGACTAGAAAACATCTCAGAGCAGAAATCGCATGTATGACTCAATCCAAGGTCAATACGATTAGTAATATATATCCTTAATATGATAAAGCCTGAAGCATGATAAGGTAGCAAGGGTAAGCATTGTTCATCACAGAATACTGCATTTTATACCGCCCATTCTTACGCTCGGTTGTTTATAGGTAGGTGCTTTTAATCCGTGTTTGTTACATATTTGCAGGATACAGGTTCTCGGTTCTAAAACGGTGAAATTCATGGAAAACACGACAAAATCCGGGTTCCTGCCAACCACTGAGAAAACACGATCTCCGCTCGTCATCCGTATGTTGCCAGATACCAGTTTAGGAAGACAAAATATCAAATCAATGTCACCTTCATGCACAAGGCTCAATGG
Organism: Agapanthus africanus; assembly: GCA_030015575.1. Taxonomy (NCBI): domain Eukaryota; kingdom Viridiplantae; phylum Streptophyta; class Magnoliopsida; order Asparagales; family Amaryllidaceae; genus Agapanthus; species Agapanthus africanus. The sequence continues at coordinate 161,926,560 of CM057343.1, forward strand.
CAACAACAAGTTCCAAGAAATCTAAGCGGAGCTCGAGGAAATCATGGCAAAAGATCCACATCACATCACCTTTTTGTTGTGCTAGAATTCTGGAAATATTGTGAAGAGATTCTGAGAAAAGTCATATACCACACTGAAGAGGACAACAAACCAGGGACCCCGACCAAAGCCCACAGCCCAACACCACTAAAGGGCCGTGGATCCGCGGCCAATAGGGGGTATTGGCCGCGGATCCGCGGCCATATGGTGGCGGCAGACAGAAAGTTTTTGGGGGTATTTTTGGTACTTTACATGTGCTCTGGTGGTTGCCCTAGATTTCCATTCCCCTGCCTATAAATACTCCAGAACTGAGCAAAGCCAAGGGTCCAAGTTTGTCATTCTTTTGTTCCTCTTTTTGTTAGGATTTAGTCTTTTTCTTCGTCTTCTTCATTTCTTTCTCCATGAAAATTGTAGTGAGAGCTTTTTGAGTGGAAGATCAATGAAGATGAAGGTTTTTGTATCATTCTCTTTTCTTTAGTTTCCCCTTGAGATTTTTGCTTCCTCTTAATCATTCAACCTCTTCATTGAGCTTGAATGGTTAAGGGTTAGTTATTGATCTCAAGGGTCGTATTTTCTTATGAATTAGCGCTTCATTTCACATGCGTTCTCTACCCTTCTCTTGATCTTGCAACCTCTTGATTGAGCTTGCAAGTTTAAGGGTTGGCTATTGATCACATGCTTGTCTTGAGTTCTAGTTTCTTGTTCTTTTTATTTGCTTATTTATTACTTGCTTTTTATTACCTTGCTTTACTTTCTTGCAATTTATATTCATACACTTAATTTCTTGTAATCTTTTCTTTTCTCTTTTCTTTTCTTTTGCTCTCTTTTGTTCATCTTGTGAATGTTGTATTTATTGTCGTTGTTAAGAATAAATACGGTATTGTAAGCTAAGATTTTCTTTTCTCATTTCCTTTTCCCGTTATTTTCCATTGAACTCCGCCCAAACCATACGCAAGCGCTCCGTTAGGCACCCTACCCTGACAAGGAAACGGTGATTCCTAACCGCGACCGGTTGCGTTCGGTTTGGCCGGAGGCGAAAGCAAGAGACAAGAACGGAAGGACAAGGGTAAATAAGCCGTATTCCACAAATACCGCGCTTAAATCCCCTAATCCACGTTGTTGCCGATTGCTCCAGCTTCAATTGGTCAAGACTCGGCTCAAAGGTTTTGAGTACGGATTTCTTTAGCTTACATTATCGTATCTTTTTCTTAACAACTTTATACTTGCAAATAATACACATAGGTTAGATTGAACAAACACATACAGATTCTTTATTGACTCGTCTAAGACAAGAAAGGACATACAACCATCTCCCTGTGGATCGACCCGTGCTTAACCGGCTAGCTGCATAGCGACACCGTCTTGATTGCGGTTAACTTTAATTCTTCCAATCAAATGGCACCGTTGCCGGGGAGACGGTAGCGTATTTTCTTTCTTGTTATTCGGGTTAATATTCTTTTTGTATATATTTATATAAAAAATAAAAAAATAAAAAAATCTTTTTTTTTTTGGATCATTTTTGTGGGCAAGTGTGCAGATTTTTGCAGATTTGCAAACTGAAATTGTGGGGAGCAAAGTGTACATTCAAGTCTAAGGTGATTGCAAAGTACAGTGCCAAAGATCCGGGTAGTTTGACCCGCGCAAGCGAACTTTTCAAGCTTACCGGATTTGATTCAACGGGGGTTTCCTAACCCAAAACTTAACGGTACGTACTTTACTAACACCTTCTTCTCAAATCCGACGCTTCCAATATACTATTCTTTGCAGGATTCTTTGCAAGTTTGCTAGCAAACGCTAAAAAAATTGACTAACCCGTATTTGTTGCAGCGCCGCGCTTAAACTAAAAAACGATTGTTTGATTCTTTATAGAATTTTTGAATTGCGCATTGCATACATTAATACGGACTTAAGGGCAAGCGAACCCCACAACATACGGTAAAGGATTTCATCACCTTTTCCGTGGCCCACAAATCACGAATTTGAGCATAACGTTTACCCGCACAAAATTTAAAAGAAACTAGACTTTAAGCCTTAAGGACTTCGCGCTCACTAGAAGAAGTTAACTGTGTTTAGAACCTTGCTTAACGGTATATTGTTTACGGGGTGTCTAGGAAAGTGTTAACGGCGAAACCGCCAAAAGAGAAAGGGTTATTTAATTAAGGAACTTCGCGAAAGCGTTGGAAAACCTCCCCTTATCTCTGCACTTACCTGGCCTCGTGATCAGTGTATCTTGAGCCTGTTTCTCGACACAGTTTTACTTCGACAATCAAGTTCTGGAGCAGGTCTAGTTGACCTAGGTGAACCCTAGAACGATTAGGTGTGTGGTATTTTTGCGTCGTGATTGTTTTTGTCCATATTGTTTTTTATACTTTTGTTAATATATAAACTAAAAAAAAAATTAATAAAAAAAATTTATCACATTCTTTTTCCCCTCCTTTTCTCTACCTTTCTTTCTCTCTCTTCATATCATGGGTACCCCACCTCGAAAAACTCTTGCCGAACTTTGGTACCCACAACCAGACATTACTTCTTACGGTTCTTGCTTTGGCCGAACGTCGAACGATCCCTCCATGCCCAAAATCTCTTTGAAAGATCGGATAGCAGCGTCTAGGACAAACACTTGCCCTCCGCAATCCACTTTGTATCAACCTTTTCAACCTCCCCCACCCTCTTATGTTGATACCCCTTTTGCAAGTCGTCCTTTGTCCATCGCTGAACGTATTGAACAATCTCGTAGCCGATCTTTCACTCCTTTCACCACTTCAAATTCTTGGGATCAACAATTTCATTCACCTTCTTATCCAAATGTTGATCCTACCCCTATCCAACCATTCAATTCCTACCAATCCTACCCTACCTTTGCACCTTCCCTAGACATTGCTTCAGAACCGCCATTTGGGAGTTTTCAGTATCCAAACAACTTTGAATCTTTTACTGAAACCCCTTCACAACCAATGTCTAGTCTAGAACAGTCGTTGGAAGACTTTAGGGTAGCGTCGTACCAACAAATGATGGATTTGGATGCGTCCATGGCTGCCCTCATACAACCTAGTGACCCGGTAGCTAGTTTTCAACTAGTTCCAAATTTTCCAATGTATGAAGAGGCGGTCGGACAGGCTGTGAATTTGAGTGGAGAGAGTGAGCTGTACCCCCTTCCAAATCAAACCTACCCGTTTCAAATTGAATCCCACAACTCCTGTGTTGAAAGTCTATCGAGTATCCCACATGATTTATCAATTGGAGATAGAATGATGAATGAGTTGTGCGACTTCGTAGTGTTTGATTTACCTGATTGTGAAGGGCCCCTTCCATGTGAAACCATACCTAATCCTTTTAACCTCTACACCTATATCTTAGAACCAGAATCGATTAATATCCATGCTTTTGATGAGGTGTCAGAGAATTTTGATTTTCACTGGATTGAGGATATTGACGCTGGGGATATTTTGGATGATGAACCCGTAGATTTGGCTGAGTTTGTCTCTTCAAATCATCATCCCGAGTCTTTAACTGTTTTTCCCGAACCCCATATGCGTCTGGACTTTGAAGAGAAGAGCATGGATGTGCTAAATTTTGAGGAGAATTTTGAGGATATTTTTGAGGATGAAACAGTTCTAGATGATGAGTCGAATTTTCCAATTCATCCTGTTCCTTTCACTGACTGTGTACACCCTCCAGAACCCTTAACCGATACCCTTCCTCAACCCCTTCCCTCCATCCTTTCCATCGTTCCGTCCTTGCAAGAACCTGTCTCACTTTCATTTCATATGTCTGGTTTACCAAGTTCGGCGTACCCATGGTTTCTTACGAATCTTGAGGGATTCGACCCAATTTCTCGACGGGTTAATAGATTAGCACAATCGCTGTTTACACATCGCTCATCACAAATTGTGCTAATCTATTCACTCCATTTGCACCCTCAAGTTCGTACTCCACTTCTTTCTCCCATCCGCCATTCTTCTCTTCTACCGAGACCGGACGCCACTTCTATCCCCACACGGTCTCGCGTGTTTCTTATTTCTTTTCTCTACACTCCATTCTTTCACCAACCGTCGCTTTATAACGATAAAATTTTTGAATGGTTGGTGTTAACTTTTGGCCTGTGTAAGGCCTTGTATAGCTTGATACTGTTCTCTTTCCCCCCTAACCCTGAATTTCAACGCTTAACAGTGGAAACACTGTTTTACTTAAGTTTGGGGGGGACACTTTTTTTTGTATATATTTTTGGTTTTCTTTGTTGTCTATAATTTGTTTTTAGGAAGCGCCGGCAATTTTGACCCTCTTGGTGTAGCCTGACAGTGAGGGCACTGTCAAGTTTAAGTTTGGGGGTGTGCTCGGTAAGCTTTCTTCCTTCGCATTCATTTGTTTATTTTGCATTTGCATACCCTATTAAAAACCCACAAAAATTGAAAATTTCCAAAAAAATATAAAAACTTTCTTGTCAAGTTAGCTTGTGAAAGAACTCTGATTCAACATTTCGACGGTTTTTGTTTGAAAAAATAGGAATAACTAGATCTTATGTTTGGATTTTGAAAACCTGAAAGATAACTCTCCTTTGATGTTAACTATAGCTGATATACGTCTTTACATCACACTACACGTGTCGTGAATTTTGGGAATTAGATGACAAGTCTTTCATGTTTAAACTTTTAAACAGATAAATGATTTTCTGAGGATCAAATAGGTTTGTTCTGAAATAAGTAATGTCAAGAATAGTTTATGAAGTAAAGCGAATATGAAGGAATGTTATTGATGCCGTAATTGGAGCTAAGTCTGAAAAATAACCCATCGGAAACTTGATTGGAATGATTACACACCAAACCCACTAAACACGTCTTTTATCCAAAAAAATAATTGAACTGCCGGTTATATCTCCGTTCGTATTAAATCATCTGATTTTCACGTTAAACTGTCTTTTGTTTTTGGACCTAGGTAACTTGAGTAATTAAGTCCGCTGGGGTGTTTCTACACCTAATGCCCTAAAACCAACTGGTTTAGGTGCATTGGCCCAATGCTCGCTAAGAAGCCTAGAAAGTCCAGTTTAAAACAAAGTCAAGCAAGTGTTCTCTCCGAGTTAAAATTCCTAACGGTTCTTTGTGTGAGAATAATCTTGATAAAAGACAGGCTTTTATAAAAAAAAAATTAACGGAGATATGAAGGTTTTATTCTATGATAAAGACTATTGCACGTTCACAGAGGTGTGTATGAAATGAAAACAAGAAAAAGGTGGAGTGAAAAATACGACTCAGTTTCCTGTTAAGGAAGATAGAAATTCTGAAGCTGAAACCTTACTGGAAAACGAAACTTGAAAAATGCTTAACTCTTTATAAAACTTATGTGATCCTTTTAAAATTGTTATCTGGGCTTTTTTATGCGACATGATGAGTTTAATCGATCCTTCTTGAACTTAACGACACTATTTGCACTACACGTAAAGACATATAAAATCTGTAGTTAAATAAGAAGCGAGGTGTGAAAAATAAAGGTTCGATGGTCTAGACATAGGATTATAGAATTGTTATTTTCTAAAAACAAAACTTTAGGGTTTGAATCTTAGTTATTTTACGAAACCAACTTGACCGGATTTTGTGGGTAGTATCCGCTGAAAACCCTCAGGAGACAACACTCCTCCTACTAGGGACACCTAGAGGTTTAACGGCTTGTTGCACGCGCTCAGTGCAATCGCGTTCCCTGCGAAAGTGCGGTTATCATTTTTTTTTTTGTGAATAATTGGCTTTTCTCGGGACGAGCAAAAGTTAAGTTTGGGGGTATTTGTTCATCACAGAATACTGCATTTTATACCGCCCATTCTTACGCTCGGTTGTTTATAGGTAGGTGCTTTTAATCCGTGTTTGTTACATATTTGCAGGATACAGGTTCTCGGTTCTAAAACGGTGAAATTCATGGAAAACACGACAAAATCCGGGTTCCTGCCAACCACTGAGAAAACACGGTCTCCGCTCGTCATCCGTATGTTGTCAGATACCAGTTTAGGAAGACAAAATATCAAATCAATGTCACCTTCATGCACAAGGCTCAATGGCAACAACAAGTTCCAAGAAATCTATGCGGAGCTCGAGGAAATCATGGCAAAAGATCCACATCACATCACCTTTTTGTTGTGCTAGAATTCTGGAAATATTGTGAAGAGATTCTGAGAAAAGTCATATACCACACTGAAGAGGACAACAAACCAGGGACCCCGACCAAAGCCCACAGCCCTACACCACTAAAGGGCCGCGGATCCGCGGCCAATAGGGGGTATTGGCCGCGGATCCGCGGCCATATGGTGGCGGCAGACAGAAAGTTTTTGGGGGTATTTTTGGTACTTTACATGTGCTCTGGTGGTTGCCCTAGATTTCCATTCCCCTGCCTATAAATACTCCAGAACTGAGCAAAGCCAAGGGTCCAAGTTTGTCATTCTTTTGTTCCTCTTTTTGTTAGGATTTAGTCTTTTTCTTCTTCTTCTTCATTTCTTTCTCCATGAAAATTGTAGTGAGAGCTTTTTGAGTGGAAGATCAATGAAGATGAAGGTTTTTGTATCATTCTCTTTTCTTTAGTTTCCCCTTGAGATTTTTGCTTCCTCTTAATCATTCAACCTCTTCATTGAGCTTGAATGGTTAAGGGTTAGTTATTGATCTCAAGGGTCGTATTTTCTTATGAATTAGCGCTTCATTTCACATGCGTTCTCTACCCTTCTCTTGATCTTGCAACCTCTTGATTGAGCTTGCAAGTTTAAGGGTTGGCTATTGATCACATGCTTGTCTTGAGTTCTAGTTTCTTGTTCTTTTTATTTGCTTATTTATTACCTGCTTTTTATTACCTTGCTTTACTTTCTTGCAATTTATATTCATGCACTTAATTTCTTGTAATCTTTTCTTTTCTCTTTTCTTTTCTTTTGCTCTCTTTTGTTCATCTTGTGAATGTTGTATTTATTGTCGTTGTTAAGAATAAATACGGTATTGTAAGTTAAGATTTTCTTTTCTCATTTCCTTTTCCCGTTATTTTCCATTGAACTCCGTCCAAACCATACGCAAGCGCTCCGTTAGGCACCCTACCCTGACAAGGAAACGGTGATTCCTAACCGCGACTGGTTGCGTTCGGTTTGGCCGGAGGCGAAAGCAAGAGACAAGAACGGAAGGACAAGGGTAAATAAGCCGTATTCCACAAATACCGCGCTTAAATCCCCTAATCCACGTTGTTGCCGATTGCTCCAGCTTCAATTGGTCAAGACTCGGCTCAAAGGTTTTGAGTACGGATTTCTTTAGCTTACATTATCGTATCTTTTTCTTAACAACTTTATACTTGCAAATAATACACATAGGTTAGATTGAACAAACACATACAGATTCTTTATTGACTCGTCTAAGACAAGAAAGGACATACAACCATCTCCCTGTGGATCGACCCGTGCTCAACCGGCTAGCTGCATAGCGACACCGTCTTGATTGCGGTTAACTTTAATTCTTCCAATCAAGCATCTATACATAAGTGTAATACCAAGTGCTCGTGTCAGTGCCTCAGGTAGCAACGTATCATAAATATGAGGTATGAATGCAATATAATGAAAACAGAATGCATCATGAATGCGATAACCATTTTTTTTTTATTTAGTGAGATTTCTGTATATTTATAAATCGAGGTATCATCAATGAAATCAACATGAAATCAGTGTCAAGCATTGACACAAAACATGAATCCCAATATCTCAATATCTCAATATCTCAGGCTCCGGCAATCCGGACTGGCCTGTAACCTCGAATCTCAATATCTAAGGCTCCGGCTATCCGGACTGGCCCATATCATCAAATCTCAAAACCTCAGGCTCCGGCTATCAGGACTGGCCTGAACTCCGATCGGTATCCTCCGGATATCCTTCGAGTCACAAATAAAATCACCGGTCAGTAGTGCTCCCCTGTCACAGGCTCAACGCCATGATCTGCGACCTTCTCTCCCCGGGGTACCGCACCGGATCCACCATGCACCCACAGATGGTTCTTCCTCCTTCTCGAATCGGGTGTATGATATCGCTCAAGAGCCGAGAAAACCCATGGTGGACATATCTCAAATCATATCATGAGGAAACCGCAATTTTATCTTTAAAAATGATAATCAGTTTATAAAATCTTTGCGGTTTCTCTAAATCTAGAAATCTCATGGAAATCCAAAATCATAAATCACAATGTAAATAAATAATGAACACCCGGACTAGCCCAAAATGTCATGGCGAATGAACATATAAATAAACATGAAAATTATAGTAATAAATGCAATGTCTAAACTAGCATATGAAAACAATAACATATAGGAATTATCAGCTAGCAAGCTATGTCAATAAAGTAATGTTCTCTAAAGTGTACGTGACATAGTAATTACCGATGAAGAAGTGTGTGAGCGACAAGCAAGTGTACGTGGAGCTTACACGTCATCGGTAATGGTGCTGGTGTCCTAACAACAGGTTTCATCATTACTCACGAAAATACATATAGACATGCAATGCAATGCGAACAGCAGAATAAATGGCAAATGAATAGTAAATGCAGCAATAATATGCGGAACATGAATAATAATGCAACAATAAAGAATCTACATTACTATATATGTGTCATACCGTTTTGCTATTTGATATAATACGAATCGTGGTGTTTTGAAAATAGGGCTACAGTGTTTTTAAGAAAAGGCACGTCCTTTGAAATATCCGTAGAATTCCTTGGCCTGTCTTTAAAATATTCATGATTCGTTGGTTCTGAAATAGGTATGACTCGAGTCTAGTCTAACATCTACAAATAAACTACAGGACTAAACTAACAGACTAATCGAAAAGGTAAGGAAACCACCTAAATCTGAGTCGATATATATAAATATAATGGTCGGTAATCCCGCCTCCGTATATGTGTCATACCGTTTTGCCATTTGAAATAATACGAATCGTGGTGTTTTGAAAATAGGGCTACGGTATTTTTAAGAAAAGGTACGTCCTTTGAAATATCCGTAGAATCCCTTGGCCTGTCTTTAAAATACTCACGATTCGTTAGTTTTGAAATAGGTATGACTCGAGTCTAGTCTAACATCTGCAAATAAACTACATGACTGAACTAACAGACTAATCGAAAAGGTAAGGAAACCATCTAAATCTGAGTCGATATATATAAATATAATAGTCGGTGATTCCGTCTCCATAATATCACATACGATACAATATATAATATGAAATCCTCGAGTCAAGAGTGCGGATCTATCATCAATATATAGCTCGTACGGTAAATCCATCGTACGGCATCCCAAATCTGGGTACGGGTCGAATATCACATTTATCTCATTATTCATCTTGTATCCTTTCATCACATGTCGTGAACTGGGGGTACTGATCTAAGTCTAGTACATACCGATACTATCTACATATGTATATGCGTGTGTATGACAACACATCGCCTAGGGAACCGCTATAACATCATGCCGTATCTTATAATACGAACCATATCACATCACCGATGTATATGTATACGTATATATATATACATAATCCCATACCTATGCGTGTGTGTGTGTGTGTGTGTGTGTATATATATCCCCATATGCGCACAAATAATATAAAAAGTATGCAAATGTGTGTGCGTGTGTGCGCGTGTATGCAAATTTTAACTCTAGGGTTTTGCGACTAAGAAGCTAAACTAAGTTATTTCTACTTACACTAAAGTAACCCAAAGTCACATAATCATTTCTTGCTAAGTATGCATATCTCATAACCACATAAGTATATATATATATATATATATATATTTATCATAACGCATTCGCGTTCTATACTATGAAACTGCGGGGGTGCTATACACCATCCACCCGATATCCCACGTAGATATATATCTACTCACCTTGATCCTCGCTTGCTGTAGTCGATGACGCTATGCTCTCCTCGTCGTCTCGAAATCTACGTGTGTGTACCTACACATCACATATAACATCGTAAACTAAAATCGCGAACAAAAACTAATATGATACACGAAACGTACATAGGTTAAAACCTATGGTCTAAGCATGCACGAATAACCAACAACTCTCGACGATTGACGTATAAACATGAATCAACCGAGATAAAACACAAATACCAAATTCCAATTCATTCAAAGCAGCAAAATGAAATTAGAAACTTGAAAACTTGCTCCAGATTTTACCCTAGGTGAAATTAGCAAATTTTGCATATAGGAAGGGTCTAGTTTACTGAAATAAAAGCCTTGGACCAAACATGGCGGCATTCTGCCCCAGCCTGACCCCAATTTGCGGCCAGGAAGATTAAAATTGCGTCCTAAGTTAGGGGGTTTGGGCTCGGGTCTCTGTGGTAGCTTCCTGGGTGTCTGCATGACTCACGGTGTTTGCAAAATAATTCCTAGTGTCCCCGGGTGTTAGCAGATATCAATCTCCCTTCACAATTTCTACAAAATCCGATATCGGAGATTCTAAGTTCATTTCTTGTGTTTCAGTCCATGAAACTAACACTAGAGGGGTTATAAGGTCTCTACTAACCTCAATTACACCTTTGAATTCAATAATTCCCCAAAACCCTAACTTGAAATTTTCAAACCTCGCTAAACATCACTTAATCACTTCTAAACATGCATGGACACTAATGTGAATGAAATACTATGCTAATGGTGATGAAATTACCTAATTTGGCAACTCAAGAATTTTCTTGAGTTGCCCTAACTGCTCAAAATCCGATTTTTCTTAGTCCAAAGTGCTTGTAGGGAGCTTGTGCATGTTTTTTGTGAAGTGGAGATGTGGTTTTTTATGTTGTTTTGGGGTTGGTTTGTGAGGATTTAGAGGAGGGAATGAAGAGGTCTGACATGGAGAAGGAGGAGAGGAGAAAGATGAAGAAATAATGAAGAAGGAAATGGCCAAGACTAAGGTTTACCCCTCACCCCTCCTCTCTCTCTCTTGCCCATACTTCATTTTTTTTATCATTTTTCTTTTCTTTTCTTTTCTTTTCTTTTGTTTTCTATTCGTTTCTTTTCACTTCTCACGAAAACCCAAAGCATGCTTGAAAATGAAGAAAAACCATGTTAGAAAATGTAACAATGTGAAAATGACTTGATGTATGTCATGTGCACAAATCAAGCTTAATGCATGATTAGTGATATTTAATCGCGATTAGCATTAAAATAGAATAAAATTAATCAAAAAGAATTATAATTTTCTTAAATCATATAAAACATTCTCATTTCAGTAATTTCTATAATTTTCCAAATATTTTCCAATTTATTGGTATATAAATATACCGCGTTATAAAAATATTCATAATATTTATTATTTAATTATAAAAATTCCCAAAAATAATATCTTATTTTACTGAAATGTTACAAATCTCAGTCCCGCACATATCTCATATGTGCTCCTACTTCGTTTTGCTTGAGCCAGAAAACCTCTATGTAGGACTCTAAAGACTCGTCGATATTCCAGCAGTAGGTGATGATCATATCAAACACCCACAAGCTGCAAGAGGCATGCTAAACGTAACGGCTGTTGGGGTAAAAATTTACACCCCTGTTGACCGAGTCAAAGTCAAGGTCAACCCCAAGCCAGGTGGGCCCAAGCCCAAGCATGTGGGCCAATGCCCAGGTCGAGCCCGAACACGAAGCGTCTGGCCTTCCGCCATGCCAACAAAAAAAATCATGTAATAAATAATTTTTATTTAATTTTTTTATACATGAATGTATGTAAAATGGGCATAAAGCCAATATTTTGTAAGCCCATGGCTTATGTGCAAAAATGTAATGGCACATGAGCCATGGAATAGGCAAAATGCCATTTTGTAAAGCCCAAGGGGCTATATGCAAATATGTAAGCCTATAAAAGGCAAAATGATGATGAATAAAAAGATACTTTTCATTCTCTCCACAAAAATTAGAGCTGAGCTCTTTCTTCCTTCTTCAAGGTTCCAAAACCTTCTTCTTTCTCTTGAATTAAATCAAGAGTTTTACTCTTCCTTTTTCAAAACTAAATAGTTTTCCACCACAAAACCCACAAAGGGGAATTTGGATCTGCCATCAGATCTTAAAAAGGAGAGATTTTGAGATTTTACATCTCTTGATCTTCAAGATCCAGCAAGCAACAGGAGGAAGAAGAAGAACCCTTCCATTAACCCCATAAAAAAAAAACACTCAGGAGTCTAACTCCTCTTTGATTTCTCTTCAGAGAAATCTTTTTAGGCTAAAAGCCTGTTGTGTGCGCAAGTCGCCCGCATGCCGACACGTGGCGCGCGCGCTTGCGCAACTGCGCAAGTGCGCAAGTCGCCCGCGTGCCGACACGTGGCGCGTGCGCTTGCGCAACTGCCCAAGTGCGCAAGTCGCCCGCGTGCCGACACGTGGCGCGCGCGCTTGCGCAACTGCGCTTGTGCGCAAGGCGCCCGCGTGCCGACACGTGGCGCGCGCGCTTGCGCAACTGCGCAAGTGCGCAAGTCGCCCGCGTGCCGACACGTGGCGCGCGCGCTTGCGCACCTGTGCATCCCTTGGATGTCTTTTCCCCCTCTTTTGTGTACATACATACACATATACATATGTATACAAATTTATAGATACACGTACTCCACGACACTGTCCCTGTTAGAAAAAAATTTCTAACGGGGCGCTGCCCCGCACCCCGCAAGGGGGCTGCTAGCCCCCTTGACCCCCAGCCCGCTATCCGGGTAGCGGGACCCCCGTAAAAACTCTGCGTGGCTCCCGATATATCCAAACCCCCCCTTTCAGAACTGAACACACGTATACTGCACATTGAGTTCGCATGACCAGTTTAACCCGTTAATCGGAGGTTCCCTCGCCCCAAAGGCGATGGGTAATTAACGGCAGCTTAGTCCGCGGCTGCCGGAGATTCGGATCCCCACAATCATTAAACCCCGGCCTACCCTAGGCCGGGGGAATCTGTAGTACGCCTGACAAGCGCGCGCGTATTCCCATCTCACTGGGGTGACGAAAAACACCCTACAGATTCTAGCACGCCCGGTGGGACCAATCTCTCCTCCCATATTTCGGGTTAAGCATTCATGCGAACTCAATCAATGTACATACCTGTATTTATACTAAAATAATGCCCTTTCATGCAGGTTTTCAAGCAATCACCTTTCAATGATGTCTTCGATAATGAGCTCAGCTCCCGTCTCCTACACGATGAAGATAGACTCCAGGACGGTCCTTCCGGCCAGTCTCGGGCGACAATGGGAGGAGCCGCTGCTACCATTCGGCTCTATTATGTTCATGCCAGTTGGCGCCATCCCAGCTCCTCAGGCCCCGGTGGCAGACAAACCGGTCTCGAAAGGCAGGAGACCAAATGCAGTGGTCGCAAGGGCACCTCAGCCCAAGCGCAAGTCCGTTCCCGAACGCCTCTCCATGGCCCCAGCTGGGGGCAAGGCCATCGACACCAACAAAGCTACAATGCGCCCCGAGCAGGCTCCAGCGGTGCCCTTGACCACTGCTCGATCGGGTGTCTTCTCTAAGCTCCCCTCTGATCAACTCACAATGGCTACCCGGGTAGTGGATGCCCGCCAAGCCTTCAAAATCGAAAAGCTGAGGAAGAAGCGGCTCGGACACAGAGCCAACAAAAGGGCCATGGCTCCGGCCATGCTAGAATTTATGAATTTCCGAAGCCCGGACCGCTCCGCGAAACCAGCTGCCAGTGATGAAAGAATGGCTGAATGTGTTATCCACACTGTCTACATGGCCGGACATGAGGAAACGAACCCTCTTCTTCTTCACAGCCATGGTGATGATACGGTTGACGCTACCCAGCATCGGCTCGATCTAAATGATGAAGAGCCTGCTCAGGCCGATAAGCCAGAGGATCCCGTGGTTCCTATGGAATGGAGCTCAGGCAATAAAGATTACCCGGTTGTCATAGCCGGAACTACAGAACAGGCATTATTCCATTGGCTTCAAAGGCAATTTCAGGACAGGGATGAGAAGATGGCCGAGGTCCATTCCAAAGTCAACGAGCTGGCAAACGTCGTGGCAGATCTCACGACCCAAGTCGCCCGATTACAATCACAGCAGAATCAAATTTTGGCTCATGAGCCAGGGATTGGTACCCGGGGGCAGCCAGCTGATATCCCTTTAAATCTAAAAGCGGAGCGCCTTCGCGAAAAACGGCCGCAGTTAGCCTCCAGTCCCTCTGATACATACGCCGGGGGGGAATCGCCTCTGAAAGAGAAGCTGGAAAAGGTCTATTCCTTCAAGAGGGAAAAGGTCCACAAGATATTCAGGGACGCCCTAAGAAACGGTCTACAACTGCCAGAATCAAAGAGACCGCAAGAAGAGAATATGATCGACGACCCAAAATATTGCCCCTATCATAGGTTGATAGGTCATTCCATTGAGGACTGCTTCGTCTTCAAAGATTGGGTCGAAAAGCAATACATGACGGGAGAGATAGAACTGTCTAAAGGCGTGTTAGCAAACAGTCAAGCTACGACCGCCGATTTCATGCAAATGGAGACCGAAACCTTTCGGGAACCTAACCCTCCCAGACATGTGCAGGGCGAACCAAAGATTGATCGGCCTCAGGGACCGGCGTCAGTGAGGGCACCTACTCTGATGGAGAGAAGGAAGAAGGTGTACTCCTTTAGGAGGGATGAGGTCCGCGATATATTCAAGGAAGCCCTGAACAATGGCCTGCAACTGCCTATTCCGAAGAGGCCACATGAAATGAATATGACTGGCAATCCCATGTACTGCCCATACCATAGAGTGCTGAGTCATACCATTGAAGACTGCTGTGTTTTCAAAGATTGGGCAGAGGACCAATATAAGCTTGGAAAAACCTCTCAATCCTCGGACATATCGGCAAGCCACGGAGCTAGGCCATCAGCACAGCTCCGCCAAGATCAATGTTCAAGGAGCTGGGATAAGCAAAGAGGACCACCACGTCGTTAAACTGGGAAACAGTCGACCTCTAAGTCGTTAAACTGGGAATGTAAAAAAAAAATGTAAATAAAAAAAATGTGTAAATAAAAGAAAAATAAAGAAAAGCCGAAATGATGGGGCAACTCGCAATAAAAATCAGCGAGTAAAAATGAAAATGAAAATAAAGCCGAAATGATGGGGCAACCGCGAATAAATAGCCGAAATGATAGGGCGATCGCGACCTTCGCGATAAGAAAAGCTGAAATGATAGAGCAATCGCGGTAAAAAAAAAAACAACAAAAAAAAAACAAGGGCGGATGATGAGTTGCTCCTGGCATTATTCCAGTGCAGCAATGCAGACGCCAAACAAAAATCCAATTTCCCAAAATTCTTTCAGCCCTACGGCCAGTCCCCAAATTGACTACCGTATACAATCCACGGGCTCAAATAATTCTCAGCATACCCATGCCCCACCGCAACCACCAGTTACGCGGCTGGTCTCCGCCTTTGGAATTATGCTTCATTGGAAAGACCCACTCATGTGTCCTCACGATGCATGAGGAGAACAAACCTTCGTGAGATCCTTACGACTCACCAAGGAAAGACACACTTAGGAGTCCTCACGACTCTTAAGGAGAAAATACACCTGCGGGATCCTTACGACTCGTAGGGAGAAAATGCTTTTATGGGACCCTCACGGCCCATAAAATTGAAAAGTCTTAGGTGATAGGGATCCAAACCTGTCTCCTAAGCCATCGCTTCCCAATCCCCAAGTGGCGAATGATGAGTCGCTCCTGGTACCATATTCCAGTGCAGCGATGCAGACGCCAACCAAATTCCAAATCCCATACCCCAAAACGGCGAATGATGAGTCGCTGCTGGTACTACATTCCAGTACAGCGATGCAGACGCCAACCAAATTCCAACTCCCATACCCCAACGGCGAATGATGAGTCTCTCCTGGTACCATATTCCAGTGCAGCGATGCAGACGCCAACAAAGTCCCAAAATTTTTACGGCCCTACAGTCTGGATCATACATCCTGCAAAACCGTATACAATCCACGGGCGTAAAACGATCCCAATCTCTCCCAAGTCCTACCGGTGAGACCACATTCAAAGTCCCACCGGCAGGGAAGATTCCAAAAGAAAAAGAAAAAAAAAAAGAAAAAAAAAAGGGAAAACAAAAAAAGAAGAACGGTATGTCCACAAGCAAAATGGGCACGGATGAAAACCCGAAAGGGCTCCGTGAGTAAAAACAGCAGGACTGCCGGCGAGTTTGTGAAAACCCGAAAGGGCGCAAACTCGTAAAAAAAAAAGAGAAGAAATTAAATGCACTCGCAAAGTCCTCTCGACTTTGTGAGGAGAAAATTCCCGCGTGAGATCTTTACGACTCACAAAGGAGCAATACACTTAGGAGTCCCCACGACTCCTAAGGAGAAAATACACCTACGAGATCCTTTCGACTCGTAGGGAGAAAATGCTTTTATGGGACCCTCACGGCCCATAAAATTGAAAAGCCTTAGGTGACAGGGATCTAAACCTGTCTCGTAAGCCACCAATTCCCAAATCCTCCCGGGGCACATGATGAGTTGCTCCTGGCATTATTCCAGTGCAGCAATGCAGATGCCAAACAAACCAAATCCAAATCCTCCCGGGGCAAATGATGAGTTGCTCCTGGCATTATTCCAGTGCAGCAATGCAGATGCCGACAAAAATACCAATCCCAAAATTCTCTCATGACGAATGATGATTCGCTCCTGGTACCATATTCCAGTATAGCGATGCTGATGTCAACTCAAGTCAAACAAATCAAACCATCCAATTCCAACATCGACCTTTGCGTCAAACAGCGACACTCCGTGCCGGGGGCACGTCTACCAAATCGCTCCGTAACAGAGCGTCGACCGTCTATGTCGCAAAAAGGGCAGTGAAGGCTCCCGCAAATTGGGAACCCAAATCGCTTCGTAACAGAGCGTCGACCGTCTATGTCGCAAAAAGGGCAGTGCAGGCTCCCGCAAATTGGGAACCCAAATCGCTTCGTAACAGAGCGTCGACCGTCTATGTCGCAAAAAGGGCAGTGCAGGCTCCCGCAAATTGGGAACCCAAATCGCTCCGGATCAGAGCGTCGACCGTTTATGTCGCAAAAAGGGCAGTGCAGGCTCCCGCAAATTGGGAACCCAAATCGCTCCGGATCAGAGCGTCGACCGTCTATGTCGCAAAAAGGGCAGTGCAGGCTCCCGCAAACTGGGAACCCAAATCGCTCCGGATCAGAGCGTCGACCGTCTATGTCGCAAAAAGGGCAGTGCAGGCTCCCGCAAATTGGGAACCCAAATCGCTCCGTAACAGAGCGTCGACCGTCTATGTCGCAAAAAGGGCAGTGCAGGCTCCCGCAAATTGGGAACCCAAATCGCTCCGGATCAGAGCATCGACCGTCTATATCGCAAAAAGGGCAGTGCAGGCTCCCGCAAATTGAGAACCCAAATCGCTCCGGATCAGAGCGTCGACCGTCTATGTCGTGAAAAGGGCAGTGCAGGCTCCCGCAAATTGGGAACCCAAATCGCTCCGGATCAGAGCGTCGACCGTCTATGTCGCAAAAAGGGCAGTGCAGGCTCCCGCAAATTGGGAACCCAAATCGCTCCGTAACAGAGCGTCGACCGTCTATGTCGCAAAAAGGGCAGTGCAGGCTCCCGCAAATTGGGAACCCAAATCGCTCCGGATCAGAGCGTCGACCGTCTATGTCGCAAAAAGGGCAGTGCAGGCTCCCGCAAACTGGGAACCCAAATCGCTCCGGATCAGAGCGTCGACCGTCTATGTCGCAAAAAGGGCAGTGCAGGCTCCCGCAAACTGGGAACCCAAATCGCTCCGTAACAGAGCGTCGACCGTCTATGTCGCAAAAAGGGCAGTGCAGGCTCCCGCAAATTGGGAACCCAAATCGCTTCGTAACAGAGCGTCGACCGTCTATGTCGCAAAAAGGGCAGTGCAGGCTCCCGCAAATTGGGAACCCAAATCGCTCCGGATCAGAGCGTCGACCGTCTATGTCGCAAAAAGGGCAGTGCAGGCTCCCGCAAATTGGGAACCCGAATCGCTCCGGATCAGAGCGTCGACCGTCTATGTCGCAAAAAGGGCAGTGCAGGCTCCCGCAAATTGGGAACCCAAATCGCTCCGGATCAGAGCGTCGACCGTCTATGTCGCAAAAAGGGCAGTGCAGGCTCCCGCAAACTGGGAACCCAAATCGCTCCGTAACAGAGCGTCGACCGTCCATGTCGCAAAAAGGGCAGTGCAGGCTCCCGCAAATTGGGAACCCAAATCGCTCCGGATCAGAGCGTCGACCGTCTATGTCGCAAAAAGGGCAGTGCAGGCTCCCGCAAATTGGGAACCCAAATCGCTCCGGATCAGAGCGTCGACCGTCTATGTCGCAAAAAGGGCAGTGCAGGCTCCCGCAAACTGGGAACCCAAATCGCTCCGTAACAGAGCGTCGACCGTCCATGTCGCAAAAAGGGCAGTGCAGGCTCCCGCAAATTGGGAACCCAAATCGCTCCGGATCAGAGCGTCGACCGTCTATGTCGCGAAAAGGGCAGTGCAGGCTCCCGCAAATTGGGAACCCAAATCGCTCCGGATCAGAGCGTCGACCGTCTATGTCGCAAAAAGGGCAGTGCAGGCTCCCGCAAATTGGGAACCCAAATCGCTCCGGATCAGAGCGTCGACCGTCTATGTCGCGAAAAGGGCAGTGCAGGCTCCCGCAAATTGGGAACCCAAATCGCTCCGGATCAGAGCGTCGACAGTCTATGTCGCAAAAAGGGCAGTGCAGGCTCCCGCAAATTGGGAACCTAAATCGCTCCGGATCAGAGCGTCGACCGTCTATGTCGCAAAAAGGGCAGTGCAGGCTCCCGCAAATTGGGAACCCAAATCGCTCCGGATCAGAGCGTCGACCGTCTATGTCGCGAAAAGGGCAGTGCAGGCTCCCGCAAATTGGGAACCCAAATCGCTCCGGATCAGAGCGTCGACCGTCTATGTCGCAAAAAGGGCAGTGCAGGCTCCCGCAAATTGGGAACCCAAATCGCTCCGGATCAGAGCGTCGACCGTCTATGTCGCAAAAAGGGCAGTGCAGGCTCCCGCAAACTGGGAACCCAAATCGCTCCGGATCAGAGCGTCGACCGTCTATGTCGCGAAAAGGGCAGTGCAGGCTCCCGCAAATTGGGAACCCAAATCGCTCCGGATCAGAGCGTCGACCGTCTATGTCGCAAAAAGGGCAGTGCAGGCTCCCGCAAACTGGGAACCCAAATCGCTTCGTAACAGAGCGTCGACCGTCCATGTCGCAAAAAGGGCAGTGCAGGCTCCCGCAAATTGGGAACCCAAATCGCTTCGGATCAGAGCGTCGACCGTCTATGTCGCAAAAAGGGCAGTGCAGGCTCCCGCAAATTGGGAACCCAAATCGCTCCGGACCAGAGCGTCGACCGTCTATGTCGCAAAAAGGGCAGTGCAGGCTCCCGCAAACTGGGAACCCAAATCGCTCCGGATCAGAGCGTCGACCGTCCATGTCGTAAAACGGGCAGTGCAGGCTCCCGCAAATTGGGAACCCAAATCGCTTCGGATCAGAGCGTCGACCGTCCATGTCGTAAAAAGGGCAGTGCAGGCTCCCGCAAATTAGGAACCCAAATCGCTTCGTAACAAAGCGTCGACCGTCTATGTCGCAAAAAGGGCAGTGCAGGCTCCCGCAAATTGGGAACCCAAATCGCTCCGGATCAGAGCGTCGACCGTCCATGTCGTAAAACGGGCAGTGCAGGCTTCCTACAAAGCAGGAACCAGATCGCTCCGGGCCAGGAAAACGTCTACCACGGACACTCCGTCTCGGAGACGCGTCAAGCGTCGACCGTCCATATCGTAAAAAGGACAGTGCGTCCCAAAAAGTGGGAACCAAAGCAAGTCGCCTCCACGAGAAAGAAGATCCATCAATTTCATGCACACGACCCATATATGCTGTGTGCATTTATTGATGGGGGGCACTTTGTTGGGGTAAAAATTTACACCCCTGTTGACCGAGTCAAAGTCAAGGTCAACCCCAAGCCAGGTGGGCCCAAGCCCAAGCATGTGGGCCAATGCCCAGGTCGAGCCCGAACACGAAGCGTCTGGCCTTCCGCCATGCCAACAAAAAAAAATCATGTAATAAATAATTTTTATGTAATTTTTTTATACATGAATGTATGTAAAATGGGCATAAAGCCAATATTTTGTAAGCCCATGGCTTATGTGCAAAAATGTAATGGCACATGAGCCATGGAATAGGCAAAATGCCATTTTGTAAAGCCCAAGGGGCTATATGCAAATATGTAAGCCTATAAAAGGCAAAATGATGATGAATAAAAAGATACTTTTCATTCTCTCCACAAAAATTAGAGCTGAGCTCTTTCTTCCTTCTTCAAGGTTCCAAAACCTTCTTCTTTCTCTTGAATTAAATCAAGAGTTTTACTCTTCCTTTTTCAAAACTAAATAGTTTTCCACCACAAAACCCACAAAGGGGAATTTGGATCTGCCATCAGATCTTAAAAAGGAGAGATTTTGAGATTTTACATCTCTTGATCTTCAAGATCCAGCAAGCAACAGGAGGAAGAAGAAGAACCCTTCCATTAACCCCATAAAAAAAAAAAAACACTCAGGAGTCTAACTCCTCTTTGATTTCTCTTCAGAGAAATCTTTTTAGGCTAAAAGCCTGTTGTGTGCGCAAGTCGCCCGCGTGCCGACAAGTGGCGCGCGCGCTTGCGCAACTGCGCAAGTGCGCAAGTCGCCCGCGTGCCGACACGTGGCGCGCGCGCTTGCGCAACTGCGCTTGTGCGCAAGGCGCCCGCGTGCCGACACGTGGCGCGCGCGCTTGCGCAACTGCGCAAGTGCGCAAGTCGCCCGCGTGCCGACACGTGGCGCGCGCGCTTGCGCACCTGTGCATCCCTTGGATGTCTTTTCCCCCTCTTTTGTGTACATACATACACATATACATATGTATACAAATTTATACATACACGTACTCCACGACACTGTCCCTGTTAGAAAAAAATTTCTAACGGGGCGCTGCCCCGCACCCCGCAAGGGGGCTGCTAGCCCCCTTGACCCCCAGCCCGCTATCCGGGTAGCGGGACCCCCGTAAAAACTCTGCGTGGCTCCCGATATATCCAAACCCCCCCTTTCAGAACTGAACACACGTTTACTGAACATTGAGTTCGCATGACCAGTTTAACCCGTTAATCGGAGGTTCCCTCGCCCCAAAGGCGATGGGTAATTAACGGCAGCTTAGTCCGCGGCTGCCGGAGATTCGGATCCCCACAATCATTAAACCCCGGCCTACCCTAGGCCGGGGGAATCTGTAGTACGCCTGACAAGCGCGCGCGTATTCCCATCTCACTGGGGTGACGAAAAACACCCTACAACGGCCATCCGGGTATTGAGCGATCAGAAGATCAACAAGCAAGACTGCTCACACTCCTGCGAATCCAATCAGTAATACTACCGTACAGTCCGTTTTCTTTGTCTGATATGTCGCATATCTCGCCTAGGGGTGGTAAACGTCAGACCCCAATAGCTTGATAAGTCATTCCGATGTAAGGTCCATAACGGGCGTGAAACTACTGATAACACTTACCAGTAAATCACATCTACCCTGGCCAGGGATTTCCAGTTATGGCCAATCGAGCATAGCGCAACATCAACCCCCAATACCGGGAGAGACGAATCCCCTCCTATCGCTCATTACCTCCATGTGACTCGGGACTGTACCCAAAAACCACCTGTTTGCACGACTCAGTAGAGCCGTGGTAGGGTGGAAATCAAAGCACAGTGGAAGACACATAAGACTCTATGACGATCTTGGGTCGACAGACGAACCTGTACCAGTGTTACCAGAAAACTGCTATCTGACATGAGGTATAATACCATCTAGGAGATCTCGGCGAGTCCGTTAAGTGTACCCAGTCTCCACTGAGCACCCGTATACCATCTCTGATGTCAAACACCAATGGATATGGGATCATCCATCGCCCATCACATGGGTCGAGAAGATATACGCTAGTCTACTCTGGATTATGGATGCCCCGTCTCGATATTCCCACGACTTGGAACATTGAGCATGGACACAAAACATAAATCCCAATATCCAAATATCTCGGGCTCCGGCTATGCGGACTGGCCCATATCATAAAGTCTCAATACCTCAATATCAATATCAATATCTGGGGCTCCGGCTATCCGGACTGGCCCCTGGGCTCCGGCTATCCGGACTGGCCCAACTCCGATCGGTGTCCTCCGGATATCCGACGAGTCACAATACAATCACCGGTCAGCAATGCTCCCCTGTCACATGCTCAACGCCGATCAACTGCGATCTTCTTGCCCCGGGGTACCGCACCGGGTCCACCATGCACCCATAGACGGTTCCTACTCCTCCTCGAATTGGGTGTATGATATCGCTCAAGAGCCGAGAAAACTCATGGTGGACATATCTCAAATCATATCATGAGAAAACCGCAACTTTCATTTTAAAATGATAATCAGTTTTATAAAATCTTGCGGTTTCTCCAAATCCATAAATCTCATGGAAACCCAAATCTCGAGAATAAATAACAATGAATTTAAAAGTATTGGGCTCCGGCAAATCCGGACTGGCCCTAAATAATAATGCATGACAGTGAACAATAATATACATGAAATAGCAAGTAATAAATGCAATGTCAAAACTAGCGCAAGTACGCTAATACCATGTCGAAACTATCAGCTAACAAGCTATGTCAATGAAATATTATTCTTTAAAGTGTACGTGACGTGGCAATTACCGATGATGATGTGTGTGAGCCGGCAAGTGTATGTGGAACATACGAATCATCGGTAATGGTACTGGTGTCCTAACAGCATGATTTCAATACTAACATATGAAAACACAATATAAGCATGCAATGCGATGCGAACAGCAATAATATGCGGGAGCTGAATAATAATCACAACAATAATGAATATGCAATAGCATAAATAACAAGTATACAAGTAAACTACAGGTCTAATCAAAGGGTAAGGAAACCACCTAAATCTGAGTCGATACGTATATATATAATAGTCGGTGATCCAGCCTCAATAGTATCCCATACGATACCCTATATAATATGACATCCTCGAGTCAAGAGTGCGGATCATACATCAATATAGCTCGTACGGTAAATCCATCGTACGGCATCCCAAATCTGGGTACGGGTCAATATCACATTTATCTCATTATTCATCTAGTATCCTCTTTATCATATATCATGATCTGGGGTACTGATCTACGTCTAGTAAAATCTGATACCATCTATGTATGTGCATGCGTGTGTATGAAAACACCACGCCTAAAGGACCCGCTAAATATCTTGTCGTATCTCATAATACGAACCACGTCATATCACCGATCTCATGGCATCAAGCCCAATCCCATCGACTCATCTCCAAATATCATGTACTATCCTCATAATCTATGTATATGTATACGTGTGTGTGTGTGTATATGCATAGTCCCATACCAATATGTATATATATGCACACACATATCCCCATATACGCACAGGTAAATAAAAGTATGCAAGTGTGTGTGTGCGTGTGGGTGTAAACCTTATTCTATGGTTCGCGACTAAGAAGCTAAACTAAGTTACTTCAAACTACCCTAAACTAAACCATGAACATAAAATCATATCTTGATAATCATCCACGTAACATAAAAAACATATATAACCATATATATATATATATATATATATATATAAGCTATACTACGAACTGCGGGAGTGCTATACGCCATCACCCGACTTCCCCCGTACATATATATCTACTCACCTGATCTTTGCTAGCCAGAGTCGATGTCGCCATGCCCATCCTTGATGCCCCGAGTCCACTCGAGGGTACCGACATGTGTATCACATGACATTGTAAATAGAAATCGCGCACAAAAACCAAATCGGCACGCGTAACGTTCATAGGTCAAAACCTATAGTCTCGCATGCAAAACACAACCAATAACTCTAGTCGTTGGCGTTCAAACACCACACGACGGAATATAATATCAAATACCAAAATCAAGTTAAAACTAAATCGCAAAACAAAGCAGCAACTCAAGAAAATGGTCCCAGATTTTACCCTAGGTGAAATTAGCCAATTTTGCACACATGGAGGGTCTATTTTACTGAAGACAAAGCCCTGGACCAAGCACGAACCAATTTGGAAGTACCAAGGTTATAATTTGCGGCCCAAATCATTAAATTTGTGTCTTGGATTGGGGGTTAGGGTCCAGGGTTTTGGGTATAGGTTCTAGGTTGCCTGCTTGTGTCGCTGTATTTGCTAAATATTTTTCAGAGGCTCCGGGTTATAGCAGATGTCAAAACAACCTCACAATTCTCATAATTTCCCGATATCGGGGTTTCTAAATTCTGGGGTTTGGGGTTTACTCTATGGTTCCAGTCCAATATACATTCCCTACAGGGCTTTAAGGTCACAACTAACCTCAATTACACTTTTGGATTCAATTCAAACCCTAAACCTAACTTGAAATTTTCAAAGTCCACAAATCAACACTAATTCACTTCTAAACTAACATGAATGCTAAAGTGAATGAAACACTGTAAGGTTCCTAGGCACTCACTAGAGGTCTCACAAGGCATCGAACATGACAATTTCAAATTTTAACGGTGCCGAGAAACCCTAATACGGACCGTTGGCTAGATGTTTAGGCGAAAAAGAAACTAGTTAACACTTAACTAAAAGAATACGGAAATACAACCTTTGTAGATCCGGTGCTCCACCTCCATAGCTCCGCAACGAAGTCCCCTCGCTGTCCAAATGAGTTCCCGGGCTCTAGCGTTGGCTTCGTCGGAGAATGGGCAAGCTAGGTCGTCGATGTCCATGCCGAAGATGATCTACGTCGAAGCATCGCAAGATCAAGCTCTCACTTCACCAAGTCATGAAACTTGTGAAGAAAACACACTCTACTACTTGGCAAGAGGTAGAGGATGAAGAAATAGGAAGTGGGTAGACTTTAGAATTGGATTTCTCACTCATTTCCATCAATCACCATTGATGGAGCTTGCATTCTTCAAGTGAAGAAAAGAAGAAGAAGAAGAATTATGTTATGATAAGTATTGTTTAAAATAGAAAAGAAAACAATTCTTATCATAAGCTAACCAAGGTTAGGTGTAGAGAATTAATTAGAGTTAAGTGGAATGGTTAGGTTAAAGCAAGAGACAAAATGGTCACAAAGTCAAAGGATTCATGAAGCTTCATGAATGAACAAAAGAATTCCACCATTTTTGTCTTTGCATTTAATTTTCTTTTGTCAAAACAAAATAAATAAATGTATAAATATATCAATAAAAGAATAAGTAAAAACCCTAATCATCCACTTAACCATAGTTTAATACTTTACACTTAACCAAAAAGCATGTATCATCAAACATGATACAATCATGTGCACAAAATCATATCGCATATGCAATGCGCACACTCGAGTGAGAAAATCCATTTAAAGTGAACCGATACTAGTTAATGCAAAGTAATATATCAAATATATAATTATACATTAAATCATTAAATCAACACTTGATTTAACGATCCGGTCATATCACATATAACCGACTAGTATCCAATGTATCGGTTTATCGAATCAACTCTCGATTCGATAACTAGGTTATATCGCATATAACCATTCGATACATTCATCGCGAGAATAGAATACGGTATCACATACACGCATTATTCTCGGTCCCGCACATATCTCATATGCGCTCCTATTTCGTTTTGCTTGAGCCAGGAAACCTCTGTGTAGGACTCTAAAGACTCGTCAATACGCCGGCAGCAGATGATGATCATATCAAACACCCACAAGCCGCAAGCGGTCTGCTAAACGTAACGACCACCCGGGTATTGAGCGATCTGAATATCGACGAGCAAGCCCGCTCACACTCCAGTGAATCCAACCAGTAACACTACCGTACAGTCCGGTCTGATCGTCTGATATGTCGCATATCTCGCCTAGGGGTGGTAAACGTCAGACCCCAATAGCTCGATAAGTCGTGTCGATATGAGGTCTATAACACTTCGAGAAACTACTGGTAACACTTACCAGTAAATCTCAGCAACCCTGGCCAGGGATTTCCTGTTATAGCCAATCGAACACAGCGCAACATCAACTCCCTATACCGGGAGAGACGAATCCCCTCCTATCGCTCATTGCCTCCATGTGACTCGGGACTGTACCCAAAAACCACCGTTTTGCACGCCCTCTTGGACGTGGTAAGATGGAAATCAAAGCACAGTGGGAACCACATAAGACTCTATGACGATCTTGGGTCAACAGACTACTCTGTACCAGTGTCACCATAGAACTGCCATCTGACGTAAGGTATAATACCATCTGGGAGTTCTCGGCGAGTCCGTCCAGTGTACCCAGTCTCTACTGAGCACCCGTATATCATCTCTGATGTCAAACACCAATGGATATGGGATCATCCATCGCCCATCTGTATGGGTCGAGAAGGTACACGCTAGTCTACTCTGGTATATCGATGCCCCGTCTCGATACACCCTCGACTAGGGACTTTCAAGGATGTACTTATGGACTACCATGTCCCCACTAGTATGATCCGCATCATAGTCCAGGTAGTTAAGTACACATCCTAAGGGCTTTACCAACATGTAACAGAGAGACAATCAGTGTACACGTTAAGGTAAAGATTAACCAGATAGCATACTATCATGTCGAGCAAGAAAGTCCTCCCTATATACGTCCCAGCATCCACTACAATATACATCCTATGTACAGTAATGGCCTCTAGGGCATACATATAACTAACAATCTCCCACTTGCACTAGGGCCATCTGTAGCAGTGGTTGTAGTATCTCATACTCAACCATCCCATAAAAGTCTCTCTCTGGGAACAGGCCTTTGTGAGTGGATCCGCTGTGTTGTCCTCTGAATCTACTCTCCAAACCTCGATCTCCTTGGAGATCAACCATCTCCATGATCAGGTAATACTGCCTTAGAATATGTCTGGATCACTGATGGGACGGACGTTCCTTGGCATAAGCCACAACTCCATTGTCTCACAATGGGAGGAACAAAGTTCATCTCATGAACAAATATACATCTAGACTTGCCTCTTTGGTAGCATCTGAAGTAGCGATGTATCGAGCCTTTATCGTCTAGTATGCCACGGTATCTAGCTTGGAACTCTTCCAACATACCGTCCCTCTACTGAGGGTAAAGACAATGCCTGTGACTGACATTCAGTCGTCTTTATCACCCTGGAACTCTTCCAGTGATTCTCCCCAGGATCGGTTGATACCATCTCACTACAACTAGTGAGAATCCTAACATCCAATTAGATCTATCTCATAGATCCAAAACCCAGGATTTAGGAGGTATCACTTTGATCCTATATGGAGAATCATTATGATAAGCGGAGATTGACCGAGCGTAGCATAGGAAACTCCTTCCCTATCAAGAGCATGACATCCACGTACTCTACGAGGATCACCACCATACTCCCTACTACCTTTTTGTTTATACAAGGTTCAGCTACCATTTCGATGATGTCAAACTCTTTGACTTATCCATCAAAACAGATGTTCCAACTCCGCGATGCCTGCTTTATCCTATAAAACATCTTGCACACGTTTCCGCTGCTCCTACTGTCTACGAAGGCCTCTGGCTGTGTACTTATAGACGCTCTCTTCCAAATCATCATTTAGAAGAGCAGTCAAGACACCCAACCACCAGAGATCGTAGTCATGGTATGTAGCCGTGGTAAGTAGGATCTGGATGGACTTAAGCATAGCTCTTTAGAAAAAGGTTTCATCATAATCCACGCCTGGTCGATGACGAAAAGCTTTAACAAGTCTAGCTTTGAAAGTCTCAACCTTTCCATCTACACCAAGTAATCTTCTCGAGATATACTTGCTCTTGATGGGGATTTAACCCTTCAGACATCGCAACCAAAGTCCATACTTTGTTGGTGTATAAGGATTCCATCTCAGATCGCTAAGCATCCAGCCATTCTTACAGAGTCCCACTCCTGATGGCCAGCTCGAAACTAGTTGGGTCATCATCTCATGATGCAATCCTCGCTCCCACTGTCATAGAGAAACCGAAGTATCTCTCAAGTGGGTGAGGAACCCTACTAGATCGGCGGAGAGGTTGAGGTTCGTTGGTTACTATTGAATCCTTTGGTTCTACCAAGTCATCTGCTGTAATTTGTATAGCTGGAACCTTTCCAGTTGTACATAACAGACCTTGCCTCGAGCTTGTCCAGATTTTGCTTTTAGACATAGGCCGGACAACCCCAAATCTTACATAACTTAAGACATGGGCTCTTCCCTTTCCATATCACATATGAAATGGTAGGCAACTGATTTGATTTGAACCCTATTCAATAGGTATGCATCTTCTCAAGTGCATTACACCCCAAAGGAAATAGGTAACTCAGTAGTACTCATCATAGAGCGCACCATATCATATAGGGTGTGATTGCTCCGCTCTGATATACCATCGTGCTATGGTGTATACAGAGGAGTAATGCTGAGAGAGAATCTCATTCTCCTTAAGAATAGTCCAGGATTTCCGTGCTCAAGTATTCTCCTCCTTGATCCCATCAAAGGACATAATACTTATACCCATATTGGTTCTCTACTTCTAACTTATATTCTGTGAATATCTCAAAAGGTTCGGACTTATGTTTCAACAGGAACGTATGTCTGAATCTTGAGAGATCATCAGAGAATGTAATGAAGTACAAAGAACCGGTCTTGGCATGTGTAGACAGGGGACCTTACATACATCAACATGAATCATCCCAAGAGTTTACTAACTCTTTCTCTGTTTCCAGTAAACGGTGCTATGGTCATCTTATCTTTGTGACATGACTGGCAAGTTTCATAAGATGTAAATTCAAACAGATTTAAATATGCATCTATATGTAACTTCAGCTAGTCGGGTCACATTGATATGACCTAGTCTACAATGCCTCAAGAAGGATTCGTTCATTTCTGAACTCTTCCTCTTGTGTGTGTTCCGTATACTAGGAACTGTAGTTTGATTTAGAACATCAATACTTTTAGATAACGTGCCTGAACCGATCAACTTTTGATATAGGAAATGTTCAAAACATTATCCATCAATACAAAATTTTATCATTTCTTTACTGATAAAGAGACTGATATGATTTTGTATATCAGGTTCGGTATCTAATAACATTCGTTCAGAATCAATGTATTGGTAATACAGGGTGACAGTGACCAACAGACTTGGCTGCAACTCTTGCCCCGTTTTCTGCCTCATGAAACTTATCACCCGTTCTCAGTTCTCTACCTTTCTGTAGCCCTATGTAACAGATTACATATCTGGGATCCTGATCTAGTATCACATACCTAGGACGTAGAGGATACAGAGAAACAGTTCTACATAATGAACACACCCGAAGATGATGCATCAGCATGCACTCTCTTCGTTTGGGCGGCATGGGAATTCTGGTAATCCCCTATTTCCTGCTCGATCTTATAACAATTATAAGTTGGAGCGGGATCAACGTTCCCCAGCTCAGTATAACAAGCGGGTTCGGTCAATGTTCCGTATTATTATCTTGATTAAGGCGTGATATGGTCGCTACCAGGAGAGAGAGAGAAGAAAACACTCAGCGTGCGCTCTTGCAAGAATAGATTGGTTATTATTTTATCTAATCAGGATGGCTCCCACTGCTTTTTATCAAATCTTCCTTCAAACCCTAAAGGAAAGACTAGCCGGGATTAATTACACACTACAAGTTCGCCAATCTTTCAGCCAGGCCAGTGTCGGTACTTTGAGGGAGGTCCCCCGTGCTTTCGCACGAACCTAATTACTGTAAACCTCGTTTTCCTAGAGGCGTAACCCCGTTGACACCTTTCTAGACACCTACTTGATCGGCTAATTGTAATGTATAAAACTCTCCCAGGAGTAACACTTACTCGCAGCGGGTATCGGGATCCAACTATCTCATAGAAGGTATGCAATCTCATTGCAAATTTCAACACTTGAAATTCCCGATAATATTTTGCCCCATGCGATCTATGACCTTGACTGAGTCAACAAACCATAGACCGCAAGTAAAGTTCAACCCGTCATTTCTCGATTGAATAAAACCCACCCGCACGACCCTTGACTGAGTCAACAAGGCCGCACGACTACCCTAATCCAATCGCATCATATGCTTTGCAGGTAAGCAATAATCAGCTGCCGCACACTACGCCTTGACTGAGTCAACAAACGCAGCACGAATACTAACTATTACCTATCTGAAATGACGGAGGGCTACGACAGGTTTTTAAGAAAACCTTTTGCGTAATGAACTTTATATCGTTGTAGGATCGAATGAATTTTGAAATGGAGTGTTTTTTAGGCTTTTCTGGTTTTGCTAAAGGAGTCACTCCCGGTGAAGGGATCGTCGGTCCTTTCCTCGTCGAATGAGGTGCGGGATATATCAAATATATCACTGTGCAAAGCAAAAACTCTTAAAAGCAATCAAAAGACAAACCGAGTGTGTAGCATCTGCCAGTTATTGCGAAAGGAGTCACTCCCGGTGAAGGGATCTCGGTCCTTTCCTCATCGAATAAGGTGCAGGATATATCATATATACCTCTGTGCAAAGCAAGAACTGTAGCTACCTGTTTTATTTTTGAAATTCGATTCTACAACATCTTAGGTTTCTTTTTATTTCATTAATCTCATTAATGAAGTCCCATCATTTAAGTACCTAATCATCACAGATAAATACGACGTACACTTATGCCATCCGCATTCGCCTCGATGTCCCCTCGTGCACCGTTAGGTTAGGTAACTAACGGCAGAGCAGGGCAGGGCTAGCGCGGGTGTAAAACATAAGTAACGTCTATATAATATATCATATATACTATATACTGTATCTATCACAGAACATCACATGATCACATCACAGATATCGCAGCAGAAGAATCATATGAAATATTGGATATACTAGGACGTCCGTGTTTTCAATACGAGCCAATATAAAACACGGATTCCACGGTCGTGATGAATAGCCAAACCCACACCCCTAGACCCCTACGAGAGCGGCAAGCAACCCTACCAATTCTAGAGTTAGGAGACCCGGACTCGACTCCTCGAGTTGGTCTCCCATTGGACTCCAGAACCCGGTTACTTGTGCTCCCCTCCTTGGGTCTATCCTAGTGCGGAAAAGTAAATAATATACAAACGGTGACATCTTCCGCAACCTGGAAGTGCCCTAATAAAAGAATATTACATACAAGTTTTTACATGAATGAAAATGAAAAACACTCATCTCACATAAAAAACCCCGGCTATTCAAACACGACGATCCAATATAACATATCCAGCAACACATAACACACATGTCATCAACGTAAGTAAATATGCGCATCCCAATTGTCGTTGACATATAGCAACGAAACCGGCGATATCACATATTACACTTACGGTCACAGAAAAGAAAGTGTAAAACTACAACAGTTGGAATCCGCAACCACCTCAGACATCACATGCCTGACCATATGAATTCCTTAGACATCGCATGCCTAACAATTATAAACCCCGCATTTTAGTCTCATTATCGAAAACACTTTTCAATACCAAGTCGGGTAATTCAACAAGATTCCCGACATCCTGATCGAATGCTCGTCGCAAACTTCAGTAGACGGCTGCACCCCCGATACCGTCGACGAAGTGCACCAAGGCGGAACACCGCTGCCGCGAGCACCCGAACGGATGCTTTCGGCGACGGGGTTCTCCTACAGTCACTTGGTCGGGGCTATGGAGTGAGGCTGTCTATTAAGTTTACCCGGCGAGTATCCGCGTACGCTACGTGATTGCGACGGACTTTTGATCACATCAAAATTCCGTGGCAACCGATCAAGTGAGACTAAACTGCTGTGTTTATAACATTCATTCAGTTATCACATAACTATTTGTGAATTCCAATTATTGTATCCCATTCCAGATAAACCGAAAATGTTAAACTTTTCGATCGAACAGTCAAACACCCAAGTTTTCCCGATACAGCTCAACACATGAAATAAGTCTAACAACATTCCGTTCGTGCCTCAGTACCAACGGTCCAGCCGTAGAAGGGTCAAGCCAACGCCTCACATGTGGCACGCCGTACTGCCCCAAACCCGAAGGTTCAAAGGGCAGTTCAAGACGGTCACATAATCGAGTTAAGGTTTGTTGTCTTCTAGAGGGTCCATCGAGTTACTTGCACTACTTAGAACGTCGTTAAACTACGGAAAAATCCAACACTTGGAAATTTCCCGACAGGGGAAAAATTGGGTATTTATATCCGGTCGAACTTTTTAACATATTCTAAAATTATCCGGAAAGCCACACAGACAAAATTTGATACTCCGATCGAAACACCGAATCCCCAAAGCAATCCCAGATTATTCAACTCTTGAATAAATTTTAAAAATACCCAGAGAACTCAGCACCTGAAACAATGAATTACTGTGCAAACAGTTACTGCTGACGTCACACTTCTGCCGCGGAACAGCCGCATAAGCTAGGCTTATGCCGCGGTTCCGCCGCCGATAATTCTGTTCATGCAAATATTTTTGCGCCGTAATTCTTAGATTTCCCTACTGAGTCTTCTGCATATTTTTAATTTGGAAAAATCCACGATTTTAGAAAAAGTACAGAGAGCAATTTTGATTTGGGGTTTCGGGTTCGATCGGGTTTCAAATTCCGTCTAGACTTCGCCTAAGGCTCTAGCTAGGCTCTGATACCACTGTAGGGTTCCTAGGCACTCACTAGAGGTCTCACAAGGCATCGAACATGCCAATTTCAAATTTTAACGGTGCCGAGAAACCCTAATATGGACCGTTGGCTAGATGTTTAGGCGAAAAAGAAACTAGTTAACACTTAACTAAAAGAATACGGAAATACAACCTTTGTAGATCCGGTGCTCCACCTCCATAGCTCCGCAACGAAGTCCCCTCGCTGTCCAAATGAGTTCCCGGGCTCTAGCGTTGGCTTCGTCGGAGAATGGGCAAGCTAGGTCGTCGATGACCATGCCGAAGATGATCTACGTCGAAGCATCGCAAGATCAAGCTCTCACTTCACCAAGTCATGAAACTTGTGAAGAAAACACACTCTACTACTTGGCAAGAGGTAGAGGATGAAGAAATAGGAAGTGGGTAGACTTTAGAATTGGATTTCTCACTCATTTCCATCAATCACCATTGATGGAGCTTGCTTTCTTCAAGTGAAGAAAGGAAGAAGAAGAAGAATTATGTTATGATAAGTATTGTTTAAAATAGAAAAGAAAACAATTCTTATCATAAGCTAACCAAGGTTAGGTGTAGAGAATTAATTAGAGTTAAGTGGAATGGTTAGGTTAAAGCAAGAGACAAAATGGTTACAAAGTCAAAGGATTCATGAAGCTTCATGAATGAACAAAAGAATTCCACCATTTTTCTCTTTCCATTTAATTTTCTTTTGTCAAAACAAAATAAATAAATGTATAAATAAATCAATAAAAGAATAAGTAAAAACCCTAATCATATACTTAACCATAGTTTAATACTTTACACTTAACCAAAAAGCATGTATCATCAAACATGATACAATCATGTGCACAAAATCATATCGCATATGCAATGCGCACACTCGAGTGAGAAAATCCATTTAAAGTGAACCGATACTAGTTAATGCAATGTAATATATCAAATATATAATTATACATTAAATCATTAAATCAACACTTGATTTAACGATCCGGTCATATCACATATAACCGACTAGTATCCAATGTATCGGTTTATCGAATCAACCTTCGATTCGATAACTAGGTTATATCGCATATAACCATTCGATACATTCATCGTGAGAATAGAATACGGTGTCACACACACGCATTATTCTCGGTCCCGCACATATCTCATATGCGCTCCTATTTCGTTTCGCTTGAGCCAGGAAACCTCTGTGTAGGACTCTAAAGACTCGTCAATACGCCGGCAGCAGATGATGATCATATCAAATACCCACAAGCCGCAAGCGGTCTGCTAAACGTAACGGCCACCCGGGTATTGAGCGATCTGAAGATCGACGAGCAAGCCCGCTCACACTCCAGTGAATCCAACCAGTAACACTACCGTACAGTCCGGTCTGATCGTCTGATATGTCGCATATCTCGCCTAGGGGTGGTAAACGTCAGACCCCAATAGCTCGATAAGTCGTGTCGATATGAGGTCTATAACACTTCGAGAAACTACTGGTAACACTTAACAGTAAATCTCAGCAACCCTGGCCAGGGATTTCCTGTTATAGCCAATCGAACACAGCGCAACATCAACACCCTATACCGGGAGAGACGAATCCCCTCCTATCGCTCATTGCCTCCATGTGACTCGGGACTGTACCCAAAAACCACCGTTTTGCATGCCCTCTTGGACGTGGTAAGATGGAAATCAAAGCACAGTGGGAACCACACAAGACTCTATGACGATCTCGGGTCAACAGACTACTCTGTACCAGTGTCACCAGAGAACTGCCATCTGACGTAAGGTATAATACCATCTGGGAGTTCTCGGCGAGTCCGTCCAGTGTACCCAGTCTCTACTGAGCACCCGTATATCATCTCTGATGTCAAACACCAATGGATATGGGATCATCCATCGCCCATCTGTATGGGTCGAGAAGGTACACGCTAGTCTACTCTGGTATATCGATGCCCCGTCTCGATACACCCTCGACTAGGGACTTTGAAGGATTTACTTATGGACTACCATGTCCCCACTAGTATGATCCGCATCATAGTCCAGGTAGTTAAGTACACATCCTAAGGGCTTTACCAACATGTAACAGAGAGACAATCAGTGTACACGTTAAGGTAAAGATTAACCAGATAGCAAACTATCTTGTCGAGCAAGAAAGTCCTCCCTATATACGTCCCAGCATCCACTACAATATACATCCTATGTACAGTAATGGCCTCTAGGGCATACATATAACTAACAAACACTACTCTAATGGTGCAGGAATTACCTCAATTGGCAACTCAAGAAATTTCTTGAGTTGCCCCAAGTCTCCAAAATGCAAACTTTCTTGGTCCAAAGTGTAGCTTGTGAGCTTGTGCATGTGTTTAATGAAGTGGGGATGGACTTTGGAGTAGTTTTTGGTGATGTTATGGGGGTTTTGAAGAAGAGGGAAGAGAGAGTGCTGCCATGGAGGAGGACAAGAGAGAAAGATGAAGATGAGAATGAAACAAATGGTCTTGGTAAATGGAAGACCCCTCACCTCTCTCTCTCTCACTTGCCCATGCCTCATTTTTTTATTGTTTTCCTTTTTCTTTTCTTATCTTTTCTTTTCTTTTCTTTTCCCTTCTCAATTAAAATAACAACCATGCTATAAAAAAAAAGGCCATGATAAAAATGTAACAAGTGCTAAAAATGACATGTGCATGTCATGTGCACAAAACACGTTTAATGCACGATTAGCGATATTTAATCGCGATTAGCATTAAAATAGTGTATAATAAATCATAAAATTTCATAATTTGTATAAATCACATAAAGCACCCTCATTTCAGAAATTTCTATAATTTTCCAAATTTTCCCCAATTTATCGGTATTTAATTATACCGAAATATTAAAATATTCATTATATTTGTTATTTAATTATAAAAATTCCCAAAAATAATATTTTATTTTTCTGAAATGCTACAGTCTTCCCCCCTTAATGAAATTCTGTACCCGAATTTCAATTTAACCCCTCAAATACTAAAAAATTTCAGTAAAAAGTCCAAGTCGTCGTGGCTACGAAATCATCAATACATAAAACGCAACGTAGAGCAATGCATGCGCATGAACAATGAGCAGATAACTCAAAATCAAAACTCCATCAAGCATCCCGCAATCATCGGAGTCATGACGAAGACATCAATGTCAAAGCCCAAAACGAAACCAACATGATATACACCAAACCATACATGTGAACATCAAAACTATACATGTAAACATCTGAAGGAAATGCATGCCAAACCTTTTTAAAATTGCTGTACAATGTGTGTATCACGGCACAGTGGCGGACGTCTAATGTAAGAAAATAACTATATGTATATATATCCTTTGTTTAAAATGCACGTCCCGCCGTTTTGAAAACAATTTAGAAGGGTTTCCTTGTTTAAACGTTTCGTGTCATCCCAGACACGTAGGTAAATACTGAGACTATAACTCCCTTTTTGGAAATCCCTTCGATAGCTATCAATGCATGCAAAGTATATTTAGGTACTGTCCTCTGACTAGTCCTGCTCAGTACGAAAACAAATAGTAAATATTATAAAAACGTACTGCTCCGTAAGAAATCAATCCCAAAATGTGCATAAGAATGCAGTGTGCATCTAGTGCGCACGGAAATCAAAACCCATGAATGTGCCATACATGTGCACAGAAACAACATCTAAGTGCAACGGGTGTGCACGAAACACCTATCGGAGGCAATGGTGTGCCTGACAGCAATATCAGATGCATCTGATATGCACAAGAATCCCGATTTAGTGCATCTGGTGTGCACCAAAATCGCATCTCATATCATGCGCCCAACATGCGCGAAAATCGAAATCAGGTGCATCCATCATGCACGAATAAAATCTAAATCATGTGCATCCAACATGCACAAAATCACGAAATCCAATAACAAGCGCCGTACATGCGCAAAATCCAATCCAAGCGCATCAAATGTGCGCCAGAATCCAACAGGTGCACAAGGTGCACAAAACACATATCATGTATCACAATCAAAATCGACGGTATACAACAAATCTCAATCCAATCAGGTATACCGTGGTATATAATCTCACAACCTTGTGCATCTGCGTGCACAAGGTCGAATCAAAATACTAAAGGTACATGAAGTTATGTTGAAAGCATAAATCAAATCATATGCATGCCATAGGCATGGAATCTAAATCAATACCTCAAATGAAGTCAAACCGAAGTCAAGTGCAACTGTGGTGCACAAAATCTCAATCATGCAAACGCATCATCCAAATATCAGGCATGAAATCAAAATCAATGTCTCGAATGACATCAAAACGAAGTTAGGTGCAACCGTGGTGCACAAAATACGTAACAATGCACTGCAAGCATATGTGAACTATACCGAGTGCAAAAACCAAATCGTGTGCGTACCATATGCACAAAATCAACCCAACTGTATGAAATCCATGAAATCATAAACATGTGCAGCCAAGGCACAAATGATATCAAGTGCGATACTGTGCATAAATCATAAATCACCACAACAGTGTATAAAGCATATCTCAAGTGCAATAACTATGCACAAAATATAAATACCCAGTAGGTGCAGCCATGGTGCACGAAAACAAATATCATGAACTCAGTCATCAAAACTCAATCATGCGAATTGATCGCCCAAATACCGAAATCAAGTATGGCGGAATAGTCCCGCTCAAACACATCCTCTAAAGATCTCTGGCCAACTGTCATGGTCACTCATAACATGTCTCGTCGATGATGCCGAACTCTGGCCTGCTGGGTGTGCGTAATATGACCACTGCTGGGTCCAAGTCTTCTCGTATAATATTCCAGAAAGGTCCTGTCGAAGCCTCTCCCAAATCTCTTTTCTGCCGCACTGTCCGGAGGTTATCACCCTTTACTATATCAATTTCTGGTTCCGGAATGGCTGCATACTCATAGCGACTCCTTCTGGAAGATAAATTCATATACAACGCCTCTGCATGTGTAACACATCTCTGATGTCGGCGGAGTGGAACGTCATCTCATCAAGATCTCGCACGAACCTCTTACTCCACTTTCCTCTAATGTCGACTGCTTCGGATTCGTCTCTTCGTGGCTACATGGACTGTGCTCTGATGGCTATACTCGTATCTGGAGTCTCCCAAGTAATGCATCCCATCACTTGATATCCGAAAGATGTCGAACCATTCGATCGATTCGTCAAAACCTCATAATCCCCCAAGAGCTCAACATCTTGGATACAGTTTAATAATATCAAGTACATGCCATAGCACGTATGGACCAACCGTAGAAGGGCAAACCCAAGCCTTATTAATGGCACGCTGAATTGCAGCAAACCCTAAGGTTTAAAGGCGTTCTCATGGTCATTATGTCGAGTTAGTGTTTCATTCTTCTAGAGGGTCCATATAATTACTTGCATGTCTTTCCAAACACTTTAAACTTAGAAAATAGGTTTTCTGACATTCGATCGTCACTATCGACTCTCAACGTACCTGCGTGGAGTCTTCTTAAGCTGGAATCAATCAATCTGATGACCTCGCATCGGGGTAAACAAACGAACCACATGTCCTAGTCATTC
Organism: Agapanthus africanus; assembly: GCA_030015575.1. Classification (NCBI taxonomy): domain Eukaryota; kingdom Viridiplantae; phylum Streptophyta; class Magnoliopsida; order Asparagales; family Amaryllidaceae; genus Agapanthus; species Agapanthus africanus. Next base: position 161,964,857 of record CM057343.1, read on the forward strand.
ATCATCGGGTTACTAGCAACCTTCCATCATATCTCTAAGTACAACTCGTACAGCAATAGCTCCAACATCTGGGGCGATATCTCGTCATTCGCAGCAACAACTGGATCATTCGTCTGCACGCTAAACAGTGTCTCAATCATCATGAATAAGCGATACATCAATGGTCATCACATTCTGGCTGTCCTCTATCAGTGGCTCAATCCTCTGGTGCTGATCTGCACGTCCGAGAAATCTTCGTAAAAGCGATCCATCAACGCTCATGGCGTGAAAACACAATAAAACGACGCATCTATGCAAATCGTATGTCCCTGGAATCATGCCCTGGTCAGTCCTCATCCGTGACGAGCTCATGCTGACGCAACTCTAGCTGTAGCTCTCCCTCTCTCTGCCCGTACAATCGTGGCAGCAAAACCATAAACCAATATTGATGAGGATAGATAATAGGAATGAATATAATGCTGTACAAGGAAATGTACATCCTAAGGCTTCTTAAGCGGAGTAGCGTATCATAAATATGCCACAGAACATACACAAGGTACGTCACTCTCCTTAAATCACCTACTCCATTAACCAAGATCAACCTATGCGACGAAAGTTCGGGTCTAATACCCCTTCGACTAAGTCTAAGTTCCGTAAGGTCAAGCCTAGATTCTGTATATATATAAATGCCCTAGGCTCCGCATAGTCAAACATAGACTCGAACCAAGGTTAATCTATCGCTCTGATACCAACTTTGTCACGACCCGAAATGGCACGTGACTGGCACATGAATCATATGAAAGTCTATAGGACTTCATCTGATTCAAGTAAGCCAAAAGCCTAGAAATCTAAAACCATTTTAAATAAAAAATGATGGAAAACTCGTTTTAAAGAAAGTGGTTTTAATAGCATAAGCCAAATTATGCGTTTTTAAAACATCAAGTCTTTTCTGAAAATTTCGGCACAGTTTCTTTTGTAAATACAAGCCCCGAACGGGGTACAACATGAATGATAAAAGGCATCCCTAAGCGGGAGCTAGCTCTTCGTCAATCGACGATCACAACCACGCAAGCAATATAATATACAACGCCGAAGGGTGAGGATCAAAACTCAAAAGGAAACTCAAAACATTAATGAAACCATAATAATACAATGCGCGACTCTAAGGTCAAAAGAATAAACATCACAGGTCATCTAAGTCTATAAAATATACATATCTGGTTGATGGAGTTTACTAGATACAATGAATAAAATAAAGTACAATGGTGGTCACGATACAAGTGAACCCACCTACCAAAGCAATCACCCGGAATGGAAGCAGTGTGCTAGCAAAACCATAACGAAACTTATACGGCAAAACCTACGAAAAACTATGGCACAATGGGGGTGAGTTGCCAACTCGTGAGTAGAAAACATCACCGAGCAGAAATCGTATGTATGACTCAATCCTAGGTCAATACGATCAATAATATATATATAACCTTAATATGATAAGGTATGAAGCATGAAAATGTGGCAAGGGTAAACATCTATACATAAGTGTAATCCCATGTACTCGTGTAAGTGCCTCGGGTAGCAATATATCATAATAAGAGGTATGAATGCATGAAAACAGAATACATATAAATGAGAAACTGTTTTCTTGTTTTTGTGAGATTTCTGTAATTTAAAATGAGGTATCATCAATAAATCAAAATAAATCAGTGTCTAGCATCGACACAAAACATAAATCCCAATATCCAAATATCTCGGGCTCCAGCTATCCGGACTGGCCCATATCATAAAGTCTCAATACCTCAATATCAATATCTAGGGCTCCGGCTATCCGGACTGGCCCCTGGGCTCCGGCTATCCGGACTGGCCCAACTCCGATCGGTATCCTCCGGATATCCGACGAGTCACAATACAATCACCGGTCAGCAATGCTCCCCTGTCACGGCTCAACGCCGATCAACTGCGATCTTCTTTCCCCGGGGTACCGCACCGGGTCCACCATGCACCCACAGACGGTTACTACTCCTCCTCGAATTGGGTGTATGATATCGCTTAAGAGCCGAGAAAACTCATGGTGGACATATCTCAAATCATATCATGAGAAAACCGAAACTTTCATTTTAAAATGATAACCAGTTTTATAAAATCTTGCGGTTTCTCCAAATCCATAAATCTCATGGAAACCCAAATCTCGAGAATAAATAACAATGAATTCAAAATTATTGGGCTCCGACAAATCCGGACTGGCCCTAAATAATAATGCATGACAGTGAACAATAATATGCATGAAATAGCAAGTAATAAATGCAATATCAAAACTAGCACATAAAAGCAAGTATGCTAATACCATGTCGAAACTATCAGCTAACAAGCTATGTCAATGAAATAATAATCTTTAAAGTGTACGTGACATGGCAATTACCGATGATGATGTGAGTGAGCCGGCAAGTAAGTGAATGTGGAACATACGCATCATCGGTAATGGTGTTGGTGTCCTGACAGCATGATTTCAATACTAACATATGAAAACACAATATAAGCATGCAATGCGATGCGAACAGCAAAATATGCGGTTGCTAAATAATATGTAGGGTTCCTAGGCAAGCTAATGAGGTCTCACAAGGCATCAACCATGCCAATTTCAAATTTTACATGTGCCGAGAAACCCTAATACGGATCGTAGACTAGATTTTTAGGCGAAACATGCAACTAGTTAACAACTTAACTAAGGGAATGGAAATACAACCTTTGTAGATCCGGTCCTCCACCTCCATAGCTCCATGATGAAGTCTCCTTGCTGTCCAAATCGAATCCCGGGCTCTAGCGTCGGCTTCATCGGAGAAATAGGCGGGCTTGGTCGTCGGCTTCGATGCCGAAGATGATCTACGTCGAGGCAACACAGGATCAAGCTCCAACTTCACCAAGCCATGAAACTTGTGAAGAAAACACCCTATACTACTTGGTAAGAGGTAGAGGATGAAGAAATAGGAGGTGGGTTCACTTTAGAATTGGATTTCTCACTCTTTTTCTCAAGATGCCATTGATGGAGGCAAGCTTTTCTTCTTGAAGAAGAAGAAGAAGATGAAGAAAAGAATATGATAAGTATTTTCCAAATAGAAAATAAATGAATACTTATCATTATCCAACCATGGTCAAGTGTAGAGAATGAACTAGGGTTAAGTTAAAAGGTTAGGGTTTAGGAAAGAAACAAAATGGCTTTGACTTTCAACACTTCAAGAAGTTTCAAGAAAGAAACAAAATAAGTCACCATTTTATTTATCCTTCCAAAAAGAATAAATAAATAAATAAATAGATAAGAATATCAAAACCCTAACCATTTAAATAACCATGGTTTAATTCTTTACACAAACCCAAGTTTGCATGTATCATCAAACATGATACAAACAAGTGCACAAAAGTATATCACATATACAACTTGTGTACATCAAGTGAGAAAATCCATTTAAAGTGAACCAATACTAGTTAATGCAAAGTAATATATCAAATATATAATTATGCATTAAATCATTAAATCAACACTTGATTTAACGATCCGGTCATATCGCATATGACCGACTAATATTCAATGTATCGGCTTATCAAATCAATCCTTGATTCGATAACTGGGTTATATCGCATACAACCAATCGATACATTCATCACGAGAATAGAATACGGTATCACATACACGCATTATTCTCAGTCCCGCACATATCTCATATGCGCTCCTATTTCGTTTCGCTTGAGCCAGGAAACCTCTATGTAGGACTCTAAAGACTCGTCAATACGCCGGCAGCAGGTGATGATCATATCAAACACCCACAAGCCGCAAGCGGTCTGCTAAACGTAACGGCCACCCGGGCATTGAGCGATCAGAAGATCGACGAGCAAGCCCTCTCACACTCCTGTGAATCCAACCAGTAACACTTACCGTACAGTCCGGTCTCGTCGTCTGATATGTCGCATTTCTCGCCTAGAGGTGGTAAACATCAGACCCCAATAGCTTGATAAGTCGTGTCGATATGAGGTCTATAACAGTTCGAGAAACTACTGGTAACACTTACTATTAAATCTCTGCAACCCTGGCCAGGGATTTCCGGTTATAGCCAATCGAACACAGCGCAACATCAACTCCCTATACCGGGAGAGACGAATCCCCTCTTATCGCTCATTGCCTCCATGTGATTCGGGACTGTACCCAAAAACCACCGTTTTGCACGCCCTCTTGGGCGTGGTAAGGTGGAAATCAAAGCACAGTGGGAATCACACAAGACTCTATGACGATCTCGGGTCTACAGACTAACCTGTACCAGTGTCACCAGAGAACTGCCATCTGACGTAAGGTATAATACCATCTGGGAGTTCTCGGCGAGTCCGTCCAGTGTACCCAGTCTTTACTGAGCACCCGTATATCATCTCTGATGTCAAACACCAATGGATATGGGATCATCCATCGCCCATCTGTATGGGTCGAGAAGGTATACACTAGTCTACTCTGGTATATCGATGCCCCGTCTCGATATACCCACGACTAGAGACCTTGAAGGATGTACTTATGGACTACCCTGTCCCCACTAGTATGATCCGCATCATAGTCCAGGTAGTCAAGTACACATCCTAAGGGCTTTACCAACATGTAACAGAGAGACAATCAGTGTACACGTTAAGGTAAAGAGCAACCAGATAGCATACTATCATGTCGAGCAAGAAAGTCCTCCCTATATATGTCCAAGCATCCACTACAATATACATCCTATGTATAGTAATGGCCTCTAGGGCATACATATAACTAACAATCTTCCACTTGCACTAGGGCCATCTGATAGCAATGGTTGTAGTATCTCATACTCAACCATCCCATAATAGTCTCTCTCTGGGAAAAGGCCTTTATGAGTGGATCCGCCGTGTTGTCCTCTGAGTCTACTCTCCTAACCTCGATCACCCTGGAGATCAACTATCTCCATGATCAGGTGATGCTGCCTCAGAATATGTCTGGATCACTGATGGGACGGGCGTTCCTTGGCATAAGCTACAACTCCATTGTCTCACAATGGTAGGAATGAAGTTCATCTCATGAACTAATATACACCCAGAATTCCTCTTTGGTAGCATCTTAAGTAGCGATGTATCCAGCCTTTATCGTCTAGTATGCCACGGTATCTAGCCTGGAACTCTTCCAACATACCGTCCCTTTACCAAGGGTAAAGACAATGCCTGTGACTGACATTCAGTCGTCCTTATCATCTTGGAACACTTCCAGTGATTCTTCCCTGGATCGATTGATACCATCTCACTACAACTAGTGAGTATCCTAACATCCATTTAGATCTATCTCATAGATCCAAAACCCAGGATTTAGTGGGTATCACTTTGATCCTATGTGGAGAATCATTGTGATAAGCGGAGATTGATCGAGCGTAGCATAGGAAACTCCTTCCCTATCAAGAGTATGTCATCCACGTACTCCACGAGGATCACCACCATACTCTCTACTACCTTTTTGTATATACAAGGTTCATCTACCCTTTTGATGAAGTCAAACTCTTTAACTACCTCATCAAAATAGACGTTCCAACTCCGCGTTGCCTGCTTTATCCTATAAAGCATCTTGTACACGTTTCCGCTGCTCCCACTGTTTACGAAGCCCTCTGGCTGTGTACTTATAGACGCTCTATTCTAAAACATCATTTAGAAAAGCTGTCATGACACCCAACCACCAGATATCGTAGTCATGGTATGTAGCCGTGGCAAGTAGGATCTGGATGGACTTAAGCATAGCCACTGGAAAAAGGTTTCATCATTATCCACGCCTGGTCAATGACGAAAACCTTTAATAAGTCTAGCTTTGAAAGACTCAACCTTTCCATCTACACCAAGTAATCTTCTCAAGATATACTTGCTCCTGATGGGAATTTAACCCTTCAGATACAGCAACCAAAGTCCATACTTTGTTGGTGTACATGGATTCCATCTCAGATCATTAAGCATCCAGCCATTCTTACAGAGACTTACTCCTGATGGCCAGCTCGAAACTAGTTGGGTCATCATCTCATGATGCAATCCTCGCTCCCACTGTCATAGAGAAACCGAAGTATCTCTCAGGTGGGTGAGGAAACCTACTAGATCGCTGGAGAGGCTGAAGTTCGTTGGTTACTATTGAATCCTTTAGTTCTTTCAAATCATCAGCTGCAGTTTGTATAGCTGGAACATTTCCAGTTCTACATAACAGACCTTGCCTCAAGCTTTTCCGGATTATGCTTTTAGACATAGCCCGGACAACCCCAAATCTTAACCAACTTAAGATATGGGCTCTTCCCTTTCCATATCACATATGAAGCGGTAGGCAACTGATTTGATTTGAACCCTATTCAATAGGTATGCAGCTTCTCAAGTGCATAACTCCCAAAAAGGAAACAGGTAACTCAGTAGTACTCATCATAGAGCACACCTTATCATATAGGGTGTGATTGCTCCGCCCCGATATACCATCGTGCTATGGTGTATACGGAGGAGTAATCCTGAGAGAGAATCTTATTCTCCTTTAGAATAGTCCAGGAATTCCGTGCTCAAGTATTCTCATCCTCGATCTTATCAAAGGACATAATACTTATACCCGTGTTTTGGTTTTCTACTTCTAAATCATATTCTGTGAATATCTCAAAAGGTTCGGACTTGTGTTTCAACAGGAACATATGTCTGAATCTTGAGAGATTATCAGAGAATGTAACGAAGTACAAAGAACCAGTCCTGGCATATGTAGACAGGGGACTTTACATACATCAACATGTATCATCCCAAGAGTTTACTAACTCTTTCTCTGTTTCCAGTAAACAGAGCTATGGTCATCGTATATTTGTGACATGACTGGCAAGTTTCATAAGATGTAAATTCAAACAGATTTAAATATGCATCTAAATGTAACTTCAGCTAGTCAGGTCGCATTGATATGACCTAGTCTACAATACCTCAAGAAGGATCCGTTCATTTCTAAACTCTTCCTCTTGTGTGTGTTCTGTATACTAAGAACTGTAGTTTGATTTAGAACATCAACGCTTTAAGATAACGTGCCTGATCCGATCAACTTTTGATATAGGAAATGTTCAAAACATTAACCAACAATACAAAATTTTATCATTTCTTTACTAATAAAGAGACTGATATGATTTTGTATATCAGGTTCGGTATCTAATAGCATTTGTTCAGAATCAATGTATTGGTAATAAAAGGTGACAGTGACCAACAGACTTGGCTGCAACACTTGTCCCGTTTTCTGCCTCATGAAACTTATCACCCGTTCTCAGTTCTCTACCTTTCTGTAGCCCTATGTAACAGATTACATATCTGGGATCCTGATCTGGTATCACATACCCAGGACGTAACGGATACTAAGAAACAGTTCTCTGTAATGAACACACCCGAAGATGATGCATCACCATGCACTCTCTTCGTTTGGGAGGCATGGGAAATCTGGTATTCCCCTATTTCCTGCTCTGTCTTATAACAATTATAAGTTGGAGTGGGACCAACGTTCCCCAGCTCAGTATAACAAGCGGGTTCGGTCAATACATCCGTATTATTATCTTGATTAAGGCGTGATATGGTCGCTACCTGGAGAGAGAGAAGAAAACACTCAGCGTGCGCTCTTGCAAGAATAGATTAGTTATTATTTTATCTAATCAGGATGGCTCCCACTGTTTTTTTATCAAATCTTCCTTCAAACCCTAAAAGGAAAGAATAGCCGGGATTAATTACACACTACAAGTTCGCCAATCTTTCAGCCAGGCTAGTGTCGGTACTTTGAGGGAGGTCCCCCGTGCTTTCGCACGAACCTAATTAATGTAAACCTCGTTTTCCCAGAGGTGTAACCTCGTTAACACCTTTCTAGACACCTACTTGATCGGCTAATTTGTAATGTGTAAAACTCTCCCAGGAATAACAATTACTCGCAGTGGGTATCGGGATCCAACTATCTCATAGAAGGTATGCAATCTCATTGCAAATTTCAACACTTGAAATTCCCGATAATTTTGCCCCTAGCGTCCTATGACCTTGACGCAGGCCAACAAACCATAGTGCGCTAGTCAAGTTCAACCCGTCATTTCCTGATTGAATTAAACCCACCCGCACGACCCTTGACGCAGGCCAACAAAGTCACACGACTATCCTAATCCAATCTGCATCATATGCATAAGCAGATAAATACTAGTTAGCTACCGCACACTACGTCTTGACGCAGGCCAACAAACGTAGCACGAATACTAACTACCACTTATCTGAAATGACGGAGGGCTACGACAGGTTTTTCTGAAAACCTATTGCGTAATGAACTTGATATCGTTGTAGAATCAAATGATTTTAAAATGGATTGCTTTTGAGGCTTTTCAAGTTTTGCTAAAGGAGTCACTCCCGGTGAAGGGATCGTCGGTCCTTTCCTCGTCGAATGAGATGCGGGATATATCATATATATCACTGTGCAAAGCAGAAACTTATAGAAGCATTCAAAAACAAACCGAGTGTTGTAGCATCTGCCAGTTATTGCTAAAGGAGTCACTCCCGGTGAAGGGATCTCGGTCCTTTTCTCATCGAATAAGGTGCAGGATATATCACATATACCGCTGTGCAAAGCAAGAACTGTAGCTACCTGTTTTGTTTTTTTTTTTGAAATTCGATTCTACAACATCTTTAGGTTTCTTTTATTTCATTAATCACATTAATGAAGTCCCATCATTTAAATACCTAAACATCCCAGATAAATACGACGTACACTTATGCCATCCGCATTCGCCTCGATGTCCCCTCGTGCACCGTTAGGTTAGGTAACTAACGACAGAGCGGGGCAGGGCTAGCACGGGTGTAAAACATAAGTAACGCCTATATAATATATCATATATATTATATACAGTATCAATCACAGAATATATCACACGATCACATCATAGATATCGCAGCAGAAAATATCATATGAAATATTTGATATACTAGGACGTCCGTGTTTTTAATACGACCCAGTATAAAACACGGATTCCACGGTCGTGATGAATAGCCAAACCCACACCCCTAGACCCCTACGAGAGCGATAAGCAACCCTACCAATTTTAGGGTTAGGAGACCCGGACTCGACTCCTCGAGATGGTCTCCCACTGGACCCTAGAACCCGGTTACTTGTGCTCCCCTCCTTGGGTCTATCCTAGTGCAGAAAAGTAAATAATATACAGAGGGTGACATCTTCCGCAACCTGGAAGTGCCCCAATAAAAGAATATTACATACAAGTTTTTACATGAATGAAAAAGAAAAACACTCATCTCACATAAAAACCCCCGGCTATTCAAACACGACGATCCAATATAACATATCCAGCAACACATAACATCACATGTCATCAACGTAAGTAAATATGCGCATCCCAATTGTCGTTGACATATAGCAACGAAACCGGCGATATCACATATTACACTTACGGTCACAGAAAAGAAAGTGTAAAACTACAACAGTTGGAATCCGCAACCTGTATAGACATCGCATGCCTAATCAAATGAATTCCTTAGACATCGCATGCCTAACAATTATAAACCCCGCATTTTAGTCTCAATATCGAAAACACTTTTCAATATCAAATCGGGCAATTCAACAAGATTCCCGACATCCTGATCGAATGCTCGTCGCAAACTTTAGTAGGCGGCCGCACCCCCGACACCGTCGACGAAGTGCACCAAGGCGGAACACCGCTACCGCGAGCACCCGAACGGATGCTTTCGGCGGCGGGGTTCTCCTACAGTCACTTGGTTGGGGCTATGGAGTGAGGCTGTCTATTAAGTTTACCCGGCGAGTATCCGCGTACACTACGTGATTGCGACGGACTTTTGATCACATCAAAATTCCGTGGCAACCAATCAAGTGAGACTAAACCACTAGATTTATAACATTCATTCAGTTATCTCATAACTCCTTATGAATTCCAATTATTGTATCACATTCCGGATAAATAGAAAATGTTAAACTTTCCGATCGAACAATCGAACACCCAAGTTTTCCCGAAACGGCTCATCACATGAAATAAGTTCAAAAACATTCACTTCGTGCCGCAGTATCAACGGTCCAGCCGTAGAAGGGTCAAGCCAACGCCTCATATGTGGCACGCCGTACTGCCCCAAACCATAAGGTTCAAAGGGCAGTTCAAGACGGTCACATAATCGAGTTAAGGTTTGTTATCTTCTAGAGGGACCATCGCGTTACTTGCACTACTTAGAACGTCATTAAACTAAGGAAAGATCCAACACTTGGAAATTTCCCGACAGGGAAAAAATTGGGTATTTATATCCGGTCGAACTTTTTAACATATTCAAAAATTATCCGGAAAAGCACGCAGACAAAATTAGACAATCCGATCGAAACACCGAGTCCCCAATACAACCCAGAAAACTCAACTCTTGAGTTCAGATTAAAAAATTCCCAGGAAAACCAGCACTAAAAACTAGGAATTACTGTGTAAATATAATTGTCTGAAGAGACAAATTGGCAGCGGAACCGCCGCAATAGGCATGCTATTGCCGCGGTTCCGCCGCACTTTTAGCGATTCAGGTGCTCGAACTTCACAGTAATTCTTAGAAATACCTGCTGATTTTTCTGCATATTTTTAATCTGGAAAAAACCCAGTTTTTAAAAAATGTACAGAGAGCCGTTTTTATGTTAGGGTTTCGGTTCGATCGGACTTCTAACTCCGTCAACGCATCGCCTAAGGCCCTAGCTAGGCTCTGATACCACTGTAGGGTTCCTAGGCACGCTTATGAGGTCTCACAAAGCATCAACCATGCCAATTTCAAATTTTACATGTGCCGAGAAACCCTAATACGGATCGTAGACTAGATTTTTAGGCGAAACATGCAACTAGTTAACAACTTAACTAAGGGAATGGAAATACAACCTTTGTAGATCCGGTCCTCCACCTCCATAGCTCCATGATGAAGTCTCCTTGCTGTCCAAATCGAATCCCGGGCTCTAGCGTCGACTTCATCGGAGAAATAGGCGGGCTTGGTCGTCGGCTTCAATGCCGAAGATGATCTACGTCGAGACAACACAGGATCAAGCTCCAACTTCACCAAGCCATGAAACTTGTGAAGAAAACACCCTATACTACTTGGCAAGAGGTAGAGGATGAAGAAATAGGAGGTTGGTTCACTTTAGAATTGGATTTCTCACTCTTTTTCTCAAGATGCCATTGATGGAGGCAAGCTTTTCTTCTTGAAGAAGAAAAAGAAGATGAAGAAAAGAATATGATAAGTATTTTCCAAATAGAAAATAAATGAATACTTATCACAATCCAACCATGGTCAAGTGTAGAGAATGAACTAGGGTTAAGTTAAAGGGTTAGGGTTTAGGAAAGAAACAAAATGGCTTTGACTTTCAACACTTCAAGAAGTTTCAAGAAAGAAACAAAATAAGTCACCATTTTATTTATCCTTCCAAAAAGAATAAATAAATAAATAAATAGATAAGAATATCAAAACCCTAACCATTTAAATAACCATGGTTTAATTCTTTACACAAACCCAAGTTTGCATGTATCATCAAACATGATACAAACAAGTGCACAAAAGTATATCACATATACAACTTGTGTACATCAAGTGAGAAAATCCATTTAAAGTGAACCAATACTAGTTAATGCAAAGTAATATATCAAATATATAATCATGCATTAAATCATTAAATCAACACTTGATTTAACGATCCGGTCATATCGCATATGACCGACTAATATTCAATGTATCGGCTTATCAAATCAATCCTTGATTCGATAACTTGGTTATATCGCATACAACCAATCGATACATTCATCGCGAGAATAGAATACGGTATCACATACACGCATTATTCTCGGTCCCGAACATATCTCATATGCGCTCCTATTTCGTTTCGCTTGAGCCAGGAAACCTCTGTGTAGGACTCTAAAGACTCGTCAATACGCCGGCAGCAGGTGATGATCATATCAAACACCCACAAGCCGCAAGCGGTCTGCTAAACATAACGGCCACCCGGGTATTGAGCGATCAGAAGATCGACGAGCAAGCCCGCTCACACTCCTGTGAATCCAACCAGTAACACTTACCGTACAGTCCGGTCTCGTCGTCTGATATGTCGCATATCTCGCCTAGGGGTGGTAAACATCAGACCCCAATAGCTTGATAAGTCGTGTCGATATGAGGTCTATAACAGTTCGAGAAACTACTGGTAACACTTACTAGTAAATCTCAGCAACCCTGGCCAGGGATTTCCGGTTATAGCCAATCGAACACAGCGCAACATCAACTCCCTATACCGGGAGAGACGAATCGCCTACTATCGCTCATTGCCTCCATGTGATTCGGGACTGTACCCAAAAACCACCGTTTTGCACGCCCTCTTGGACGTGGTAAGGTAGAAATCAAAGCACAGTGGGAATCACACAAGACTCTATGACGATCTCGGGTCTACAGACTAACCTGTACCAGTGTCACCAGAGAACTGCCATCTGACGTAAGGTATAATACCATCTGGGAGTTCTCGGCGAGTCCGTCCAGTGTACCCAGTCTTTACTGAGCACCTGTATATCATCTCTGATGTCAAACACCAATGGATATGGGATCATCCATCGCCCATCTGTATGGGTCGAGAAGGTATACGCTAGTCTACTCTGGTATATCGATGCCCCGTCTCGATATACCCACGACTAGGGACCTTGAAGGATGTACTTATGGACTACCCTGTCCCCACTAGTATGTTCCGCATCATAGTCCAGGTAGTCAAGTACACATCCTAAGGGCTTTACCAACATGTAACAGAGAGACAATCAGTGTACACGTTAAGGTAAAGAGCACCCAGATAGCATACTATCATGTCGACCAAGAAAGTCCTCCCTATATATGTCCAAGCATCCACTACAATATACATCCTATGTATAGTAATGGCCTCTAGGGCATACATATAACTAACATAATAATCACAACAATAATGAATATGCAATAACATAAATAACAATTCTACAAGTAAACTACAGGTCTAATCAAAAGGTAAGGAAACCACCTAAATCTGAGTCGATACATATATATATATAATAGTCGGTGATCCCGCCTCAATAGTATCCCATACGATACCCTATAAAATATGACATCCTCGAGTCAAGAGTGCGGATCAAACATCAATATAGCTCGTACGGTAAATCCATCGTACGGCAACCCAAATCTGGGTACGGGTCAATATCACATTTATCTCATTATTCATCTAGTATTCTCTTTATCATATATCATGATCTGGGGGTACTGATCTACGTCTAGTACAATCTGATACCATCTATGTATGTGCATGCGTGTGTATGAAAACACCACGCCTAAAGGACCCGCTAAACATCGTGTCATATCTCATAATACGAACCACGTCATATCACCGATCTCATGGCATCAAGCCCAATCCCATCGACTCATCTCCAAATATCATGTACTATCCTTATAATCCATGTATATATACACACACACACACACACACATAGTCCCATACCCATGTGTATATATATATACATATCCCCTTATACGCACAGGTAAATAAAAGTATGCAAGTGTGTGTGCATGTGTGGGTGTAAACCTTATTCTAGGGTTCGCGACTAAGAAGCTAAACTAAGTTACTTCTAACTACCCTAAACTAAACCATGAACACAAAATCATATCTTGATAATCATCCATATAACACAAAACACATATATAACCATATATATATATAAGCTATACTACGAACCGCGGGAGTGCTATAAGCCATCCACCCGACTTCCCCCGTAGATATATATCTACTCACCTAATCCTCGCTTGCCGGAGTCGATGTCGTCACGCCCATCCTTGATGGTCCGAGTCTACTTGAGGGTACCTACATGTGTATCACATGACATTGTAAATAGAAATCGCACACAAAAACCAAATCGGCACGCGTAACATTCATAGGTCAAAACCTATAGTCTCGCATGCAAAACACAACCAATAACCCTAGCCGTTGGCGTTCAAACACCACACGACGGAATACAATATCAAATACCAAAATTAAGTTAAAACGAAATCGCAAAACAAAGCAGCAACTCAAGAAAATGGTCCCAGATTTTACCCTAGGTGAAATTAGCCAATTTTGCAAACAACTGGACCAAGCACGAACCAATTTGGAAGTACCAAGGCCGTAATTTGCGGCCCAAATCATTAAATCTGTGGCTTGGATTGGGGGTTAGGGTCCAGGGTTTTGGGTATAGGTTCAAGGTTGCCTGTTTGTGTCTCTGTATTTGCTAAATATTTTTCAGAGGCTCCGGGTTATAGCAGATATCAAAACAACCTCACAATTCTCACAATTTCCCGATATCGGGGTTTCTAAATTGTGGGGTTTGGGGTTTACTCTATGGTTCCAGTCCAATATACATTCCCTACAGGGGTTTAAGGTCACAACTAACCTCAATTACACTTTTGGATTCAATTCAAACCCTAACCCTAACTTGAAATTTTCAAAGTCCACAAATCAACACTAATTCACTTCTAAACTAACAAGAATGCTAAAGTGAATGAAACAGTACTCTAATAGTGCAGGAATTACCTCAATTGGCAACTCAAGAAATTTCTTGAGTTGCCCCAAGTCTCCAAAATGCAAACTTTCTTGGTCCAAAGTGTAGCTTGTGAGCTTGTGCATGTGTTTAATGAAGTGGGGATGGACTTTGGAGTAGTTTTTGGTGATGTTATGGGCATTTTGAAGAAGAGGGAAGAGAGAGTGCTGCCATGGAGGAGGACAAGAGAGAAGGATGAAGATGAGAATGAAACAAATGGTCTTGGTCAATGAAAGACCCCTCACCTCTCTCTCTCTCACACTTGCCCATGCCTCATTTTTTTTATTGTTTTCCTTTTTCTTTTCTTATCTTATCTTTTCTTTTCTTTTCTTTTCCCTTCTCAATTAAAATAACAACCATGCTATAAAAAAGAGAGAAGGCCATGATAAAAATGTAACAAGTGCTAAAAATGACATGTGCATGTCATGTGCACAAAACACGTTTAAAGCACGATTAGCGATATTTAATCGCGATTAGCATTAAAATAGTGTATAATAAATCATAAAATTTCATAATTTGTATAAATCACATAAAAGCACTCTAATTTCAGAAATTTCTATAATTTTCCAAATTTTTCCCAATTTATCGGTATTTAATTATACTGAAATATTAAAATATTCATTATATTTGTTATTTAATTATAAAAATTCCCAAAAATAATATTTTATTTTTCTGAAATGTTACAGTCTTCCCCCCTTAAAGAAATTCGGTAGCCGAATTTAAATTAAACCCCTCAAATACTAAAAAATTTCAGTAAAAAGTCAAAGTCATCGTGTCTCCGAAATCATCAATACATAAAACGCATCGTAGCGCAATACATACGCATGAACAATGAGCAGATAACTCAAAATCAAAACTCCATCAAACATCCCGCAATCATCAGAGTCATGGCGAAGACATCAATGTCAAAGCCCAAAACAAAACCAACATGATATACACCAAACCATACATGTGAACATCAAAACTATACATGTAAATATCTGAAGGAAATGCATGCCAAACCTGTTTAAAATCGCTGTGCGATGTGCGTATCACGGCACAGTGGCGGACGTCTAATGTAAGAAAATAACTATATGTATATATATATCCTTTGTTTAAAATGCATGTCCCGCCGTTTTGAAAACAATTTAGAAAGGTTTCCTTGTTTAAACGTTTCGTGTCATCTCAGACACGTAGGTAAATACTGAGACTATAACTCCCTTTTTAGAAATCCCTTCGATAGCTATCAATGCATGCAAAGTATATTCAGGAACTGTCCTCTGACTAGTCCTGCTCAGTAAGAAAACAAATGGTAAATATCATAAAACGTACTGTTCC
Organism: Agapanthus africanus; assembly: GCA_030015575.1. Classification (NCBI taxonomy): domain Eukaryota; kingdom Viridiplantae; phylum Streptophyta; class Magnoliopsida; order Asparagales; family Amaryllidaceae; genus Agapanthus; species Agapanthus africanus. The sequence goes on from CM057343.1 coordinate 161,980,750, forward strand.
GTAAGAAATCAATCCCAAAATGTGCATAAAAATGCCGCATGCGTCTGGTGCGCACGAAAATCAAAACCCATGAATGTGCCATACATGTGCACAAAAACAACATCTAAGTGCAACGAGTGTGCATGAAACACCTGTCAGAGGCAACGGTGTGCCTGACAGCAATATCATATGCATCTGATATGCATAAGAATCCCGATTTAGTGCATCTGGTGTGCACCAAAATCGCATCTCATATCATGCGCCCAACATGCGCGAAAATCCAAATCAGGTGCATCCATCATGCACGAATAAAATCTAAATCATATGCATCCAACATGCACGAAATCATGAAATCCAATAACAAGCGGACATGCGCAAAATCCAATCCAAGCGCATCAAATGTGCGCCAGAATCCAACAGGTGAACAAGGTGCACAAAACATATATCGTGTATCACAATCAAAATCGACGGTATACAACAAATCTCAATCCAATCAGGTATACCGTGGTATATAATCTCACAACCATGTGCATCTGCATGCACAAGGTCGAATCAAAATACTAAAGGTGCATGAAGTTATGTTGAAAGCACAAATCAAATCATATGCATGCCATAGGCATGGAATCTAAATCAATACCTCAAATGAAGTCAAACCGAAGTCAAGTGCAACTGTGGTGCACAAAATCTCAATCATGCAAACGCATCATCCAAATATCAGGCATGAAATCAAAATCAATGTCTCGAATGACATCAAAACGAAGTTAGGTGCAACCGTGGTGCACAAAATACGTAACAATGCACTGCAAGCATATGTGAACTATACCGAGTGCAAAAACCAAATCGTGTGCGTACCACATGCACAAAATCAACCCAACTGTATGAAATCCATGAAATCATAAACATGTGCAGCCAAGGCACAAATGATATCAAGTGCGATACTGTGCATAAATCATAAATCACCACAACAGTGTATAAAGCATATCTCAAGTGCAATAACTATGCACAAAATATAAATACCCAGTAGGTGCAGCCATGGTGCACGAAAACAAATATCATGAACTCAGTCATCAAAACTCAATCATGCGAATTGATCGCCCAAATACCGAAATCAAGTATGGCGGAATAGTCCCGCTCAAACACATCCTCTAAAGATCTCTGGCCAACTGTCATGGTCACTCATAACATGTCTCGTCGATGATGCCGAACTCTGGCCTGCTAGGTGTGCGTAATATGACCACTCCTGGGTCCAAGTATTCTCGTATAATATTCCAGAAAGGTCCTGTCGAAGTCTCTCCCAAATCTCGTTTCTGCCGCACTATCCGGTGGTTATCACCCTTTACTATATCAATTTCTGGTTCCGGAACGGCTGCATAATCATAGCGACTCCTTCTGGAAGATAAATACATATACAACGCCTCTGCATGCGTATCACATCTCTGATGTCGGCGGAGTGGAACGTCATCTCATCAAGATCTCGCACGAACCTCTTACTCCACTTTCCTCTAATGTTGACTGCTTCGGACTCGTCTCTTCGTGGCTGCATGGACTGTGCTCCAACGGCTATACTCGTATCTGGAGTCTCCCAAGTAATGCATCCCATCACATGATATCCGAAAGATGTCAAACCATTCGATCGATTCATCAAAACCTCATAATCCCCCAAGAGCTCAACATCTTGGGTATAGTTTAATAATATCGAGTACATGCCATAGCACCTATGGACCAACCGTAGAAAAGCAAACCCAAGCCTTATTAATGGCACCGCTGAACTGCCGCAAACCTTAAGGTTTAAAGGCGTTCTCATGGTCATTATGTCGAGTTAGGGTTTCATTCTTCTAGAGGGTCCATAGAATTACTTGCATGTCTTTCCGAACACTTTAAACTTAGAAAATAGGTTTTCTAACATTCGATCGTCTCTATCGACTCTCAACGTACATGCGTGGAGTCTTCTAAAGCTGGAATCAATCAATCTGATGACCTCGCAATGGGGTAAGCGAACGAAGCACATGTCCTAGTCATTCATCCTCGGGTGACTAGCGACCTTCCATCAAATCTCTAAGTACAACTCGTACAGCAATAACTCCAACATCTGGGGCGATATCTCGTTGTTCCCAGCAACAACTGGCTCATTTGTTTGCACGCAAAACAGTGCCTAAATCATCATGAATAAGCGATACATCAATGGTCATCACATTCTGGCTATCCTCTATCAGCGGCTCAATCCTCTGGTGCTGATCTGCACGTCCGAGAAATCTTCGTAAAAGCGATCCAACAACGCTCATGGCGCGAAAACACAATAAAACGACGCATCTATGAAAATCGTATGTCCCTGGAATCATGCCCTGGTCAGTCCTCATCCGTGACGAGCTCATGCCGACGCAACTCTAGCTGTAGCTCTCTCTCTCTGCCCGTGCAATCGTGGCAGCAAAACCATAAACCGATATTGATGAGGGTAGATCATAGGAATGAATATAATGTTGTGCAAGGAAATGTACATCCTAAGGCTTCTTAAGCGGAGTAGTGTATCGTAAGTATGCGCGGAACATACACACGGTACGTCACTCTCCTTAAGTCACCTACTCCATCAACCAAGGTCAACCTGCGCGACGAAAGTTCGGGTCTAATACCCCCTCGACTAAGTCTATGTTCCGTAAGGTCAAGCCTAGATTCCGTATATGTAGGGTTCCTAGGCACGCTAATGAGGTCTCACAAGGCATCAACCATGCCAATTTCAAACTTTACGGGTGCCGAGAAACCCTAATACGGATCGTTGACAAGAAGTTTAGGCGAAAAACGAAACTAGTTAACAATTTAACTAAAAGAGAGAGGCTACAACCTTTGTAGATCCGGTTCTCCACTTCCTTAGCTCCACGTAGGCATCCTTTCGCTGTCCATCTCGAATCCCGGACTCAATCGTCGGCTTCATCGTAGAAATGGACGGGCTAGGTCGTCGGCTTCGTGCCGAAGATGATCTACATCGAGGCATCACAAGTTCAAGCTCCAACTTCATCAAGTTGTGAAACTTGTGAAGAAAACACCCTATACTACTTGGCAAAAGGTAGAGGGTGAAGAAATAGGAGGTGGGTTCACTTTAGAATTGGATTTCTCACACTTTAGCTCAAGTTGCCATTAATGGACTTAAGCTTTTTCTTTGAAGATGAAGAAGAAGATGAAGCTAGAATATGATAAGTCTTCATTAAAAATGAAAAGTAAAATGAATACTTATCATATACTAACTAAGGTAGAGTGTAAAGAATTGACCATGGTTACTTCGAAGGGTTAGGATTAAGCATGAAGACAAGAATGGTTACAAAGTCAAAGCTTCATGAAGCTTTAACTAGAAACAAAGAAAGCCACCATTCTCATCAAAATCTTTTCCAAATAAATAAATAAACAAACAAATAAATAAATGAATAAGCAAAACCCTAATCATCTTTTTAACCATGGTTTGATTCTTTACACTTAACCAATTAAACATGCATCATCAAACATGATACAAACATGTGCACAAAAGTATATCACATATACAACTTGCACATCAAGTGAGAAAATCCATTTAAAGTGAACCAATACTAGTTAATGCAAAGTAATATATCAAATATATAATTATACATTAAATCATTAAATCAACACTTGATTTAACGATCCGGTCATATCGCATATAACCGACTAGTATCCTATGTATCGGCTTACGAATCAATCCTTGATTCGATATTTAGGTTATATCGAATATAACCAATCGATACATTCATCGCGAGAATGGAATACGGAATCACATACACGCATTATTCTCGGTCCTGCACATATCTCATATGCGCTCCTATTTCGTTTCGCTTGAGCCAGGAAACCTCTGTGTAGGACTCTAAAGACTCGTCAATACGCCGGTAGCAGATGATGATCATATCAAGCACCTACAAGCCGCAAGCGGTCTGCTAAACGTAACGGCCATCCGGGTATTGAGCGATCAGAAGATCGACGAGCTAGCCCGCTCACACTCCTGTGAATCCAACCAGTAACACTTACCGTATAGTCCGGTCTGTTCGTCTGATATGTCGCATATCAAGTCTAGGGGTGGTAAACGTCAGACCCTAATAACCGATAAGTCGTGCCGATGTGAGGCTCATAATGGGTCAAGAAACTACTGGTAACACTTACTAGCAAATCTCTGATCAGCCCTGGCCAGGGACTTCCCTGTTACGGCCAATCGAGCACTGCGCAACATCAACCCCCAATACCGGGAGAGACGAAACCCCTCTTATTGCTCATTGCCTCCATGTGACTCGGGACTGTACCGAAAGACCACCGTTTTGCACGCCCTCATAGACGTGGTAAGGTGGAGATCAAAGCACAGTGGGAATCATACAAGACTCTATGACGATCTCGGGTCTACAGACTAACCTGCACAAGTGTCACCTGAGAACTGCCATCTGACGTGAGGTATAATACCATCTGGGAGTTCTCGGCGAGTCCGTCCAGTGTACCCAGTATCCACTGAGCACCCGTATACCATCTCTGATGTCAAACACCAATGGATGTGGGATCATCCATCGCCCATCTCATGGGTCGAGAAGCGTATACGCTAGTCTACTCTGGTATATCGATGCCCTGTCTCGATACACCCACGACTAGAGACCTTGAAGGATGTACTTATGGACTACCATGTCCCCACTAGTATGATCTGCATCATAGTCCAGGTAGTCAAGTACACATCCTAAGGGCTTTACCAACATGTAACTATAAGACAGTTTAAAAAGACAAGTGTACATGTTAAGATAAAGAGTAACCAGATAGCATACTATCATATCGAGCAAGAAAGTCATCTCTATATATATGTCCAAGAATCCAATATAATATACATCATTTTTACAATACTGGCCTCTAGGGCATACACACAACTAACAATCTCCCACTTGCACTAGGGCCAGCTGCTGTAGTATCGCATACCGAGCATCCCGAAGAGTCTCTCAAACTGTATCTGGGGAATGGCCTTCGTGAGTGGATCCGCCGTGTTGTTCTTCGTGTCAACTCTCCTGACCTCGATCTCCCGGCGATCAACTATCTCCCGGATCAGGTGATGCCGCCTCAGAATATGCCTGGATCGCTGATGGGACCTGGGTTCCTTGGCCAAAGCAATCGCTCCATTGTTATCGCAATACAAAGGTATTGGATGCTCAATGGATGGAACCACTCCAAGTTCAGTAATGAACTTCTTGATCCAGACAGCCTCTTTAGCAGCATCGTTGGCAGCGATGTATTCAGCCTCCATCGTCGAGTCTGCCACGGTTTCCTGCTTGGAACTCTTCCAGCTAACCGCCCCTCTGTAAAGGGTAAAGACAAAGCCCGACTGCGACTTAGAGTCGTCCTTATCACTCTGGAAGCTCGAATCGGTAAAGGACTCCACTTGGAGTTTTCCGTTACCATACACCAAGAGCATCTCTTTAGTCCTTCGCAAGTACTTGAGAATGCTCTTCACAGCTATCCAGTGATTCTCTCCAGGATCAGCTTGATACCTGCTCACTACACTTAGTGAGTATGCAACATCGGGTCAGGTACTTAGCATCGCGTACATGATAGAGCCTACAGCTGAAGCATAGGGTATCCCTTGCATGCGAGCTCTCTCTAAATCAGTCTTGGGAGACATCTCTTTGGAGAGAGTGACTCCAGAGATCGTGGGCAAGTTCCCACGCTTGGATTCTTCCATACTAAACCTCTTTAGTATGGTGTCAATGTACCTGGATTGGGAAAATCCCAATATCCGTTTGGATCTATCTCTATAGATCCTAATTCCCAATATGCAGGAGGCATCACCAAGATCTTTCATTGAGAATCTTTGTGATAAGAAGAGCTTGACCGATTGCAGCATAGGAATATCATTTCCTATCAAGAGTATGTCGTCCACGTACAATACTAGGAAGACAACCTTACTCTCTGCCACCTTCTTGTAAGTACAAGGTTCATCTGGGTTTTTGACGAAATCAAACTCTTTGATAACGACGTCAAAGCAGATGTTCCAACTCCGCGATGCTTGTTTTAATCCATAAATGGATTTAAGCAGCTTGCACACCTTCCCGCTGCTCCCACTGTCTACGAAGCCCTCTGGCTGAGTCATGTACACGCGCTCTTCTAAATCACCATTTAGAAAGGCGGTCTTAACATCCATTTGCCAGATTTCGTAATCATGATATGCAGCGATGGCAAGCATGATCCGGATGGATTTAAGCATAGCCACTGGAGAAAAGGTTTCGTCATAGTCCACACCTGTTCTTTGACGAAAACCCTTTGCTACAAGTCTAGCTTTGAAAGTCTCCACTTTCCCATCTACACCAAGTTTTTTCTTGAAGATCCACTTGCTCCCGATGGGTTTTACCCCTTCAGGAGCAACTTCCAAAATCCATACTTTGTTGGTGTACATGGATTCCATCTCGGACCGCATTGCATCCAGCCATTTCACTGAGTCCCTACTCGTGATGGCCTGCTCGAAGCTAGTTGGGTCATCATCCTCCATGATGCAATCCTCGCTCCCACCATCCATGAGAAAACCGTAGTATCTTTCAGGTTGGCGAGGAACCCTACTAGATCGGCGGAGTGGCTGAGGTTCATTGGGAGCTACTGAATCCTCTGGTTCCACTAAATCTTTTGTTGTGTTTTGTTCAGCTGGAACCTCTTCCAGTTCTACCTCAGAGCCACTAATCTCTTTTGCAAGAAATTCCTTTTCTAAAAAGGTGGCATGTTGAGCAACAAATACTCTTTGTTCCTCACTGTGGTAGAAGATATACCCTCGCGAATGTTTGGGATATCCAACAAATTTACACAAAACAGACCTTGCCTCGAGTTTGTCCGGTTTTTGTCTTTTGACATAGGCCGGGCAACCCCATATCTTAATAAAATTAAGATATGGTCTCTTACCTTCCCATATCTCATATGGTGTGGTAGGCACAGATTTGGTGGGAACCCTATTCAGTAGGTATGCTGCTGTTTCCAGTGCATATCCCCAGAAGGAAACAGGTAACTCAGCTACACTCATCATAGAGCGCACCATATCCAATAGGGTGCGGTTCCTCCGTTCTGATACACCGTTGTGCTGTGGTGTATATGGAGGAGTTAGCTGAGAGAGAATCCCATTCTCTTTTAGGAAGTCCAGGAATTCAATGCTCAAGTATTCACCTCCTCGATCAGATCGTAGGATTTTAAAACTTTTTCCGGTTTGGTTCTCGACTTCTTGTTTATATTCTCTAAATTTCTCAAAAGCTTCTGATTTGTGTTTCATCAGGAACACATATCTGAATCTAGAGAGATCGTCAGTGAATGTAATGAAGTACGAAGAACCATCCCTGGCATGTGTAGACATAGGACCGCATACATCACTATGTATCATTCCTAAGAGTTCAGTAACTCTTTCTCCGTGTCCCGTAAACGGAGTTTTGGTCATCTTGCCTTTGAGACATGACTGGCAAGTGTCATAAGATGAAAATTCAAACGGATTCAAATATCCATCCTTATGCAACTTAGCCAGTCGTGTCGCATTGATGTGACCCAGTCTACAATGCCACAAGAAGGATTCGTTCAGTTCAGAACTCTTCCTCTTGTGTGTGTTTGTTATGCTCAGAACTGTTGATTGATTTAGAACATAAATGCCATTGCACAACGTGCCTAATCCAACCAACTTTTGGTTACGGAAAATGTTCATAACATTGTCCTGTAATACAAAATTATATCCCTCTTTACTTAATAAAGAAACCGATATAATGTTGCATATCAGGTTCGGCATGTAATAACATTCGTTCAGAACCAATGTATTACCAGTTGGTAATACAAGGTGATATTCCCCGACAGTCTTAGCTGCAACAATTGCACCATTTCCAACTCTAATGTCTTTATCACCTTCTCCAAGTTCTCTACCTTTTTTAAGCCCATGTAACTGATTACATATATGGGATCCTGACCCGGTATCTAATACCCAGGACGTAGAGCAAATGGAGAAACAGTTCTCTGTAACGAACACACCCGAAGAAAATGCATCATCATGTACTTTCTTCATTCGGGTGGCATGGGAATCCTGGTATTCCCCTATATCCTGTTCAGTCCTATAACTCTTATAGGAAAGAACGGAACCAACGTTCCCCACCACAGTATAACATGCGGGTTCGGCCAATACATCCATATTATTATCTTTATTAGGGCATGACATGGTCGCTACCTGGAGAGAGAGAGAAGAAAACACTTTAGCGTATGCTCTTGCAAGATCAGATTGGTTATTATCTTATCTAATCAGGATGGCTCCCACTGGTTTTTATCAAATCTTCCTTCAAACCCTAAAAGGAAAGACTAGCCGGGATTAATTACACCCTACAACTTCGTCGATCTTTCAGCCAGGCCAGTGTCGGTACTTTGAGGGAGGTCCCCCGTGCTTTCGCACGAACCTAATTAATGTAAACCTCGTTTTCCCAGAGGCGTAACCCCGTTGACACCTTTCTAGACACCTACTTGATCGGCTAATTGTAATGTGCAAAACTCTCCTAGGAGTAACTCTTACTCGCAGTGGGTATCGGGATCCAACTATCTCATAGAAGGTATGCAATCTCATTGCAAATTTCAACACTTGAAATTCCCGATAATATTTTGCCCCAAGCATCCTATGACCTTGACGGAGGTCAACAAACCACAGGGTGCAAGTCAAGTTCAACCCGTCATTTCTTGATTGAATCAAACCCACCCGCACGACCCTTGACGGAGGTCAACAAGGTCGTACGACTACCCTAATTCAATCTGCATCACATGCATAAGCAGATAAATACTAGTTAGCTACCGTACACTACGCCTTGACGGAGATCAACAAACGTAGCACGAATACTAAGTAGGATTTATCTGAAATGACGGAGGGCTACGACAGGTTTTTCTGAAAACCTATTGCGTAATGAACTTGATATCGTTGTATAATCAAATGAAGTTTTGAAATGGAGCGATTTTGAGGCTTTTCTAGTTTTGCTAAAGGGGTCACTCCCGGTGAAGGGATCGTCGGCCCTTTCCTCGTCGAATGAGGTGCGGGATATATCATATATATCACTGTGCAAAGCAGAAACTATAGAAGCAATAAAAAACAAACCGAGCGTGTAGCATCTGCCAGTTATTGCTAAAGGAGTCACTCCCGGTGAAGGGATCTCGGTCCTTTCCTCATCGAATAAGGTGCAGGGTATATCATATATACCGCTATGCAAAGCAAGAACTGTAGCTACCTGTTTTGTTTAAAATTTGATTCTACAACATCTTTTGGTTTCTTTTATTTCATTAATCACATTAATGAAGTCCCATCATTTAAATACCTAAACATCACAGATAAATACGACGTACACTTATGCCATCCGCATTCGCCTCGATGTCCCCTCATGCACCGTTAGGTTAGGTAACTAACGGCAGAGCGGGGAAGGGCTAGCGCGGGTGTAAAACATAAGTAACGCCTATATAATATATCATATATACTATATACTGTATCTATCACAGAACATCACATGATCGCATTACAGATATCGCAGCAGAAGAAACATATGAAACATTGGATATACTAGGACGTCCGTATTTTCAATACGAGCCAGTATAAAACACGGATTCCACGGTCGTGATGAACAGTCAAAGCCACACCCCTAGACCCCTACGAGAGCAGCAAACAACCCTACCAATTCTAGGGTTAGGAGACCCGGACTCGACTCCTCGAGATGGTCTCCCACTGGACCCTAGAACCCGGTTACTTGTGCTCCCCTCCTTGGGTCTATCCTAATGCGGAAAAGTAAATAATATACAAAAGGTGACAACTTCCGCAACCTGGAAGTGCCCCAATAAAAGAATATTACATACAAGTTTTTACATGAATGAAAATGAAAAACACTCATTTCACATAAAAAAACCCCGGCTATTCAAACCCGACAATCCAATATAACATATCCAGCAACACATAACATCACATGTCATCAACGTAAGTAAATATGCGCATCCCAATTGTCGTTGACATATAGCAACGAAACCGGCGATATCACATATTACACTTACGGTCACAGAAAAGAAAGTGTAAAACTACAACAATTGGAATCCGCAACCTCATTAGACATCGCATGCCTAATCAAATGAAATACTTAGACATCACATGCCTAACAGTTATAAACCCCGCATTTTAGTCTCATTATCGAAAACTCTTTTCAATATCAAATGAAACTAAACCGCTAGATTTATAACATTTATTCAGTTATCTCATAACTGTTTATGAATTCCAATTATTGTATCCCATTCCGGATAAATAGGAAATATTAAACTTTCCGATCGAACATTCGAACACCCAAGTTTTCCCGAAACCGTTCAACACATGAAATAGGTTCAAAGACATTCACTTCATGCCTCAGTACCAACGGTCCAGCCGTAGAAGGGTCAAGCCAACGCCTCACATGTGGCATGCCGTACTGCCCCAAACCCGAAGGTTCAAAGGGCAGTTCAAGACGGTCACATAATTGAGTTAAGGTTTGTTGTCTTCTAGAGGGACCATCGCATTACTTGCACTACTTAGAACGTCCTTAAACCACAGAAAAATCCAACACTTGGAAATTTTCCGGCAGGGGAAAATTTGGGTATTTATATTCGGTCGAACCTTTTAACATATTCTAAAATATCCGGAAAGCCACATAGACAAGGTTTGATAATCCGATCGAATCGTCGATTCCCAATACAACCCCAGAACACCCAACTCTTGAGTCAAATTAAAAATTCCCATAAAATTCAGCATAATAAAATAGGAATTACTGTGCAAAAATGGACAGATGATGTCATCAGATGGCCGCGGAACCGCCGCAAAAGCTAGGCTTCTGCCGCGGTTCCGCCGCAGAAGCTAGGCTTCTGCCGCGGTTCCGCCGCGCCATTAGCAGATCATGGGATAAATTTTGCATCGTAATTATTAGAATTCCCTGCTGAATTTTTTAAGCATTTTTAATATGGAAAAATCCCAGATTTTAGAAAAAGTCCAGAGAGCATATCGGGAATTAGGGTTTCGGTTCGATCGGGTTTCAAACGTCGTCTAGACTTCGCCTAAGGCTCTAGCTAGGCTCTGATACCACTGTAGGGTTCCTAGGCACGCTAATGAGGTCTCACAAGGCATCAACCATGCCAATTTCAAACTTTACGGGTGCCGAGAAACCCTAATACGGATCATTGACTAGAAGTTTAGGCGAAAAACGAAACTAGTTAACAATTTAACTAAAAGAGAGAGGCTACAACCTTTGTAGATCCGGTTCTCCACTTCCTTAGCTCCACGTAGGCATCCTCTCGCTGTCCATCTCGAATCCCGGACTCAATCGTCGGCTTCATCGTAGAAATGGGCGGGCTAGGTCGTCGGCTTCGTGCCGAAGATGATCTACGTCGAGGCATCAAAGTTCAAGCTCCAACTTCACCAAGTTGTGAAACTTGTGAAGAAAACACCCTATACTACTTGGCAAGAGGTAGAGGGTGAAGAAATAGGAGGTGGGTTCACTTTAGAATTGGATTTCTCACACTTTAGCTCAAGTTTCCATTAATGGACTTAAGCTTTTTCTTTGAAGATGAAGAAGAAGATGAAGCTAGAATATGATAAGTCTTCATTAAAAATGAAAAGTAAAATGAATACTTATCATATACTAACTAAGGTAGAGTGTAGAGAATTGACCATGGTTACTTGGAAGGGTTAGGGTTAAGCATGAAGACAAGAATGGTTACAAAGTCAAAGCTTCATGAAGCTTCAACTAGAAACAAAGAAAGCCACCATTCTCATCAAAATCTTTTCCAAATAAATAAATAAACAAATAAATAAATAAATGAATAAGCAAAACCCTAATCATCTTTTTAACCATGGTTTGATTCTTTACACTTAACCAATTAAACATGCATCATCAAACATGATACAAACATGTGCACAAAAGTATATCACATATACAACTTGCACATCAAGTGAGAAAATCCATTTAAAGTGAACCAATACTAGTTAATGCAAAGTAATATATCAAATATATAATTATACATTAAATCATTAAATCAACACTTGATTTAACAATCCGGTCATATCGCATATAACCGACTAGTATCCTATGTATCGGCTTATCGAATCAATCCTTGATTCGATATCTAGGTTATATCGAATGTAACCAATCGATACATTCATCGCGAGAATGGAATACGGTATCACATACACGCATTATTCTCGGTCCTGCACATATCTCATATGCGCTCCTATTTCGTTTCGCTTGAGCCAGGAAACCTCTGTGTAGGACTCTAAAGACTCGTCAATACGCCGATAGCAGATGATGATCATATCAAGCACCTACAAGCCGCAAGCGGTCTGCTAAACCTAACGGCCATCCGGGTATTGAGCGATCAGAAGATCGACGAGCTAGCCCGCTCACACTCCTGTGAATCCAACCAGTAACACTTACCGTACAGTCCGGTCTGTTCGTCTGATATGTCGCATATCAAGTCTAGGGGTGGTAAACGTCAGACCCCAATAACCGATAAGTTGTGTCGATGTGAGGCTCATAACGGGTCGAGAAACTACTGGTAAAACTTACCAGCAAATCTCTGATCAGCCCTGGCCAGGGACTTCCCTGTTACGGCCAATCGAGCACTGCGCAACATCAACCCCCAATACAGGGAGAGACGAAACCCCTCCTATCGCTCATTGCCTCCATATGACTCGGGACTGTACCCAAAGACCACCGTTTTGCACGCCCTCATGGACGTGGTAAGGTGGAGATCAAAGCACAGTAGGAATCACACAAGACTCTATGACGATCTCGGGTCTACAGACTAACCTGCACAAGTGTCACCTGAGAACTGCCATCTGACGTGAGGTATAATACCATCTGGGAGTTCTCGGCGAGTCCGTCCAGTGTACCCAGTCTCCACTGAGCACCCGTATACCATCTCTGATGTCAAACACCAATGGATGTGGGATCATCCATCGCCCATCTCATGGGTCGAGAAGCGTATACGCTAGTCTACTCTGGTATATCGATGCCAAGTCTCGATACACCCACGACTAGGGACCTTGAAGGATGTACTTATGGACTACCATGTCCCCACTAGTATGATCTGCATCATAGTCCAGGTAGTCAAGTACACATCCTAAGGGCTTTACCAACATGTAACTATAAAACAGTTTAAAGAGACAAGTGTACATGTTAAGATAAAGAGTAACCAGATAGCATACTATCATATCGAGCAAGAAAGTCATCTCTATATATATGTTCAAGCATCCAATATAATATACATCATCTGTACAATACTGGCCTCTAGGGCATACACACAACTAACAGTATATAAATAAACGCCCTAGGCTCCGCATAGTCAAATATAGACTCGAACCAAGATTAACCTAGCGCTCTGATACCAACTTTGTCACGACCCGAAATGGCACGTGACTGGCACATGAATCATATGAAAGTCTATAGGACTTCATCTGATTCAAGTAAGCCAAAAGCCCAGAAATCTAAAACCATTTTAAATAAAAAAAATGATGGAAAACTCGTTTTAAAGAAAGTGGTTTTAATAGCATAAGCCGAATTATGCGTTTTTAAAACATCAAGTCTTTTCTGAAAATTTCGGCAGAGTGTCCTTTGTAAATACAAGCCCCAAACGGGTTACAACATGAATAATATATACATGAATGATAAAAGGCATCCCCAAGCGGGAGCTAGCTCTTCGTCAATCGACGGTCACAAACACGCAAACAATATAATATACAACGCCGAAGGGTGAGGATCAAAACTCAAAGGGAAACTCAAAACATTAATGAAACCATAATAATACAACGCGCGACTCTAAGGTCGAAAGAATAAACATCACAGGTCATCTAAGTCTATAAAATATACATATCTGGTTGATGGAGTTTACTAGATATAATGAATAAAATAAAGTACAATGGTGGTCATTATATAAGTGAACCCACCTACCAAAGCAATTATCCGGAATGGAAGCAGTGTGCCAGCAAAGCCATAACGAAACCTGTACGGCAAAACCTACAAAAAACTGTGGCACAACGAGAGTGAGTTGCCAACTCGTGAGTAGAAAACATCACCGAGCAGAAATCGTAAGTATGACTCAATCCTAGGTCAATACGATCATAATATAAATATGCTCAAAATGGTATAGTTTGAAGCATGATAAGGTGGCAAGGGTAAACATCTATACATAAGTGTAATACCATGTGCTCGTGACAGTGCTTCATATAGCAACATATCATAAATATGAGGTATGATTATACATATCTTTAAGAAATATCTTTGCTTAAAAACAAAAGCAAAGCTTCTAGAAGCTTCAAGAAAGCTTAACCCTAATCCAAACCCTAACCATGTTTAAACTCCACAAAACATGTTGCATTTGTAACCTTAACTTGTTACAATATTATATATCACATATACAATATTTATTGTAACAAAATAAAATAACACAATTAACATATATCACATATATATCAATATATTACCCGAGTGAGAAAAAGAATCTTTAAGTGAGCTTATATTAGTTAATGTAATTTAATATATCAAATATATATAATTATACATTATCGAATCAACACTTGATCCGATAATCCGGCTATTTCACAAATAACCGACTAATATAATCTGTATCTGTTCATCGAATCAACACTTGATCCGATGACCCGGCTATATCACATATGCCCGGCCGATATCTCATATCTCGAGAATCTAATACGGTATCGCATACACATATCATTCTCGGTCCCGCACATATCACATATGTGCTCCTACTCCATTTTTCCTGAGCCAGGAAACCTCTGTATAGGACTCTAAAGAATCGTCAATACGCCGGCAGCAGGTGATGATCATATCAAATTTCCATAAGCTGCAAGCGGTCAGCTAAACGTAACAGCCACCCAGGTATCGAGCAATCAGAAGATCAACAAGCAAGCATGTACATTCTCCCGTGAATCCAACCAGTAACACTCCCGTACAGTCCGGTCTCTTCATCTGATATGTCGCATATCTCGCCTAGGGGTGGTAAACGTCAGACCCCGGTAGCTTGATAAGTTGTATCGATATGAGGTCCATAACAGTTCGAGAAACTGCTGATAACACTTACCAGTAAATCTCAGCAACCCTGGCCAGGGATTTCTAGTTATAGCCAATCGAACACAGCGCAACATCAGCTCCCTATACCGGGAGAGACGTAACCCCTCCTATCGCTCATTGCCTCCATGTGATTCAGGACTGTACCCAAAAGCCACCTTTTTGCACGCCCTCTTGGACGTGGTATGATGGAAATCAAAGCACAGTGGGAATCACACAAGACTCTATGACGATCTCGGGTCTACAGACTAACCTGTACCAGTGTCACCAGAGAACTGCCATCTGACGTGAGGTATAATACCATCTGGGAGTTCTCGGCGAGTCCGTCCAGTGTACCCAGTCTCCACTGAGCACCTGTATACTTTCTCTGATGTCAAACACCAATGGATATGGGATCATCCATCGCCCATCATATAGGTCAAGAAGCGCATACGCTAGTCTACACTGGAGTATCGATGCCCTGTCTCGGTACTCCCACGACTAAGAACATTTGAAGAATGTACTTGGCGACTACTCTGTCCCCACTAGTATGATCTGCATCATAGTCCTGGTAGTCAAGTACTCATCCTAAGGGCTTTATCAACATGTGACATAGAGACAATCAGAGTACATGTTAAGATAAAGAGTAACCAGATAGCATACTATCATGTCGAGTAAGAAAGTCCTCCCTATATATGTCCAAGCATCCACTACAATATACAATGTATGTACAGTAATGGCCTCTAGGGCATACATATAACTAACATATCCGACGAGTCACAATGAAGTCACCGGTCGGTAGTGTACCCTTGCTAGGCTCAATGCCATCATCTACTACTTTCTCACCCTGGGGTACCGCATCGGGTCCACCATGCACCCACAGACGGTTCCTCCTCCTCCTCAAATCGGGAGTTTGATATCGCTCAAGAGCCGAGAAAACTCATGGTAGACACCTCTCAAATCATATCATGAGAAAACCGAAACTTTCATTTTTTAAATGATAATATGTTTATAAAATCCTTGCGGTTTCTCCAAATCCATAAATCTCATGGAAATCCGAAATCCCAATCTCAAGTATAAATAAACAATGAACTCTAAAATATTGGGCTCCGGCAATCCGGACTGGCCCTAATAATAATGCATGAAAATGAACATATAATTATGCATGAAAATCACAGAAATAAATGAAATGTCTAGGGTATCACAATAATAATATATTGGAACTATCAGCTAACAAGCGATATCAATGAATTAATATTCTCTACAGTGTACGTGGCATGGCAATTACCGATGATGATGTGTGTGCCGGCCAGCAGGTGTACTTGGAACATACGCATCATTGATAATAGTGCTGGTGTCCTGACAGCATGATTTCAATAATAGCATATGAAAACACAATATAAGCATACAATGCGATGCGAACAGCAAGAATATGCGGGAGCTGAATAATAAACACAACCATAAATAATCTACATTAATATATATGGGTCATACAGCTTGCCATTTGAAATAACATGAATCGTGGTGTTTAGAAAATAAGGCTACGGTGTTTTTAAGAAAAGGTACGTCCTTTGAAATATCCGTATAATCCCTTGGCCTGCTTTAAAAATACTCATGATTCGTTAGTTTTGAAATAGGTATGACCCGAGTCTAGTCTAACATCTACAAATTAACTACTGGACTAAACTAACAGACTGATCAAAAAGGTAAGGAAACCGCCTAAATCTGAGTCGATATATATATATATAAATATATAGTAGTCGGTGATCCCACCTCAATAATATCACATACGATACAAAATATAACATGACATTCTCGAGTCAAGAGTGCGGATCTATTATCAATATATAGCTCGTATGGTAAATCCATCGTACGGCATCCCAAAACTGGGTACGGGTCTATTATCACATTTATCTCATAATTCATCTGGTATCCTTATTATCATATATCATGAGCTGGGTACTGATCTACGTCTAGTACATACTAATACCATCTACATATATGTATGCGTGTGTATGAAAACACATCGCCTAAGGACCCGCTATAACAACATGTCGTATCTCATAATACGAACCATAACATATCACCGATCTTGTGGCACCATGCCTAATCTCATCGACTCGTCACCAAATACCATGTACTATCCTCATCATCCAAGTATATGTATACGTATACACACACACACACACACACACACACACACAGTCCCATACCTACACACACACACACACACACGCATAGGTATGGGACTATGTGTGTGTGTGTACATACACGCATACACACACGCACACATAGTCCCATACCTATGCGTGTGTGTGTATATATATATATACGCACAAGTAAATAAAATGTATGCAAGTGTATGTGTGTGTGTGAGTGCGTGTATCTTATTCTAGGGCTTCGCAGCTAAACTAGTTAATGACACCATCATCCAACACATTAAAATTTAACCATGAAAGAGTCTATCTAGATAATCATCTAGTCTCACAATATATATATATATATATACACACACACACTACACTACGAGCTGCGGGGTGCTATACGCCATCCACCCGACTTCCCCGTAGATATATATCTACTCTGTCGGGACCCGATTCTTGCTCACGAAGCAAAGTGCCACGCCAAGTGTCGTGTTAAGTGGGCAGGGGCCATATCTTGAATCCGTGGGGTCCACCTTTTGAGTCCGTGGGACCTACTGTAGAACAATGGGGACTCTTCGGAATACATTCCGAAAGAGGGCAGATCTGTACTATAAATGGAATGATACCACTCTTCAATACAGAGGCGCCTTTTAAGTGAACCGGCACTACAGGAGCTTGAGAACTCCGTAGTTAAGCGTGCTCGGGCCAGGGAAGTTCTAGGATGGGTGACCTCTTAGGAAGTTGCCCTTGGACGGGTCCGGTTCGTCCCGAAGGACAAAACCGTGCGGTTTCGGCCAGAGCGGACAATACTCTCTATATTAGGGGTATGGCGTGATATAATGGTATCAAAGCTGGTCCCTCATTAGTTAGGTCTGTGGTTCGAGGACGAACCGTTATTCAAAGGTGGGGAGAATGTCGGGACCCGGTTCTTGCTCACGGAGCAAAGTGCCACACGGAACAAAGTGCCACGCCAAGTGTCGTGTTAAGTGGGTGGGGGCCACCTCTTGAATCTCTGGGGCCACCTCTTAAGTCCATGGGACCCACTATAGAACAATAGGGGACTCTTCGGAATACATTCCGAAAGAGGGCAGATCTGTACTATAAATCGAATAATACCACTCTTCAATACAGAGGCGCCTTTTAAGTGAACCGGCACTACAGGAGCTTGAGAACTCCGTAGTTAAGCGTGCTCGAGCCAGGGAAGGTCTAGGATGGGTGACCTCCTGGGAAGTGGCCCCTGGTCGGGTCCGGTTCGCCACGAAGGACAAAACCGTGCGTTTTCGGTCAGAGCGGACAAGATTCTCAGTATTGAAGGTGGGGCGTGACATACTCATCTTGATCGTCGCTTGCTGGAGTCGATGACACCACGCTCATCCTCATCGTCTCGAAGTCCACGTGAGGGTACCTACAATTTCCAATGCGTCATATAGTATCAAGAATCGAACATGAAAACCAAAACGTCTTGCAAATCGCTTATAGGTTAGAACCTATGGCCTATGCCTGCAAAACCACCAAACAACCCCCGTCGCCAATGTACAAACATCAGACGACGAAATGCAATATCAAATCCCAAATCCCAAATTAAAACGAAGTCGTAAAATAATTCAGCAACTCAAGAAAATGGTCCCAGATTTTACCCTAGGTCAAATTAGCCAATTTTGCACATATGGAGGGTCTAATTTACTGGAGATAAAGCCCTGGAACAAGAACGAGCCCAAAATTCCCAGCTCTGGCCGCAATTTGCGGCCAGAAAGATTAAATCTGCAGCCACTTGAAAGAATTGGGGTCCTGGGTTTTGGGTATAGGTTCTAGGTTGCCTGCACATCTCTCTGTGTTTGCTAAATATTTTTCAGGTGTCCCGGGTGATAGCAAATACCAAAACACATCACAAATTCAATAAAATCTGTCGATGTCGGGGTTTCTAAGTTTGGGTTTGGGGTTCTATTCTCTGGTTTTAATCCAAAATACGATCACTACAGGGGTTGTGTGGTCTTTACAAACCTCAATTAAACTTTAAGATTCAAATCAACCCCTAATCTCTTCTAGAAATTCTCAAAGTTCACAACATAACACTAAAACACTTCTAAACTTGCATGAAAGCTAAAGTGAATCAAATACAATACAAATGATGAAGAAATTAGCTCATTTGGCAACTCAAGAATTTTCTTGAGTTGCCCCAAGTCTTTAAAATTCAATTTTTCTTGGTCCAAAGTGCATCTAGTGAGCTTGTGTATGTTTTTAATGAAGTGGGGATGGACTTTTGATGTTGTTTTGGGGGTGTTTTGAGGGTTGTAGTGGAGGAGTGTAACATTTCAAAATAATAAAATATTATTTTTGGGAATTTTTAGAATTTAATATTATTTTATTGAATATTTTAATATTTCGGGATAATTAAATAACGATAAATGGGAAAAATTTTGGAAAAATTTTGGAAAATTCTAAAATGGGTTATTTATTGGAATTATGCCATTTTTAAGTTTTTTTAATCATTTAATTGCTAATTTAGTGCTAATCGCGATTAAAAAATCGCTAATCGGGTTTTAGCATTTTTTGTGCAAAACATGCACATATCTCTTCTCTACACTTGTGCATTTCTACCATGGTTTTTCTTTTGGGTTTACTATTCAAGTGAGAAGGGATTTAGTGAAGAAAAGAAAAGGTAAAGTATGATGATTAGGAGAGAGGTAGGTATGGGGTTTACTTTTTGACTTGTAGAACCATTCCCCATCATTTTTCCCCTTCTCATTCTCTCTCCTCTCCCTCCCCTTGCTGCTGCTGCTGCCATCCCACTCTCTCCCTTTTCACAAAAACCCTAGATCCACCATGAAATACACCCCAAAACCCTATTCCCATTTCACAAAATATGTTCCCGAGCTCACTAGCTACACATTGGACCTAGAAGGAATGGATTTGGAGGACTTTGTGCAACTCAAGAATTTTCTTGAGTTGCCAAAGGAGGTAATTTCTGCACCCCTAGTTTAGTATTTCAATTCTTATTGCATCCATTCTAGTTTCATGTCGATATGGTGTCGTTTGATGGACTTTTGAAACTTCAAGTTAGGGTTTAGGTTAGATCTGAAATCAAAGATAAAATTGAGAATTGTGGTGACCTTAGAATCCCTGGTAGAATGTTATTTTGGACCCAAACCTGAACTAGAAACCAGCATACGGATTTATGGAATCGATATCGGGGAAAACTGTAAATCTGGGAGTGTATTTTGTAATCTGCTATCATCCGAGACATCCTAAAATAAAATTGGTTTGACAGTGAGATTTGCAGGCACCCTAGAACCACCACACCAAACCCTATCCCCCAACTCCCTATTCAGGCCATAGATAAATCCCATCTGGCCGCAAATTGCGGCCAGATCAGGGGGGTTTGGCCTCGTTTTTAGTGCAGGGCCCTATTTCCAGTAGTCTTGACCGATGGCATGTGCAATTTTGTCTGATTCCATCTAGGGTAAAATCTGGGTTAGTTTTCATGGGTTGGCGCATGATTTACAACTTATTTTAGCATGGATTTTGGTGTTTGTTGATTCGTTTCTATCGGGTGGCGTTTGGACGTCAACGACAAGTGGCTATTGATCGTGTTTGCATGCGAGACGATAGGTTTTTACCTATGCGAGTAGCGTGTGCTGTTTTGGTTTTCCGATATGATTTTCCGATGTGATTTTCATGTGCTTTAGCGTTTATGATATACTTGTAGGTACCCTACGTGATGTTGAGGCGAAGAAGATGAAGATGGCGACATCGGCATCGGCACACGAGAAGCGAGGTGAGTAGATTTATATCTATGGGGAGAAGTCGGGTGGATGGCGTATAGCACCCCCGCAGTCCGTGATGATGTATACGAATACGTATACACACATATATTTACTATATGTTCTTTGAGATTATTGATGATAGGATGGATTGATTTAGTGTAGTGCGAAACCCTAGAGTAGGGGTTGCACCCATACACACACGCACGCACTTGCATACATACTTTCTTTTGCATGTGTATATGGGAATATATATATTTGTATGTTTTCACATGGGTATGGGACTATGTGTACATATACTGGATTATGAGGATAGTACTTGGGATGTGAGTTGAGTCGATGAGATTCGATTTGAGGCCGTGAGATCGGTGATATGACAGGATTCGTATGGGAGATACGGCGAAATGCCTTGGCGGGCTTTGGGACGTGTGTTTACACACGCATTTATATAGATGGTATCGATTGTACTAGACTTAGATCTGTACCCTAGATTATGTGATATGATGGTAGTGATACCTGATATGTGATGAGATAATGTGATATTGACCCGTACCTAGCTATTGGGATGCCGTACGGCGATTTACCGTACGGGCCTATATTGATGATAGATCTGCGTTCATGACTCGAGGATGTTATATCGTTTGTGATACTATTGAGGCGGGATTACTGACTATTATATTTATATATATATCGACTCAGATGTACGTGGTTTCATACCCCTCCTGTTTAGATTACTTAGTAGACATTAGACTAGACCCGAGTCATACCTATTTCAAAACTAACGAATCGTGGATATTTTAAAGATAGGCCAAAGGGATTCTACGGGTATTTTCAAACGAAGCATCTTTTCTTAAAACACCGTAGCCCTTATTTTATTAAAAACCCCGATTCGTCTTATTTCAAATGGCAAGGCTGCATGATATATTTATTGAGGTAGATTCTTTACTGTTGCGTTGATTATTCGATTCCGCATATTCATGCTATTTGCATTGCATTGCTTGTGTTTATTGATATATTACAGTCATGCTGCTAGGACACCAGCACCATTATCGATGATGCGTATGTTCCACGTACACTTGTTTGCCGGCTCACACACTTCATCATCGATAATTGCCATGTCACTACACTGTAGTACTGTTGCATTCAGTATATGATTCTTGCATGACATAATGATATACTTACATTTCTTTTACATGTCGCATATATCATGCTTTCTGATTATACGCATTGAGATATGTTGTTTCCATGATATTTCTGGATTTGGGAACCGTGGGTATTTCAAAAGAGAATATGTAATTGTTTTAAAAACCCGATTACCCTTGATATGATATTTCAGTCCGTCCACCATGTGTTTTCTCGGTGCTGAGAGCGACATGTGAAACCCGATTCGAGGAGTGGACGAGGCCGATTGCGGGTACATGGTGGGCCCGGTATGGTTCCCCTCGGCAAGATGATCGATGGACTTTGCCGATTGGCCTGGAGGTGGGCGAGTACCTACCGGTGATTGGTTGGACGCGGTTATCCGGAGGATACCGACCAGAGTCGATAGATGGATATGGGCGTACTGCTGGGGCCGAGGGCCGATTCCACAAACGGAGCCCGTGGGCTGATCCGGACTGACGTAGCCCGATATATGAGGATTTACGTGCCGATGCTGGGCATAACTTTCATGATGTTTTCGAGTGTCGATGCTGGGCACTCCGGTTCCATGATTTTGACGTGTCGCGAGGGACACAGATGGGTTATATCCTCATATTTTCCATGTATATGCTTTATGATATTTACATGCATGATGCTTACTGTCATTGGATGACGAGTGGATGGGATCCACGTACATGCAGATTGATTACATTGATCATACCTCACATTTATGATATGCTATTACCTGAGGCACTGGCACGAGCACTTGGCACTACACTCATGTATAGAGATTACATTGCCACTTTAGCATGCTTCAGACTTATTCATATTGAGGTTTATTTATATCTGATCGTATTGACCTAAGATGTGTCATACATTCGATCTCTGCTTATAGATATTTTCTATTCACGAGTTGGCAACTCACCCCCGTTGTGCCATATTTCTTGCAGGTTGTTGCCGTACAGATTCCATAGCGGTATTTTTGGCACACTGCTTCTATTTGGGCGACTTGCTTGGGTAGGTGGGTTCTTTTATATCAAGACCACCATTGTTGATGTATTATTCATTGTATCTAGAAATTCCATCAACCAAAACTTGTATATTGTTTCAGACTTAGAAAAACTGTGATGTATTATTTCGACCTTAGAGTCGCGCTTGTAGTATTACGGTTTTCTGGCTGTTTAAATTCCTTTTTGGGTTTTGATCCTCACCCTTTGGCGTTGTATATTATTATTGCTTGTGTGGTTGTGACCGTCGATTGACGAAGAGCTATCTCCCGCTTGGGGATGCCTTTTATCATTTTATATATATTATTCTTGTTGTACCCCGTTCGGGACCAGTTTTTACAAAGAAAACTCTGCCGAAATTTTTAGAAAAGACTACACATTTTTAAAATGCATTTCCGGCTTAGTTATTTGAAAACATTGATTTCAAACATGCTTTCTTTACTTATTAAAAACCAGTTCCTTTATTTACTCCTTAAATGGTTTTAGATTTCTGGGCTTTTGGCTTACTTGGATCAGATGGAGTCCTATAGACTTCATAGGATTCAAGGGCCAGTCACGTGCTCTTTCAGGTCGTGACAAAGTTGGTATCAGAGCGCTAGGTTAACCTTGGTTCGAGTATAAGTTTGACTATGTGGAGCCTAGGGCGTTTATATATATACGGAACTTAGGCTTGACCTTACGGAACTTAGACTTAGTCGAGGGGGTATTATACCCGAACTTTCGTCGCATAGGATGACCCTTGGTTGATGGAGTAGGTAGCTTGAGTAGAGGGACGTACCGTACGTATGTTCTGCGGCATACTTACGACACGCCACTCCTCTTAAGAAACCTTAGGATGTACATTTCCTTGCACAGTATTATATTCCTTCCTATGATCTATCCTCATCGATACTGGTTATGATTTTACTGCCATGATTGCACGGGCAGAGTGAGCTACGGCTCAAGTTGCGTTAGCATGAGCTCATCGTGGATGAGGACTGACCTGGGCGTGTTTCCAGAGGCATACGGTTGCTTAGAGGCTTCGTATTTTTGTGTTTTCGCGCCATGAGCGTTGGACTGATCACTTTTACGAGATTTCCCAGACGTACCGATAGGTACCAGAGGATTAGGCTACTTCTAGAGGCCAGCCAGGATATGATGACCATTGATATATCGCTTATTCATGATAATTGAGGCGCTGTTCAGCGTACAGACGAATGAGCTAGTTGCTGCTGCAAATGACGAGATATTGCCCAGATGACTGGAGCTACTGCAGCATGAGCATATACTTAGAGATATTATGGTGAGTCGCTAGTCACCAAGGATGAATGACTAGGACATGTGGTTCGTTCGCTTACCCCAATGCAAGGTCATCAGATAGGTTGATTCTAGCTAGAGGTGACTTCACGCAGATTCGTTGTGAGTCGATAGAGACGATCGAGTGTCAGGAACCCATTTTTCCAAGTTTAAAGTATTCGGAAAAACATGCAAGCGATTCTATGGACCCTCTAGAAGAATGAAACCCTAACTCGACTTAATGACCGTGTGAAAGCCTTTGAACCTTAGGGTTTGCGGCAGTTCCTCGGCGCCATTAGTGAGGCATGGGTTTGCCCTTCTACGGCTGGACCACCGATGCTGTGGTATGTAGTCGATAATATTAAACTGTACCCAAGATGTTGATCTCTTAGGGGGTTATGAGGTTCTGACGAGTCGATCGGATGGTTCGACATCATTCGGATATCATGTGATGGGATATATTGCTTGGGAGACTCCAGATACGAGCATAGCCGTTGGAGCGTAGTCCATGCAGCCACGAGTAGACGAGTCCGAATCAGTCGACATGGAGCAAGTGGAGTAAATAGTTCGCACGAGATTTCGACGAGATGACGCACCACTCCGCTGACATCAGAGGTGCGATACGCACGCTGAGGACGTGTTCGGCTGGATATCTTCTACTGAGTGATGAAGATACCGAGTTCATGATTTCGAGTCCGTGTGAGAGACTTCGGATGGACCGTAGCCGAGAACATGGCAGTGCGCAGATAGAGACGTGACGTCGAAGTGGACGACGATACAGACAAGCGGGATGAGAGGTATGTGCGAGACGCCGTTGAGCTGTTGTTACTTCCCATTAAGGTTAAGGTCGGATGTGAATTCAGAGGTCGGCGCCAGTGACACGCTGCTTTACGAGTGGTCGTGAGGATTGACCGAGAAATGACTAGAGGAGTGCCAGAACGGAATCGTTTCCGTTAGCACACCTGACAGGGCCGTTGAGCCGATGGATTGCGAGATTGGATGCACCAGCACCTTCTCGACCTTGACGGAGGATATTGATTCGACTATCACGTATTCGTCACTTTGGATTTCGGTATTTTGGGCGATCTATTCGCATGATTTAGTCTTGATGACTAAGTTCCATGATATTTGATTTTGTGCAGCATGGTTGCACTTACTGGGTATTCATATTTTGTGCAGAGTTATTACGCTTGAGGTATTGATTGTGATTTCCTGCCTATTTTATGCCGCATCAAGCGCGTCAAGTCTGCTCAAAAATCCAACTCAAGTACACAAGGTGCACGGAAACAAATATCGAGTATCACAATTGAAATCGATGATATACAACACATTTCAATCCAAATCCAAATCAGGTATACCGTGGTATATAATCTCATAACCATGTGCATCAGTGTGCACAAAATCGAATCAAAATACTAACAGTGCATGACAACTATGCCGAAAGCATAAGTCAAATCAAATGCATACCATAGGCATGGAATCAAAATCAATATCGCAAATGACATCAAACCGAAGTCAAGTGCAACTGTGGTGCACGAAATCTCAATCATGCAAATAAATCGCCCAAAATACCGAAATCAAAGATGGCGGAAACAGTCCCGCTCTAGCACATCCTCTAAAGATCTCTGGCCAACTGTAATGTCACTCATAACATGTCTCGTCGACGATGCCGAACTCTGGCCTACTGGGTGTGCGTAATATGACCGATCCTGGGTCCAAGTCTTCTCGTATTATTCCATAAAGGTCCTGTCGAGGTCTCTCCCAATTCTCGTTTCTGCTGAACTGCCCGGAAGTTATCATCTTCTACTAAATCCGTTTCTTTTTCCGGAACGGCTGCATACTCATCGCGACTCCTTCTGGAAGGTATTTCCATATACAACGCCTCGGCGTGCGTATCACATCTCTGATGTCAGCGGAGTGGAACGTCATCTAGTCGAAATTTCGTACGGACCTCTTACTCCACTTTTCTCTAATGTTAACTGATTAGGACTCGTCTCTTCGTGGATGCATGGACTGCGCTCCAATGGCTATACTCGTATCTGGAGTCTCCCAAGCAATGTATCCCATCACATGATATCCGAATGACATCGAACCCTTCGATCGATTCGTCAAAGTTCCATAATCCCCCAAGAACTCAACATCTTGAGTACAGTTTAATAGTATTCCAGTACATGCCACAGTACCTATGGACCAACCGTAGAAGGGCAAACCCAAGCCTCATTAATAGCACCGCTGAACTGCTGCAAACCCTAAGCTTTCAAAGCGTTCTCATGGTCATTATATCGAGTTAGGGTTTCATTCTTCTAGAGGGTCCACTGAATTACTTGCATTTTTCTCTGAATACTTTAAAGTTGGAAAAATGGGTTTCTGACATTCGATCGTCTTCTATCGACTTTCAACGTACCTGCGTGAAGTCGTCTCTGGATGGAATCAATCAATCTGATGACCTCACATCGGGATAGGCAACGAATCACATGTCCTAGTCCTTCCTCCTTATGTGACTAGCGATCTTCTATCATATCTCTAAGTACAACTCGTGCGCCAATAGCTCCAAACATCTGGGGCGATATCTCATCATTCGCAGCAACAACTGGCTCATTCGTCCGCACGTTGAACAGTGCCTCAATCATCAAAATAATCAGTGGATTGGCGGTCATCGCATGCTAGCTGGCCTCTAGTAGTAGCCTGATCCTATGGTGCTGATCTGCACGTCCGAGAAATCTCGCAAAAGCGATCCATCAAACGCTCATGGCGTGAAAATACTGTAGGACGATACATCTATGCAATCGTGTGTCCCTGGAATCACGCCCTGGTCAGTCCTCGTCCGTGACGAGCTCATGCTGACGCAACTCTAGCCGTAGCTCTCTCTGCCCATGTAATCATAGTAGCAAAACTATAAACCAATATTGATGAGGATAGATCATAGGAATGAATATAACGTTGTGCAAGGAATTGTACATCCTAAGCTTTCTTATGCGGAGTAGCGTATCGTAAGTATGCCGCGGAACATACACACGGTACGTCACTCTCCTTAAGTCACCTACTCCATCAACCAAGGTCAACCTACGCGACGAAAGTTCGGGTCTAATACTCCCTCGACTAAGTCTAACTTCCGTAAGGTCAAGCCTAGATTCCGTATATATACAAACGCCCTAAGCTCCGCATAGTCAAACATAGACTCGAACCAAGGTTAATTTAGCGCTCTGATACCAAGTTTGTCACGACCCGAAATGGTACGTGACTGGCACTTGAATCATATGAAATCTATAGGACCCCATCTAATTCAAGTAAGCCAAAATCCTAGAAATCTAAACCATTTTAAATAAGAAGCGAAGGAAAACTTATTTTAAGTTTTGCATATAATCACTTGAAAAGTCGTAGTAAAACCTTTTTAAAACATCAAGTCTTATCCGAAAATTTCGGCAGAGTCACCTTTGTAAATACAGGCCCTAAAAGGGGTACAACATGAAATATATATATAAAGGCATCCCCAAGCGGGGGCTAGCTCTTCATCAATTGACGGTCACAACTACGCAAGCAATATAATATACAACGCCAAGGGCGAGGATCAAAACTCAAATCATCAAGAAAACCATAATAATACAAGCGTGACTCTAAGGTCGAAATAACAACAACTGGTTTTCTAAGTCTGAAATAATATACAGGTCTGGTTGATGGAGTTTACTAGATACAATTGAAATATAAATAAAGGTGCAATGGTGGTCATGATGCGAGTGAACCCACCTAACAAAGCAATCACCCGAAATGAAGTAGTGTGCTAGCAAAGCCGCCAAGGAAAACCTGTACGGCAAAACCTGCAAGAAACTGTGGCACAACGGGGGTGAGTTGCCAACTCATGAGTAGAAAACATCACAGAGCAGAAATCATATGTATCACTCAATCCTAGGTCAATACGATCATAATATAAATATTCTCAAAATGATATAGTCTGAAGCATGATAAGGTGGTAAGGGTAAACATCTATACATAAGTGTAATACCATGTGCTCGTGATAGTGCCTCAGATAGCAACATATCATAAATACGAGGTATGAATGCATGAAAATAGAATACATGTAAATGAGAAAACTGTTTTCATATCTCAGTGAGATTTATGTATATAAAATCGAGATATCATCAATGAAATCAACATAAAACAATGTCTAGCATCGACACAAAAATATATATCTTGCTGTCTCAATATCTAAGGCTCCTGGGCTCCAGCTATCCGGACTGGCCCCTGGGCTCCGGCTATCCGGACTGGCCCAAACTCCGATCGGTATCCTCTGGATATCCGACGAGTCACAATGAAATCACCGGTCGGTAGTGTTCCCCTGCCAGGCTCAACGCTATCATCTGCGACCTTCTCGCCCAGGGGTACCGCACCGGGTCCACCATGCACCCAAAGACGGTTCTCCTCCTCCTCGAATCGGGTGTATGTTATCGCTCAAGTGCCGAGAAAACTCATGGTGGACACCTCTCAAATCATATCATGAGAAAACTGCAACTTTCATTTTTAAAATGATAATAAGTTTATAAAATCCTTGCGGTTTCTGCAAATCCATAAATCTCATGGAAATCTGAAATCCCAATCTTAAGTATAAATAAACAATGAACTCTAAAATATTGGGCTCCGGCAATCCGTACTGGCCCTAATAATAATGCATGAAAATGAACGTATAATTATGCATGACAATCACAGAAATAAATGAAATGTCTAGGCTATCACAATAATAATATATCGGAATTATCAGCTAACAAGCGATATCAATGAATTAATATTCTCTACAATGTACGTGGCATAGCAATTACCGACGATGATGTATGTGTGCCGGAAAGCAGGTGTACGTGGAACATACGCATCATCGGTAATGGTGCTGGTGTCCTGACATCATGATTTCAATAATAGCATATGAAAACACAATATAAGAATGCAATGTGATGCGAACAGTAAGAATATGCGGGAGCTGAATAATAAACACAACCATAAATAATCTACATTAATATATATGGGTTATACAGTTTGACGTTTGAAATAACATGAATCGTAGTGTTTAGAAAATAGGGCTACGATGTTTTTAAGAAAAGGTACGTCCTTTGAAATATCCGTAGAATCCCTTGGCTTGTTTTAAAAATACTCATGATTCATTATTTTTGAAATAGGTATGACCCGAGTCTAGTCTAACATCTACAAATAAACTACTGGACTAAACTAACAGACTGATCGAAAAGGTAAGGAAACCGTCTAAATCTGAGTCGATATATATATAGTAGTCGGTGATCCCGCCTCAATAGTATCACATACGATACAAAATATAACATGGCATCCTCGAGTCAAGAGTGCGGACCTATTATCAATATATAGCTCGTATGGTAAATCCATCGTACGGCATCCCAAAACTGGGTACGGGTCTAATATCACATTTATCTCATAATTCATCTGGTATCCTTATTATCATATATCATGAGCTGGGTACTGATCTACGTCTAGTACATACTGATACCATCTACATATATGTATGCGTGTGTATGAAAACACATCGCCTAAGGACCCGCTATAACAACATGTCGTATCTTATAATACGAACCACAACATATCACCGATCTCGTGGCATCATACCCAATCTCATCGACTCATCTCCAAATACCATGTACTATCATCATCATCCAAGTATATGTATACGTATATATATATATATATATACATACATACATACATAGTCCAATACCTATGCGTGTGTGTGTGTGTATACATATCCCCATATACGCACAAGTAAATAAAATGTATGCAAGTGTGTGTATGTGTGTGAGTGCGTGTATCTTATTCTAGGGTTTCGCAACTAAACTAGTTAATGACACTATCATTCAACACACAAAAATTTAACCATGAACTCCTAGAGTCTATCTAGATAATAATCTAGTCTCACAATAAACATATATATATATATATGTATGTATACGTATTCGTATACTACACTACGAACTGCGAGGGTGCTATACGCCATCAACATGACTTCCCCCGTAGATATATATCTACCCACCTCAATCGTCGCTTGCCGGAGTCGATGACGCTATGTTCATCCTCTTTGTCTCGAAATCCTCGTGGGGATACCTACAATTTCCAATGCGTCATATAGTATCAAGAATCGAACATGAAAACCAAAACGGTATGCGAATCGCTTATAGGTTAGAACCTATAGTCTACGCCTGCAAAACCACCAAACAACCCCCATCACTGACGTACAAACATCAGACGATGGAACACAATATCAAATACCAAATCCCAAATTAAAACGAAGTCGCAAAACAATGCAGCAACTCAAGAAAATGGTCTCAGATTTGACCCTAGGTGAAATTAGCCAATTTTGCACATATGGAGGGTCTAATTTACTGGAGATAAAGCCCTGGAACAAGAACGAGCCCAAAATTCCCTGCTTTGGCCGCAATTTGCGGCCATAATGATTAAATCTTTGGCCACATGAAGGAATTGGGGTCCTGGGTTTTGGGTATAGGTTCTATGTTGCCTGCACATCTCTCTGTGTTTGCTAAATATTTTTCAGATGTCCCGGGTGATAGCAGATACCAAAATGCATCACAAATTCCATAAAATCTGCCGATGTCGGGGTTTCTAAGTTTGGGTTTGGGATTCTATTCTCTGGTTTTAATCCAAAATATGATCACTACAGGGGTTGTGTGGTCTCTACGAACCTCAATTACACTTTAAGATTCAAATCAAACCCTAACCTCTGCTAGAAATTCTCAAAAGTCACAACACAACACTAAAACACTTCTAAACTTGCATGAAAGCTAAAGTGAATCAAATACAATGCAAATGACGATGGAATTACCTCATTTGGCAACTTAAGAATTTTCTTGAGTTGCCCCGAGTCTTCAGAATTCAATTTTTCTTGGTCCAAAATGCATTTAGTGAGCTTGTGCATGTTTTTAATGAAGTGGGTATGGACTTTTGATGTTGTTTTGGGGGTGTTTTGAGGGTTGTAGTGGAGGAGGGAGATGGGGCTGCCATGGTTGAAGAAGGACGAGAAATGGTGAAGGAAATAATGGAGGGAAACAATGAGCCTTGGTCAAGTTTGACCCCTCACCTCTCTCTCTATTCTCTCTCATTCCCATACCTCTTTTCTTTATCAATTTTCCTTTTCTTTTTCTTTTTCTTTTTCTTTATCTTTTAAAAGCCATGCATGAACAAAATGAGGAAAAACCATGGTAGGAAAAATGTAACAATGTGAAATAGGACATGGTGCATGTCACATGCACAAAATAAGCTTAATGCACAATTAGTGATATTTAATCGCGATTAGCATAAAAATTGTATATAATTAATTATAAAAATTCATAGTTGGACTAAATCACATAAAACACCCTCATTTCCGTAATTTCTATAGTTTTCCAGACATTTCCCAATTTGTCGGTATTTAATTATACCACAATATTAAAATAATCATAATATTCATTATTAATTATAAAAATTCCAAAAAATAATATTTTATTTTTCTGAAATGTTACAACGGTTTTCTTATTGATGGCGGGAGCGAGAATTGCATCATGGAGGATGATGACCCGACTAGCATCGCGCAGGCTATCACGAGTGGAGACTCTGTGAAATGGATGGATGCAATGCGATTTGAGATGGAATCCATGTACACCAACAAAGTATGGACTTTGGAAGTTGCTTCTGAAGGGGTAAAACTCATTGGGGGCAAATGGATCTTTAAAAAGAAACTTGTTGTAGATGGAAAAGTTAAGACTTTCAAAGGTAGACTTGTTGCAAAGGGTTTTCGTCAAAGACCAGGTGTGGATTATGACGAAACCTTTTCTCCAGTGGCTATGCTTAAGTCCATCCGGATCCTTCTTGCCATTGCTGCATACCATGACTACGAAATCTGGCAAATGGATGTTAAGACCGCCTTTCTAAATGGTGATTTGGAAGGGTGCGTGTACATGACTCATCCAGAGGGCTTCGTAGACAGTGGGAGAAGCGGAAATGTGTGCAAGCTGCTTAAATCCATCTACGGGTTAAAGCAAGTATCGGGAAGTTGGAACATCTGTTTTGATGTCATTATCAAAGAGTTTGATTTCATCAAAAACGTAGATGAACTTTGTATATATAAGAAGGTGGCAGAGAGTAAGGTTGTCTTTCTCGTATTGTACGTGGATAACATACTCTTGATAGGAAATGGCATTCCTATGCTGCAATCGGTCAAGCTCTTCTTATCACAAAGATTCTCAATGAATGATCTAGGGGATTCCTCCTACAACTTGGGGATTAAGATCTATAGAGATAGATCTAAACGGATATTGGGATTGTCCCAATCCAGGTACATTGACACCATACTAAAGAGATTTAGTATAGAAGAATCCAAGCATGGGTTTTTACCCACGATCTCATGACTCAATCTCTCCAAAGAGATGTCTCCCAAGACTGATTTGGAGAGAGCTCGCATGCAAGGGATACCCTATGCTTCGGCAGTAGGCTCTATCATGTATGCGATGCTATGTACCAGACCTGATGTAGCACACTCACTAAGTGTAGTGAGTAGGTATCAAGCAGATCCTGGAGAGAGTCACTGGACAGTTATGAAGAGCATTCTCAAGTACTTGAGAAAGACTAAAGAGATGCTCTTGGTGTATGGTAACGGAAAACTCCAAGTGGGGTCCTTTACCGATTCGAGCTTCCAGAGTGATAAGGACGACTTTAAGTCGCACTCAGGATTTGTCTTTACCCTCAATGGAGGGGCGGTATGCTGGAAGAGTTCCAAGTAGGAAACCGTAGCAGACTCGACGATGGAGGCTGAATACATCGCTGCCAACGATGCTGCCAAAGAGGCTGTCTGGATGAAGAAGTTCATAACTGAACTTGGAGTGGTTCCATCCATTGAGCATCCAATACCTTTGTATTGTGATAACAATGGAGCGGTGGCTTTGGCTATGGAACCCAGGTCCAATCAGCGATCCAGGTATATTCTGAGGCGGTATCACCTGATCCGGGAGGTAGTTGATCGCCGGGAGATCAAGGTCAGGAGAGTTGACACGAAGAACAACACAGCGGATCCACTCACGAAGGCTATTCCCCAGATACAGTTCGAGAGACTCTTGGGATGTTGGGTATGCGATACTACAGAAGCTGACCCTAATGCAAGTAGGAGATTGTTAGTTGTATGTATGCCCTAAAGGCCATTATTGTACATATGATTTATATTATAGTGGAAGCTTGGACATATATACAGAGGACTTTCTTGCTCGACATGATAGTATGCTATCTGGTTGCTCTTTATCTTAACATGTATACTTGTCTCTTGATACTGTCTTATGGTTACATGTTGGTAAAGCCCTTAGGATGTGTACTTGACTATCAAGATTATGATGCAGATCATACTAGTGGGACCATGGTAGTCCACAAGTTCATCCTTTAAAGTTCCTAATCGTGGGTGTATCGAGATGGGGCATCGATATACCAGAGTAGACTAGCGTATATGCTTCTCGACCCATGTGATGGCCGATGGATGATCCCATATCCATTGGTGTTTGACATCAGAGATGATATACGGGTGCTCAGTGGAGACTGGGTACACTGGACGGACTCACCGAGAACTCCTAGATGGTATTATATCTGACGTCAGATAGCAGTTCTCTGGTGACACTGGTACAGGTTAGTCTGTAGACCCGAGATCGTCATAGAGTCTTGTGTGAGTCCCACTGTGCTTTGATTTCCACCTTACCACATTCAAGAGGACATGCAAAACGGTGGTTTTTGGGTACAGTCCCGAGTCACATGGAGGCAATGAGTGATAGGAGGGGTTTCGTCTCTCCCGGTATTGGGGGTTGATGTTGCGCTGTGCTCGATTGGCCATAACAGGGAAGTCCCTGGCCATGGCTGATTTATAGATTTACTGGTAGGTGTTATTAGTAGTTTCTCGACCCGTTATGAGCCTCATATCGGCATGACTTATCGGTTATTAGGGTCTGACGTTTTCCACCCCTAGACTGGATATGCGACATATCAGACTGTTAGTGTATATGCCCTAGAGGCATTACTGTATCATACTAGTTTGTATATTACTTAATGGAAGCTTGGGATATTCACAGTTGTATAGACAATCTTGCTCGAAATAGTAGTATGCTACTTGGTTTGTTTCTACTTTAATGTGTGCATGTGTTTCTTTTAGCATATCGCCTATACACATTAGTAGAGCCCTTAGGATCTTTGCTTGATTACCAGCGTTGTGATGGCAGTCACACTAGTGGGGGCTGGGTAATCTACAAGCACATCCTTATACAGGTCTCTAGTTGTAGGATTATCGATACAGGGCATCGATACTCCAGAGTACATTAGTGTATACGCTTCTCATCCCAGGAGGGGAAATGGTCTGTCCCACAGCCATCAGTACGTCGTACTGGAGATAGTATGCAGGTGCTCGTTAGGTTACGAGTACACTGGAGAGGACTCACTGGAAACTATTGGTTTGGTATTATACCTATCGTCAGTTATCAGTTCACAGTTGACATGAGTACAGCATAGTCCGTTGACTTGACACTGTCACTTCGCCTCGAGTGTGTTCCCACTGTTCTTAGATTTCTACCCTACCACGGCTCAAATGAGTCGTGCAAACAGGTAGTAGTTGGGTGCAGTCCCGAAGCACTTGGAGGCAGTGATGGTTAGACAGGATTCGTCTCTCCTGGTATTGGGGGTTGATATCGCACTGTGTCTAGGAGAGTCATTACACAAAGTCCCTGGCAAGAGCAAGCGAGATGTACTGGTAGCGTTTCCAATGTTATCTCAGGGTGTTCTGGGCTACACTCCGACATGACTTGTACCGCTATTAGGGGACTGACGTTTACTACCCCCCTAGGTCCGACATGCGATACTCTCAGACGAACAGACCGGACTGTACGGAGATTGTCACATTCAGGCTCAGTAGGAGTTCGGTTGGGTTCACCTCATCAGTCTTCTTATCGGCATCTACCTGAGGACCGTTACGTACAGCTAGTAACGCTTGCGGCCTGTGGTTAAACCCACTTCCAGCGTAGTATCGAGTCTTTAGAGTCCCACACAGAGGGCTGTTCGCCTTTGGGCAAAACAGAGTAGAGGTCGCATGGTTTTGCGACAGGGTTCGTTCACATCCACGCTCTTGTGTACGTTTGCTGTCCGGGCAGTTATTACTAGCGGGCTTTGGTTTAAGCCAGATCCTAGTATATGTTTTGGGATTGGTTTTATCTCATTGTATTCGTGTTCCTCAGAACACGGATGCGGGTGTGTATGCACAGTTGACAGAGGCAGAGGCAGAGGATTCTCATTAGTTTTGTTGACCGTTGACTTTTTCTAAACCCTAATGAGAATGAGAAATATGATTAATAATATTAATTAAGTTTTATTGTGCCATGGTTGAGTTGAACTTTTGTTGACTTGTTGACTTGTTGACCGGTTGACCATTGTTGACTAGTTGACCATCATCATTTCATTTCAAAGACGCTTCTTGTTCTTTGCAAATGCATTAAATGAATGAAATGATAATGGTCATTCATAAACTAACCATCACAATTTCTTAATTATTATTATTATTATCATTATTCCAAATATGAGAGCATGGTTGCTAAATTATCCTCATTCTTTCTTGCACTTTCTCTCTCATAGTTTTAGCTCATCCTCTTCCTCTCTCTCAAAGCTCTCATCTCTCATGTGTTGAGAACCATGAGCTCTTGAGGTAAAACCGCCATAACTTCTCTCTACTCATTCTAGGGTTCTAGGTTTAGCAAGCAAAGCACTTTAGTTACCTCTAGGTTGAGGTAGGAGCTCAAGGTAAAGGCCTTCTGGTGGATCCTTCTTCGGCAAAAGGAAGACTACGAGAAGGATCCGTTCAAACCACTCTAAGGAGCAAGAAGAGAAGGAATTCAAGACCAAGGTATAAATTCCTAACCGAGTAGCTAAACTCGTAGTTAGTTTGCTAGGTTTTCGTTTAGCAAAGACCTTTTGTTTCTAGTCCATGTTGCCTTGTATAAAAAATCATTTTTTACCTATTCCGCCTTCCCGTAAGAACCGAGGTGGGCAATGTGGACTTACAGTGGTATCAGAGCCTTGCTAAACAACAACTAGCATGTTAGTAAAGTATTTAGAATTTCGATCCGAGAAAAAATCGCAAAACACGTCAAAATCCTCACGTTTCTGCCGATTTTTAAAACAGCTCTAAAAATATTTCCACACATCTTAAAAATCTGTGCAGGGTTTTCTGGGAAGACATAAGAAAAATGAGCCTACGACTCAACCAGACTGCCGCAGAAGCGCGGCGAAACCATGCGTTTCGCCGCGGATCCGTGGCTGAGTCAACTCGGTTGCGACTCGGATTTATTGCAGTGTTCTTATTTTGACGTTTTGTGATTTCTAAAATATTCTGTTTCTGCCCAGAATTTCCAGAGAACAAAGTTGTGTTTGGGGTAGTTACAAATCCGTATTTTGGATCGAATTTCTGTAGACTTTAGCTAATTGGTTATATCTGTGATGTGATATATGCACTGAACGTCAACTAATCGCTATACGTCGATTAGTGGGGGTTGTGCATATCTGTGATCTGTAATGTTGTTGGATTATGTATATGAACTCGTTGGATTGTCGCGGATGAATAGCCAGGGTTTTGTGAGACGAGAGTTTCTTTTTCTTTCATTTGATATAATATGTAAATTGATGTAATATTATTTTTTATGGCCGCACAACCGGGATGATGTTGTAGCTGCCATTGTATATTATTTCTTTTTCTGTTTTCGCTCCTAGGATAGACCCAAGGTGGGGTGCACAAACTACCGGGTACTTTGTGTAGGGTTCCTAGGCACGCTAATGAAGTCTCACAAGGCATCAACCATGCCAATTTTAAATTTTATGAGTGCCGAGAAACCCTAATACGGATCGTCGACTATTATTTTAGGCGAAACAGTAAACTAGTTAACATTTTAACTAAAACAAGAAAGCTACAACCTTTGTAGATCCGGTTATCCACTTCCTTAGCTCCACGTAGTCGCTCCTTCGCTGTCCATCTCGAATCCCGGACTCTCGCATCGGCTTCATCGGAGAAATGAGCGGAATAGTCGTCGGCTTCGATGCCGAAGATGATCTACGTCGATGCTTCACAAGATCAAGCTCCGACTTCACCAAGTTGTGAAACTTGTGAAGAAAACACCCAAAACCACTTGGCAAAAGGTAGAGGATGAAGAAATAGGAGGTGGGTTCACTTTAGAATTGGATTTCTCACTTTAGAACTCAAGAAGCCATTAATGGAGTCTAGTTTTCTTTCTTGAAGAAGAAGGAGATGATGAAGATAGAATATGATAAAAAGTATTTCATAATAGAAAAGAAATCAATACTTATCATATCCTAACTAAGGTCAAGTGTAGAGAATAGACCATGGTAAGTGGGAATGGTTAGGGTTAAGCATGAAGACAAAATGGTCACTTGGTCAAAACTTCATGAAGCTTCAACAAGCTTCATGATAAAAAGAAACCATTTTGTTTTCTTATATCTTTTTTTCTCAAAAAGGAAAAGATAAATAATTAAGTGAAATAAAGAAACCCTAACCATTCACTAAACATGGTTTAAGTCTTTACACAAATCCAAGTGAGAATGTATCATCAAACATGATACAATCAAGTGCACACAAAATATATCACATATACAATGTGCTATACAAGTGAGAAAATCCCTTTAAAGTGAACCAATACTAGTTAATGCAAAGTAATATATCAAATATATAATTATACATTAAATCATTAAATCAACACTTGATTCAATGATCCGGTCATGTCGCACATAACCGACTACTATACAATGTATCGATTTATCGAATCAATGATTCGATAACTAGGTTATATCGCATACAACCAATCGAAACATTCATCGCGAGAATGGAATACGGTATCACATACACGCATTATCCTCGGTCCTGCACATATCTCATATGCGCTCCTATTTCGTTTCGCTTGAGCCAGGAAACCTCTGTGTAGGACTCTAAAGACTCGTCAATACGCCGGCAGCAGATGATGATCATATCAAGCACCCACAAGCCGCAAGCGGTCTGCTAAACGTAACGGCCATCCGGGTATTGAGTGATCAGAAGATCGACGAGCTAGCCCGCTCACACTCCTGTGAATCCAACCAGTAACACTTACCGTACAGTCCGGTCTGTTCGTCTGATATGTCGCATATCAAGTCTAGGGGTGGTAAACGTCAGACCCCAATAACCGATAAGTCGTGCCGATATGAGGCTCATAACGGGACGAGAAACTACTGGTAACACTTACCAGCAAATCTCTGATCAGCCCTGGCCAGGGACTTCCCTGTTACGGCCAATCGAGCCCAGCGCAACATCAACCCCCAATACCGGGAGAGACGAAACCCCTCCTATCGCTCATTGCCTCCATATGACTCGGGACTGTACCCAAAGACCACCGTTTTGCACGCCCTCATGGATGTGGTAAGGTGGAGATCAAAGCATAGTGGGAATCACACAAGACTCTATGACGATCTCGGGTCTACAGACTAACCTGTACAAGTGTCACCTGAGAACTGCCATCTGACGTGAGGTATAATACCATCTGGGAGTTCTCGGCGAGTCCGTCCAGTGTACCCAATCTCCACTGAGCACCCGTATACCATCTCTGATGTCAAACACCAATGGATATGGGATCATCCATCGCCCATCTCATGGGTCGAGAAGCGTATACGCTAGTCTACACTGGTATATTGATGCCCCGTCTCGATATACCCACGACTAGGGACCTTGAAGGATGTACCTATGGACTACCATGTCCCCACTAGTATGATCTGCATCACAGTCCAGGAAGTCAAGTACACATCCTAAGGGCTTTACCAACATGTAACTATAAGACAGTTTAAAGAGACAAGTATACATGTTAAGATAAAGAGCAACCAGATAGCATACTATCATATCGAGCAAGAAAGTCATCTCTATATATGTCCAAGCATCCAATATAATATACATCATCTGTACAATACTGGCCTCTAGGGCATACATACAACTAACAATCTCCCACTTGCACTAGGGCCAGCTGCTGTAGTATCGCATACCGAGCATCCCGAAGAGTCTCTCAAACTGTATCTGGGGAATGGCCTTCGTGAGTGGATCCGCCGTGTTGTTCTTCGTGTCAACCCTCCTGACCTCGATCTCCCGGCGATCAACTATCTCCCGGATTAGGTGATACCGCCTCAGAATATGCCTGGATCGCTGATGGGACCTAGGTTCCTTGGCCAAAGCCACCGCTCCATTTTTATCGCAATACAAAGGTATTGGATGCTCAATGGATGGAACCACTCCAAGTTCAATAATGAACTTCTTGATCCAGACAGCCTCTTTAGCAGCATCGTTGGCAGCGATGTATTCAGCGTCCATCGTCAAGTCTGCCACGGTTTCCTGCTTGGAACTCTTCCAGCTAACCGCCCCTTCGTAAAGGGTAAAGACAAATCCCGACTGCGACTTAGAGTCGTCCTTATCATTCTGGAAGCTCGAATCGGTAAAGGACTCCACTTGGAGTTCTCCGTTACCATACACCAAGAGCATCTCTTTAGTCCTTCGTAAGTACTTGAGAATGCTCTTCACAGCTGTCCAGTGACTCTCTCCAGGATCAGCTTGATACCTGCTCACTATACTTAGTGAGTATGCTACATCGGGTCTGGTACATAGCATCGCATACATGATAGAGCCTACAGCCGAAGCATAGGGTATCCCTTGCATGCGAGCTCTCTCCAAATCAGTCTTAGGAGACATCTCTTTGGAGAGAGTGACTCCAGAGATCGTGGGCAAGTTCCCACGCTTGGATTCTTCCATACTAAACCTCTTTAGTATGGTGTCAATGTACCTGGATTGGGACAATCCCAATATCCGTTTGGATCTATCTCTATAGATCCTGATTCCCAATATGCAGGAGGCATCACTAAGATCTTTCATTGAGAATCTTTGTGATAAGAAGAGCTTGACTGATTGCAGCATAGGAATATCATTTCCTATCGAGAGTATGTCGTCCACGTACAATACGAGGAAGACAACCTTACTCTCTGCCACCTTCCTGTAAATACAAGGTTCATCTGGGTTTTTGACGAAATCAAACTCTTTGATAACGACGTCAAAGCAGATGTTCCAACTCCGCGATGCTTGCTTTAATCCATAAATGGATTTAAGCAGCTTGCACACCTTCCCGCTGCTCCCACTGTCTACGAAGCCCTCTGGCTGAGTCATGTACACGCACTCTTCTAAATCACCGTTTAGAAAGGCGGTCTTAACATCCATTTGCCAGATTTCGTAATCATGATATGTAGCGATGGCAAGCATGATCCGGATGGATTTAAGCATAGCCACTGGAGAAAAGGTTTCGTCATAGTCCACACCTGGTCTTTGACGAAAACACTTTGCTACAAGTCTAGCTTTGAAAGTCTCCACTTTCCCATCTACACCAAGTTTTTTCTTGAAGATCCACTTGCTCCCGATGGGTTTTACCCCTTCAGGAGCAACATCCAAAGTCCATAATTTGTTGGTGTACATGGATTCCATCTCGGACCGCATTGCATCCAGCCATTTCACTGAGTCCCTACTCGTGATGGCCTGCTCGAAGCTAGTTGGGTCATCATCCTCCATGATGCAATCCTCGCTCCCACCATCCATGAGAAAACCGTAGTATCTCTCAGGTGGGTGAGGAACCCTACTAGATCGGCGGAGAGGCTGAGGTTCATTGGGAGCTACTGAATCTTCTGGTTCCACTAAATCTTCAGTTACGGTTTGTGTATCTGGAACTTCTTCCAGCTCTACCACTTTGCCACTAATTTCTTTTTCAAGGAATTCCTTTTCTAAAAAGGTGGCATATTGAGAAACAAACACCTTTTGTTCTTCAGTATGGTAGAAAAAATATCCTTGTGAATTCTTAGGATATCCCACAAACTTGCAAAGAACTGACCGTGCCTCGAGTTTGTCTGGATTTTGCCTTTTGACATAGGCCGGACAACCCCATGTCTTAACTCGTTTAAAATATGGTCTCTTCCCACTCCATATCTCATATGGTGTGGTAGGTACAGATTTAGATGGAACTTGATTCAATAGGTATGCAGCTGTCTCCAGTGCATATCCCCAGAAGGAAATAGGTAACTCAGCTGTGCTCATCATAGAGCGCACCATATCTAATAGGGTGCGGTTCCTCCGTTCTGATACACCGTTGTGCTGTGGTGTATATGGAGGAGTCAGCTGAGAGAGAATCCCATTCTCTTTTAGGAAGTCCAGGAATTCTTTGCTCAAGTATTCACCTCCTCGATCAGATCGTAGGATTTTAATACTTTTTCCGGTTTGGTTCTCAACTTCTTGTTTATATTCTCTAAATTTCTCAAAAGCTTTTGATTTGTGTTTCATCAGGAACACATACCCGAACCTAGAGAGATCGTCAGTGAATGTAATGAAGTATGAAGAACCATCCCTGGCATGTGTAGACATAGGACCGCATACATCACTATGTATCAGTCCTAAGAGTTCGGTAACTCTTTCTCCGTGTCCCGTAAACGGAGTTTTGGTCATCTTGCCTTTGAGACATGATTGGCAAGTGTCATAAGATGAAAATTCGAATGGCTTCAAATATCCATCCTTATGCAACTTTGCCAGTCGTGTCACATTGATGTGACCCAGTCTACAATACCACAAGAAGGATTCGTTCAGTTCTGAACTCTTCCTCTTGTGTGTGTTTGTTATGCTCAGAACTGTTGATTGATTTAGAACATAAATGCCATTGCACAACGTACCTGATCCAACCAACTTTTGGTTACGGAAAATGTTCATAACATTATCCTGTAATACAAAATTATATCCCTCTTTACTCAACAAAGAAACCGATATAATGTTGCATATCAGGTTCGGCATGTAATAGCATTCGTTCAGAACCAATGTATTACCAGTTGGTAATACAAGGTGATATTCCCCGACAGTCTTAGCTGCAACAATTGCACCATTTCCAACTCTAATGTCTTTATCACCTTCTCCAAGTTCTCTACCTTTCCTAAGCCCATGTAACTGATTACATATATGGGATCCCGACCCGGTATCTAATACCCAGGACGTAGAGCAAATGGAGAAACAGTTCTCTATAACGAACACACCCGAAGAAAATGCATCATCATGTACTTTCTTCATTCGGGTGGCATGGGAATCCTGGTATTCCCTTATATCCTGTTCAGTTCTATAACTCTTATAGGAAAGAACGGAATCAACGTTCCCCAGCACAGTATAACATGCGTGTTCGGTCAATACATCCATATTATTATCTTTATTAGGGCATGACATGGTCGCTACCTGGAGAGAGAGAGAAGAAAACACTTTAGCGTATGCTCTTGCAAGATCAGATTGGTTATTATCTTATCTAATCAGGATGGCTCCCACTGGTTTTTATCAAATCTTCCTTCAAACCCTAAAAGGAAAGACTAGCCGGGATTAATTACACACTACAAGTTCGCCAATCTTTCAGCCAGGCCAGTGTCGGTACTTTGAGGGAGGTCCCCCGTGCTTTCGCACGAACCTAATTAATGTAAACCTCGTTTTCCCAGAGGCGTAACCCCGTTGACACCTTTCTAGACACCTACTTGATCGGCTAATTGTAATGTGTAAAACTCTCCCAGGAGTAACTCTTACTTGCAGTGGGTATCGGGATCCAACTATCTAATAGAAGGTATGCAATCTCATTGCAAATTTCAACACTTGAAATTCCCGATAATATTTTGCCCCTAGCAGCTATATGACCTTAACATAGTCAACAAATCATAAGTGCTAGTCAAGTTCAACCCGTCATTTCTCGATTGAATTAAACCCACCCGCACGACCCTTAACATAGTCAACAAAGTCGCACGACTACCTTAATCCAATCGCATCATATGCTTATACAGATAATCACTAATTAGCTACCGCACACTACGCCTTAACATAGTCAACAAACGTAGCACGAATACTAACTAGTACTTATCTG
Organism: Agapanthus africanus; assembly: GCA_030015575.1. Lineage (NCBI taxonomy): Eukaryota > Viridiplantae > Streptophyta > Magnoliopsida > Asparagales > Amaryllidaceae > Agapanthus > Agapanthus africanus. The sequence goes on from CM057343.1 coordinate 162,024,134, forward strand.
AAATGACGGAGGGCTACGACAGGTTTTTTCTGAAAACCTATTGCGTAATGAACTTGATATCGTTGTAAGATCAAATGAAGTTTTGAAATGGAGTGATTCTGAGGCTTTTCTAGTTTTGCTAAAGGGGTCACTCCCGGTGAAGGGATCGTCGGCCCTTTCCTCGTCGAATGAGGTGCGGGATATATCATATATATCACTGTGCAAAGCAGAAACTACAGAAGCAATCAAAAGTCAAACCGAGTGTGTATCATCTGCCAGTTATTGCTAAAGGAGTCACTCCCGGTGAAGGGATCTCGATCCTTTCCTCATCGAATAAGGTGCAGGGTATATCATATATACCGCTATGCAAAGCAAGAACTGTAGCTACCTGTTTTGTTTAAAATTTGATTCTACAACATCTTAGGTTTCTTTTCTTTCATTAATCACATTAATGAAGTCCCATCATTTAAATACCTAAACATCACAGATAAATACGACGTACACTTATGCCATCCGCATTCGCCTCGATGTCCCCTCGTGCACCGTTAGGTTAGGTAACTAACGACAGAGCAGGGCAGGGCTAGTGCGGGTGCAAAACATAAGTAACGTCTATATAATATATCATATATACTATATTAAGTATCTATCACAGAACATCACATGATCACATCACAGATATCGCAGCAGAAGAGACATATGAAACATTGGATATACTAGGACGTCCGTGTTTTCAATACGAGCCAGTATAAAACACGGATTCCATGGTCGTGATGAATAGCCAATCCCACACCCCTAGACCCCTACGAGAGCGGCAAGTAACCCTACCAATTCTAGGGTTAGGAGACCCGGACTCGACTCCTCGAGATGGTCTCCCACTGGACCCTAGAACCCGGTTACTTGTGCTCCCCTCCTTGGGTCTATCCTAATGCGGAAAAGTAAATAATATACAAAAGGTGACAACTTCCGCAACCTGGAAGTGCCCCAATAAAAGAATATTACATACAAGTTTTTACATGAATGAAAATGAAAAACATTCATCTCACATAAAAACCCCCGGCTATTCAAACACGACAATCTAATATAACATATCCAGCAACACATAACATCACATGCCATCAACGTAAGTAAATATGCGCATCCCAATTGTCGTTGGCATATAGCAACGAAACCGGCGATATCACATATTACACTTACGGTCACAGAAAAGAAAGTGTAAAACTACAACAGTTGGAATCCACAACTTCTTTAGACATCGCATGCCTAATCAAAGGAAATACTTAGACATCACATGCCTAACAATTATAAACCCCGCATTTTAGTCCCATTATCGAAAACCCTTTTCAATATTAAGTGAGACTAAACCGCTAGATTTATAACATTCATTCAGCTATCTCATAACTGTTTGCGAATTCCAATTATTGTATCCCATTCCGGATAAATAGAAAATATTAAAATTTCCGATCGAACATTCGAACACCCAAGTTTTCCCGAGACCGTTCAACACATGAAATAAGTTCAAAGACATTCACTTCATGCCTCAGTACCAACGGTCCAGCCGTAGAAGGGTCAAGCCAACGCCTCACATGTGGCACGCCGTACTGCCCCAAACCCGAAGGTTCAAAGGGCAGTTCAAGACGGTCACATAATCGAGTTAAGGTTTATTGTCTTCTAGAGGGACCATCGCGTTACTTGCACTACTCAGAACGTCCTTAAACCACAGAAAAATCCAACACTTGGATATTTTCCGGCAGGGGAAAAGTTGGGTATTTATATCCGGTCGAACTTTTTAACATATTCAAAAAATTATCCGGAAACCACATAGACAAAATCTGATAATCCGATCGAATCATCTAAGCCCCAAAACACCCCAGAAAACTCAACTCTTGGGTTCAGAATAAAAAATCCCAGAAAACTCAGCACCCCAATTAACAAATTACTGTGCAAAATTGGATGGATGATTTCATCTTTTGGCGGCGGAACCGCCGCAGAAGCCAGGCTTCTGCCGCGGTTCCGCCGCGCTTTTAACAGATCATGGGATAAATTTTGCACCGTAATTCTTAGAATTCCCTGCTGAATTTTTTAAGCATTTTTAATCTGGAAAAAACCCAGTTTTCAAAAAAAGTCCAGACAGCATCTCGGGAATTAGGGTTTCGGTTCGATCAGGTTTCAAACGTCGTCTAGACTTCACCTAAGGCTCTAGCTAGGCTCTGGTACCACTGTAGGGTTGCTAGGCACGCTAATGAAGTCTTACAAGGCATCAACCGTGCCAATTTTAAATTTTATGAGTGCCGAGAAACCCTAATACGGATCGTCAACTAGAACTTTAGGCGAAACAGTAAACTAGTTAACATCTTAACTAAAAGAAGAAAGCTACAACCTTTGTAGATCCAGTTATCCACTTCCTTAGCTCCACGTAGTCGCTCCCTCGCTGTCCATCTCGAATCCCGGACTCTCGCATCGGCTTCATCGGAGAAATGAGCGGAATAGTCGTCGGCTTCGATGCCGAAGATGATCTACGTCGAGGCTTCACAAGATCAAGCTCCGACTTCACCAAGTTGTGAAACTTGTGAAGAAAACACCCAAAACCACTTGGCAAGAGGTAGAGGATGAAGAAATAGGAGGTGGGTTCACTTTAGAATTGGATTTCTCACTTTAGAACTCAAGAAGCCATTAATGGAGTCTAGTTTTCTTTCTTGAAGAAGAAGGAGAAGATGAAGATAGAATATGATAAAAAGTATTTCATAATAGAAAAGAAATCAATACTTATCATATCCTAACTAAGTTCAAGTATAGAGAATAGACCATGGTAAGTGGGAATGGTTAGGATTAAGCATGAAGACAAAATGGTCACTTGGTCAAAGCTTCATGAAGCTTCAACAAGCTTCATGATAAAAAGAAACCATTTTGTTTTCTTATATCTTTTTTTCTCAAAAAGGAAAAGATAAATAATTAAGTGAAAATAAGAAACCCTAACCATTCACTAAACATGGTTTAAGTCTTTACACAAATCCAAGTGAGAATGTATCATCAAACATGATACAATCAAGTGCACACAAAATATATCACATATACAATGTGCTATACAAGTGAGAAAATCCCTTTAAAGTGAACCAATACAAGTTAATGCAAAGTAATATATCAAATATATAATTATACATTAAATCATTAAATCAACACTTGATTCAATGATCCGGTCATGTCGCACATAACCGACTAGTATACAATGTATCGATTTATCGAATCAATGATTCAATAACTAGGTTATATCGCATACAACCAATCGAAACATTCATCGCGAGAATGGAATACGGTATCACATACACGCATTATTCTCGGTCCTGCACATATCTCATATGTAAGTCCACGTTGCCAACCCCGGTTCTTGCGGGGAGGTGGAAACGGTATAAAAATCAAATTTTTAGCGCATGGGGCAACATGGACTAACAAAGTCGGGATCTTTTCTAAACTAAACTAGCAAGAAAGCTAAAGAGAGTTAGCTACTCGGAAAAGATGTTATACCTAACTTGAACTCCTTCTTCTTGAAACCTTTGTAGGGGTTGATGGTGCTTTCCTCGTCGCCTTCTTCCGTCAAAGATGGATCCACCTGAGGGTTCAACCTTCGGGCTCTTTCTCGAACTTTGAGTGAACTAGGATCTTTGGCTTGCTAAACCTCTAACCCTAGAGTGAGTAGAGAGTGGCTTTGGGGTGTTTTTATCTCAAGGAGATGGATTCTCAACACATGAGAAGGGAGTTCCTTGAACTAGAGGAGGAGGAACAAGAAGAGAGGAGAGAGAAGTGTTATGATAGAATGAGCAATTCTTTTCATTTTACAACCATAACTCAAATGAAAAGAATTATCAAATTAACAATAATAATAAAAATGAAATAGTTGATGGATGGTTTGGAATGACCATTATCATTACATTCATTAAATGGTTTTGCTAGAATCAAAGAGCATCTTTGATATGTAATGATGATGGTCAAACTTTCAACCATGGTCAACTAGTCAACCTTGGTCAACAAGTCAACAAACCCAACCATGACACAATTTCATTTAATTAATATTATTAATTGATATATCATAAATTTATTAGGGTTTGGAAAAAGACGACTGTCAACTGTGCATACGCACCCGTTCCGAAACCCTAATGAAAATCCTCTTCCTCCGCCTCAATCAACTGTGCATACACACCCGCATTCTTGTTCCGAGGAACATGAATACTAAGAGATAAAATCAACCCCAAAACATATACCAGTGTCTGGCTCAAACCAGAGCCTGCTAGTAATATCTGTCCGGACTCCAAACGAGCACAAGTGCGCGGATGAGAACGAACCCTGTCGCAAAACCATGCGACCTCTACTCTGTTTTGCCCAGAGGCGAATAGCCCTCTGTGTGGGACTCTAAAGACTCGACACTACGCTGGCAGTGGGTTTAACCACAGACTGCAAGCGGCACTAGCTGTGCGTAACGGTCCCCAGGTAGATGCCGATAAGAAGACTGACGAGGTGAACCCCATCTGAACCCCTACTGAGTCTGAATGTGACAGTCTCCGTACAGTCCGGTCTGTTCGTCTGATACATCGCATGTCGGGCCTAGGGGGGCGGTAAACGTCAATCCCCTAATAGCGGTACAAGTCGTGTCGGAGTGAAGCCCAAAACACCCTGAGATAACACTGGAAGCCTACCAGTATATCTCGCTTGCCCTGGCCAGGGACTACTCGTGTAATGGCTCTCCTAGACGCAGCGCGATGTCAACCCCTAATACCGGGAGAGACGAATCCTGTCTAACCGTCACTGCCTCCAAGTGCTTCGGGACTGCACCCAACTACCATCTGTTTGCACGACTCCTTCGAGCTGTGGTAGGGTAGTAATCAAAATACAGTGGGAACACACTCGAGGCGAAGTGCCAGTGTCAAGTCAGCGGACTAAGCTGTACTCATGTCACCTGGGAACTGATAACTGACGATAGGTATAATACCAACTTGTCAGTTCCCGACGAGTCCTGTCCAGTGTACTCGTAACCTAACGAGCACCCGCATACTATCTCAAGTACGACGTACTGACGGCTGTGGGACAGACCGTCTTCCATACTGGGATGAGAAGCGCATGCGCCAGTCTACTCCGGAGTATCGATGCCCTGTCTCGATAATCCTGCGACTAGGGACCTGTATAAGGATGTGCTTATAGATTACACAGCCCCCACTAGTGTGACTGCCATCACAACGCTGGTAATCAAGCAAAGATCCTAAGGGCTCCACTAATGCGTGTAGGTGATATGATAAAATAAACACATGTACACATTGAAGTAGAAACAAACCAAGTAGCATACTACTATTTTGAGCAAGATTGTATATACAAGGTGAATATCCCAAGCTTCCATTAAGTAATATACAAACCAGTATGATACAGTAATTGCCTCTAGGGCATATACACTAACAATCTCCCACTTGCACTAAGGCCATGTACTGGCGTATCGAAGACCTATCATCTCGATCAGCCGCTCGAACTGTGTCTGGGGCAGGGCCTTGGTGAATGGATCTGCAGTGTTTTCTTCTGAAGCAACCCTCCGAACCTCGATCTCCTTGCGATCCACGATCTCTCAGATCAGGTGATACCGCCTCAAGATGTGTCTGGATCTCTGATGGGACCTGGGTTCCTTCGCTAAAGCTATAGCCCCGTTGTTGTCGCAATACAGAGGTATTGGGTCAACAATGGACGGAACCACCTGAAGTTCTTTCAAGAACTTCCTCATCCAGACAGCTTCTTTTGCGGCATCAGATGCAGCGATATATTCCGCTTCCATCGTCGAGTCTGCAACGGTTTCCTGTTTGGAACTCTTCCAACACACCGCCCCTCCATTGAGGGTGAAGACAAAACCCGACATGGACTTGGAATCATCCTTGTCACTCTGGAAGCTGGAGTCAGCAAAGGCCTCGATCTGGAGGTCTTTTCCGCCATACACCAAGAACATCTCCTTCGTCCTTCTCAGGTACTTGAGAATGTTCTTTACCGCTATCCAGTGTTTCTCCCCAGGGTTTGACTGATACCGGCTTACCACACTCAGTGCATAAGCTACATCCGGTCTGGTACACAACATCGCATACATTATAGAGCCTACCGCAGAAGCGTAGGGTATAATAGACATGCGATCCCTCTCCAAATCAGTCTTGGGAGACATCTCTTTAGAGAGGGTGATCCCGTGACAAGCCGGTAGGTTACTGCGCTTGGAATCTTCCATACTGAATCTTTTTAGTATGGTGTCGATGTACCTGGACTGTGAAAGTCCTAATATCCTCTTGGATCTATCACGATGGATCCGGATCCCCAGGATGTATGAGGCATCACCCAGGTCTTTCATGGAGAACCTGTGCGACAAGAACCCCTTGACAGATTGTAGCATAGGAATGTCATTTCCTATTAAGAGAATGTCATCCACGTATAAAACGAGGAATACCACAGTTCTCGCTACAAATCTACTATAGATGCATGGTTCATCTGGATTTTTGATAAAGCCAAATTCCTTGACCGTCTCATCAAAACAGATGTTCCAACTCCGCGATGCCTGCTTTAGTCCATAAATGGACTTAAGCAACTTGCACACCTTTCCGTTGTTCCCACTCTGAATGAAACCCTCTGGCTGGTCCATATAGGCACACTCCTCTAAACTTCCATTTAGAAAAGCGGTTTTTACGTCCATCTGCCAAATCTCATAATCGTGGAAAGCAGCAATGGCAAGAAGGATCCGAATGGATTTCAGCATAGCCACTGGAGAAAAGGTTTCATCATAGTCCAAACCAGGTCTTTGACGGAAACCCTTTGCTACAAGTCTAGCTTTATAGGTCTCAACCTGTCCATCTACACCAATCTTCCTTTTGAAGATCCACTTGCATCCTACGGGTTTTACTCCGTCTGGAGCAATGTCCAACATCCATACTTTGTTGGTGTACATAGACTCCATTTCGGTCCGCATTGCATCCAGCCATTTTACCGAGTCAACGCTCTGAACGGCCTACTGGAAGTTAGTAGGTTCATCATAATCTATGATGCAATCCTCTCTATCCCCGTCTATGAGAAAACCGTAGTATCTCTCGGGCGGATGAGACTGCCTACTACTCCTGCGGAGCGGCGTAGGAATGTCCTGTTCTTTTGAACCCTCTGGTTCCTCTAAGCTTTCAGTAATAGCTCGTGGTTCTGGAATTTCTTCCAGTTCTACTGTGCTCCCACTTATCTGGTTTTCCAAAAACTCAGTTTCCAAGAAGTAGGCATGACGAGAAACAAAAACCTTTTGTTCCTCTTCACAGTAGAAGAAATATCCCTTGGAGTTCTTTGGATATCCCACGAACTTGCACTGTACTGAGCGTGCCTCGACTTTGTCCGCATGCTGCTTTTTGACAAAAGCTGGACATCCCCATGTCTTAATGTGATTAAGATGGGGTCTCTTTCCACACCACATCTCATATGGTGTGGTAGGCACAGTCTTAGTGGGAACTCGGTTCAAAAGGTATGCAGCTGATTCTAGCGCATACCCCCAGAATGATAGCGGTAACTCAGCGCTACTCATCATCGACCCTCCATATCCAATAGGGTCCGGTTCCGTCTCTCCGATAAACCATTATGTTGCGGAGTGTACGGAGGAGTAAGCTGAGAGAGAATTCCATTCTCTTTTAAGTAATTCAGGAACTCGGCACTTAAGTATTCTCCACCTCGATCCGATCTTAGAATCTTGATACTTTTGCCGGTTTGTTTTTCTACTTCATTCTTATATTCCTAGAACTTTTCAAAGGCTTCGGACTTATGCTTCATCAAGAAGACATAACCGTACCTTGAAAGGTCATCCGTAAAAGTAATGAAGTAAGAATAACCGCTTCGCGCATGTGTAGACATTGGACCGCATACGTCGCTGTGTACGAGTCCCAAGAGCTCGCTCGCTCTTACTCCGTGTCCAGTGAACGGAGTTTTTGTCATCTTTCCTTTGAGACGGGATTGACAAGTGGCATACTATTGATATTCGAACGGATCCAAATATCCTTCTGTATGTAACTTAGTCAATCTTCTCTCATTGATATAACCCAGTCTACAATGCCATAAGAAGGTCTGATTGATATCTGGAGACTTTCTTTTGTGTGTATTCTGGACATTGAAAATCTGTGGTTGGTTTAATACGTATATACCATTGCTCAGTGTACCTGACCCAATCAGAACTTGATTAAGATGAATGTTTACAACATTACTTACAAACGCAAATTCATAACCTTCTTTTGAAACCAAAGATACAGAAATGATATTACAAGTTGCGTTGGGTACAAAAAAGCAATTACGCAAAACCAAAATATGTCCATCTGACATTCCCAGGTGATAGTCCCCCACGGCTTTAGCATCCATGCTAGCTCCATTCGCAACTCTGAGGGTCATGTCACCTGCCTTCAATACCCTACGGTTTCTCAACGTCTGCAAAGAATTATAGATATGAGATCCTGATCCGGTATCCAATACCCAGGAAGTAGAGTTTATCGAAAGACAGTTTTCAATAACATACACACCTGAAGCTGAAGCCGCAACCTTCTTCAGTTCCTGTGTCCCGGCCTTCCAAGCCCTGCAATCTTTCTTCCAGTATCCACTCTTATGACAATAGAAGCATTCTTCTTTACCCACAAGCTTCCCCGCTATCTTTGTTGCTTTTGCCTTTCCCTTCGTATCCACTTTACTAACACCGCCCCTTGGTTTGGCGGGGGCTTTCTTCTTCTTTCCCTTGGCTTTCGCCTTGGACCTAGAAGAAGAAGATCCTCCTACAAACAAAGTGGGTGTATCCCTACCTTTCTGTAGGGTGCCCTCTGCGCTCCTCAGCATGTTGAGGAGTTCTGAAAGTTCAACTTCCTTTTCTTGTAAGTTGAAGTTCAGTATAAACTGGGCGTAAGTGGAAGGAAGGGACTGGAGAATCAAGTCCGTATAGAGCTCACTCTCCAACGTGGTCCCAAGTTCTGCGAGCTCCTCAATGTAGCCAATCATCTTAAGCACGTGTTCCGCTACCGATGATCCGACGGCCAATTTTGCCGAAAATAACTTCTTCGACACTTCGTATCTTGCGATACGAGACTGCTCTCCATACAGTTCTTTTGTATGGAGAAATATGGATTCCAGGTCCATATTCTCGTGCCTCCTCTGATGTTCGTTGTCCATAGAGGCAAGCACGAGGCACTTCGCCTTCGCGCAATCAATCTCCTAAGTCTTACGGATTTCCTTATCCGCGACGCTGGAGGTGGGACCTGGGACGGGGGGAGCTTTGGTGGTAAGAAGATACCCCAGCTTGTCGTAAGTGATTGCCATTTTGACATTCCTGAGCCAATCTTTGTAGTTTGTCCCTGTCAATATGTTTTTATCTAGAAGTAACTTAAGTCCAGTCATGTCGATTGGTCGCTGCAATTAGGAGAGAGAGAAGAAACACTCAGCACAATGCTCTTGCAAGTTTAGAATGGTTTTTAATTTGTCTAAACAGGATGGCTCCCACTGTCTCTCGAATCCCTCCTCAAACCATAAAGGAAGAATTAGCCGGGATCAATCCCACCGCACAATACTTGCTTAACCGTTCAGCCAGGCCAGTGTCGGTACTTCGAGGGAGGTTTTCCAACGCTTTCGCGAAGTTCCTTAATTTAAGAACCTCTTTTCCCTGGGGGCGTAGCCCCGCTAACACCTTTCTCGATACCTACTAGGTTTATAGCATCGATCGTTTAGCGAGAAATTTCCCGAGGAGTAGCATATACTCACAGTAGGATCGGGATCCAAATATCATTGCGTGACGAAAATGAAGGAATCCTACCATAATCATCACACTCCAAATGGTATGCAAATCTAGCAAGTTTCAGTACTTATGAAACTCCCGATGTGGATTTTTGCCCCATGCTCTTATGACCTTGACTTTGGCCAACAAATCATAAGTCACATGTGTTAGTGTATATGCCCTAGAGGCCATTACTGTATCATACTAGTATGTATATTACTTAATGGAAGCTTGGGATATTCACCTTGTATTGACAATCTTGCTCAAAATAGTAGTATGCTACTTGGTTTGTTTCTACTTCAATGTGTACATGTGTTTATTTTTGTATATCGCCTATACACATTAGTAGAGCCCTTAGGATCTTTGCTTGATTACCAGCGATGTGATGGCCGTCACACTAGTGGGGCTGGGTAATCTATAAGCACATCCTTATGCAGGTCCCTGGTCGCAGGACTATCGAGACAGGGCATCGATACTCCGGAGTAGACCAGCGCATGCGCTTCTCATCCCAGTGTGGGAGACGGTCTGTCCCACAGCCGTCAGTACGTCGTACTTGAGATAGTATGCGGGTGCTCGTTAGGTTACGGGTACACTGGACAGGACTCGTCGGGAACTGACTAGTTGGTATTATACCTATCGTCAGTTATCAGTTCCCAGGTGACATGAGTACAGCTTAGTCCGCTGACTTGACACTGTCACTTCGCCTCGAGTGTGTTCCCACTGTACTTTGATCACTACCCTACCACGGCTCAAAGGAGTCGTGCAAACAGGTAGTGGTTGGGTGCAGTCCCGAAGCACTTGGAGGCAGTGACGGTTAGACAGGATTCGTCTCTCCCGGTATTGGGGGTTGACATCGCGCTGTGTCTAGGAGAGCCATTACACGAGTAGTCCCTGGCCAGGGCAAACGAGATATACTGGTAGGTTTCCAGTGTTATCTCAGGGTGTTTTGGGCTTCGCTCCGGCACGACTTGTACCGCTATTGGGGGACTGACGTTTACCGCCCCCTAGGCCCGCCATGCGATGTATCAGACGAACAGACCGGACTGTACGGAGAATGTCACACTCAGGCTCAGTAGGAGTTCAGATGGGTTTCGCCTCGTCAGTCTTCTTGTCGGCATTACCTGGGGACCGTTACGCACAGCTAGTGCCGCTTGCGGTCTGTAGTTAAACCCACTGCCAGCGTAGTGTCGAGTCTTTAGAGTCCCACACAGAAAGCTTTTCGCCTTTAGGCAAAAGAGTAGAGGTCGCATGGTATTGCGACAGGTCGCATGGTTTTGCGACAGGGTTCGGTCACATCCGTGCACTTATGCACGTACAGTGTCCGGACAGTTTACACTAGCGGGCTTTGGTTTAAGCCAGATCCTAGTGTACCTTATGGGATTGGATTTATCCAGTTTGCATTCGTGTTCCTCGGAACGCGGATGCGGGTGTGTATGCACAGTTGACAGGGAGGCAGAGGCAGTGGATTCTCATTAGGGTTGTTGACAGTTGACCGTTGACTATTTGACTTTATGCTCAACCCTGATGAGAATATGATATGTGATTAACTATTATATTAATTAAGTATTATGGTGATATGGTTGTTGACTTGTTGACTTTTGTTGACTTATTGACTTTGTTGACTTGTTGACTTTTGTTGACTTGTTGACCGGTTGACTAGGCTTGACTAGTTGACCATCATGATAACCATAGCCATCATTTCATGGCAAAGACTTTTGTTTACTTGCTCATTTGTGTAAAATGAGTGCATGAAATGATATGGTTGTGGTTGCTTCAAACCATCACATAAGACTTTTTTGATATGATGAGTTATGATCACTTTGGATTATGAGAGGGTGAAAGACAAAAGAGAGCCTCGTTCTTTCTTGCTCATTCTCTCTCTTGTTCTTGAGCTCTCCTCTTGCTCTCACCCTCAACCTCTTGCTCCCTCTCTTGATCTATGGTTCTCTTGTCTCATGAGTTGAGAATCAAGAACCATAGATAAAATCCCATTCTATTTCTTCTCTACTCATTCTAGTTCACTAGGTTTAGCAAACCAAGTGAACTAGTTCTTCAAAGAACGAAGAAGGAGCTAAAGGTTGGAGCTTTCAGGTGGATCTATCTTCGGCGTACGGAGACGACGAGAAGAAGCCAACGGACCACCATCGGAGCTTTGAAGACGAAGGAGTTCAAGATAAGCAAGGTATAACCCCCTAACCGAGTAGCTAAAACTCATAGTTAGGATGTTAGATAGATGTTTAACCAAGATCCGGGTTTTAGGTCCATGTTACCATCTTTAAGAAAATCGTTTTTTACCAAATTCCGCTTTCCCGAAAGTACCGGGAGAGGTAGCATGGACTTACAGTGGTATCAGAGCCTAGTTAAACTCTATCTAACATGTTAGCAAGTATCTAGAAGATCGATCAACGCAAAAGTCCCGAAACGAACCCCGGAATTTTAAAGTTTCTGTCGATTTTTTTACTTTTCAAAAATTGATTATTTTAACACCTAAAATTGGCTCAGGGTTTTTAGAAGCCACTGTAGAAAAATCACCAAATGAATCAACTAAACGACCGCGGAAACGCAGCAATAGCTTGCTATTGCCGCGGTTCCGCGGCCTCCTTGGCGCCTCTCTGGTGATTCTTTGCTACAGTGTTCTTCTGGGGGTATTTTGGGAATTTTGGTACCTATATTTTCAACCCAGATTTTCCAGAACGAAAATTTTATTTTGGGGTCCCGAAAATCCGTATTTTTTTGATCGAACTTCTAAAAGACTTAAGCTAACGGGTTTTCTGTAATGTGATATTTGTATTGAACGTCTACTAATCGCTATATGTCGATTAGTGGGGGTTATACAAATCTGTGATCTGTAATGTTGCTGGAATGTGGATATGAATATGTTGGATTGTCGCGGGTGAATAGCCGGGGGTTGTGAGACGAGAGTTTTCTTTTCTTTCTATTCATGTAAATTTGTAAATTGATGTAATAATTATTTGTATGGCCGCACAACCGGGTCGGGGTTGTAGCCGTCATTGTATAATTTCTTTTTACTGTTTTTGCTCCTAGGATAGACCCATGGAGGGGGTGCACAAACTACCGGGTATGCCGAAGTGTCGAGTGGCCTACTCATGGAGATGAGGGAGGTTACTACGCTTCGGGTACTTGGCGGGTAGTTTGCCGCACCCGTAGGGGTCTTGGGTGGGGTATTTGGCTATTCACCGCGACCGTGTAATCTGTTTTTGTTACAGGCTCGTGCAAATTACAGATTCCTAGTATATCCAATGTATTCATCTGTGATCTGAAATGTTTATCATTGCAGTATATCTATATATGATATTATTTAGGCGTTGCTTATGTTTTACAGACGCGCTAGCCCAGCCCCCGCTCTGTCGTTAGTTAAGTAACCTAACGGGTAATGACGGGGCCCCGTGGCGAATGCGAATAGCATAAGCGTACGTCATATTTTGGTTGTTTTCTGCAATGGTAGGATTAAATGATGGGACGCATTAAAAGAACTAATGCAAGAATATCATGCATTAAAAGAACTAATGCAAGCAAAACATGCATTAAAAGAACTAATGCAAGAAAATAAACCAAGTATAAGTCGTTGGAACACTTTCGAAAAACCACTCGGTTCTTTTCAAAAACAAACTTTTAAAATGCGGAGTTTGAGCCACTCCATTTAAAAGCTATCTCGTTCCATCGACTAAATCAAGTTCACTACGTTCACGGTTTCGCCAAAACCATTCGTAGCCCTCCGTCGTTTCATATGAATATTCAACAGTATTCAAGCTGTGTTTGTTGGCCTTAGTCAAGGCACAGTGATTGGTAGCTGGCGGACATTCATATGTTGCATAGATAGATGCGTTGGTTTGGGACAGTCGTATTACCTTGTTGGCCTTAGTCAAGGGTATATACGGATGGGTTCAAATTAACCTGGACAACGACGGGTAGAACTTGACATGTGACTTATGATTTGTTGGCCTTAGTCAAGGTCATAAGAGCATGGGGCAAAAACCCACATCGGGAGTTTCATAAGTACTGAAACTTGCTAGATTTGCATACCATTTGGAGTGTGATGATTCTGGTAGGATTCCTTCAGTTTCGTCACGCGATGATATTTAGATCCCAATCCTACTGTGAGTATATGCTACTCCTCGGGAAATTTCTCACTAAACGATCAATGCTATAAACCTAGTAGGTGCCTAGAAAGGTGTTAGCGGGGCTACGCCCCCAGGGAAAAGAGGTTCTTTAATTAAGGAACTTCGTGAAAGCGTTGGAAAACCTCCCTCGAAGTACCGACACCGGCCTGGCTGAACGGTTAAGCAAGTATTGTGCGGTGGGATTGATCCCGACTAATTCTTCCTTTATGGTTTGAGGAGGGATTCGAGAAACAGTGGGAGCCATCCTGTTTAGACAAACTAAAAACCACTCTAAACTTGCAAGAGCATCATGCTGAGTGTTTCTTCTTCTCTCTCTTAATTGCAGCGACCCTGGGACCACGCCTAGGTTACATCTAGATAAAAACATGACTGAACCTGACTGTTATGACTGGCAAAGGTCTGTCCAGATGTCCATTGCCCATGACAAGCTGGGACACCTCTTAACTAATCAAAACCCTGCTGTCTCAGGTCCAGTTTCCCCTGTCACGGATGTTCACATCCGCAGGACATCGGAAAAGGATTGTGCGAAAGCCAAGTGCCTCGTGTTAGCCTCAGTTGATGGTACAAACCAGAGGCAGCACGAGAAGATGGACTCAGTTTCTATCTTCCTCCATAACAAAGTTTTATATGGAGAGCAATCTCGTATCGCAAGATATGAGACCTCGAACGAATTGCTTCAAGCGAGGTTGGCAGTCGGGTCATCTGTAAGGGGCAACGTCCTTACAGAGACCAGCTATATTGAGCTCACGGACCTGGAGACCACGTTGGAGAATGGGTCAAGTACTGACCTAATTCTACAGTCCCTGCCCTCTGCTTATACCCTGAAAGAAACCAGGGAAGAAAAAGGAAAAACAAGGGCAAAAGTTTCAGGACTGGATATAGTAAAAGAGGCACGTTCCTATTGTAACGGGAATGAACTATGGCAGAAAGATTGCAGGGCTTGTAAAGCCAGTAGCCAGAATTCGAAGCATGTTGTGGCTTCGGCTTCGAGTGTGTTTGTAATTGAGAACTGTTTGTCAGTTAACCCTACTTCCTGGGTATTGGATACCGGATCAGGATCTCATATCTGTAATTCGTTACAGGGTCTGAGAAACCGTAGGGTTATCAGGAAAGGTGATATGACTCTCAGGGTTGCTAACGGAATGAGCATGGATGCTGTATCCGTAGGGGAATATCACCTAGGACTGACAACTGGGCAGATATTGATTCTGCGTGACTGTTTGTATGTACCAGGTGCGACTTGCAATATCATATCTGTATCCTTACTTTCTAAGGAAGGATATGATTTTGCTTTTGTAAGCGATGTAGTAAACATCCACCTAAATCAAGCACTGATTGGGTCAGGTACATTAAATAACGGTATATACGTATTGAATCAAGCTCAGATATTCAGTGTCCAGAACACACTTAAAAGAAAGTCTCCAGAATTAAATCAGGCTTTCTTATGGCATTGTAGACTGGGTCACATCAATGAGACACGGTTGACTAAGTTACATAAAGAAGGATACTTGGATCCGTTCGAGTACCAGTCTTATGCCACTTGTGAATCTTGTCTCATGGGAAAGATGACAAAGACTCCGTTCACTGGACACGGAGTAAGAGCGAGCGAGCTCTTGGGACTTATACACAGTGACGTGTGTGGTCCAATGTCTACACATGCGCGAAGCGGTTATTCATACTTCATTACTTTCACAGATGATTTCTCTAGGTATGGACATGTCTTCTTAATGAAGCACAAATCCGAGGCCTTTGAGAAATTTCGGGAATATAAGAATGAAGTAGAAAAACAAACAGGCAAAAGTATCAAGATCCTAAGATCGGATCGAGGTGGTGAATACTTGAGTGCCGAGTTTCTGGACTACTTAAAAGAGAATGGAATTCTCTCTCAGCGTACTCCTCCATACACACCACAACACAACGGTGTATCGGAAAGAAGGAATCGAACCCTATTAGATATGGTTCGTTCCATGATGAGTAAGGCTGAGTTGCCGCGATCTTTCTGGGGTTATGCACTGGAAACAGCTGCACATCTCTTGAACCAAGTTCCTACTAAGACAGTGCCTACCACACCATATCAGATGTGGAGTGGGAAGAAACCCTGTCTTAAATCCTTTAAGACATGGGGATGTCCGGCTTTTGTAAAAAAGCAGCATGCGGACAAGCTCGAGGCACGCTCAGTACAGTGCAAGTTTGTGGGATACCCAAAGAACTCCAAGGGGTATCTTTTCTATTACGCAGAGGAGCAAAAAGTCCTTGTTTCTCGTCATGCCCGCTTCTTGGAAACTGAGTTTTTAGAAAATCAGATAAGTGGGAGCGCAATAGAACTGGAAGAAATTCCAGAACCGCAAGCTATTACTGAAACCTTAGTAGAACCAGAAGGTTCAGGGGAACCGGACATTCCTACGCCGCTCCGCAGGAGTAGTAGGCAGTCTCATCCGCCCGAGAGATACTACGGTTTTCTCATAGACGGGGATAGAGAGGATTGCATCATAGATTATGATGAGCCTACTAGCTTCCAGCGAGCCATTCAGAGCGGTGACTCGGTAAAATGGCTGGATGCAATGCGGACCGAGATGGAGTCCATGTACACCAACAAAGTTTGGACTTTGGACTTTGCTCCAGAAGGGGTAAAACCCGTAGGCTGCAAATGGATCTTCAGAAAGAAGATTGGTGTAGATGGGCAGGTTGAAACCTATAAAGCTAGGCTCGTTGCAAAGGGTTTTCGTCAAAGACCTGGTTTGGACTATGACGAGACTTTTTCTCCGATAGCCATGCTTAAATCCATTCGGATCCTTCTTGCCATTGCTGCCTTCCACGATTATGAGATCTGGCAGATGGACGTTAAGACGGCTTTCCTAAATGGAAATTTGGAAGAGTGCGTCTATATGGATCAGCCAGAGGGATTCAATCAGAGTGGGAGCAGCGGTAAAGTGTGCAAGTTGCTCAAGTCCATCTATGGACTTAAGCAGGCATCGCGGAGTTGGAACATCTGCTTTGATGATACTGTCAAAGAATTCGACTTTGTCAAAAACCCAGATGAACCATGCATTTACAGTAAGATTGTAGGGAGAAATGTGGTATTCCTCGTCTTGTACGTCGATGACATTCTCCTAATAGGAAATGATATTCCTATGCTACAGTCAGTCAAAGGATTCTTGTCACAGAGGTTCTCCATGAAGGACCTGGGCGATGCCAACTACATTCTGGGGATCCAGATCTATCGTGATAGATCTAAAAGGATGTTGGGACTTTCACAGTCAAGGTACATCGACACCATACTGAAACGATTCAGTATGGAAGATTCCAAGCGCGGTAATCTACCGGCTTGTCACGGAATCACCCTCTCCAAAAAGATGTCTCCCAAGACTGATTTGGAGAGGGCTCGCATGTCATCAATACCCTACGCATCTGCGGTAGGCTCTATTATGTATGCGATGTTATGTACCAGACCAGATGTAGCATACGCATTGAGCGTTGTAAGCCGTATCAGTCGGACCCAGGGGAGAAACACTGGATAGCAGTAAAGAACATTCTCAAGTACCTGAGAAGGACTAAGGAGATGTTCTTGGTGTATGGCGGAAAAGACCTCCGGATTGAGGCCTTTGCTGACTCCAGCTTCCAGAGTGACAAGGATGACTCCAAGTCCATGTCGGGTTATGTCTTTACCCTCAATGGAGGGGCGGTTTGCTGGAAGAGTTCCAAGCAGGAAACCGTTGCTGACTCAACCATGGAAGCGGAGTACATAGCTGCTTGCGATGCCGCAAAGGAAGCTGTCTGGATGAAGAAGTTCCTCACGGAACTTCAGGTGGTTCCTACCAGTGTTGATCCAATACCGCTGTATTGTGACAACAACGGCGCTATAGCTTTAGCGAAGGAACCCAGGTCCCATCAGAAGTCCAGGCACATTTTGAGGCGGTTCCACCTGATCAGGGAGATCATTGATCGCCAGGAGATCGAGATAAAGAGAGTAAAATCAGAAGATAACACTGCAGATCCATTCACCAAGGCCTTGCCCCAGACTCAGTTCGAGCGGCTGATCGAGATGATAGGTCTTCGATACGCCAGTACATGGCCTTAGTGCAAGTGGGAGATTGTTAGTGTATATGCCCTAGAGGCCATTACTGTATCATACTAGTATGTATATTACTTAATGGAAGCTTGGGATATTCACCTTGTATTGACAATCTTGCTCAAAATAGTAGTATGCTACTTGGTTTGTTTCTACTTCAATGTGTACATGTGTTTATTTTTGTATATCGCCTATACACATTAGTAGAGCCCTTAGGATCTTTGCTTGATTACCAGCGATGTGATGGCCGTCACACTAGTGGGGCTGGGTAATCTATAAGCACATCCTTATGCAGGTCCCTGGTCGCAGGACTATCGAGACAGGGCATCGATACTCCGGAGTAGACCAGCGCATGCGCTTCTCATCCCAGTGTGGGAGACGGTCTGTCCCACAGCCGTCAGTACGTCGTACTTGAGATAGTATGCGGGTGCTCGTTAGGTTACGGGTACACTGGACAGGACTCGTCGGGAACTGACTAGTTGGTATTATACCTATCGTCAGTTATCAGTTCCCAGGTGACATGAGTACAGCTTAGTCCGCTGACTTGACACTGTCACTTCGCCTCGAGTGTGTTCCCACTGTACTTTGATCACTACCCTACCACGGCTCAAAGGAGTCGTGCAAACAGGTAGTGGTTGGGTGCAGTCCCGAAGCACTTGGAGGCAGTGACGGTTAGACAGGATTCGTCTCTCCCGGTATTGGGGGTTGACATCGCGCTGTGTCTAGGAGAGCCATTACACGAGTAGTCCCTGGCCAGGGCAAACGAGATATACTGGTAGGTTTCCAGTGTTATCTCAGGGTGTTTTGGGCTTCGCTCCGGCACGACTTGTACCGCTATTGGGGGACTGACGTTTACCGCCCCCTAGGCCCGCCATGCGATGTATCAGACGAACAGACCGGACTGTACGGAGAATGTCACACTCAGGCTCAGTAGGAGTTCAGATGGGTTTCGCCTCGTCAGTCTTCTAGTCGGCATTACCTGGGGACCGTTACGCACAGCTAGTGCCGCTTGCGGTCTGTGGTTAAACCCACTGCCAGCGTAGTGTCGAGTCTTTAGAGTCCCACACAGAAAGCTTTTCGCCTTTAGGCAAAAGAGTAGAGGTCGCATGGTATTGCGACAGGTCGCATGGTTTTGCGACAGGGTTCGGTCACATCCGTGCACTTGTGCACGTACAGTGTCCGGACAGTTTACACTAGCGGGCTTTGGTTTAAGCCAGATCCTAGTGTACCTTATGGGATTGGATTTATCCAGTTTGCATTCGTGTTCCTCGGAACGCGGATGCGGGTGTGTATGCACAGTTGACAGGGAGGCAGAGGCAGTGGATTCTCATTAGGGTTGTTGACAGTTGACCGTTGACTATTTGACTTTATGCTCAACCCTGATGAGAATATGATATGTGATTAACTATTATATTAATTAAGTATTATGGTGATATGGTTGTTAACTTGTTGACTTTTGTTGACTTGTTGACTTGTTGACTTTTGTTGACTTGTTGACCGGTTGACTAGGCTTGACTAGTTGACCATCATGATAACCATAGCCATCATTTCATGGCAAAGACTTTTGTTTACTTGCTCATTTGTGTAAAATGAGTGCATGAAATGATATGGTTGTGGTTGCTTCAAACCATCACATAAGAATTTTTTGATATGATGAGTTATGATCACTTTGGATTATGAGAGGGTGAAAGACAAAAGAGAGCCTCATTCTTTCTTGCTCATTCTCTCTCTTGTTCTTGAGCTCTCCTCTTGCTCTCACCCTCAACCTCTTGCTCCCTCTCTTGATCTATGGTTCTCTTGTCTCATGAGTTGAGAATCAAGAACCATAGATAAAATCCCATTCTATTTCTTCTCTACTCATTCTAGTTCACTAGGTTTAGCAAACGAAGTGAACTAGTTTCTTCAAAGAACGAAGAAGGAGCTAAAGGTTGGAGCTTTCAGGTGGATCTATCTTCGGCGTACGGAGACGACGAGAAGAAGCCATCGGACCACCATCGGAGCTTTGAAGACGAAGGAGTTCAAGACAAGCAAGGTATAACCCCCTAACCGAGTAGCTAAAACTCATAGTTAGGATGTTAGATAGATGTTTAACCAAGATCCGGGTTTTAGGTCCATGTTACCATCTTTAAGAAAATCGTTTTTTACCAAATTCCGCTTTCCCGAAAGTACCGGGAGAGGTAGCATGGACTTACAACATGTCAAGTTCTACCCGTCGTTCTCCAGGTTAATTTGAATCCACCCGTACTTACCCTTGACTTTGGCCAACAAGGCAGTACGACTGTTCCAAATCAACGCATCTATCTATGCTACACATGAATACCCAATAGCTACCAATCACTATGCCTTGACTTTGGCCAACAAACACAGCTTGAATACTATTGACTATTCATGTGAAACGACGAAGGGGTACGAATGGTTTTGGCTAAACCGTGAACGTAGTGAACTTGATATGATCGATGGAACGAGATAGCATTTAAAAAGGAGTGGCTCAAGCTCCGCATTCAAAAGTTGGTTTTGAAAAGAACCGAGTGGTTTTTCGAAAGTGTTCCAACGACTTTTGCTTGGTTTATTATCTTGCATTAGTTCTTTTAATGCGTGATATACTTGCATTAGTTCTTTTAATGCGTCCCATCATTTAATCCTACCATTGCAGAAAACAACCAAAATATGACGTACGCTTATGCCATTCGCATTCGCCACGGGGCCCCGTCATCACCCGTTAGGTTACTTAACTAACGACAGAGCGGGGGCTGGGCTAGCGCGGCTGTAAAACATAAGCAACGTCTAAATAGTTATAAATATATAGCAATGATAGACATTACAGATCACAGATGAATACATTGGATATACTAGGAATCCGCAATCCTTTCGAGCCTGCAACGAAAAGCGGATTACACGGTCGCGGTGAATAGCCAAAACCCCACCCAAGACCCCTACAGGTGCGGCAAACTACCCGCCAAGTACCCGAAGTGGAGCAACCTCCCTCAACGCCGTGAGTAGGCCACTCGGCACTTTGAGATACCCGGTAGTTTGTGCACCCCTCCATGGGTCTATCCTAGGAGCAAAAATAGTAAAAAGAATTATACAATGACGGCTACAACCCCGACCCGGTTGTGCGGCCATACAAATAATAATATTACATCAATTTACATTTTACAATGAATGAAAGAAAAAGAAACACTCATCTCACATCCACCCCGGCTATTCACCCACGACAGTCCAACGCATTCATATACACAAACCATCATCAAACACAGATCACAGATATGTATAACCCCGACTAATCGACATATAGCGATTAGCCGACGTTCAATAATATAAACATCACAGATATAACCATTATAGTCAAAGTGTAGTGAAGTTCGATAAAAATACGGATTTATAGGCCCCCAAAAACAAATTTCTTTTCTGGAAAATCTGGGCACAAATAAACCATCTGAAAAATCCCAAAACCCTACCAGAAGAACACTGCACAAAACCCGATCACGAGAGGAGCCAAAACGGCGGCGGTTCCGCGGCATATGCATACCTATCGCCGCGGAACCGCGGCGGTTTGTGGGAATCAGGCGACCGTTTTTGGTGGGTGCTTTCACAAAACCCTGAGCCAATTTTAGGAGTAAAACTTTTTATTTTTTGAGCACAAAAAATTTCAACAGAAAGTTAGGGTTTTGATTTTCCGGTTTTTGCGATTTTTCCGATCGAACTTCCATACATTTTACTACTAAGCTAGTTTAAGTTTTGTTAGGCTCTGATACCACTGTAAGTCCACGTTGCCAACCCCGGTTCTTGCGGGGAGGCGGAAACGGTATAAAAATCAAATTTTTAGCGCATGGGGCAACATGGACTAACAAAGTCGGGATCTTTTCTAAACTAAACTAGCAAGAAAGCTAAAGAGCGTTAGCTACTCGGAAAAGAGGTTATACCTAACTTGAACTCCTTCTTGAAACCTTTGTAGGGGTTGATGGTGCTTTCCTCGTCGCCTTCTTCCGTCAAAGATTGATCCACCTGAGGGTTCAACCTTCGGGCTCTTTCTCGAACTTTGAGTGAACTAGGATCTTTGGCTTGCTAAACCTCTAACCCTAGAGTGAGTAGAGAGTGGCTTTGGGGTGTTTTTATCTCAAGGAGATGGATTCTCAACACATGAGAAGGGAGCTCCTTGAACTAGAGGAGGAGGAAGAAGAAGAGAGGAGAGAGAAGTGTTATGATAGAATGAGCAATTCTTTTCATTTTACAACCATAACTCAAATGAAAAGAATTATCAAATTAACAATAATAATAAAAATGAAATAGTTGATGGATGGTTTGCAATGACCATTATCATTACATTCATTAAATGGTTTTGCTAGAATCAAAGAGCATCTTTGATATGTAATGATGATCGTCAAACTTTCAACCATGGTCAACTAGTCAACCTTGGTCAACAAGTCAACAAACCCAACCATGACACAATTTCATTTAATTAATATTATAAATTGATATATCATAAATTCATTAGGGTTTGGAAAAAGACGACTGTCAACTGTGCATACGCACCAGTTCCGAAACCCTAATGAAAATCCTCTTCCTCCGCCTCAATCAACTGTGCATACACACCCGCATTCTTGTTCCGAGGAACATGAATACTAAGAGATAAAATCAACCCCAAAACATATACCAGTGTCTGGCTCAAACCAGAGCCTGCTAGTAATATCTGTCCGGACTCCAAACGAGCACAAGTGCGCGGATGAGAACGAACCCTGTCGCAAAACCATGCGACCTCTACTCTGTTTTGCCCAGAGGCGAATAGCCCTCTGTGTGGGACTCTAAAGACTCGACACTACGCTGGCAGTGGGTTTAACCACAGACCGCAAGCGGCACTAGCTGTACGTAACGGTCCCCAGGTAGATGCCGATAAGAAGACTGACGAGGTGAACCCCATCTGAACCCCTACTGAGTCTGAATGTGACAGTCTCCGTACAGTCCGGTCTGTTCGTCTGGTACATCGCATGTCGGGCCTAGGGGGCGGTAAACGTCAGTCCCCTAATAGCGGTACAAGTCGTGTCGGAGTGAAGCCCAAAACACACTGAGATAACACTGGAAGCCTACCAGTATATCTCGCTTGCCCTGGCTAGGGACTACTCATGTAATGGCTCTCCTAGACGCAGCGCGATGTCAACCCCCAAAACCGGGAGAGACGAATCCTGTCTAACCGTCACTGCCTCCAAGTGCTTTGGGACTGCACCCAACTACCACCTGTTTGCACGACTCCTTCGAGCCGTGGTAGGGTAGTAATCAAAATACAGTGGGAACACACTCGAGGCGAAGTGCCAGTGTCAAGTCAGCGGACTAAGCTGTACTCATGTCACCTGGGAACTGATAACTGACGATAGGTATAATACCAACTTGTCAGTTCCCGACGAGTCCTGTCCAGTGTACTCGTAACCTAACGAGCACCCGCATACTATCTCAAGTACGACGTACTGACGGCTGTGGGACAGACCGTCTCCCACACTGGGATGAGAAGCGCATGCGCCAGTCTACTCCGGAGTATCGATGCCCTGTCTCGATAGTCCTGCGACTAGGGACCTGTATAAGGATGTGCTTATAGATTACCCAGCCCCCACTAGTGTGACTGCCATCACAACGCTGGTAATCAAGCAAAGATCCTAAGGGCTCCACTAATACGTATAGGTGATATGATAAAATAAACACATGTACACATTGAAGTAGAAACAAACCAAGTAGCATACTACTATTTTGAGCAAGATTGTATATACAAGGTGAATATCCCAAGCTTCCATTAAGTAATATACAAACCAGTATGATACAGTAATGGCCTCTAAGGCATATACACTAACATCATATGCGCTCCTATTTCGTTTCGCTTGAGCCAGGAAACCTCTGTGTAGGACTCTAAAGACTCGTCAATACGCCGGCAGCAGATGATGATCATATCAAGCACCCACAAGCCGCAAGCGGTCTGCTAAACGTAACGACCATCCGGGTATTGAGCGATCAGAAGATCGACGAGCTAGCCCGCTCACACTCCTGTGAATCCAACCAGTAACACTTACCGTACAGTCCGGTCTGTTCGTCTGATATGTCGCATATCAAGTCTAGGGGTGGTAAACGTCAGACCCCAATAACCGATAAGTCGTGCCGATATGAGGCTCATAACGGGTCGAGAAACTACTGGTAACACTTACCAGCAAATCTCTGATCAGCCTTGGCCAGGGACTTCCCAGTTACGGCCAATCGAGCACAGCGCAACATCAACCCCCAATACCGGGAGAGACGAAACCCCTCCTATCGCTCATTGCCTCCATATGACTCGGGACTGTACCCAAAGACCACCGTTTTGCACGCCCTCATGGACGTGGTAAGGTGGAGATCAAAGCACAGTGGGAATCACACAAGACTCTATGACGATCTCGGGTCTACAGACTAACCTGTACAAGTGTCACCTGAGAACTGCCATCTGACGTGAGGTATAATACCATCTGGGAGTTCTCGGCGAGTCCGTCCAGTGTACCCAGTCTCCACTGAGCACCCGTATACCATCTCTGATGTCAAACACCAATGGATATGGGATCATCCATCGCCCATCTCATGGGTCGAGAAGCGTATACGCTAGTCTACACTGGTATATCGATGCCCCGTCTCGATATACCCATGACTAGGGACCTTGAAGGATGTACCTATGGACTACCATGTCCCCACTAGTATGATCTGCATCACAGTCCATGTAGTCAAGTACACATCCTAAGGGCTTTACCAACATGTAACTATAAGACAGTTTAAAGAGAAAAGTGTACATGTTAAGATAAAGAGCAACCAGATAGCATGCTATCATATCGAGCAAGAAAGTCATCTCTATATATGTCCAAGCATCTAATATAATATACATCATCTGTACAATACTGGCCTCTAGGGCATACATACAACTAACACTTTGAAGTGCCGAGTGGCCTACTCACGTTGATGAGGGAGGTTGCTCCACTTCGGGTACTTGGCGAGTAGTTTGCCGCATGTCACGACCCGAAAGTACGGAATATGACCGGCACTTAAAGTACGAAACGACTCAAGGCGTACGTAATCTAAGTCAGCCGAAAACCCAGAAATCCAAACCAAGATAAGTAGTAGAGTGAAGGAAAACCATTTTTTTCTTTGATCAACTAGTTTGCAATACACGCCGAAATATGCATTTTTAAAATCACAAGTCTTTTCTAAAAATTTCGGCAGAGTTTCCTTTGTAAAAACTGACCCCAAACGGGTACAAAAACCTGATAGAGCATATATAATGAATAAAGGCATCCCCAAGCGGGAGCTAGCTCTTCGTCAATCGACGGTCACAACCACGCAAGCAATATAATATACAACGCCGAAAGGCGAGGATCACAATAGAAAAGGAAACTCAAAACAGCATGAAATCCATAGAAATACAACGCGCGACTCTAAGGTCTAAAGAATAAACAACACTGGTCTCTATCTTGAAATAAATACATGTTTGGTTGATGGAACTTCTAGATACCACTGAATAATAATATACAATGTATAATGATGGGTACGATACAAATAATCACACCTACTAGCAAGTCACCCGAAAGAAGCAATGCCAGCAAAACCGTAATGAAACCTGTACGGCAAAACCTGCAAGAAACAGGGGCACAACGGAGGTGAGTTGCCAACTCGTGAATAGAATACATCTACGAACAGGAATCGAATGTATGACGCAATCCTAGGTCATACGATCAAAATAAATCCTCAAATATATAACCAGCAGCCTATAACAATGGATAGGGTAAATATCTAACCCAAGTGTACTCCCATGTGCCCGTGTCAGTGACTCAGGTAGCAATATATCATATGGATGATGTATGAATGCATGAAAACAGAATACATGTACTAAAGAAACTGCTTTCATAATTTAGTGAGATTTCCTTTGTATTTTTAAAATGAGGTATCATAATGAAATCAGCATAAACAGTGTCTAGCATCGACACAAAACATAAATCTCAATGGCTCAAAATCTCAGGCTCCGGCTATTCGGACTGGCCTGTATCATCAAATCTCAGAACCTCAATATCTCAAAATCTCAATGTCTCAATCTCAATATCTAGGGCGCCGTCAGTCCAGACCGGCCCCTACCATCCATCTCAAGACCACGACGGTATCCTCCGGATATCCGACGCGTCGGGTAATATCACCGGTCGGTAGTGCTCCCCTGCCAGGCTCAACGCCATCATCTGCGATCCTCTTGCCCTGAGGTACCACACCGGGTCCACCATATACCCGAAACAGTTCCTCCACTCCTCGAACTCGGGTCTCGAAATCCATCAGCAAACTCATGGTGGACGACTCATACTTCATGGGAAAACCGCACTTTTTATTTTAAAGAGAGAAAAGAAGTTTATATAAGTTTTGCGGTTTTCCCCTAAATCCAGAAAATCTCATGGAAATCCAAATCCAAATCCTCAATAGCATGTAAACAATGAATATAGGCATAAAAATCCATGAATGCGGCATGACAATGAATAATAACATGCATGAAGTAACAAGTAATAACTACAATGTCTAATCTAGCATATAAGGAAAGTACACTAATATCATGTCTAAACTATTAGCTAACAAGCTATATCAATGTAATAGTATTTTCTAAGTGTACATGACATGATAATTACCGATGAAGATGTGTGTGAGCAGGCAAGTAAGTGTACGTGGTACATACGCATCATCGGTAATGGTGTTGGTGTCCTAACAACATGATATCAATGATGGAATATGAATCACAATAAGTAGGCGATGCGGAGCAACAACAATAATGTGTGGGAGCTGAATACTAGACACAACGATAACTAATCTGCGTTACCCTAATATAGGTCCTACAATAGTGCCTTTTGAAATAACACGAATCGCGGTGTTTTGAAAATAAGGGCTACGGTGCTTTTAAGAAAAGATACGTCTTTGAAATATCCGTAGAATCCCTTGACCTGTCTTTTTAAAATACCCACGATCCGTTAGTTTTGAAATAGGTAGGAGTCTAATCTAGTCTAACAACTACACTAAACTATACGGCTGAACTACAGGTATGAAAATCGCCTAACATCTGAGTCGATACATATACATACCTGTATATATATTAGTCGGTGATCCCGCCTCGATAATATCATATCCGATACCATATCTATAATCAGACATCCCAAGTCAAGAGTGCGGATCAATCATCAATATATAGCTCGTACGTAAATCCGTCGTACGGCGTCCCAAATCTGGGTACGGGTCGATATCACATTCATCACTTTATTCATCTGATATTCTCTTTATCAAAGATCACAATCCAGGGTACTGACCTACGTCTAGTACATTACTAATATCATCAATATAATCATGATCTGACTACTGATCGACATCTCGTACAAACCGATATCATCAGCACATATCATCAATAAGAAGGATACATCGCTCGATGCGACCCATTATAATTATCTTATCATATCATATCATGTCTCATATCACGATCACATGTCAACCATTATATATATATATATATATATATATATCACTATTCACATGGCATCGTCATCCAAAGATCGACTATATCATCAGGACGTATCTCAAGTACGAGCCCTGCCATATCACCGATATCATAATCTCAGATCAAATATCATCGACTCATCTCAATCTCAAGTATCATCCTAAATCCGTATGTGAACACATAGTCCCATACCCATGTGAATACATAACTATATAGAATCCCATATAAGCACATATGAAAGAAGAATGAATGCAAGTATAGGTGTGTGTGCGCATGTGTAGTGCGACCACTTCTCTAGGGTTTCACAACACTAAATCAATCTAAACACACCAAATATCCATCTTTGTCATCAATAATCTCAACAATATAAATAATCAATATATGTGTGTATACGCATTCGTATACATCACCACGAACTGTGGGGGTGCTATACGCCATCCACCCGACTTCTCCCCGTAGATATAATTCTACTCACCTTGCTTCTCGTGTGCCGATGTCTCCATCTTTGTATTCAATGCCTCGACGTCACGTGGGGTACCTACAAAGATATCACAAACGCTAAAGCACATAAAAATCACATCGGAACCCAAAATGGCATACGCTACGCCCATAGGTAAAAACCTATAGCCTCGCGTGCAAACACGATCAACAACTCTTTGCCGTTGATGTTCAAACGCCACCCGACAGAAACGAATCATCAAATACCAAAATCCGTACTAAAACAAGTCGTAAATCATGTGCCAACACAAGAAAACTACCCCAGATTCTACCCTAGATGGAATCAGCCAAAATTGCACATACCAAGGGCCTAATTTATAGGGTATCAAGCTACAGAACAAATACGGAGCCCAGAACCCATGCTCTGGCCGCAAATTGCGGCAAGAAGGGATTTATCTGCGGCCATGAAGTGGAGTCAGGGGCTGGGGCTGTTGGATATAGTGCCATCAAAGTCAATTATTGGATCGCAGGTACGTGATTGCATTGATTGATGGAGGACCTATACCGATATGACAGTCTTGCTCGAGATGATAGTATGCTATCTGGTTTGTCTTTATCATCATATACATGCTTTAGTTCGCTATTGCATGTTGATAGAGCCCATAGGATTCTTGCTTGACTGCCAGCAGTATGATGGCGATCATATACGTGGGAGCTGGGGTCTGTAAGCACATCCTTAAAGTGTCCCTAGTCGTGGGAGTTTCGAGACAGGGCATCGATACTGCAGAGTAGACTAGTGTATACAGTCGATACCCCGACGAGGGGCAATGGCTGGTCTCACAAGCCATTGGTGTCAGTTGGTTCACCTAAGATGTATACAGGTGCTCATTGGGTTATGAGTACACCAGACAGGACTCGCCGGGAACATGCTAGTTGGTATTATACATATCGTCAGATAGCAGTTCCCTGGTGACATGTGTACAGGTTAGTTCATCGACCTGAGGTCGTCATTTGTCTCATGTGAGTTCCCACTGTGCTTTGATTTCTACCCTACGACGGCTCAAAGGAGTCGTGCAAACAGGTCTTTTTTGGGTACAGTCCCGAGCCACATGGAGGCAAGTGAGCGGATCGGCAGGGGATTCGTCTCTCCCGGTATTGGGGGTGAGATCGCACTGTGTCTTGGAGAGCCATTACACAAAGCCCTCGGCCGAGGCAAGAGATTTACTGGTAGGTACTCCAGTAGTATCTCAGGGTGTTCTGGGCCACTCTCTGACACGATTTATACCGCTATTGGGGGTCTGACGTTACCAGCCCCCTAGGCCGATATGCTATACTCATAGACGAACGGACCGGATTGTATGTATATTGTCACTGTTAGGCTCAGTAGGGTTTTCTGGATGAGTTCGCTCGTCAGCTTCCCTTCCAATCAATACATAGGCAACCGTTACGTACAGCTTGTACCTCTGACGTGCTAGTGGTTATACCCAGTGCCAGTGTGTTGATGAGTCATTAGAGTCCCCCACAGACCGTTTCCCATATTCGGGTGAAACTTTGTAGAGGCCGTATGGTTTTATGGCAGGGTTCGGAAAATGCACGTGCGTTTACGCACGTGTCATATTTCGGGCAGATAATACTGGTGGGCTTTGGTTTAAGCCGTATCCAAGTATTATACTGTGTAGATATAATATCTTTGTCTCAGTTGCATCTGTATTCGGTCGTAATACAAATGCGGGTATGTTTATACTGTTACGGGTTTATCCTGAAATTCGTTTCGGGATCGCTTTTGGAAGTTGCCAGTTTCCAGTTTTCTATCACCCGTATTTAACATTCGGTTAAATACGGATTTATCTTTTCTTTATGAGGGTGAGCCATTGGGAGAGTCATGAGGTGAGTCGTGATTCTTGAAGTTTCTAGATGTGGTGACTCTTGGTTTGAATTTATTGGATGATGACTAGGTTATTAAGGTTCAATGTTTGCCTTGAATGTTTAAGTGAGTCATTGTTTCATTTATTGTGATGATAAGCTTCATTGTTAAGGTCACCTCCCCCTCTCTACTACACTCACCCCCCCACCATATATTGGTCAGCCCCTCTTTTGCAAAAGATCATGGTTGTGTTTGGAAAAAATGAGATGATAAATTTGTTCATGGAAATTTCATAGTTCATTTTCTTATCACCCAATTCAAATGGAAACTTCATTAACCGTTCGTCCATTACTTTGGACGTAATAAGACAAAGTGTTCTACTCATTCTCTACATCATCTTGGCCATCTCTTTTAGCAAACTTGATGATCGAGTTGTCTCGGTTCAGAGGCGGGAGCCCGTTTAAAGGTCCGTCGACGTGGTGCCACCTGGACGAGAAGACTGGAGATTCAGAAGATCGGAGCAGCCGCAACAAAGCGTAGGATGATGGTTGAAGACCGAAGGACTCGGATCGTTCGGTATAACATTTCTACCCACTTTGTAGTTTATTAGTTTAGCTTTAATGGCAGATCCGGGTTATAGTACGCGATAGCGCCAGTTGTAAAAGTTTTTGTTCCGTATTTGGCGTCTGTTAGACAGCCGGGGCGCTACCATGGACTTACAGTGGTATCAGAGCCTCACCATTAAGCTTTACTAACTTGTGCTAACACGTTTAAAATATCGATCGAACCGATTTTCAAAAACTACACTTTTTTAGTTCTGAGTTTCTGTCGATTTTAAAACAGTCTAAAAATTATTTTACATATCATAGAAGACTAAGCAGGCTTTTATAAGCATTCTGGAAAAATTTGGGCACGTGATCCCACAGTACCGCCGCGGATCCGCGGTCAAAGCTAGGGTTTGACCGCGGAACCGTGGCCAGTATGTGGGAACAGTGACCCAATTTTTTCCAGTATGTTTATCTTGGGAAATTGTGGTTTTAGGTATATTTCGTTTGGGCCCATATTTTGTTACTGTACAGCAGAAATTCATGGGGCCCACTTCGGGAAATTTTGTCGATCGATATTTTAAACTTGTTAGTATGCAGTACTTATATTATATCTCCGACCGGGAATATCATTTGAGCGGTAAATTGCGTCTAATTGCTATAGACCTTTTAGACGGATTTGCGAACGTGACATTCGTGATGATGTTCTGTGTTGTGCTGCAATGTTGCGGATATGTCGTGGTGGATAGCAGTGTGCAATGGTAGTGCAGTTTGGATTTATTTGTACATTTGATATTACGGGGCAAGCGTCCAACATGTGGACTGCCATCACTGCCCGTTCGTATAATATTCTTTTGGGGCACAACCGGGTTGAGGTCGATGTACCCGTTGTACATATTTTTATTTCTGTACTAGATTTATCCCATGAAGGAGTGCACGGATAGCCGGGTTCTGGAGGGCAATGGGTCCTTATCTCATGGCTTTGAGAGGCAGAGAGGCCTCACTCTAGAATTGGCAGACTATTCGCCGCACTCGTAGGGGGTACAGGTTGACCCAAGATGGGGTGCTCAAGTTACCGGATTCCTTGAAGTGCCGGGTGGTCCATTCATTTTGCTGTAGGGGGCTGCCTCGCTTCAGGTTTTTGCGGGTAACTTGCCGCACCCGTAAGGGTCTAGGTTTCATTGCACAGGCTATCGACACGACCAGGGGAACGTCGGGTTTCAGTAGCGGCTCTGTGAAACCTGGGGATCCCAGATTATCTGTATTGTTTTGTGATGCTTATTACTTTTCTGTAATGTTGCATATTATCACGCCTGGAGCGATTATTGTATATTGGTATATATACTATTAGATGTTGTATATGTTTTACACCCGCGCTAGTCCAGCCCCCTCTCTGTCGTTAGTTAAGTAACCTAACGGGTGATGACGGGACCCAGTGACGAATGCGGATGGCATATACGTACATTTTATTTTCGTTCTTTTCTGGTGTGATTGATTGATGTGACTGCGTTGATTCTTATCAATACAAGAAAAACAAACCAATATTTGATGTTGTTGGAACAAATTTTAAAAGGTGTTATTACAAAGATGTTTACTTTTGTTTTGCATAGCGGTATTCAGTTGGAATATCCTGCACCTCATTCGACGAGGCAAGGGCCGAGATCCCTTCACCGGGAGTGACCCCTTGGGCAGAAGTTTACGTCAGGGTAATAACTTCACTATAGTCGATTACAGGTTGCTTTGCATCATGGTATTCAGTTAGAATATCCTGCACCTCATTCCACGAGGAAAGAGCCAAGATCCCTTCACCGGGAGTGACCTCTTTAGGAAAGGTTTTCGTCACTATATTTTTATAAAAAGCTATCAGATTCCTTCAGCGAGATCAAGTTCATACGTTAAAGGGTTTTTTCCAAAAACCAGCCGTAGCCCTCCATCGTTGTCACGTCTCGAAAGATGGAACATGACCGGCACTTAAACTACGAAACGTCTCGAGGCGTACGTAATCTAAGTAAGCCGAAAACCCAGAAATCCAAACCAAGAAAAGTAGTAGAGTGAAGGAAAACCAATTTAAAACAAGTAGTTTTAATAGCATAAGCCGAATTATGCGGTTTTTAAGAACATCAAAATTTACTGAAAATTTCGGCAGAGTCTCCTTTGTAAATACTGGCCCCCAAACGGAATACAACATGAATAGTATACGAAATCAATAAAAAGGCATCCCCAAGCGGGAGCTAGCTCTTCGTCAATCGACGGTCACAACCACACAAGAAATATAATATACAACGCCAACGGCGAGGATCAAAATTCAAAAGGAAACTCAAAACCACAAGAAAACCGTAGAAATATAACGCGCGACTCTAAGGTCGAAGGAATAACATCACTGGTCTCTATCTCAAAATAAATACATGTTTGGTTGATGGAACTTCTAAATACAAAAGAATAATGATATACAAGATATATATAATGGGGGTACGATACAAGTAAACCCACCTACTAGCAAATCACCTGAAGGAAACTATGCCCGCAAAGCCGTAATGAAACCTGTACGGCAAACCTGCAAGAAACTGGGGCACAACGGGGGTGAGTTGCCAACTCGTGAATAGAAAACATCTACGAATAGAAATCGCATAAATAACGCAACCTAGGTCAATGATCATAATATATCCTCAATTATATATAACATGCAACCTATAACAAGGCTAGGGTAAATATCTAACCCGAGTGTAATCTCATGTGCCCGTGTCAGTGCCTCAGGTAGCAATATATCATATGAATGAGGTATGAATGCATGAAAACAGAATACATGTAAATGAAGAACTGTTTTCATAATTTAGTAAGATTTCCTTGTATTTTTAAAATGAGGTATCATAATGAAATCAGCATAAAACAGTGCCTAGCATCGGCACAAAACATAATCCCAATATCTCGATATCTCTGTATCACAGTCTCTGTACCTCAATATCTCGAATCTCAATGTCTCAATCACAATATCTAGGGCGCCGTCAGTCCAGACCAGCCCCTACCATCCATCTCAAAACCACGACGGTATCCTCCGGATATCCGACGCATCGGGTAAAATCACCGGTAGGTAGTGCTCCCTTGCCAGGCTCACATCGTCATCATCACGCGCTTCTTGCCCCGGGGTACCTTACCGGGTCCACCATGTACCCGAAACAGTTCATCCGCCTCCTCGAATCGGGTCTCGAAATCCATCAGCAAACTCATGGTGGACGACTCATACATCATGGGAAAAAACCGCACTTTTTATTTTAAAAGAGAGAAAAGGTTTATTTATGTTTTTGCGGTTTTCCTCCAAATCCAGAAAATCTCATGGAAATCCGAATCCAAAACCTCAATGACACGTAAATTAGTGAATATATGCATGAGGATCCATGAATGCGGCATAACAATGAATAACAGTATGCATGAGTATGCATGAAGTAGCAAGTAATAACTACAATGTCTAAACTAACATATAAGGCAAGTACGCTATGTCAAGCAATAATATTTTCTAAGGTGTACGTGACATGGCAATTACCGATGAAGATGTGTGTGAGCCGGCAAGTAAGTGTACGTGGTACATACGCATCATCAGTAATGGTGCTGGTGTCCTAACAATATGATATCAACATTGCAATAAGAAATTATAACATAAGTATGCGATGCGAAGCGAACCACAATAATAAGCGGGAGCTGAATACTAGACGCAACTGTAACTAACCTGGACTAATCTAATATAAGTCCTACAAATGGTGCCTTTTGAAATAACACGAATCATGGGGTTTTGAAAATAGAGGCTACGGTGTTTTTATGAAAAGATACGTCTTTTGAAATATCCGTAGGATCCCTTGGGCTGTCTTTTGAAATATCCGTAGGATCCCTTGAAATACCCACGATTCGTTAGTTTTTGGAATAGGTAAGAATCGATTCTAATCTAACAACTAAACTAAACTAAAGGGCTAAGCTAACAAGCTGGACTACAGGTAAGGAATCCGCCTAACCTCTGAGTCGATCCATATACATACTTGTATATATATTAGTCGGTGATCCCGCCTCAATAATATCATATCCGATCCATATCTACAATCAGACATCCCAAGTCAAGAGTGCGGATCAATCATCAAGATATAGCTCGTACGTAAATCCGTCGTACGGCATCCCCAGATCTGGGTATGGGTCAAAATCATATTCATCACACTATTCATCCGGTATCCTCTTTATCAAAGATTATAGTCTAAGGTGTTAGTGTATATGCCCTAGAGGACATTACTGTATCATACTAGTTAGTATATTACTTGATGGAAGCTTGGGATATTCACAGTTGTATATACAATCTTGCTCGAAATGGTAGTATGCTACTTGGTTTGTCTCTGCTTTAATATGTGCATGTGTTTCTTTTAGCATATCGCTGTTATACATATTAGTAGAGCCCTTAGGATCTTTGCTTGATTACCAGCGTTGTTATGGCGCTCACACTCGTGGGAGCTGGGTGATCTATAAGCACATCCTTATACAGGTCCCTAGTCGTTGGACTATCGAGACAGGGCATCGATACTCCGGAGTAGACTAGCGTATGCGCTTCTCATCCTAGCATAGGAGACGGTCTGTCCCACAGCCGTCAGTACGTCGTACTTGAGATAGTATGCAGGTGCTCGTTAGGTTACGAGTACACTGGACAGGACTCGTCGGGAACTGTTGGTTGGTATTATACCTATCGTCAGTTATCAGTTCCCAGGTGACATGAGTATAGCTTAGTCCGTTGACTTGACACTGTCACTTCGCCTCGAGTGTGTTCCCACTGCACTTTGATTACTACCCTACCACGGCTCAAAGGAGTCATGCAAACAGGTAGTTTTTGGGTGCAGTCCCGAAGCACTTGGAGACAGTGACGGTTAGACAGGATTCGTCTCTCCCGGTATTGGGGGTTGACATCGCGCTGTGTCCAGGAGAGCCATTACACGAGTAGTCCCTGGCCAGGGCAAGCGAGATATACTGGTAGGTTTCCAGTGTTATCTCAGGGTGTTCTGGGCTACACTCCGACACGACTTGTACCGCTATTAGGGGACTGACGTTCACCGCCCCCCTAGGCCCGCCATGCGATGTATCAGACGAACAGACCGGACTGTACGGAGATTGTCACATACAGGCTCAGTAGGAGTTCGGATGGGGTTCACCTCGTCAGTCTTCTTATCGACATCTACCTAGGGACCGTTACGTACAGCTAGTGCCGCTTGCGGTTTGTGGTTAAACCCACTGCCAGCGTAGTGTCGAGTCTTTAGAGTCCCACACAAAGAGCTATTCGCCTTTAGGCAAAATGAGTAGAGGTCGCATGGTTTTGCGACAGGGTTCGTTCGCATCCCCGCACTTGTGCACGTTTGCTGTCCGAACAGTTTATACTAGCGGGCTTTGGTTTAAGCCGGATCCTAGTATATGATTTGGGATTGGTTTTTCTCTTTGTATTCGTGTTCCTCGGATCACAAATGCGGGTGCGTATGCACAGTTGCTTGAGATTGAGGGAGAGGACCTTGATTAGGGTTAATGGCTATTGTCATTTTATTAACCCTAATGCTTATGTGTGTATTATTGTTAATTGATATTAGTTTAATAATTGTGCATGGTTATGGTTGTTGACCATTTGACCCATCTTGACTTGTTGACCATGTTGACACTTTGACCATCATCATTTCTTTTGGAAGATGCTTTTTGATCCTTGCAAATTGAAATGATAATGGTCATGTCATGATAAGCCATGACAATTATCTAGCTAATTATTCAATTAAAATAATATACACATATTAGTTAGAATGGTTCACATTTTTCTCATTCTATCATTTCATTTCTCTCTCTTGTTCTTCCTCTCCCTCAAGCTCTCTCCCTCTCATGTGTTGAGAAACACTTGAGCTTGAGAAAAACCCTCTCTTGATCATCTTTACTCTCATCTAGGGTTCAAGAACTAGCACTTCTTGCACCCTAGTAACTTCTAGCTTGGAGTTGAAGCCAAAGGTTGAGGCTTTCGGGTGGATCTTTCTTTGACGGGAGAAGACGACAAGGTGACCTCCTTCCACTACTCCAAGGAGCAAGGAGAGAAGGACATAAAGACCAAAGGTATAACCTTTCTAGCACTTAGCTAGTTTCTAGTTAGCTTTAGCAAGTTTTTGTTTAGCAAAGATCCTTTAAAGTCTAGTCCATGTTGCCTAAGCTCATAAAAATCCGATTTTTATTCCGTTTTCCGCCTCCCCGCAAGTACCTGGGTGGGCAACGTGGATTTACAGTGGTATCAGAGCCTAACTAAACATAAACTAGCTAGGTAGTGAAGTGTAACGAAGTTCGAAACCGAAAAATCCAAAAACCGAGTTTTCGAAAACCCTAGTTTCTGTTAAAATTTTTTCTGGTCAAAACAAATTTTGTTATACACCTAAAATCGTATCAGGGTTTTTTAAAGAACACCACCAAACCCGTTCCAGTGATTCATCTAAACCGCCGCGTTTCCGCGACAATAGCAAGCTATTGCCGCGGAACCGCCGCAGTTTGGACTCTTCACTGAGTCGGGTTTGGTGAAGTTTTCTTAAGGCTTGGTTTTAGGATTTTTAAGATGGTTTATATGTGCCCAGGTTTTCCAGAATAGAAATTTATTTTTGGGGGCCTATAACTCCGTATTTTTTCCGAACTTCACTACACTTTGACTATGACGGTTATATCTGTGATGTTTGTATGTATTGAACGTCGGCTAATCGCTATATGTCGATTAGTCGGGGTTATACATATCTGTGATCTGTGTTTGATATTGGTATGTGTATATGAATGGGTTGGACTGTCGCGGGTGAATAGCCGGGATGGATGTGAGATGAGTGTTGCTTTTTCTTTCATTCATTGTAATATTTAAATTGATGTAATATTATTATTTGTTTGGCTGCACAACCAGGTCGGGGTTGTAGCCGTCATTGTATAATTCTTTTTACTGTTTTTGCTCCTAGGATAGACCCATGGAGGGGGTGCACAAACTACCGGGTATCTCGAAGTGCCGAGTGGCCTACTCACGGTGGTGAGGGAGGTTGCTTCGCTTCGGGTACTTGGCGGGTAGTTTGCCGCACCCGTAGGGGTCTTGGGTGGGGTATTTGGCTATTCACCGTGACCGTGTAATCCGCTTTTCGTTGCAGGTTCGAACGGATTGCGGGTTCCTAGTATATCCAATGTATTCATCTATAATCTTTAATGTCTATCATTGCTATATATTTATATATAATAACTATTTAGGCGTTGCTTATATTTTACAGCCGTGCTAGCCCAGCCCCCGCTCTGTCATTAGTTAAGTAACCTAACGGGTGATGACGGGGCCCCGTGGCGAATGCGAATGGCATAAGCGTACGTCATATTTTGGTTGTTTTCTGCAATGGTAGGATTAAATGATGGGACGCATTAAAAGAACTAATGCAAGAAAATAAACCAAGTAAAAGTCGATTGGAACACTTTGAAAACCACTCGGTTCTTTTCAAAACTAAACTTTTAAACGCGGAGCTTGAACCACTCCTTTTAAAAGCTATCTCGTTCCATCGATTATATCAAGTTCACTACGTTCACGGTTTCGCCAAAACCATCCGTAGCCCTCCGTCATTCCACATGAATGGTCAAAAAGTATTCAAGCTATGTATTTTGGCCAAAGTCAAGGCATAGTGATTGGTAGCTATTGGGTATTCATGTGCAGCATAGATAGATGCGTTGGTTTGGGACAGTCGTGCTGCCATTTTGGCCAAAGTCAAGGGTAGGTACGGGTGGGTCCAAATTAACCAGGAGAATGACGGGTAGAACTTGACATGTGACTTCTGATATTTTGGCCAAAGTCAAGGTCATAAGAGCATGGGGCAAAATTCCACATCGGGAGTTTCATAAGTACTGAAACTTGCTAGCGCTGCATACCATTTGGAGTGTGATAATTCTGGTAGGATTCCTTCAGTTTTATCACGCAATGATATTTGGATCCCGATCCTACTGTGAGTATATGCTACTCCTCGGGAAAACTCTCACTTAACGATCAATGCTATAAACTTAGTAGATGTCTAGAAAGGTGTTAGCGGGGCTACGCCCACAGGGAAAAGAGGTTACTTAATTAAGGAACTTCGCGAAAGCGTTGGAAAACCTCCCTCGAAGTACCGACACTGGCCTGGCTGAACGGTTAAGCAAGTATTGTACGGTGAGAGTGATCCTGACTAATCCTTTTTTTACGGTTTGAGAAGGGATTCGAGAGACAGTGGGAGCCATCCAGTTTAGACAAATTAAAAACCACTCTAAACTTGCAAGAGCATCATGCTAAAGTGTTTCTTTTCTCTCTCCTAATTGCAGCGACCATTCAACATGACCGGACTTAAGTTATTACTAGATAAAAACATATTGACAGGGCCAAACTACAAAGATTGGCTCAGGAATGTCAAGATGGCAATCACTTACGACAAGCTGGGGTATCTCCTTACCACCAAAGCTCTCCCTGTCCCAGGTCCCAAAACCAGTGTCGTAGATAGAGAAATCTACAAGACCTGGGAAATAGATTGCGCGAAGGCCAAATGCCTCGTACTTGCCTCGATGGACAACGAACATCAGAGGAGGCACGAGAATATGGACCTAGAGTCCATATTTCTTCATACAAAAGAACTGCATGGAGAGCAGTCTCGTATCGCAAGATACGAAGTGTCGAAGAAGTTGTTTTCGGCAAGGTTGGCCGTCGGATCATCGGTAGCGGAACACGTGCTTAAGATGATTGGCTACATTGAGAAGCTCGCGGACCTTGGGACCACGTTGGAGAATGAACTCTATACTGATTTGATTCTCCAGTCCCTTCCTTCCACTTACGCCCAGTTTATTCTTAACTTCAACATGCAAGGAAAGGAGGTTGAACTTTCCGAGCTTCTGAACATGTTGAGGAGTGCAGAGGGCACCCTACAGAAGGGTAGGGAGACATCCACTTTGTTTGTAGGAGGATCTTCCTCTTCTAGGTCCAGGGCGAAAGCCAAGGGCAAGAAGAAGAAAGCCCCCGCCAAACCAAGAGGCGGTGTCGGTAAAGTGGATACGAAGGGAAAAGGAAAAGCAACAAAGATAGCGGGAAAGCTGGTGGGAAAGGAAGAATGCTTCTATTGTCACAAAAGTGGTCACTGGAAACAGGATTGCAAGGCTTGGAAAGCCAGAACACAGGATTTGAAGCGAGTTGCAGCTTCAGCTTCAGGTGTGTATGTTATTGAAAACTGTCTATCAATAAACTCTACATCCTGGGTATTGGATACCGGATCAGGATCTCATATCTGTAATTCTTTGCAGGCATTAAGAAAGCGTAGAGTTTTGAAGACAGGTGACATGACCCTCAGAGTTGCAAACGGTGCTAGCATGGATGCTGAGGCCGTGGGGAACTATCACCTGGGACTGTCAGATGGACATTTTTTGGTTTTGCGTAGTTGTTATTATGTACCAAATGCAACCTGTAATATCATTTCTGTATCTTTATTGTCTAAAGAAGGTTATGAATTTGCATTTGTAAGTAATGTAGTGAACATTCACCTTAATCAAGTTTTGATTAGGTCATGTACATTGAACAACGGTATATACGTATTAAACTAACCACAGATTTTCAATGTCCAGAATACACACAAAAGAAAGTCTCCAGAAATAAATAAAACTTTCTTATGGCATTGTAGACTGGGTCACATCAATGAGAGAAGGTTGACTAAGTTACATGCAGAAGGATATTTGGATCCGTTCGAATATCAATCGTATGCAACTTGTCAATCCTGTCATAAAGGAAAGATGACAAAGACTCCGTTTACTGGACACGGAGAAAGAGCGAGCGAGCTCTTGGGACTCGTACACAGCGACGTGTGCGGTCCAATGTCTACACATGCACGAAGCGGTTATTCTTACTTTATTACTTTTACGGATGACTTTTCAAGGTACGGTTATGTCTTCTTAATGAAACATAAATCCGAGGCTTTTGAAAAATTCCAGGAATATAAGAATGAAGTAGAAAAACAAACAGGCAAAAGTATAAAGACACTGAGATCTGATCGAGGTGGTGAATACTTAAGTGCCGAGTTCCTGGGTTACTTAAAAGAGAATGGAATTCTCTCTCAGCTTACTCCTCCATACACTCCGCAACATAACGGTGTATCGGAGAGACGGAACCGAACCCTATTGGATATGGTACGGTCCATGATGAGTAACGCTGAGTTACCGCGATCGCTTTGGGGATATGCGCTAGAATCAGCTGCATACCTTTTGAACCGAGTTCCAACTAAGACTGTGCCTACTACACCATATCAGATGTGGTGTGGGAAGAGACCCCATCTTAATCATATTAAGACATGGGGATGTCCAGCTTTTGTAAAAAAGCAGCATGCGGACAAGCTCGAGGCACGCTCAGTATAGTGCAAGTTTGTGGGATATCCAAAGAACTCCAAGGGATATTACTTCTATTGCGAAGAGGAACAAAAAGTCCTTGTTTCTCGCCATGCCCACTTTCTAGAACACCAGTTCATAGAAAAAGAATTAAGTGGGAGCGCAATAGAACTGGAAGAAATTCCAGAACCACGAGCTATTACTGAAAGCTTGGTTGAACCAGAGGGTTCGAAAGATCAGGACATTCCCACGCCACTCCGCAGGAGTAGTAGGCAGTCTCATCCGCCCGAGAGATACTACGGTTTTCTCATTGACGGGGATAGAGAGGATTGCATCATAGACTTTGATGATCCTACTAGCTTCCAGCAAGCCATTCAGAGCGTCGACTCGGTAAAATGGCTGGATGCAATGCGGACCGAAATGGAGTGCATGTACACCAACAAAGTATGGACGTTGGACATTGCTCCAGATGGGGTAAAACCCGTAGGATGCAAGTGGATCTTCAAAAGGAAGATTGGTGTAGATGGACAGGTTGAGACCTATAAAGCTAGACTGGTAGCAAAGGGTTTTCGTCAGCGACCTGGTTTGGACTATGACGAAACCTTTTCTCCAGTAGCTATGTTGAAATCCATTCGGATCCTTCTTGCCATTGCTGCCTTCCACGATTATGAGATTTGGCAGATGGACGTAAAGACAGCTTTTCTAAATGGACATTTAGAGGAGTGTGTCTATATGGATCAGCCAGAGGGTTTCATCAGAGTGGGAGCAGCGGAAAGGTGTGCAAGTTGCTTAAGACCATTTATGGACTAAAGCAGGCATCGCGGAGTTGGAACATCTGTTTTGATGAGACGGTCAAGGAATTTGTCTTTATCAAAAATCCAGATGAACCATGCATCTATTGTAGATTTGTAGCGAGAACTGTGGTATTCCTCGTTTTATACGTGGATGACATTCTCTTGATAGGAAATGACATTCCTATGCTACAATCTGTCAAAGGGTTCTTGTCACACAGGTTCTCCATGAAAGACCTGGGTGATGCCTCATACATTCTGGGTATCCGGATCTACCGTGACAGATCCAAGAGGATATTAGGACTTTCGCAGTCCGGGTACATAACACCATACTGAAGAGATTCAGTATGGAAGATTCCAAGCGCGGTAATCTACCGGCTTGTCACGGGATCACCCTCTCCAAAGAGATGTCTCCCAAGACTGATTTGGAGAGGGATCACATATCTATTATACCCTACGCTTCTGCGGTAGGCTCTATTATGTATGCGATGTTGTGTACCAGACCGGATGTGGCTTATGCACTGAGTGTGGTAAGCAGGTATCAGTCAAACCCTGGGGAGAAACATTGGATAGCAGTAAAGAACATTCTCAAGTACCTGAGAAGGACTAAGGAGATGTTCTTGGTGTATGGCGGAAAAGACCTGCAGATTGAGGCCTTTGCTGACTCCAGCTTCCAAAGTGACAAGGATGATTCCAAGTCCATGTCGGGTTTTGTCTTTACCCTCAATGGAGGGGCGGTGTGTTGGAAGAGCT
The DNA here is from genome assembly GCA_030015575.1 of Agapanthus africanus. Classification (NCBI taxonomy): domain Eukaryota; kingdom Viridiplantae; phylum Streptophyta; class Magnoliopsida; order Asparagales; family Amaryllidaceae; genus Agapanthus; species Agapanthus africanus. The sequence goes on from CM057343.1 coordinate 162,066,378, forward strand.
CCAAACAGGAAACCGTTGCTGACTCGACTATGGAAGCGGAATACATCGCTGCATCTGATGCCGCAAAAGAAGCTGTCTGGATGAGGAAGTTCTTGAGATAACTTTAGGTGGTTCCGTCCATTGTTGACCCAATACCTCTGTATTGCGACAACAACGGGGCTATAGCTTTAGCGAAGGAACCCAGGTCCCATCAGAAATCCAGACACATCTTAAGGCGGTATCACCTGATCAGGGAGATCGTGGATCGCCAGGAGATCGAGGTCCGGAGAGTTGCATCAGAGGATAACACTGCAGATCTATTCACCAAGGCCATGCCCCAGACTCAGTTCGAGCGGCTGATCGAGATGATAGGTCTTCGATACGCCAGTACATGGCCTTAGTGCAAGTGGGAGATTGTTAGTGTATATGCCCTAGAGGCCATTACTGTATCATACTAGTTTGTATATTACTTGATGGAAGCTTGGGATATTCACAGTTGTATATACAATCTTGCTCGAAATGGTAGTATGCTACTTGGTTTGTCTCTGCTTTAATATGTGCATGTGTTTCTTTTAGCATATCGCTGTTATACATATTAGTAGAGCCCTTAGGATCTTTGCTTGATTACCAGCGTTGTGATGGCGCTCACACTCGTGGGAGCTGGGTGATCTATAAGCACATCCTTATACAGGTCCCTAGTCGTTGGACTATCGAGACAGGGCATCGATACTCCGGAGTAGACTAGCGTATGCGCTTCTCATCCCAGCGTGGGAGACGGTCTGTCCCACAGCCGTCAGTACGTCGTACTTGAGATAGTATGCGGGTGCTCGTTAGGTTACGAGTATACTGGACAGGACTCGTCGGGAACTGTTGGTTGGTATTATACCTATCATCAGTTATCAATTCCCAGGTGACATGAGTACAGCTTAGTCTGTTGACTTGACACTGTCACTTCGCCTCGAGTGTGTTCCTACTGCACTTTGATTACTACCCTACCACGGCTCAAAGGAGTCGTGCAAACAGGTAGTTTTTGGGTGCAGTCCCGAAGCACTTGGAGGCAGTGACGGTTAGACAGGATTCGTCTCTCCCGGTATTGGGGGTTGACATCGCGCTGTGTCCAGGAGAGCCATTACACGAGTAGTCCCTGGCCAGGGCAAGCGAGATATACTGGTAGGTTTCCAGTGTTATCTCAGGGTGTTCTGGGCTACACTCCGACACGACTTGTACCGCTATTAGGGGACTGACGTTCACCGCCCCCTAGGCCCGCCATGCGATGTATCAGACGAACAGACCGGACTGTACGGAGATTTTCACATACAGGCTTAGTAGGAGTTCGGATGGGGTTCACCTCGTCAGTCTTCTTATCGACATCTACCTGGGGACCGTTACGTACAGCTAATGCCGCTTGCGGTCTGTGGTTAAACCCACTGCCAGCGTAGTGTCGAGTCTTTAGATTCCCACACAGAGAGCTATTCGCCTTTAGGCAAAATGAGTAGAGGTCGCATGGTTTTGCGACAGGGTTCGTTCGCATCCGCGCACTTGTGCACGTTTGCTGTCCGAACAGTTTATACTAGCGGGCTTTGGTTTAAGCCTGATCCAAGTATATGATTTGGGATTGGTTTTTCTCTTTGTATTTGTGTTCCTCGGATCACGAATGCGGGTGCGTATGCACAGTTGCTTGAGATTGAGGGAGAGGACCTTGATTAGGGTTAATGGTTATTGTCATTTTATTAACCCTAATGCTTATGTGTGTATTATTGTTAATTGATATTAGTTTAATAATTGTGCATGGTTATGGTTGTTGACCATTTGACCCATCTTGACTTGTTGACTATGTTGACACTTTGACCATCATCATTTCTTTTGGAAGATGCTTTTTGATCCTTGCAAATTGAAATGATAATGGTCATGTCATGATAAGCCATGACAATTATCTAGCTAATTATTCAATTAAAATAATATACACATATTAGTGAGAATGGTTCACATTTTTCTCATGTTATCATTTCATTTCTCTCTCTTGTTCTTGCTCTCCCTCAAGCTCTCTCCCTCTCATGTGTTGAGAAACACTTGAGCTTGAGAAAACCCTCTCTTGATCATCTTTACTCTCATCTAGGGTTCAAGAACTAGCACTTCTTGCACCCTAGTTACTTCTAGCTTGGAGTTGAAGCCAAAGGTTGAGGCTTTCGGGTGGATCTTTCTTTGACGGGAGAAGACGACAAGGTGACCTCCTTCCACTACTCCAAGGAGCAAGGAGAGAAGGACATAAAGACCAAAGGTATAACCTTTCTAGCACTTAGCTAGTTTCTAGTTAGCTTTAGCAAGTTTTTGTTTAGCAAAGATCCTTTAAAGTCTAGTCCAGGTTGCCTAAGCTCATAAAAATCTGATTTTTATTCTGTTTTCCGCCTCCCCGCAAGTACTGGGGTGGGCAACGTGGACTTACATAAGGTACTAACCTATGTCTAATACAATACTAATATCATCAATATAGTCATGATCTGACTACTGATCGACAATCTTGTACAAACCGATATCATTAGCATATATCATCATCAAGGGGTATACATCGCCCAATACGGCCTAGTATCAATATCTTAGCATATCATATCTCAGATCATGATCATATGTCGACCATTTTATTTATAACACTATTCACCCGTATCGCCGCCCCAAGATCCACTATAACACCAGGACGTACCTCAAGTACGAATCCTGCATATCATCGATATCACAACCACAAACAAATCTCAATGACTCAGCTCAATCCCAAGTATCATCCTTAAATCCGTATGTGAACACATAGTCCCATACCCATGTGATCACATAACTATTAAGAATCCCATGAGCACATATAAATAGGAATGTATGCAAGTATGTATGTGTGTATGTGTAGTGCAACACTACCCTAGGGTTCGCAACACTAAAATAGTCCAACACATCAATATCCATCCTAAACATCGTTATTAATCCCAAATAACATATAATAATTGTTGGTGTGTATACGCATCCGTATACACCACCACGGACTGCGGGGGTGCTATACGCCATCCACCCGACTTCTCCCCGGAGATATAAATCTACTCACCTGGTCCTCGCTCGCCGGTGCCGACGTCGCTATGCGCTTGCTTGTCGTCTCGAAGTCCACATGGGGTACCTATATATCATAACGCATCGTATCGCATTAAAACCAAATTCGAAATCGAAACGGCACACGAAAATCAAATCGGCACGCGTATTGTTGGGTTCCTAGGCACACTAATGAAGTCTCACAAGTGATCAAACATGCCCAATTAAAATTTTACATGTGCCGAGAAAACCTAATACGGATCGTTAACTAGATATATAGGCTATGCGATGCAAGTAAAAGAGTTTATCTAAAAGGAAAGGGGCTACAACCTTTGTAGATCCGGTCCACCACATCCTAAGCTCCGCGACGATGTCCCTCCGCTGTCCAAATCGGATTCCGGACTCTAGCATCGGCTTCATCGAGGAAATAGGCGGGCTTGGTCGTCGGCTTCGATGCCGAAGATGATCTACGTCGAGGCATCACTAGATCAAGCTCCCACTTCACCAAGTCATGAAACTTGTGAAGAAAACACCCTATACTACTTGGCAAGAGGTAGAGGATGAAGAAATAGGAAGTGGGTTCACTTTAGAATTGGATTTCTCACTCTTATTCTCAAGTTGCCATTGATGGTGGCATTGTTTTCTTCTTGTTCAAGATGAAGAAGAAGATGAAGATGAATATGATAAGTTAATACAAATAGAAAAGAAATATAATACTTATCATATACTAACCCTTGGTTAAGTGTAGAGAATGAACTAGGGTTAGTATAAAAGGTTAGGGTTAAGCATAAGACAAGAATGGTGACTTAGTCAATGCTTCATGAATCTTCAACTAAAAACAAACATAGCCACCATTCATTTATCTTTATCATTTTCTTTTGCCAAAATAAACAAAAAGAATAAATAAATGAATAAGTAAATAAAATGAAACCCTAACCATTCATATAACCATGGTCAATTCTTTACACAAACCCAAGCATGCATGTATCATCAAACATGATACAATCTTGTGCACAAAAAATATATCACATATACAATATGCACATCAAGTGAGAAAATCCAATTTAAGTGAACCGATACTAGTTAATGCAAAGTAATATATCAAATATATAATTATGCATTAAATCATTAAATCAACACTTGATTTAACGATCCGGTCATATCGCATATAACCGACTAATATCAATAGTAACAACTTATCGAATCAACACTTGATCCGATAACCCGGCTATATCGCATATAACCGATCAATATTACAAATCGCGAGAATCAAATACAGTATCATATACTGGTATTATTCTCGGTCCCGCACATATCTCATATGCGCTCCTATTTCGTTTCGCTTGAGCTAGGAAACCTCTGTGTAGGACTCTAAAGACACGTCAATACGCCGGCAGCAGATGATGATCATATCAAACACCCACAAGCCGCAAGCGGTCTGCTAAACGTAACGGCCACCCGGGTATTGAGCGATCAGAAGATCGACGAGCAAGCCCGCTCACACTCCTGTGAATCCAACCAGTAACACTTACCGTACAGTCCGGTCTGTTCGTCTGATATGTCGCATATCTCGCCTAGGGGTGGTAAACGTCAGACCCCAGTAGCTCGATAAGTCATGCTGACGTGAAGTCCATGACATGTGTAAAACTACTGATAACACTTACCAGCAGGTCACTGCAACCCTGGCCAAGGATTTCCTGTTATGGGCAGTCGAGCATAGCGCAACATCAACCCCCAATACTGGGAGAGACGAATCCCCTCCTATCGCTCATTGCCTCCATGTGAATCGGGACTGTACCCAAAAACCATATGTTTGCACGACTCAGTAGAGCCATGGTAGGGTGGAAATCAAAGCACAGTGGGAGACACACAAGACTCTATGACGATCTCGGGTCAACAGACTAAGCTGTACCAGTGTCACCACAGAACTGCCATCTGACGTGAGGTATAATACCATCTGGGAGTTCTCGGCGAGTCCGTTCAGTGTACCCAGTCTCCACTGAGCACCCGCATACCATCTCCGATGTCAAACACCAATGGATATGGGATCATCCATCGCCCATCACATGGGTCGAGAAGATATACGCTAGTCTACTCTGGAATATCGATGCCCCATCTCGATATTCCCACGACTAGGAACAATGAAGGATGTACTCATTGACTACCCAGGCCCCACTAGTATGATCTTCATCATAGTCCTGGAAGTCGAGTACACATCCTAAGGGCTTTATCAACATGTAATCAGAGAGACATAAATTATACATGTTAAGATAAAGAGCAACCAGATAGCGTACTATCATGTCGAGCAAGAAAGTCCTACCTATATATGTCCCAGCATCCACTACAATATACATCCAATGTACAGTAATGGCCTCTAGGGCATACATATAACTAACACGTATCACGCATAGGTCAAAACCTATCGCCTACGCATGCCAAATAGCCAAACCAACCTTCGATGTCGATGTACAAACGTCAACCAATCGAGAAAAACCCAATACCAATCACGCGTTCATAATGCACTAGAATTTAAGTGAAAATATGGTGCAATTCATAAAAACCTTAAATTTGCTCAAATCGATTTATTTCACAAAACCTAGAAAACACTTAATTACCGTTTTAATTCGAAACATTATGTTTTAACCCAACTAATAGCCATATTATTCACTAAGTATCAAAACCAGGTCATATATACCATTTCCATATTTTTAATCTCACTAATTATCATTAACCCAAAATTCAAGTTTGCAAAAACAACCAATTTTAACAATTTTTAAAGCGAAATTCATAATTTAACAATTAAGCTTGGTTTTACATATTTTAAATGGTTAAACCACACATGGAAATCTTAATGATGTGCTAAAAACCCTAACTAGATTTTAATCCCACATTTTAATTAAATTTCTAAAACCTAGTTAGCAATTTAGCATAATTATCACAATTTGGGAAATATAAATATAACAATTTGCAAATTAGCTACAAGATTAGGTTTTGCATATCATAAGATGCTAAAAAACATCACACAACCATGAATAAATTATCACAACCATAACTTTAGTTTAACCCTTCTCTTGATTTTCCTAAAATAAGCCACCACAACTAATTTAACACTTCTAATATCTAAATTAGCATATACAAACTACAATTTAAACATTAGGTTAGAGTTTTACCTCCCAAGATTGAAATCCTAGGTTTCCCTAGCCTCCATAGACACCATCATTCTCTATACTTAAAAGCAAATTTTGGCTTAAGAAGGGAATAGCATGAGGATTTGCTTAGAATTTGAGAAGAAATTTGTAGATTTTTCATTTGAATTTTGTGAAGAAATTGATGTGAGAAGAGATGGAACAAGGAGGGGGGAAGAGGGCAGTTTCGGCCAGCAGGGAGGAGGTGGGGAAGAGTGAGGGATTTGTGTGAAAAAGTCCAAGTCAAAACCCATCTAATCACTTAAAACCCATACCTCACTATAATATATTAAACCTTATCATTTTCAACCACTTTAAAATGAGTTGAAGAAGCAAAAATTGGAGGGGAAAAAATTTGGGCTGCTGCCATGGTGGGCTCGGCCAAGGGGTTGGGGTGAGGATTTGTGAAAGTTTGCAAGGAAATTTTGTGCAAAAAGACCCTCTCAAGTTACCAAATTGCAAGCTTTCGCTAATTTCACCAAAAAGCCTTTTTTTCTTCAATAATTTCTAACACCGTTTGGCAGATTCATTTTGTTTCAAAACAACACATATTAAAATTTTCCTTAATGTAATATGATGCACAAAATTTGTTTCAACCCATTCCAGTTTGTAATTTTCCCTAATTAAATGTATTAGTGACGGCTTAAAATAATATTAAAAATATTTTTTTTTTCGGAAAATTTGAAATTTCACCAGTGGCTCAATAAACACCAAATACTAGCAATTTCATAGCTAGAATATGTATATTTAATTTTATAATAAAGATAATTGTATTTTAACTTTTTACAGAAACCCCCTTATTTTACCGTTTTTTCGAAATTTCACCGAAACGATTTTCAAAACGTTACAATCTTCCCCCCTTAAAGAAATTCGGTCCCCGAATTTAAATTAAAACTTCCCCTAAATACTAAAATATTTCAGCCAAAACCATCAAATCGCCGGGGCTCCGAAATCATAAATACATAAAACAAATCGTAGCGCAACGCATGCGCATGAAAAAAATGAGCATATAACACAAATCAGAACTCCGTCAAGCATCCCGCAATCATCGGAGTCATGGGGAAGACATCAATACCAAATCCAAAGCAAAACCAATATGATATAACTCGAAACTATACATGTAAAATATATTCTGGTACTGTTCTCTGACTAGCCCTGCTCAGTACGAAAACACATAGCAATATCATAAAAACGTACTGCTCTATAAGAAAAATCAATCCCAAAATACGCGTATGAATACTACGCGCGTCTGGTGCGAACAGAAATCAACATCCAAATATGTGCCATACATACGCACAGAAACAATATCTAAGTGCATCGGGTGTGCACGAAACATTTGTCGTAGGCAACATGTGTGCCTGACAGCAAAATCAGGTGCATCTAACGTGCACGAAAAATCTCGATTTAGTGCATCTGGTGTGCACCAAAATCACACTTCAAAACATGCGCCGAACATGCACGAAAATCCAATTCAGGTGCATCCATCGTGCATGAAATCATGAAATCCAATATCAAATGCCGAACATGCGCAAAATCAAATCAGGTGCACAAGGTGTACAAAACAATATCGAACACCACCATCGAAATCAAAGTCCAATGCATCTAAGTGCACAAAAGGCGTATCACTGCACTGCAAGCATATATAAACTACTCTGAGTGCAGGAACCAAATCGTGTGCGTGCATACACACAAAATCAACTCAAATGTCTAAAACCGTAAAATCATAAACATATGAAACCCAAGCACGAAAGCGATATCAAGTGCAACACTGTGCAAAGATCGTAAATCCTCAATCATCAAAATCAAATCATTCGAATAAATCACCCAAAATATCGAAATCAATAATGGCGGCATAGTACCGCTCAAGCGCATCCTCTAAGAATCTCGGGCCAACTGTCGCGATCACTAGTGGGACGTCTCGTCGATGATCATGAACTCTGGCCTGCTGGTGTGCGTAACAATGACCACTCCTGGGTCAAGGTCTTCACTGGGAATTACCAATCTCTCGGTCCATCGGCTCATCGGCCTTGTCAGGTGTGCTAACGGGGATGATCCCGTTCTGGCACGTCTCTTGTCATCTCCCGGTCAATCATCGCGACCACTCGTAAGACAGCACATCACTGGCATCGGCCTCTGGCTCTCTGAATGTACGTGACACATCTGATCCTGGGTGCAAGTATCATTGCAGCAGTGTCCTGGAAGGAATCCTGCTCATAGTCTCCTCCATGCCTCGTCTCTGCCAACTGTCCGGAAGTCATCGTCCTTTCTTATATCTGCATCTTGCTCCGGAACGGCTGCATACCCATCGCGACTCCTTCTGGAAGGTATATCCAGTACTCTACCTCGGCATGCGCATCGCATCTCTGATGTCGGCGGAAGGGAACGTGGTCATGTCCAGATCTTATACGAACCTCTTACTCCATTTTTCTCTAATGTCGACCGTTTCGGACTCGTCTCGTCGTGGCTGCATGGACTGAGCTCCAACGGCTATCCTCGTATCGGGAGTCTCCCAAGAAATGCATCTCACCACCTAGCATCCGAATTAAGTCGAGCCATCCGATCGAGTCGTCAAAACCTCATAATCCCCTAAGAGCTCAATCTCTTGGGCACAGTTTAATAGTATCGGGTACATACCACAGCATCGGTGGTCCAGCCGTAGAAGCGCAAACCCAAGCCTCACTAATGGCGCCGTGGAACTGCCGCAAACCCGAAGGTTCAAAGGCTTTCACACGGTCATTATGTCGAGTTAGGGTTTCATTCTTCTAGAGGGACCATAGAATTGCCTGCATGTCTTTCCGACTACTTTAAACTTGGAATAATAGGTTTCTGACATTCGATCGTCTCTGTCGACTCTCAACGTCTCCGCGTGAAGTCGTCTCTAGTTGGAATCAATCTATCTGATGACCTCGCATCGGGGTAGCGAACGAACCACATGTCCTAGTCATTCATCCTCGGTGACTAGCGACCTTCTATCATCTCTTAGTACAACTCGAACTGCAATAGCTCCAACATCTGGGGCAATATCTCGTTGTTCGCAGCAATAACGGGCTCACTCGTCTACATGCTGAACCGTGCCTCAATCATCATGAATAGGCAATATATCAACGGTCATCAAAATCTGGCTGGCCTCTATCAGCGGCTCAATCCTCTAGTGCAAATCGACACGTCCGAGTAACCTCATAAAGGCGATCCGCCAAACGCTCGTGGCGCGGAAACACAGTAAAAAGACACATCTCCACAATCGTGTGTCGCCGGAATTTCGCCCTGGTCAGTCCTCGTTCGTGACGAGCTCGTGCTGACCACAACTCTAGCTGTAGCTCTCCCTGCCCGTAATAGTTGCAGCAAAACCATAACTGGTACTGATGAGGTTAGATCGGAATGAATATAATACTGATCAAAGAAAGGTACATCCTAAGGCTTCATAAGTGGAGTAGCGTATCGTAAGTATGCCGTGGAACATACCCACGGTACGTCACTCTACTTTAGTCACCTATTCTATCAACCAAGGGTCATCCTAAGCTCCGAAGGTAAAACCTAACGCTCTGATACCAACTTTGTCACGTCCCGAAAGATGGAACATGACCGGCACTTAAACTACGAAACGTCTCGAGGCGTACGTAATCTAAGTAAGCCGAAAACCCAGAAATCCAAACCAAGAAAAGTAGTAGAGTGAAGGAAAACCAATTTAAAATAAGTAGTTTTAATAGCATAAGCCGAATTATGGGGTTTTTAAGAACATCAAAATTTACTGAAAATTTCGGCAGAGTCTCCTTTGTAAATACTGGCCCCCAAACGGAATACAAAATGAATAGTATACGAAATCAATAAAAAGGCATCCCCAAGCGGGAGCTAGCTCTTCGTCAATCGACGGTCACAACCACACAAGCAATATAATATACAACGCCAATGGCGAGGATCAAAATTCAAAAGGAAACTCAAAACCACAAGAAAACCGCAGAAATATAACGCGCGACTCTAAGGTCGAAGGAATAACATCACTGGTCTCTATCTCAAAATAAATACATGTTTGGTTGATGGAACTTCTAGATACAACAGAATAATGATATACAAGATATATAATGGGGGTACGATACAAGTAAACCCACCTACTAGCAAATCACCCGAAGGAAACTATGCCCGCAAAGCCGTAATGAAACCTGTACGGCAAACCTGCAAGAAACTGGGGCACAACGGGGGTGAGTTGCCAACTCGTGAATAGAAAACATCTACGAATAGAAATCGCATAAATAACGCAAGCTAGGTCAATGATCATAAAATATCCTCAATTATATATAACATGCAACATATAACAAGGCTAGGGTAAATATCTAACCCGAGTGTAATCTTATGTGCCCGTGTCAGTGCCTCAGGTAGCAATATATCATATGAATGAGGTATGAATGCATGAAAACAGAATACATGTAAATGAAGAACTGTTTTCATAATTTAGTAAGATTTCCTTGTATTTTTAAAATGAGGTATCATAATGAAATCAGCAAAAAACAGTGCCTAGCATCGGCACAAAACGTAATCCCAATATCTCGATATCTCTGTATCAAAGTCTCTGTACCTCAATATCTCGAATCTCAATGTCTCAATCACAATATCTAGGGCGCCGTCAGTCCAGACCAGCCCCTACCATCCATCTCAAAACCACGACGGTATCCTCCGGATATCCGACGCGTCGGGTAAAATCACCGGTAGGTAGTGCTCCCCTGCCAGGCTCACATCGTCATCATCACGCGCTTCTTGCCCCGGGGTACCTTACCGGGTCTACCATGTACCCGAAACGGTTCATCCGCCTCCTCGAATCGGGTCTCAAAATCCATCAGCAAACTCATGGTGGACGACTCATACATCATGGGAAAAAACCGCACTTTTTATTTTAAAAGAGAGAAAAGGTTTATTTATGTTTTTGCGGTTTTCCTCCAAATCCAGAAAATCTCATGGAAATCCGAATCCAAAACCTCAATAACACGTAAAATAGTGAATATATGCATGAGGATCCATGAATGCGGCATAACAATGAATAACAGTATGCATGAGTATGCATGAAGTAGCAGGTAATAACTACAATGTCTAAACTAACATATAAGGCAAGTACGCTATGTCAAGCAATAATATTTTCTAAGGTGTACGTGACATGGCAATTACCGATGAAGATGTGTGTGAGCCGGCAAGTAAGTGTACGTGGTACATACGCATCATCGGTAATGGTGCTGGTGTCCTAACAATATGATATCAACATTGCAATAAGAAATTATAACATAAGTATGCGATGCGAAGCGAACCACAATAATAGGCGGGAGCAGAATACTAGACGCAACTGTAACTAACCTGCACTAATCTAATATAAGTCCTACAAATGGTGCCTTTTGCAATAACACGAATCATGGGGTTTTGAAAATAGGGGCTACGGTGTTTTTATGAAAAGATACGTCTTTTGAAATATCCGTAGGATCCCTTGGGCTGTCTTTTAAAATACCCACGATTCGTTAGTTTTTGGAATAGGTAAGAATCGAATCTAATCTAACAACTAAACTAAACTAAAGGGCTAAGATAACAAGCTGGACTACAGGTAAGGAATCCGCCTAACCTCTGAGTCGATCTATATACATACCTGTATATATATTAGTCGGTGATCCCGCCTCAATAATATCATATCCGATCCATATCTACAATCAGACATCCCAAGTCAAGAGTGCGGATCAATCGTCAAGATATAGCTCGTACGTAAATCCGTCGTACGGCATCTCCAGATCTGGGTACGGGTCAAAATCATATTCATCACACTATTCATCCGGTATCCTCTTTATCAAAGATCATAGTCTATGGTACTGACCTATGTCTAATACAATACTAATATCATCAATATAGTCATGATCTGACTACTGATCGACAATCTCTTACAAACCGATATCATTAGCACATATCATCATCAAGGGGTATACATCGCCCAATACGGCCTAGTATCAATATCCTAGCATATCATATCTCATATCACGATCACATGTCGACCATTTTATTTATAACACTTTTCACCCGTATCGCCGCCCCAAGATCCGCTATAACACCAGGACGTACCTCAAGTACGAATCCTGCATATCATCGATATCACAACCACAAACAAATCTCAACGACTCAGCTCAATCCCAAGTATCATCCTCAAATCCGTATGTGAACACATAGTCCCATACCCATGTGATCACATAACTATTAAGAATCCCATGAGCACATATAAATAGGAATGTATGCAAGTATGTATGTGTGTATGTGTAGTGCAACACTACCCTAGGGTTCGCAACACTAAAATAGTCCAACACATCAATATCCATCCTAAACATCGTTATTAATCCCAAATAACATATAATAATTGTTGGTGTGTATACGCATCCATATACACCACCACGGACTGCGGGGGTGCTATACGCCATCCACCCGACTTCTCCCCGTAGATATAAATCTACTCACCTGGTCCTCGCTCGCTGGTGCCGACGTCGCCATGTGCTTGCTTGTCGTCTCGAAGTCCACATGGGGTAGCTACATATCATAACGCATCGTATCGCATTAAAACCAAATTCGAAATCGAAACGGCACACGAAAATCAAATCGGCACGCGTATGACGCATAGGTCAAAACCAATCGCCTACGCATGCCAAATAGCCAAACCAACCTTCGATGTCGATGTACAAACGTCAACCAATCGAGAAAAACCCAATACCAATCACGCGTTCATAATGCACTAGAATTTAAGTGAAAATATGGTGCAATTCATAAAAACCTTAAATTTGCTCAAATCGATTTATTTCACAAAACCTAGAAAACACTTAATTACCGTTTTAATTCGAAACTTGATGTTTTAACCCAACTAATAGCCATATTATTCACTAAGTATCAAAATCAGGTCATATATACCATTTCCATATTTTTAATCTCACTAATTATCATTAACCCGAAATTCAAGTTTGCAAAAACAACCAATTTTAACAATTTTTAAAGAGAAATTCACAATTTAACAATTAAGCTTGGTTTTGCATATTTTAAATGGTTAAACCATACATGGAAACCTTAATGATGTGCTAAAAACCCTAACTAGATTTTAATCCCACATTTTAATTAAATTTCTAAAACCTAGTTAGCAATTTAGCATAATTATCACAATTTGGGAAATATAAATATAACAATTTGCAAATTAGCTACAAGATTAGGTTTTGCATATCATAAGATGCTAAAAAACATCACACAACCATGAATAAATTATCACAACCATAACTTTATGTTAGTTGTATGTATGCCCTAGAGGCCAGTATTGTACAGATTATGTATATTATATTGGATGCTTGGACATATATAGAGATGACTTTCTTGCTCGACATGATAGTATGCTATCTGGTTGCTATTTATCTTAACATGTACACTAGTCTCTTTATACTGTCTTATAGTTACATGTTGGTAAAGCCCTTAGGATTTGTACTTGACTACCTGGACTATGATGCAGATCATACTAGTGGGGACATGGTAGTCCATGAGTACATCCTTCAAGGTCCCTAGTCGTGGGTGTATCGAGACGGGGCATCGATATACCAGAGTAGACTAGCGTATACGCTTCTCGACCCATGTGATGGGCGATGGATGATCCCATATCCATTGGTGTTTGACATCAGAGATGGTATACGGGTGCTCAGTGGAGACTGGGTACACTGGACGGACTCGCCGAGAACTCCCAGATGGTATTATACCTCACGTCAGATGGCAGTTCTCAGGTGACACTTGTACAGGTTAGTCTGTAGACCCGAGATCGTCATAGAGTCTTGTGTGATTCCCACTGTGCTTTGATCTCCACCTTACCACGTCCATGAGGGCGTGCAAAACGGTGGTCTTTGGGTACAGTCCCGAGTCACATGGAGGCAATGAGCGATAGGAGGGGTTTCGTCTCTCCCGGTATTGGGAGTTGATGTTGCGCTGTGCTCGATTGGCCGTAACAGGGAAGTCCCTGGCCAGGGCTGATCAGAGATTTGCTGGTAAGTGTTACCAGTAGTTTCTCGACCCATTACGAGCCTCACATCGGCACGACTTATCGGGTTATTGGGGTCTGACGTTTACCACCCCTAGACTTGATATGCGACGTATCTGACGAAGAGACCGGACTGTACGGTAAGTGTTCCTGGTCGGATTCGCAGGAGTGTGAGCGGGCTAGCTCGTCGATCTTCTGATCGCTCAATACCCGGATGGCCGTTACGTTTAGCAGACCGCTTGCGGCTTGTGGGTGCTTGATATGATCATCATCTGCTACCGGCGTATTGACGAGTCTTTAGAGTCCTACACAGAGGTTTCCTGGTTCAAGCGAAACGAAATAGGAGCGCATATGAGATATGTGCAGGACCGAGAATAATGCGTGTATGTGATACCGCATTTCATTCTCGCGATATATGTTTTGATTGGTTATATTCGATATGACCTAGTTATCGAATCATTGATTCGATAAATCGATACATTACATTCTAGTCGGTCATGTGCGACATGACCGGATCATTGAATCAAATGTTGATTTAATGATTTAATGCATAATTATATATTTGATATATTGCATTGCATTAACTAGTGTTGGTTCACTTTAAACGGATTTTTCTCACTTGTTGCACATTGTATATGTGATATGCTTTAGTGCACTACTTTGTATCATGTTTGATGATACTTGATCATATAGTTAAGTTTATAGAATTAATCCATGGTTAATTTGATAATTAGGGTTTTGCATATTCATTTATTTATTTATTTGTTTATTTATTTATTTGAAATAAGTTATGATAAGAATGGTGGCTAAGTTTGTTTTTTATTGAAGCTTCATGAAGCTTTGACTTTGCTAACCATCCTTATCTTCATGCTTAACCCTAACCCATCCAAGTGACCATGGTTAATTCTCTACACTTAACCCTAGTTCAAGTTATGATAAGTATTTGATTTAAATTTATTTTTATCACAAGACTTATCATATTCTTTTCTTGAGCTCATCTTCTTCTTCTTTTTCAAGCTTGCTACTCCAATGGCAACTTGAGTTTTAGTGAGAGAAATCCAAATCTAAAGTGAACCCACCTCCTATTTCTTCACCCTCTACCTCTTGCCAAGTTGTTTTGGGTGTTTACTTCACAAGTTTCACAAGTTTGTGAAGTCGGAGCTTGAGTTTGTGCAACCTCGACGTAGATCGTCTTTGACACAAAGCCGACGACCTATTCCGCACGTTTCTCCGATGAAGCCGTCACGAGAGTCCAAGCTTCAAGATGGACAGCGAGAAGACTTCGTTGCGGAGCCGTGGATGTGGATATCCGCATCTACAAAGGTTGTAATTTCCGTATCCTAGTAGTTAACTGTTAACTAGTTAGGTTTTTCGCCTAAACATCTAGAAAACGATCCGTAGTCGGGTCCCTCGGCACCGTTAAAATTTTAATATGGCATGTTCGATGCCTTGTGTGACCTCATTAGAGTGCCTAGGAACCCTACAGTGGTATCAGAGCCTAGCTAGAGCCTTAGGCGAAGTCTAGACGGAGTTTGAAGTCCGAACGAACCCGAAACCCAAATACTTTAGAGCTCTCTGGACATTTTCATAAATCTGGGATTTTTTCATATTAAAAACGCCTAAAAAATTCACCAAGGAAATACAAGAATTACGATATAAAAATTTTCAGATGAACAGTTCCTTTAGCCGCGGAACCGCGGCAGAAGCATGGCTTCTGCGGCGGTTCCGCGCTCAGAAGGTGACGTCAGCCCTATTTAATTCCACAGTAATTCCTGATAAATTCTGGTGAGTTTTCTGGGTATTTTTAAAATGATTTAAGGGTTGAGTGCTCTGTGGTTATATTAGGAATCGACGATTCGATCGGAATATCAAACTTTGTCCAAGTGTTTTTCCAGATAACTGTAGAATATGTTAAAAAGTTTGACCGGATACAAATACCCAACTTTTCCCCTGCCGAAAAATTCCAAGTGTTGGATTTTTCTGTGGTTAAAAGACGTTCGAAGTAGTGCAAGTAACGCGATGGTCCCTCTAGAAGACAACAAACCTTAACTCGATTATGTGACCGTCTTGAACTGCCCTTTGAACCTTCGGGTTTGGGGCAGTACGGCGTGCCACATGTGAGGCGTTGGCTTGACCCTTCTACGGCTGGACCGTTGGTACTGAGGTATGAAGTGAATGTCTTTGAACCTATTTCATGTGTTGATCGGTGTCGGGAAAACTTGGGTGTTCGAATGTTCGATCGGAAAGTTTGATATATTCTATTTATCCGGAATTGGATACAATAATTGGAATTCACAAACAGTTATGAGATAACTGGATGAATGCTATAAATCTAGCAGTTTAGTCCCATACGATATTGAAAAGAGTTTTCGATAATGAGACTAAAATGCGGGATTTATAACTGTTAGGCATGTGATGTCTAAAGTAGTTGCGGATTCCAATTGTTGTAGTTTTACACTTTCTTTTCTGTGACCGTAAGTGTAGTATGTTCATATCGCCGGTTTCGTTGCTATACGTCAACGACAATTGGGGTATGCATACTTACTTACGTTGATGACATGTGATGTTATGTGTTGCTGGATATGTTATATTGGATCGTTGTGTTTGAATAGCCGGGGTTTTTTATGTGAGATGAGTGTTTTTCATTTTCAATCATGTAAAAACTTGTATGTAATATTCTTTCATTTGGGGCGCTTCCAGGTAGCGGAAGTTGTCACCCTTTGTATATTATTTACTTTTCCGCATTAGGATAGACCCAAGGAGGGGAGCACAAGTAACCGGGTTCTGGGGTCCAGTGGGAGACCAACTCGAGGAGTCGAGTCCGGGTCTCCTAACCCTAGAATTGGCAGGGTTGCTTGCCGCTCTCTTAGGGGTCTAGGGGTGTGGGATTGGCTATTCATCACGACTGTGGAATCCGTGTTTTATACTGGCTCGTATTGAAAACACGGACGTCCTAGTATATCCAATATTTCATATGTTTATTCTGCTGCGATATCTGTGATGAGATCATGTGATGTTTCTGTGATGGATATAGTATATAGTATATATGATATATTATATAGATGTTACTTATGTTTTACACCCGCGCTAGCCCTGCCCTGCTCTGTCGTTAGTTACCTAACCTAACGGTGCACGAGAGGACATCGAGGCGAATGCGGATGGCATAAGTGTACGTCATATCTATCTGTGATGTTTAGGTATTTAAATGATGGGACTTCATTAATGTGATTAATGAAAGATAAGAAACCTAAGATGTTGTGGAATCAAATTTTAAAATAAAACAGGTAGCTACAGTTCTTGCTTTGCATAGCGGTATATGTGATATGCCCTGCACCTTATTCGATGAGGAAAGGACCGAGATCCCTTCACCGGGAGTGACTCCTTTAGCAATAACTGGCAGATGCTACACACTCGGTTTGCTTTTGATTGCTTTTGAGTTTTTGCTTTGCACAGCGATATATATGATATATCCCGCACCTCATTCGACGAGGAAAGGACCGAGATCCCTTCACCGGGAGTGACTCCTTTAGCAAAACCAGAAAAGCCTCAAAATCACTCCATTTTCAAACTTTATTTGATTCTACAACGATATCGAGTTCATTACGCAATAGGTTTTCAGAAAAACCTAGCGTAGCCCTCCGTCATTTCAGATAAAGACTATTTAGTATTCGTGCTGCGTTTGTTGACCTCTGTCAAGGCGTAGTGTGCGGTAGCTAACTAGTAATTATCTGCAAAGCATGTGATGTGATTGGGTTAGGGTAGTCGTGCGACCTTGTTGACCTCTGTCAAGGGTCGTGCGGGTGGGTTTGATTCAATCAAGAAATGACGGGTTGAACTTGACTAGTGCACTATGATTTGTTGACCTCTGTCAAGGTCATGGTACACTAGGGGCAAAATATTATCGGGAATTTCAAGTGTTGAAATTTGCAATGAGATTGCATAGCTTCTATGAGATAGTTGGATCCCGATACCCACTGCGAGTAAGAGTTACTCCTGGGAGAGTTTTACACAGTGCAAATAGCCGATCAAGTAGGTGTCTAGAAAGGTGTTAACGAGGTTATGCCTCTGGGAAAACGAGGTTTACAGTAATTAGGTTCGTGCGAAAGCACGGGGGACTTCCCTCAAAGTACCGACACTGGCCTGGCTGAAAGATTGGCGAACTTGTAGTGTGTAATTAATCCCGGCTAGTCTTTCCTTTTAGGGTTTGGAGGAAGATTTGATAAAAAACAGTGGGAGCCATCCTGATTAGATAAGATAATAACCAATCTGATCTTGCACAAGCATACGCTAAAGTGTTTTCTTCTCTCTCTCTCCAGGTAGCGACCATTTCATGCCTTAATAAAGATAATAATATGGATGTATTGACCGAACCCGCATGTTATACTGTGCTGGGGAACGTTGGTTCCGTTCTTTCCTATAAGAGTTATAGGACTGAACAGGATATAGGGGAATACCAGGATTCCCATGCCACCCGAATGAAGAAAGTACATGATGATGCATTTTCTTCAGGTGTGTTCGTTACTGAGAACTGTTTCTCCATTTGCTCTACGTCCTGGGTATTGGATACCGGGTCAGGATCCCATATATGTAATCAGTTACATGGGCTTAGGAAAGGTAGAGAACTTGGAGAAGGTGATAAAGACATTAGAGTCGGAAATGGTGCAATTGTTGCAGCTAAGACTGTCGGGGAATATCACCTTGTATTACCAACAGGTAATACATTGGTTCTGAACGGATGCTATTACATGCCGAACCTGATATGCAACATTATATCGCTTTCTTTATTAAATAAAGAAGGATATAATTTTGTATTACAGGACAATATTATGAACATTTTCCATAACCAAAAGTTAGTTGGATCAGGCACGTTGTGCAATGGCATTTATGTTCTAAACCAATCAACAGTCCTCAGCATAACAAACACACACAAGAGGAAGAGTTCTGAACTCAACAAATCCTTCTTGTGGCATTGTAGACTGGGTCACATCAATGCGACACGACTGGCTAAGTTGCATAAGGATGGATATTTAAATCCGTTTGAATTTTCACCCTATGACACTTGCCAGTCATGTCTCAAAGGCAAGATGACCAAGACTCCGTTTACGGGACACGGAGAAAGAGCTACCGAACTCTTGGGACTAATACATAGTGATGTATGCGGTCCCATGTCTACACATGCCAGGGATGGTTCTTCGTACTTCATTACATTCACTGACGATCTCTCAAGATACGGACATGTGTACTTGATAAGACACAAGTCTGAAGCTTTTGAGAAATTCAGAGAATATAAACAAGAAGTCGAGAAACAAACCGGAAAAAGTATTAAAATCCTTCGATCTGATCGAGGAGGTGAATACTTGAGCAATGAATTCCTGGACTTCCTAAAAGAGAATGGGATTCTCTCTCAGCTGACTCCTCCATATACACCACAGCACAACGGTGTATCGGAGCGGAGGAATCGCACCCTATTAGATATGGTGCGCTCTATGATGAGTACAGCTGAGTTACCTATTTCCTTCTGGGGGTATGCGCTTGAGTCAGCGGCATACCTATTGAATCAAGTTCCAACTAAATCTGTACCTACCACACCATATGAGATATGGAGTGGGAAGAGACCATGTCTTAAACGAGTTAAGATATGGGGTTGTCTGGCCTATGTCAAAAGGCAAAATCCAGATAAACTCGAGGCACGGTCAGTTCTATGTAAGTTTGTGGGATATCCTAAACATTCAAATGGATATCTCTTCTACCACAGTGAACAACAAAAAGTGTTTATTGCTCAACATGCCACCTTTTTAGAAAAGGAATTTCTTGCAAAAGAGATTAGTGGCTCTGAGGTAGAACTGGAAGAAGTTCCAGAAACACAAACTATAACTGAAGATTTAGTGGAACCAGAAGATTCGGTAGTACCCGACGAACCTCAGCCTCTCCGCCGATCTGGTAGGGTTTCTCGTCCACCTGAGAGATACTACGGTTTTCTCATTGATGGTGGAAGCGAGGATTGCATCATGGAGGATGATGACCCAACTAGCTTCGAGCAGGCCATCACGAGTGGGGACTCAGTGAAATGGCTGGATGCTATGCGGTCCGAGATGGATTCCATGTACACCAACAAAGTATGGACTTTGGAAGTTGCTCCTGAAGGGGTAAAACCCATTGGGAGCAAGTGGATCTTCAAGAAGAAACTTGGTGTAGATGGGAAAGTGGAGACTTTCAAAGCTAGACTTGTAGCAAAAGGTTTTCGTCAAAGACCAGGTGTGGACTATGACGAGACCTTTTCTCCAGTGGCTATGCTTAAATCCATCCGAATCATGCTTGCCATTGCTGCCTTTCATGACTACGAAATCTGGCAAATGGATGTTAAGACCGCCTTTCTAAACGGTGATTTAGAAGAGTGCGTGTACATGACTCAGCCAGAGGGCTTCGTAGACAGTGGGAGCAGCGGGAAGGTGTGCAAGCTGCTTAAATCCATTTATGGATTAAAGCAAGCATCGCGGAGTTGGAACATCTGCTTTGACGTCGTTATCAAAGAGTTTGATTTCGTCAAAAATCCAGATGAACCTTGTATCTACAAGAAGGTGGCAGAGAGTAAGGTTGTCTTCCTCGTATTGTACGTGGACGACATACTCTTGATAGGAAATGATATTCCTATGCTGCAATCGGTCAAGCTCTTCTTATCACAAAGATTCTCAATGAAAGATCTTGGTGATGCCTCCTGCATATTGGGAATTAGGATCTATAGAGATAGATCCAAACGGATTTTGGGATTGTCCCAATCCAGGTACATTGACACCATACTAAAGAGGTTTAGTATGGAAGAGTCCAAGCGTGGGAACTTGCCCACGATCTCTGGAGTCACTCTCTCCAAAGAGATGTCTCCCAAGAGTGATTTGGAGAGAGCTCGCATGCAAGGGATACCCTATGCTTCGGCAGTAGGCTCTATCATGTATGCGATGCTATGTACCAGACCCGATGTAGCATACTCACTAAGTGTAGTGAGTAGGTATCAAGCTGATCCTGGAGAGAGTCACTGGACAGCTGTGAAGAGCATTCTCAAGTACTTGCGAAGGACTAGAGATATGTTCTTGGTGTATGGTAACGGAGAACTCCAAGTGGAGTCCTTTAACGATTCCAGCTTCCAGAGTGATAAGGACGACTCAAAGTCGCAGTCGGGATTTGTCTTTACCCTTTACGGAGGGGCGGTTAGCTGGAAGAGTTCCAAGCAGGAAACCGTGGCAGACTCGACGATGGAGGCTGAATACATCGCTGCCAACGATGCTGCTAAAGAAGCTGTCTGGATCAAGAAGTTCATTACTGAACTTGGAGTGGTTCCATCCATTGAGCGTCCAATACCTTTGTATTGCGATAACAATGGAGCGGTGGCTTTGGCCAAGGAACCCAGGTCCCATCAGCGGTCCAGGCATATTCTGAGGCGGTATCACCTGATCCGGGAGATAGTTGATCGCCGGGAGATCGAGGTCAGGAGAGTTGACACGAAGAACAACACGGCGGATCCACTCACGAAGGCCATTCCCCAGATACAGTTTGAGAGACTCTTCGGGATGCTCGGTATGAGATACTACAGCAGCTGGCCCTAGTGCAAGTGGTAGATTGTTAGTTGTATGTATGCCCTAGAGGCCAGTATTGTACAGATTATGTATATTATATTGGATGCTTGGACATATATAGAGATGACTTTCTTGCTCGACATGATAGTATGCTATCTGGTTGCTATTTATCTTAACATGTACACTAGTCTCTTTATACTGTCTTATAGTTACATGTTGGTAAAGCCCTTAGGATTTGTACTTGACTACCTGGACTATGATGCAGATCATACTAGTGGGGGCATGGTAGTCCATGAGTACATCCTTCAAGGTCCCTAGTCGTGGGTGTATCGAGACGGGGCATCGATATACCAGAGTAGACTAGCGTATACGCTTCTCGACCCATGTGATGGGCGATGGATGATCCCATATCCATTGGTGTTTGACATCAGAGATGGTATACGGGTGCTCAGTGGAGACTGGGTACACTGGACGGACTCGCCGAGAACTCCCAGATGGTATTATACCTCACGTCAGATGGCAGTTCTCAGGTGACACTTGTACAGGTTAGTCTGTAGACCCGAGATCGTCATAGAGTCTTGTGTGATTCCCACTGTGCTTTGATCTTCACCTTACCACGTCCTTGAGGGCGTGCAAAACGGTGGTCTTTGGGTACAGTCCCGAGTCACATGGAGGCAATGAGCGATAGGAGGGGTTTCGTCTCTCCCGGTATTGGGAGTTGATGTTGCGCTGTGCTCGATTGGCCGTAACAGGGAAGTCCCTGGCCAGGGCTGATCAGAGATTTGCTGGTAAGTGTTACCAGTAGTTTCTCGACCCATTACGAGCCTCACATCGGCACGACTTATCGGGTTATTGGGGTCTGACGTTTACCACCCCTAGACTTGATATGCGACGTATCTGACGAAGAGACCGGACTGTACGGTAAGTGTTACTGGTCGGATTCGCAGGAGTGTGAGCGGGCTAGCTCGTCGATCTTCTGATCGCTCAATACCCGGATGGCCGTTACGTTTAGCAGACCGCTTGCGGCTTGTGGGTGCTTGATATGATCATCATCTGCTACCGGCGTATTGACGAGTCTTTAGAGTCCTACACAGAGGTTTCCTGGTTCAAGCGAAACGAAATAGGAGCGCATATGAGATATGTGCAGGACCGAGAATAATGCGTGTATGTGATACCGCATTTCATTCTCGCGATATATGTTTTGATTGGTTATATTCGATATGACCTAGTTATCGAATCATTGATTCGATAAATCGATACATTACATTCTAGTCGGTCATGTGCGACATGACCGGATCATTGAATCAAATGTTGATTTAATGATTTAATGCATAATTATATATTTGATATATTGCATTGCATTAACTAGTGTTGGTTCACTTTAAACGGATTTTTCTCACTTGTTGCACATTGTATATGTGATATGCTTTAGTGCACTACTTTGTATCATGTTTGATGATACTTGATCATATAGTTAAGTTTATAGAATTAATCCATGGTTAATTTGATAATTAGGTTTTTGCATATTCATTTATTTATTTATTTGTTTATTTATTTATTTGAAATAAGTTATGATAAGAATGGTGGCTAAGTTTGTTTTTTATTGAAGCTTCATGAAGCTTTGACTTTGCTAACCATCCTTATCTTCATGCTTAACCCTAACCCATCCAAGTGACCATGGTTAATTCTCTACACTTAACCCTAGTTCAAGTTATGATAAGTATTTGATTTAAATTTATTTTTATCACAAGACTTATCATATTCTTTTCTTGAGCTCATCTTCTTCTTCTTTTTCAAGCTTGCTACTCCAATGGCAACTTGAGTTTTAGTGAGAGAAATCCAAATCTAAAGTGAACCCACCTCCTATTTCTTCACCCTCTACCTCTTGCCAAGTTGTTTTGGGTGTTTACTTCACAAGTTTCACAAGTTTGTGAAGTCGGAGCTTGAGTTTGTGCAACCTCGACGTAGATCGTCTTTGACACAAAGCCGACGACCTATTCCGCACGTTTCTCCGATGAAGCCGTCACGAGAGTCCAAGCTTCAAGATGGACAGCGAGAAGACTTCGTTGCGGAGCCGTGGAGGTGGATATCCGGATCTACAAAGGTTGTAATTTCCGTATCCTAGAAGTTAACTGTTAACTAGTTAGGTTTTTCGCCTAAACATCTAGCAAACGATCCGTAGTCGGGTCCCTCGGCACCGTTAAAATTTTAATATGGCATGTTCGATGCCTTGTGTGACCTCATTAGAGTGCCTAGGAACCCTACACTTTAGTTTAACCCTTCTCTTGATTTTCCTAAAATAAGCCACCACAACTAATTTAACACTTCTAATATCTAAATTAGCATATACAAACTACAATTTAAACATTAGGTTAGAGTTTTACCTCCCAAGATTGAAATCCTAGGTTTCCCTAGCCTCCATAGACACCATCATTCTCCATACTTAAAAGCAAATTTTGTCTTAAGAAGGGAATAGCATGAGGATTTGCTTAGAATTTGAGAAGAAATTTGTAGATTTTTCATTTGAATTTTGTGAAGAAATTGATGTGAGAAGAGATGGAACAAGGAGGGGGGGAAGAGGGCAGTTTCGGCCAGCAGGGAGGAGGTGGGGAAGAGTGAGGGATTTGTGTGAAAAAGTCCAAGTCAAAGCCCATCCAATCACTTAAAACCCATACCTCACTATAATATATTAAACCTTATCATTTCCAACCACTTTAAAATGAGTTGAAGAAGCAAAAATTTGAGGGGAAAAAATTTGGGCTGCTGCCATGGTGGGCTCGGCCAAGGGGTTGGGGTGAGGATTTGTGAAAGTTTGCAAGGAAATTTTGTGCAAAAAGACCCTCTCAAGTTACCAAATTGCAAGCTTTCGCTAATTTCACCAAAAAGCCTTTTTTTCTTCAATAATTTCTAACACCGTTTGGCAGATTCATTTTGTTTCAAAACAACACATATTAAAATTTTCCTTAATGTAATATGATGCACAAAATTTGTTTCAACCCATTCCAGTTTGTAATTTTCCCTAATTAAATGTATTAGTGACGGCTTAAAATAATATTAAAAATATTTTTTTTTTCGGAAAATTTGAAATTTCACCAGTGGCTCAATAAACACCAAATACTAGCAATTTCATAGCTAGAATATGTATATTTAATTTTATAATAAAGATATTTGTATTTTGACTTTTTACAGAAAACCCCCTTATTTTACCGTTTTTTCGAAATTTCACCGAAACGATTTTCAAAACGTTACAATCGTATCTTATGGATGGTCAGTAGTATTCAAGCTATGTTTGTTGGCTTTCGTCAAGGCATAGTGCTTGGTAGCTGCTGGGGTATTCATTTGTAGCATAGATAGATGTGTTAGTTTGGGACAGTCGTATTACCTTGTTGGCTTTCGTCAAGGGTATGTACGGGTGGGTTCAAATTAACCTGGATAATGACGGGCAGAACTTGACATGTGACTTATAATTTGTTGGCTTTCGTCAAGGTCATAAGAGCATGGGGCAAAAATCACATCGGGAGTTTCAAACAAACAGCAAACTTGCCAGGCATGCGCATACCTTCTGGAGTGTGATAACTTGAGTGGCTTCCATCAAGTTATCATGCGATGATAGTTGGATCCCGATTCTCACTGATGAGTTGGTCTACTCTTCGGGTGATCCCGACTAATTCTTCTTTCAGGTTTGGAGGAGAATTTGAGATTACAGTGGGAGGTTTCCTGATTAGATAAAGTGATAACCATTCTGATCTAGGTTAGAGTGCACGCAGAGTGTTTCTTTTCTCTCTCTCTTTGGCAACGACCTTTGACCGACCCTAGACTATGACTCAGTGACCAAGTTGACCGAACCTTCTTAAAATACTGGCTTTTGGATTGGCTATAGTTGCATAAGTCATTGCCGCTCCTTCTTTTACCTTTTGGATTTCTCAGAACACCCCGTATTACTATGGACATCCACTTCCATTGGATAGATCTATCGTATGGTTATATACGAACTCGAAGGGACTTCTTCGAGGATGGATCCAGGTTCACGAGAAATAGAATTGGTTTATTCAGTTATCTTTTATTATCACCTTCTCTCAGGTTGCGAGGGCTCCTTAGTTTAGGAAAGTACACCTATTACGCTTATTGGATAGTCTTATTCCGAACCATAGGCAGGTGCTGAAAGGTAGGGAATGAAGAAAACCAATTATCCTAAGTAGGGTGTATAGAAGGTAATAACTAAAGACAAAATAAAGGGATTTGAAAGAGGGCAAAGTAAATTGCGACTGCTATCATTCACGACCAAACCGCGTACTTCATCGCCACTTCTATTTCACCTTTGCTTTTTTCCCCAGTTCGGGAGAAATAGAATAAGGTATTATTTAGTTGTCTTTTATCATCACCTTCTCTCAGGTTACGAGTACTCCTTAGTTTAGGAGGGTACACCTATTATGCTTACTGGATAGTCTTCTTCCTAACCATAGGCTGGTGCCGAACGGTAGGGAAGGAAGAAAACCATTTAGCCTAACGATGGTGTACAGAAGGTAACAACTAAAGACAAATAAAGGGATTTGGAGAGATGACAAAGAAATATACGGTTATAGTCATGAATTTGATTATGGAAGAGGCATTACTAAGAATACCAGGATACCCCTATGAAATATTTTCATGTTTCAGTGCATTGTTAAAGGAAAACTGTTTTCCCGATTAGATGCTTACTCCAAGGTATGTATTTACCAGGTTTCATTCTCATATCTGTATGGTTTTACAGATGATGAGTGGGAGTAAGTCATTGGGAATTTGATGATTATCCTCATTATATCGGAATTCGTTATAATTGGTGATATTTGAGGAAATCGCCTTGGTACAGTTTTCAACCTACGACGCACAGGTTTTGAGTTATTCGACTCAGGGGGCTCATACAGAGTATTGTATGCTGTCCGGTGTCCATCAGGACAAAGGGGTAGGTCCTCGTACTATGTTCTGTTTACTTATGACTTCTCTAGTTTTTAGACAAGTGTTTCGTAGAAATACAACGTCTAAGTTTTGAGAAGTTATGGGTATAAGAATAAAGTAGAGAACAAGATGTCGTAAGTATCGGGATTCTTCAAAGAGATCGAAGATATAGATACCTGTGATTGGTATTCAGATGATATTAATGGTTTTGAGAAACTTGTTTCTCTTTCAGGTTACTCATAATTGGATGGATTCCTAAGTCGAGTAATGCTGATTAGCCTCTCTCCATTGAGTTGATATGCACTGGAGACAGCTGCATGGTTTGAATCTGGTTCCAATTAAATTTGTGCCTCTATTTCTATATTGTATATAGAATGGTTCATATCTTAACAATGTTAAGGTACGGTGAGTTGTCCAGCTTATGCTTAAAACCAGACTTTGGATAACTCAAGGAACGTTTATGTAATGGCAGTTTGTGGGTTGACCCTGGCTTTGACGAGGGTTGACTTTCTACCATCTCAAAGATCAATGGTGATATTGTTCTTGACTCGCCACAGTTTTAGTAAAATGTATTTTTTCAGAAAACAGTAGTGGGAGTATGGTAGAACTGGAAGTGATTCCAGAACCGCAAACGATTACGAAAAATTTAATAGGACCTATATATTCAATCGGGTTTGACATTCCATTAGCTACTCCGTAGATATGGTGGGTAACCTCAGTCACCCGAGAGGTACTCCGGTAGCCTCAAGGACGGTGACAGGGAGGTTCTTATTCACCCAGACTTGACACTACTGTTGTTCCAGCCTATGGGACCCGGCAGGAGGATAAGCATAGCGCCGTGCTTAACTAGCTTTAGAAGTGCACGTATATATTATTCTGCCAGAGGGTTGTCGTAGTCAGTGGGAGCAGTGGAAGCATAGTAGGCAAGTAGCTTATGTCTATTTATAGACTTGAGCAGATATAGCAGAGATAAGATCATCTAATTTTGATGTGACAGTCATGGCTTTGACTTCATCAGAACAGGGGATGGATCTGTTAAGAAGGTAGTAGGGTGTGATATCTTGGTATTTGGATGACATACACACAGTAGGAAGTAAAATTCCTATACTACGATCGGTTATACTGTGGTCGTCACACAGTTGTTTATCCACAAGGATATGGATATAATATCAGACATTCTGGTTACTAGATCTATGGTTTTAGATCTAGATTTGGGTAGTTTCCCAATATGGGTACTTTGACAATATTCTAATAGTATTTTAGAATAGATGACTGCTGGCATGGTGGTGAACCTGCAGGTGATGGAGTCACCCTCTCTAAAGATGTCTTAGAGACTAAACGAGAGAGGGATGTGCATGATTGTGTAGGGTTGCTAGGCACACGCACAAGGGTCTACGAGGCATCAACCATGCCCGATTAAAATTTTAGCCGTGCCGAACAACCCGAAGCCGAATCTTTAAACTAGGGTTTAGGCGAAAACAAGCATGTTAAACTCTTTAACACTAAGTAAGAGGGATTACAACCTTTGTAGATCCGGTCCTTCACTTCATTAGCTCCATGTAGATGTCCCCATCGCTGTGATCGTGAACTCTAGACTCTAGAGAAGCTTCACAAGAAGAACGAACGTGCTTTCTTCGATGACTTCGAGGCCGAAGATGATCTACGTCGGGGAGACACTAACTCAAGCTATTCCTTCACTAGGTCATGAACTTTGTGAAGAGAACACACTCTACTACATGGCAAGTTGTAGAGGATGAAGAAGTAGGAGGTGGGCTCACTTTAGAATTGATTTTCTCACACTTTTTCTCAAAGCACCATTGGAGCTAGTAAGCTTTTCATGGAGCTTGATGATGAAGAAGAAGAAGAAAGAATAATATCATCATATGAATTATTCTTCTACAATAATGTAACCATGGGTGAGTTAAGCTATCATGCTTAACTCATGTAGAGAATTGACCATAGTATTAGGTTAAGGGTTGGGTTAACTTAATATCTTAAAGAGTGACAAAAGAGTTGACTTTGTCAATGTTTCCACAAGCTTCATGAAAGCTTGAGAACTTTGACAAAGTCTTTCTCTTTTGTTATTCTTAAGATATAAACAAAACTCTAATCTTTACCCTAATCTTGGTATAAGTCACATACACCCATCTTTGATGTATTATCAAGCATGACATAATCATATGTACACAAATATATATCACATATACACTTATGCACAATCAAGCGAGAAAATAAATCTTAAGTGAGCTAATACTAGTTAATGTAATGTAATATATCAAATATATAATTATACATTAAATTATTAAATCAACTCTTGATTTAATAACCCGGCTATAACCGACTAATATCAAGTGTAAAAACTTATCGAATCAACACTTGATCCGATAACCCGGCTATATCGCATACAACCGATCAATGTCACGAATCGCGAGAATAGAATATGGTATCTCATATCGTATCAATCTCGGTCCTGCACATATCATATATGTGCTCCTACTCCATTTTGCTTGAGCCAGGAAACCCCTGTGTAGGACTCTAAAGACTCGTCAATACGCCGGTAGTAGGTGATGATCATATCAAACACCCACAAGCCGTAAGCGGTCTGCTAAACGTAATGGCCACCCGGGTATTGAGCGATCAGATGATCAACAAGCAAGCCCGCTAGTACTCCTGCGAATCCAATCAGTAACACTACCGTACAGTCCGGTCTCGTCGTCTGATATGTCGCATATCTTGCCTAGGGGTGGTAAACGTCAGACCCAGTAGCTCGATAAGTCGTGTCGATATGAGGTCTATAACAGTTCGAGAAATTACTGATAACACTTACCAGTAAATCTCAGCAACCCTGGCCAGGGATTTCCGGTTATAGCCAATCGAACACAGTGCAACATCAACTCCCTATACCGGGAGAGACGAATCCCTTCCTATCGCTCATTGCCTCCATGTGATTCGGGACTGTACCCAAAAGCCACCTTTTTGCACGCCCTCTTGGACGTGGTATGATGGAAATCAAAGCACAGTGGGAATCACACAAGACTCTATGACGATCTCGGGTCAACAGACTAAGCTGTACCAGTGTCACCAGAGAACTACCATCTGACGTAAGGTATAATACCATCTGGGAGTTCTCGGCGAGTCCGTCCAGTGTACCCAGTCACCACTGAGCACCCGTACACCATCCTTGATGTCAAACACCGATGGATATGGGATCATCCATTGCCCATCATATGGGTCAAGATGCGTATACGCTAGTCTACTCTGGTGCATCGATGCCCTGTCTCGATACACCCTCAACTAGGAACAATTATAGGATGTACTCGTCGACTACTGTGGCCCCACTAGTATGATCTCATCAAAGTCCCAGTAGTCGAGTACGTATCGTAAGGGCTTTATCAACATGTAACATAGAGACAATCAGAGTACATGTTAAGATAAAGTACAACCAGATAGCGTACTATCATGTCGAGTAAGAAAGTCCTCCCTATATATGTCCTAGCATCCACAACAATATACATCGTATGTACAGTAATGGCTTCTAGGGCATACATATAACTAACAATCTCCCACTTATACTAGGGCCATCTGTTGTGGTATCACATACCCAACAATTAGCTGTGGTCGAAGTATCTCATACTCAACCATCCCATAAAAGTCTCTACTGGGAAAAGGCTGTTGGTGATAGTGCCCTCATAGTCAATTATTGGAACCCAGGTACGTGATTGCAATGATTGCGGAGGACCTATACCTGTAGGACAGTCTTACTCGAGATGATAGTATGCTATCTGGTTTGCCTTTATCAGTCGTGTACATGTTCAGGTGACTGATTACATGTTACACTTTGATAGAGCCCTTAGGATTTTGCTTTACTACCAACTGTATGACAGCGATCATATACGTGAGAGTTGGGTATTTTATATGCATATCCTTAATTGTGGTCCCTAGTCGTGGGAGTTTCGAGACAGGGCATCGATACTCCGGAGTAGACTAGTGTATACAGTCGAGACCCCGACGAGGGGCGGTGGCCGGTCTCACAAGCCACTGGTGTCAGTTGGATCACCTAAGATGTATACAGGTGCTCATTGGGTTATGAGTATACCGGACAGGACTCGCCGGGAATCTGCTAGTTGGTATTATACATATCGTCAGATAGCAGTTCCCTGGTGACATGTGTACATGTTAGTTCATCGACCTGAGGTCGTCATTTGTCTTGTGTGAGTTCCCACTGTGCTTTGATTTCTACCCTACCACGGCTCAAAGGAGTCGTGCAAACAGGTAGTTTTTGGGTACAGTCCCGAGCCACATGGAGGCACGTGAGCGGATCGGCAGGGGATTCGTCTCTCCCGGTATTGGGGGTGAGATCGTGCTGTGTCAAGGAGAGCCATTACACAAAGCCCACGGCCGTGGCAGGAGATTTACTGGTAGGTACTCCAGTAGTATCTCAGGGTGTTATTGGGCTACACTCCGACACGACTTATACTGCTATTGGGGGTCTGACGTTACTAGCTCCCTAGGCAGATATGCGATACTCATAGACGAACGGACCGGACTGTATATACATTGTCACTGTTAGGCTCAGTAGGGTTTCCGGATGAGTTCGCTCATCGGCCTCCCTTGAGGTCAGTTCATGGGCAGCCGTTACGCATAGCTAGTGCCGCTGACGGTTTGTGGTTAAACCCACTGCCAGGGTACTGATGAGTCATTAGAGTCCCCCACAGACAGTTTCCCAAGTTCGGGCGAAACGTTGTAAAGGCCGTATGGTTTTATGGCAGGGTTCGGAAATTGCACGTGCGTTTACGCACGTGTCAGATTTCGGGCAGACGATACTGGTCGGTTTTGGTTTAAGCCGGATTCGAGTATTGTATTGAGTAGATATAATATTTTTGTCTCAGTTGCATTTATATTCGATCGTAATACAAATGCGGGTATATTTATACAGTTACGGGGTTGTCCTGAAATTCGTTTTAGGATCACTTTTGGAAGTTGCCAGTTTCCAGTTTTCTATCAGCCGTCTTTTAACATTCTGTTAAAGACGGATTTATCTTTTCTTGGATGAGGGTGAGTCATGCTTCTAGAAGGTTCTAGAGAGGGTGACTTGGCTTGGTGAGTCATTAGTGCATTAATGGAGTCATTAATGACTTGATGATGTGTATAATGACTCATGCTTTAAGCTTTATTGTTTCTTGTTTTCTTAAGGATATTTTCTCTTGATCTTTTGCTTATGGTTACCCTCACATTGCTCCTACACTCACCCCCTCTCCATATATATGGCCGGCCCCTCCTCTCACTCTCTCACTGGTTTTTCATTATAGAAAAAGATTATGATAGTTTTCGGTGTATGGAATTTCACAGCTCATTTCATTCCATCACCCGATTCCCACGGCAACTTCATTAACCGTTCGTCCATAGCTTTGAACGGAACGAGACAAAGTCTTCTACTCATTCTCTACATCATTCTTGGTCGTCTCTTTTAGCAAACTTGACGACCGAGTTGCCTCGAGTCAGGGGCGGGAGCCCATTTAAAGAATCGTTGACGTGGTGCCACCTGGACGAGCAGATCGGAGATCGACGAGATCGGAGCAGCCGCAACGGAGCGTAGGATGATGGTTAAAGAACGAAGGACTCGGATCGTTCGGTATAACCTTTCTACTCTCTTTACAGTTTGTTAGTTTAGCAATAATGGCAGATCCGGGTTAAAGTATACGATAGCGCCAGTTAAAAAGTTTTTGTTCCGCATTTGGCGTTTGTAGACGGCCGGGGCGCTACCGTAGACTTACAGTGGTATCAGAGCCTCACCATTTTGCTTTACTAACTTATGCTAACACGTTTAAAATATCGATCGAACCGGAAATCAAAAACTGCAAAATTCAACTTCACAGTTTCTGTCGATTTTAAATGATGTCCTAAAATTATTCTACATATCACAGAAAGTTGTGCAGGGTTTTAGAAGCACACCGACCAAATTTGAGCACGTGATTCCACCAAACTGCCGCGGAATCGCGGCCAAACCCATGGTTTGGCCGCGCATCCGCGGCCGTTCTATTGAATCAGTGCACCAAATTTGCACAGTGTCTTCTCTGTTGGAATTTGGGGTTTTTGGTATATATCTTTTGGGCCCAGATTTTGTTACTGTTCACCAGTTGTTCGTGGGGCCCACTTCGTGATATTTAGTCGATCGAAATTTAAACACGTTAGTTTACAGTGCTTACATTATATCTCCGATCGGGAATGTCATTTGATTGGTAAACCGCGTCTGATTGCTATAGTTCTTTTAGACGGGTTTGCGAACGTGACATTCGCGTTGATATTCTGTGTTGTGCTGTGATATTGCGGATTTGTCGTGGTGGATAGCAGTGTGCAATGGTAGTGCAGTTTGGAATTATTTGTACTTTTGATAATGCGGGGCGAGCGTCCAACATGTGGACTGCCGTCACTGCCTGTTGTATAATATTCTTTTTGGGGAACGACCAGGTTGCGGTCGATGTACCTGTTGTACTATTTTTCATTACTGTACTAGGTTTTGCCCCACGACGGAGTGCACGGATAGCCGGGTTCTGGAGGGCAACGGGTCCGCATCTCATGGCTTTGAGAGGCAGAGGGGCCCCACTCTAAAATTGGCAGACTATTCGCCGCACTCGTAGGGGGTACAGGTTGACCCAAGGAGGGGTGCTCAAGTTACCGGATTCCGTGAAGTGCTGGGTGGTCCATTCACTATGCTGTAAGGGGCTGCCTCGCTTCAGGTTTTGGTGGGTAACTTGCCGCACCCGTAGGGGTCTAGGTTTCATTGCACAGGCTATCCACACGACAGGGGAACGTCGGGTTTCAGCAGCGGCTCTGTGAAACTCGGGGATCCCATATTATCTGTATTGTTCTGCGATGCTTATTACTTTTCTGTAATGTTGCATATTATCACGCCTGGAGCGATTATTGTATATTGGTATATATACTATTAGATGTTGTATATAGTTTACACCCGCGCTAGTCCAGTCCCCGCTCTGTCGTTAGTTAAGTAACTTAACGGGTGATGACGGGACCCAGTGACGAATGCGGATGGCATATACGTACATTTTATTTTCGTTCTTTTCTGGTGTGATTGATTGATGGGACTGCGTTGATTCTGATCAATGCAAAGTAAAACAAACCTATTTGCAGTTGTTGGAACAAATTTAAAAAGTGTTATTACAAAAACGTTTCCTTTTGTTTTGCATAGCGGTATTCAGTGGAATATCCTGCACCTCATTCGATGGGGCAAGGGCCGATATCCCTTCACCGGGACTGACCCCTTGGGCAGAATTTTGCGTCAGGGTAATAACTTCACTATAGTCGATTACAAGTTGCTTTGCATCGCGGTATTCAGTAGAATATCCTGCACCACATTCCACGAGGAAAGAGCCGAGATCCCTTCACCGGGAGTGACCTCTTTAGCAAAACGTTTTCGCCACTATATTTTAAAAAGCTATCAGGTTCCTTCAGCGATATCAAGTTCACTACGTTAAAGGTTTTTCGCCAAAAACCAGCCGTAGCCCTCCGTCATTTCTTTTGGGTATTCAGTGGAATATCCTGCACCTCATTCGACGGGGCAAGGGCCGATATCCCTTCACCGGGATTGACCCCTTGGGCAGAATTTTGCGTCAGGGTAATAACTTCACTATAGTCGATTACAAGTTGCTTTGCATCGCGGTATTCAGTGGAATATCCTGCACCTCATTCCACGAGGAAAGAGCCGAGATCCCTTCACCGGGAGTGACCTCTTTAGCAAAAGGTTTTCGCCACTATATTTTAAAAAGCTATCAGGTTCCTTCAGCGATATCAAGTTCACTACGTTAAAGGTTTTTCGCCAAAAACCAGCCGTAGCCCTCCGTCATTTCTTTTGGGTATTCAGTAGTATTCAAGCTATGCATTTTAGCCAAAGTTAAGGCATAGTGTTTGGTAGCTGCTGGGTATTCATTTGTTGCATAGATAGATGAGTTGGTTTGGGACAGTCGTTCTGCCGATTGGCCAAAGTCAGGGGCATGTGTGGGTGGGTTCAAATTGACAAGATAGTGACGGGTAGAACTTGGCATGTGACTTATGACATTTTGACCAAAGCCAAGGTTATAAGAGCATGGGGCAAAAATCTTATCGGGAGTTTCTAAAGAAACTGAAACTTGCCAAGTATGCGCATACCTTCTGGAGTATGAGTAACGTGGATGCATTCCATCACGTTATCATACGATGAGAGTTGGATCCCGATTCCCACTGATGAGTTGGTTTACTCTTCGGGTGATCCCGATTGATTCTTCTTTCAGGTTTGGAGGAGAATTTGACAGGACAGTGGGAGGTTTCCGGATTAGATAAAGTGATAACCATTCTGATCTAGGTTAGAGTGCACGCAGAGTGTTTCTTTTCTCTCTCTCTTTGGCAGCGACCTTTGACCGACCCTAGACTATGACTCATTGACCAAGTTGACCGAACCTTCTTAAAATACTGGCTTTTGGATTGTCCGAGTTGCATAAGTCATTGCCACTCCTTCTTCTACCCTTTGCATTTCTCAGAACACCCGTATTACTACGGACATCCACTTCCATTGGATAGATCCATCGTATGGTTATATACGAACTCGAAGGGACTTCTTCGAGGATGGATCCAGGTTCAGGAGAAATAGAATTGGTTTATTCTGTTGTCTTTTATTATCACCTTCTCTCAGGTTGCGAGGGCTCCTTGGTTTAGGAGAGTACACCTATTACGCTTATTGGATAGTCTTATTCCAAACGATAGGCAGGTGCCGAAAGGTAGGGAATGAAGAAAACCGATTAGCCTAAGTAGGGTGTGCAGAAGGCAATAACTAAAGACAAAATAAAGGGATTAGAAAGAGAGCAAAGTAAATTGCGACTGTTATCATTCACGA
This sequence comes from Agapanthus africanus, assembly GCA_030015575.1. Taxonomy (NCBI): domain Eukaryota; kingdom Viridiplantae; phylum Streptophyta; class Magnoliopsida; order Asparagales; family Amaryllidaceae; genus Agapanthus; species Agapanthus africanus. The sequence goes on from CM057343.1 coordinate 162,102,009, forward strand.
CCAAAACCGCGTACTTCATCGCCACTCCTGTTTCACCTTTAAAAGAATAAGGTATTATTCAGTTGTCTTTTATCATCACCTTCTCTCAAGATGCAAGTACTCCTTGGTTTAGGAGGGTACACCTATTATGCTTACTGGATAGTCTTCTTCCAAACCATAGGCTGGTGCCGAACGGTAGGGAAGGAAGAAAACCATTTAGCCTAACGATGGTGTACAGAAGGTAACGACTAAAGACAAATAAAGGGATTTGGAGAGACGGCAATAGAATATACGGTTAAAGTCATGAATTGGATTATGGAAGAGGCATTACTAGGAATACCAAGATACCCCTACGAAAGATTTTCATGTTTCAGTGCATTGTTAAAGAAAAACTGTTTTCCCGATTAGATACTTACTCCAAGGGTATGTATTTACCAGGTTTCATTCTTATATCTGTATGGTTTTACAGATGATGAGTGGGAGTAAGTTATTGGGAATTAGATGATTATCCTCATTATATCGGAATTCGTTGTAATTGGTGATATTTGAGGAAATCGCCAGGGTACATTTTTCAACCTACGAAGCACAGGTTTTGAGTTGCTTAACTCAGCGGACTTATACAGAGTATTGTATGTTGTCCAGTGTCCATCAGGACAAAGGGGTAGGTCCTCGTACTTTGTTCTGTTTACTTATAACTTCTCTAGTTTTTAGACAAGTGTTTCGTAGAAATACAAGGTCTAAGTTTTGAGAAGTTGTGGGTATAAGAATAAAGTAGAGAACCAGGTTTCACAAGTATCGGGATTCTTCAAAGAGATCGAAGATGTAGATTCTTGTGTTTGGTATTCAAATGATAGTAATGATTTTGAGAAACTTGTTTCTCTTTCAGGTTACTCATAATTGGAAGGATTCCTAAGTTGAGTAATGCTGATCAGCCTCTCTCCATTAAGTTGATATGCACTGGAGACAGCTGCATGATTGAATATGGTTCCAATTAAATAAGTGCCAAAGTTTCTATATTGGATATAGAATAGTTCGTACCTTAAAAGATGTTAAGGTACGGGGAGTTGTCCAGCTTATGCTTAAAACCAGACACTGGATAACTCAGGGCACGTTTCTGTAATGGCTGTTTGTGGGTTGACCCTGGCTATGTCGAGGGTTGATATTCTACCATTTGGAAGATCAATAGTGATATTGTTCTTGACTCACCACAGTTTTAGTAAAATGGATTTTTTCAGAAAACAGTAGTGGGAGTATGGTAGAACTGGAAGTAATTCCAGAACCGCGAACGATTACGGAAAATTTAATAGGACCTATATATTCAATCAGGTTTGACATTCCATTAGCCACTCCGCAGATATGGTGGGTAACCTCAGACACCCGAGAGGTACTTCGGTAGCCTCAAGGACGGTGACAGGGAGGTTCTTATCTACCCAGACTTGACACTACCGTTGTTCCAGGCTATGAGACCCGGTAGGAGTGTTGTCGTAGTCAGTGGGAGCAGCGAAAGTATAGTGGGCAAGTAGCTTATGTTTATTTATAGACTAGAGCAGTTATAGCGGAGATAGATCATCTAATTTTGATGTGACAGTCATGGGTTTGACTTCATCGGAATAGGGGATGGTTCTGTTAAGAAGGTAGTAGGGTGTGATGTCATGGTATCTGGATGACATACACAGAGTAGGAAGTAAAATTCCTATACTACGATCGGTTGTACTGTGGTCGTCACACAGTTGTTTCTCCAGACAGGATATGGATATAATATTTGACATTCTGGTTTCTGGATCTATGGTTTTAGATCTAGATTTGGGTAGTTTCCCAATGTGGGTACTTTGACAGATATTCTAATGGTTTTTAGAACAGTTGACTCCTAGCATGGTGGTGTACCTGCAGGTGATGGAGTCACCCTCTCTAAAGGTGTCGTATAGACTAAAGTGAAGAGGGCTGTGCATGATTGGAAGATCACTTGCTTAGGCAATTGAGTCAATCGTGAGGTGTCAAGTACCACACCAGATGTTGTTTTTGCACTAGATGCGATAAGTTTGTATTAATCCAATCCTGGAGAGACATAAGGAAGCAGTTATAGAACATAAGTGGATGTTCTACGGATTTGATGACGGCAGCCTCCTTCGGGAGACGATTATCATTCCAGGCTTCAAAGGTGACGTGGATGACAGAGTGATTGTCAGAGTTTTAGCTTTCCCTTTGACGAGGGACAGTATTATGGACAGGTGGTCCAAGAGGATACTGTGGGTGGCATGGTGCTGGATACTGATTAGGTTCAGTGATCGATACAGTCTAAAAAGTTTGGATTTAGAGTTCATTTATGAACTAGGTCCCATCAGATATCCAGACATATTCTAAGACAGGTATTACTCGATTCGGGAGATGGCTTTCTCCGCAAACTTTAGATTAAGAGAGATATAGAAAGAAACATCTAGGCGGATCCACTCACTGAGGCTATTTCTCGAACACAATAGTTTTACAAACGAGCTTTGTGAAACTGATTAGTAGAGGAGTTGGATGTTCGGTTTCACACGGGCTGTGAGTAGTCGACATCGCAATAATTAGCCTTGAGTGCAAGTGGGAGATTGTTGGTGATTGTGCCCTCATAGTCAATTATTGGATCACAGGTACGTGATTGCAATGATTGCGGAGGACCTATACCGGTAGGACAGTCTTACTCGAGATGATAGTATGCTATCTGGTTTGCCTTTATCAGTCGTGTACATGTTCAGGTGACTGATTACATGTTACATTTTGATAGAGCCCTTAGGATTTTGCTTTACTACCAACTGTATGACGGCGATCATATACGTGAGAGTTGGGTAGTTTATATGCATATCCTTAATTGTGGTCCCTAGTCGTGGGAGTTTCGAGACAGGGCATCGATACTCCGGAGTAGACTAGTGTATACAGTCGAGACCCCGACGAGGGGCGGTGGCCGGTCTCACAAGCCACTGGTGTCAGTTGGATCATCTAAGATGTATACAGGTGCTCATTGGGTTATGAGTACACCGGACAGGACTCGCCGGGAATCTGCTAGTTGGTATTATACATATCGTCAGATAGCAGTTCCCTGGTGACATGTGTACAGGTTAGTTCATCGACCTGAGGTCGTCATTTGTCTTGTGTGAGTTCCCACTGTGCTTTGATTTTTACCCTACCACGGCTCAAAGGAGTCGTGCAAATAGGTAGTTTTTGGGTACAGTCCCGAGCCACATGGAGGCACGTGAGCGGATCGGCAGGGGATTCGTCTCTCCCGGTATTGGGGCTGAGATCGTGCTGTGTCTAGGAGAGACATTACACAAAGCCCACGGCCGTGGCAGGAGATTTACTGGTAGGTACTCCAGTAGTATTTCAGGGTGTTATTGGGCTACATTCCGACATGACTTATACTGCTATTGGGGGTCTGACGTTACTAGCTCCTTAGGCAGATATGCGATACTCATAGACGAACGGACCGGACTGTATATACATTGTCACTGTTAGGCTCAGTAGGGTTTCCGGATGAGTTCGCTCATCGGCCTCCCTTGAGGTCAGTCCATGGGCAGCCGTTACGCATAGCTAGTGCCGCTGACGGTTTGTGGTTAAACCCACTGCCAGGGTACTGACGAGTCATTAGAGTCCCCCACAGACAGTTTCCCAAGTTCGGGCGAAACGTTGTAGAGGCCGTATGGTTTTATGGCAGGGTTCGGAAATTGCACGTGCGTTTACGCACGTGTCAGATTTCGGGCAGACGATACTGGTCGGTTTTGGTTTAAGCCGGATTCGAGTATTGTATTGAGTAGATATAATATCTTTGTCTCAGTTGCATTTATAATCGATCGTAATACAAATGCGGGTATATTTATACAGTTACGGGGTTGTCCTGAAATTCGTTTCAGGATCACTTTTGGAAGTTGCCAGTTTCCAGTTTTCTATCAGCCGTCTTTTAACATTCTGTTAAAGACGGATTTATCTTTTCTTGGATGAGGGTGAGTCATGCTTCTAGAAGGTTTTAGAGAGGGTGACTTGGCTTGGTGAGTCATTAGTGCATTAATGGAGTCATTAATGACTTGATGATGTGTATAATGACTCATGTTTTAAGCTTTATTGTTTCTTGTTTTCTTAAGGATATTTTCTCTTGATCTTTTGCTTATGGTTACCCTCACATTGCTCCTACACTCACCCCCTCTCCATATATATGGCCGGCCCCTCCTCTCACTCTCTCACTGGTTTTTCATTATAGAAAAAGATTATGATAGTTTTCGGTGTATGGAATTTCACAGCTCATTTCATTCCATCACCCGATTCCCACGGCAACTTCATTAACCGTTCGTCCATAGCTTTGGACGGAACGAGAAAAAGTCTTCTACTCATTCTCTACATCATTCTTGGTCGTCTCTTTTAGCAAACTTGACGACCGAGTTGCCTCGAGTCAGAGGTGGGAGCCCGTTTAAAGAATCGTTGACGTGGTGCCACCTGGACGAGCAGATCGGAGATCGACGAGATCGGAGCAGCCGCAACGGAGCGTGGGATGATGGTTAAAGAACGAAGGACTCGGATCGTTCGGTATAACCTTTCTACTCTCTTTACAGTTTCTTAGTTTAGCAATAATGGTGTAGGGTTCCTAGGCATCCTAATGAAGTCTTTCAAGGCATCGACCATGCCAATTTTAAAAATTATGGAAGCCGAGAAACCCTAACATGGATCGTTTACTAGATGTCTAGGCGAAACTGCAATCTAGTTAACTATTTAACTAAAGTTGAGATGCTACAACCTTTGTAGATCCGGATTTCCGCCTCCTTAGCTCCACGTGGTCATGCCCTCGCTGTCCATCATGAATCCTCGACTCGATCATCGACTTCATCGGGAAAGCAAGCGGAATAGGTCGTCGGCTTTGTGTCAAAGACGATCTACGTCGAGGTTGCACAAACTCAAGCTCCGACTTCACAAACTTGTGAAACTTGTGAAGTAAACACCCAAAACAACTTGGCAAGAGGTAGAGGGTGAAGAAATAGGAGGTGGGTTCACTTTAGATTTGGATTTTGCTCACTAGATCACAAGTTGCCATTGATGGCATCAAGGTTGCTCACTTGAAGAAGAAGAAGAAAAATGAGCTAGTTATGATAAGTATGATAAAAAGAAAATAGAAAATCAAATACTTATCATAACTAAACTAGGGTTAAGTGTAGGGAATAAACCATGGTCACTTTAGAGGGTTAGGGTTAAGCATGAAGATAAGGATGGTTAGCAAAGTCAAAGCTTCTTGAAGCTTCAACATAAAACAAGAAATGCCACCATTCTCCTCTAAATATTTATCCAAATAAATGAATAAACAATTAAATGAATAAAGGCATAATTAAAACCCTAATCTCAAGTTAACTATGGTTTAATTCCATACACTTAACAATATGGTCAAGTATCATCAAACATGATACATAAAAGTGCACAATAGTATATCACATATACAATGTGCAAATCAAGTGAGAAAAATCCGTTTAAAGTGAACCAATACTAGTTAATGCAATGCAATATATCAAATATATAATTATGCATTAAATCATTAAATCAACATTTGATTCAATGATCCGGTCATGTCGCACATAACCGACTAGAATCCAATGTATCGATTTATCGAATCAATGATTCGATAACTAGGTCATATCGAATATAACCATTCGAAACATATATCGCGAGAATGAAATGCGGTATCACATACACGCATTATTCTCGGTCCTGCACATATCTCATATGCGCTCCTATTTCGTTTCGCTTGAGCCAGGAAACCTCTGTGTAGGACTCTAAAGACTCGTCAATACGCCGGTAGCAGATGATGATCATATCAAGCACCCACAAGCCGCAAGCGGTCAGCTAAACATAACGGCCACCCGGGTATTGAGCGATCAGAAGATCGACGAGCTAGCCCGCTCACACTCCTGCGAATCCGACCAGTAACACTTACCATACAGTCAAGTCTCTTCGTCAGATACGTCGCATATCAAGTCTAGGGGTGGTAAACGTCAGACCCCAATAACCCGATAAGTCGTGCCGATGTGAGGCTCGTAACGGGTCGAGAAACTACTGGTAACACTTACCAGCAAATCTCTGATCAGCCCTGGCCAGGGACTTCCCTGGTACGGCCAATCGAGCACAGCGCAACATCAACCCCCAATACCGGGAGAGACGAAACCCCTCCTATCGCTCATTGCCTCCATGTGACTCGGGACTGTACCCAAAGACCACCGTTTTGCACGCCCTCATGGACGTGGTAAGGTGGAGATCAAAGCACAGTGGGAATCACACAAGACTCTATGACGATCTCGGGTCTACAGACTAACCTGTACAAGTGTCACCTGAGAACTGCCATCTGACGTGAGGTATAATACCATCTGGGAGTTCTCGGCGAGTCCGTCCAGTGTACCCAGTTTCCACTGAGCACCCGTATACCATCTCTGATGTCAAACACCAATGGATATGGGATCATCCATCGCCCATCACATGGGTCGAGAAGCATATACGCTAGTCTACTCTGGTATATCGATGCCCCGTCTCGATACACCCACGACTAGGGACCTTGAAGGATGTACTTATGGACTACCATGTACCCACTATTATGATCTGCATCATAGTCCATGTAGTCAAGTACAAATCCTAAGGGCTTTACCAACATGTAACTATAAGACAGTATAAAGAGACTAGTGTACATGTTAAGATAAATGGCAACCAGATAGCATACTATCATGTCGAGCAAGAAAGTCATCTATATATATGTCCAAGCATCCAATATAATATACATAATCTGTACAATACTGGCCTCTAGGGCATACATACAACTAACAATCTCCCACTTGCACTAGGGCCAGCTGCTGTAGTATCTCATACCGAGCATCCCGAAGAGTCTCTCAAACTGTATCTGGGGAATGGCCTTCGTGAGTGGATCCGCCGTGTTGTTCTTCGTGTCAACTCTCCTGACCTCGATCTCCCGGCGATCAACTATCTCCCGGATCAGGTGATACCGCCTCAGAATATGCCTGGATCGCTGATGGGACCTGGGTTCCTTGGCCAAAGCCACCGCTCCATTGTTATCGCAATACAAAGGTATTGGATGCTCAATGGATGGAACCACTCCAAGTTCAGTAATGAACTTCTTGACCCAGACAGCTTCTTTAGCAGCATCGTTGGCAGCGATGTATTCAGCCTCCATCGTCGAGTCTGCCACGGTTTCCTGCTTGGAACTCTTCCAGCTAACCGCCCCTCCGTAAAGGGTAAAGACAAAGCCCGACTGCGACTTAGAGTCGTCCTTATCACTCTGGAAGCTCGAATCGGTAAAGGACTCCACTTGGAGTTCTCCGTTACCATACACCAAGAACATATCTCTAGTCCTTCGCAAGTACTTGAGAATGCTCTTCACAGCTGTCCAGTGACTCTCTCCAGGATCAGCTTGATACCTGCTCACTACACTTTGTGAGTATGCTACATCGGGTCTGGTACATAGCATCGCATACATGATAGAGCCTACTGCCGAAGCATAGGGTATCCCTTGCATGCGAGCTCTCTCCAAATCAGTCTTGGGAGACATCTCTTTGGAGAGAGTGACTCCAGAGATCGTGGGCATATTCCCACGCTTGGACTCTTCCATACTAAACCTCTTTAGTATGGTGTCAATGTACCTGGATTGGGACAATCCCAAAATCCGTTTGGATCTATCTCTATAGATCCTGATCCCCAATATGCAGGAGGCATCACCAAGATCTTTCATTGAGAATCTTTGTGATAAGAAGAGCTTGACCGATTGCAGCATAGGAATATCATTTCCTATCAAGAGTATGTCGTCCACGTACAATACGAGGAAGACAACCTTACTCTCTGCCACCTTCTTGTAGATACAAGGTTCATCTGGATTTTTGACGAAATCAAACTCTTTGATAACGACATCAAAGCAGATGTTCCAACTCCACGATGCTTGCTTTAATCCATAAATGGATTTAAGCAGCTTGCACACCTTCCCGCTGCTCCCACTGTCTACGAAGCCCTCTGGCTGAGTCATGTACACGCACTCTTCTAAATCACCATTTAGAAAGGCGGTCTTAACATCCATTTGCCAGATTTCGTAGTCATGAAAAGCAGCAATGGCAAGCATGATTCGGATGGATTTAAGCATAGCCACTGGAGAAAAGGTCTCGTCATAGTCCACACCTGGTCTTTGACGAAAACCCTTTGCTACAAGTCTAGCTTTGAAAGTCTCCACTTTCCCATCTACACCAAGTTTCTTCTTGAAGATCCACTTGCTCCCAATGGGTTTTACCCCTTCAGGAGCAACTTCCAAAGTCCATACTTTGTTGGTGTACATGGAATCCATCTCGGACCGCATAGCATCCAGCCATTTCACTGAGTCCCCACTAGTGATGGCCTGCTCGAAGCTAGTTGGGTCATCATCCTCCATGATGCAATCCTCGCTCCCACCATCCACGAGAAAACCGTAGTATCTCTCAGGCTGGCGAGGAACCCTACTAGATCGGCGGAGAGGCTGAGGTTCATTGGGAGCTACTGAATCTTCTGGTTCCACTAAATCTTCAGTTACTGTTTGTGTATCTGGAACCTCTTCCAGCTCTACCACTTTGCCACTAATTTCTTTTTCAAGAAATTCCTTTTCTAAAAAGGTGGCATGTTGAGCAACAAACACTTTTTGTTCCTCATTGTGGTAGAAAAAAATACCCATAAGAATTCTTTGGATATCCCACAAACTTGCAGAGAACTGATCGTGCCTCGAGCTTGTCCGGATTTTGTCTTTTGACATAGGCCGGACAACCCCATATCTTAACTCGTTTAAAATATGGTCTCTTCCCACTCCATATCTCATATGGTGTGGTAGGTACAGATTTAGATGGAACTTGATTCAATAGATATGCTGCTGTCTCCAGCGCATATCCCCAGAAGGAAATAGGTAACTCAGCTGTGCTCATCATAGAGCGCACCATATCTAATAGGGTGCGGTTCCTCCGTTCAGATACACCGTTGTGCTGTGGTGTATATGGAGGAGTCAGCTGAGAGAGAATCCCATTCTCTTTTAGGAAGTCCAGGAATTCATTGCTCAAGTATTCACCTCCTCGATCAGATCGAAGGATTTTAATACTCTTTCCGGTTTGGTTTTCGACTTCTTGTTTATATTCTCTAAATTTCTCAAAAGCTTCTGATTTGTGTTTCATTAGGAACACATATCCGAATCTAGAGAGATCGTCAGTGAATGTAATGAAGTATGAAGAGCCATCCCTGGCATGTGTAGACATGGGACCGCATACATCACTATGTATCAGTCCTAAGAGTTCGGTAACTCTTTCTTCGTGTCCCGTAAACGGAGTCTTGGTCATCTTACCTTTGAGACATGACTGGCAAGTGTCATAGGATGAAAATTCAAATGGATTTAAATATCCATCCTTATGCAACTTAGCCAGTCGTGTCGCATTGATGTGACCCAGTCTACAATGCCACAAGAAGGATTCGTTGAGTTCAGAACTCTTCCTCTTGTGTGTGTTTGTTATGCTCAGAACTGTTGATTGATTTAGAACATAAATGCCATTGCACAACGTGCCTGATCCAACCAACTTTTGGTTACGGAAAATGTTCATAACATTGTTCTGTAATACAAAATTATATCCTTCTTTGCTTAATAAAGAAACCGATATAATGTTGCATATCAGGTTCGGCATGTAATAGCATTCGTTCAGAACCAATGTATTACCAGTTGGTAATACAAGGTGATATTCCCCGACAGTCTTAGCTGAAACAATTGCACCATTTCCAACTCTAATGTCTTTATCACCTTCTCCAAGTTCTCTACCTTTCCTAAGCCCATGTAACTGATTACATATATGGGATCCTGACCCGGTATCTAATACCCAGGACGTAGAGCAAATGGAGAAACAGTTCTCAGTAACGAACACACCCGAAGAAAATGCATCAACATGTACTTTCTTCATTCGGGTGGCATGGGAATCCTGGTATTCCCCTATATCCTGTTCATTCCTATAACTCTTATAAGAAAGAACGGAACCAACGTTCCCCAGCACAGTATAACATGCGGGTTCGGTCAATACATCCATATTATTATCTTTATTAAGGCATGAAATGGTCGCTACCTGGAGAGAGAGAGAAGAAAACACTTTAGCGTATGCTCGTGCAAGATCAGATTGGTTATTATCTTATCTAATCAAGATGGCTCCCACTGCTTTTTATCAAATCTTCCTCCAAACCCTAAAAGGAAAAACTAGCCGGGATTAATTACACACTACAAGTTCGCCAATCTTTCAGCCAGGCCAGTGTCGGTACTTTGAGGGAGGTCCCCCGTGCTTTCGCACAAACCTAATTACTGTAAACCTCGTTTTCCCAGAGGCGTAACCTCGTTAACACCTTTCTAGACACCTACTTGATCGGCTAATTGTAATGTGTAATACTCTCCCAGGAGTAACTCTTACTCGCAGCGGGTATCGGGATCCAACTATCTCATAGAAGGTATGCAATCTCATTGCAAATTTCAACACTTGAAATTCCCGATAATATTTTGCCCCGAACGATCTATGACCTTGACAAGGTCAACAAACCATAGACCGCAAGTCAAGTTCAACCCGTCATTTCTTGATTGAATCAAACCCACCCGCACGACCCTTGACAAGGTCAACAAGGCCGTATGACTACCCTAACTCAATCTGCATCATATGCATAAGCAGATAAATACTGGTTAGCTACCGCACACTGCGCCTTGACAAGGTCAACAAACGCAGCACGAATACTAAACAGGACTTATCTGAAATGACGGAGGGCTACGCAGGTTTTTCATAAAAACCATGAGCGTAATGAACTTGATATCGTTGTAGAATCAAATAAAGTTTTGAAATGGAGTGATTTTGAGGCTTTTCTAGTTTTGCTAAAGGGGTCACTCCCGGTGAAGGGATCGTCGGCCCTTTCCTCGTCGAATGAGGTGCGGGATATATCATATATATCACTGTGCAAAGCAAAAACCCAAAAGCAGTCAAAAGCATACCGAGTGTGTAGCATCTGCCAGTTATTGCTAAAGGAGTCATTCCCGGTGAAGGGATCTCGGTCCTTTCCTCATCGAATAAGGTGCAGGGTATATCATATATACCGCTATGCAAAGCAAGAACTGTAGCTACCTGTTTTATTTTAAAATCTGATTCTACAACATCTTAGGTTTCTTATCTTTCATTAACCACATTAATGAAGTCCCATCATTTAAATACCTAAACATCACAGATAGATATGACGTACACTTATGCCATCCGCATTCGCCTCGATGTCCCCTCGTGCACCGTTAGGTTAGGTAACTAACGACAGAGCAGGGCAGGGCTAGCGCAGGTGTAAAACATAAGTAACGTCTATATAATATATCATATATACTATATACTATATCCATCACAGAATCTCAACACAGATATCGCAGCAGAATAAACATATGAAATATTGGATATACTAGGACGTCCGTGTTTTCAATACGAGCCAGTATAAAACACGGATTACACGGTCGTGATGAATAGCCAATCCCACACCCCTAGACCCCTACAAGAGCGGCAAGCAACCCTGCCAATTCTAGGGTTAGGAGACCCGGACTCGACTCCTCGAGTTGGTCTCCCACTGGACCCCAGAACCCGGTTACTTGTGCTCTCCTCCTTGGGTCTATCCTAATGCGGAAAAGTAAATAATATACAACGGGTGACAACTTCCGCTACCTGGAAGCGCCCCAAATGAAAGAATATTACATACAAGTTTTTACATGAATGAAAATGAAAAACACTCATCTCACATAAAAACCCCCGGCTATTCGAACACGACGATCCAATATAACATATCCAGCAACACATAACATCACATGTCATCAACGTAAGTAAGTATGTATACCCCAATTGTCGTTGACGTATAGCAACGAAACCGGCGATATGAACATATTACACTTACGGTCACAGAAAAGAAAGTGTAAAACTACAACAATTGGAATCCGCAATCTCTTTAGACATCGCATGCCTAACGGTTATAAATCCCGCATTTTAGTCTCATTATCGAAAACTCTTTTCAATATCATATGGGACTAAATTGCTAGATTTATAACATTCATTCAGTTATCGCATAACTGTTTGTGAATTCCAATTATTGTATCCAATTCCGGATAAATAGAATATATTAAACTTTCGGATCGAACATTCGATCACCCAAGTTTTCCCGACACCGATCAACACATGAAATAGTTTCAAAGACATTCACTTCATGCCTCAGTACCAACGGTCCAGCCGTAGAAGGGTCAAGCCAACGCCTCACATGTGGCACGCCGTACTGCCCCAAACCCGAAGGTTCAAAGGGCAGTTCAAGACGGTCACATAATCGAGTTAAGGTTTGTGTCTTCTAGAGGGACCATCGCGTTACTTGCACTACTTCGAACGTCTTTTATGAAAGGTTCCTAGGCACTCTAGTGGGTTCTCACAAGGCATCGAACATGCCAAATTAAAATTTTTAGTGCCGAGAAACCCTAGACTACGGATCTTTAACTAGATGTTTAGGCGAAAAAGAAAACTAGTTAACTGTTAACTACTAGGATACGGATATACAACCTTTGTAGATCCGGATATCCACCTCCACGGCTCCGCAACGTCATGTCCTCGCTGTCCATCATGAATCCTTGACTCGATCATCGGCTTCATCGGGAAAGCAAGCGGAATAGCTCGTCGGCTTTGTGTTAAAGACGATCTACGTCGAGGTTGCACAAACTCAAGCTCCGACTTCACAAACTTGTGAAACTTGTGAAGTAAACACCCAAAACAACTTGGCAAGAGGTAGAGGGTGAAGAAATAGGAGGTGGGTTCACTTTAGATTTGGATTTAACTCACTAGATCTCAACTTGCCATTGGAGTAGCAAGCTTGAAGAAGAAGAAGAAGATGAGCTCAAGAAAAGATTATGATAAGTGTTCTCTTTTTTAAAATAAAACTAATATCAATTACTTATCATATCTTGAACTAGGGTTAAGTGTAGAGAATTAACCATGGTCAAAGAGTGGGTTAGGGTTAAGCAAGAGGATAAGAATGGTTGCTAAAGTCAAGGGTTCAAGAAGCTTCATACAAGAAACAAATATAGCCACCATTCTCATTTTGAATTTATCCACATAAATAAACAAATAAATGGATAAATAAATATGTATGCAAAACCCTAATTATCAATTAACCATGGATTAATTCTATAAACTTAACTAATGATCAAGTATCATCAAACATGATACAAAAAGTGCACAAAAGTATATCACATATACAATGTGCAATCCAAGTGAGAAAAATCCGTTTAAAGTGAACCAATACTAGTTAATGCAAAGTAATATATCAAATATATAATTATACATTAAATCATTAAATCAACACTTGATTCAATGATCCGGTTATATCGCATACAACCGACTAGTATGTAATGTATCGATTTATCGAATCAATGATTCGATAACTAAGTCATATCGAATATAACCAATCGAAACATATATCGCGAGAATGAAGTGCGGTATCACATACACGCATTATTCTCGGTCCTGCACATATCTCATATGCGCTCCTATTTCGTTTCGCTTGAGCCAGGAAACCTCTGTGTAGGACTCTAAAGACTCGTCAATACGCCGGTAGCAGATGATGATCATATCAAGCACCCACAAGCCGCAAGCGGTCTGCTAAACGTAACGGCCACCCGGGTATTGAGCGATCAGAAGATCGACGAGCTAGCCCGCTCACACTCCTGCGAATCCGACCAGTAACACTTACCATACAGTCAAGTCTCTTCGTCTGATACGTCGCATATCAAGTCTAGGGGTGGTATACGTCAGACCCCAATAACCCGATAAGTCGTGCCGATGTGAGGCTCGTAACGGGTCGAGAAACTACTGGTAACACTTACCAGCAAATCTCTGATCAGCCCTGGCCAGGGACTTCCCTGTTACGGCCAATCGAGCACAGCGCAACATCAACTCCCAATACCGGGAGAGACGAAACCCCTCCTATCGCTCATTGCCTCCATGTGACTCGGGACTGTACCCAAAGACCACCGTTTTGCACGCCCTCATGGACGTGGTAAGGTGGAGATCAAAGCACAGTGGGAATCACACAAGACTCTATGACGATCTCGGGTCTACAGACTAACCTGTACAAGTGTCACCTGAGAACTGCCATTTGACGTGAGGTATAATACCATCTGGGAGTTCTCGGCGAGTCCGTCCAGTGTACCCAGTTTCCACTGAGAACCCGTATACCATCTCTGATGTCAAACACCAATGGATATGGGATCATCCATCGCCCATCACATGGGTCGAGAAGCGTATACGCTAGTCTACTCTGGTAAATCGATGCCCCGTCTCGAGATACCTACGACTAGGGACCTTGAAGGATGTACTTATGGACTACCATGTTCCCACTAGTATGATCTGCATCATAGTCTAGGTAGTCAAGTACAAATCCTAAGGGCTTTACCAACATGTAACTATAAGACAGTATAAAGAGACTAGTGTACATGTTAAGATAAATGGCAACCAGATAGCATACTATCATGTCGAGCAAGAAAGTCATCTCTATATATGTCCAAGCATCCAATATAATATACATCATCTGTACAATACTGGCCTCTAGGGCATACATACAACTAACAATCTCCCACTTGCACTAGGGCCAGCTGCTGTAGTATCTCATACCGAGCATCCCGAAGAGTCTCTCAAACTGTATCTGGGGAATGGCCTTCGTGAGTGGATCCGCCGTGTTGTTCTTCGTGTCAACTCTCCTTACCTCGATCTCCCGGCGATCAACTATCTCCCGGATCAGGTGATACCGCCTCAGAATATGCCTGGACCGCTGATGGGACCTGGGTTCCTTGGCCAAAGCCACCGCTCCATTGTTATCGCAATACAAAGGTATTGGATGCTCAATGGATGGAACCACTCCAAGTTCAGTAATGAACTTCTTGATCCAGACAGCCTCTTTGGCAGCATCGTTGGCAGCGATGTATTCAGCCTCCATCGTCGAGTCTGCCACGGTTTCCTGCTTGGAACTCTTCCAGCTAACCGCCCCTCCGTAAAGGGTAAAGACAAAACCCGACTGCGACTTAGAGTCGTCCTTATCACTCTGGAAGCTCGAATCGGTAAAGGACTCCACTTGGAGTTCTCCGTTACCATACACCAAGAACATATCTCTAGTCCTTCGCAAGTACTTGAGAATGCTCTTCACAGCTGTCCAGTGACTCTCTCCAGGATCAGCTTGATACCTGCTCACTACACTTAGTGAGTATGCTACATCGGGTCTGGTACATAGCATCGCATACATGATAGAGCCTACTGCCGAAGCATAGGGTATCCCTTGCATGCGAGCTCTCTCCAAATCAGTCTTGGGAGACATCTCTTTGGAGAGAGTGACTCCAGAGATCGTGGGTAAGTTCCCACGCTTGGACTCTTCCATACTAAACCTCTTTAGTACGGTGTCAATGTACCTGGATTGGGACAATCCCAAAATCCGTTTGGATCTATCTCTATAGATCCTGATTCCCAATATGCAGGAGGCATCACCAAGATCTTTCATTGAGAATCTTTGTGATAAGAAGAGCTTGACCGATTGCAGCATAGGAATATCATTTCCTATCAAGAGTATGTCGTCCACGTACAATACGAGGAAGACAACCTTACTCTCTGCCACCTTCTTGTAGATACAAGGTTCATCTGGATTTTTGACGAAATCAAACTCTTTGATTACGACGTCAAAGCAGATGTTCCAACTCCGCGATGCTTGCTTTAATCCATAAATGGATTTAAGCAGCTTGCACACCTTCCCGCTGCTCCCACTGTCTACGAAGCCCTCTGGCTGAGTCATGTACACGCACTCTTCTAAATCACCATTTAGAAAGGCGGTCTTAACATCCATTTGCCAGATTTCGTAGTCATGAAAAGCAGCAATGGCAAGCATGATTCGGATGGATTTAAGCATAGCCACTGGAGAAAAGGTCTCGTCATAGTCCACACCTGGTCTTTGACGAAAACCCTTTGCTACAAGTCTAGCTTTGAAAGTCTCCACTTTCCCATCTACACCAAGTTTCTTCTTAAAGATCCACTTTCTCCCAATGGGTTTTACCCCTTCAGGAGCAACTTCCAAAGTCCATACTTTGTTGGTGTACATGGAATCCATCTCGGACCGCATAGCATCCAGCCATTTCACTGAGTCCCCACTCGTGATGGCCTGCTCGAAGCTAGTTGGGTCATCATCCTCCATGATGCAATCCTCACTTCCACCATCAATGAGAAAACCATAGTATCTCTCAGGTGGACGAGAAACCCTACCAGATCGGCGGAGAGGCTGAGGTTCGTCGGAAGCTACTGAATGCTCTGGTTCCACTAAATCTTCTGTTGTGTTTTGTTCAGCTGGAACCTCTTCCAGTTCTACCTCAGAGCCACTAATTTCTTTTGCAAGAAATTCCTTTTCTAAAAAGGTGGCATGTTGAGCAACAAATACTCTTTGTTCCTCACTGTGGTAGAAGATATACCCTCGCGAATGTTTGGGATATCCAACAAACTTACACAAAACAGATCTTGCCTCGAGTTTGTCCGGTTTTTGTCTTTTGACATAGGCCGGGCAACCCCATATCTTTATAAAATTAAGATATGGTCTCTTCCCTTCCCATATCTCATATGGTGTGGTAGGCACAGATTTGGTGGGAACCCTGTTCAGTAGGTATGCTGCTGTTTCCAGTGCATATCCCCAGAAGGAAATAGGCAACTCAGCTACACTCATCATAGAGCGCACCATATCCAATAGGGTGCGGTTTCTCCGCTCCGATACACCGTTGTGCTGTGGTGTATATGGAGGAGTTAGTTGAGAGAGAATCCCATTCTCTTTTAGGAAGTCCAGGAATTCAATGCTCAAGTATTCTCCTCCTCGATCAGATCGTAGGATTTTAATACTTTTTCCGGTTTGGTTCTCAACTTCTTGTTTATATTCCCTAAATTTCTCAAAAGCTTCCGATTTGTGTTTCATCAGGAACACATACCCGAACCTAGAGAGATCGTCAGTGAATGTAATGAAGTATGAAGAACCATCCCTGGCATGTGTAGACATGGGACCGCATACATCACTATGTATCAGTCCTAAGAGTTCGGTAACTCTTTCTCCGTGTCCCGTAAACGGAGTCTTGGTCATCTTGCCTTTGAGACATGACTGGCAAGTGTCATAGGATGAAAATTCAAACGGATTTAAATATCCATCTTTATGCAACTTAGCTAGTCGTGTCGCATTGATGTGACCCAGTCTACAATGCCACAAGAAGGATTCATTGAGTTCAGAACTCTTCCTCTTGTGTGTGTTTGTTATGCTCAGGACTGTTGATTGGTTTAGAACATAAATGCCATTGCACAACGTGCCTGATCCAACCAACTTTTGGTTATGGAAAATGTTCATAACATTGTCCTGTAATACAAAATTATATCCTTCTTTGCTTAATAAAGAAACTGATATAATGTTGCATATCAGGTTCGGCATGTAATAGCATTCGTTCAGAACCAATGTATTACCAGTTGGTAACACTAGGTGATATTCCCCGACTGTCTTAGCTGCAACAATTGCACCATTTCCGACTTTAATGTCTTTATCACCTTCTCCAAGTTCTCTACCTTTCCTAAGCCCATGTAACTGATTACATATGTGGGATCCTGACCCGGTATCCAATACCCAGGACGTAGAGCAAATGGAGAAACAGTTCTCAGTAACGAACACACCCGAAGAAAATGCATCATCATGTACTTTCTTCATTCGGGTGGCATGGGAATCCTGGTATTCCCCTATATCCTGTTCATTCCTATAACTCTTATAGGAAAGAACGGAACCAACGTTCCCCAGCACAGTATAACATGCGGGTTCGGTCAATACATCCATTTTATTATCTTTATTAAGGCATGAAATGGTCGCTACCTGGAGAGAGAGAGAAGAAAACACTTTAGCGTATGCTCGTGCAAGATCAGATTGGTTATTATCTTATCTAATCAGGATGGCTCCCACTGCTTTTTATCAAATCTTCCTCCAAACCCTAAAAGGAAAGACTAGCCGGGATTAATTACACACTACAAGTTCGCCAATCTTTCAGCCAGGCCAGTGTCGGTACTTTGAGGGAGGTCCCCCGTGCTTTCGCACGAACCTAATTACTGTAAACCTCGTTTTCCCAGAGGCGTAACCTCGTTAACACCTTTCTAGACACCTACTTGATCGATTAATTGCAATGTGTAAAACTCTCCCAGGAGTAACTCTTACTCGCAGCGGGTATCGGGATCCAACTATCTCATAGAAGGTATGCAATCTCATTGCAAATTTCAACACTTGAAATTCCCGATAATATTTTGCCCCAAGCATCCTATGACCTTGACGGAGGTCAACAAACCACAGGGTGCAAGTCAAGTTCAACCCGTTATTTCTTGATTGAATCAAACCCACCCGCACGACCCTTGACGGAGGTCAACAAGGTCGTACGACTACCCTAATCCAATCTGCATCATATGCATAAGCAGACAAATACTAGTTAGCTACCGCACACTACGCCTTGACGGAGGTCAACAAACGTAGCACGAATACTAAGTAGGATTTATCTGAAATGACGGAGGGCTACGCAGGTTTTCATGAAACCATGAGCGTAATGAACTTGATATCGTTGTAGAATCAAATGAAGTTTTAAAATGGAGTGATTTTGAGGCTTTTCCAGTTTTGCTAAAGGAGTCACTCCCGGTGAAGGGATCTCGGTCCTTTCCTCGTCGAATGAGGTGCGGGATATATCGTATATATCGCTGTGCAAAGCAAAAACTCTTAAAAGCAATCAAAACCAAACCGAGTGTGTAGCATCTGCCAGTTATTGCTAAAGGAGTCACTCCCGGTGAAGGGATCTCGGTCCTTTCCTCGTCGAATGAGGTGCGGGGTATATCATATATACCGCTATGCAAAACAAGAACTGTAGCTACCTGTTTTATTTAAAATCTGATTCTACAACATCTTAGGTTTCTTATCTTTCATTAATCACATTAATGAAGTCCCATCATTTAATACCTAAACATCACAGATAGATATAACGTACACTTATGCCATCCGCATTCGCCTCGATGTCCCCTCGTGCACCGTTAGGTTAGGTAACTAACGACAGAGCAGGGCAGGGCTAGCGCGGGTGTAAAACATAAGTAACGTCTATATAATATATCATATATACTATATACTATATCCATCACAGAATCACATCACAGATATCGCAGCAGAATAAACATATGAAATATTGGATATACTAGGACGTCCGTGTTTTCAATACGAGCCAGTATAAAACACGGATTCCACGGTCGTGATGAATAGCCAATCCCACACCCCTAGACCCCTACGAGAGCGGCAAGCAACCCTGCCAATTCTAGGGTTAGGAGACCCGGACTCGACACCTCGAGTTGGTCTCCCACTGGACCCCAGAACCCGGTTACTTGTGCTCCCCTCCTTGGGTCTATCCTAGTGCAGAAAAGTAAATAATATACAAAGGGTGACAGCTCCCGCATCCTGGAAGTGCCCCGAATAAAAGAATATTACATACAAGTTTTTACATGAATGAAAATGAAAAACACTCATCTCACATAAAAACCCCCGGCTATTCGAATACGACGATCCAATATAACATATCCAGCAACACATAACATCACATGTCATCAACGTAAGTAAGTATGCATACCCCAATTGTTGTTGACGTATAGCAACGAAACCGGCGATATGAACATACTACACTTACGGTCACAGAAAAGAAAGTGTAAAACTACAACAATTGGAATCCGCAATCTCTTTAGACATCACATGCCTAACAGTTATAAATCCCGCATTTTAGTCCCATCATCGAAAACTCTTTTCGATATCTTGTGAAACTAAACTGCTAGATCTATAACATTCATCCAGTTATCTCATAACCTTTTGTGAATTCCAATTATTGTATCCAATTCCGGATAAATAGAATATATCAAACTTTCCGATCGAACTTTCGAACACCCAAGTTTTCCCGACACCGATCAACACATGAAATAGGTTCAAAGACATTCACTTCATACCTCAGTACCAACGGTCCAGCCGTAGAAGGGTCAAGCCAACGCCTCACATGTGGCACGCCGTACTGCCCCAAACCCGAAGGTTCAAAGGGCAGTTCAAGACGGTCACATAATCGAGTTAAGGTTTGTGTCTTCTAGAGGGACCATCGCGTTACTTGCACTACTCAGAACGTCTTTTAACCACACAATAATCCAACACTTGGATATTCCGGCAGGGGAAAACCTGGGTATTTATATCCGGTCGAACTCTTTAACATATTCTACAATTATCTGGAAAAACACTAAAAACGAAATTTGATAATCCGATCGAAATACTGATTCCCAATAGTACCCCAAAATACTCTTCTGTAAAGTCACAATAAAAATATCCCAGAATACACAGCATTGAATTATATGAGTTACTGTGAAGAAATAATTATTCAAGGGAACAGTAACGCCGCGGAAGCGCCGCACATGCCTAGAATGTGCCGCCCTTCCGCGGTGGAAAAGTGGAATTACCCCCTCGTATTTCACAGTAATTCTAATAACACCCTGCTTGATATTCTACATATTTTTAATTGACAAAAATCCGAATTTTTAGAAAAAGTCCAGAGAGCATTTTTAGGTTTTGGATTTCGGTTCGATCGGGTTTCAAACGTCGTCGGGACTTCGCCTAAGGCTCTAGCTAGGCTCTGATACCAGTGAAAGGTTCCTAGGCACTCTAGTGGGTTCTCACAAGGCATCGAACATGCCAAATTAAAATTTTTAGTGCCGAGAAACCCTAGACTACGGATCTTTAACTAGATGTTTAGGCGAAAAAGAAAACTAGTTAACTGTTAACTACTAGGATACGGATATACAACCTTTGTAGATCCGGATATCCACCTCCACGGCTCCGCAACGTCATGTCCTCGCTGTCCATCATGAATCCTTGACTCGATCATCGGCTTCATCGGGAAAGCAAGCGGAATAGCTCGTCGGCTTTGTGTCAAAGACGATCTACGTCGAGGTTGCACAAACTCAAGCTCCGACTTCACAAACTTGTGAAACTTGTGAAGTAAACACCCAAAACAACTTGGCAAGAGGTAGAGGGTGAAGAAATAGGAGGTGGGTTCACTTTAGATTTGGATTTAACTCACTAGATCTCAACTTGCCATTGGAGTAGCAAGCTTGAAGAAGAAGAAGAAGATGAGCTCAAGAAAAGATTATGATAAGTGTTCTCTTTTTTAAAATAAAACTAATATCAATTACTTATCATATCTTGAACTAGGGTTAAGTGTAGAGAATTAACCATGGTCAAAGAGTGGGTTAGGGTTAAGCAAGAGGATAAGAATGGTTGCTAAAGTCAAGGGTTCAAGAAGCTTCATACAAGAAACAAATATAGCCACCATTCTCATTTTGAATTTATCCACATAAATAAACAAATAAATGGATAAATAAATATGTATGCAAAACCCTAATTATCAATTAACCATGGATTAATTCTATAAACTTAACTAATGATCAAGTATCATCAAACATGATACAAAAAGTGCACAAAAGTATATCACATATACAATGTGCAATCCAAGTGAGAAAAATCCGTTTAAAGTGAACCAATACTAGTTAATGCAAAGTAATATATCAAATATATAATTATACATTAAATCATTAAATCAACACTTGATTCAATGATCCGGTTATATCGCATACAACCGACTAGTATGTAATGTATCGATTTATCGAATCAATGATTCGATAACTAGGTCATATCGAATATAACCAATCGAAACATATATCGCGAGAATGAAGTGCGGTATCACATACACGCATTATTCTCGGTCCTGCACATATCTCATATGCGCTCCTATTTCGTTTCGCTTGAGCCAGGAAACCTCTGTGTAGGACTCTAAAGACTCGTCAATACGCCGGTAGCAGATGATGATCATATCAAGCACCCACAAGCCGCAAGCGGTCTGCTAAACGTAACGGCCACCCGGGTATTGAGCGATCAGAAGATCGACGAGCTAGCCCGCTCACACTCCTGCGAATCCGACCAGTAACACTTACCATACAGTCAAGTCTCTTCGTCTGATACGTCGCATATCAAGTCTAGAGGTGGTATACGTCAGACCCCAATAACCCGATAAGTCGTGCCGATGTGAGGCTCGTAACGGGTCGAGAAACTACTGGTAACACTTACCAGCAAATCTCTGATCAGCCCTGGCCAGGGACTTCCCTGTTACGGCCAATCGAGCACAGCGCAACATCAACTCCCAATACCGGGAGAGACGAAACCCCTCCTATCGCTCATTGCCTCCATGTGACTCGGGACTGTACCCAAAGACCACCGTTTTGCACGCCCTCATGGACGTGGTAAGGTGGAGATCAAAGCACAGTGGGAATCACACAAGACTCTATGACGATCTCGGGTCTACAGACTAACCTGTACAAGTGTCACCTGAGAACTGCCATCTGACGTGAGGTATAATACCATCTGGGAGTTCTCGGCGAGTCCGTCCAGTGTACCCAGTTTCCACTGAGAACCCGTATACCATCTCTGATGTCAAACACCAATGGATATGGGATCATCCATCGCCCATCACATGGGTCGAGAAGCGTATACGCTAGTCTACTCTGGTAAATCGATGCCCCGTCTCGAGATACCCACGACTAGGGACCTTGAAGGATGTACTTATGGACTACCATGTTCCCACTAGTATGATCTGCATCATAGTCTAGGTAGTCAAGTACAAATCCTAAGGGCTTTACCAACATGTAACTATAAGACAGTATAAAGAGACTAGTGTACATGTTAAGATAAATGGCAACCAGATAGCATACTATCATGTCGAGCAAGAAAGTCATCTCTATATATGTCCAAGCATCCAATATAATATACATCATCTGTACAATGCTGGCCTCTAGGGCATACATACAACTAACATTTTAACCACAGAAAAATCCAACACTTGGAATTTTTCCGGCAGGGGAAAAGTTGGGTATTTACATCCGGTCGAACTCTTTAACATGTTCTACAGTTATCTGGAAAGCAACACAGACAAAATTTGATAATCCGATCGAGTCCATGAAATCCCAAAACAACCCAGAAAAAATCAACTCTGAAAAAATTATTAAAAATTTCCAGAAGACTCAGCACTAAATAAAATGAATTACTGTGCAAACCACTTTTACTAAATCCGTACAGTGGCCGCGGAACCGCCGCTCATCATGTGGTGGGGGCCGCGGTTCCGCACCTAAATAGTTGAATTAGTCAAACGTGCTTCACAGTAACTTATTAAATTCCCTGCTGAATTTTTTGGTAATTTTTAATCTTGAAAAATCCACGATTTTATAAAAAGTACAGAGAGCATGTTTGTAATGGGTTTTCGGGTTCGTTCGGACTTCAAACTCCGTCTGGACTTCGCCTAAGGCTCTAGCTAGGCTCTGATACCACTGTAGGGTTCCTAGGCATCCTAATGAAGTCTTTCAAGGCATCGACCATGCCAATTTTAAAAATTATGGAAGCCGAGAAACCCTAACATGGATCGTTTACTAGATGTCTAGGCGAAACTACAATCTAGTTAACTATTTAACTAAAGTTGAGATGCTACAACCTTTGTAGATCCGGATTTCCGCCTCCTTAGCTCCACGTGGTCATGCCCTCGCTGTCCATCATGAATCCTCGACTCGATCATCGACTTTATCGGGAAAGCAAGCGGAATAGGTCGTCGGCTTTGTGTCAAAGACGATCTACGTCGAGGTTGCACAAACTCAAGCTCCGACTTCACAAACTTGTGAAACTTGTGAAGTAAACACCAAAACAACTTGGCAAGAGGTAGAGGGTGAAGAAATAGAAGGTGGGTTCACTTTAGATTTGGATTTTGCTCACTAGATCACAAGTTGCCATTGATGGCATCAAGGTTGCTTACTTGAAGAAGAAGAAGAAAAATGAGCTAGTTATGATAAGTATGATAAAAAGAAAATAGAAAATCAAATACTTATCATAACTAAACTAGGGTTAAGTGTAGAGAATAAACCATGGTCACTTTAGAGGGTTAGGGTTAAGCATGAAGATAAGGATGGTTAGCAAAGTCAAAGCTTCTTGAAGCTTCAACATAAAACAAGAAATGCCACCATTCTCCTCTAAATCTTTATCCAAATAAATTAATAAACAATTAAATGAATAAAGGCATAATTAAAACCCTAATCTCAAGTTAACTATGGTTTAATTCCATACACTTAACAATATGGTCAAGTATCATCAAACATGATACATAAAAGTGCACAATAGTATATCACATATACAATGTGCAAATCAAGTGAGAAAAATCCGTTTAAAGTGAACCAATACTAGTTAATGCAATGCAATATATCAAATATATAATTATGCATTAAATCATTAAATCAACATTTGATTCAATGATCCGGTCATGCCGCACATAACCGACTAGAATCCAATGTATCGATTTATCGAATCAATGATTCGATAACTAGGTCATATCGAATATAACCATTCGAAACATATATCGCGAGAATGAAATGCGGTATCACATACACGCATTATTCTCGGTCCTGCACATATCTCATATGCGCTCCTATTTCGTTTCGCTTGAGCCAGGAAACCTCTGTGTAGGACTCTAAAGACTCGTCAATACGCCGGTAGCAGATGATGATCATATCAAGCACCCACAAGCCGCAAGCGGTCTGCTAAACGTAACGGCCACCCGGGTATTGAGCGATCAGAAGATTGACGAGCTAGCCCGCTCACACTCCTGCGAATCCGACCAGTAACACTTACCATACAGTCAAGTCTCTTCGTCAGATACGTCGCATATCAAGTCTAGGGGTGGTAAACGTCAGACCCCAATAACCCGATAAGTCGTGCCGATGTAAGGCTCGTAACGGGTCGAGAAACTACTGGTAACACTTACCAGCAAATCTCTGATCAGCCCTAGCCAGGGACTTCCCTGTTACGGCCAATCGAGCACAGCGCAACATCAACCCCCAATACCGGGAGAGACGAAACCCCTCCTATCGCTCATTGCCTCCATGTGACTCGGGACTGTACCCAAAGACCACCGTTTTGCACGCCCTCATGGACGTGGTAAGGTGGAGATCAAAGCACAGTGGGAATCACACAAGACTCTATGACGATCTCGGGTCTACAGACTAACCTGTACAAGTGTCACCTGAGAACTGCCATCTGACGTGAGGTATAATACCATCTGGGAGTTCTCGGCGAGTCCGTCCAGTGTACCCAGTTTCCACTGAGCACCCGTATACCATCTCTGATGTCAAACACCAATGGATATGGGATCATCCATCGCCCATCACATGGGTCGAGAAGCATATACGCTAGTCTACTCTGGTATATCGATGCCCCGTCTCGATACACCCACGACTAGGGACCTTGAAGGATGTACTTATGGACTACCATGTCCCCACTATTATGATCTGCATCATAGTCCATGTAGTCAAGTACAAATCCTAAGGGCTTTACCAACATGTAACTATAAGACAGTATAAAGAGACTAGTGTACATGTTAAGATAAATGGCAACCAGATAGCATACTATCATGTCGAGCAAGAAAGTCATCTCTATATATGTCCAAGCATCCAATATAATATACATAATCTGTACAATACTGGCCTCTAGGGCATACATACAACTAACAAATGGCAGATCCGGGTTAAAGTATACGATAGCGCCAGTTAAAAAGTTTTTGTTCCGCATTTGGCGTCTGTAGACGGCCGGGGCACTACCGTAGACTTACAAAGGCCTTTGTGAGTGGATCTGCGCTGTTGTCCTCTGTGTCTACTCTCCTAACCTCGATCTCCCTGGAGATCAACCATCTCCATGATCAGGTGATACTGCCTAAGAATTATATCTGGATTTCTGATGGGATGGTAGTTCCCTAGCATAAGCCACAACTCCATTGTCACACAACGGTAGGAACGAAGTTCATCTCATGAACCTATATATATCCAGACTGCCTCTTTGGTAGTATCCTTGGTAACGGTGTATATTGCCTTTAATCGTCTAGTATGTCACGGTATCTAGCTTGGAACTCTTCCAACATACCGTCCCTCCACTGAGGGTAAAGACAATGCCTGCGACTGACATTCATTCGTCCTTATCACTCTGGAACCTTTCCAGTGATTCTCCCAAGGATCGATTGATACCATCTCACTACAACTAGTGAGTATCCTAACATCCAATTAGATCTATCTCATGGATCCAAAATCCAGGATTCAGGAGGTATCACTATGATCCTATATGGAGAATCCTTGTGATAAGCGGAGATTGACCGAGCGTAGCATAGGAAACTCCGTCCCTATCAAGAGTATGTCATCCACGTACTCTACGAGGATCACCACCATACTCCCTACTACCTTTTTGTATATACATGGTTCATCTAACATTTTGATGAAGTCAAACTCTTTGACTACCACATCAAAACAGATGTTCCAACTCCGCGATGCCTGTTTTATCACATAAAACATCTTGCACACGTTTCCGCTGCTCCCACTGTCTACGAAGCCCTCTGGCTGTGTACTTATAGACGCTCTTTTCTAAAATATCATTTAGAAAAGCAGTCATGACATTCAACCGCCAGATATCGTAATCATGGTATGTAGCCGTGGCAAGTAGGATCTGGATGGACTTAAGCATAGCTTTGAAAGTCTCAACTTTTCCATGTACACCAAGTAATCTTCTCAAGATATACTTGCTCCTGAGGGGGATTTAACCCTTCAGATAAAGCAACCAAAGTCCATACTTTGTTGGTGTATAAGGATTCCATCTCAGATCGCTAAGCATCCAACCATTCTTACAGAGTCTCACTCCTGATGGCCAGCTCGAAACTAGTTGGGTCATCATCTCATGATGCAATCCTCACTCCCACTGTCATAGAGAAACCGAAGTATCTCTCAGGTGGGTGAGGAACCGTACTAGATCGGCGGAGAGGCTGAGGTTCGTTGGTTACTATTGAATCCTTTGGTTCTACCAAATCATCAGCTGCAATTTGTATAGATGGAACCATTCCAGTTCTACATAACAGACTTTGCCTCGAGCCTGTCCCGATTTTGCTTTTAGACATAGGCCAGACTGTAAGTCCACGGTAGCGCCCCGGCCGTCTAACAGACGCCAAATGCGGAACAAAAATTTTTACAACTGGCGCTATCGCGTACTATAACCCGGATCTTCCATTAAAGCTAAACTAATAAACTAAAAAGCGGGTAGAAGAGTTATACCGAACGATCCGAGTCCTTCGGTCTTCAACCATCATCCCACGCTTGTTGCGGCTTCTCAGATCTCCTCGATCTCCAGTCTTGTCGTCCAAGGGCACCACGTCGACGGATCTTTAAACGGGCTCCCGCTTCTGAACCGAGGCAACTCGATCGTCAAGTTTGCTAAAAGAGACGACCAAGATGAAGTAGAGAATGAGTAGAACACTTTGTCTCATTACGTCCAAGGCTATAGACGAACGGTTAATGAAGTTGCCTTTTTGGATCGGGAGAAATGAGAAATGAGGCTATCTTAATTTCCATGAATCCAATACAATAATCTTTTCAAAACAACAACCATATCATCCTCTCAAGGAGGTGCCCGACCACTAAATAGAGGGGGGAGGTGAGTGTAGGAGAGGGAGGGTGACTCTAACAATGAAGCTTATCATGACTCACTAATGACACCTAGTGTGAACACATTAATGAAAGTGATGAATCATTAACCATAGTCATCAACTCATTAATACACCATTAATGAACAAAGCCACCTTACTATCCTAGTCACCATCCTAGTCACCTCTTCTAGAAGCTTCCACACTAATCCCAAGAAAACATAAATCCGTATTTAACCAAATGTTAAATACAGCAGATAGAAAACTGGAAACTGGCAACTTCCAAAAGTGATCCTGAAACGAATTTCAGGATAACCCCGTATCTGTATAAACATACCCACATTTGTATTTCGACCGAATACAAATGCAACTGAGACAAAGATATTATATCTACACAGTATAATACTGGGTTCCGGCTTAAACCAAAGCCTACCAGTATTATCTGCCTGAAAAACGACACGTGCGAAAACGCACGTGCTTTTTCCGAACCTTGCCATATCACCATACGGCCTCTACAACGTTTCGCCCGAACTTGGGAAAGTGTCTATGGGGGACTCTAATGACTCATCAACACACTGGCACTGGGTATAACCCCTAGCACGTCAGAGGTACAAGCTGTACGTAACGGTTTGCCTATGTATTGATTGGAAGGGAAGCTGACGAGCGAACTCATCCATAAACCCTACTGAGCTTGACAGTGACAATGTACATACAGTCCGGTCCATTCGTCTAAAGAGTATCGCATATCGAGTCTAGGGGGTGGATAAAGTCAGACCCCTAATAACGCGATAAATCGTGTCGGCATGAAGCCCATCACCACCTGAGAAACTACTGATCAAAATCAGTAATTCTCCACTACCTCGGCCGAGGATTCCTAGTGATGGCCACCCGTGCACTGCGCGACATCAACCCCCAATACCGGGAGAGACGAATCCCCGACGATCCGCTCACTTGCCTCCCATGTGGCTCGGGATTGTACCCAACTAAAACCTGTTTGCACAACTCCTTTGAGCGTGGTAGGGTAGTAATCTAAGCACAGTGGGAACTCACATGAGACAAACAACGATCTCAGGTCGATGAACTAACCTGTATACATGTCACCAGGGAATTGCTATCTGACGATATGTATAATACCAACTAGCAGATTCCCGGCGAATCCTGTCCGGTGTACTCATAACCCAATGAGCACTTGTATACATCTTAGGTAAACAAACTAACACCAATGGCTTGTGAGACCGGCCACCGCCCCTCGTCGGGGTCTCGACTGTATACACTAGTCTACTCTGGAGTGTCGATGCCCTGTCTCGAAACTCCTACGACTAGAGACACTTTTAAGGATGTGCTTACAGACCCCAGCTCCCACGTATATGATCGCCATCATACTGCTGATAGTCAAGCAAGAATCCTATGGGCTCTATCATCATGCAATAGGGAACTAAAGCATGTATACGATGATAAAGACAAACCAGATAGCATACTATCATCTCGAGTAAGACTGTCATATCGGTATAGGTCCTGCCTCAATCATTGTAATCACGTACCTGCGATCCAATAATTAACTTTGAGGGCAGTATCTCCAACAATCTCCCACTTGTACTCAAGGCTAATTATTGCGATGTCGTATACTTACAGCCGGTGTGATACCGAACATCTAACTCCTCTACTAATCAGTTTCACAAAGCTAGTTTGTAAAAACTCTTGTGTTCGAGAAATAGCCTCAGTGAGTGGATCCGCCCTGATGTTTCTTTCTATATCTCTCTAAATCTCAAGTTCGCGGAGAAAACCATCTCCCGAATTGAGTAATACCTGTCTTAGAATATGTCTGGATATCTGATGGGACCTAGTTCATAAATGAACTCCAAATCCAAACTTCTTAGACTGTATCGATAACTGAACCTAATCAGTATCCAGCACCATACCTCCCACAGTATCATCTTGGACCACCTGTCCACAATACTGTCCCTCGTCAAAGGGAAAACTATAACTCTGACAATCACTCTGTCATCCATGTCACCTTGGAAGCCTGGAATGATAACCATCTCCCGAAGGAGGCTGCCATTATCAAATCCGTAGAACATGCACTTATGTTCTATAACTGTTTCCTTATGTTTCTTCAGGATTGGATTAATATAAACTTATCGCATCTAGTGCAAAAACAACATCTGGTGTGGTACTTGAGATCTCATGATTGACTCAATTGCCTAAGCAAGTGATCTGCCAATCAAGCACATCCCTCTCTACTCTAGTCTCTGAGACACCTTTAGAGAGGGTGACTCCATCACCTGCAGGTACACCACCATGCCAGGAGTCATCTATTCTAAAATACTATTAGAATACTGTCAAAATACCCACATTGGGAAACTACCCAAATCTAGATCTAAAACCGTAGATCTAGTAACCAGAATGTCTGATATTATATCCATATCCTTTATGGAGAAACAACTGTGTAACGACCAAAGTACAACCGATCGTAGTATAGAAATTTTACTTCCTACTCTGTGTATGTCATTCAAATACCAGGACATCACACCCTACTACCTTCTCAACAGATCCATCCCCTATTCTGATGAAGTCAAAGCCATGACTGTCTCATCAAAATCAGATGATCTAACTCCGCTGTAACTGCTGAAGTCTATAAATAGACATAAGCAACTTGTCCACTATACTTCCGCTGCTCCCACTGACTACGATAACCCTCTTGCAGAATAATATCTACGTACACTTCTAAAGCTAGTTTAGAACGACGTTATACTTATCCTGTTGCTGGGTCTCATAGTCTGGAACAACAGTACTGTCAAGTCTGGGTAAACAAGAACCTCCCTGTCACCGTCCTTGAGGCTACCTGAGTACCTCTCGGGTGTCTGAGGTTACCCATCATATCTGCGGAGTGGCTATTGGAATGTCAAACCTGATTGAATATATAGGTCCTATTAAATTTTCCGTAATCGTTTGCGGTTCTGGAATCACTTCCAGTTCTACCATACTCCCACTACTGTTTTCTGAAAAAGTCCATTTTAATAAAACTGTGGCGAGTCAAGAACAATATCACTATTGATCTTCCAGATGGTAGAAATGTCAACCCTTGTCAAAGCCAGGGTCACACAAACTGCCATTACAGAAGCGCGCCTTGAGTTATCCAGTGTCCTATTTTAAGCATAAGCTGGACAACTCCCCGTATCTTAACAACGTTAAGATATGAACCATTCTATATCCAATATAGAAATATAGGCACTAATTTTAATTGGAACCAGATTCAAATCATGCAGCTGTCTCCAGTGCATATCATCTTAATGGAGAGAGGCTAATCAGCATTACTCAACTTAGGAATACATCAAATTATGAGTAACCTGAAAGAGAAACAAGTTTCTCAAAACCATTATTTTCATCTGAATACTAATCACAAGAAACTACATCTTCGATCTTTTTGAAGAATCACGATACTTGTGATACCTGGTTCTCTACTTTATTCTTATACCCACAACTTCTCAAAACTTAGACATTGTATTTCTACGAAACACTTGTCTAAAAACTAGAGAAGTCATAAGTAAACAGAACACAGTACGAGGACCTACCCCTTTGTCCTGATGGACACTGGACAACATACAATACTTTGTATAAGTCCGCTGAGTTGAATAACTCAAAACCTGTGCATCGTAGGTTGAAAACAGTACCCAGGCGATTTCCTCAAATATCACCAATTACAACGAATTCCGATATAATGAGGATGATCTCCTAATTCCCAATAACTTACTCCCACTCATTATCTATAAAACTGTACAGATATGAGAATGAAAACTGGTAAATACATACCCTGGAGTAAGTATGTAATCGGGAAATCAGTTTACAATTAACAATGCACAGTGAAACTGAAACATGAAAATGTTTTGTAGGGGTATTCTGGTATTCTTAGTAATGCCTCTTCCATAATCCAATTCATGACTGTAACCGTATATTTCTTTGCCATCTCTCCAAATCCCTTTATTTGTCTTTAGTCATTTCCTTCTGTACACCATCGTTAGGCTAAGTGGTTTTCTTCCTTCCCTACAGTTCGGCACCAGCCTATGGTTTGGAAGAAAACTATCCAGTAAGCATAATAGGTGTACCCTCCTAATCCTAGGAGTACTCGCAACTTGAGAGAAGGTGATGATAAAAGACAATCTGAATAATACCTTATTCTATTTCTTCCGAACCGGGGAAAAAGCAAAGGTGAAATAGGAGTAGCGATGAAGTACGCGGTTTGGTCGTGAATGATAATAGTCGCAATTTACTTTGCCCTCTTTCTAATCCCTTTATTTTGTCTTTAATTATTCCCTTCTGTACACCCTACTTAGGCTAATTGGTTTTCTTCATTCCCTACCTTTCGGCACATGCCTATGGTTTGGAATAAGACTATCTAATAAGCGTAATAGGTGTACCCTCCTAAACGAAGGAGCTCTCGCAACCTGAGAGAAGGTGATAATAAAAGACAACTGAATAAACTAATTCTATTTCTCCTGAACCTGGATCCATCCTCGAAGAAGTCCCTCCGAGTTCGTATATAACCATACGATGGATCTATCCAATGTAAGTGGATGTCCGTAGTAATACGGGGTGTTCTGAGAAATACAAAGGGTAAAAGAAGGAGTGACATTGACTTATGCAACTTGGACAGTCCAAAAGCCAGTATTTTAAGAAGGTTCGGTCAACTTGGTCACTGAGTCACAGTCTAGGGTCGGTCAAAGGTCGCTGCCAAAGAGAGAGAGAAAAGAAACACTCTGCGTACACTCTAACCTAGATCAGAATGGTTTTCACTTTATCTAATCAGGAAATCTCCCACTGTTATCTCAAATTCTCCTCTAAACCTGAAAGAAGAATTAGTCGGGATCACCCGAGGAGTAAACCAACTCATCAGTGAGAATCGGGATCCAACTATCATCACATGATAACTTGATGGAAGCCACTTAAGCTATCACACTCCAGAAGGTATGCGCATGCCTGGCAAGTTTCTTGTATGTTTGAAACTCCCGATATGATTTTTGCCCCATGCTCTTATAACCTTGGCGTTACTAAACATGTCATAAGTCACATGCCAAGTTCTACCCGTCATTGTCCAGGTTTATTTGAACCCACCCGCACATGCCCCTGACGTTGGCCAAATGGCAGAACGACTATCCCAAACCAACTCATCTATATATGCAACAAATGAAATACCCCAGCAGCTACCAAACACTATGCCCTGGCGTTGGTCAAATGCATAGCTTGAATACTACTGACTGTCCATAAGAATTGACGGAGGGCTACGGCTGGTTTTTGGAGAAAAACCTTTAACGTAATGAACTTGATCTCGTTGAAGGAAACTGATAGCTTTTTATAAAAATATAGTGGCGAAAACGTTTTGCTAAAGAGGTCATTCTTGGTGAAGGGATCTCGGCTCTTTCCTTGTGGAATGAGGTGCAGGATATTCCAACTGAATACCGCGATGCAAAGCAACTTGTAATCGACTATATTGAAGTTATCACCCTGACGTAAACTTCTGCCCAAGGGGTCACTCCCGGTGAAGGGATCTCGGCCCTTGCCTCGTCGAATGAGGTGCGGGATATTCTAACTAAATATCACTATGCAAAACAAAAAGGAAACATCTTTGTAATAACACCTTTTAAAATTTGTTCCAACAACATCAAATATAGGTTTGTTTTATCTTGCATTGATAAGAATCAATGCAGTCCCATCAATCAATCACACCAGAAAAGAACGAAAATAAAATGTACGTATATGACATCCGCATTCACCACTGGGTCCCGTCATCACCCGTTAGGTTACTTAACTAACGACAGAGCGGGGGCTGGACTAGCGCGGGTGTAAAACATATACAACATCTAATAGTATATATACCAATATACAATAATCGCTCCAGGCATAATAATATGCAACATTACAGAAAAGTAATAAGCATCACAGAACAATATAGATAATCTGGGATTCCCGGGTTTCACAGAGCCGCTGCTAAAACCTGACGTTCCCCTGGTCGTGTGGATAGCCTGTGCAATGAAACCTAGACCCCTACGGGTGCGGCAAATTACCCGCCAAAACCCGAAGCGAGGTAGTCCCCCACAGCATAGTGAATGGAACACCCGGCACTTTACGGAATCCGGTAAATTGAGCACCCCACCTTGGGTCAACCTGTACCCCCTACGAGTGCGGCGAATAGTCAGCCAATTCTAGAGTGAGGTCCCTTTGCCTCTCAATGCCATGAGATACGGACCCGTTGCCCTCCAGAACCTGGCTATCCGTGCACTCCTTCGCGGGATAAACCTAGTACAGAAAATAAAATATGTACAACGGGTACATCGACCTCGACCCAGTCGTGCCCCAAAAGAATATTATACAAACAGGCAGTAACGGCAGTCCACATGTTGGACGCTCGTCCCGCAATATCAAATGTACAAATAAATCCAAACTGCACTGTCATTGCACCCTGCTATCCACCACGACATATCCGCAACAATACAGCACAACACAGAACATCAACGCGAATGTCATGTTCGCAAACCCGTCTAAAAGAACTATAGCAATTAGACGCGGTTTACCGATCAAATGACATTCCCGGTCGGATATATAAAGTAAATACTGCATACTAACAAGTTTAAAATTTCGATCGACTAAATTTCCCGAAGTGGGCCCCACAAACTTCTGCTGTACAGTAATAAAATCTGGGCCCAAAAGAAACATTCCAGAAACCATAATTTACTGTGAAGAACTTACTGTAGAAAATTGGTGCTCCAATCCCACAAACTGGCTGCGGATCCACGGCCAAACCTAGGCTTGGGCCGTGGATCCGCGGCAGTACTGTTGATTTGGCCAACCAAATTTCACCAGTATTCTTCAAAATGCCTGCTTAATTTTCTGTAGTGCTCAAAATAATTTTAGGGCCTGATTAAAAATCGACAGAAAGTATGGTACAGAAAATTGTAGTTTCGGAAATTCCGTTCGATCGATCTTTTAAACGCGTTAGCACAAGTTAGTATAGCTTAATGGTGAGGCTCTGATACCACTGTAAGTCCACGGTAGCACCCCAGCCGTCTAACAGACGCCAAATACGGAACAAAACTTTTTACAACTGGCGCTATCGCGTACTATAACCCGGATCTACCATTAAAACTACAAAGCGGGTAGAAGAGTTATACCGAACGATCCGAGTCCTTCGGTCTTCAACCATCATTCCACGCTTGTTGCGGCTGCTCAGATCTCCTCGATCTCCAGTCTTGTCGTCCAGGTGGCACCACGTCGACGGATCTTTAAACGGGCTCCCGCCTCTGAACCGAGGCAACACGATCGTCAAGTTTGCTAAATGAGGCGACCAAGATGAAGTAGAGAATGAGTAGAACACTTTGTCTCGTTACGTACAAGGCTATGGACGAACGGTTAATAAAGTTGCCTTTTTGGATCGGGAGAAATGAGAAATGAGGCTATCTTAATTTCCATGATCCAATACAATAATCTTTTCAAAACAACAACTATATCATCCTTTCAAGGAGGTGGCCAGCCACTAAATAGAGGGGGGAGGTGAGTGTAGGAGAGGGAGGGTGACTCTAACAATGAAGTTTATCATGACTCACTAATGACACCTAGTGTGAACACATTAATGAAAGTGATGAATCATTAACCATAGTCATCAACTCATTAATGCACCATTAATGAACAAAGCCACCTTACTATCCTAGTCACCATCCTAGTCACCTCTTCTAGAAGCTTCCATACTAATCCCAAGAAAAGATAAATCCGTATTTAACCAAATGTTAAATACGGCAGATAGAAAACTGGAAACTGGCAACTTCCAAAAGTGATCCTGAAACGAAATTCAGGATAACACCGTATCAGTATAAACATACCCACATTTGTATTACGACCGAATACAAATGCAACTGAGACAAAGATATTATATCTATACAGTATAATACTGGGTTCCGGCTTAAACCAAAGCCTACCAGTATTATCTGCCCGAAAAACGACACGTGCGAAAATGCACGTGCTTTTTCCGAACCTTGCCATATCACCATACGGCCTCTACAACGTTTCGCCCGAACTTGGGGAAGTGTCTTTGGGGGACTCTAATGACTCATCAACACACTGTCGCTGGGTATAACCCTGGCACGTCAGAGGTACAAGCTGTACGTAACGGTTTGCCTATGTATTGATTGGAAGGGAAGCTGACGAGCGAACTCATCCATAAACCCTACTGAGCCTGACAGTGACAATGTACATACAGTCCGGTCCATTCATCTAAAGAGTATCGCATATCGAGTCTACGGGAGTGGATAAAGTCATACCCCTAATAACGCGATAAATCATGTCGGCATGAACCCCATCACCACCTGAGAAACTACTGATCCAAATCAGTAATTCTCCACTACCTCCGCCAAGGATTCCTAGTGATGGCCACCCGTGCACTGTGCGACATCAACCCCCAATACCGGGAGAGACGAATCCCCGACGATCCGCTCACTTGCCTCCAATGTGGCTCGGGACTGTACCTAACTAAAACCTGTTTGCACAACTCCTTTGAGCGTGGTAGGGTAGTAATCTAAGCACAGTGGGAACTCACATGAGACAAACGACGATCTCAGGTCGATGAACTAACCTGTACACATGTCACCAGGGAATTGCTATCTGACGATATGTATAATACCAACTAGCAGATTCCCGGCGAGTCCTGTCCGGTGTACTCATAACCCAATGAGCACCTGTATACATCTTAGGTGAACAAACTAACACCAATGGCTTGCGAGACCGGCTACCGCCTCTCGTCGGGGTCTCGACTGTATACACTAGTCTACTTTGGAGTATCGATACCCTGTCTCGAAACTCCCACGACTAGGGACACTTTTAAGGATGTGCTTACAGACCCCAGCTCCCACGTATATGATCTCCATCATACTGCTGGTAGTCAAGCAAGAATCCTATGGGCTCTATCATCATGCAATAGTGAACTAAAGCATATATACGATGATAAAGACAAACCAGATAGCAACTATCATCTCGAGTAAGACTGTCATATCGTTATAGGTCCTGCCTCAATCATTGTAATCACATACCTGCGATCCAATAATTGACTTTGAGGGCACTATCTCCAACACGGACAACCCCAAATCTTAACAAACTTAAGATATGGGCTCTTCCCTTTCCATATCACATATGAAGTGGTAGGCAACTGATTTGATTTGAACCCTATTCAATAGGTATGCAGCTTCTCAAGTGCATAACTCCCAAAAGGAAATAGGAAACTCAGTAGTACTCATCATAGAGCACACCATATCACATAGGGTGCTATTTGCTCCGCCCCGATATACCATCGTGCTATGGTTTATACGGAGGAGTAATGCTGAGAGAGAATCTCGTTCTCTTTTAGAATAGTCCAGGAATTCCATGCTCAAGTATTCTCCTCCTTGATCTCATCAAAGGACATAATACTTATACCCGTATTTTGGTTCTCTACTTCTAACTTACATTCTGTGAATATCTCAAAAGGTTTGGACTTGTGTTTCAACAGGAACATATGTCTGAATCTTGAGAGATCATCAGAGAATGTAATGAAGTACAAAGAACCGGTCTTGGCATGTGTAGACAGGAGACTTTCATACATCAGCATGTATCAATCCCAAGAGTTCACTAACTCTTTCTCTGTTTCCAATAAACAGAGCTATGGTCATCTTATCTTTGTGACATGACCGGCAAGTTTCACAAGATGTAAATTCAAACAGATTTAAATATGCATATAAATGTAACTTAGCTAGTCGGGTCGCATTGATATGACCTAGTCTACAATGCCTCAAGAAGGATTCGTTCATTTCTGAACTCTTCCTCTCGTGTGTGTTCTGTATACTAAGAACTGTAGTTTGATTTAGAACGTCAATGCTTTTAGATAACGTGCCTGAACCGATCAACTCTTGATATAGGAAATGTTCAAAACATTATCCAACAATACAAAATTATATCCTTTCTTTACTAATAAAGAGAATGATATGATGTTGTATATCAGGTTCGGTATCTAATAACATTCCTTCAGAATCAATGTATTCTGGTAATACAGGGTGATAGTGACCAACAGACTTGGCTGCAACACTTGCACCATTTTCTATCTCATGAAACTTATCACCCGTTCTCAGTTCTCTACCTATCTGTAGCCCATGTAAAGGATACTGAGAAACAGTTCTCTGTAATGAACGCACCCGAAGATGATGCATCAACATGCACTTTCTTCGTTTGGGCGGCACGGGAAATCTGGTATTCCCCAATTTCCTGCTCTGTCTTACAACAATTATAAGTTGGAGCGGGACAAACATTTCCCAGCTCAGTATAACAAGCGGATTCGGTCAATACATCCGTATTATTATCTTGATTAAGGCGTGATATGGTTGCTACCTGGAGAGAGAGAGAGAAGAAAACACTCAGCGTATGCTCTTGGAAGATTAGATTGGTTATCTAATATATCTAATCAGGATGTCTCCCACTGTTTTAATCAAATCTTCCTTCAAACCCTAAAAGGAAAGACTACCCGGGATTAATTACACGCTACAAGTTCGCCAATCTTTCAGCCAGGCCAGTGTCGGTACTTTGAGGGAGGTCCCCCGTGCTTTCTCACAAACCTAATTAAAGTAAATCTCGTTTTCCCAGAGGCGTAACCCCGTTAACACCTTTCTAGACACCTACTTGATCGGCTAATTGTAATGTGTAAAACTCTCCCAGGAGTAACTCTTACTCGCAGCGGGTATCGGGACCCAAGTATCTCACAGAAGGTATGCAATCTCATTGCAAATTTCAACACTTGAAACTCCCAATAATATTTTACCCCTAGCGTCCTATGACCTTGACGAATGCCAAACCACCCATAGTCCGCTAGTCAAGTTACACCCGAACATTTCCTGATTGAATTAAACCCACCTGCACGACCCTTGATGAATGCCAAACAACTGTAAGTGCACGGCGGCGCCCCGGCCTCCATCCCGAGGCCAAATGCGGAAGCGATGGTTAACTTTAATTTTTCAAACCGGCACCACCGCGCACTAAAACCCGGATTGGGCCATTAAACTAGTCCTAGCTAACTACAAGATGGGAAGAGAGATATACCGAGTTATCCGTGTCCTCCGGTCTTCTCGTCGTCGTCCCGATCTCCCGCGGAATGTCCGGTCTCCAGTTCGTCACCGGAAGGGCACCACGTCGCCTGCTTCTTTTACGGGCTCCCGCCTCTATACCGAGGCAACTCGGGCACGAAGTTGGCAAGCCGACGTGCCCAAGGTTTGCTGCAGAATGTGTGTAGAACTCGTGTCTCATTTTAGGGTTGAGAGAGTTGCCATTTGGTGGAGGAAATGATATAAACTTTTGGAGATGGTATTGTGGGAATTTTCCAAAGCCAAAAGAGAACAAAATCCCATATCTCAAATTTTGGACAGCCCCATGAGCTTTGGCCGGCCATGCATTTTGTGGTGGAGAGAATGAGAGAGTCAAAATGAGGGGAGCCACTCACCAATCATGCAAGAAAGAGAGGAATGGTTATCATATGAAAAAAATGATCACAAAGAAACACCAACACTCCACCAACCTCACCCTTCATCATCATCAACAATCATGTCCTACAAAAGTCAAGCCATGATGAAGATAGAAGTCAAGGTCAAAGAAGAGCTATCATGATACAACAATATGCAATCACCACCCTCCACAAATGCTTATTTGCACAATTGCAAATAAGCCCTCCTCCACCAATCTTCGGCCAATGAAAGATACAAATGAAAATGGCCGAAACGGAAAGCAAACTGGCAACTCCAGAAAACTGATCCCGTAATAAATTACAGGAAAACCCCGCTACTGTGTATACACACCCGCATTTGTATTCCGACCGAATACAAATGCAATGAGACAAAATCTACACTGTACTATACTAGGATCCGGCTTAAACCAAAGCCGGCTAGTATTATCCGTCCGATCCTGATCCGTGCAATACCGTACGTATCTGATCGAACCCTGCCATATCTCCATACGGCCTCTACAGCGTTTCGCCCGAAAACTTGAGCAACAGAATGTGGGGGACTCTAAAGACTCGTCAACACCTTGGTTGTAGATTTAACCACTAGCACGTCAGAGGTATAAGCCAATACATAACGGGCTACCAGGTATTGACCAAAAGGGACGTCGATAAGCGAACTCATCCTGACACCCTACTGAGCCTGTCAGTGACAATATCCGTATAGTCCGGTCCGTTCGTCTATGAGCATCGCATGGCGGGCCTAGGGGGTTGGTGAAAGTCAGACCCCTAAAAGCGGTACAAGTCGTGTCGGAGTGTAGCCCAGAACACCCTGAGATACTACTGGAATACCTACGAGTAAATCTCCTGCCTCGGCCGAGTGCTTTGTTTAATGGCTCTCCTAGACACAGCGCGACCTCACCCCCAATACCGGGAGAGACGAACCCCTGAAGATCCGCTCACTGTATCCATGTGGCTCGGGACTGTACCCAACTAAAACCTGTTTGCACGTCTCCTTTGAGCGTGGTAGGGTAGTAATCAAAGTACAGTGGGAACTCACACGAGACAAATGATGATCCCCAGATCGATGAACTAACCTGTACACATGTCACCAGGGAACTTCTTTCTGACGTCAGGTATAAGACCAACTAGCATGTTCCCGGTGAGTCCTATCCGGTGTACTCATAACCCAATGAGCACCTGTATACATCTTAGGTGATCCAACTGACACCAATGGCTTGTGAGACCGGCTACCGCCCCTCGTCGGGGTCTCGACTGTATACACTAGTCTACTCTGGAGTATCGATGCCCTGTCTCGAAACTCCCACGACTAGGGACCTTTTAAGGATGTGCATATAGACCCCAGCTCCCACTTATATGATCACCCTCATACTGCTGGTGGTCAAGAAAGAATCCTAGGGGCTCTATCAACGTGTAATAGTGACATGTCAGGTCACCTAAAGCAGTACACGATGATAAAGATAAACCAGATAGCATACTATCATCTCGAGTAAGACTGTCCTACCGGGATAGGTCCTCCCTCAATCATTGCAATCACGTGCCTGTGATCCAATAATTGACTCTGAGGGCACTATCTCCAACAATCTCCCACTTGCACTCAAGGCTAATTATTGCGATGTCGCATACTCACAGCCCGTGTGATACCGAACACCCAACTCCTCTACTAGTCAGTCTCACAAAGCCCGTTTGCGAAACTATTGCGTTCGAGGAATAGCCTCGGTGAGTGGATCCGCTTTGATGTTTCTTTCTATGTCTCTCTATAACTCATGTTCGCGGAGAAACCCATCTCCCGAAATGAGCAATCCCTATCTTAGAGTATGTCTGGATGTCTGATGGGACCTAGCTCATAAATGAACTCCAAATCCAAACTTCTTAGACTGTATCGTCAACTGAACTTAATCAGTATCCTGCGCCATGCCTCCCTCAGTATTGCCTTGGATCACCTGTCCAAAATACTGCCCCTCGTCGGAAGAAAAACTATAACTCTGACAACCTTCTTATCGTCCAGGTCACCTTGGAAGCCTGGAATGATAACTGTCTCCCGAAAGAGGCTGTCGTTATCATATCCCTAGAACATCCACTTTTGTTCTAAAACTGCTTCCGACTGTTTCTCTAGGATAGGATCAATATCAACTTATTGCATCTAGTGCAAGAACAACATCTGGTGTGGTACTTGACATCTCATAATTGACTCAATTGCCTGAGCAAGTGATCTGCCAATCATGCACATCCCTCTCCCCTTTAGTCTGTAAGACACCTTTAGAGAGGGTGACTCCATCACCTGCAGGTACATTACCATGCCAGGAGTCGTCCATTCTAAATACTCTTAGAATGCTGTCTAAGTACCCTGATTGGGAAACCATCCAAATCTAGATCTAAAACCATAGATCTAGTAACCAGTATGTCTGATATAATGTCCAAGTCCCATGTGGAGAAACCACTGTGTGACGACCAAAGTATAACCGATCGTAGTATAGGAATATCACTTCCTACTCTGTTTATGTCGTCTAAATACCAGGACATCACACCCTACTACCTTCTTAACTGATCCATCCCTATTCTGATGAAGTCAAAACTATGACTGTCACATCAGAAATAGATGATCTATCTCCGCTATATCTGCTTTAGTCTATAAATAGACATAAGCCACTTGTCCATCAATGCTTCCGCTGCTTCCACTGACCATGACAACCCTCTGGCAAAGTCATATAGACGTACACTTATAAAACTAGTTTAGAACGACGCTATACTCATCCTCCTGCCGGGTCTCACGGTCTGGAACAACAGCAATGGCCTGTCTGGGTAAACAAGAACTTCCCTGTCACCGTCCTTGAGGCTACCGAAGTACCTCTCGGTGCCTGAAGTTACCCACCGTATCTGCGGAGTGGCCAATGGAATGTCAAATCAGATTGAATCTTTAGGTTCCTATCAAATCTTCAGTAATCGTTTGTGGTTCTGGAATCACTTCCAGTTCTACCATACTCCCACTACTGTTTTCTGAAAAAAATCCATTTTTATTAAAAGTGTGGCGAGTTTAGAACAATATCACTATTGATCTTCCAGATGGTAGAAAGTCAACCCTCATCATAGCCAGGGTTAACCCACAAACAGCCATTACAGAAACGTGCCTTGAGTTGTCCAGTGTCTGGTTTTAATCATAAACCGGACAACTCCCCGTA
Source organism: Agapanthus africanus (assembly GCA_030015575.1). Lineage (NCBI taxonomy): Eukaryota > Viridiplantae > Streptophyta > Magnoliopsida > Asparagales > Amaryllidaceae > Agapanthus > Agapanthus africanus. The sequence goes on from CM057343.1 coordinate 162,144,358, forward strand.
CCTTAACATCGTTAAGATATGAACTGTTCTATATCCAATATAGAGCTAGAGGCACTGATTTAATTGAACCAGATTAAAATCATGCAGCTATCTCGAGTGCATGTTAACTAAATGGAAGGAGGCCGATCAGCGTTACTCAACTTAGGAATGCTTCCAATTATGAGTAACCTGAAAGAGAAGCAAGTTCTCTTTATCATTACTATCAACTGAATACCATATACAAGTATCTACATCTTCGATCACTTTGAAGAATCCCGATACTTGCTACACCTGGTTCTCTACTCTATTCAAATACCTATAACTTCTCCAAATTCGGACCCTGTGTTTCCACGAAACACCTGTCTAAAAACTAGAGAAGTCATAAGTAAACCGAATATAGTACGAGGACCAACCCCTCTGTCCTGATGGACCCTGGACAATATACAATACTCTATATAAGTCCCTTGAGTCTGATAACTCATTTACTGTGTATCGTAGGTTGAAAAACTGTACTTATGGTTAAGAAGAATTACACCGTTGTTTAATGCTCCTTTCCTAACCATCCAATGATATAGGTAGATGTCATCGACATAATTTCAAAAAGTTACATCTCACTCTATAAAAATAGACGTACAGATATATCAATTTGAAATTGGTGCATTATAACGGATATTCAAAACCAAATATTCGCCGTCCGGCAAACAACCCAGGTGACTTCCTCAAATATCACCAATTACAACGAATTCCGATATAATGAGGATGATCACCTAATTCCCAATAACTTACTCCCACTCATCATCTGTAAAACCATATAGATGTGAGAATCATACCTGGTAAATACATACCCTGGAGTAAGGACTAATTGGGAAATCAGTTTTCCTTTAACAGTACACAGTGACACTGAAACATTGAAATGTTTCGATGGGGTATCCCGGTATTCCTAGTAACGCCTCTTCCAGATTCACGACTGTAACCGTATAATTCTTTGCCACCTCTCCAAATCCCTTTATATGTCTTTAGTCATTACCTTCTGCACACCCCTTAGGCCAAATGGTTTTCTTCCTTCCCTACCGTTCGGCACCAGCCTATGGTTTGGAAGAAGACTATCCAACAAGCATAATGGGTGTACTGTCCTAATCTTAGGAGCACTCGCAATGTGAGAGAAGGTGAAGGTAAAAGACAACCGAATAAACCTTATTCCTATTTCTCCTGAACCAGAATCCATCCCCGAACTGGAACAAGTTCCTTTCGAGTTCGTATATAACCATACGATGGAATATCCAATAAACTGTGGATCTTCGTAGTGATATGGAGTGTCCTGGAGAAATACAAATGTGAAGTGGGAGTGGTAATGAAATACCTGGTTTTGTCGTGAATATCAGTCGCAATTTACTTTGCCCTCCTTCTAATCCCTTTCTTTGTCTTTACATAATACCTTCTGTACACCATCGTTATGCTAATTGGTTTTCTTCATTCCCTACCGGTCGGCACCTGCCTATGGTTTGGAAGAAGACTATCCAATTTGCGTAATAGGTGTACTATCTCCTAAACCAAGGAGTACTCGCAACCTAAGAAAAGGTAAAAGGAAAAGACAACTGAATAATTCTATCCGTTTTCTCCACAACCGGAAACCATCCTCGAATAAATCGCTTCGAGTTCGTATATAACCATACGCTGGTTTTGCCCAATGGAAGTGGACGTTCGTAGTAATACGGGGTGTCCTGGAGAAAAGGGTAAAAGTAGGAGTGGCAATGAGGTCTGCAACTCTGACAATCCAAAAGCCAGTGTTTAAGAAGGTTCGGTCAACTTGGTCACTGAGTCATAGTCTAGGGTCGGGTCAATGGTCGCTGCCAAAGAGAGAGAGAAAAGAAACACTCAGCGTGCACTCTAACCTAGATCAGAATGGTCACCAATTTGTCTAATCTGGAAACCTCCCACTGTCACCTCAAATTCTCCTCCAAACCTGAAAGAAGAATTAGTCGGGGTCACCCGAGGAGTAAACTAACTCATCAGTGGGAATCGGGATCCAACTATCATCGCATGATAACGTGAAGGAATCCGCTCACGGTGTCACACTCCAGAAGGTATGCGCATATCTGGCAAGTTTCAGTTTCTTTAGAAACTCCCGATGTGATTTTTGCCTCATGCTCTTATGACCTTGATTTTGGCCAACAAATCATAAGTCACATGTCAAGTTCTACCCGTCATTCTCCGGGTTGATTTGAGCCCACCCGTACAAGCCCTTGACTTTGGCCAACAAGGCTATACGACTGCCCCAAACCAACGCATCTATCTATGCTGCATATGAATACCCAACAGCTACCGAACACTGTGCCTTGACTTTGGCCAACAAACACAGCTTGAATACTATTGATCACCCATATGAAACGACGGAGGGCTACGAATGGTTTCTGGCGAAAACCTTTAACGTAATGAACTTGATATCGTTGAAGGAACGGATAGCTTTTTAAAAATATAGTGACGAAAACCATTGCTAAAGAGGTCACTCCCGGTGAAGGGATCTCGGCTCTTTCCCCATAGAATGAGGTGCAGGCTGAGGAGCAGGATATTCCAACTGAATACCACGATGCAAAACAAAAGAGAACGTCCTTGCAATAACAGCTTTTTGAAAAAGTGTTCCAACAACATCAGATTAGGTTTGTTTTTAACTTGCATTGATCCAAATCAACGCAGTCCCATCAATTGATCACACCACAAAGAACGAAAATATACTGATGTACGTATATGCCATCCGCATTCGCCACTGGGTCCCGTCATTACCCATTAGGTTAGCTAACTAACGACAGAGCAGGGACTGGACTAGCGCGGATGCAAAACATATACAACATCTACTAATATATATACCAATATATAATATTTCTCTCAAGGCGTGATAAAATGCAACATCACAGAAATGTACAGCAACACAGAACAATACAGATATCTGGGATCCCCGGGTTCCACAGAGCCACTACTGAAACCCGACGTTCCCCTGGTCGTGTGGATAGCCTGTGCAATGAAATCCTAGACCCCTACGGGCGCGGCAAGTTACCCGCTAAAACCTGAAGCGAGGCAGCCCCCTTCAGCAACGTGAATAGACCACCCAGCACTTCACAGAATCCGGTAACTTGGGCACCCCTCCTGGGTCAACCTGTACCCCCTACGAGTGCGGCGAATGGCCCGCCAATTCTAGAGTGAAGCCCCCTCCGTCTCAATGCCATGAGATGCGGGCTCGTTACCCTCCAGAACCCGGCTATCCGTGCACCCCTCCGCGGGGTAATCCTAGTACAGAAAGTAAAATATACATACAACGGGTACATCGACCGCAACCTGGTCGTGCCCCAAAATAATAATACAAACAGGCAGTGGCGGCAGTCCACATGTCGGACGCTCGCCCCGCAATATCAAATGTACATAATACAACAAAAAATATACTAGCATTACATCCAGGCTATCCCCCACGACCGATCCGCAACATCACAGCAATACACAGAACATCAACGTGAAAGTCACGTTCGCAAATCCGTCTAACCGGGCTACAGCAGTTAGACAGGATTTACCGATCAAGTGACATTCACGGTCGCAGATATAATGTAAATACTGTGAACTAATGTGTTTTAAATATCCGATCGATCAAATTTACCAAGTGGGCCCCGAAGTACTACTGTAGCACATCAAGAAATCTGGGCCCAAAAAATAACATTCCAGAAAACCTATTTTCCACTCAGGAGCATTCTGTAGAATTTTGGGGGACTGAACAGTTCAAGTCGCGGCGGAACCGCGGCCCAAGTATGGGTTTGGCCGCGGTTCCGCGGTGGTTTGGACTGTTCACGAGCCTCAATTTTCACAGAACTCTTAGAATGTCCTACACATCATTCTGAAACAACCTGAAAAATTTTTGGACTTCAAAAAATTTCGACAGAAACTGATGTGAAGAAAAATCCGGTTTTTAGAAAATTGTTCGATCGGAAATGTAAAACACATTAGACAAATCTAGACTATGTTAATGGCGAGGCTCTGATACCACTGTAAGTGCACGGCGGCGCCCCGGCCTCCATCCCGAGGCCAAATGCGGAAGCGATGGTTAACTTTAATTTTTCAAACCGGCACCACCGCGCACTAAAACCCGGATCGGGCCATTAAACTAGTCTTAGCTAACTACAAGATGGGAAGAGAGATATACCGAGTGATCCGTGTCCTCCGGTCTTCTCGTCGTCATCCCGATCTCCCGCGGAATGTCCGGTCTCCACCTCCTCGCAGGAAGGGCACCACGTCGCCTGCTTCTTTTACGGGCTCCCGCCTCTATACCGAGGCAACTCGGGCACGAAGTTGGCGAGCAGACGTGCCCAAGGTTTGCTGCAGAATGTGTGTAGAACTCGTGTCTCATTTTGGGGTTGAGGGAGTTGCCATTTGGTGGAGGAAATGATATAAACTTTTGGAGATGGTGTTGTGGGAATTTTCCAAAGCCAAAAGAGAAAAAAATCCCACATATCAAATTTTGGACAGCCCCATGAGCTTTGGACGGCCATGCATTTTGTGGTGGAGAGAATGAGAAAGTCAAAATGAGGGGTGCCACTCACCAATCATGCAAGAGAGAGAGAGGAATGGTTATCATATGAAGAAAATGATCACAAAGAAACACCAACACTCCACCAACCTCACCTTTCATCATCATCAACAATCATGTCCTACAAAAGTCAAGCAATGATGAAGATAGAAGTCAAGGTCAAAGAAGAGCTATCATGATACAACAATATGCAATCACCACCCTCCACAAATGCTTATTTGCACATATGCAAATAAGCCCTCCTCCACCAATCTTCGGCCAATGAAAGATACAAATGAAAATGGCCAAAACGGAAAGCAAACTGGCAACTCCAGAAAACTGGTCCCGTAATAAATTACAGGAAAACCCCGCTACTGTATATACACACCCGCATTTGTATTCCGACCGAATACAAATGCAATGAGACAAAATCTACACTGTACTATACTAGGATCCGGCTTAAACCGAAGCCAGCTAGTATTATCCGTCCGATCCTGATCCGTGCAATACCGCACGTATCTGATCGAACCCTGCCATATCTCCATACGGCCTCTACAGCGTTTCGCCCAAAAACTTGAGCAACAGAATGTGGGGGACTCTAAAGACTCGTCAACACCTTGGTTGTGGATTTAACCACTAGCACGTCAGAGGTATAAGCCAATACGTAACGGGCTACCAGGTATTGACCAAAAGGGACGTCGATGAGCGAACTCATCTTGACACCCTACTGAGCCTGTCAGTGACAATATCCGTACAGTCCGGTCCGTTCGTCTATGAGCATCGCATGGCGGGCCTAGGGGGTTGGTGAAACTCAGACACCCAAAAGCGGTACAAGTCGTGTCGGAGTATAGCCCAGAACACCCTGAGATACTACTGGAATACCTACCAGTAAATCTCCTGCCTCGGCCGAGGGCTTTATGTAATGGCTCTCCTAGACACAGCACGACCTCACCCCCAATACCGGGAGAGACGAACCCCTGAAGATCCGCTCACTGCCTCCATGTGGCTCGGGACTGTACCCAACTAAAACCTGTTTGCACGTCTCCTTTGAGCGTGGTAGGGTAGTAATCAAAGTACAGTGGGAACTCACACGAGACAAATGACGATCCCCTGGTCGATGAACTAATCTGTACACATGTCACCAGGGAACTGCTATCTGACATCAGGTATAAGACCAACTAGCATGTTTCCGGCGAGTCCTGTCCGGTGTACTCATAACCCAATAAGCACCTGTATACATCTTAGGTGATCCAACTGACACCAATGGCTTGTGAGACCGGCCACCGCCCCTCGTCGGGGTCTCGACTGTATACACTAGTCTACTCTGGAGTATCGATGCCCTGTCTCGAAACTCCCACGACTAGGGACCATTTAAGGATGTGCTTATAGACCCCGGCTCCAACTTATATGATCGCCCTCATACTGCTCGTGGTCAAGCAAGAATCCTAGGGGCTCTATCAACGCGTAACAGCTATATGTCAGGTCACCTAAAGCAGTACACGATGATAAAGATAAACCAGATAGCATACTATCATCTCGAGTAAGACTGTCCTACCGGGATAGGTCCTCCCTCAATCATTGCAATCACGTGCCTGTGATCCAATAATTGACTCTGAGGGCACTATCTCTAACAACAACGCCGTACGAATACCCTAATCCAATTGCATCGTATGCTAGCAGATAAGCACTAGTTAGCTACCGTACACTACGCCTTGACTGTTAGTTATATGTATGCCCTAGAGGCCATTACTGTACATTGGATGTCTATTGTAGTGGATGCTGGGACGTATATAGGGAGGACTTTCTTGCTCGACATGATAGTATGCTATCTGGTTACTCTTTACCTTAACGTGTACATTGATTGTCTCTCTGTTACATGTTGGTAAAGCCCTTAGGATGTGTACTTGACTACCTGGACTATGATGCGGATCATACTAGTGGGGACAGGGTAGTCCATAAGTACATCCTTCAAGGTCCCTAGTCGTGGGTATATCGAGACGGGGCATCGATATACCAGAGTAGACTAGCGTATACCTTCTCGACCCATACAGATGGGCGATGGATGATCCCATATCCATTGGTGTTTGACATCAGAGATGATGTGCGGGTGCTCAGTGGAGACTGGGTACACTGGACGGACTCGCCGAGAACTCCCAGATGGTATTATACCTTACGTCAGATGGCAGTTCTCTGGTGACACTGGTACAGAGTAGTCTGTTGACCCGAGATCATCATAGAGTCTTGTGTGGTTCCCACTGTGCTTTGATTTCCACCTTACCACGTCCAAGAGGGCGTGCAAAACGGTGGCTTTTGGGTACAGTCCCGAATCACATGGAGGCAATGAGCGATAGGAGGGGATTCGTCTCTCCCGGTATAGGGAGTTGATGTTGCGCTGTGTTCGATTGGCTATAACCGGAAATCCCTGGCTAGGGTTGCTGAGATTTACTGGTAAGTGTTACCAGTAGTTTCTCGAACTATTATAGACCTCATATCTGTTAGTGTATATGCCCTAGAGGCCATTACTGTATCATACTGGTTTGTATATTACTTAATGGATGCTTGGGATATTCACCTTGTATATACAATCTTGCTCAAAATAGTAGTATGCTACTTGGTTTGTTTCTACTTCAATGTGTACATGTGTTTATATTTTGTATATCGCCTGTACACATTAGTGGAGCCCTTAGGATCTTTGCTTGATTACCAGCGATGTGATGGCCTTCACACTAGTGGGGCTGGGTAATCTATAAGCACATCCTTATGCAGGTCCCTGGTCGCAGGACTATCGAGACAGGGCATCGATACTCCGGAGTAGACCAGCGCATGCGCTTCTCATCCCAGTGTGGGAGACGGTCTGTCCCACAGCCGTCAGTACGTCGTACTTGAGATAGTATGCGGGTGCTCGTTAGGTTACGGGTACACTGGACAGGACTCGTCGGGAACTGACTAGTTGGTATTATACCTATCGTCAGTTATCAGTTCCCAGGTGACATGAGTACAGCTTAGTCTGCTGACTTGACACTGTCACTCCGCCTCGAGTGTGTTCCCACTGTACTTTGAGCACTACCCTACCATGGCTCAAAGGAGTCGTGCAAACAGGTAGTGGTTGGGTGCAGTCCCGAAGCACTTGGAGGCAGTGACGGTTAGACAGGATTCGTCTCTCCCGGTATTGGGGGTTGACATCGCGCTGTGTCTAGGAGAGCCATTACACGAGTAGTCCCTGGCCAGGGCAAACGAGATATACTAGTAGGTTTCCAGTGTTATCTCAGGGTGTTTTGGGCTTCGCTCCGGCACGACTTGTACCGCTATTGGGGGACTGACGTTTACCGCCCCCTAGGCCCGCCATGCGATGTATCAGACGAACAGACCGGACTGTACGGAGAATGTCACACTCAGGCTCAGTAGGAGTTCAGATGGGTTTCGCCTCGTCGGTCTTCTTGTCGGCATTACCTGGGGACCGTTACGCACAGCTAGTGCCGCTTGCGGTCTGTGGTTAAACCCACTGCCAGCGTAGTGTCGAGTCTTTAGAGTCCCACACAGAAAGCTTTTCGCCTTTAGGCAAAAGAGTAGAGGTCGCATGGTATTGCGACAGGTCGCATGGTTTTGCGACAGGGTTCGGTCACATCCGTGCACTTGTGCACGTACAGTGTCCGGACAGTTTACACTAGCGGGCTTTGGTTTAAGCCAGATCCTAGTGTACCTTATGGGATTGGATTTATCCAGTTTGCATTCGTGTTCCTCGGAACGCGGATGCGGGTGTGTATGCACAGTTGACAGGGAGGCAGAGGCAGCGGATTCTCATTAGGGTTGTTGACAGTTGACCGTTGACTTTTTGACTTTTTGCTCAACCCTAATGAGAATATGATATACGATTAACTATTATATTAATTAAGTATTATGGTGACTTGGTTGTTGACTTTTGTTGACCTTGTTGACTTGTTGACTTTTGTTGACTTGTTGACTTCGTTGACCGGTTGACTAGGCTTGACTAGTTGACCAACATGATAACCATGGTTATCATTTCATGCCAAAGACTTTTACTTGCTTGTTCATTTGAGTAAAATGAGTGCATGACATGATAAGGTTATGGTTGCTTCAACCATCACATAAGACTTTTGTTAATATGATGAGTTATCATTGCTTTGGATTATGAGAGGGTGAGAGACAAAATACTTGCTCATTCTTTCTTGCTCATTCTCTCTCTTGTTCTTGAGCTCTCCTCTTGCTCTCACCCTCAACCTCTTGCTCCCTCTCTTGATCCATGGTTCTCTTGTCTCATGAGTTGAGAATCAAGAACCATAGATAAAATCCCATTCTATTTCTTCTCTACTCATTCTAGTTCACTAGGTTTAGCAAACCAAGTGAACTAGTTTCTTCAAAGAACGAAGAAGGAGCTAAAGGTTGGAGCTTTCAAGTGGATCTATCTTCGGCGTACGGAGACAACGAGAAGGAGCCATCGAACCACCATCGGAGCTTGAAGACGAAGGAGTTCAAGTTTTAGGTATAACCATCTCCATCCGAGTAGCTAACTCTCTTTAGCTAAGTTTGCTAGTTTTAGTTTAGTCAAAGATCCCGACTTTGCTTAGTCCATGTTGCCCCTTGCGCTAAAAATTTGATTTTTATACCGTTTCCGCCTCCCCGTAAGAACCGGGGGTCGCAACGTGGACTTACAGTGGTATCAGAGCCTAACTAAACTTAAACTAGCTTGGTAGTAAAGTGTAACGAAGTTCGGAACCGGAAAAATCCAAAAACCTAACTTTTACAAAACCTGAGTTTCTGTTGAAATTTTTTCTGGTCAAAATGAAAAACTTTATACTCCTAAATTCGGCTCAGGGTTTTGTGTGAACACCCATGAAAAACGGTCCACTGTTTCGTTCAAACCGCCGCGCTTCCGCCGCACGAGGTAGGCATTTGCCGCGGAAGCGCCGCGGTTTGTCGTCTTCTCTGCATCGTTTTTCGTGCAGTGTGTGTCTGTGTTGGTTTTGGGATTTTTGGAATATATTATATGTGCCCAGATTTTCCAGAAAAGAAATTTCCTTTTGGGGTCCTATAATTCCGTATTTTTTCCGAACTTCACTGCACTTTGACTATGATGGTTATATCTGTGATGTTTGCATGTATTGAACGTCGGCTAATCGCTATAAGTCGATTGGTCGGGGTTATACATGATTTGTAATGTGCTGAAATGTGTATATAAATATGTTGGATTGTCGCGGGTGAATAGCCGGGGGTTGTGAGACGAGAGTTTTCTTTTCTTGCAATTCATGTAAATTTGTAAATTGATGTAATAATTATTTGTATGGCCGCACAACCGGGTCGGGGTTGTAGCCGTCATTGTATAATTTCTTTTTACTGTTTTTGCTCCTAGGATAGACCCATGGAGGGGTGCACAAACTACCGGGTATGCCGAAGTGTCGAGTGGCCTACTCATGGAGATGAGGGACGTTGCTACGCTTCGGGTACTTGGCGGGTAGTTTGCCGCACCCGTAGGGGTCTTGGGTGGGGTTTTGGCTATTCACCGCGACCGTCTAATCTGTTTTTTGTTACAGGCTCGTAAAAGTTACAGATTCCTAGTATATCCAATGTATTTATCTGTGATCTGAAATGTTTATCATTGCAGTATATCTATATATGATATTATTTAGGCGTTGCTTATATTTTACAGACGCGCTAGCCCAGCCCCCGCTCTGTCGTTAGTTAAGTAACCTAACGGGTAATGACGGGGCCCCGTGGCGAATGCGAATGGCATAAGCGTACGTCATATTTTGGTTGTTTTCTGCAATGGTAGGATTAAATGATGGGACGCATTAAAAGAACTAATGCAAGAATATCACGCATTAAAAGAACTAATGCAAGATAATAAACCAAGTTAAAGTCGTTGGAACACTTTCGAAAAACCACTCGGTTCTTTTCAAAAACAACTTTTAGATGCGGAGCTTGAGCCACTCCTTTTAAAAGCTATCTCGTTCCATCGACCAAATCAAGTTCACTACGTTCACGGTTTTGCCAAAACCATCCGTAGCCCTCCGTCGTTTCACATGAATAGTCAATAGTATTCAAGCTGTGTTTGTTGGCCAAAGTCAAGGCACAGTGATTGGTAGCTATTTGGGTATTCATGTGCAGCATAGATAGATGCGTTGGTTTGGAACAGTCGTACTGCCTTGTTGGCCAAAGTCAAGGGTAGGTGTGGGTGGATTCAAATTAACCTGGAGAACGACGGGCAGAACTTGACATGTGACTTATGATTTGTTGGCCAAAGTCAAGGTCATAAGAGCATGGGGCAAAAATCCACATCGGGAGTTTCATAAGTACTGAAACTTGCTAGATTTGCATACCATTTGGAGTGTGATGATTCTGGTAGGATTCCTTCAGTTTCGTCACACAATGATATTTGGATCCCGATCCTACTGTGAGTATATGCTACTCCTCGGGAAATTTCTCACTAATCGATCAATGCTATAAACCTAGTAGGTGCCTAGAAAGGTGTTAGCGGGGCTACGCCCCCAGGGAAAAGAGGTTCTTTAATTAAGGAACTTCGCGAAAGCGTTGGAAAACCTCCCTCGAAGTACCGACACCGGCCTGGCTGAACGGTTAAGCAAGTATTGTGCGGTGGGATTGATCCCGGCTAATTCTTCCTTTATGGTTTGAGGAGGGATTCGAGAAACAGTGGGAGCCATCCTGTTTAGACAAACTAAAAACCACTCTAAACTTGCAAGAGCATCATGCTGAGTGTTTCTTCTTCTCTCTCCTAATTGCAGCGACCAATCAACATGACTGGACTTTAGTTACTCCTAGATAAAAACAAACTGACAGGGCCAAACTACAAAGATTGGCTCAGGAATGTCAAGATAGCAATCACTTATGACAAGCTGGGGTATCTTCTTACCACCAAAGCTCCCCCTGTCCCTGGTCCAACTTCCAGTGTCGCGGATAAGGAAATCCGCAAGACTTGGGAGATTGATAGCGCGAAGGCCAAGTGCCTCCTGCTTGCCTCGATGGACAACGAACATCAGAGGAGGCATGAGAATATGGACATGGAGTCCATATTGCTCCATACAAAAGAACTGTATGGAGAGCAATCACGTATCGCAAGATACGAAGCGTCAAAAAAGTTATTTTCGACAAGAATGGCCGTCGGATCATCAGTAGCCGAGCACGTGCTAAAGATGATCGGCTTCATTGAGGAGCTCGCTGACCTAGGGATCACATTGGAGAGTGAGCTATATACGGATATAGTTCTCCAGTCCCTTCCTTCCACTTACGCCCAGTTTATACTGAACTTCAACTTACAAGAAAAAGAGGTTGAACTTTCAGAGCTCCTCAACATGCTGAGGAGCGCAGAGGGCACCCTACAGAAAGGTAGGGATACATCCACTTTGTTTGTAGGAGGATCATCTTCTTCTAGGTCCAAGGCGAAAGCCAAGGGAAAGAAGAAGAAGGCCCCCGCCAAACAAAGGGGCGGTGTTAGTAAAGTGGATACGAAGGGAAAAGGTAAAGCAACAAAGATAGCGGGGAAGCTTGTGGATAAGGAAGAATGCTTCTATTGTCATAAGAAAGGACACTGGAAGAATGATTGCAGGGCCTGGAAGGCCAGAACACAGGAATTGAAGCAGGTTGCAGCTTCAGCTTCAGGTGTGTATATTATTGAAAATTTTCTTTCAATAAACTCTACTTCCTGGGTATTGGATACCGGATCAGGATCTCATATCTGTAATTCTTTGCAGGCGTTGAGAAACCGTAGGGTTTTGAAGGCAGGTGACATGACCCTCAAAGTTGCGAACGGAGCTAGCATGGATGCTAAAGCCGTGGGGGACTATCACCTGGGAATGTCAGATGGACATGTTTTGGTTTTGCGTAATTGCTTTTTTGTACCCAACGCAACTTCTAATATCATTTCTGTATCTTTAGTTTCTAAAGAAGGTTATGAATTTGCGTTTGTAAGTAATGTTGTAAACATTCACCTTAATCAAGTTTTGATTGGGTCAGGTACATTGAGTAATGGTATATACGTGTTAAACCAACCACAGATTTTCAACGTCCAGAATACACACAAAAGA